>CP084614.1:0-1413982 GCA_025917655.1 Chlorella sorokiniana
AAACCCTAAACCCTAAACCCTAAACCCTAAACCCTAAACCCTAAACCCTAAACCCTAAACCCTAAACCCTAAACCCTAAACCCTAAACCCTAAACCCTAAACCCTAAAAACCCTAAACCCTAAACCCTAAACCCTAAACCCTAAACCCTAAACCCTAAACCCTAAACCCTAAACCCTAAACCCTAAACCCTAAACCCTAAACCCTAAACCCTAAAAACCTAAACCCTAAACCCTAAAACCTAAAACCTAAACCCTAAAACCTAAACCCTAAACCCCAACCCTAAAACCTAATCCCTAAAACCTAAAAAATACCCCAAACCCTAAATCCACCCATGACGACTGGAGTCATCGAACCTCGTTTTCACGAAACACAATGGTTAACAAGATTAATTTATTTAACGCCCTTGCACGGTTGAGGCAAGACTCCACCCGGGCAAAATCGATGCCGAGGTTGCACACTTGCCTTCCTCGCGTTATAGGTCATCTTAATTCTACACAATAGTTAAAAGCTCACCTTAATTTGTGTCCAAGGATGAAGGGTTTGTGTTCCCATATCCATGCTTGGAGGCTCGATCCAAGGGTGGAGCCTTGCCTTAAGTAATCAAGCTTGCACCCTTGCCTTACACATCAAAGCATAAATCCTTGCCCTATCTCACCAAGCAGGCGCCCTTGATCAAAATAAAAAACACGACTTCGGGCAGAACATGAGTTGCCCCACGCCTTTCGTTGCTAGCAACATGAGTTTGCTTCCTTGTGAGAAGCATTTAAATCATCAAATGCTAGGGCTATGATGGTTGTTATGATTTACTGTCGTTGTTGTTATACTCGTGTACAACGAAATAGCGATGACATGCCTGGGGCAGCACACAACCTAGGAGTAAATCGCCAAAACAAACGGTAGCCGAGAATGCGGCTACGGAAACAAACTGTCTTGCAAAGAGCACGAAAACACACATACTAAGAGAGAGCAACGCGAGAAAGCTACGAGAAGGAGTAAGTCGCAACGCAACTACCGTTTCGCAACCAACACTGCTGGAGGGCGCTTAGGGTGTGATGATAGATGCTGAAGAGGGCCGCATCAGCCAAGGGCTGGCTGTTGGTTGAATGTACATTTTCGTGTCGTTTTGGACAACTCGATTCTGATGGATGAAGCGCAACAGCAAGGACATGGCCCTTTTGGCGCAACAAGACGTCAAACCTTACAACTAGGACCATTGCCACTGTGGTCGTTGTTTGGAGTAACAATGTTTCCACCTTCAATATTTCCAACCTTGGACCTTATTGAGCTCTAACAATCTGTTCCGATTTCAACTATCAAAGTCACACTTGCAGCCCGTCCCACTATATTCACATTCAGCTAGTATGCGCTTGCAAACTCGTTGCGGTGATTTCTTTGCATGCAACACATGGGAATCAAAGTCGAATGCCGCACCTCGCCACAATTGCACGAGGTAGCGCAAGCGATCAGCATGCAAGAACAATGGCCCGCACCACAACATGAACAAACAAGAAGGTTACGTGTAGTGGATGGTTTCTTAACAAGGTTCTACCAAAAGCTACAAGGTTCTACCAAAAGCTCCACTTACTTCCCACGCGACAGGCGCAAATCTTCTTCGCCGTGGGCGTCGACATATGGAGAGGCAAGGAAGGTGGCGCCGCAACAAGGAACATACAGGTTTGCAAGCCATACGCGGTTCATGGCTAGCACTTGCACTTTTGCTTACCGATTCTTGCGGATGATGAGCAGTCGTGTCATCTTGGTGAGAAGAAAACAGCAAGCTCCTCCGCCGCACGCCAGAGAGTGCGTGAAGCACATGCCTTGTTGTGAAGGGCCTTTGCAGGTACGGCTCCCGCAACACACAATCACGCCGCACCGAAGACACAAGGCAGGCTCGCTGGGCTTCTTACTGCAAACGGAGCATGCACGGTCGCCCAGCAGCAAATACCAGTCCTGCGTTGGGAGGGCGGTCAGAAGAAGGTGGATTTAAGGCAAACCATTAACTGACTGAAAATGGAAGTCTGTCCACACCTACCTGGTAGGATGTTGGCAACTGCAGAAGCTTGGCAGCTTGGGGTTGCAACGGTGAACAAACTGTCCAACGATGCTGATCTACCACAAAGCTAAGCTCCAAGCTGCCAGGTAAAAGGAGGCGGCTGCCCCTAACCGGCAGGAGCGAGGCAGCTGCTGGCGACTGGAGAGCATCTATCAGAGAGGGTAAGCGCAATCTTCGCCGCAAAGGAGCGGCGCCTTGCGGGACTGGCGATGGAGAGGCTTTGTTTTGCAATAGGTCAAGAAGGAGGGCTGCCCGCTGCAGAAAAACTGACAGCTGGCTGTCAGTGGCAGACTCCAAAGCTCGGGCCAAGCCAGCAGATGCAGCCATGGCAACAACAACATCGGCAGGGCCTAGCTGGGAGCCACTGCAAAGTGCCACGGCCTGACCAACCGCCGCTGGATACACCGCCGCTATCAGCAGCTCCAACAAGGATGCTGGCAATGCAAAGACGGACAAAGTCAGGCCTGAGTGTCGCTCCTCAGGGCTCAGCAATGCCGCCAGAAGCCCTAAAAGCAAAGCATACGGATCCTGCGCGCACCAACCATGGATGAAGGTTTCATCACATGCGCCGTTGACACGCGGCTTGTACTACTGATCAGCTCACCTGAGCATCGGCGGAACAATCGACAACGCTGGGTGGCATCTCAAGCTGAAGCAATACTGGAAGGAGAGCAGCCGTCAAGCTGACACAAGTAAAGTCTCCGGGTGCCCTGCCCTCTGCAAGGCAGTCCAACACCTCCAAAGCTGCCGAGTGACAAGATACGGGTGATCCAGCTGCCATTGCCAGCCTCGACAATGACTGCAGAGCGCGCCACTGAGCTGCATCGACCTCCACGGATGGCTGGTCTGCAGTGCGTCAACGAGCAACGATTCAGTACGGCGGGAGCACGCTGACTCCAGTAATGCCATTCAGAGGCAACAGGCAACAGCACAGCTGACCCCTGTGCTCACTTGCACTATCACGATGAGCCACCTCCCACTGAACAATGCCGGCTGCCAGCAACGACCACAACAAGCTGCCGGGATTCGTCCCCTCAGCAAAGCGCTCGTTGTGCTGACGCAATGCGCTGGCAGCTGATTGCTCAGAATCGAATGCCGCCGAGCCCCTAGGCAACAGCACGGGGGCCTGAACAGCCCCGGCAAATGTGCCTGCCTGCTGGGGAAGCTGCGCAGGCTGTTCAGCGGCTGCCTCGCCACCTCTCCCATGAAGGCCTTCATCGTCCTCACTCCCGCTGCTGCCGTCCTGCGTCTCCTGAAGCTGTTGTTGATCCGCGGCTGCCAGCGCCGCTTGGGCAATGGCGTTCAATGCCAGCCCAACCTCGGGGTCGTCAGCTGCTGCTGCGCGCTGAACAAGCTCCTGAAGCGCAGCTTGGAGTGTGGAGGGCTCCTCCTCAGCACGTGTTGCAGATGCAAGCTTAGGCTGAACAAAAATGCCCCACAATGGGTGCCCACTGTCCCGAACTGCAGTAAGGGCACGCAGCAAAGCGGCGCGTCATCCTCGGTGACACAGATCGCGTGCAATTGGCACGATGCTAAGGTGCAAGTCAGCGGCAACCATACGAACCTCGCGATTGCAGCCACTGCAGCAAACGGTACTGCTGAAGCATCCACGTGGACGCTGCTCGGCAAGCAGAAGTGCAAAGCTTTGCAACACACTCAGCCTGACTCCCGACGCAGGGGCGGAGTGCAAGGACAACTGGCGGTAGGTCAGCTGCTGGGTGGGGCTCCTCACGGGGTCAGCAGATGAGCTCGGCTGGTTGAGCTGCCAAGCACGCACAAGTGCAGCGTTGGTAGTGACAGGGGCAGCTATCCAGCTGTTGGAGGTGGAGAGTAGCTCCTTCAGCTCCCTCACAGCATCAGCCACTGCCAGCTCAGGCTGTCCGGTGACGCATTTCTCTTTGGGCAAACTATCGCAGCCCCCAGCCAAAGGCAGAAGGCAGTTGCCCAAGCGCCGGCATATTGGGCAAAGATACTCTCCTGCAGGACAATGGGAAGGCCAATGTTCAACGGTTTCGCAAGGGAAGGATGGAGTTCTGCATCCTCTGGAGCAAAGCCGTAAAGCAGCACATCAGAGCTTGTGGTCGCTGTTACAACAGCAACAGGATGACTGCAACTGTGTTTGAACCCACCTGACGAGCGGGCTGGCTGAAGCAGCTGAAAACCCTCTACTACCTGCCCGGAGGCAATCCGCTGATGCCAGTTCTTCCTGCATAAAAATACAACGGGAAGGTGAACAATGGACAGCAGCAGCTGAATTTCCCTCGGGAACTGCAGGTACCACAGCCAAACGCAACGCACCTGTATCGCGCCAAGCACTCAGCATGCAAAACATGGCCACAACAGAGAAGTTGCATGGACGGCTGCTGGTCAAAGACTGACAGGCGAGGACCAACACCAGTCGCTGGAAACGGTGCCACGCTGTCGCCACCATACACATCGGCTATAGCAGCGGAACACTGCATACCAACAGACGCTGCAGGTGCAAGAGAGCCGCCAAGCTGGCCCGGTCGCTCAGGGGTGAGCGGGGTGGCAGGATCAACTGCTGACAAAACAGGCAGCGAAGTGATATTGAGCTGGCCAACCAGCCCAAGTGGACCCGCCTCGCTGCCCATGTGGCAAAGCGCACAGTCGGCAGACTGCGCCTCCCAGGCTGCTGGATGATGGACAGGCAGGCGCTGGGCCGTGGTGGACGCGAGCTCGTCTCCTGCAGCCTGACCACTGGCATCCAGGTCCATGGCTTCCGTGTCATGGTTGCCAGCGGGAACCGCGTGCATAGCTGCTGCTTCAGCCTCGTCATCGCTCGCGTCTGCTAGCAACGCGGCCGCCGCCTTGGACTGCTGTGCCCGCATGCGAGCCAGCACCTGTTGTTGACGCTGTTTCCCATGCTGCTTGCGATCGGCATGTTGCTCCTTTTGTTTGAGGGCCTGCGCTGCTGCTGCTGCCACTGCTGCAGTGCCTGTGGCTGCAACAGCCGCACATGCACCTACTCCACTGGCTGCCACGGCATCTGTACGCGCTGAATCTGCCTGTGGCTGGCTACCAGCGTGCTGCTGTGCTGTTTGTAGGACCCGCTGGGCATGCTGCACAGCTGCTGCCGCACAGGTCTTCAGCTCCGGCGAAGCTTCCCGCCGATTGCCGTCCACCCAGGGTTCCGTACCCGCCAAGACCCGCAGCAGGAAGATGATGCCGGGCGCTGGGCCCCGTTGCCAACCAGGAGTTCTTCGCACTTCCGCGAAAAGCCGGCAAGCGAGGCCCATGCGGGGGACAGCAGCACTACTGGCTGGTCACCACTTATCAACGACTCAAGGTCTGCCGCCTTGCGCTGCAAAGCTAGGCTTAGCAGGCTGATGGCTGCCAGGGCGCTGTCTTCTGCCGCGCCGCCTCCTGCTGAAGTGTCACCGCTACTGCTGGGGGCCGCTGATGCAGGCCGCCACCAGCACGGCCCACACGATCCGCAGCAAGTGGTGCAGCATGCGCTGCAGACCCACCATGGGGCCAGGCAACGGTGGCAGGCCCAGCTGCAGCTGCCACTCTGGCTGCCACGCGCCGCTCTCCTGGGCGGTGTGCAGCGCTGCCTGCAAGTGGCGCCTGCAGGTGGGCATCATGTACAAAGCACACAGAAGGGGCTTGAAACAAGCTGCATGGCTGTGTGGCAACGTGCGCAGCAGCCTTGCCAAGAATCTCCTCCCCTGCCAGCACAGGTAGCAACTGCAACATCCAAGCTGGTTGTGCAGGCAGTCACTGACAGGCTTTGCGCCCCCGGCACCATCGGCACTGCGTAGCTCACGTTGTATAGTGCAGGTAGAAGGGGTCGAACTCGCGCCAGCACTCACGCTTCAGGCTGTACTGCCCAGTGGAGGCGGCAGTGGGCGGCCGATAGTCCGCAGCCTGGGCCAGAACCTGCAGCCAGGCCGGGGTGAAAAGCTTTGCGACCTTCAGCAACGAAGGAGCTATGCGGCAGACGCCAAACATTGGGAGCAGCGGTGGGAAAGGAAGTAGGCAGCCCACCATGACCCTGTAACACATGAGGCAGCCAGCGCTGGCAGCAGCCGTGCGCACCTGGTCCAGCAGCGGGCTGTGCGCCAGCTCGTACGGCAGCTCGTCCTCCAGCTGGCTGTGGCTACAGGGCCCTGCAGGCAGCGGGACCGGCAGCAGCAGCAGCGCGGAGGATGAGAAGCCAGGGAGCCTTGCAGAGCAGCGGAGCGGGGCACACAGAACGGCAAGTAGTGGGGCTCAAAGGCAGTGAGCCGACACGGAGCGCAGCGCACCACCCACCCACGGCCAGCGTCTGCACCAGCGCGCGACGAAGTGGCAGCGGCGAGTAGGTGGGGTGCCAGCAGGCACGCTCGCGAAGCACCTGGACCTGCATGGAGACGTGGACGCGGCGACCAGAGCATGTGTGGCAGCACTGGCCTGTGCAGGGTGCCAACCCTCTGGAAAGCGCCAGAGGCACCACTCAGATGTTGTGGCTCAAAAACATGGTAGAGCATGACTCACCAGGAGGCGCAGCCAGTCGGTGCAGCAGCGCATGACCTCAGGCGGCTGCCGCACGCTGTCCTGCAGCACAGCGGCAGCAGCAGCCAGGGTAGTTTCGCCGCTGGCACGCACGATCAAAGCGCCTCCGCTATCACAAGCCAGAAAGCCCAGCGCCCTGCAGTCGAAGGAGGGAAAGGCCAGCTTTGGAGGTTGTGTCGGCAGCATTACACACCGCAATAGCTGCTGCATAGCGACCAAAGCATAACTGCCGCCCAGCTCCTGCTATCCAATGATACAGCGACAACAAAGGATAGCCAGCAGCGATGCGGGCCTCGCCTGCTGAGGTTGGGCGTTGTGGCGAGCCAGGCTTGCACTGCCACTAAATCGCAGTCCTGGGCATGGTCGCTCCTGCTCATGTTGAAAGAAACGAGCGTGCGCAAAACAAAAGAGAACTAGGGCTGATGAATGGCAGCGTGTCTGACTTTCCAGGCAGCTACTTGCAGGTAATGTTGAAGCGCGCCAATTCACGACCCGAGCAGAGGAGCTCACCAGTAGGGGACGTGTAGAAAGCCTCCATGCGGAGAAGCTGCTGGCCGTTGCGCACCCAGAGGCGGTGCCGTATCTGGACGAGGTGGCGGGCAAGACATAGTTGAAATGGTGGGTTGCAAGACAGGTGACATCCTATTATATCGATGCCGCACCCACCTGGCTCATCCAGGAGAGCACCCGCGCTGCTGCCAGCCCGCACATCTGCCAGCGCAGCGCAGCCTGTGCACGCTGCTCCTCCGCCATCTCTGGGTGCGTGCCCAGCGCCTTGCTGGCTGCCTCCAGGAAAGGCGCAGGGTCAGGGGCGGTGGTGCCCAGGTGGAGCAGGGCCGCCAGGAAGGTGGCAGCAAGGCGCTCCAGCGGCAGGTGGGCGCTCATCTGCGGCGGGATGCAGAGCGCGCGGAGCAGGGGAGACGCTTCAGCGCGGGTCGCCATAAGACACGTGCTGAACTCGCTGCAAACATGCATTCAGAGTATTGAAGACCCATAGACCACAGACAAGCTGCCTTGCAGGCGGACGCTTTCACAACAGGTCCACCTGCAAGTGCCCCGACAACGTGCGCTGCCAGAAGGTGGTCACATCCTCTGCCGCCTGCAGCGGGCCGGCGGCCGCCTCCACCGCCTCGAGGCAGCGCTGCAAACCATACAGCAGTGCAGCAGCTGTGGTCTCCGGAGGCACGCTGCCTGCAGCAAAGATCAGGTCGAGAGATGGGACAGCACACATCGTTAAGAGTTCTGCCACCGGGAAGTTCCACTGCAAGGATGCCAGAGCGTGTGGATGCAGTGACACCAGCTCACGCGAGCAGGGCTCACCCTCCTCGGTTGCCTTCAGGAGCGTGTGCAACGCGCCCTGTTTGAGCATGTGCATGGCGTGCACCTCCAGCTGCGGACAGACGGGCACCGAGCGAAAGAGCCAGTCAGAGCAGCACATGACTGGCAAGCCAAGCGCCAGAAATCGCCGGCAGTAGCCGAAGCAGCATGCCCAAGGCACGATCAAGTTGATGGCCTCATCCCAGCAACAGCTGCCCACAAGCAGGCTGCTGGCAAACCCTACCTGAACGGTGTTCAGAAAAGAGCTGCTCTCATACAGTACATGGTCGCCCAGCTGGCGCCTACCGCGGGACAGGGCACAGCAGAACGTTAGCATCATGCACAAGGCATCCACGGGCACGTTTAGGCAACACCGCTGCCAGAGCAACCCAACAGATTGCATGTATCAAAATCAAACTTTTCCTAAGGCAGGTCTGCAGCCCAAGTTTCTGCACAGCATGCCTGCAGTGCAGCAAGGCAGCTTCTTCCGCGCCTTGACGCCGCGGCCCACCTGACAGGGTTGGCCCCCTGCAGCAGCCGGAACACCTCGAGGAACTTGTGGACAAAGAGGGCAGCAGCGCGAGGCCCCGCAGCGGGGCTCAGCAGCTCCAGCACCACTGGCGCGTGGGAGAGGCACATGCTCAGGTCGGCGGCGATGCGCAGGTACAGGCGGCCTGGGTGGTGCCAAGGGGAGGAGCGCCAGCAAAAAACTGTTACAAGTGCACACTATGGTGACTGAAACCCCTGACTGGCTGCCTTGACCAGCCAGGGTGAGGGCGCGATAGGGCGTCAGGGGCGCTGTTCGCGTTGCCCCCACCCTGAACCGCCACCCTCCCCACAGCCGGCAGGGTTAGTCAGAGGGCCGGTCAGAGGACCCGCGATCCCCTGCCTACCCCTCGCCACACCCATACCACGTGCAGGCAGGGGCGCAAGCAAGGACATGAGCAATACAGTGTGCTTTGCATTTGCAGCTGGCGCCCACCTGCCAACTCTGGGCTGTCGCTGCTCACGCGACCGTCGGTCGTCGCAGCACGGCGCAGCACCCCCAGCAGGCAGTCTAGAAGCACCTCCAGCAGGCGGTGGCGGCGCGTCAGCGACACGCACGTCTCCTGCTTGGGGGAGGTGACGCACGGCGCATGTAGAGTCAGCCTAGCAGGAAGGTGTCAGCAGCGCCCAGTCAGCCTGCTGCCGACTGCGCGAGTTGAGGGCGCGCGCTGTCCATAATACCCGCAAACCTCCACACACACACACAACACCGCCACCATCGCCACCACCACACCCAATCACACACCTCTAGATGGAACACCTGAACCGTCAGTCGGTCCAGCGCCTTGGTCACAGCGTGGCGCTTGCCCAGGGCTGCGGTGGTGGGGGTGGGGGGGGGTGGGGGGGGGGGGGGGGGGGGGGGTGGGGGTGGGGGGGGGGGGCGGGCGGGCGCGGGTGCGCGCGGCGGCGTGCACCAATGAGTTGGCAGCAAGCAGAGCAGGCCATGCTGACAGGCATCCGCTAGGGCTGCAGACTTTTTGCCTGCGCAGCACCCGGCTGCTGACGACTACCCCAGGTTCGCCAGCGCGGCTGGAAGTGCTCCAGCGCAGGCAGCATGTACCACCGCTCACCGCCGATGTGTGGGTAGAAGGCCAGCAAGGCACAGCCAAAGGCCTCCTTGAAGGGCACGCTGTACAGCAGCAGGATGAGCAGCGTTGTCAACTCCTGCGGCCCATATGTGGGTGGAAGGGGTGGAAGGCGGGAAAGGGGGTGGGGTGGGGGGCGCGCGCGCGCGGGCAACATTTGGGCCACCAGGCATTAACGCGGCATTATCGGCTTGAAGGATGCCGCCACGAACACTGTCACTTTGCCAATGCTGGGCAGCCTGGTTGTTCAGAGCAACTGCTCACCTCCACCACCTCGGGAGGCAGCGCCAGCAGAGTGGACAGCTGCCAGAAGAGCAGCGGCAGGGGCGCCGCTGCGCCGGGCAGCGGCGGCAGCGGCCGGGCTGCGTCGCCGCCGGCAGCCGCATTGGGCAGCCTCCCTCCAGCTCGCTCAGCAGCGCCTCGCGGTGCTGCTGCAGGGTACGGGCCACAGACGCTGCCTCCTGCTGCAGGTGCGCCGTGGCCCCAAGCGAGCCTGCCTGCACAGCGGCTGCTGCGGCCGCTGGCTGCAGCAGCTCGTCGCAGATGACGGCACGCAGCGCGGGCTGCTGCCCCAGCTGGTTCAGGAAGGCCATGAGGCGCATGGCGGCGCCCGCTCTGCGTCTGACGTGGCTGCTGCGCAACAGCAGGAGGCACGCAGACGTGCTCGTAGGTACAGACAGCAAAGCCACACTGGTCACGGGTTGAGGCAGGTGGGTTGCGCTGCGGCGCAAGGAAGGGGAAAGTGCGGAGCAAGACAGCATGGGCCAAGGACCCACCTTGCTCCAGCGCCAGCTGCAGACGGGCCAGGGCACAGCCCACGACGCCCCGTGCCACAACCTCCTCGGCGGGGGCAGAGGGGCGGGCTGGCTGCGCTCGCCCCAAGCGCGATGATGTGGGCAGCAGCCCTGCGGGCGCCAGCTGCTTGTGTCACCGCAGTCGCAGCAGCCGCCCGCCTCTGCGCAGTGCAGTGCTTCAGCTGTCAGGAGCTCCTCTCAAGACCGCACTCCACATTTGCAACCACAAAGCAAACTTGAGAGATAGGTGTCGCCGATGCGGCGGCTTGAAAGTGTGAGCAGCTGCGGCGGCTACTACATTGGCGCAAGCCTTGGCAAGGCCATGCTCTCCCAGCCGCCATCACCCACCTGACGTGTACAGCTGGTAGTTGTGGCCTGCGTGGTCGGAGGCCTGCGCTTGCCGGGCAGCCAGGCCACGCCGTTATTAAAAGCCAGAGTGCAGCACCTCCGAGCGTGGGAGCAAATCCTTGCTGCTCCCTAAAGGCCACAATTATTCATTTCAGGCAGCGCTGAAGCACAACAAGACGCGGGAGCGGCACGCTCCTGTGAGCGGCGCCGCACCTTGAAGCAGTCAACGCAGATGGCGGCGGACGGGGACAGGCCGCACGTGTGGCACCTGCGGTGAAGAGGGCAAGGAATAAGGAGAGGGAAAGCAAGCTGGTTGGCATAGTGGGGACGGGAAATTCAATGCAGGCCGCTGCTTCAAGTGTAACCCGCGCGCTTAACCCGCCGCCCCACCTGTACGCAAACGTGCCGGCAGTCCACACGCGCGTGCAGGGCCCACCGCCCGCCCTGCCCCCTGTCAGCCTCTGCAGGTACTCTGTCAGGCTGCCACAGCCGCGCAGGGCCGCCAACAGCAGCCCCGCGCGAACCAGTGACGCCTCCAGCTGCGGCCCGCATGCCCGCCACCCGGCAGGGGTCAGCCCGACAACGGCATTATACAGCCGGGTGCCCACCACATGCGGCAGCCTGTCTGAGCGCTGCGAGGCAGTGAGTGTGGTGGGAGGACACGAGGAGCTTTTTAGGGGTTAGGCTTCAATGATTAGCGACCAGAAAGAGACGTGTCGGCCGCAGCAAAGGCAGCAGCAGGGCCGCCCCGGTGATGGGCGGAAGCACGCAAGGCCTGCCAACCCGGACCTGCTGCATGTGTTTGGGCGTTTCAGAGCCTTCACAGACGCTCAGGTCAGCGCTGATGCCATAGCTAGCAGCCTAGGTTCCTCAGGACATCGCGCTCGATCAAGCAATGAGACATGGTTCCACCACTGACTTGGAGCATCGAGTATCGGTGAAGAACAATGAGGAACCGGAGGTGGCACGCCGATAAAGGCATATGGAGACGACAAAGTTTGCAGCCACGCTGGACTCCTCGAAGTGCTGCTGAATTCGCCTGCATGCAGTCTCAATTTGCGGCCAAAGGCGATGTATAAGGTTTGATTTGATTCATGGCTCTGCCGACATCGGTTGTTTGCAAGCCAACATCACCCGCACCTGAATGAGCACCCGAGAGGAGCTCAGTGTGGAGAAATTCCTTGAAGAATCTCCAAGTAAAGGAGAGGTCGCCGCAGAAAGTGTGCGGCGATTCCTTGGGGGCCAAGCTGAGAGCAGCGGCGACGGGCCTGCTGTCACCGCAGACGGCGACGGCAGCCAGCCTCGCCCGCATCGCCCCATCGTTGTTGTGACCAGCGGCGGCACCACGGTGCCACTGGAGCGCAACTGTGTGCGCTTCATCGACAACTTCAGCAAGGGCACCAGGGGGCGCTATCGGCTGAACAGTTCCTGCAGGTGGGCTGCGAAGCACTACTGGCCGCTCAACCAGCTCCAGCGGCCGCTTGGCAGCCCGCACTTCTGCGTTGTTTTGCTTGCAGCTTCAGCGCAAGGGTGGCGGTAACTAATGTATCTATGCATGGCTGCAAAACAACATGCAATGCGCTTTCTACGTAGTGGTCGTGCGCCCTGCCTCCCGTGCTCCCGCTCTGCAGGCGGGTTACGATGTAATTTTCCTGAGCCGCCACGGCTCCGCGCAACCCTTCGTGACAGGTCAGCAGCATTTATTCCAGCAAGAGGCACAGCGTCTGCAACTGGCAGGCCTCACTTGGGGCTTGGGGATGCAGTTGCCTGCCGCAATCCGCGCCACAGTGCTGCCGCTCCTGCGCTGCCGGCCTACTGCAGATATTCAGGAGGAGCTGGGTGCCGAGACGCTCACAGACCTGTTTGAGGTGCGGAACCTGGCGGCAGCTCTTTCTGATGTTTGCTTGCAACTGTTTGTTGTGCGCCGCTGCCGTGGCCTCTGCTGCGAGGGGATCCATGTACTATTTGCAAGCACTGCCCAGCCTTGCTCACCCCGGTTCACACATACGCTTGCGCAGCTACACCCCGACGGCTCGCTGCACGTGCGTCCGAGGGAGCAGGGCGCGCTGGCGTCGGCGGTGGCGCGGGTGCAGGGGGCGCTAGACCAGGGCCGCTACCTGCAGATCCCCTTCACCACCCTGTTTGAGTACCTCGCGGTGAGCTGCTTTTGGGCTGCAGCACCCAGTGAGGTGGTGCCCGGCAATGCACTTCTACAATGCTACCAAGCTGAGCTGGCGGAAGGACTTCAACGGGCGCTGCGCAGCACATTCGTAACGTCCGGTGCCATGTCGCCCTGCCGCTGCACCTGTAGTACCTGCATGCAGTTGCCAAGGTGCTGGCCCCTTACGGGCGCAACGTGCTCTTCTATCTGGCCGCCGCCGTCTCGGACTTCTTCATGCCCTGGTCTGATATGGTGGGCCCAGGGTAGCGCCGCGGACTGCAGCGCTGCAGTCGACTCATGGCTTGTGATGCTGCCTTGCGGCCTGCCACTGCCCTTGCGGCCTGCTTCAAGCAGAGCACCGCTCACTGGCTGCTACTCTCAGTAGCTTGCAATTGACGAAGATCTCGCGACATCCCTTTTGCACCGCTATCTAACCGTTTGCAGGCTGAGCACAAGATCCAGTCAGCCAACGGCCCCCTCACGCTCACACTGGCCAAGGTAGGCGCAGCCGCTGCCACCCTCTTGTTTGCCGCCAGCAAGCACGCAAGTTGTGTCTGGCTCATGCGGGCTGCACCTTGACGTTACCACGTTGTTGCCAGTTTCTGCGCAGGTGCCCAAGATGCTGGGTGCCCTGCGCCGCTCCTGGTGCCCCGACGCAATGCTGGTGAGCTTCAAGCTGGAGACGGACGAGCAGATACTGCTGAAGAAGGTGGGGCAGAGCTGGCAAAACGCATGAGCTGGTACTTGCGCTAGCCAGCGTGAGCAGCAGAGGGACAGCCAGCTGCGGGCATGTGAAAGGGAATGAGCACACCCACGTAATGTTGCGCTGCAGGCCTTCAGCGCAGTTGCAAGCTACGGCGTGCACCTCGTGGTGGCTAATGAACTCCACTCGCGCAAGGACCGCGTGTGGCTGGTCACGCAGGCCGCGACGGATCAGGTCTGCCAGCTGGCTGGCAACTGTGTCGCGGCGCTTGCTGCTTTTGATACCTGCTCCGCACCTCAGCGCCCGCCATCGAGTTCCCCTTGCAGGGCGGGGCGATGGCAGTGACGAAGATAGTGCGGCCCCCGGAGACGGCAGCGATAGAGGAGCTGCTTGTGTCTGAGGTGGTCGGAGTTCACCTGCAGCACATGGCGGCGGCGACGAGCGGTGCAGCATCAGCATGGGAGCAACCCGCATAGGCAGCTGGCCTTTGCCAAACACGGACTCTCGTTCAAGTCACGTTGGTGCTGCTCATGCGACAAGACAGCCTTGTTTGTAGAGCAGAGAGTCACGACAAGTTGGAGGCGTGCGGGGCGGCAGCAGGACATGCGGAACGTACACCTTGAAGGAGGAAGGCGCGCTTGATCGGAGCAATTTTGCTTTTCAATGAACTAGCCAGCGACGATGAGGAGCGGGCTGGGCTGAGGCAGCCCGTTTGTAAGAGCACCGCACTCCGGTGTGCTGCTGGCAGGCTGCGACTGGTCCGATGAGCTCATTGGGCCTTCCAAATGTGCGAGAGCAGCGGGTCGACTTGGTAGTCGACACGCAGGAAGCTCGCTTCTTCGGGTGAGCGCACGGGACGGCACTTGTGCGCGGTTGGTGTCAGTAAAATATGCTGTGATCTAAACTGCATACGCTGCCGCTTTGCCGCAGATGGACCGAGTTGCGTGTGGCGGCCCCTGCCGCCATTGGCGGCGGCACAGCCGGCGGTGGCACTGCCAGCCTGGGCCTGCACTGCTTCGGTCTTAATGTGCAGTCAGTCCAAGTAGATGGCACAGAAGCAACCTTTGAGATGACGCCGCCAGTCCGGTGAGATCAGTGCAAAGCTATGCAAGTGGTTGCGAGTGCCTGGTGAGGTGAGCGGCCCGCCGTATTGCAGTCACTTGTTCTTTCCCCGCTGCGCAGGGAAGACCTGCCCGAGGGCGCCGTGAGCGCAGCTGCTGGCGTCTCGCAGCGCCAGCTGGCCGCTGTGGCAGAGTCCGCTTTCTACCTGTACGAGCGGCAGCTGCAGCGCGAGCGCCAGCCTGAGCTCACCATTCAGCTGCCTGCCACCGGCATGCAGCAGCAGCAGCAGCAGCAGCATGGGGGCGGGGGCAGAGTGGGCGCCAAAATGAAAGAGCTTGTGGTGCGAGTGGAGTACAGTGGCGGCGGCGATGGCGGGGCAGGTTTGCATTTCTGGGGACATTACGCCAGTACAGACAACCAGGTGGGTTTGGGGCCGCGACCATATTCTGCAGTGTCATGCCAGCTGCTAGCGCATTGCAGCCTCGTCCCCGGCGCCGGGTAAGAGAGATGCCGGTCCAGGCTTGCTTACTGATCTCCCTCTGCCACTCTCCCGCCTGTATTGTGCCCCATTCTGCTCAGGTGCGGCGGGCCAGTGCGTGGGTCCCATGTGTGGACGTCCCCTCCGCCTGCGTGCGCTTCCATCTCGACATCACCTGCCGCGCCGAAGAGGTTTGTGCTGACCTGCTGCACGGCACCCTGTCAACAAGCTTTCGTCAGCGGTCAGCGGCCATCCTTTTTCTTCCAAGATGCTTTCTGCGCTTGGTTGAACCCATGTTTGTGCACCATTCAGGTGTTGTGCCGCTCCTTCCTCTGCATGCCATCTCACCGTGTTCCCTTGTTCCCCTGCAGACTGCGGTGGGCCCAGGTCAGCTGATGAGCCAGGCGTGGGCAGACAGCGGCCGCCAATGGCGCACCTTCCAGTACAGCGTGCCCTTCAGGTGGGGGCTGGGCGTGCCGCTGGCATTGCAATGGACCATCCGTTCTGCCAGCTGTTGCGGGATATCGCTTGCATCGTAACCAGATCGCCCCACACCCGCCCCCTACACACGCACACCACCTACCCACTCGCCCACCCAACGTTCATATGGTGCAGCTGCGCCCCAGCCAGGTCGGGTTTGCGGTGGGAAATTTTCGGGTGGTGGCAAAGACGCCTGCGCCGTGCAAGGGTCCCGCAGCAGCCAACACCCATCAGCCGCATCTGGACCTGCTCCAGCTGCAGCAGCAGCAGCAGATGGCCAAGGGAAATGGTCAGCAGGAGGAGCAGCGGCACTTAACAAGCTTTGCGTCGGCGGAACCGCCGCCTGAGCTGAGCGTGGCAGCCATGCTGGCAGTGCCACCCTCGTCACATCGGACGACCCTCCCGCTGCCCAAGAGGCAGCGGCTGGCGCTGACGGCCTGGCCCGCAGCGCCCACTTCCTCTCGCTGGTGTTCACTCTGTTTGAGGACCTGCTGGGCGGCAAGTGCCCGCTGCCCGGCATGCAGCAGGTGGGCGCCCTCGCGGGGGAATCCTTTGATCATGCATCAGCACAGCATGCGTAGTGCACGCCTGTACACAGGATTTGGTGAGCTGTCATCACGATCTCTCACTGCCGTTCCGTTCGCATTGCCCCGCCACACCCTGCTGCGTGTTGCAGGTCTTCCTGCCGCCTGAGCTGCAGCTGAGCGAAGGGCAGGCGCTGGCGGGGCTGCAGCTGCTTGGCGTGCAGCACCTCATACAGCCGCGGGCCATAGAACAGTCCAGTGAGCTTTGACTTGCCTGCGCTGGTATCTTGGTGAAGCTGAGAAGGGATTGTTAAATCTGGCACTGCATGGTCAGCTCGCCCCTGTTGACACGTTGTTGGGCCGCTGCCTCGTGCCCTTCTGCCCCTGCGCTTCTTGCAGTCGCGGCGCGCTGCTTCATAGCGCGAACCCTGGCGCGCCAGTGGTTTGGCGTGCTGCTACGGGCGGCCTCTCCGCTGGATGAGTGGCTGGTGGAGGGTGAGCAGCGCCTGGGGCAGCGCACCCCCTATCCAATGCTGTGCTCGGCACGGCTGCTTGCCACCTTGCCACAAACAAGTCGCTCGCTCAGGTTCGGTGCGCTCCAATGCCGCCGCGGCTGCAGGGCTGTCAGGGTGGCTGGAGGAGCAGGCGGTGCGAAAGTACATGGGCAAGAACGAATTGGCGTACAGGTGGGAGCAGGATGATATATGGCCTCCCTGTCACTCGCGCAGCAGATGCTGCGAGCACAGCGCACTGCGCCACAATCCTGCCTGCCTGCCTGTCTTTGTGCCTGCCACACTCCCCGATCCCCGCCTTCTTGCTGCATGGATCTTGTGGTTCCCCTGTGTTTGTGCTGCAGGCGCTGGCGTGACCGGCAGTCTGTGTTCCTGGCGGACAACGGCGAGGCGCCACCACTTGCCGCGCGGTGCGGCCTCCCCCGGCTGTCTCTGCTGCTGCTCCCCTGTGCAGCGCACTGGGACTGCACGCGTTTCCCTTTTTGAACGATGCTCATCAGTATCGACTCTGGCTGTGCACCATTGCTTCCTGTGCAGCGGATTGTCGGTACCATCGCCCTGGGGGCCACTCTACGGTACAGAGCGGCTGGACCCGTCCCGCCTCTGGAGCACCAAGGTACTGCTTCAGCTGCGGCACAGCCCGTGCTTTGCCGGCACCTCTGCTTTGTTTCCTCTCCTTGCCTTCCTTTGGCCCAACTGCAACACCATGCCTCCGCACCCACATTTACATCTCGCGCCCTGCGCAGGCAACCGCTGTTGTAGCTATGCTGGAAAAGCGAGCAGGGGAGGAGCTGTTCCGCAAGCATGTGGCCACCGTGGTTGCCGGCGGCATCGCGGCGCTGCTGGCAGAGCAGGCAGCATCAGGCGTCGGCAGCAGCGGCGAGCAGCCAGGGGCCACACCCCGCAAGCCGCCTGCCATGGCAGCAGGGGCGGCAGCTGGCAGCACACCAGCTGGCACCCCGCAGAAAGATGGCGGGGCGTCAGGGGCGGTGGTGGGCAGCCGCTTTATTGACACCATGACTTTCCTGAATGACTTGGGCAGGTGGGTTTCGGCCAGTGTGCTGAATGGCGGGCCAGCCGGATGACGACTTGATCTTTCCGCGATGAAGTTATGCTTGGTCGATTGAACATGCTGTTGCCGCTTTTGGCTTCTGTCGGGCGCGCCCTGCTTACTCCTATGCTGCCCTGAACGCTGTCACGGCCGCCGTGCGCCTCCCGAATTTCCGCCGCCCACACACAACTGCCGTCTGCTCCCCCTGCCTGCAGAGCTGGCTCCTTTCGGAAGGAGATGGGCCCCTTTGCGGCGCGATGGGTTTCGGGCGCGGCGTGCCCCGCATCAGCGGCGCGCTTCTGTATCACAGGCACGCCAGCAGCAGGCCTGCCTTGCATGCTGCTTTGCTTGCACGTTGGCAGCGTGACACCTTGTTGGTATCAAATTGCCACGCATGCTATGCATGTGCCCCAGCCTGAGCATCTGCACAGCCAACAAGCGCTCCGCATGGCCCATCGCCCCCGCAGTACCATCCCTGGGCTGGAGCTGGCGCTGAAGCAGACGGGGCCGGAGAGCGCGTGGCGGGCAGCGCACGTCGCGGAGCGCGCCGCCGCAGCTGAGGGCAGCAACGCCGGCATAATCAAGGTGACCCGCAGAACCCCGCACCACTGCAGAGGGAGGCAGCGCGCCGCAGCGATTCCCTGCCTGAACTGTCGGTACAGCGCCAGTTGCCAGACGGTCCGCACAGCTGTTCTCTCAAAGTGTGCCTTGCATCCATGGGTCCCCCCCACCCCCCTCACCCCAGGCCGTGGTGCGCGAGGGGGAGCCCCGCAAACCATTGACCACCCCGTGCACGTGGGCTCGCTGGCCTTCGTGCTGGCGGAGCTGCGGGTGACGCCCGTGGTGGAGAAGAAGCAACCTGGCAGGTGCAGACTTGCTTTACCCCGCGCCTGACCATGCCCAGGGAAGGGCACAGCTGCTGGTCAAGGTTTGGGCTGCTTTTGAACGTTCTGCCTTCGGCGACTAATCAGCCATTGCCCTGCTTGCCCCTTCACCAATTGCGCCCTTGCCAGGCGACCCCGTAAGCGCAAGGAGTTGGAAGGGGGCGGCGACCAGCCCAGTGAGGAGGCACGCGCCGCGCTGGCCGCAGTTGCCACGCCCGGTGAGAGCTGCGCCAGCTGTCAATTGAGGCAGCGATGGCAAACCCATCAGCTGCCGACACAGTTCTAGGCTGCCCTGCCACCAAAGACGCGCGTGTCAAGCCCCCCCTTGAGTAACCCCCCTCCTGGACACAGACGAGCCGGTGCTGTGGGTGCGGCTGGACCCGGCGGCTGAGCTGCTCTGTGACATCCGCCTGATGCAGGTACTTGCTGCTGCCAGCAATGCCCTGGGCGGCAGCCGGCGCTCCTTCACAAGCGAACTCTACTGCTGACGCCCCATCTGCCCGCTCATCCCCCGCTGCCCTGCCTGCCCTTCCCCCTGCCGCAGCCGGAGCGGATGCTCGCGCGCCAGCTGCTACACTCGCGAGACGTGGCGGCGCAGGCAGAGGCTGTACAGGTGGCGACGAATGCCGCAGTTTTGGTGCAGCATGCTTCTCCCTGCATCATGAATGGTGCCAGCGCTCATGACTGAGTCCCCTCTTCCTTCATTGCCCCATCACAGCTCTGAACCCCCACCCCTCCCCAACCGTCGCTGCAGCGCCTGGCTGAGCAGCGCATCTCGTCCCACCTGCCCTTCCACGCCGGCATGGAGGCCCTGCGCCGCACCCTGCACGACCGCAGCCAGTTCTATCAGTGAGTATGGGTGTGTGGGGGGGTGCGGGGGGGGCGGGGGCGGGACGCGGGGCGGCGGGGCCAAGGATATGTCAAAAAGCAGCAGCAGCTGTCTGATTTCAAGCAAGCTGCAGGCAAGCTTCCAGTCACCTTCGAGATGTCCCTGCCTGGCTTACCATGCCTGCTCCGCGCGCCACTGCTGCCCGCCCCATCCCTCCGCAGCATACGCTGCGACGCGGCCATGGCCCTGGCGGGCCTGCGAGACGAAATGGGCCAGCCCGTGGGTGAGGAATCGCCAGCATGGCAGAGTTTGGTTACAAGGCTGTGCAAGGTCCTCAGCGTCATCCCTCTCTGCCGCATGCGCCTCGCCTGCCGGTTGTCTTGCCACAGCAGGCGACCCTCCCTGGACCAGGGTCAGTCCCTGCCTCTGTCCACCTTCCTGCGCCGCTGTCGCCATGCCGCAGGCTTGCCGTTGCTGCTGGAATTCTACAAGTCGCAGTATTTTGTTCCTGGGGAAGAGGACGTGCCGCGCTCGATCGCCATCGCCGACCCCTCGGAATATTACGTGGCGCAGGCGGTGGCGACGGCGGGTATGTAGCCAGTAGACCCGGCTTGCTGGAGGGCTGGGAGGTGTCTGCCAACATCCAAGGCTGGCGGCCCACAGTCACCAGCCCTTTACCCCCCTGCCCGCCCGCCGCCCTCGCCGCAGCCTCTCTGTGCCGCGAGCCCGACGGCTCTACGCCCGTCGACTCCCTGCTCTTCCTTTCCACCTGCCTGGAGGCATACTCCTCGGTGTCAGACGGTGCGGGCTGGTTGGGCGTTGTTGTGGGGAAGGCCGCCTGGAGTGCGCGGGCGCTGACTGCTGCACCTCTGCCGTATGCTGCCCGCACCCTCTGCCGAGGCCGTGCTGAGCCCGCAGCAAGGGCGCAGTGCGCTCCGCTCGGCGCTGCTGGCTGAGGCAGTCACGGAGTGACCCGCGTGCCCGTGCTGCAGCCCCCTTCAGCGATTATGGCCTCGTGGCCGCCCTGTGCGCCGCGCTGGGCAACCTGCGCTTCGAGGGGGTGAGTGCGGCTGCCTGCTGCGCTCCCAGCCACCCCTTCGCCGCTAAACAGCCTCCGTCAGCGGGTCAGCGCACATTACAGGTGGCATGCCTGCCCTGCTCCTCACCCTCCTTCCTGGACCTCCTTTGCAGTTCGGCGACACGCTGCTTACGCTGCTGGAAAAGTTTCTGGAGAGGGACACGGGTGGGGTGGGGGGGGGGCGTGCCGGGCCCAAATGCTGCTATGCTGTTCGCCGAGTAACGCCCAACGTGCCTGTTGATGTGCGTGTCACTCCCGACCCCCTTTTCTGCCTCCCGCGATCCCTGCCCCACAGTGCTGGTGTCCCCTGGCAACGCTGTCGGCTGCGCCTGCCTCGCCGCCATGGCTGCCCTCTGCTCCAACGGCACATGCAGCGAGGAGGAGCAGGAACGGGTGGCGCTCACCCTGCGCCGCGTGCGCGAATCTTCCGGCCTGTCCGTGGCGCTGCGCCACTCGGCAATGGCGGCGGGTCTGGCCCTGGCGGCGGCGCGGGCGGGGCCTGCCGCCGCCATCCAAGTCGCCGTCGCAGCGGCTGAGGCAGCCACCGCAGGGCGCCAGGCCGCGTCCCGCCTTCTTCTACCCTCCCACTCCACCCCCGCTTTCCTCCTTGAAGAAACGGCGGCGCTCACTGCGGCAGCCGTGGAAGCTGCAAAGGCGGCGGCCAGCTCCGCCGCTGCAATCGCATCCATGTTTGCTGAGCAGCCAGCAGAGGGCCCCAACGGCGCCGCCGACGCCGGCCAGCTGTCTGTTCCACTGCAGCTGCTGCAGCGCTTGGCGGCGCTGCTGAGCCAGGGGGCGGCCTGCCGCGTGCGCCACCTGGCGTTTGTGGTGCTGCAGCTGCTTGCGGTGCAGCCGCCCACGCTCTATCGCCCCCGCCTAACGAAAGCGAGGAGGACGCCGCCGCGTACCTCACAGCTGCGGCGGCAGCACCCGCCCCCAGCATGGGCGTCACGCACCCTGCGGGTGTGTCGGCTGGCACCGCGCCGGTGGCGCCCAAATTCAAAGTGCTTCTGCCCGGCGTAGCACGCGGCATGGCGGTCAGCGGAGGTGAGCACTGCTCTCGGGCAGAGCAAGCTGTTGCGAGCCAGCTCCGCCGATGGAGCCCAGCTGGCAGCAGTGGATGCTGCACCGTCCTTGTCATCTGATCAATGGCCTGCCCCCTTTCCCCTTTTTTTTTTTTTTTTTATGCAGGGGGCCAGCCCTGTCTGGTGGCGAGCCGGCCAGCAGCGACGCGCGGGCGCTGTCCTTTGGCGCAGTGGAGCAGGCGGTGCCGGCGGCGGCGCAGGGCCAGGTGTATTCCCCGTTGCGGCTGCTGTCCAGGAGGGGCCCTTTGGCGCTGCTCCTGCCGACGGCGAGGAGGCCAGCAGCCGGCAGCTCCAAGGGGCGCCTGCAGTGGAGCTTGCCCACGTACCCTCAATGCTGGCGTCAAGCTTGCAGGTGTTCCACCCTGCCATGGCAGCGCCGGCACAGCCAGTGTCGACGGAGCAGCCCGCAGCGCCGCCCTCCGCAGCCCCCACGGCCTCCATAGTGCGCTTGAGGCTTGCGCAGACAGGTGCCGCTGCAGCGCCGGCCCAACCGCAGGCACCTCCGCCCTCGCAGCAGCCCTGGCAGCCGCAGCCGCATGCGCAGCCCGACTTTCCGGTACTGCCGCCCGCTGCCAGCATCACCCCGGGCCAGCACGGCGCTCCCGGATGGCCACCACCCATTGCTCCCTGGGGCCACGATGCGGCAGCGCAGGCAGCACCATTCATGCCAGTGCCGCCAGCAGCACACCCGCCGGTGCAGCCGACGGCTCAGCCAGCAAAGCACACGTTCAAGCTAAAACTCAAACGGAGCTAGGATGGCTGTCATCTTGGGAATCTATTGCAATCTCTTGAGACCTCCTCGTCGTTATGTAAGTGCCCTCTGTGGTGCGTGAACACACATTAGACGCAGCCAATTCGTTGTTCCCTTGTGAACGTGAGCCTTGAGCGAATTGTAACACACAAACACAGGTGCGCCACCATGCCATGACCCCTTACGTTTGCAGCCATTGCACCAGATGAGAAAAACATCGAAGCAGCTGGCGAGGACAGCGATGAATCAGCTGGCATTGAGTAGCCATGCATGGTGTTCCCCTACAGCCGAGCGTTGCTGGAGGGCGCCGACAGCCCGTCCGTCACCCTCCACCTCCCATTGTTTTCCTCCTTCGACAGATTTCATACCGCAAGGTTGACCGTTGTTTACTTTTTTGCTGATATGCCTGCAGTTCGCCCGAGTGCGGCAGGACTGGCGCAAGGTTTCCGCCAACGTCTATCTGCGCAGGAGAGGCGTTAAGCCGGAGTTTGTCGCATATAGATTCATGGGAAGCTGATGAATTACGATGCAAGGGCGGGTGCAAGTGATGGGCGCCACAGCACGGTCGCAGCAGGCGAAAGTCTCCCACTGCCACATACACCCGCGCCACGCATTCCCGCCGATACGCCTTTGTCTGCCCCTGCTACGTCCTCCTGAGGCCCGTGCAAGCCCTCCCTCCGCCTGCCTTGCACCCACTCCCACTACCGGTCACCCTCGCACACGCGATCCTCCCCACCTCTACTCTCGCCCTTTAGCTTCCTGAATATAGCAGACAGCATGCAGGCCACTTGCAGCCCCATTGCGGCCCAGGCCAGCAGCGCCCAGGCTGCCCCCGCCGCTCTGCGGTGGCTGTTTCTGCTTCCATGGCGCCACGCCCCAGCTACAGTGCGCGCCGTCAGCGCCAGGCCAGGTGCGAACGCGACTATGGATCGCGATGGGTCGCGAATAAATTGGAATTGGAGCCGTTTGCGCGGCTACCACGACCCCGCTGTCAGCGGCGGCGCTGCTACAACGGCGGCGCGGCTGCTGACGCAACACTCTCCCACACCTGCTGAGGGGGTCCAGACCACCAATACCTCGGTTCCCCAACTTTGACCCCCTTTGCAGCGTGACCAGCAACGCCATGGCGGGCAGCATGAGCTGGACTGATGTGCCTTCCACCTACTCTGTGGCCGACTCTCCTGAGATGATGAAGGTGCGACGAGTGGCTTTGCTGCTGCTGTAATATGGTGGCTGGCTGAGCCGTGCCGCAGGCTCCATCGGCTGGTATCCCAGCATCACATGCCCGCCAACTGTAGCGAGGCTTCCAACCGTCAGCCTTGGGCGCACAGCAGGGCACCCTTCATCTACCAGCTACATCCCGAACGCGCTCTTGTATCAGCACCCCTCTGAGCTGCCACGTGCTTCCCGACAATACCTCCTCTGTACCCGTGCCATCCTGCAGGACTTTGCCACGCTGCAGTCCATGATGGACGAGATCCAGAAGAACATCGTGGCGCGCCAGGACAAGATCGCGCTGCTGTCGGAGGAGGTGCGCCTCGTCCGCCTTTCTTTGCTTCCTGCAGTTGTTGTAAACCTGCAGATCCTGCGTGTTCTGCTGGGAGCCTCTCACCCTCGGCAGCAGCGTTTAGCTGGGACAGTGCATGGCAGCTAGAGCGCTGGGTGGCGGGCCCTCCGGTGCAATGCTGACCCGCCCTGCGTCCCCCCGCCCCGCCCCACCTGCAGGTCAAGCTGCTGCGGGGTCGCATGGGTGTGGCGGAGAGCCGCATGGGCTTCAAGGGCCTCAGCTCCTCCTCCTCCTTCAGCAGCCAGCAGGCGGGCCTCATCCTGTCCAAGCTGGACGGCAAGGCCGGCTCCGCCGTCGACGCCTCCTTCCTGGAGACGCTGCTGGCCGACAAGGAGCTGCAGGGCTCCGCCGCCTCCTACGCCCTCGCCGTCGCCGCCATCGTCTTCACCGGCGGCGTGGCGGCGCCCGTGGTGGAGGAGAAGCTGGGCCTGGGGGTGAGTGCCGCGAGGCTGCCGGCGCTGCTGCAAGTTTGGGCGCGGCGCGTGGGCAGCTCGCTGTGCACGCTGAAGACTGCGTCTCTCCCAGCTGCATGTGCCTGGGTTAAGCCCTCTCAGCAGCCCTCATGCCCTCTCATCGTCAGCGCTTCCAACACAAACACAACCCACGCTCGCCGCTGCGCATGCCGACCCCTGACGTTGACCACGCCCCCTTCTCCCCGCCCACCCCCCGCAGCCGCTGCCTACTACGACTACATCGCCTCCCAGGACCTGCCCGTCACCCTGGCCGAGGTGGACCCCGTGACCTCTGCCGTCAGCGGCGGCGCCGTGGGCGTGCTGACCGCGCAGCTGCTGGAGGAGGCGAAGCAGCGGCGGCGCGCCGCGTGAGGGCCGCGCGGCTGGCGGGCTCGGCAAATGGCTGCCTGCAGGACCCGGCGAAGGAGGCCACCTGGCCCCCTTGGCGCCCCAAAGATGCGTCGCCCAATGAGACACCCTTGAGAAAGGCATCATTTGATTTTCGCTCCGACCTCACCGCACTGCGCCGCCCTGCCGCCCAGCGCACCGCTTGTTGCAGCGCTGGCGCACGCGGGCTGACGGCGCCCTCCGTCCCTCCCCCACAGAACAGCATCCTTTCATTGCCCTTCCTCGATGTACCAGATACCAGCAGTTTGTGTCCCGCGCTTTTGTTGGGCGGCGCGCCCCACCAGTGTTGCTCCATGTTTCCCGCTCTGTCTGCCGTGCTAGTCTAGAATTTAACAAACCCTTCAACTCCAGCTCTGAGAGGGGCCACCGAGTGTACGAGAACGCAGGGGCTGGGATCTCGACTGCGGGTGTCTGTGGCTAGCCCATGGGCTGGCAGGTGCAGCATGCCGCATCACAGCACAGCTTGCCCCTCCTTCTCATTCAGGTCACTACACAGCAGTCGAAGCCTGTCAAGCACACTAAAAAAGGGTCAAGGCGTGCACGCAGCTCGTCCCTACCACTGGGCCCAGCAGCCGATGGCCCCCTCAGCCGCACCTACTGAGTGCTCCAGGCCGCCCCCTGCTGCCCTGACCAGTATGCTGCCGCACCCCGTCGTCGGGCCTCACACCTCCCTCAGCCACTCCACGACCTGCGCCGCTGTAGGGCGCAGCGCTGGGTCCAGCTGGGTGCAGGAGCGGAAGATGCGGGTGGCCACAGGGGGAGCCCCTTCGGCAGCCTCACAAGCGGGCGCCTCCGTCAGTGTGTGGCACAGCCTGGGCGGGCGGGAGGGTATGAGGGGATGAGAGATACACCCGGCCACATCCTCGCTCAACACACTCTGACGCACACGAGCAGCTCCAGCACAGATGGCATGGTTGGAGTGTTCTGCAGCGCTTACCGGCTGCTGGGCGGCGCCGCCGCCCCTGCGGCGGCTTGCAGCGTGAGAGTGACAGCCAGGGGCTGGCGCTCTGCAATGTCGGCGCCGCTGACGAGCTCCCACACCAGCAGGCCGTAGCTCCAGATGTCGGCCTGCAGGTACAGAGGACAGTGGAGGGGAGGATGATGCGTAGATTGGAAGGCTGGAGCTGGTGCTGGCAGCACGTGGATTGGCTGAGGTCATGGCGATGAAGTGAACTTCTCGGCCCAACCCTGTCGATGCCCCCACGGCGGCCACTGCTGGCTCACAAGCGGGCCCCCTCCCCCTATCCCGTTCCTCCTACGCCGATCGCTAGCAGCAAGCTGCAGCCCACCTTGACGCCTGCCCGCTCTCGGCGCAGCACCTCTGGCGCGGCCCACAGCGGGGTCATGAGGGGCTGGGCTGTGACCAGGTCAGCCACATGTGGCCGCACCATGCCCACATCCCCAATCTTGGCCACACCCTCCTCTGCAAAGCAGCAAGAGTTGACAGCATTCAGGACTGCCAACCCAAGCGTGCTCATGCAAGCACAGCAACGCCCCACCCGACAGCAGCACATTGGGCGACTTGAGGTCCCGGTGGCTCATCGGCGGGCGGCGGCTGCAGTGGGTGAAAGGGGTGGAGCGGTCACACCACCTGCGCGTTGGTACCCCATCAAAGAGCAGGCCGCAGGCAAGGCATGGCAGATGCTGCAGGCCAGGCCATCTACCGCCCCCACCCCCACCCCCGCCAGCCCGCCTGTGGAGGTAGTTGAGCCCCAAGGCCACGTCCAGGGCCACTCGCCGCCCCAGCCGCTCCCAGGCCAGCGCGGCTGGGTGCCGCCGCAGCGCCGTGTACAGGTCGCCGCCTGCGCAGGCAGGGGGCGGTAGGGAGCAAGCTCACTGGCGCTTTGCCAGCATGAAGCTGCTCTTCAAGCTAGGACACTCTGCAGGCGGCTGCCTGCCAGCTGAGAGGGGCCCAAGGATTGCGCAGGGGGAACCTTCAGGCGGCGCACCCTTCATCAGCTCAGTCACGAAAAACAGACTGCCACGCTCGAGGCAAACCCCGTAGTACTGCAGGGGAGAGGAAAGGAAGAGCGAAACGCAAGTGGGCGGTGCCAGGGAGGCTGCCGCAGCAGTATTGCCGCGACTGGCATCTCCCAGAGCTCGAGCCTCGACCAGCTGCCCACAGCGCTGTTAGAAGGCTGCTGGCCAGCAGCCTCCCTCCTGTGCCCTCAGCACCAGCTCCCACCTGCACGATGTTGCGGTGGTGCAGGGAGGACAGGAGGTCCACCTCCCGCCGAAACGCTGCCAGCTCAGACTCTGCACGGTGACCAAGAGCACCGGCGCCTGCCACATCAGCGCAGTCATCACGGGAGTGCATACAGCGTCCACGAGGCTCCTGCTGCTGATGCATGAAACGCCACTCCTCCCACGGCTGAAACGCTGTATAATGCAGCATGCCAGCCTCCCCACCTGATGGCGTCTGTGCCTTGACGCACTTCACCGCCACCTCATCCACGCCGTGCATCAGCCCCTGCGGTGAGTGGGCAGGGACCGGCGTTGGTGGAGGGGTGGGTCGGGATGGTACGGCAGATTGGGCAGGTTGGGCTGAGTGAAAATCTGGCAATGAAGCCCGCTCGTCCCTCATGACAGTTGTCGTTCGTAGGAGCCGCAAGCAGGCAGGAGGGGCATTGCTAGCGGCGCCACAGCTGCTGTGCCGGGCTGGTCGGCAGCCTCCAGTCGCAGCAGCAGCCCTGCCTTGAGCACCACCCCGAGCCGCCCTCCCCCAGCTTCACGTCCCGCCCGCTTGCGTCCTGCAGGGCGTAAAGGAACGGCGAACGTTTGATTTCAGCTTTTTGCCATCACGCAAGCAGCTGCTGTGCCAGTGCTTTGCCCCAACTGTGCAGCCATTCCACAGCCAGGCAGCCCCCATGTACCTGGCAGATCACAATGTCGCCGCGCTGCAGCAGCAGGCCGCCGCCCGGCATCCCGGCAGCCCTCTCCTGGTGGGTCAGACTGGCCGCATCAGCTGTGCCCCCCCGCTGGGCGACTGCTGAGGGGAAGAGGCCAGCGAGGCTGTGCCCCACAGCTCTTGGGCCATGCTGGCTGTGTCGGCGGTGCTGCGGGAACGTCCCAGGCCGGCAAGGTGGGCCCGAGGCGAGGTCGGCAAATCACCAGTGCAAAACGTCTCCCGGGGGTGCCGCTCGCTGGTGAGGGCGAGTCACGCAGCAGGCGGCCCAGCTGGCGGCGGGCTTTGGGGGCCAGCGCCGCCAGCGCAGCCAGCTGGGCGCCGCTCTCGGCCAGACTGCACAGTGCTGCGCCTGCCTGGGAGGAGCGTGCGCTGCCTGGCTGCCTCGGCTCTGATGTCAGGCTGGCGCGGGCGCTGCTGCCGTCTGAGGAGCTGGCGCGGGGATGGAGCACAGTGGAGGGGGTGGCTTCATGCTGGGGCTGGCCGCTGCCCAGCTCGAGCTCAGACAGGTAAGAGATGGAGTTGGAGGGCAGGAGCTCGTGCGACGGCTGCGGCCCTTGTGGCTGAGCTCCGGGCTGCTGCAGCAGCGCTGCAGAAGTGCGCATGGGGGAGGGCCGGCCTGGGGTACCCCCTGCGCAGCTGCCAGCAGCATCGCTGCCAGCTGGCGCTGCTGCGGGTCAGGCGCGCGCAGCAGCAGGCGCAGGGTGGGCGCGGAGGGGTACAGCGCGGCGGCTGCGCTGGGCAGCGCCTGGCAGAGGGTGCACAGCGCGCGCAGCGCTGCCGCACACAGCGCTTCCTGCAAGGCTGCCGCATAGGCGTCCTGCAGGGTGTCCTGCACGGTGACGGGCCCCGCTGCAGTTTCTGCCACGCACTCAGCCAGGGCGGCAGCGGCGCCAGCGGCGGCGACAATCTGCGCGGCGCGTGTGCCGCTGGCTGCCACCGCCGCCAGCTGCTCGGCAGCTGCCAGCTGGGTGCGCAGGAAGCCGCAGCGCAGCGCGGCCACCAGCTCCGCGGCGGATGGGTGGCCGCCGCCGCTGCTGCTGGAGCTGGCGCCGCTGCCGGCAGGCGACAGGGCTGAGCTGGAGGTTGGCGGCCTGCATGCGGGTATTACGACTGCCCCCCTCCCTCAGTGAGCTGCTGCTGCGCCTGCCGCTGCTGCACGCGCGGATTGCTGCCCTGCGTGGCTGACGTGGGCCCGGGGTGGCCTGACCCCGGGTGCCGCCCTGCCCCCGCTGCCCCGCCCGTGGCGGGGGATGCGAGGCGGCCCTCAGCGGAGACTGCTGATGCTGCCAGGCGGGCCGCGGGCCGCCCGCTGGAGTCTGCAAGGCGCCTTCGCTGCCGGCCGGTCGCTGCGGGGCCAAGCGGGACGCTGCTGCGGGTGTCTGGATAGGAGCCTCCCCAGCTTCTGCGTCCACCTGCCACCCGGGCTGGCTGCGCAGCACACGCAGCGCCTCTTCTGCCAGCTGGGAGGCTTCAGGGCTGCTGCAGAAAGCGGCCGAGGAAAGCACGGGGCCCGCCCCCGCCGCAGCCAGCACTGGTGCAGCGCCTGGCGCCCTGCAGCTCAAACAAAACATGGCAGACCGTTATAACCGCTCTTCGCCGCCACGCTGTCATGGCCCTTGGGTCTGGAAGACCGGCAGGCACCCATCAGGCTGCACTCCCCCGCCCGCCCACCTGGCCAGGCGCAGCAGCAGCGCCGCCGCCTCCCGCTCCACCTCCCCCTCGCTGCCGCTGCCTCTGTAGCGTCCTGCCAGCAGCCGCACCAGCATGCGCGGCAGCGGCGGCGCCAGCAGGCCCGCTCCCGCCGGGCCGCCGGGCGCCACGTCAGCAACAAAGCGAAGGATGGAGAGGGCGCGTCGGGCGGCCACACCCGCGCACGGCAGCAGCTGGTCTGCCCAGGAGAGTGGGGGGAGGGAAACATCAGCTGCCAGTCAATAGCCCTGAGAACATATAAGGCACACGACTGCTGCAGGTTGTCATTGCCCAGTCCACCCCCCCAGAACCCCCACCCAACACGGACTTCCCAACACACGCAGCAGGCACCCCCACCAGCATCCTCCGGGTCCAGCAGGCGCGCCACCTCAGCCACGCCGCCACTTCCCGCCAACTGCGCCGCCGCCAGCGCCGGCTGCGCGGCCAGCAGCTTTGCGATTGCCCGCAGCGCGCGGCGGCGGCCCCACCCCTCGCGCTGCCCCCGGCTGGGGCTGCTGCTGCCGCCACCAGTGCAGGGATGATGCGGAGGTCAAACATGCGGCGATCGATCGCCGCCGCCTTCCCAGCCAGTTGCGACACCAGAAACGCGGCCCCCATGCGCATCCGCTCCTCTGCCGCTAACGTGTTAGCTGCCGCCGCCCCTTCCCCGGCCGGCGGCTGCTCCAGCAGGTCCCTCAGTCGGGGCAGCAGGCTGGGATGGGTCCCCAGCGCCGCCAACAGGACGCCATCCTCCCCCGCCACCTGCGTCGCGTCATATGAGATGCTTCGATACAAAACGCTCTTTCAAAAACACACCGGCAGGGCGCCAACCTGGCACAGGCGTTCAAGGGCGGCGGCGGCGGCGGGGGCATCGCCGCCCAGCACGGCTTGCACAAGATCCATGTCGCTGTCGAGGGCGGCACCAGTTCGTGCTTCCAGCCTGCGCAGGCCGCGTGACCATGAATGTTTGCCGAGTTATTGAGATGTGCCTAGCATGCACAGGCGGCGGGATGGCGGCCAGCAGCCGTAGCAGTGTGTGTGCCGTCGCGGCCACCACCCTACTGGCTGCTCAGGCCAGTTGAAGCTTGCTTCAACGGCGTCCAAGGTCGGTCTGCAGCCTTTGCAGGCCATGTTTCAGGCGGTGCTGCGCCTTCTCCTGGCTCACAAGACTCACCTGCTCTCGGGCCTGCCCAAGCAGGGGCCTTTTGTGCCTCCCTGGCTTCTACAGCAGGGACCCACTGGCACACCCAAACTAAGGGCAGCCCCTGCCTTGCGTGTCTAAATGGACCCTGGGGTACCCTCCAAACCGAAGCGGTGAAAGTCCTTCTTCGATTCTGTTTGTCTATCAACGATGTATGAGCTGTAAACCCGAAGAAGGGTCCAAAATATAGCCTGCTGCTGACCTGGCGCTTACGTGCCAGCGGCGGCACGCTGCGGTCCCAGCCAAAATGCACGGCAGTGGAGGACCATAGACAGCAATCCAGTTTCAGCTTGCTGCAGTTTCCCACCAAGAGACGCATGGTGCACCCGCGGCGCTGATATAGCAACTGCCAGACGGTCCGAGTTGCGACAACCCCCTGCCTCTCCGCTGGCCACTTAATCTGAGCATTCAACGCTGATCATGCCCATGCAGGCTTGTCAAGCATGGTTTGCAGGGCAGCCCGCGCACAGGCGAGAGCGGCTGGGGCCGGTTGTGCAGCAAGTCGAGGGGAGGGGAAAGATGCAAGGAGCGGCTGAGCGGAGGGGCAGCATAGATGTACGGTAAGCAAAAACAGAGGGGACGGGCGGGCAGGCGATGCGTCAAGGCAGAGGGGGAGTAAAGCAAGCAGAGTGGTCAAGAGCCTAAGGGTGGAGCCTAACGGGGTTGCGCCCCCCCGCCCACAAGCCGCACTCCAGCCAGGCACGGAGTGGCGCCCGCAGGCGCAGAGGGGCCGGGCAAAAGCAGGGGAGCAACAGAGGGGAGCGGGTTGGCCTGCCTAGGTCGGGGTTCGAGGGCGGGTGCCCCGCGCCAGCTGGCGCACGTCAGTCGCAGTTCCTTCAGCAGAAATGAAAGCGGGGGAGGCGGCGGAGGGGAGGCCTCGCAGCGCTGTCGACGGGCCGTCCTCGTCGCCGCCGGAGGCGCGTGCTTCCTGGCAGCTTCGCGGCAGCTTCCTGGCAGCTAGTCGCTACCATCCATGTCGTTGTTCTCATACGGGTTCAGCATGCCCGGCACCTTGGCCATCTTCTGCCGCTCCGCCTCGGCCTGCGCACCGCACAGAGAGAGCGATAAGAATGCATGCCGATGATGCAAGCAGCATGCAGTGCGGCTTCCCCCTGCCTTATCGTGAGAGAAGCAGCGTGCACACGTGCGCTGCTGCGCTGCAGCATGCATGCTGCATGCGCCCGTCAGCACTCCTTGCAAACAAATGCCCTCCACGCCACCCCTCTCGCCACCCGCACTGCTCTCATCCCTCTCATCCTTCCCACCTGCGCCGCCACTTCCTCGGTGAACAGGTCTGCGTTGTTCTGGTCTGCAAACTGGTTTGACTGCACCAAGAAGTCGCGCACGTGCTGCTTGAAGGTGGGGAACTCCCGCAGCTGCATCATGCCCAGCACCGTCGCCTGCAAAAAAGGGGGCCGAAGGGGGAGGAACGGATGGGTGCCGTTTTGAAGGCGCATGAGCAGGTGAGGGAGGGGCACACGAGGGTGAAATTAGCGCAGGTGGCCCTGTAATGGCCTGCCTCACCTGCACTTGCTGCGGGCGCAGGTTGGGGAAGGAAGTCGCCAGCAGGTTGGTCACAAACTGCTGCACGTACTCGGCGTTGGAGGGGAAGGCGGCCGCGCCCTGCGCCGCCACGTCCCACAGCGGCGCGGTGATCACGTCGGGCCGCTGCGGAGGGAGAGGCCACAGGTTGAGCGGTGACGGGCGGCGGCAGTGCTGAATATCGAAAGTTTCAGTCACGGCGCTTGCATTGGTGCCAACACAGCTCTGGTCCTCTGGTCATGCCAGCCTGGCAATCAAAGAGCATGCTGCAGCAAGCCCTGCATCTGGGCCCACCTGCGCCACGGAGAAGAGGTGGTGCAGGATGCGCGTCTGCAGCTTGAAACCGGGCTTGTGGAAGGTGTCTGCAAAGGGAGGGCAACAGGAGCAGGGGAGAGGGAGGGTGGGGGCCAAGCGCCCACGGAACACGAGGTAGCGTGGCCTTGCGGGCGATTTGTTTGCAAGCGACAAGGCGGCTGGCAGACCACCTGTCTAGCAATATTAGCTGTACTCCTCATTGCCTCCATTTTGCAAGGCAAGCCCCAGATCAGTTGGCAGGCCCTCACCCCCCTGGATCTTGAATCTCAGCTGTTATCCCCTGCTTTTCCTGCCACGTTCCCCGCCCTGCCGCCTGGCCGTCTCCTGCCGTCCCTCCCCTCGTCACTCACCCGTCATCACCGCAAACACCTCCTGCACCAGCTGCGTGTAGAATGCCTGGTAGAAGGGGGTGGCGGCGGGGCTGCCCATGAACATCACCAGCAGCTCGTGCAGCAGGTTGAGGCCTGGGGGTGGGTGAGGAGGGTGGGAGGGGGGTTGGGTGGGAGGTGCCTGAACGAGTGTCGCAATGGCCAATAAACGAATCTGCCGGAGAGATGTGCGACGACTCCAGGTAAGCCATGGTGATATTGGTGCAAAGAGCAGTCGAGCCGGCCACGCAGCAGGCAGCAACTATCACAAACAGGCAGGGGTGCTGCGTCAAGAGCGGCCGCCCACCTGTGTCGGCGATGTTGCGCTCTGTGTGCCGGAAGGCCCAGATGATGGAATCGATGACGAGCTTCAGCTGGGTCTTCGCCGCCATGGCAGGGGCGAATCAAGCGACGTGTCAGACAACGTGAGGGAGCTGAAGGCGCAGGATGGCACCAAGGACGAAGGAGGGTGCAAAGGGCAGCCAGCTTGCAGCGAGCAATTGCAGCATGGCAGGAGCTGAGGCGACATACGAGGAGGGGAGCAGGGGAGCGGGCGGCGCAGCGAGAGGGGCTGACCCACCTGGCTCATGGCGAAGAGCGTGGCTGAGCAGTGGTTGGTGATGGCGCGCAGCAGGGAGAAGAACTGGAGCCGGTGCTCGGGGTAGTCCTGTATCGGGTGCAGTGCAGGTGCCGGTAAAACAAAGGGCCGGCGTTTCGGGAAGTAGCAAAGGGTGGCTGCAGCGTGCGCAGCCTGCGCTGGCGCCGAGGCGGCCCTGGCGGACGAGGCCTGGCGGGCGCTGGCTTTCTTCTGCCCACTCCTTGCATGCCGCCCGACGAATTCGCGTGTACGCCCAACAAAAACAGCCCGCACCTCGAAGTTCCGGGTGATCATCTGCAGGGTGCACTCGAAGACAGCGCCGAAGATGCGCGGCACCTCCGCCTCCATCTTGCCCCGCAGGCGGTTGATGATCATGGCAAACATGGACAGCACCTCGGCATCGCTGCAAAGCAAGGGTTGGGCGGGGCAGTGCGGAGCGGGAATCAGCAGCAGCCACGTGGTGTTGGGGTGCATGCAGCAGCGGTGCGCAAGAGGCAAGCAAGCCTCGCAAAGTGGTCGCCGTGCATGCTGGAACAGGGCCAGCGTGTTGAGACCATCAAGCAAAGCACAGGCGCCTGAAACCCACCGGGCGTCCGGGTTGTTGCGCGAGTAATCTCCCAAGATGGGATCCATCATGGCCGGCACGTACTGCAGGCCACAGGACAGGGGTGCGAGCAGCATGAAACCTGACCAGCACTCCCTGGCGCTGCCAGCGTATGCAACAGCACAAGAACCAGGGGCACAGACCCCCAGCTTCGCAGGAAAGTGAAACAAGGAAAGCAGGGGCTCCCATCCCACATGCAGAAGACCTCCTACATAAGCCAAAACACAGGTTGGGCAACGGACGCACCTGGGTGGCCACCAAGTCTGCGTCCTCCGCCTTGTCCACCAGCGTCTCTATCAACCGCAGCGTCACCTTCTTCACCGACCGCATCAGCTTCACGGCGCTGGTCTTGGAGGCGTGGGGGCCACCGCTGGCGATGGCGGCAGAGATGAGCTCGGAGTACATCCTGCAGTGCAGCAGGGTGGTGGTTTACGTGTGTGTGATGTGTGTTCCAGGGTGGGGAAGGGGAGCGGAGTGAGAGGAGGACGCGGCAGTCCTCTCCCCCACACACACAGAGCAGAGGTAGAAAGCACCCTCACTTGTACACGGCCAGCGTGTCGAGGAAGATGAGGTTGAACTGGGTCACAAAGGGGTGGCCCAGGCTGCTGCACACAGACACGTTCGTCTGCGAGGGAGGGGCGGGGGATCCATGAGCGTCGCACACAAGCTGGTGACCAGGCAGGCCAAGGTTGCGAGGCCGCATTAAGCGTTTCCGCACCACACAGCAGGCAGCCCCTCCAGACGCCATCACTGGTTGTTGCGCGGGAGGCCCATCCCTCTGTGCACACACACACACAGGACCCAGTCATACCCTACCGTCGCCAAGGCACCCACCTGCAGGATGTTCTGCACGTTGCGGATGACCTCCGCCTGCTTCAGCACCTCCACGCTCTGCTTGGCCTGCTCGATGATCTGCTGCCAGGTGGCGTTGGGGGGCCCATGAGTCGCTGCAGGTACTCGTCCCGTCGCTTGGCGTCTGCGCAGGGTGGGCAGAGGTGTGGTGTGGGGAGGCTATGCAGCTATACCTGGCCCGACCTGGCAGCTCTAACCCGGCGCATGGCCTGGCGGCAAGCACTAGACTTCCATGCAGCCGCTGCCAAAGCACAACCGCTGCCGGCCCTGGCCCACACCACAACCGGCGCACCCGTGTCTGCTGAAATCATGAGCCCCACGGCCTCGTAGAACATGTGGATCTGGTGCGTCTCCAGGTCCTGGATGGTGGCCGTCAGCCCCGTCAGCAGCTCCGAGATGAAGGGCTCGCTCTCGCCCACCTGAATAAAAAATGCGAGGGGTGGAGGGGTGAGTGGGAGCTGGGGATTGTGAGATGTAAATGTGGAGGGGCCAGCAACAGCTTGCAGGAAAACAACCGATGCGGAGCGGGTGTGTTTGGAGGGAGCAGAGGTGAGGGGAGCGAACAGTCAGGCGAGGCAGCGCAGGGAGGGCATGGCTTGGCAGGCGTTCCGCGACCGATGCGCACCGCACCAGCTGGCACACCCACCTGCATCACCACGAACTTGCGCTTGCACTTGGACACAATTTTGAGGAAGGTCTCGCAGGCCATGTCCTGTCGAAGAAGGGGTGGGGAAGAAGGAGTGCAACAGTGTGAAAGGGTGAAGGCAGGCAGAAGAGAAGCGTGGGCCGCCAAGCAGCCAGAGGGGTGCACGCCTGAAACCATCCGATCCGCATCCACGCCAAGCAGCGGCGGCCGGCCAGCAGCTGCTTGCGTGGAGGGCAGCCATGAGCCCGCAGCTCCCCAGGCTGAACAGTTGTCCTGGCTGGACACACAGCAGCTGAGAACAACTGACAAGGCCAGCAAGCAATTCACCTGCACGCCCGGGTGCGTCTCATGCATGAACTCGAAGAGCTTGTTGACCACTGTCTTCAAAAACTTCCAGTGGTTGCGCAGGAAGCGGGGTACTGCCCCACCACGTACCTGCGGTACAGCAGCAGCATGGGAGCCGTGGGTTGACGGTACGAAGGGCAGCTGCTTGCTTGCCGCATGCAGCAAAAAGCTTGGGAGTATCAAACCTGCCATTACACCAGCAATCACACCATAGCAAAGCCTACCTCTGAACCCCCTCCCAACCCCCAAATGTGCTGCAGCCTCACATGATGTTGGATGCGATGACAGCCTTGTTGTCCTTGCCGCGCGTCACCTCACACAGGTTCAGCAGGTCGCGGATGACGGTCACCAGGAACCTGGGCGGGCGGGAGGGGGGGTGGGTGGGTGGGTTTCAGGGTAGATCAGCAGTATTTCCAAAGAAGAGAGGGCCAGCAAACAACCTATGGCAGCGGCAGCGGGCAGGGGCGTGCAGTGCTGGCAAGCACTAAGCGGCCGGCCCTGGCCCGTTGCTGCGGGGCACGCCCGCAGCTGTGCCCCACCACCTGCAATGCCCCCTCAGCTCCCACCTGTTCTCCTGCTCCTCCACCATTGAGCCCGAGATCGAGCCAATGGCCCAGCACAGGCGGTTGAGCGGCGCCCAGCCCAGCTCCCGACCGTTGAGCTGCGCCTGCGGGGCGGCAGCGGCGCGGCATGCAGGAGCAGCAAGTGAGCGGGCAATATACACAAGCGACACCAGCCCTGGCAACAACTGTGTGTGGCTTCCAGCAAGCGAACTGACTCCCCAGCCTTCCCACAATAGTGTTGTATACTGTTTGGGGCAACCAAGCCAGGGCAACATACTCTTGACCTGCTGTAACCCCTCATCCTCACCACTCCAGGCCGCCCTTGAAACCCCCCGAGCCCCCACCTGCAGCCTCAGCTTGTCCAGCATCTGGTGCTCGGTGTCGTCGTGGTCGAGGTGCGACAGGTAGACGAGCGTCTCGTGCATCGTCTTGTACCGTGCCAGGACATCTGCGGTAACAAGGGCGGTACGGGGCGGGGACGTGCGTTGCAGGAGGAGCAGTGGGCAGCCATGCAGCGGGCGACCGCAGCTCGAGCCTGTCGTGCAGCGGGGCAGGGGCCCAGCAGAGTTTAGACCGGTGCCCTGCTGCCGCACCACCCTCCACCCATCCACACTCAACCGCACCGCCCACCTGTGTCCTTCATCGTCTCCCGCACCACATTGCCGTTCTCGTCCTCCACCACAATCACCTCCTCTGGTTTGGCCATGCGCGCAATCATGAGCGCCCGCAGCTGGCTCAGCGTCTTTTGGTAAAGAGCGCGACGGGCCAGCGGGCGCCCCGGCGCCGCCTCCGCCAAAGGCAAAGGGTGCGGCAGCGGTGCTGCTGGGCTCAGCTGTGCACACTGAGGAGTAGACGTCCGGGACGAAGAAGTTCCAGTACTCAAGGCAGATCTTGAACACCTGCGGCAGTACAGGGACAGAACAGATGCGGTGCGGCGCTCAGCCCATGCCAGCGCACAGTTGCTGCTGCAGCCCCTGCTGCAAGACAGCGGTGACCCGGTCAGTCTGGAAGCTGCAGGACGACCACATATGAAAAGGCCACCAACGCACGTCGCAGGAGCAGCAAGACACAAAAAGCACAGCAAGGCACCAACCTCGTCGTCGTCTACATAAGATATTGCCACCAGCGTGTCCAGCCCCTGAACCAACGCCGCACGCAGCTCCTCCCCAGTCTCCAGCACGCTGCAGGGGCGAGACACGGGCAGCCCAATGGTGGCTTCAGAGCCCGGGCCACGGCCGGCGCCGAACGATTTGCCGCCGCATGCTTCATCTTGCGCCGGCAAGACGCACCACTGACGCACACCCTCACCAGCCAACCCCACATGGGCCCCCACCTGAGGTGTGCGCGGAAGAAGGCGGTGAGGAAGATTGCAAGGTTCTGCACAAACGCTTGGTCCTCGCCGCCGCGCGCGTACGCCTCGGGGATGTTGGTGCCGGGTGGCATCAGCGCCGAGAGCTGCGCGCAGGGGGTTAGAGGGGCGGAGGGTGGGGATGACGCAGGTGCTCAGAAGCGCGGCAAGGGGTCAGCAGTTGCGTGACACCCTCGGCTGGCTGGCTGGCGGTGCAAATCGCATGGTGGCAGGACACCAGAGCAAGGTGGGCAGCACAGGCTGCAAAGCTTTAATCCGGTCCTTGGACAGTGCAGGGCAGCATGCCCCACCTGGGCCAGGAAGAATTTGTACAGGTTGGCGAAGTGGGAGTTGTACTCGGGGCCCACCTGCAGCGCCGCAATCTGCGGCCAGGGGAAGCGCAGGCGCAGCGCGGCACAGCTTCAGGGTACGGGCAAAGGCCAGCTTGGGGCGAATGGGCAAGGCAGGGCTGGCATCAGCCAGCTTGAGCAGATGCTGGAGCCAGGTGGTCGCGATTCAGGGGGCACCCTGGTGGGAACCAGCGCGACACTGTGGGGTGACAGCGCAGGGAACACAGCCGCCCTCACCTCTGCCAGGCACTGCAGCGCGATGTTGCGGAACACAGGCTGCGGGAAGAGGCGCAGCAGGACCTGCAGAGAGGCAGCGCAGCAATCAGGTTAGGGTGCGACAGCCCACCCTAGCCCCTCTACTGGCTCCACCCAGCTCGATGCAGCATGCTGCAGTTGACCGTGCTGCCACGGCGCTGAGGGCTGCCCTGCCATGCAGCAACCCACACCCTGTCCGCAGCTTGAACGCCGCCACCACTCTGCCGCAGTCGCACCGCACCACAACAATCGCTGCAGCTCAACCCAGGCACAACCTTCCTCTGCCGCCACTCTGAAAGCAGCCCTGTCGGTCCCCAACCACAACACATCCAGCGCACCTCAATCACGTTGCTCTCAAAGATGTAGCCCAGGGGCACCCAGGAGAGGAAAGCGTGCAGGGTGGACAGCGTGGCCCGGATGAGGTCGGGCGCTGGCTGGCGTTCAGCACCATCAGGCAGAGCTCGTGCACCGCGCCAAACTGATCGTTGAAGCTGCTCTTCAGCTCCTTCGTTTTGGCCTGCAGGGGCGCGACAGGGGGGGGCGTGTTTAATGCAGCTGAAGTGTGTGCCCAAGGCGGCAAGGGGATGCGGGGCGGACAGGTAGCCTGAGAGGCATAGAGCGAGGGAGGCCCTGGACCCGCCCGCCCCCTGGACCCGCCCGCCTCCCCTGGACCCCCCTGCCCACCGCTGTCAGCGACTCCTTGGAGAAGTCGAAGACCTCCTCCGACAGCAGGCGCAGGATGGCCATGGAGTTCTCGCACAGCGTCTCGTTGGTCTTGCTGGCGCCCACGATGTCGGGGATGAAGGAGGGCCACTTGTGGGGCCAGTCCTGCTTCAGGATGTCCACAAGCACCTGCGGTCGGCGGGGAAGGGCGGGGGTGCCTCGTGGAATCAAAACCGTTCTGGGAGGAGGAGCACCGGCCTGCAGCGCGGCTTACCAGCACCAGCAGACAGCCACACAGGCACAACGACAGGGGCGCGCGCCAGCTGCCGCCATTGCAGCCAGCACAGCTGCCCGCGAACGCAGGCTTCAGGAGCACCGGGCGCTTACAACCCACGGCCCCTCCTGTTATACAACCCTCGGCCCATCATGTTGAACAACAAGAATTGAACATGCGGCGCACCAGGTTCAGCTTGTTGAGGAAGGTGCGCTCGGCGCGGAAGGCCTTCTCGTCGGTGGAGATTTTGATGATGAGGTTGGAGCAGTAGGTTTTGATGCCCTCGCGCTGGGCGTCAGGCAGAGCCCCCACCGCGTACGCACCACGCTCTCCAACACCTGCGCCGGCGAGGACAGGCAGGAGGCACGGGGAGAGAAGTCGCACATTGAACGCAGGCACAGTATTCGCAGCGGGGCATCATGCACCAGGCAGGAGGGGGAGATGGCGGGCACGCCAAACGAACTGGCGGGCACAGGGTGCCGAGCGCTTGCGGTCACGGCCGGCCCTGTGCCGGCGCCACAGAAGCAAGGATGCTAAATGCCTCTTTGGCTTTGCGGCATCCGGGGCCAGGCTGGTGCCCAAGCTGCCCGAGGACGCACGCGATTCCAAGCAGCTGCGTTTCCTGGCCGTGCTGCCACCTTCGCCGCATGCATGTCGCCCGGCACATGCGCAGCTGCGCGCCTGAGGCCGTGCAGCTCAAAGGTGCCGCTGTGCTGCGCTTCTCGTAGGTATGAAGAAAGGCCAAGCAGCAGCAAAGGAGGAATGCAGCAGCAGCACGCGCCTGCAGGCGAAAAACTTGGTCTGCTGGTTCTTTGAGTGCTCCAGGATAGCGTCCACACGCGTCCACGCCTCCGGGTGGTCCTGCACCGCCTTCAGCACAGCCTCCGCGGCCATGCGCTGCAGCAGGAGGCCCCAGAAGCAGGTATTACAACGAAAGGGGCGTGCGACGCCGGCCCGTGTCCGCAACCGGCCACCGGAAGCGGCCGCTTCGGCACCTGGCCTGCTGCTGCCGCGGCGCAGCTCCGGGGGCAAAATAGGCATAGGGGCTAGGCTGGGAGCAGAATGCAGGATTTCGCCAAGCCCGGAAGGGCCTGTCGCAGCCGCACCTCCTGGTTCGAGCCGGCGCCGTAGAAGGCATTGACGGTGCTGTCCAGCAGGGCCACGTCTAAAGGCTCAGCAAAGTTCAACAACTTGGCCGCCACGGCCTCTGGGCCCGCTGCTCCGTTCGCTGGTGCCGCCATGACCCTCAGCAGCCGGGCTGCTCAGTGATCGCAAGCTGTCAAAGGGCGGAGCTTGCCATACACGCGCCGGGGGCCGTTCAGGCTCGGCTGAGGGACGCTGGCGACGATCAGAAGCAAAGCGTGGGCGCCTCCTCGACAGCAAGCCCTGGCGATCCACTTAGCCCAGATGCAGCGATTTCAATACGTATGCGAAATCAAGATCTGTGGCTGCCCGCTTTCCCCGCCGTCGGAACTCCGTACAGCAATCGCGTACATGAGTCCAAATTCAGTGGCTGACAAACAGGCGGCCAATTGCGCGAGCAGTCATAGCGGGAAAGATCCTTAGTGTGCATAGGTGCTCCGCAGCGCCAAACCACCCGCTCAACTCGAACCCAAAAGTCGGCTCCAGCTTGTCTGCAGTCGTTGCCAGGGTGCTGGGTCATTGATTGGGCCGGCATTTCTCCTTCCAGCGCGAGGCAGTGGCGTGCAGCTCCCCATCACCTCATCCGTCGCTCAGCGACGGCGGTGGGCGTTGCGGGCGTGGCCGTGGCAGCTGGCATGGCGCGCAGCCTGGCGCGCGGCCTGCAGCAGGCCGTGGGTTGGATGTTGACCCGTGCCATCCTCGCAACTGCGGCTGCCCTGGCCCTGAGCTTTGTGGAGCCTGTGCGGCATGCGTCGCCACAACTCGCGGCTCTACACGGCGCCGCCGTTGAAGGCTGGGCCCTGGTGGCCCCGGCGGCCGCTGGCACCCAGCTACTTTCATAGAGAACCAGGGGCACTTGGTAGTGGAGGGGTTCCTCCTGCTGGTCATCACCTACCTGTTGCTCCAAGGCACCTTCCGACCGGGCAGCCAAGAGGAGGTGCCCCTCACTGATCAGGTGCTCATTCCCTTGCGCTGCGATGCGTGCCGATGCACAGCCCCCTTACAGCCTGCAGTTGGTTCAGGTTAGGCTTCATCTGCGCCCGCAAAGATCGGCGGAGACTGGCAGTGGCAGCGGACGGGCGCCGCACCCAACGGGCCTCATCCTCATCCACCTTAAAGCCTTCCATCTTTCCGCCCTCCTTTCCTTCTCATCGGCCCTCATGCTCCTCCGTCAACCCTTCATAATCCCATACACCCTCCTGGTATTGCAGGAAATCGAGGAACTGTGCGAGGAGTGGGAGCCCGAACCGCTGGCGCCGCCGCTGCCCGAGGCGCTGCGGAACTGGCGGGAGCCCGTGCTCAGCTCGCCAGCGGGCGCCTCGTCACCGCCAACGGCCGCTCCGCCCTCAACTTTGCGTCTCTCAACTTCCTGGGCATTGCGGGCAGCGCGGATGCCAAGGAGGCGGCCCGTGAGACGATACACAAGTATGGGGTCGGCTCCTGTGGCCCTCGCGGCTTCTACGGCACCATCGACGTCCACCTGCAGCTGGAGGTGCGTGCTGCAGGGATGGGGTGGTGGCCGTGGGTTGCCGCCCTTTTGGTGTGCCCGATGTGGGGGATGTGGCCGCAGCAGCGCTGGGGGGGCGCTTATGAGTAGTTTAGGGCGCCCGCAGCGGCCAAACTGAGTGGGTGGTGCATGCAGCGGCACCCTCCCTTGCTGGGTTTCTCAAAGCGTGGCGCCGTCCAGCATTGCGCAAGGCCTGCCTAGCGTGATGCGCTGGGCAGCCCGAATGAGCCTGCATGTTGCCCCGCGCGCCACCCTGCCTCCCCCTGCCCGTGTGCTGCAGGAGCGCCTGGCTCGGTTCATGGGCACCGAGGAGGCCATCCTGTACTCCTACGACCTGGCCACCCTGCCCTCCATCCTGCCCGCCTTTGCCAGCAAGAAGGACCTGATCCTGTGCGATGAGGTGCGTGTCGGTGCTGGTAGGGGGTATAGCAGGTGGTGAGGGAGTGTTGTGTGTGTGTGCATGCACTTGGCGTGGGAGAGGCGGGCTAAGCTGCGGTGCCGGCCCGTCCCAGCGCCCCCTGCTGCTCGGGCTGCACCCGGCCTTCACGAGTTGGTTGTCGCCTGGTGCTGCCTGCTACGGCTGCGGTACCTTCCAAGAGCGGACAGGCGCTCGTGGTACTCCTTACTTCAAGCAATGAATTGCATGCGCGCCCCTTTCCTCCCCCACCCAAAAAAAAAACAACAGGGCGTGAACTACGCAATTCAGAATGGCGCGAGCCTGTCCCGCGCCCGCGTGCTGTACTTCAGGCACAACGACATGGCTCACCTTCAGCAGTTGCTGGCCGCTCAAGAAGAGGCGGACCGGCGTGACAGGTGCGCTGTGCTGTGTTTGCTGTGCTTCCTCGTTGGCGGCAAGACCCCAGGGGAACCCGCATCGCTGCTGTAAAGCTTTTGGGGCCCCCACACCCAAGTTCCGTGTGCTGCCTGTGCAACGCTCCTATGCACTGCATCCTTCTGCATGTTCTGCCACCTGCTGCTGCAGGAAGCCCCTCAACCGCCGGTTCATCGTGGTCGAGGGCCTGTACGCTAACAGCGGCGACCTTGCACCCCTGGACCAGCTGATGCCGCTCAAACGGGTGGGTGGGCGGGGGTTGGAAGGAGCAGTGGGATCTTTCAAGGTCCTGACAGCGCAATCCGAGGGACATGAGGGAAAGGGGGATGTCTGCTTTGGTGGAAATGCTGTGAAGTGTGCTGCCAGTCTTTGCTTCTTTGGGACGGGGGCAGGTATGCTCGTTCATCGCTTGTACTGCCCCAACCCCTTTTGCCGCAGCGGTACAAGTACCGCCTGGTGGTGGACGAGTCTGTGGCGGTGGGGGTGCTGGGAGCGCATGGGCGCGGCGCCGCCGAGCACTTTGGGCTGGGCCCCGAAGACGTCGAGATTGTGGGGGCTCCATGGGTGGGTGCAGCGCGGCTGCAGGCGGTTGCACCTGCTTTGCGTGAGCTGCAGGGAGGCGGCATCTGACACCCGCAGAGTAGTTTCCCACCCCTTGGCCGCCCATGCCCTGGCCACCGGCGTTCCCTGCCCAGGCAACAACCCGCCACAGCCACAGTGCTGGCTGGAGGTCGCCTGTTACCCCCTCCTCCCAAAACCACCTCCGCCCCTGCCCCGCGCCCCGCAGGCAACGCCCTCGCCTCCATCGGCGGCTTCTGTGCCGGCGACCGCGAGATCGTGGACCACCAGCGCCTTTCCGGCCTGGGCTACTGCTTCTCTGCCTCGCTGCCGCCCTTTCTGGCTTCAGGTGGGGTGGGTGATCGGGGGTGGTGCTGGGCCGTCCTCAAGATGTGCTTTGCTGGGCGCTGGAGGCAGCCCCGCTGCCGTTCAACGCAGTGCACCCGCTGTTGGCGCGGGCAGCGCTGGCTCTCCCTCCGGGACGGACCCTCGCGGAGCAGCTGAGCAGCGCTAGCAGGGTGGTTATGGGGGCGTGCAGCCGGCCTCAGCTGCCCCTGTTGCACCTGTTGCCCCTGCAGCCGGCATTGCTGCCTTGGACGAGCTGGAGCAGCGGGGGCGGAGCTCATACCGCGTGTGCAGGCCAACGCGCGGGCCTTCAGGTTGGTGGTGCTGCAATTCTCGTAGTTCTTTGTTTTAAACTGTGGCTGTGTCCAGGCTGGTGGTGGTGTTCTGTTGTTTGGTTGCAAGTGCTGCATTGTGAGGCAGGCGGTGCTGGTCCCACAGGCCTGGGCTGGCTACAACTGCAACAGGCTGCAGCATAGCCAGGCACACACACACAACCCACGCTGCGAGCTGTTTCAGCTCAATGCCCACTGCTCGCCCTCTGCTGCAGGGAGCTGGCGGCGGGCCTCCCGCGCCTGTGGGTGGTGGGCGGCGAGGCAGCAGCGGCATCTCCGCTGGTGCACCTGCAGCTGCACCCAGCGCCGCCTCCTGAAAAGGTGCGGGGCCTGTGTGTGTGGATGCGCGTGGTGGCTGGAAGGCTGCAGCTTGCTTTGCCTGCACCACCTTGCCAGCTGTACTCCCACGCCGGCCTGACACGTGAGCATCTGCGAGCCAGTTTCAGGCTTCGAGATCAGGCATCTGGGCTCTGTGGTGCCCCCCAAGTTGCATGCCGCACCTCCTAGCTCCCGGCCCTCTTTCCCCGCTCATCGGCTGCACCGCCCCTGCCCCGGCAGTATGACGAGGGCGACGCGCTGCTGCAACGGATCGTGGACGAGTGCCTGTCGCGGGAGGGCGTGCTGCTGGCGCGCGCCCGCTACTCCAAGTTGGAACGGCGGCGCCCGCCACCCTCGCTCCGGTGGGTCCGCGCGGCCGCCGGCTGCCGCTTGGCTGCTTACGCGCACGTGATTTGGACGGCTGGTGGCAGGAAGCGGCTCCAACGCATGGGCCGCAGCCGCGCTGACGAGGGCTTCTGCTGCCGCCTTCTGCTGCCAACAGGCATCAGGCTGGTGCAGCACAGCTTGTTGCTGGTCATGCCTGCACGCTCGGCTCTCCCCCGCCATTTCTCAAAGCCAGCCTTTGCGATTCTTTTCCCGGGCTTATGCAGGGTGGCGGTCACCGCGGAACACACCCCTGCAGACCTGCAGAAGGCGGTGGCAGCCATCAAGGCAGCCTGCAGGCGGGTGCTGGACTGAGCTGCCGTGCGGAAGGACCGGGCGTGCCCGCCGCCGCCGCCAGCCTCGACAGCGCTAGCTGAACACGCAGTGGACGCTGTGCGCGGCTGTAGAGGAGGTGGCAGCAGGGTAAGCCCCCTGTAACAAGGGACCAGGTACCCGCGTCCTTGCTCAACTGGGGGTGGAGCCTGCGGGCATGCATGGCGGCCGGCGCCCGTCCCCGTCCTGACCAGCTGGGCATGAGTGACCTGCAGCGTGACAAGCTTGCCCAATTTTCCTGCACCACTGCATGCATTCCCGTGTATTGTGTCAAGCAGATACGGACATGAGCAGATTTTTAGGAGGCTCGACAGGCAGGATGAACGCTTGCTTATGTGGCAGTGCCAGCCGGTACTGCATGCAGAGTACATCGGCCTTTTCTGCTCTTGAATTGGGGTCATAAATGCACCCCATAAATGCACCCAGACTTGGTCACAAGTCCAAAAATGTGACGAGATCATTGTTGGAGGGTCCTAGATGCTGGCTCCACCCACGGCAGCAGCTGCAAGGGTGCGGCACAATGCAGCGCCGGTGAGACAGGTCGGCCTGCATCAGCTGCGCCTCTCCCGCCTTGGCACTGGCTTCACATTTTTGATGGATTCCTGCGCAAGCAATTTGACGGATTGGTGGACCAGCAGGCGTGGAATCAGGCAAGCAAATGAGGTCGTAGGGCATGCCAGGGTGGAGGGGGTTTTGCAGTGAGGGGGCACAGGCGGGGAATGCTGTTGTTGTCCGCAGCTGTGTTTCGCGATTCTGGTACCATGCCAGCAGCAGGGGAGGTTTCGCCGCCCCCTGCCCCGCAGCTTGGTTCTCACAACCGAGGACCGCTCCATAGTCGTTTCGAGGCTGGCAAGGGCGTGCCTGCACTTTCAGGATACATTCTTGTCCAGAAAAGGCTCCCCCGCCGGCTTACTATGCCAAGTAAGAGCCCTGCAGGGACCTCTACGCCGCTGCAGGCGCCCTGCGCCGGCAATGGGTGCAACATTATTTCGTGTGCAGCCTGAGCAGCCCGCGTATCGCGCCCAAGCGCGGCTGTGCCGTTCGCCGCTCCTCTTGCATTGTGTTGGCAGTTCTGGTGCCCAAACCTCTGTTCATTGCTCCGATTCACCTGAAGGTATGGCTGCCCGAGGTGGTGGAAGAAAACCAGATTGTGCTGAAGACGAAGGTGAGGGTTAAAGGGCAAGCCGAGAGTTTGTTGCTTCCGCCAGTCTCCCGGGCCTGTAAATTACGCTGCAAACGGATGTTCACGTCAAAACCGCGGTGCTGGCAAAGCGTCGGGAGGGCCCCACCATGCCCTGCGCCGCTCGTGGGCCGGCAGCAGGGCAACACGGGCACCTCTTACTTTTACCTGCTGGCTCCCTTGCTTTGCCTGCAGGGCTTGCCCTTCTGCGTGGCCGGCCTGGGCGATATGCTGGCCCTGTTCCGCTGCATCTCCTGCCGGTTTGCCTTCGGCACTAACGTGCAGCGGCCCAACACGCTGGGCGCCCCAGGCCGCGTGTTCACAAGCTCTGAGGTGGGTGCTGTTTAATGCCGGTATTTCTGCCTGGAAACGCTGAGAAGACCATACAGCATTCGCGGCAATGCGGTGCAGTATGGGTGCTCAGCGTTCTTCTGTTCGGTCAACGGCCGGGGCAAGGGAGGAGCGGCGCCGTTGCCCATGCACCCCCTCTCCCCCTCTCGCACACGCCCATCCCGTGCGAGCCCTGATTCTGCTTCCAGTTCTTCCCATCCTTGCCCCCTTCTGCAGCCGGAGATGTGCTGCAACGTGCAGCAGTACAGCAAGAGCGCATACCTGCGCAAGGCTGAGGCGGAGCAGTGCCAGGTGCAGTCCACGCTCCTGCTCCCGCTCTTCATCTCGCCGCGCCGCTCGGGCTGCGTGGGCGTGCTGGAGGTGGTTCAGACCAGCGAGGACATGGCCTTTGCTGATGTGGCGATGCTGCTGGCGGCGGCGCTGGAGGTGCGCTTTCTAGCCTGCGAGGAGGGATGCAGTTGCCTGAGCAGCAGCCTGTGGAATGTCCATCGGCTGGGTGGCTGATTGTCTTTGGCAGGACTGCAATGAAGTGGATGCCGCGTCCGGTTGTGTAGTGCCAGCCTGCCCCCTCTCAACCATCTGTGACCCATCCCCGTGCTTCTGTGCTGCCCTTACCGCAGAAGTGTGAGCTGTACACGTGCGACATGGAGGCAGTACAGCGGCACGCCCCGCCGCCACACGCGCTGCCACCTTCATGCTGCCGCCGCAGCTGGGTGTGCTGGCGCCGCCGCCTCCGGGCAACACGAGCGAGGATGATTCTGGCAACGGGCGCGGCAGCGCGCGGCGGCGGCCGATCACGGCGCGCTCGGCAGCATGGCGGCGGCGCAGGGCGGCGGCGGCTCCACCGGCGGCGCCTACAGCGGCGAGGGGTCGGCAGGTGCGGCAGGGGAAGGGAAGGGTGGCGGAGCCTGCTGCTGCTGGTGAAGCAGCCGACAAGCAGATGGCTGGAGGGCTGGCGCCTGCGATGATGCTTCCTCGGCTGCCGCAACCAGCAGGCGTCACCGCCCTTGGGGTGCGCCCCCTGCGCATCTGCCGCCTGCAGACGAGGATGACGACGACGATGTCATGAGCGATGACGAAGGCGACGGAGGCGGCCGGCGCAAGGGTGGCAGCGGCGGCAAGGGCGGCGGCAAGCCACGTCGCAAGGGCACCGGCAACCCTGGTGGGCAGCCGCTGCCGTTTGTGTGTTTGCAGGCCATGCCAGGCGCTCAGGTGCTCCCGCCTGTAGCGGCTCGCAGCGCTGTGCAACCCCCACCGCCCTCATGTGACCCCCATGCCTTGCAGGCAAGCCTGGGGTGCGGCTGACGCTGGAGGACCTGCAGAGCCAGTTTGGTGTGGGGCTGAAAGAGGCTGCCAACCGGCTGGGCATCTGCCCCACCACGCTCAAGCGCGCGTGCAGGTGGGGCAGCTGTTCCAATGGCTCGGCCGCCGCCGCTGAACATCCCTTCAGCTGTCTTGCAAGCCGACAAACCCTCCCCGCCATCCCCTGCTGCGTGCTGGGTGTCTGCTCCCGGTGCTGCCTGCCCACCCAGCCCCCACCCCACCTCCGCACCCCATCACGCTGCTGCCGCCCTGTACCGCGGCCTGTACCGCCTCGCAGGCGCCACGGCATCCAGCGCTGGCCCCGCCGCCAGCTGGCCAAAGTGAACAAGGCGCTGGACGAGCTGGAGGCGCGGCAGATGCTGCAGCCGCAGCAGCACCTGGCGGCAGCTCCGCACGGCGGCTACGATGCAGGTGGGCAGCGGGCCGCTGCTGCTGCTGTATGTGTCTGTGCCCTGGGCTCTGCTCGCCTGCCGATCGCTTGGTCTGTTGGGCTGCCTTCCTGTGTTGCTCCGCCCAACTCACCATCTGATCACCCTCTTATCACTGCCACCCCTGAATGGCCACACCGCCCCGCAAGCGCCGCCTCACACGGCTTCCCTGCTCCCTTCCGCCCTCATGCAGCGCTGGGTGCGCTGCCCGCTGCCGACACGCGCTGGACCACGCTGGCGCACTTTGTGCCCTCATACCACGGTGCCGGGCTGGTGGGCTATGGGGGCAGCAGCTGCAGCTGGCGGGAGCGCTGCCGTGGGCGGCGACGCAGGACCCAGCGGCCGCGGCAGCGCTGCAGCAGCAGGCGCTGCTGGCGCAGCAGCAGCAGCAGCGGATGGCGGCGGGTGGCGGCGGAGCGGCCAGTGGCAGTCAGACGCCTGCTGGCAGCCGCATGAGTTTGCCGGAGGGTGCGTTGGCCATGGGGGCGGCGGCATGGGCGGCCACGCAGGAGCTGCCGCACCCGAAGGCTCAGCGTTGAGCGGGGTCTCCACGCTGGGCCAGCCACCGCCTGCGGCACAGCACCCTGCAGCGGCGGCACAGCAGCAGCACCGCGCCACGCCGATGCTGCAGGCGCAGCATGTGCAGCAGCGCCGCTCCCTGGACAGCGTGGCGCAGCCGCCTGTAGTGCTGGGAGGCGGCCGCGTCCCCGACTCGCTGCTTGCACACCACCAGCGCGGGCGGTCGCCGCCACCCTTCACCCTCACCGCGGCCCCGGCCCAGGCATGGGCCCAGGCAGCCACCTAGCAGCCAACTTCCTGCACCGCCCGACGCCGCTGCAGCCTACGGCTCACCTTTTGGGCCCGGCGGCGGCGCGCCCGTTGTGCAGCTACCCAACGGCGGCGATGTTGGCGGTGCAGGCGGCATAGCCGCAGGCCCCTCCATCTCCGCCCTCAGCGTGCCCAGCATCAACGTGGACATGATGCCGCCGCTGGGGGCTGGTGCCCTGGGGGCGGTACCAGCGGTACCAGCGGCACCGGCAACGGTCTGGACGACGACCAGGTCGGCTTCTTGGACTCCTCGGTGCTGGAGCTGCTGCTCACAGAGTGAGGCGGCCCTGTGCTCAGTGCCCATGTGCTGCTTGACTCCCAGCTGGCACGCTTCAAGCGTCTATCGGCAAGGCGCCTGCTGCCTTGTCAGAAGAGCTTGTGCTTGGCGGCCCCTGCGGCTTTGTTGCCCTGCCAGCGCTGGTGGTTACAGTCACGCTGCTCAAGCCTGCCACCCTGCAGGGAACACCGCGACAGCCTGGCGCACTCGTTGCGCGCCGGTGGCAGAGGCCTACCCAACGGCGGCAGCGTCCCCGCCAGCTCAGCCGCCGGCGATGCGGGCGTGCCTTCAACGGGCGAGCTGCTGCCTGTTGTGCCTGGAATATCTGCCGCGATGCCTGGAATGAGCACCGGTCTCAGCGGCCTCAGCTTCATGCTCTGACATGCTGCAAAGCGGCAGCGGCAAGCGCTGGCGGCATCCCCGTATCACACACCCGGTGCGCTGTTGCATTGAAAGCCCTGGCCCATGCATGCACGTACGACCCCCATTGTGCTGTCCTCTTTCCACCGCCCCTGCCATCGCATGTTTTTTTCCAGAAAGCCTCCCCATTAGTTCCGCCTGCATGCAGTCCTTTACCGCAAGACTTTCTTTGTGTCGTCTGCTGGTTTCTGTGCACTCATCGCAGCTATCCTTACGATATCGGCTCTACTCCAGCGTACACCACCGTTTGCTGGCATCACTTGCAATGTGCATACAGTTCCCCTTGACTCCGCTTGTGCCCCGCCTTGCCTCTCACACGGCTTCCCACACCTAGCCTTAGCAAGCTGCGCATCCAGCTACCACGGTCCCTCTGCCCGCGCACTGCTGTAGCATTTCGCTGCTTGTCTTCAGCGTCATGCCGCCCGCCTCGCATTCCTTGCGGCTCTGGGCCGCCACTTTTTATAGGGTTAGGGGTTTCTGGGTCAGCCCTCGCTCCCTTCACCTGAACCCAACATGTGACGCCGCCTTTCATGGGAGCAAGGGGCCCTCTGCTCTGGGCCTCCTGTTCCCTCACCTAACTGACCCGTGGTGACCCGCAATTGTACCATACCTGTAACAAGCTCAATGCCAGTTTTGGACCCGGCCACTGTGACTGACGCCGCCTCATCAAGCGGGCAGGCCAGACTTGCCAGGGTGGTAGCGATGACCTGCTGCACATGTGCGACATTGCATAATTCAGATAGATGCTCAGCTGGGATGCTGAAGCCAGGTCAATGGCAGCCATTCAGAGCTGTCCAAGGCAAGTGACGGATGAGCTTTGGACAGCGGTGCGGCGCCTGGCGGGGTTCTGGCGGGGGTGCTAGGACGGCTTCCAAACTCGTGTTTCGTGCTCAAGGACAACATCACGCACTCTAAACACTGCGAGTATCGGGAGACGGGGCCCATCGGGGCCCGAACGAAGACTTGCGTGCATTTTGGCGCCTTTTGCGCATGCTAGGCATGCTCCCCGAGTAGGCCCTATCAGCATGACCCATTGCGCCCACCATCGGCCAGTTTGTTGCTGCCTTGTTACTGGCAAGACCTGGGCGGGCGAAGAGGAGGACCCGTGCCGCTGACCCTATTTCGGCCTCCTTTCTGCGCCCCCTGGCCGCTCGCACCGCCCCCTTCAAGATTTTTAAGGCCTTCATATGGAATTTGGATGGGGAGGCGGCGGCCCGCTGTCCCCCACTGCCGGGGGCGCGGGCACCGACCTCAACCTGCTCGGAGACAACCTGCTCATTGATTTGGATGATAAGACGCTTCAGGTAAAACATGCACATCAAAACCAAGCGCCAGCGCCTGCCGCGTTGCGCCATGCACCTGGCTCAGGCGGCAGGCGGGTGGCCGCTGCCAGCTGCCAGGGTGTTGGCAGTCTTGTTGTCAAAACGAACGATCTCAGGCTGCCCATGCACTGTGCATAGTACTGCACAACAAGAGCAATGATTTGGAGTGCAACATGCCTGTTGGCGGCTGGCTTGCGGCAGCACGGCTGGGTACCCAGGCGCCTTCCGCGGCCTGCTCATCCCCTCTGCTGTCACTCACCGCCGCTGCCGCAGTGTCTGATGGGCGGCCAGTCTGCGGGCTTTGCGGCGGTAATGAGCGAGCTGCCCGGCGAGACGGCAGGCAGCAGCGGCAAGCGGCGGCGGGAAGGCGAGGGCGAGATTGCCGCCGCCGTTGACGACGACGATATGGAGCGACTCTGAAGAGGGGGCGGCGCCGCCAGCGGCAGGGCCCCAGCCAGCCGCGGCCGTGCTTGCAAGAAAGGGAGGGGCCCCGGCACCGACGCCGCCACCGTCAAGGCGCACCGAGAGAAGGCGCGGCGTGAGCGCCTGAATGAGTGGTGCGCCCCGCCGCCTCCACACCCTGCCCTGAATCTGCTCGGCTCCTTGCAAGCCTGAGCCACTGCTTGCTGGATTGCTGGGCACCTCGGCGCCGGCCTCAGCCCTGCGGCGGCTCGCCTGCTCTGGCCCGGGATGGGTGGCGGGGCCTGGCAGCGAGCTCGCCTGCCAAAGCCGCTGCCTCCGATCCAGCTCTTTAACCGCTTGATCGATCGCTCATCTGCTCAAACCTACGTCTCACACCACCCGCTGTGCAGCTTTGAGGAGCTGGCCCGGCTGTGCGACCCCTCCGGCAAGATGACGCGCACCGACCGCATCTCCATTGTGCAGGGTGCGTGCTTGGTTGTTGTTGTGGGGGGAGGGGAGTGTGATTGATGGGAAGAGAGGGGGCATGGCAGGAACTGACAAGGGAACACGCCGCTGCGACCTGCACCCTCACTGCTGCCCCCCCCGCCTTCACTGCCTGCAGACGCCATCCGCGCCCTGGGGGCGGTTCGCGTGGAGAACAACCAGCTGCGCCAGCTGAACAAGTTCCTGGAGGTGCGTACCGCCGTACTGCTTTTGTGGTGCTGACCCGTGTGAACTGCTGTACTGCGCCTGGTCGGCGCTGCGTGGCCCGCTGCGCATGCGCTCAGTCCAGAAGGGGCTGTTCCTTGTGGGCGGCGCTTTTCTCTGCTCCTGCTCTGGTTCAGGCTCCTGCCGGCAGAGTCTGCGCTTTCCTTTGCGCTTGCCCGGGCCGCCGCCGACGTGGGCGCCTGCCTCTGCCTGCAGGAGCGGGTGCGCCAGCTGGAGACGGCGCGGGCGCAGGGCATGTACCAGCAGGCGATGATGCAGCAGCAGCAGATGATGCTGGCCCAGCAGCAGCAGCAGCAGCAGCAGCAGCAGCAGCCGCAGCCGGCGCCGCTGCAGGGCAGGGAGGGCAGCCTCGCCTCTAATGCCTCCCTGCCCGGCCAGCCGCGGGTCAACGGCGACTCGGAGGCGGCTGCTGGTCTCCCATCCGGCCAGGATGCCGCGGCCGCGCAGCTGCCGCAGCAGCAGCAGCAGGGGCAGCACACGCAGCAGCAGCAGCAGCAGCAGTCTGCCGCCCCTGGCCAGCCGCAGGAGCAGGCAGGCATGCAGTCGGCATCTTTCATGGTCCCCCGGCATGATGCTGGTGCCGGTGTCGGCGGGCCCCTCGGCGCCTGCAGCCGCCCCCCCGCCGCGGGCGCCTACCAGCCCTCCTCCTACTACGGCCTCAAGGCCGATGGCGGCGAGCCGTCGCTGGCGCCCAGCGGGAGCGGATCCTTCCTGTCTGCCCCCTCTGCTGGCGGCAACGGATACATGATGCCGTCTGCCGGCGGCGGAGTGGTGGTGGCGGCGGCCGCGGCCCCACCTCAGGTGCTCCCGGCCAACGCGCCGCCCATGGCCTGGCTGCCAGCCCCCGACATCAGCCAAGACCAGAAGCTGCGCCCACCGGCCGCCTGAGCTCCTCCCCGCTCGGCATTTCCGAGCTCAACGCATTTCATTCGTTCGAAGTTGCCTGGGTCTGGGCTGCGGTGCCGGAAGGCAGCACACGCCCTTGCCCTCCCTTGCGTTTATGCAGCCGCCAAGTGCTGCTGCTCCTTCTTGCTGCCCCTTCGCCTGCCCTTGCAGTGGCTGCTCCTCATGCCCCTCCCGCATGCTTCTCTCGTAGCAGCGCCTCACCCGAAACCTCAAACCCTGCTGGCCTCCCTTGAGATGTCAACACCACCCACTTACCTTCCTTGTTCGTGGCTCTTTCTCTTTGGACATGTCTTAAAACAGGCTCCTGCACTGATGTGCCTCGCCATCACAGGCAGGAAGGGGGCTGGAAAACGCCAAGTCAGTACATGAAATCAAGTGCTGAATCAAGCAGAGCCGCGGCTGGTTTGCGTCAGTGTGCACCGGCTTGAGACGCCGACACCTCCCTCTGCTGCTGCTGCTGCTCCAGCTGCTGCCGCGCCGCATACAGCTGATCCGCTGCGATGCTCAGCTGCTGGTGGAAGATTTGCTTCATCTCCTGCGAGGAAAGCGATCGCAGCACAGCGTGCTTAGCGCGGTACAGCTCAACTGCTGCGCATCCAGGGCCACAGACAGCGTGTGCCTTGCCAACGGGTTTGGTTGTGCTGCCTGGTTGGACGCACTCCGTAGTCAGTATCATGCCAGCAGGTGTTGCAGCCTCACCCGCACATCCTGCTCCAGCTGGTCGATGCGCTCGTTGCGCTCACCCAGCAGCTCCAGCATGAGCGACAGGCGGGCCTAGGTGGGGGAGGTGGGTGGGTGCGTAAGGGTGGGGGTGGTTGTGGGGTGGGGGGTGAGAACGTGTGAGGGTGCGGGGGTGTTTGGTGGGGGACAAAGGCAAACCGCAACGGCGCAACCCTGAAAGGGGGAACACGAGGAGGCCACCTTCCTACACATCCAGCACACAGCTGGCAAGGGCGGCGGAAGCAGCACGAGCGGCACATGCCCCTGTCAACCAGCCCACACATTCCACCACCACCACCCCAGGGCTGCGCACCTCTGCATCCTGCAGCTGGCGCTGCAGCGCCCGCACCGCGCCGCGTCGGCCGCCGCCGCGTCCGCGCGCAGCTGCAGCGCCGCCAGCAGCTGCGTGGCGGCTGCCTCCCGCTGCTGCTCCGCCGCCGCCAGCTGCGCCTGCAGAGACGCCAGGCGCGCGTCTGCCGCCGACATGCTCAGCGGCAGGCTGGGGCGCTTGGGGGAGAGTGGGTGGCGGCGCCGCTGCTGCCGCTGCGCTGCAGCGTCATGCTGCGGAGCAAGACCTCCATCTCGTCCACCTCGTCTGTTTGGGGCAAGGAAAGAGCGACAGAGATACTGGATGCTGCTGTATACACAGAAACGCTCGCAACTGCAACCACGAGGCAAGGCCTGTGACCAGTGGCTGTCAGACGGAAACAGACCCGCAAGGTGATTCCCAACAGGCAGGCTCATGCTGATCAGGCCCCTCGCACCCGCCGATGCCGCCTGCTCAGCGCTGCCATTGGCCGCCGCCGATCCACCGGCCGCTCCTTCAAGGTCGGCAGCTGAGCGCTGCCGGTTGGGGGCCGCATCTGTGCTGCCGCCAGGCTGCCGGCTCTGCTGCTGCTGCTGCTGTTGTTGCTGCTGCTGCGTGGCTAATGGAGCGTCATTTCGGGCGGCGGCGGCAGCCGCCGCCATGCCACGCACTTGCTCCTGAGCTTCCCACAGCTGCTCCTGCAGCAGCTGCACTCGGCCTGCGCTTCGCCCAGCTGCTGAGTGGCTGCAGCCGCAGCGGCAGCGCTCTGCTGGCGCAGAGCCGCGACCTCTTGCTCAAGCTGCTGGCGCTGCTGCGCGTCGGCGGCCTGCCGCCGCTCAGCCTCCGCCGCCGCAGAACGTGCGGCAGCGGCAGAACGCTCCGCCGCCGCGGCCGCAGCGGCAGCCGCACCGCCACGCTCCTCTGCCTGCCGCTGCGCCTCAGCAGCCGCGGCCGCCTGCTGCACAGCAACCCTCAGCTGCAAGCGCAACTGCGCCTCAGTTTCTCGTGCCGCTGCCGCTGCCGCCGCCTGCGCCGCCGCCATCGACTCGATCTGTCGCAGCAGCGGCCGCGTCGCGTCGCCCGCGCCGCTCTGCAGCGCCTGCGCCGCCCCTTCCGCCTGTCGCAGCCGCTGCTCCAGGTCGCCAGCCTCTCCCCGCAGCTCCGCCTCCCGATCCGCCCAGTCTGCAATTGAGGGCGGGCAGCGCAAAGAAACATGTGTCGGTGTTTGCCGCGATCGCAAGTGTAAGACACCCAGGTGGCCCTGGTGTGAGTCCGGCCACTTCAAGATGTTTTTGTGCAGCAGCAGCTGCCCACAGGCTGCTGCCGCGCAGCGGGGCTGCATGGAAGGGGGCGCTGCTGCAGCAGGGTGCCCAAAAACACGGGTGCTGATGTGATACACATGAAGGCATATGCGGGCGCACCCGCGGCCGCGCGCTCCAGCCTTGCGTTTGCCTCAGCCAGGGCCCCCGCAGCTCCGCCTCGCGCTCAATGGCGGCCGATAGCGCCTCCGCGCTCTCGCTGCAGCAGCCAGGCAGCGCACCCAAGTGTGGGTGTGGGTGTGGGTAAGTTGGGGGGCGGGGGGGCGGGGCAATAAGGGGAGGCCTCGCCCCTGGCCAAGCCGATGGCAGGGCCAGCCCACACAGATCCAGCAGCCCTCGTGAGTCTGGCTTGTGGCACAGCCCTAATCTGCTGGCAGCCTGCCGGCGCCAGCGGGCCCAGCGGGCGCAGCATCACCAAAGCGACCGGCAGGCATGGCCCGCCCCCGCCAGCTCACCGCGCCGTGGCGGCCTCGCTCTGCTCTCGCGCCGCCGCCGCCAGCTGGCGCGCCGCCGCCAGCTGCGTCGCGGCATCCAGCCTCACGCTCCGGACCTCCTCCTCCGCCGCCTCCTGCGCCGCCGCCGCCGACGCCTCTGCACGCTCTGCGCGCTCTGCCTGCTGCGCCAGCTGGGCCTCCAGCTTGGCCACCCGCGCTGCTAGCCGCTCCCTGCAGGCGGACGAGAAGCAGTAGTCTGCCATTTTGGAAGCACAGCAGCCTTGCAAAAATCTGGTGGACTGGATGACCCCCAGAGCGACGCTCAGCGAGGCACCTGCTTAGTGCTGCATGCGCAGCAGCCGCCACGCCCAATGCAAGGGCCGGGTGATCGGGCAACCTTGCAGCCTTGGCACGCTGCGAGCGGACAGCCAGCGCCGACTGCACCCAAGCCAGCCGCACCTGTCCGCCTCGGCATCTCGCAGCTGCGCACGCACGCGTCGCGCCGCCGCCTCCAGCTCACCATTCTTGCGGGACAGCTTCTCGCCCTCCGCCCTGCAACGCGGCAGCCGGTGAACACTTATAAAGAATGGTGGTGGGGCCGGAAGGGGAGGGGGCGTGCGGGGGCGGCAGCTGCAGGCCAGCCCACTCTCTGCCCTGTGCACCAAAGCCTCGCGTCCGTTCTTCCTGCTGCCTGCACCGGACAGACATGCTCCTCCCCTGCAGCCCTCCTGGTCAGCCAAGACAGACAAGTGTGGCAAGCTCACTGCAGCTGGCGGATGTGCTCCTCCCGCTCCGCCGCCCGCGCCTCGCTGGCGCCGCTGCCCTGGCTGGCCGCCACCAGCTGCGCGCGCAGCCGTTCCTTGTCGTCCTGCAGCTGCGCGATGGTGCGGTCGGCGGCGCCCAGCCGCCGTGCAAACTCCTCCTGCAGTTCGGCCACCTCCACCTCTGCGGCGGGTGACAGGGGGCGGCGGCAGGTTGTGGCGACGGCACAGTGCTGAGCGCGTGTGCATTCGTGGTTTGATGTCTGTTCATGCATGGGCAAGTGTGTGGGTTGGGTTGCTGTCAAGGGGGTGGGGGAAGTGGGTGATGGGCCGATTGGCAGTGTACAAAAGCTGCCAGCCAGACGTGCGCGGATTGAATCTAGCGCCGCACTACGGCCGACTTGCTCGGAGCCGGCATGCGCAGGGCTGTGGCATGCAGAGGCATGCAGGAGGGTCGTGCTGCGGCGCAGCACAGCCCAAGCATGCGCGGGCGAAAGGCGGCATGGAGGCGCACGAAGGTGCAGCGGCTGCCGCACCCGTCTTGGTGGTGGGTGCTGCGGCCTGCTTCAGCTGCCGCCGCAGGTCCTCGTTTTCGCTCTGCAGCGCTGTTGATGGCGGTCAGGGTGGCCAGCTTGCCTTCATAGGACTTCACCCTGCAACAGGGAAAAGCAGGCGGCGACGGCGGGTCGACGCTGGCAAGCGGCCCAAACTGCAACCGCCGCCCGGCCAAATGCCACGCCCTGAACACTGACTGCTGCTGAGCACTGCCTGAAATCCTTTCCAACGCATGCGACCTTTCCAGTGAGCCGGGTTCTCGGTTCAGGCAAGCTCGAACGCAACGCACTTTGCCGCCAACTCCTTTCTCAGCTTCTCCAACTCTGCCATACCGCCGTGATGGTATCCACAGGCGTCTGAATGCCTCCGGACAAGCAAACAAACTACACCTTCGCTGTCAATCTCTTGCAGCACGCTGCTGGTTCGCAAAATGGGCGGCCATTGGCCAGCAATGCGTGATCGGCATTTCCAGTGGAAAGCGACTAGCCGGTAAGGGTGGGGAGCCCCACAGAGTCCAAGCTCTGCCGTGGCTGCCAGCAAGGCAGGGCGCCTAAACGCTGCCCTTCACTTAACGCCATCTTCAGAGCCCGTCATGCTTCGTCCCTGGCTGGATCTGTTACAGTATGGGTAGCCGGGAGCAGGAGCCCCTGCCTCCTGGCGGAGGGGAGCAAGACCTTGAGCAGGCCGCTAACAGACTCCAACCCTGGAACACTCGAGTGCAGCAAGAAGACCGAGTTCCTCTCTATGATTCACCATACAGCAATGCATTCGCGCTGCACTCCAGCGGTGAGCGGCTTGCTGCTGTCTCTGCCGCGCCAAGAACGCCGTATATTCGCGGGCACCATGCTGTCTCGTCTGCTCTCGTGGGATTGAAAACTGGGAACCGCCACCCGCGGTCCTTGCATCCCTACCCAGCCCGGACTGGCACCACCGCACTGCCGCCTGCCGTGCCCTCCTGCCCCAATGGCTGGCACTCCCCTGAACTCCCAAACTCTTCCTGGCCGGCCCTGAACCAGCCCTGGCTGGGAGATGAGCACATGGGCAGTTACAGGGCGTGGCTGCCAGGCCCAGGCCGTGGCCGCAGGGCTCCTGCTGACCCTCCTGCCGACGCTGCCTCAGCCGCCGCGTGCGACGCCACCCCTCTGCTGGCAGGCATCCCTCAGGAGCGGCCCAGCCGGCGGAAGCGACTCCTCTGCTTTGGACTGATGGCCTTTGCCGTGGTGGGGGCGCTGGTGGCGGTCGCGGTGGTCGCAAGCGACAGCGGCGGCAGCCCGGCACCCGCCACCGCGTCGGGTGAGAGCGGAACCGCTGCAGGCCTGGCCGCAAGCGGTAGCCCCCCACCAGCAGCAGCAGCAGCAGCGGCGGCGGTAACGCTGAGAGCGACGCCTCCAGCGTGCAAGGGGAGAGCAAAGACAGCGACAGCGGCATTACTGCACAGGAGGACGATGCAGGCGAGGAGGGCAGCAGCGGCGACTGGCAGGAGGCCGCAAGCCTACCACCCCGCCGCCCCCAGCAGCCTCGGCAAGCATCCGCCCCATGCCGGCAGCGCGGCACCTGCGCACGGCAAGGCCGGCCGGCCGCCGCCGCCCCCGCCGCCGTTGAGCAGCGCCAACACCACAGCAGACGGCATCGATGACGAGCAGGGCTGGGATGCTGGCGGCGACCAGTGGGGGCGGCTGGGCGGGCGAGGGCTGGGAGGAGCCAGCGACGGAGGTTGCGCCGCCGCCGGGGCCGGCTGCCGAGGACGCCAGCAGCTCCGCCTACACGCTGCGCTTCCTTGCGGTGAGCCTGCCGCCCTGCCCGCCCGTCTCCCCACAGCTAGGCAGCTGCCATGTCATGTGCGGTCCGCTGGCCCCTCCAGTTGCGCCGCTGCCCTCCCAGCCTGGCTGCCTGCCGCTGCCAGCCGCATCGCCTACGCTCCAGCAGGTCGCACTCCCTCGCAAGAAGGCACCCGCCCACACACACACCACTCGCTCACCCCTTATTTTCCACATAAGTATACACGCCCTCTCCTTGCGCTGGCAGGTGGGGGACTGGGGCGCCGCGGCATGTACAACCAGAGCGAGGTGGCGGCGCTGATGGGGGCGGTGGCCTCCCTCGACCCCCCGCCTTTGTCGTCTCCACCGGCGACAACTTTTACGAACACGGGCTGCAGGTGTGTGGGGGTGGGGCGGTGCCGTTGCTGCTGTGCTGCATTGCGGCTGGCGCAGTTTGTTTTGAAGGGCGTGATGGTGGTCGCGGCGGCGCCGCTGTTGCCGCGCACCAACGTCGTCCGCACGACACAGCGCAGCTGGACGCTGCCCCTGGTGCAACTTGCGCGGCTTGGGAGGCGCTGCCATGATCACGCCCACAGCCTCCCAGTCTCGCTCCTCGACATGGCAGCGCATCAGCGTGCCCCTGTGCCTTTGGCTGCAGGCCGCCACCGACCCTCTCTTCCGGGAGTCGTTCGCCGACGTGTACACAGCAGATTCCCTGCAGGTGGGCACCCATATGTAGCTGGCTGTCCGGGTGCAGAGGGGCGCTGTGCCTGCGGTTTCCTTGTCCAACCAGGGCGTAAGGTCGCATGCCAAACAGTTTTGAGGTCTGGGGTTTCGCGGGGCTGCGACGGCGGTGGGCATAATTGGAGGCATGTTGCTACAGCCGCTGCCTTGCAGCGCGCCGCTCTCCCCACGCCTTCCCCCTGTCCTCCCCCGGCCTCCTGCCCCTGCAGGTGCCTTGGTACGCGGTGTTGGGTGAGCCTCGGCACGTTGCCGGCGGGCAGCAATCACAGGCGCCTCGCTGCTCCGCTTGCCTCCCTCCCCTCCTTGCCTGCCGTTCTCTCTGCGCCAGCCTGCACGAGTGTGACGCACAGCCGACAGCAATGCAGCGCTTTCTGCCGGGTTGCAAGTGCGGTGCAGGGGCCCCTCCGCTGCTTGTCGAGGCCTCGCCTGTCTCACCCCAGAACCGGGGCACTGCCCCCACCCCCACCCCACCCCACTCCTCAGGCAACCACGACTATTGCGACTCGGCCCCCGACTGCGACCGCGGCTCGCCCAGCTGCAAGTACTCGCCGCTGCACCAGGTGGCGCTGGGGGGGGGGGGGGGAGGCGCGCGCGGGGATGGAGCGCAGGGGCGTGCACGTGCGATTGGTGAGGGCACGCTGCCCGTTTGGGTTCCAACGTTGGAGGGTTGCAACTGATTGGAGGGGCGAGGCTGGTATTGAAAACGCCTGGCTTAATTGATTGTTGAAGCTGGCGTGCCAGCCCAAAGCGGACGATCTGAAGCGGATGTGGGGAAGCAGCAAACATGGAGCCTTCCCCTGCTTGCAGATGAACTTGGCGCTGGCCAAACGAGAAGAACCGCGGCGGTGGCACTTGCAACGCAGATACACCCAAGCGTTCGCGGGCGGCAGGTGCGCCTCTTCTGCATACTTCTTTCCACCGCAAGGCGCCTCCTGGCCCCCATCGGCCCCCTGTTCTTGCTCTGTGCAGTCCAGCCAGCCGCCCACCTGTGGGTGTTGTTGCTTCTCGGCTGCTCATCTGGCAGAAGCCCTTCTTCCTCCCTGATCTTCCTTATTCTCCCTGTTGTCGCTCCAGTTGCGAAGCCTGCTTGCTGTCCTGCTCCCCGCAGGATCCAGCTGTTCTTCATTGACACCAACCCCTTCATCAAGCGCTACTATGACAAGAAGAACGCGTGGAGCCACTGCCCGGGTGAGCCCAGGGCTCCACCGCAACCGGGCTGTCTGCTGACCTGCAGCAGCTGCTCCCTCAGGCTGGCAGCCCAGCGGACCCGCTTTGGCTTTGCGCCCGTGCAGCAGTACGGATCCATCCTGCTGCCTTGGCAGCATCCTGTCCGACCCCTGGCCACCTTTTCACCCCCACGCCCCACCCCACACCTCCACCCACCTACACACGCACACCACTCTTCCACCACTCTTCTAAGTCCACTGTCTCCCACCCACACACACATTTTGTCGAGCAGGCGGGCTATGGACTCAGAGCTGGGAGGAGCAGCTGCTGGTGCTGGAGCAGGAGCTGGCAGAGTCGGAAGCTGATTGGAAGGTGGGCTTCGAAGACGCGGCGGCGGCAAGCTCGCCCAGCAAACTCCTCCCACTGCGGGTCGGCGCCCTTACCTCTCTCATTGCATTTTGTAATGCGCGCAGATTGTGGTCGGGCACCACCCCACCTACAGCAACGGCCACCACGGCAACAACACCGACCTAGTTCAGCACCTGGAGCCCCTGTTCCTGCGGTACGGTGTGCAGGTGAGCAGTACAGCTGCGGTACGCAGCCGCGGTAATGCCACGACGCTGGGAGGGGTGCGTGGCAGGGGAGAGCTGGATTGGAGGCGGGCGCTGCGCTGTGCTGCCTGTGCTGGCCGGCCAGAGAGGGCCTGTACGGCGGCACGAACAGCCGCCATGCTGCCTTTCGGCAGCGATGTGACGCTGCTGTTCATGAGCAGACGCACCGCAGGTCCCAACAGCAAGGGTTCCTCGTCGCACCGCTACTGGCTACGCAACACTGTACATGCATGTTGTTCCTGTACCGCAGGCGTACTTCACTGGTCACGACCACAACCTGGAGCACCTGACCCCCCGGGCTACAACATCATCGTCACAGGTGCGCCGCCAGCGGAAAGCTGCTGCACGCAGTATATTCACAGCTGATGCCTGCAGAGCAGCAGCGACTGTTGCGAACTGGCATGCCACTCTGGCAGGCAGGACAGCACCCTGCCGCATGCTCTGCATTGCATGCACACGGGGAGATGGCTTTGATGCTACACGCAGGCGCGGGCAGTGAGACTGGGCGGGAGCAGGTGGGCAAGGCGTTCTCGCGGTACTACCACCCCTACTCGGGCTTTGTGGCGGTGACGGCCGGCCCTGACCGGCTGGCGGTGGAGTTTTACACGCTGGAGGGAGGGGAGGAGGTGGCCCACGCCATTGCCATCGACCCCAGCGGCGCCCTGCTCTAGCCTGGCTCCCTTAGCGCATGCCACAACCCTGCAGCTCATGTATCTCACGGTCTACTGTTGTATTTTATATTGGCAGAATCTTCTTACCACACAAGTTGACATTTGTTGAAGCAATATGTCCGCTCGCTCACATGCCACTCCGCGCCTGCTGAGCGCCAGCGCGAGGGGACGTAGGGCTGGAACCCAGCGGCGCATCTCGCTGTTCTCGTTAATCGCGCGCGACAGAGTGAATGTAGGTTCTTTTTCGCGCAGGTTTGTTTTTAAGCCAACAGGTTCCGTCCTGGAGGGCACCTTGCCTACTCGACGCTCTTTGGGGTAGTCCACCACCTTCGAGCGATTTTAATGCGCTCCGATCACTTTCAAGCCCTAGAGCGCTCCACTTTACCCTCATGGGGAGCTGTCCATGCTGCCAAACCCTGCCCACAACCCCGTTCGGCAGTCTCGATGGCTGCTGGTGCTAGCAGTCAGTCTCGCAATAATCCTAGGTGAGCGCCGCAGCGAGCGAGCCTGGCTGGGTGCTTCATGTCGAGCGTCGGATGTCCCGGCGCGGATGTTACCCTCCCAGCGCCACGGCTGACCGCCTGGCCGCACACTTTGTTCTGTGCTGCCTGTTGTCATCCCCGCAATCCTGGTTTTATTGTGTGCAGGGGAAGCTATCCGGCAGCAGGGGCTGGGCGGCGGGTGTGGCGCGCTCCCCGCCCGCCGCTGCGACGCTCCACACGCCGACCCGCTGGCCAGCCTGCGGCGGCGCATGGAAATGCCCTGGCAGGCGGTGCTGACTGAAGAGGAGCGCGCCCGCGGCATCTCCTTTACGGCAGCGGCGGCCGCCTGCGGCGGTGGGGCGGCGCCTGCTGGAGGGCCAGCCCATCCACGTGCACCTGCTGGGGGTTCCATCACCGCCCAGGGCCGCTACGCCGAGCTGCTCGCGGCGTGGCTCAACGCCAGCTTCCCCACTCGTGAGCGCCCGCCAGCGCATTGCGCCTCTTGAGGGACTGGAAGCCTGGCGTCGCACGGTGCCTGGGTGGCAGGCACGCACCCAGGGCGCCTCCCATCCTACCCCTGTGCTTGACCTGCAGCATGGTTCGCGCCCTGACCAATCATACATGCCCACCCTCTCCAAACCCTGCATCTGCATGCCGCCTTGCGCCATCAACCTGCATCAATCGCAGCCTCCTTGCTGTCGCAGGGGCCACACGGTGACCAACCACGCCTACCCCGCCTCCACCAGCAGCTACCTCGCGCCCTGCTTCGAGTGCCTGGTGAAGGGGCCTGCGGACCTGGGTGGGTGGAGCAACATGCCACGCTTTTTCAGAGCTTGATATGTCATGTTCCATCGCCCTGCTGCTCGTTGGGGAAGGGCCTGCGGAGCATGGTGGCTTGGTTGTTTGGCTGGCTGGTCGCCAGGCAGCAGGGATCTTAGGAGGCAAAGGGGCAGCTTGACGGCGGTGCTCCTGTCCATCAGGGGAAGGGGAAGTGAGGTAGCTCTCGTGAGCAGCGTGACAGGGAGGGTGCTGGCAGCGCGACGCTTCATGCAATCCCACCTGCCTGCAGCCCAGCCAAGCTCAATTTTGCATGGCACGCTTCCCATTTCTTTGCTTTCTTTTGGCTTTTTATGAATGCATCAGTGGTTGTGGAGCTGACCCTCAACGACCGCGTGGCGCACACCTTTGACGCCCCCGAGCGCCGCGCCTACGAGCAGCTGCTGCGCAGGCGCTGCGCGTGCCAGGTGCTGCTGCTGAAGCCGCTGCTGCTGCACTGTGTACAGCTGCTGCTGCTGAGATGCATGGCTAGTTTGGCAGAGCTGCGGCCTGCCAGCATGCGGACGCCGTTCCCTCATCAACCCATCAGCCACCCCCCTGCTGCTGCTCCTTCCGCCCGGCTGCGCTGTCGCGGGTTTGCGTCTTTGCGTCGCGCTTGCGTTCCTCGGCAGCAGGGTTTGCGGCAGGGCGGGCAGTTGTTGGCGGGGCAGGCGCTGCGCTTCCGGCCAGGCTGTTTTGGTGCCTTCTGGCGTTGAGCGCGCGACGCTTGACCTTGGCGTGACCGACCCCTGCCCACCCTGCTCCTGCCAGGCCCCCCGCGCTGCTGCTGCTGCACTCTTATGCGTGGTGGATTGCGTTTGGCGACGGCCAGGCCGACGGTCTGTTCTACCCCATCACCGAGGGCCAGCTCACCTTCTTCTCTCAGGTGCTGGCTGGCTGCCGGGTTCGCTGTGGGGCGGGGCATGTGTGTGTGTGTGTGTGTGTTTGGGGGGGATAGGGTGGGGGCGCTTTCGAGGCTGTTGCTGCCACAGCCCGTCCTTGCAAGTGCTGAAGGTAGCAGCTGTCGTCCCATGTTTCACCGTCCCGCCTTTCTTCCCAACGCCGCCCGCCGCAGTATTACGACGTGCCGGCGTTGTCGGTGCGCACGGCAGCGTGGCGCCTCATGAGGGCCGGGCTGAAGGGCTTCAACGTGAGCTCAGCGCCCTGCCGTGGCTCCGCCTCTGCCCTCGCCGAGGACGCTGCCGCCTGCTCCTGCGCAGCTGTCGACTGGTTGTTGTTTGATTGACCGTCACGACGTTGCCCTCCTCCCCTGCCCCGCCTGTTTGTCTCCCAGAAAAGTCATTCATCTTGCATCAACAAAAAGGCCGGTTTGTCTCCCTCCAAGCCCTCTCACCTTCCAAAGCAACGCCGCTCGCAGGTATCCAAGGTGCTGGTCTCAGACGCCACCGGCCCCGTCTCCGGCCAACCACTGCCCGTGGCTCCCCCAACCACCGCAACTTCTATTATTATGCCGACATGTGAGCTTGGCGGCGATTCAGGGGCAAAGGGGCTGGGGCGTGCTGCGAGTCTTGGGCGCACGCTTGATGCTGCCGCGCTGTTGGCCGCCCTCTGGCCGCCTGCTGCTGCCCAGCAGATTTGTAACTGCATGCGCCTGCTTCATCTCAACACGCCGGGCACCTAGCATCGAACGAGGCTCTTCAGCCACCAGCTCTGCTCCCTGCAACAAACATGCTGCGTCGAGTGGCCATTCCGCTGCTCCCAGCATCCTGCATCGCGCCCGCTCCTCCCTGCAGAATCCACCCCGCCAGCAAAGGCTACACCCTGCTTGCCGAGCTGCTGGTGGCGGCGGTCAGCCAAGGCGTGGAGGACGCAGCTTTTGGGCGCCAGCTGGCGCCGCGGGACGATGCGCGGCTGGCGGCACCGCTGCCCCCATGATCCCTTCCAGCGCCGACGAGCGCACCACCTTCTGTGCCATGCAGGCGAGTCATGCGTATCGTGCATAGCGCAGTGCGCATGGACACACCATGCGCAGCCTGGTGGCTGGGCTGACAGGGATGGGAGGGCAGCAGGGCTGGCATGGCCACTGGCTGCATCTGCGCCTCCGGCCTCATGCTTCCTTTGACACCACCCAACGAAGGCCTCACAATGGCCTCACTCGCTCCGGCTCCCTCCAACACGGCGCCTGGCCCTTTCCCTCGTGCCGCCCTGGCCCCCTGCAGGAGCGCTTCAAACCTGCTGTGGTGGCCAGGCGCGGGTTTGAGTACCGCGCAGAGCGGCCGGAGGGCCGCAGCTTTGTCGATCAGAAGTGGGCGTGGTCCGGGCGCGCGCCAGGTGGGTACCTCCTGCCCATGGTCACGTTTCTCAGTACTTTTCTTATTCCGAGGGTATCCAACTGGGCCCTTTTTCAATTGTTGGACTTCCGTATTGCATTTCACCGGGCTGTCAGTGGCAGGCGGATGGCAGCTCTGCCCTGCATGCAAACGCTTGGGGCTGGAGCCCCACGGGCTGCCTCTTGAAGCGCTACGAGGCGGCCGCGCATTAGCCAGTAATCTCACTGCTCTTGAACCTGGTCCTGTTCTGCCCTTGGCAGGGGACTGGGCTGAGTTGGAGATTGACACGCGGAACAGCCAGCCCCGCCCGGCTCCAACCTCACGGCAGCAGTAGCTACAGCAGCAGCAGCAAACGCCGCCGCGGGAAACCATGCCGCAACCGCCGCTGCGGCGCGAGAGGAGGGGGGCTGCTGGCGCCGATGCGCAGGCCCAGGTGTACTTGGTCCGCCTGCGCAGCTATGAGCACATGGGCCGGGCGGCGGTGGAGTGCGTGGGCGGCTGCACGTGCGAGGGGTCGGTGATGGAGAATGGATGGGACCATCCGACCTCCATTTTCGAGGCCTATGCCTTCAAGGTGAGCTACAAGAGCGTGTCCGGGATCAGTTAGAAGCATCAGAGGTGCATGATTGCGGTGTGTTCGGTTTCTCTCCAAACTTCGGGCTAGTCGGGTTTGGGTTGGCTGCTTCCTCAACTCAGGGTGGCCATGACCCCTGCAGGCCTCGCAGCACGCACGCTGCAGGATCCGTGTCTCCATTGAGAAGAGCGAGGGTGTTGAGCCGGGTGCTCTGCAGAAGGTGGTGCTCGCAGCAGCGCTGGTGGGGCACCCGCTGGCGGCTGAGGCGGTTGCATGAGCAGGTGGACTGTGGCAGTGTGCCTAGGCGCTGTGGTGAACAGATCCCCTTATTTAATTTGTTGAATTGATGATATCTTGTGGTGACAAGCAATGCCGGCAATCTTGTGGAAATTTGCTTCCTGGCCATAGGAAGACAGACAGCCGCCGCCTACCTGCAGCGGGAGCTGTTGCTGCTGCCGCTGCGGCAGGTGTTGCATGCCACCGGCATGCCAGCCGCAGCAGGGGCTCCATGCTGTCGCCATGATGCCGCGATGCCTCCAGTGGCCTTAGATCAGAAGTCTGGCAGCATTAACACAGTATTTGGAACTCGTTCTGCACGATCGTGAACCGCAAACACAAGTGGGCGAGAGCTGTGCAGGAAAATGAGCGGCGAGGAGCTTGTTTTCGCCGATCTGAAGGGTCAGACCCTTGTGAAGGCGCCCGGTAGCATCAACGGGTGAGCACCGATCGCACGCGCCGCGGCAACTGAACCCAGTTCCGGCACGGCGGTGCAGCGTTGCTTTGAGGTCCCTGTCGGCGATTTGTTCGATCGGAAGCGCCCGCCGAGGCGATGAGCAGTCGTCGTTTCACGCCCGCGCGTCGCGGCGGCAGCACGTGCGCTCCTTTGCCCTGCCGTCTTAATGGCGCACGACCCTTCTTCGCCGCAGGGAGAGCTTCGCGATCAAGAACCTGGAGGAGTGCAGGTATGACTGGCGTCACTCTTGCGAGAGGCCCCGTACGGCTGCTTTTCCGTTGTCCCTGCAGCACCCACCTCCCCAAAAGCGCTTGAGTCACTGAGTCGACCCCTTCTCCTTGCCACCCGCTCCTTTCCACCTGCCCTTCAGCGTGTTCATCCTGGACTATTCCAGCGAGGTGGAGGTGTCCAACTGCACCAACTGCCAGATTTTCGTGGGTGAGCAGCGGCGGCACGAGGGCTGCTCTCGTGCTGGCAACATCAGCTTGGCGTTTGTGGGGCTCAGCCATAAGAGCTTGTTTGAACCCAGTTGCATTGCCAGATCCGCAGCTGCTGAGGCCACATATATTCTTCCTCCCTTTGTTCGTCGCCCTTCAGGCCCCGTGGACGGCCTCGCCAGCTTCACCGGCTGCACCAACTGCCAGGTGGCGGTTGCCAGCAATGGCTTCCGTGCCGACGGCTGCACAAACTGCGAGTTTGGTGAGTGTTACGGAGATTTCAGGCGCCGCAGACAGAGCAGTAAATATAGATGCTGTGGTTGCAGCTGGGGGCCCACCGCAGGACATTAACCCCGACAGCTGTAGCACCGCTTTACTTGCCTGCCCACTCCCCGCTCTCGTGCGCCACAGGCCTCTTTTCCGCCACCCAGCCCGCCATCTCCGGCTGCTCCGGCATCCGCATTGGCTGCTGGACAGGCGCTACGCGCAGCTGTCCCGCCACTTTGTCGCCGCCAACCTGGACCCAGGAGCCAACCAGTGGAACAAGGCGGGTGCTGCGGTGCTTGATTTGTTGAGAAGGAGATGCATGCATCCTTCGTGGGTCGTGTCTTGAATTAGACACGGCCGTGGAGGGGCAGCAATCACGTTGTGCTGCGCCTGGGGCGCTTTTGGCAGCGGCACCATTCTTTTCATGGAGGCAGCAAGGCGAGAACCATGGCGGTATTGCCTGCGACGCTGAAACCATCAACTCTCCTGCCGCCGCTGGCGCGTTTGGCTGCAGGTGTACGATGCGAGTGCCGACGAGGGGGCCGCCCCCAACTTTGAGCTGGTGACTGAGCTGGGTGAGCTGGCTGCTGCGGGCGAGACGAGCATCTCTCCTGCAGCACATGGGCAAGAAGGGCTGCAAGATTTCAATCCAGCTGCCCGCAGCGACACTTGCTTGGATCTGCAGAAGCCTGCTCCTGACAGGGCGCCAGAAGTCTCTCAGAGGGTCTCTCTTCACGCCACGACCGTTGTTTTTTGTTTTCTCTAGTAAACTGTGGCTTCCTGCGCAGGCGATTACTGGGAGGTGCCCCTGGAGAGCTTTGGCCCGCCTGAGAACCCGGTGCCGGGCCCTGAAGGCCAGCTGTACCAGGTGCCTGGGAGGGCATGCGGCTGCCTGAGCCTGAGCTTCCTTGTCCTGTGATCAACAGCAGTTGTGCTGTGGAGTGGGCTGCGCGGAGCTCCACCTGGGTATCCCAACACCTGGAGCGGCCGGGCAGGATGCCAAGCGTCACGCTCTCTTCCCTCATGCCCCGCCCTTCTACCTCATGCCCTGTGCCCTCCTTCCTGCTGCAGCCTCCAACGACGGCGCCTCCTGCGCCGGAGCCAGCCTTTGGCGCTGGCGAGGGCGCTGTGCTGGAAAACGGCACGGGCGAGGTGCCTGTGGCGGCGCCGCCCCGGCCGGGAGGCGCCATCCCAGACGACTTCCTGGCCGCTGGCGGGGAGGTGCGCGCTGCTTTCTTCCTGATTCATTCAATTCACGAGCACTGTGTCAGCCAGCCTGCCAGTCACATCAACCGAGTACGAGTGCAGCATGCCCGTGCACACGTCTGCTTCCTGCTTCTCACTGCCACGGCAGCCCCTGAGCCTTGCCCACCCATGCGCCTTCCACGACTTTTGCACTCCTCACACCCCATTCACCTTAACCCACACCGCTGCCCCCGCACCCCCTTCCCCCACTGATACAACCTGTTGAGAGGACAGCCCTAAGCACTCTTCCCGTTCACGGCCGCAGTGTCTCTCTTTTACATACGCCCACACTCTCGCGCTCCCGCAGCCGCTCACATGGTGCCTCCTGATCTTCTCCACGCGCAGCACGTGCCCAGCGACCAGGCGGAGACCGTGTCCAGCGGGCTGCTGGAGCCGGCGGCGGCGGGGGCGACCACCCGGCGGTGGCGGCCGCCAAGGCCCGCCTGCAGCAGCGCATGAAGGATCAGGCGGCGTAAGTGCTTGCGTGTGTGTGGAGGGGGTGGGATGGGGCAAGCCGGGAGGGGTTAGGTGTGGCAGAGAATAGCGGCCGCAAGTGTTCTTCCACTGCCTTTCTGCGCCCGCTTCCGGTTGCGCACAGCGTCGATCGCCTGGCTGGCTGCTCCGCTGGTCTTTTGCAGCAAGGAGGCCGAAGAGAAGCGGGCGCTGCAGGCGACAGCCACCAAGTACCTGGAGCAGTTTTACGAGGTGCGTTGGTACCGCCTGTGCCCACATGTGCCCTTCCTGACGCATGCAGCAGACTCTCCCTGGCCTGCCAGCCTCAGTCAAGCAGAGGGTGCTGGCGTCTTTGTCCGCGCTTCTCCTGCTCAAGTCTCATGTCTTACACCCATCCTTCATCTCAAGCAATTCCTTGCGTCGTCGCTGCTGCAGCGGCGCAACAGGAGCAAGGAGGAGCGCATCAAGCTGGTCCGCGAGGCGGCGGAGGGCAGGGGTGCGCCGCTGTGATTCACGACATGCGCTTGCCGTGGCATGCTTGACGACCGCACGTTTGACCTGCAGGGCATGCGCCAGCAGCCACGAGCTGTCAGCTCGCTGCAGCACGGGCGCATGGCACGGTGCTGCTTGACTCCCAAGCTGCCTGCCCTGTCCAGTCGCCCTGGAGTCGACAGCTGTCCTTGCTCAAGCACTCCCCACAGCAAAGCATGCACCGCACCCTTCCCGGCCCGCAGGCAGCGGCGAGCTGGGCCCCAGCGGTGACAGCGAGCCCGATCGCGTCATCTCCATGATCGACTTCAACCTGGCCAGGCCCAACGGCACCGGTGAGCACTTGGCTCCAGTGGGCCCTGCAGTTGGCATGTCCTGGGATGAAGAGCTGCGCTGGCCCGGCAGCACGGCAGAAGTGTGCCTGCCGGCCTGCCAGAGGGGAGCTGGGTCGGGAGCCGAGGGCCGGCGGGCGCAGGTCTGCCTGCGCAGACAAGACAAGCTGCAGCACAAGGGAGGCCCTGCTGCGCATTGGACCAGGCGTTGATGCCATCGCCACTGGCAAGCGCCACTTGCAAGCAGAGTGGTGGCTGTGGTGGACTGATTGCGGCCCTGCTCCCCTCTCTGTACCGCAGACCTGTCCCGCTTCAAGTCGGTGCTTTTCACCTGCAAGGCCAAGGGGAGCATGCCCTCGGCGGTGCCTGTGCCAGCCACTTGAGGTCAGGGCTGGAGCGCCGTCGTCGCAAGCGCCCCCAACTTGGCACCTCGAGTGGGCGATGCAGCCTCCAAACGGTGGCCATTGGACCGAACTGGTCCCACGTTGCTTCTCCTTCAGAATTTTGGCGAATGTCCTTCGTTCCCCTCTTTTCGCAGCCTCCTTTGCCTAGCCCATGAACGAATGGCCTGTGTGCTGCATGCGATGCAACCAACGACGCACAAGTCGAGCTGCATACCCCTGTGTGTACCTGGCATGCACAAGCAAACGCAACCTGCGATTCTGGGAGCTCTGTCAGCTCAATCCACCTGCAGCGGTATCACTGCTGAACGGCTGGCACCAGCCTTGATTTGTCGCAGCGCCAGCAGCAAGCAAGCAAGCTGCGCTCTGGCTACGCCAGCTCATCACTAGGTTGCAGCAGATTGCATACGAAGCTGGCAGGCACTCGACCCCCAAGCCAGCCGCCTGTGAGCGCCAACCAACTCTTTTCGCAACACTTTGCTTCTCTATGGACTGCATCATTCACAAAATGATGAACCAGGAGCTCAAAGCACCATTCCCATGCCTGACGCTCAGCCGGCTTGGCCGGCCCTGCTTCAGCATGCTGGCTGCGCAGCCAGCGGGTGCTGGCCCGAGCGCCATCGAGATCGCTGAACAGGCTCGGCTCCAGGCGCTCGATTGACGCACGGCTACTGCGCCTCCGCCAGGCACTCGAACGCCAGCGCCTTCTCCTCCACCAGCTCGTCGCCGGTGGCCTTCATCTTGGCGGCGGAGGCCTCGTCGATGGGCAGGCCCTGCGAAACGAAAAGGAGACATCCGGAGGATAGAAGGATGGGGAGCGTTGAAGCGATAAGTGGAGGCGGAGGGAGCCCCCAACACATGCAGGGAAGCGCGATTTTGATGACTGAAGTTTTTGGGGACTCAGGCGAGTTGGCGGACTGCAAGCTGGCACAAAACGGGGATGCACTCGACGCACAAGGCGGCAAGGCAGCAGCGAGGGCTGGGCGGGCCTACACCAGGGAGCCTTTTAGGGGGGGAGAGGGGGGGGGGATGCGCCAGCAGCAGAGGGGCGGCAAAGCCGCACCTGCACGATCGACCACTTGCCGTGCTTGCAGGTGACAGGGAAGGAGTAGACGACGCCCTTGGGAGCGTCGTAGCTGCCGTCGCTGTACACGCCCATGGACACGTAGGTCCCCTCTGCGGCGGCAGTAGCAGGGGCAGGCGCATATGGAACGTCAGCAGGGAGCAGAGGGGAGGGCTGTGCCGCTGTCACCGGGGAGGAGGGAAGGGAGGGAAGTGTTGCTTGTCGAGCGGATTGGAGCGGAGCCTTGCCGACTCAACAGGAGGCACGGCAGGAACGAGCAACGCAGGGACAGCAGGTTGCAAGAGGCAAGGGGCAGACCAAACGCAGCCACAGCCATGCGGGGCGGGGCACCCACCCGGCGTGCCCAGCACCCAGTCCCGGATGTGGTCGCAGGCGGAGGAGGCCGCGGAGAGGGCGGACGACAGGCCGCGGGCCTGCGGGACGCCACACAAACACAGCGTCGGTCGGAAGTTGATTGCAGCAATGTGGCAAACAGCAAAACAGCCTGCATCCGCTGGTTGGCTAGCGCTCAACAAGAGCAGGCAGAAACGCTTGCCTTGATGATGGCGGCACCGCGCTGCTGCACGGTGGCAATGAAGTCGCCGTCCAGGTAGGCGTCGTCGCCGATGACCTGGCAGGAGGGAGGGGGGTAATTATCGAAGAAGAAGGGGGTCAAAACATGAACGAGATGGAGGCAATACAGCACAGAATGACAGGACAGTATAATTCAGGAAGGGAAGGCCCGGGCGAGAACCAATTGACGAGCAACCAACCGAGGAGCAGCACGGCGGACAGTCGGCCAGCGGCACAGGGCAGCCGCGGCGCTTACAGAAAACCAGGGCCTGAACACTGTGCAAAAAAAACTCCCTCTTCTTCCCACGGGCCACGCGGCGAAGCACCTGGCGCGCGGGCTTGCCGTCGATGGTGGCGTGGTTGACGTCGGGGTACTGGGTGGAGGAGTGGTTGCCCCAGATGATCACGTTCTTGACCTTGGACACGTGCACCCCGCTGCGCTCAGACAGCTGCACACGGGGGAGGCGTGTGTGGGTGTGTGGGGAAGTAAGGGAGAGCTTGTGGTGGTGTGGCAGAGAAAGTCTGCGTGTTATTGTATGCACAAAGACAAATTGGTGCAGAGCTGATTGCGACAGCCGACTTGCAGCAGGTGCGCCAGCCAGCCAGCCAGCCAACCGTTGGCCGCCATGCAGGGCTGACAACCTGCAGCAAGTATCAGGTCCACACCCGAGCGGCACCCCGCCCCAGCCCCTAGCGGTGCCCTGTGCCATGCTGCCTGTGCTTGCCTGGCCCAGCGCGCGGTTGTGGTCCAGGCGGGTCAGACAGGTGATGTTCTCTGCGGGAGGAAGCAAAGGGAGGGAGGACATGGCAAACGCAGGTCGGAAGGCCAGCAGCACTAGCCAGCCCCATCGCCTGACGTGTACGCAAGCATTTCATGCCAGGAGGCTGCGAGACGCACATCGAAGCCAGCGGACAAGCAGGGAGCAGGGGCAGCCCCAGCAGCACATGTCGATGGGCAGCCGGCAGCGGCGCGTGCACCCCTGGAAAGCGCCGACAGCGGCGGCGGCGGGCAGCGCACCGGGGGGATGGAGGGGGCATGCTCCTTCAGGATGAGGGAGTTGGTGTTGGCGGGGTTGGCAACAACCAGCACCTGCTTGGGGTGGTAGCGAGTGGGTGGGTGGGTGGGGGAATTGGGTTGGGGCTGGTGTGTGTCTGTGTCAGTGGGTGGGGGAGTTGGGTTGGGGCTGGTGTATGTCTATGTCACGAGGCCGGCGAGAGGCGAGGAGGGTGGGCAGAATAAAAGCATGGTGGATCGCAGGGCGTGTTGAGTGAGAGGAAGGTGCGTGGGTGGAAAGCTTTCAAAGGCCTGCAGCGACCAGAACGCCGCAGCCACTGCCATGGTCCTTTGGGGCACAGCGGATGGAGCAGGAGCAGCAGCGGCAGTTTGTTGCGCGGCGCCCGCACCTTGCAGCCGGGCGCGGCGTGCTTCTCAAGCGCCGAAGCCTGAGCCTTGTAGATCGCCACGTTCTTGCTCATAACGTCCTTGCGCTCCATGCCCGCCTGCCCCGGGGGGGACAGAGCACAAAGAATTGAGCATTTTGATATGGTGCGGGACGATGATGGTTTGCGGTGCGTAGGGGAATGTTTGCATAGGGAAAGAAAGCAGCATGTGGGAGCGGCGGAAGCGATTCGCGGCATGCAACCCCGCTGCCAGCTACCCCCTGCCTCTGCAGCCGCTGTGCTCAGCGACGGCGCCGCAGCAGACGAGGGGGTGCGCAGCGCAAGCAGGCGGCGCTGCCCTTGTCTGTAGGGCAGCGGGTGCAAGCGCTGCTGCTGGCCCGGCCGCCCCAGGGAGCAGCGCGGTGCGCACCTTGCGAGGGAAGCCGCCGACCATGACGGCGACGTCCACCCCCTGCACGCCTCCTCCACATCGGTGGTGGCCAGCACGCCTGAGGTGATGGAACAGCAGCAGCAAGGATGAGGGGGAGGATGGCGAGAGGAGCGGTGTGCAGGCATAAGACATGATGCTCAAGCAGCCAGCTGCCTCCCTGGCAGGTTGCGTATGGCTGGCATAGGGTCTAGAGGCCAGGCGGCCTCAGGCAGGCCTCATGCGGGAGGCAGGAAGCAGTCACGCCGACATGCAGCCCACCCCCGTGGTGCCGCACCTGCCAGCAGCGGGTAGGCAGCATCGATCAGCTCCATGCGCACGCCCTCCAGCGCCTGGGCAGAGATGGTGGAGGAGAGGAGTTTCAGCACGGCAGGGCTGGGGCGGCCAAGCCGGGAAGCAGCGGCGCAGCATGGGCTGGGCGGCGCAGCGGGGCAGGCTTTAGCTCGGGCGGAGGTACAGTCGCCAGCCTCTTGACACTCCCAAGCAAGACGTCAGCGGGAGAGAGGGTTTCTGGCCCCCTGGAAGGAAGCAGGCCGTCGCCGTAGCCACGGGCAGCGAAGCATGGGAGCAGGCGGGGCGGTGGCGGCGCGCAATCATGCGGCAGTGTGCGTGCCTGCTTGGCGGGCTCAATGTCCAGCATGTGCAGGATGACCGGCTGGTCAGGCCCCAGCATGGCGCCACGGGCAATCATGGGGCAAATGGCATAACCGATCTGGCCTGCAAGTAGCGGAGGGAGAGCGCGGGTGATTGGGCGGCAGGGACACGCCGCTGGGGAGCGGGCCGTCTGCCATATCGTGCGTCAGGGCCGGAAGGACGCGAATCAGTGAGCAATTGCGGAAGGGACGCATGAAAAGGGGCGCATGGAGGGCACGCTCGTGGTGATCACGGGGCGGCATGGGGTCCAACCGCTGACCCTAACCCAATCGGGCTGCAAGTCCCACAGTACGCACCTGCAGCGCCGGTCACAAGAATGCGCTTGGGCTCCGCCATCTCTGCGGTGTAGTGACTGGCTGGGTTGGGGGTTTGAGCAAACGGCGGTGGGCAAAGCTCGGAGAACCTGGAAATAAGCGATCACGTCTGATCGACAGCTGCAGATGCCGCCATCGCGGGGTTGCCACGGTGCGCAGGGGTGCCATGTCAATCGGGCTGGCCTCATTCGACTGGACAGTCGGGCCCCGACTCATCTCCCCCGACTCGATGATTTGAGCTCAAGCGCTCAATTTGAGCGCCTTGTTCAGATATCGATAGTCTCAGCAGGGCTATACAAATGGCTGGGATGCAGCCTTTTGATCCAGTCCTCCCGTGCAACGCTGGTGAGCGCCCCGAGAGCCCTTGGCCCACCACGCTCCCCAGTCCTTGAACGACGGAAAGAACTTGCCAAAATCATTGCAGTGTCCCTCGAGCTGCATCCGTGAAGCCCCTACGTCAGGCATGAGCAGCAGTGCCAGCGGCGGCGCCAGCGGCCCTGCGCCGGCGCTCCCCGTGCCGTGGTGGCGCCGGCTGTGGGCAGACTTGACTCTCCAGGAGATGAGCGGCGCGTTCGGCGACCTTGGCACCCTGCTGCCCCTGCTGGTGAGCGCTGACTCTGCGCCGCCTCGCAGTGGCCGCCACCCGTCGGCTGCCCTGTGGTGCCAGCAGCCGGCATCAGCTGGCGCCCACCCCTATCAGCCATGGATGCGTATTGCTGCATTTTTGTCTACACTCCGTTGTGTTCTGTCTCAATCCAATGCAGGTGGGCCTCACCAAGGATGCCAGGCTCAACCTGGGGACCACCCTGCTCTTCACAGGTGGCCGGCAACAAGCCGCAACCGCCGCTCACCTGCCCAGCGCTGCCAACAAACCCCAGCCTCTGTTGGAGCCCGCTGGCTCGCTCGGGGCAAGGATCCTGCAACTTGCTCATGCTGCACCTTCCACAACACATAAGCATCCTAGGGGCAGCGGCTGCGCGCGCGCCGACCCCCCCCCCTCCCCCTCCTTCACACGCTCCCCACCACACATTCACGATAGCGCGCTGCCCGGCACAGGCACACGCGGGCTGCAGCATCCCGCCTGCTGCGGGCCCAGCTCAAATCCATGCTGATGCTGCCCCCGCACGCCTCCTCCTCCCCGGCTGCAGGCGCCTACAACGTGGCCACCGGCCTGGCCTTTGGCATCCCCATGCCTGTCCAGCCCATGAAGACGATTGCGGCGGTGGCGCTGAGCCAGGCGCCGCTGACGGTACCGCAGGTGCGACGGGCGGGCGACAAAGTTGAGGATAATTATTGTAATTTAGCGGTGTGGGGTGGTGGAAAGGGTGGAGGGTGGAGGTAGGAATAGAGCCATGGAAATGTGAAGGAGAACATCATCCACAGAGCAGTTGCCTGCACCCAGCGTCGTTCGTTCACTCAGTCAATTGCCCCTCCTCCCCCTCCCCCTTCCACACACACAGATCATGGCGGCGGGGCTGTTCGTGAGCGGCTGCGTGGTGCTGCTGGGCCTGACCCGCCTGTTTGGCCTGGTCAACTCGCTGGTCCCCGGCGCCGTCATCCGCGGCATGCAGCTGGGGCTGGGGCTGCAGCTGGCGCTCAAGGCAAGAGAGCTGTACTCTCAAGGGGCTTGGCTGGATCACCCTTCACCTGCGATCAGCATGGGTGGTGCGTGTGGAAGACTGCGGCTGGTCGGCGGCAGGCTCGGGCGGGCTGACCGGGGGCCTCTCAAGCACACAGTCCGCTGCGACAGGCCGCCGCTCAGCTGCAGATCGCGCGAAGCAGCGCCCGCCCCACTCTCGCAGCCTGCATTTACAAGCAGAGCTGCGCCTGGCTGCACCCCCTATCCGCCCTCCTCCCCCTCCCTGCGACCAAACACCAGCACCACACTCTGCCCCTCCGCCCCCAATACCCCCCCCAAAAAGCAGGGCTGGCGGCAGGCGTGGTACGCAGACGGCCACGCGCCGCCCGCCCGCGGCTGGTGGGGCCCCGAGGGCCTGCTGCTGGGCCTGCTGGCGCTGGCCTTCACCCTGATCTCCATCTACCCTCCTGAGGCGGCGCCCGGCTCGCTTCCCGCCCAGCAGCCGCCGCCGCCGCAGCAGCTACGCGCGGATGTCGAGCAGGCAGAGCCGGCGAGTTCGGCGGGGCGGCACCACGGGGTGACCAGGCGTGCTGCGCTGGGTGTGAATGGGCAGGCAGTGGGGGCAGCAGGGGGGGCTCGCCGAGGGGTCGGACTGCCTGGGCGGTGCCAGCTCAGCAGCCGAGCTGGAGGATGGGGGAGGAGGCAGGCAGCGACGACAAGCTGGCGCTCCTGCCCCGCAGCAGCAGTGGCGGCAACGGAGCAGCGCTGTCAAACAGCGGCGGCAGCGGCGGAGCACATGTGCATGTGGCCGCACTGCGCCATGCCCTTCTTGCCTGCCGCAACGCATTGGAGCGGCTGGGCAGACGGGCAGAACGCGGCCTGGACGGCCCCTCCTGCAGTCCAACCGTCGGCGAGCAAGCCATCCCCGAACAGCCTGCGGCGGCAGCGGCAACGACGTGTCCAGATCAGCCTGCGGCGGCGGCGGCGGCGCGGGCGGGGCTTGCGTGCCCGCAGCTGCGCTGCTTGTGGGCATCGGCATCCTGCTGACCCTCTGCTACCGGCCAGAGTGAGCGGGCGGCTGGCGCAGCCGTCCCTTGCTGCTGCCTGCTGCCACCCTGCAGCCAGCGCTAGGGGCTGTTGGGAGCCTCCCAGCCGCCTCCAGGCACACCCTCTGCGCGTCAGCAGCGCACCTCTCCCGTCTACTGCCCCTCAATACCCACTCACACACACGCCCATTCACACACATGCCCCCACTGACACACACAACACAGTGTGTACCCACCAACCGTACCCTTCCCCCCGCCTTGGCCCCCGCAGGGTGGTTCGCACGCTGCGCCTGGGACCCAGCCCGCTCCAGCTGGTCCTGCCCTCCGCGGCTGACTGGCGCGTCGGCGTGCTGCAGGCAGGCCGAGCTGCCGCCGCCACAGTGCTTCAGCATCATGTTTAATTGGGTATAAACGGGGCACGGTTTGGGGGTGAGGACAACGTTTGTGCTGCTCACAGCTGCCCCCTGGTGATGGTCTGCTCGACGCCCGCCTCGCGCCCCCGGGCTGCAGGCGGGGCTGCCCCAGCTGGCGCTGACGGGGCTGAACAGCGTGCTGGGCGTGTGCCAGCTGGCGGCGCGCCTCTTCCCGATCGCCCCGCCTCGCCCGATCGCGGTGAGGCGGGGCAGACTTCTTGGGGACCGTGCCGCTTGTGCTGCTGCTGCAAGAGCTTGCGCCTCGGCTGCGCCTCTGCATAGTCCAGCCACGGTACAGCAACATGTTCAGCAACGCCACGCCCCCCGTTTGCCCCTGCCGCCACGCAGTTGCGCTGAGCGTGGGAGCCATGAACCTGGTGGGGTGCTGGTTCGGGGCCATGCCCTGCTGCCACGGCGCGGGCGGCCTGGCGGCCCAGGTGCGTTTGTGCGTGCTTCGGCTGGGCCAGGGCGCTGCCCTGGTGCTGCGCTTGTCTTCATGATCTTCTGAGGGGAGCTCTGTTGGGTGGCAGGGTGGGTGGAAAGCCTGCCTGCAACCCCTTCCCACCACCCTGCCTGCATCAGAACAGGCGGGAGAAGGGTCTGGACTGCCGCTGCCCGCCCAGTGGGGCCATGCTGCTGCAAGGCATGCACATAAGCTTACAGACACACCGCACAGGCCAACCAGGGTGCCCCCCGCTGCAGGCGCGGTTTGGCGCACGCAGCGGCGCCGCCCCGCGTTCCTGGGCCTCTGCAAGATGGTGCTGGGCCTGGCGTTTGGCAGCTCACTGCTGGCCCTTCTGCAGGCCTTCCCACGCCCCCTGCTGGGTGCGCTGGGCGGCCCCGCTGTGCATGCTGTGCCCTGCTGAGCCTGCTTCAAGCACAGCATGCCTGCCAACCTTGCCGCCGCTGCTGCTGCGACGGCAGGGCAGCGAGCGGCATAGGCGCCCTGCCATTTTGAGCAGCTGCATGCTGCCTCCGCCCCTTGCCTCTCAACAATGCAAGCGAGTGGCATCCCTGCACCCTCGCGCCTGCTGGGCACATCAGCCAAGTCCCACTGCCACCCCCTCGGGCAGGCGCCATGCTCGTGTTTGCCGGGCTGGAGCTGGCTGCCTGCTCGCGAGGGCAGCGCGGGCAGCGCGGCCGCGCCGTGCTGCTGCTCACCGCCGCCGTGACGCTGGCGACGAGCAACACGGGGTCGGGGTGCTGGCGGGTGCGCTGGCCGCTCCTGCTTCCCTCCAACCGGCAGGCGATCTGCTGCTTGGCTGCTGGGCGCTTGGATCGGGCGGGCCTGCAGCCTGCTTGTACTAGCCTTAACCTCTTCCTGTTCAAGTTTGCCGCCACTGTAGGGCTGGCCGCTGCCTATCTCCTGCTTGCGGCAGACACGGTCCGGAACTTGGCTGCGCTGCGCGGGCTGCGACGGCGATGACGCGTGTGCCAAGGATGCCATGTGCCGCCTCCTTGCACGCTTAATTTCAGCAGAGAAAACACGCGGGACGGAAGTCTCTTGCTTTCACTTGCAGCAGTCAGTAACGGCCACATGCCACGCCGCAATGAAAGTCAATAACGCAGCTGATGCATCGTGTGAAGCAGCTTGTGTGCTGATGTGTTCTGCCACTTTGCAAACAGCAGGTCGTCTTTGTAAAGTAATGGTTTGATTAGCTGCGCCCAAAAGGGATACAGCAAAGGGCGCATTGCCTATGAATTTGCTTCTACTCATCACAGCCATGCCGACATGGGCCACGCCGCCGCCGAGAAGATGTGCGGCAGCAGCTCGCGCGGCAGCGTCGCCAGGCTGGCGCCAGCTGGCACGACGTCGCCGCCCGCCGCCGCGCTGCGCGCTGCGCCCTGCTGGCGGGCCTCCCGCCGCCGAGGGGCGCGCCGCGCTTGTGGTTGGCCAAGAGCAGGGTGCGCACGGCGGCCTTGAAGGCTTCGGGCCAGATGCGGTGGACTTCGGTGGTCCAGCTGCCGCCCTGCGCCGCCAGCCGCAGCCTGCAGGGGGTGCGGCGGGCGCAGCAAGGCAGCTCATAGGCGGGTGGCGGGGACCGGGCCGGACAAACTTTCCAGATGCTGGCAGGGTGTGGGAGCAGGACTGGAAACCAACGCCTCTGGCGGCATTGCCACATTCAAACATGGGATCGGTCTGCCCACCTGCGATCAGGATAGCATGCCACGTTCCAGAGATAGAAAGGACCCTTGCCAGCCTGCAGCACAGGCTCACGCCGCAGGAGGGCACAAGCTGGCCTGAGCGTTCCGTGGCATTGGCGGGGCATGGGACACCATAGGCGCTGGCTGGAGGAAAGCAGGGCAGCGATGAAGGCCCCTAGCGCAGCCTGCTGCACGGCCGGACCGCACCTGGCCTGGCATGACGGCGTGAGGCAGGTTGCGCCACACCGTGGGCCGGTACCCGGCTGCCAGCAGCGCTTCCAGCGTCGCCATGGCGGCACGCTCGCTGGGCTGTCGCCCGGTCTGCAGCAAAACGCGGCAGAGGATAGCGTGGGTGCCTGGTCGTAACAACCACGGAATGGGAGATGGGCTTTCAAGGGAAAGGCAAAGGAGAGCGCCTGTAAAGAAAGCAAACTGGTTCGACATTGCAAACGAGGAAGGCTGAAATACTGAGAGTGGATTGAACCGCTCGGTGCCGGCTGCCCCGCACCCCTCACCTCCCACATGCGCAGCAGCCGATGGATGGGGCAGGCCCAGCAGCGCACCCCCCGCCTGCAACCACACAGCCTGCTGGCTCACTGCGGGCGCTGCAGCGCCAGCAGCGCCGACAGGCGCTCTGGGGGCACGCGCCGCTCCAGAAGGAAGAGCAGGCGGGCCAGGGGAGGCGGGCGCCGGCGGCATGCAGCACGGCGAAGGGGGGTCGGAGTCGGCATGTACTGCACAGAGCGCCAGCAGGCCGTGGCCCTGGGCGTCGGCGCCGGCCAGTGAGAAAGGCAGAGGGGAGGCCAGGATGCAGCGCAGGATGGCCGGGCAGCCGCCCAGCGCCGCGCTGCGCAGCGTCTCGAACAGCTGCACTGTGGTGGGTTGCCACGCTGGGGCACGCGGCGGCGGCGGCGGCTGCGCGGCAGCTTCTGTCAGAAGGCCGGCCAGCACGCCCGGAGCGGAGGCAGTGCAGCTGGCTTGGGCCGCACTGCTCCTTCCTCCGCCGCCCTCGTCGTCATTACTGCTGTCAGTACTGCTGCTGCTGTCGTCGCTGCTGCTGCAGCGACGAGCGGCACGCCGCTCCTCTGCCGCCGCCCTCGCCGCAGCGGCAGCCGCGCTTGCTGGCGCAGGCGCAACCCACACGCCGCCACGACGTATTCGTGCGCCACCACAAAGAGGCGGCGGCAGCGCCGCCGCGCAGCAGCCACCATCAGGTCTGCCGCTGCATCCCGCTGGGCAGGGCCAGGTGCCCCGCCACCCTGCGCTGCTCCAAGTGCGCCAGCATGACCTCCAGCGCACCGTTGCCCAGCTGCGCGGAGCCGCAGGCGCAGCGAAGAGCGCTGCACTGATGGCGCACGGTGGTTGCCAGCGGGTCTGCGCCCGCCGCCAGCAGCGCGGCCACCACGCGCCGCGTGGCTGCCGCCGCCACGCCCTCCACCTCCCCGCGACCAGCGCGGCGCAGCCCAGTGGCGTGCAGGGCTTGCGCCGCTGCGGCAGCACGGGACCTACGAAGTTTGGATCGGCTCCCAGCTGCAGCAGAGCTTCCACCGAGGGCGCGTGAGCCACCCTGAGGGGGGGCCAGCAAGGGAAGCTTGTTTGAGGCCGGCCGTCGTCCCAAGCGGTACATTGCAATTCATGAAAGATCTGCAGCCGCTCGGAATGCCTGTCCATCGCAAAAGACAGGGACTAAGCTTGGGAACACAGGCATAGCAGCACCAGAGGCCCCCAAGTGTGCAGCACCCAGCTAACGGCTCGCCTGCAGGCCACCGCCAGCGCAGTGACGCCAGGGGCCGCGAGCGCTTGGCGCTGCTGCCAGCTCAGCGCAGCTAGCCAGGGCATATCGTCGACGAGAGAGTCGAGGGAGACTGGCAAGAATGCGTTCACGGCCGCGCCATTCGCCACCAGCAGCGCCAGCGCAGGGGTGCAGCCCACAGCGGCGGCCAGGTGCAGGCAGGGCAGGCACCCCAGGCGGTGCACGCCGCCCCAGCCGCGGGCATCCTCGATCGCCTTCTCCAGATTCACCGCCCGGTGGTGCAGTATTTCCCGAAACAGGGCTTCCTGTGCCGCCTGCTGCTTACGAGTGAACACCATCGGCCCCCGGCTGGAAGCAAGTGCGCTCTGAAACCTAAACCACTAAGGTTTATGTCGAAGGGCATCCGCAAAGACGCGAAGCGCGGATGAGGTAAAGTTCACATGGGGCTGCTGAGCGCGCTGCGCAGGCGGGGCACTCCACGGCACCGGCAGGTTGTGTGCCCTCTGCAGCGCTTCTAGAGATTTATAAACGATTGAGACGTCCTAGATAATCATTTTCAAATTTTGCATGTCGAGCTGCATGGCATCATCCGAAAAGGGACACATTGAGGCACGGCGTGTACCCGGCCAGCAGGCTAACCCGCGATGGATGGCTGCTGTTTCGGGCAGCCCTTGTGTGCACGCTTTAGGATTCATCTAATAGTTGTGAAGCCACCAGGAGATGCAGGGTTTCCTCCCAGTCATCAGCGAACACCACATCTTGATGTGGCGCCAGACGAGTAAGCGGTGGCGCAGAGCAGTGAATCTCGGCGGGGGCCCTGCTCGAGGATCAGATCCCAACGCATTCATGCCCGCCGTGGCTTATTCCGAGACTAATTCCGAACCCTTTCCCGACACCTGGCTTGCAAGCGACAAGCTCCAGCACTTTGCATTCTGCTTTTCGGTCACAGCAGCAGCATTCCTTTTCTCAAGATCCAGGGAAGGTCTGAGGCGCCATCGACTGCTGATTGGCTGCGCCGCTGGGGTCGCGGCTGGAGTCTTCAAAGAGCTGGGAGACTGGCTGCAGGTGGGTTGTGCGTAGTATGGTGGGGCTTGCTACTGTTGATCGAATCCACCGACTGCAAGGCTGTTAGCACCAGCTGGGTTGCGGCGGCGTCGCTGCCGCCTGTCGCGTTCATCACCCCTCCTGTTCGGCAAGTATTTCTGCGATTCCGCTCCGCTGCAGTGGTGGCCAGGAGTCTGGTCTGAGCGCGACCTCGTTGCCGACTTCGTGGGTGTCTCTTTCGCGCTGGCGGCGCTGGTAGCGGCAGAGGCCGCGCGGTGGCCGCCGCTGCTTGCGCCGCAGGCGGCCGCCAAGCGGGAGAGCATGGTGTGAGCCTAAGGGGAGCCTGGCCTTCCCGCTCGGGTTTCCATGGCGGACAGAACATTGCGTGGCAAGGGGAAGCGTCTGCTCCAGTGAATCGGGACACGCTGGAGTGCCGCCGCTTCGAGGTGGCGGGCCTGGCGGTTGAGCTGCGGCAGGACGTCCGTGGCAGCGGCGCGCTGCGCCCGCTGAGCAGCCGACGCGGGCCCCCGGGCGACGATGACGACTGCGGCGCCGTTCCAGAAGCTGCCCAGCTGCCGGGTGGGGAAGCTGGTGCGCCCACTTCTGCTTGGCATGTCGTATGGCCATTGCCTCTTGGTGCCTGACAACGTGCACCAAGAGGGAGCCCTCCTGTCGTGCCACAGGGCCTCCCGCCGACCCCCATGCTCCGCTGTTGGCCACTGGTTGCAGCAAAGGATCTGTCTCGGGTCGGCCTGGCCGCTTGGCAGGCCGGCTTTGCGCTCGCCGACTACTTGCTGCGGCGGCCACCCTTTGGCAGCTGGCACGGCCTCTCTGTGCTAGACCTGGGCAGCGGCACCGGTGAGACCACAATGCTTTGGGCGCCTTCTTCTTGTTCTTGCGTCTGCGCGCAGCAGCCCAGGGAAGCCACCAGAGGGTGCCTTCGCGGCAGCGCCTCCCAATCCTGCCTCCTTGCGCCCCTGCTCCCTACTCGCTGCTCAAGCGGGTGCTCAAACACGTGTCGGTAGTTTTGGTCATGGATGGTCACTGCTGCGCCGCCCCTTGGCGCAGGCTTGGTGGGAATCCTGCTGGCGCTGGCGGGAGCCGAGGTGACGCTGTCCGACCAGCCGCATGTCACCCCGTTGGCGGAGGAAAATGCGCGGGTGGGGCATGGGAGCGGGGGGCTTAGTAGCGAGGTTGCCTGTGCGTGTGTGTGTTGAGGGGCGTGGGGGTGGGGCTTGTGTGTGGACAGGTGTGTGTATGACTAAGATGCCTGTGTGTGTGTGGTGGCGGACTACTCACCAGCATTGCCTGCCGTGGGCCAGCAAGGGTTGGAGCATCCTGCTGCACCCTGCTGCAGGCAGTGGCTGTGGCATCACCTGGCAGGATTTCTGTCTTGCCTCCTTACTGCCCTGTGCAGGCCAACTTGACGCCCGGCCTGCACCGCTTCCGCGCCGTGGACTACGTGTGGGGGCAGGGCGACGCGGCAGCGGCCCTGCTCCCGCCGCCGGCACGAGCTGCGCAGCCCTCTCGGTCGCCACCCAGCACTCCTGTTCATATTTCTGGAACGGCTGCAGCGGAGGCGTCCCTCCGCTCCGCTCACGCGTTAGAGGGCGGCGAAGGCGTCTCTGCACCTGTTCTGTCTGCTGGGCCCGCCCCTTCCTTTGACTGCATCACGGCTGCCGACTGCGTGTACGAGCCAGAGTGCTACGCTGACTTGGCGACCACGCTGCGTGCGCTGTCCGCGCCCCACACCCTGCTCTTCCTCGCCTTCAAGCGCAGGGGTGCGCCGCGGTCTGCCGCTGCCGCCTGCACTTCGAACCGCCATGCGCAAGCTTTGTGCCCCCCTTGCCGGTTCCCAGCTGCCTCTCAGGCTGCCATTGCCCATCATGTTTCTGCCTTGCGAGGGAGCTCAGGCTGATATCCACTCCTGTGCGGCCGCTGCATGGCGCCGCTGCCTGCCGCAGGCCTGCAAGAGGAGTCTTTTCTGGAGATGCTGGAGGCGGCAGGGTTTGCGGTGCAGGACGTGCCTGCTGCCAGCCTGGCACCAGAGTATTCCTGCGGGACGTACCGCGTGCTGCGCGTGTGCCGCATCGACTAGGGACCCCTGCCCGAGCGCCAGGGGAGATGCGCCTCCGCCTCTGACACGTGCCGCCCGGCCTGCCTGCCCTCCTTCCTCGCTCATCTTCACTTGGCCTGGTCCCCTCATCAGGGTTTCCCGTTGCTCCCCACTCAGGAGCAGCGACTTTTCCCAGCAGGCCGCCCACACACACACTCAACCTTCTCTGCCCGCGCGTATCTAGCCCCTCAGCCTCAGTTGACGGGCAGTGCTGACACAGAACAAAATTGTGGAGCAAGACAAGCGTGAAGCATGGAAGCTGCAGAAGCAAAGCAAGGAAGCAGACAATGTGGCGCAAAGCGCAGAGTACATGAAAGATAATGGGGCAGAACAGGTTATAAAAACAAACAAATCCATGGCTCAGCTGCGGCTCGAGCAGTGCTGCCGCCCCTGCGTCAGCGTTGCAGGCTGGCAGCAGGGCTCCCACCGCCGCTGTTACCCGCTGCCGTGCTGCCTGTGGCGGCGCCGTCACCGCTGCCTGCTGCCGCCGCATTGCGCCGTGCAGCCACTGGATCCACTGTGAAGGATTCGCCACAGCCGCAGGTGCCGCTGGCGTTGGGGTTCACAAACACGAACTCCGACCTGGACAGACGGGGGGCCATTGGAATGAGGGCAGGGTTCCCAGGCAAGCTGCAGCGTGGACCCTGCTGTTGCAGTGTCTGCAGGAGGTGCCACGCCCAGCCACGCAGCAGCAGCCTCTTCCCATGTGGTGTTGCGCTGGCTTCCCCCTCCCTGACACGCTTCCCAGCATGTGCCCGCAGCCCTGGACTTGGGCCCCCCCCGTTTGCCGCCATGACGCCGTGGCTTACGGCACCACTCTCGCACCCGCCAGCCCGACGTTCCCGCCCCCCACCCAGCGTGCGCTCACTTGAGGCGGTCCTCCACGAAGTCCATGCGTGTGCCCAGTACGTGCATGAGGGCCCCCGGATCAATCAGAACCTTCACCCCATGCTGCTCCACCAGCTCGTCAAAGCGGCCCTGCAAGCGGTGGGAGCGAATGGTGCGGAAGAGGGTGAGGGGGACAAGGGGGACAAGGGGTGGGTTTGCAATGCCGACGGCGGCTCACACGCTGGAGAGCTGAGCGGTCGGCTGGAGGGCCTGCCTCCTCCAGCCAGGCAGGCACTGCGGCGGTGCGCGCCTCACGCGGGGCGGCACCCACCTTGCTGTCGGCGTAGTTGAGGGTGTAGGCCATGCCGTTGCAGCCTCGCGTCTTCACCCCAAGCTTCAAGTACTCCTGCCAGCGAGGGTGGCCAGAACAGGGTGAGCCAGAGCTAGCGACAGAAAGCACCACACCCCTTGCACTTGCATCGCGCAGACAGTCCGTAATGCAGACTTTTCACTGTTCTCAGTACCTTGTTGCGCTTCATCAGAAGCTCCTTGACGCGCGTCACGGCTGCGTCAGTCAGCTCCAGGGCGGCTTTGCGCGGGCGTGGTGCTGCTCGCCGCACCGCTTGCGCCAGGGCCGCCAGGCTGCCCTGAACCATGCCGCCCCACCGCGCTGCGCCGCCTTTTAGCGCTGCTTCTTAAAGCCTACCAGCCGAGGCTCGGAGGCGCAGAAGGCTCTGGAGGGCACCGACAGCAGAGATGCCGTCACCCGAAGGGAACCCGCACTTGGCAAGCTTTGCGCCGCTGCTCAGCCTGGCACGATGCGGTGCAGTTGTGGGTAGGGGGCGTGAGACCGTTGCTGGGACAGGACAAGCCAGAGCGAGCCTACAACGCCAAGTTAGCAGGAGGAATAGCTGAAGCTGTAGAATGATCGAGAACGAGGTGATAAGCGAATTGCTTAAGACGGGGGACCATGCGGCAGTCAACTGCTGCGCGGCGCCACCTCAGCACCCATCGCAGCGGCAGCGCACCTTGGCTCTTTCTGCAACTGCAAACCGGCCAAGTTTACAGGGGCCGGGTCTAATGTATAGCAGGAAATTCTTCCATGTGCCTTCCAGTCATGCGAGCAGGTATGGTGCCTACAAACTCATGAAGCTTGACGTCAAACAGCGGTCGTTTGCACTGCCTCCTCGCAATTGTGTCCAGCATAATTTTCCTCTTTGTGACTGCACCCAAGCATAGTGAACTCCTTTTGACAGCCGCTAAGCATGGTAGGGCCTGCGTTTCACCGATCACCTTTCTCCTCACTGTATTTCCCGCACTGCCCGCGCCCCCCCCCCCGCACCCACCCACCCAACTGAAGGTGACTTGCCCCGTTCCCCTGTCTTCCTTTCCCAACAATCCCAGATGCGCGGCCAAGACAACAGTGCTACTTCTGGCGACTTCATTGTTACAACTGGCGCCACACCCTGCACTAGCCTGGCAGCACTGGCAAAGCCGCAGTGGCCTGCCGTCAAACGTCCGCCGCCAGCTCATCCGATGCTTGTATGTGGGCCGGCGGCTGAGGACACCGACCTATTGAACGACACCGCCGCATCGTTCGATCTGCGTTTTACGATTGCAACCGCACTTGCTGCCCCAGTTTCAGCATCCCACACCACCATCGGTGGCACCGCTGCGGAAAGCGCGTAGAGAGCTGGCCAAACTGGCTTTGCGGGCAGCAAGATGCGGTTAAAAGAGCTGGAATCGCTAATGCAGGTGCCGCGCTGCTGCTCCCGCCGCCTGCCGCCGCCGCCTCCGCCTGCGTTGCAGCTGCTCCAGAGTAGGTGCCTGGCCCTCTGGCACGTGCAGGATATAGCGCCATTTGAAGATCCCAAAATAGAGTTGGAGCAGTACCCTACAGGGCCGCACCTGGCATCCCGCCTGCTCTACACGGCACGTACTGCGCCTGCCACTGCGACTCGTCCTCCTCCCTGCCGCAACGTTGCCTACTGCTGCCGTTGCATCTTGCGCCTGATCTCTGCTGCCAGATATTAGTCTAGTCACCATCTCACAATCCTGTCGATTCTTTTAACGAATCCACATAGAGTGTGACTTGCAGGTGGCCAATAGCTACGACGAGTTTGAGGGCCAGACCGTGATCGATCTAGGCTGCGGCACGGTGGGTGTCCGCCCCTGCTGCGCAGCATACTGTGTCAGCATGCCTTGCAGCAGCTTTAGGCAGCTGACCAACTTTTGCTGATATTGCTGCCGTCTGAGGGAATGGGTGCTGCGGATTCTTTGCCTCCTGCTGCATGCGTGAACCCCCCAACCCGGTGGCTCGCTTGCATTTTAACTGTCGCAACCTCCTTGCCCTTCCCCGCACACCCACCCCTTGTCCGCCCTCCCAGGCCATGCTGAGCATCGGCGCCGCCATGCTTGGCGCGCAGCACGTGGTGGGGGTGGACGTGGACGGCGACGCGCTGCGGGTGGCCCAGCAGAATGTGGGCGAGTACGAGGAGCAGCTGCCGGTGGGTGCCGGCTGCCTGCTGATGCGGTGTGATGGCGGTGTACATATGTTGGCTGGGGGTGGGGGAGGGTTTTCCCTGCGTGTGTGTGCATGGTTGATTGGCACAGAGCTCAGAGCAGCGAGTATGGGGAGCACCCCTCGCACACCGCACACATACGCGCGCGCGCCCCCCCCCCACCCCCCACCCCCCACACACACACCCACCCACCCACCCACCCACCCACCCGCACACACACACTTTCCCCCACCTCTATCCCTCCATCGCGCTGTTGAGCAGATCGACTTTCTTTTGTGCGACGTGCGGCAGGTGGCATCGCAGCCGCTGCTCAAGGCTGACACAGTCGTGATGAACCCGCCGTTTGGCACACGGCGCAAAGGCAGGCAGGGGTGTGGGGGCCCGACGGGAGCCTTGCCGGTTGGTGCAGCCAGCTGCTCGGCTGCTGCTGTGGCAGGGCCGTACATAGGCCTGGCGGGGCAGCGGCCCTGAAGCTCCCACCCCTCTCATCTGTTGGCAGAGCCAAGCGCGCCCAGCCGCCTTCCCACTTGCCCCCTGCTGCCCTGAACCCTTCAGGGCTCTCTGTCTCTGCGCTGTGTTGCATGCCGCCCCTTAGTGGCTGCCAATCTGTTCTGTTCCTCCCCCTCCCCCCCCGCCCCATCCCCTTGATCAGGGGCCGACATGGACTTCCTGCGCGCCGCATTTTGCCTCTCCCGCCGCTCCATCTACTCCCTGCACAAGAGCTCCACCCGCGACTACATCCAGCGCCTTGCTGAGCGGGAGCTGCGGGCGCAGTCTGGTGAGGCGGAGCCTTGAGCTGCAGCTGGTGCGTGAGGAGCCCGCGGCTGCGGGCGCTGGCACAGCGACAGCCGCTGCCTGCGTGCCGCTCGCGCACTGCCGTTTGGCGCAGCATGAGAGGCCGCCTTGGGCACGGCGCTGCATCCTGCGAGGGCCGCTACTGTGCATCTGCTGGCGGCCTGCCATGCTATCACGTACTCTTCCCTGCCATGTACCGCAGCCGAGGTGTTGGCGCAGCTGCGGCACGACCTTCCCGCCTCCTACAAGTTTCACAAGTGAGGGTGGAAGGGCGACGCCTTGGGGGTCACCCCTCATGCAGTGCTTGGCGTCCCGCCCTTTTCTTTTGCCCTGCACACGGCAGCAGCAAACTTCGGCTGACCCAGCTTCTGGGGTCGCCCTGCTGTGCAGGCAGAAAAGCAAAGACATTGAGGTGGACCTGTGGAGGTTCGAGGTGCCGCCCCAAACAGACGGCGAGTAAGTCGTACCGCAGCTCAAACCTTGCCAGCACACTTGCAATTGCCGACGCCTGAGGCGCTCGGTGGCTGTGGCTGCCTGTACCAATGCAAACCCTGCCCAGTTTTTCTTCCCAGCACTTCTCAACATTGACTTTTATGCATCTACACCTTGCAATACAACAAAAACAAACGCAACATAAAGAAAAAAATCGCATTCTTCCTGGTGCTGCTGCAACAGTCAAAGGCAGCTACACGGAAGTCGGGGGCTTTTGCCAGGTTTTGATGCTTCAGCCGCTGCCGCCGCCTCCAGCTGCCTGTCCGCCGCCGGGCCGCGGCTGCTCGTGCTTCTTTTCCTCGGTGGCTATGGCCCATCCCAGCAGGCCAAACAGCACCGCACCAACATAGCCGTAGCGGTAGTATGGGTGCTTTAATGCGGCCTGCACGATGTGGTTGCATCACACAGCAACGTCTCACACTCCAGCCTAGGGGCTGCGGCAGCAGCTGCGGCTTGCACATCGGGCGGCAGCCCTTTCCCACATCAGGCGAGCACGGGCGGCAAACAGCTTGTCACCCAGGTAGCACCAGCCCTGTAGCAGTGCTTGCGTTCAGACAAGTGGCTTACGTAGCGGAACTGCTCTCCGAGCGTGGGTGCCTTCCAGCCGGGTGGCACCGTGTATGGCTTGGGCACGCCAGGCGCCTCTGCAGGCGGCGGCTGCCCCCTCCAGCCCCCCGCGCCAGAGATCCCAGCTCCTCCGTTGCTCCGTCCCCCACCAACGAGCGCGCTATCTTGGCAGCGGTGGTGCGGCTGGCCTGGCGTGCAGCAGCGTCGGGGCGGGGCGGAGCGCTGGGCGCCGGCGCCACCGGGAGCGCCTTCACCGCTGCTGCTGCCTCCGCCCGCTGCTTGTGCTGCCGCACTGGTTCGCATGCTGCCACCAACTGCACTGCCCTACCTCCTGTCTTCCATTCGGGAAGCTACAGCAGCTTGTTGGCGACGGAGGGCGCTGTCAGCCTTCTGGGGCTGCTGTGGAGCTGTCGGGCGACCGCACTGCTCGCGTGTCTCGATCCTTTTTAGTGTTTAACACGGTTGAACCACCGGTTTGCGGGGCAGAAGCGAGGTTCAAGAAGAACGGTGTTTGGTTTGGGCGCTGTGGCCTTGTTGGCGGCGTCTCGTTATCGTTAGGATCGTGCGATCGCCGTGAAGACTTTCAAGGGAGGGGAAGGCTGCAGGCGGGTAGCGGGCCCAGACTGGCACCTCAGCACGGCCCAGCTGGACTTTTTGTCATGTCATCATGACGCCCCCTTACGGCCTATAGGGCAGGCCTTCGTGGTTGGGATGCGCGGCGATTGCAATTACCATACAACTATTCATATAACTGGTCCTTGTGCCGGCGGGAGTTCTGGCGGCTCGCCCGCAGGTCCAGCTTCCCCACACCAGCGTGCTGCATTCAACAGCAAGCTAGCCTTCGACTAGCCAGCCGGGCTGCCCGAATGGGCGAGCAGCACGGGGATGCAGCGGAGGCCCCACCGCCGCCCAAAGGCTCGAGCGACGCGGGCAGCAGCGAGGAGGGGCAGGGCTGTCCGCTGAGCCAGCCCCGCTTCGGCACCACAGGCTTCCAGCATGCGGGGCCCATTGCTAAGACCACCTACTCTTTCGTGGACTCCCTCATCAAGCTGGGCGTGCGGGGCAAGGTGCGCACCAATCATGTTGCGCCCACCTACCCGGGTTGCGCGAGCGGCTGCCATCGGCTGTGCATGGCTGCCTGCTCCCGCATTCGCAGCCCCTACGCTCACAAGATTTCTGGCTCTTTCGCTGCCATTGGCACCTCATGGCCGGCCCTCACAGCCGGTTGAGGGCCCGGGCCCGCCGCCGCCTCCACTGTCCTCCTAACTGGCCGGCGCCACCTCCTTGCTTGCTGCAGATTCGTGAGGACACCGCTGCGGGGTACCTGCCCCAGGCAGACACTGCCGAGGAGCTTGCAGCGCGGTTTGACGCCACGTACAGCGACATCAAGGTGCGCAGGGCGGCGTGAACGGAACAGCCGCGCGGTTGCTGCCTTGGTGCACGTGAAGCCGCTTGCAGTGCCCTGGGGAGCGTCTGCGGCGCTGCAGTGCTCCAAGGGGCATGGGAATCCTGTAACAGCCAGCCGCTTCTCAGACCAGCCTCTTCTCGTGCAGCCCGCCAGGCAGCCAGAGCTGATGCCTGCTGCCCGGCATCCCTGCGCAGGCTCAGCGCGCACAGCGCGGACTGCCCACCACCCCCAGCGGCCTCATGTGGCGCACATACTGGCAGCTGTACCGCTGGAGAGTGCTGGGCCACTTGGCCTGGACCGGCCTGGAGATTGCCGACAGGTTTGATATGATTGAAGGGGGCCTGCTTGAGAGGGCGAATGCCAGAAGGAGCAGCTAAGGATGGCAGCGGCTGCGGGTTTGAACTGTTTGACAGCACACGGCTGCCGCCTGGCCATTCAGCAGGCAAAGCTTGCCGTCAGGCCCGCTGCCGTGCCATGCTGCCCCCCGCTCAGGGTGGGCGCGCCGCTCGTCCTGCGCCAGCTCATCTCCTGGCTCTCGGGCTGGGAGGCCAGCGACGGCGACCCGCAGGTGCATTCCTCCGCTTGTCCACCTGGCTTGCTTGAACAGGGAGGCGCAAGCAGGCCATTCATTTGAACAGCCAGATGCGGCAGCTTGCTTGGGATGTCTGGCGTGAGCGCTGGGGTGCCATTTTCTTCCTTAGCTTGATGCCCGCGCCTTGCACCTCACCAGCTCAACACCCCATTCCCATCCCCCTTGCCGACAACCTTGCAGCTCTATCCCGTGTGGAGGGGGTGGATGTGGGCGGCCGTGCTCGGCCTCTTTGGCTACTGCTACTGCATCATACACCACCAGCTGTTCTGGTGAGCGGCGGTGGATGGGTTTGCGTGTGTGTGTGTTTTGGGGGGGGGGGGGGGGGCATGGCGGGCAGCAGATGGTACGGGGGCAGCAGATGTGATGCCAAGAAAGAGTGGCACATGCCGTTGTCTGTTGTAACGACATGCGCGGTTTTCGCGACAGACCTGGCCCTGGCGCTGTCTTGGACGATGCAGCCTCACAGATTTGCTGCCCTGCGTCTGTCTCTCTACATCCTGCTTTTGTCTCTCGCCTCCCCACCACCACCATCACCACCACACACACACATACACATCCCCCTGCCCCCTCTCGCCCACCTTGCGCCTCCCCAGGTACGGCATGCGCATGGGCTTCGACATGCGGCAGCAGGCGGTGGCAGCGGTGCAGGCCAAGGTGCTGCGCCTCAACTCCGTGGCGGTGGCAGACCAGACGGCGGGCAAGGTGCTTCCTGACTGTTGCAGCTGTCGCTGTTGTTCTTCTGAAGCGCTGAGGCTACGCGAAATGCTGCAGATCAAACTGCCGCGCTGGTCGCCTGCAGGTGCCCACCGCGGAGCCGTTGCCTTCCTTTGTGCCTGTGGCATGTTCCGCCCCACACCGCCACATGAGTTGCACCGTCCCCCCCCCCGCAGATTGTCAACCTTGTGTCCAACGATGTGCGGCGATTCGACGACGCCCTGCCCTTCTACAACTTCATCATCATGGCACCGGGTGGGTTGGGTTTGGGGAGGCGCAAGGGCGGGACCGCGGCAGCTGGGAAGGGAAGACGGGGTCCACGGCGGTATGCGTGCCTCGGCTGCCGCACCCGCTTTCCGTCCCTGCCCTGCCTCCACCCATTTCCCCGCTCACCCTCGCGCGGTTCTGCCTGCAGTGGAGCTGATGATCGTGTTTGTGCTGGTGGGGCTGAAGCTCGGCTTCCTGGCATCGCTGGCGGGCGTCTCCACACTGCTGGCGCTCATTCCGGTGCAGGTGGGCTTCGACACGCCCTCCCGGCCGCTGCACCCTTATGATCCCATCCCTTGCCAGCTCAAACAACATCTTAGTGTTGCTGCCCTCCAAGCACATCCCCCCACCCACCTACCCACCCACACCACACACCACCCTTCCTCCAAATCCTCTGACAGGGCCTGCTGGTGCGGCGCATCGGCCGCCTGCGGGCGGGCACTGCGGCCCAGACCGACGAGCGCGTGCGGCTGACGGGGGAGATCATTGGAGGGGTGCTGGCCACAAAGATGCTGGGTGGGTGCTCTGGGTGGGTGGGGCGTGGCGGGCGGCTGTTGCGTGTGGGTGATGGGAGGAGGGAGGTAGGCGGTCGACGAGCATTTGCACGCATATTGTTGGGCGGCGGCAGCGTCGCATCATGCTTTCGTTGGGAAGCACCTGGGCTGGGCGGATCTGAACCTCCCGCTGCCTCCTGCGGACGCCCCACCCACCTCCCACACCCGCCCGCCTGTCCTCCCGCAGCCTGGGAGGAGCCCTTCCGGCAGCAGATCTCGGGCATCCGCGCGGAGGCCGCCTTCATCCGCCGCACCGCCGCCATCAAGGCCTTCAACATGGGCCTGTCTGCCGCCATCATTCCGCTGGTGAACGACTGCGCGGTACTGTGCGGGACGTATTGCACTGTGCAGCACGAGCGGCAGAACATGCAAGCAGGCAGCACATACGGCGGGCCACGGGGCGGGCCCGGCTGGGAAGGGTGGGTTGACGGCAGGGCAAGCTGGCGGGCGCCCAGGTACTTGCAGTTCCAGTGTTGGCTAGCAGCCCATAGCAGCCCAGAGCTGGACCACCCACCACCCCCACCCAACCCACCCCCCATTTGCCCCCGGCAGTCTGCGCTTGCGGCTTTTGGCGTGGCGCGCGCCACCAACACCGACCAGCTGACGGTGCCCAACCTGTTCTATTCGCTGGCGCTGCTGGCGCTGCCCAAGCTGTACGTTTGCGACTTCTTGGTCACGGCGGTGAGGAGCTCAGCCTGCAAGGATCCTGCTTTGTTTGTTGCTTTGCTCAGTTATTTGCTCAATGCTGCGTGTTTCTGCTGCTGCTTTGCGGCAGCAGCGGCAGTGCTGCCAGAGTGCGACGACTGTGGTCTCTGGTTTGTGTGTTGTGTTTGTGTGGCTTGGGCCCGTTGTGGGTTTTGACCCACCTCACGAGCTCGCATCCGCGTTGTCATTGCAGGTGGGCGCTGTTTCTGAGCTGCGCATTTCGGTGCGCCGCCTGGGCGCCTTCTTGGCCCTGCTTGAGCCCCCAGAGCCCTGGCACACCAAGGCTTCCCCAGAGCTGCACCCAGCGGTGACAGCAGCCATCAAGCAGCAGCTGCGGGCGGTGAGGGCTCCCATGTGTGGCCGGCGGGGCAGCAGCAGCAGCAGCAGCAGCAGCAGCAGGCGGCAGCGGTGGAGGTATCCGGCGCTGACTTCGACTGGGCAGATCGCTCCTGGGCCGAGGCGGCAGGCGCTGATCGCCCCGCCGCTGCAGCCACCACAAGCAGCAGCGCCAGAGGAAGCAAAACGGTGGCGGCGGCGGCACCCCCGCCCAGGCAGCATCAGCAGCGCCGCCCCCAGCGCCTTCCAGCTGCGCCGCCTGTCGCTGGCAGTGCCGCGCGGCAAGCTGGTGGCGATTGTGGGCGCCGTGGGCTCAGGTGCGCTGCCTGCCGCTGCCGGGGAACTGAGCCAGAGGCTCCAAAGCCTGCCGCCGCTCAAACGCTTTCTGTCCACCGACCACCCAGCCAAATTTCGGAGTCAACGACAACAACGGAAACAACAACTACCCCCGTGTCTGGCCGCCCCGCTGTGCTGACCGCCCACCTACCCCCTGCCCCTGCTTTCTTCCCGGCCCTGTGCAGGCAAGTCGAGCGTGCTGGCGGCGCTGCTGGGGAGCTCCAGCCCACGCGCAGCGTGCACAGCACGCCTGGCGGCGGCGGCGCCGCGCCCGTGGCCGTGCGGGGCGCCGTGGCCTACTGCAGCCAGGTGCCCTGGATAGTGGGGGCAGCCTGAAGGAGAACGTGCTGTTTGGGCGGCGGTACGAACCGCAGCGGTACGCTGCGGTGCTCAAGGCCTGCGCGCTGGAAGGTGGGCGGCAGCTGACGGCTGCCTCTTGCTGGAGGTTGCGGTCTGGGGGACCTGCGCACGCCGCATGCCTGGCTGGGGATTTTCTCCCCCTGCCTCAGCATGCAGAGTGCACCGCCGGCCCTCAGCAAGTATGCACCTACAGACTGTTGTTCGCAATTGCTAAGGGTGTTCATGCCGGGGCCACTACAAAAACCACCCTGCTGCCACCCCTAAACGCCCCTCCCCGCCTCCCTCTCTCCCATCAGATGACATTGCGCTGCTGCCCGCGGGCGATGAGACGGAGCTCGGTGAGCGAGGCATCAACCTGTCAGGCAAGTTCAAACTTCTGGCTTCTCAGCTGTCGTTACACCGACAACAGATAAGGGCAGGTCGAGGCTCCTTGAGGGGGCACCAAGTGCGGCTGGCCAGCCGCAACTGCGGCGGCCGCCATCCTGCGCGGCTGGTGTCGAGCTCTGCGCGGAGGCCTGCTCGTGCTCAAGCACCCTGCCCCGCCGCTGCTGCGCCCCCAGGTGGCCAGAAGGCGCGGCTGGCGCTGGCGCGCGCTGCCTACTCGCAGGCAGAGATCCAGGTGTGTGTTACCGTGTTGTTGGCGTGTCTGTGGTGGGTCGGGCGGGCGGGCGAGAGTGAGGAGATGACGCGGGGGTGGGGTCGGGCGGGGCGCGCGCGGCGCGCGCTTCTGGCACTGGCAGCTGCTTGCGTTGGAACTGGGCTGCATGGCGCGCGTCAGGAGGCAAGGCAGTCTGCGCGGCCATCGCATTGCGTGTGCCACGGCTGCCAGCGCTTTCAGCTGTGCTGTGCGATCCTGTACCGCACCGTATCGAGTTTGTCCTGCACCGTACCGCCCCGCAGCTCCTGGACGACCCGCTGTCGGCTGTGGACCCGCGCGTCGGCCGCACCCTCTTCGACCAGTGCATCGGAAACGCAGGGCTCATGGCGGGTGAGAGCAGCTCCTTTGACCGGAAGGAAGGGGGCCTGCTGTTCAAGCATGCTCCGCCCGCCTATGAGCGCCACCACGCGCACGCCCCCTCTCCCTCCCCCTCTCACACACTCCCTACACACACACACACACAATTGGCATGTTTTGATGTCTGCAGGCACCACCCGCCTGCTGGTCACCCATCAGCGCCAGTTCCTGCCCGGTTGCGATGCGGTGGTGGTGCTGAGGGGCGGAGAGGTGGCCGCCGCCGGCTCGTACGCAGAGCTGGCGGCGGCGGGCGTGCCGGAAGTGAAGGCAGTGGAAGGTGGGCGGGCAGCGGTTTGTTTGTGCGTGGGTGTGTTGCGAACGTGCGTGTGTGTTTGTGTGTGGTATGTGGAGTGTTGGGTGGAGCCATGGCAAGGGTGCTAGGGGAGCCTGATTTGCTTTCTGCACAACCCCGGCGAAGGCCTTGCTGTCTAGCGACTGACAGTTGGTAGACTTGCAACCCGAGTTTACTGTTGATGCCTTTATGTGCAGAGTCATCTCTGGACGATTCCACTTACGATGCTCACACAGTAGCTGAAGAGGCGAGCGATGCGGCCGCTGCCGCCCCCAGCAGCACCGCGCCCAGCTCGGCGGGCAGCGAGGCGGCGGCGGCGGCGCGGCAGGACAGCGCTGCAGAGCGGCACGCTGCCACCGTGGCGGCGGAGGAACAGCTGACTGGGCGGGATCCTGAGCCGCCTGCGGAGCACAGGAAGAGGACAGAGTTTGACCGAGCTGTCAGCTTGGTTTTCGCACAGGGCGCAGCGGATTCCACGCCCAGCTCCAACCTGGCAGCCGGCAGCGGGGGGCCGGGGTCGCGGTGGAAGCAGAAGCTGAGCGGAAGCTACGTGCGCCGCGCGGTGTCTGCGCGGTTCGGCCGCCGCGGGGGCGAGTCGCGAGCGGCCGCGGCGGCGGCGCGGCCGAGGAAGGCAGCGAGGAGGAGGAGGCAGAGGGGGCCGGGAAGAGCTCCCTGAAGCGCGGAAAGTCTGGTGAGCTGCAGCTCCGCAGCCCAGCGCCCTCACAGGACTGCATTGCCCAACTTTCTGCCATGCTCTGTCATCCGAGCATCCCGCTCCTCCTTGTGCTTGTCTAGTTGTTCTTTGGCCGCAGCTGCTTGTTGTGCCGCTTCTCCTGCCCTGCACACAACCCGCACTGCTTTCCCGTACCTGTACGCCCGCCTCCTTATACCGCCTCCCGCCAATTCAGGGAAGCTGATCGTGGTGGAGGACCAGGCGGTGGGATCGGTACCGTGGTCGGTGTACGGGCGGTACGGCACCCGCATGGGACTGCCCGTGGTGGCCCTCATCGCAGGCAAGCCTTGGTTGTGTTTCTCAAGGAGCAGCACATGACAGGGGGTCTGTGTCGCGCCGTGCTCTCAAAGGCTGCTCTGCTGCTCCTGTTTGCTCGACACCGCGCCCCCGGCCCCACCAGCCGGCAGAGCAATCCCGGAACCCCGCAAGCGGCCTGCCGCTGCCCTAACCCAAACCCTACCTCCCCTTTTTCAATCCCTCTTGACACCCCCCGCCCGCCCACCCTCTCGCCCGCCCACCCCGCCCACCCTCTCGCCCTCGTCTCGCGCCGCAGCTGGGCTACTTGTTGGACAGGGCCTCTACCTCTTTGGCGACTACTGGCTGTCTCTGTGGGCCAGCAAGGGGCCCGAGGAGCAGCGGGAGGGGCGCTGGATCTGGGTGTACGCCATCATAGTGGGCGTGGTGCTGACCATCTCCTTTGCGCGCAGGTGCGGTACATGAGCGGTACAATTGTCAGCAGCACACGCGCCGCCGTTCCTGCCCCCTTGACCTGTGGCAGCAGACTGCGGTTTACCTTTGGGCATGCGGCGGGTGCTGGAGGGCGGAGGTTCCTCCCGCCGCGGCCTGCTGTAGTGTCGCCTCCCCTGTTGCCGCTCGCGTGATGCGCTTAGCTGCTTGCACACAATCTCCCCTTCCGCCGCAGCCTTCTCTTCTTCATGGCGGCGTTGAAGGCCAGCACCCAGGTGCATGAGGAGATGGTGGCACGGGTGAGCCGCTGCCCCATCTCTTGCTGTGACGGTACCCAGCCCATCGCCCGGCGTGCCCGGCGACCTCCCCCCGTCCCGCTCCCCCTAGCCGTTGCTGCATGAGCACTGCTGCGCATGCGGCTGCCCAGCCCCGCACAGCCAGCACCCCCGCCCGGCTGCTTCCCAGCCTCGCTGCAAGCCGCTGTCGACCGTTTGCTGCTTCCCACCGCTCGCACCCGCAGGTGCTTCGCGCGCCGCTGTCGTTCTTCCACACCTCCCCCACCGGCCGCATCCTCAACCGCTTCTCGAAGGACCAGGGCTCGGTGGACGAGCAGCTGCCGCAGGTGGGCTTGCTGAGCTGGCGCTGCGCTGAGCTGGCAGCGCGCCGGAAGGAGCCAGCCCATTCGGCAGCATCAAACACGGCTGCGGCATGCTGCCCGAGTTAGCGTGGTTGTTTGGTGTACGTACGATTGTGTTGTACTGCCTTGTACTGCAGGTGTTCTTTGACTGCGTCCTCGCTCTGATGATGGTGCTGGGCGCGCTCATCCTGGTGAGCTTGCTTTGATGGCAGCGCCCGCCACGCGTGCGACCCGCTGACTGCGCGCCAGCTGCGCCCCGGCCAGCGCCGTTGTTGGGAACACCCGCATTGAGCGCTGCCGCCTTCCCGTGCTGCGCTTGGCATGCCGGCCGCCACTACCAATTCAACATGTGGGCCTCATGCCCCTGCCTTGCATTATCACAACACCCTCATCCGCACTTCAATGCGCCCTCCACTCCCTTCCAGCTCTGCATCGTGGTGCCTTTCATCATCCCCGTCTTCCTGCCCCTCGGCGTCGGCTTCTTCTGGGTTCGGGCGCGCTACCTGGCCACCAGCCGCGAGGTGAAGCGCTGGGAGGCCACCAGCCGCAGCCCCGTCTTCGCCTCCTTCTCCGCCATCCTCAAGGTGGGTGGGTGGGTGGGTGGGGGCGAGGCGGTTGACGTGGTGTGCTGCCCATCCAGAGCTTGCGTTGGCAGTGCACTCCCCTCCCTCTGGTTCACGTGCCGTGAGCGCTATTGGTTCGGGAGTGAGCCTGCCTCTCGGCCTGGGTCCGCTGCTGGCAGCTGACCTGCCCTACTCAAGGCAGTGCTGCTGCACCTCTCGCCCGCTCGCCCAACCGCTGCCTCTGCCGCCCGCTCGCCCCGTGCTCAGGGCCTGCCCACGATCCGGGCGTACGGCGCGGGGCCCCGCTTCCGCACAGCCTTCTTGCAGCAGCTGTCGGACAACGGGGCCTGGTGGTTCTGCTTCCTCACAACGGGTGGGTTGCGCTGCGGGAGTGTATTCTCTTTTGTGTGTGTGCCTGTGTGTTCTAGTCATCGCAATGACGCCATATGCGCCCCCTGCTCTCCTCCCTTCAATTCCCTTTCCGCCCAACTCTGGCATGCTCGCCCCGCTCACCCCCTCCCCTGCCCCCTCGCCCCCTGCCTTCCCCTCCCCGTGTGTCCCCGCCGCAGCCCGCTGGATCGGTTTCAGGCTGGACCTTCTGGTGGCGCTGCTGATGACTGTGGCCCCGCTTCTCATGATGGCGGTGCACGGCCAGGTGGGGCTGCCTGGCAGCACGCCCCGCAAGGCACCTGCTCTTGCGGGGTGCCAGTGTTTTGCAGGCGTTCAGCTCTGCTTGCGAGGGAAGGGGACGTGCAGGCCAGGCATCAGCCAGTCCATGCTCTCAGGGCATGACTGCAGCGCCACAGTGCCTGCTGCACCAGCATGTACTGCCCTTGCTTGCCAAGAAGATGAATGGCCACCCGCATCGCCCCACCTGTGCGTGTCGTCGCCCCCTTTCGCAGATCTCGGCGCGGCTGGCCGGGCTGGCGCTGACGCAGTCGCTGCAGCTGGCGGGCATGCTGCAGTGGATGGTGCGGCAGTCGGCGGAGGTTGAGAACAACATGACCTCAGGTGGGTGGGTGTTGGTGTGTGTGTTGGGGATGGGGGATCTTGCTTCTTCTTCACGCCACGCATAGTGGGGCCGCGTGGGTGTTGATCTGGCTGTGGGTGGGACGGAATGGACGGTGGCTGGTTGCAGGCGGCAAGGTACTATCTGCTTGCAATCCCACCAGTGCCTTACACCCCGTCCCCGTGCTGCCCCGCCGGTCCCCCTCTCGCCACCGCAGTCGAGCGCATGCTTGCGTACACGGAACTGGAGCAGGAAGCGCCCACGGCGGCGCTGGGGGGCCCCCGCCCCCGCCAGGTGCGCCACCCCCGCCCTCTTCAAATGCTCCATTCATGCCGGTCTTTGCCCAACATTGCTGTCACCTGCATGTGGATTTGCTGCTTCTGGTTTGCACCGCCCCCTGCCCGAGACTCACCCAGGCTAACGCCGCGCTGGCAGACAAACACACACACACACACGCACACACACGCGCCCGGCACGCACCATGCAGGCTGGCCCGGAGCGGGACGCATCGATTACCGCTCAGTCAGCGCCATCTACCGCCCGGGGCTGCCGCCGGTGCTGCGGGACCTCACCTTCACGCTGGAGGTCCGTTGTTTGTCGTTTGTGCTTGTTTTGTGTTTGTTGGGAGGGGTTGACTGGGTGTTTTTGGTGTGTGTGTGTGTGTTTGTGTGCGTGGACGGTTCGCGCATCAGCGCGTTCTGTGCTCTGCCCCGCCCGCCCCCTAGGCGGTGGCAGCAGTGCAACCAGCTATCTGCCCCGCCTGCGTTCCTCCCTCCTCCCAGGGCGGCGTCAGCTGCGGCGTGGTGGGCCGCACCGGTTCCGGCAAGAGCTCCCTCATGCTAACGCTCTTCCGCCTCATCCCCCTCACAAGCGGCACCATACTGCTGGGTGAGGCTGGGGGGGGGGAGGGTGCCGGCCTGCGTGCGGCAGTCATGAGTGGGAAAGGTTTTGACAGCCTCCAGCTCATTCCTGGCCCCAGGCCTCGCTCGCGAACACTGCGCTGCAGCCAGCCCCGCACATGCTTGCCCTTGCGGCGCGGCCTTGCACAACCTACCGCAGCCGCCGCTGCTGTCCCCAGACTGACCGCCCTCCATGGGTCCGGGCTGCTTTCTTCCCCGCAGACGGCGTGGACACTGCGGGGTGGCGCTGGATGCGCTGCGCCGGCAGGTGGCCATCATCCCGCAAGACCCCGTGCTCTTCTCAGGTGGGGCTGGGGCCGCACACATGGTGCAACTGCAGACAGGACGCGGGGGGGTAGTTTGTTTTTCTTTTATTTTTGGGGGAGGGGGAAAGCTTTTGCTGCCAATCAGGAGCAGTGCGGTGGGCCTGGCGCCGGTGCCTGCGCTGCCCCTCCTTGGCCGTCTTCCCTGCCACTGCCGACAGCAGGCACGGCCCCTACCCAACCCAACCCCCGCACCAAACAAACCAACCTGAGACAGCCACCGCCCGACCCCCGGGCACCACCTGGCTGATATACCCACACCCGCACACCCGCACCCGCTCACCTGCGCAGGCACGCTGCGGTCCAACCTGGACCCTTGGGGCGCCTTTGACGACGCCCGGCTGTGGGAGGCGCTGCGGGCGGCGCAGCTGGGCCGGGTGGTGGCGGCGCTGGGGGCCTGGACGCCCGCATGCAGGTGGGTGGGCGGATAGGCTTTCGCAGTGGCTTGTCTGTGTGTTTGTGGGAGGGCTGCGGGGACAAAGAGGTGGAGGCGGATGCAAGCGGGAAACAAACACAGACGAAACCCTCCTACAACGGTGTATTCCTCCTTTCTTTCTTGCTGCAGGAGGCGGGCGACAACCTGTCTGTGGGCCAGCGCCAGCTCTTCTGCCTCGCCAGAGCCCTGCTGCAGGTGGTCCCGGTGCATCGGCCGCCGCTGCTGGACGCCGCTGCCAGCCGCCGCCGCATGAGTCCCCACCTTGCTTCAGCATGCTGCGCGCTTGCCACCCCAACCGTCGCCCGCCCTCCATCGCCCGCTCGGCCGCTGTCGGGTCCCTGCCTTGCTGCGTCGCCGACGCCGTCACACTGCCGTTCCGCCGTCGAAAAAGTACTGATATGTACCGATCTGTACCGCAGGACGCCGCCGTGCTGGCGCTGGACGAGGCCACCGCCAACGTGGACAAGGACACTGACGCCCTGATCCAGCAGGTGCGCTCTCTTTATTTGTTATCCTCACGGCGCGTCCTCTCCTTCTCCTGTTGCTTCCATTTCCTTCTGGACAAGGCCGTACTTCCGTTGTTTCGTTGTCATGCACGGCGGTGTTTTTAGTGTGTTGCTGCATGTGTGCATGCTGCCCAGTGCCAGCTGTGGTTGGAAGCGCAGCGGGGCCCGGCTAGCTTGAACCGCCGCTGGCAGCGCCCTGCCCTGCTGCTCCCATGCTCGGCTGGTGCCGATGATCTGCCGGCGCTGCGCCCGCCCTTGCCCTCGCCGTGCAGGCCGTGCGGCAGTGCACCCGCTTTGGCGACCGCCGCCGCACGCTGCTGGTCATTGCTCACCGCATAGGTAGGGCAGAAACGCTGTTGGGCTTGGTTTTTGTTTGCTTTTTCCGGGTGTTTTGTGTATGTGCGTGTTGGTGGGGGTGTGGGCTGTGGGGTTTCGATTGAGCTGCACGGCAAAACAAGCTGCTGCGGGATTGCAGCCGTCGCACAGCAAGTCCCAGCGCAGGGGCAGCTTACCCGCCTCTTGTGGACCCTGTTCAGTGTGGCCGCCCGCTGAGGCCCCCTCTTCTCCTCGCCTCTGGCTTTCCACAGACACCATCATGGACTGCGATCGCCTGCTGGTGCTCTCTGCTGGGCGGCTGGTGGAGCAGGGCTCGCCTTCACAGCTCGCCAAGTCAGGCGGCGTGTTTGCGCGGCTGGTGACCGCCGCACGGCGCAGCGGCGTCCAGGCTGCCAACAGCTGACGTGCAACATGGCTGCGCCTGGCAGCTGCGAGCTACGAGAGCTCGCCAGCACCCCAACACAGAAACACAACCTCATGCGATTTCGCGTTCCTTCTCACAGGAACACATCCCTTCACAGAAACACAACCTTATGGATTTTACATCCCTTCGTTTGTTACTGCCTTCAGATGCTGCATCCCCTTTGCCGCCTTCTTTCCTTTCATACGAGAGCAATTGATTGCATCACAGCTTTCATAGGCAGATAGCGGATCGGCATGGGCAGCGCATGCAAGTGGGCAGTGCAGCAAAACTGGTGCGGTGGGCAACGGGGTGTGCAGGAAAGCGCACTGGCAGGTGGGTCAGCATCAGGATTGAAGTAGGATAGGAAGAAAGAGTGCGGCAGGGCAAGCCTTGTGTCAAACAGTGCAAAGGGCGTGTCTCTGATAAGGCACACAAGCGAGGGCTCGAATACACGTGGGAAGAAGAGGGGTAGGAGGGGGCGGCGCTGTCAGCACCTGCCATTGTGCAGGGCTCCAATCATTGGTGACGGGCGGTACCATGGCACCGGTTCATGCAGCGCCCATGGTACCGCATCATCACCATCATCTCGCCCCCATGTCCATGAGGTCGCCCGCCTGCCCGGGGTAGGCCCACAGCGCGGGCTGGGAGCCAGCCACCATCACGCCGCTCAGCTGCACCTTGTGCCCCACACCCCAGCCAGGCCCCTTCTCCGCCACGGCGGCGGCGCCCTCGTCGCCCTCGCCGCGCTCGACCAGCCTGACCCGCAGGCGGCAGGCGGGGTGCTGGCTGGCCTGGAACTTGTGCATGGTGCGCAGGGTGGCGCGCGAGGTCCAGAAGCCGTCGATGAAGGAGGGGCGGCAGGTGCAGCCGGACACACACTTTATCTGGGCCAGGGCCATGCCGCGGTTGCTGTGTGGGTGCGTGGGTGGAGAATGGGGGGGATAGAAAGTGCAAGGTACGGTGAGACTGGGCGTGGCTAAGCAGATGAGGGGCAAGCTCGTGCACTGCAGCCTCAACGGCGGTGGATGGTGGGTGGCGGGGGCGCGTGCATGGCGGCGCGGCCAAGCCAACCTGCGCAGGTAGCCCAGCAGCACCATCACCATCCCCTCCTGCCCATCCGTTTGTGAGCTGAACTGCAGCAGCAGGGGGAGGGGAGCGGGCACACGGGGCGGTGGAGGCGGCGTGGGCGGCAGACAGATGCTGCGTGCCGCCAGGCAGCAGGCACCCATCTTTTTAAACCCACCTCGAGCTCCAGCCAGGCGCCGGGCCGCACCGAGCGCCAGCCCCACTTCTGCTCCACAAACGTGGGCTTGCCCGGCTTGTCGGCGGCCCACTCGAAGCCGCTGGCGCTCTTGACCACGTGCTGGAAGTCCTCCTGCTAGTGGGGAACGACAAGAAGAAGAAGCAGAAGTCTGTGGCACCTAACATCATTATTGGGGTGGGTTGCGCGCGTGTTTGTGTGAGTTTGCGGAATTGGGCGGTGGCTGCACGATGTGAAGGAGCGGCTGCGGCAGGCAGCCCCAGCAGAGGGGGCGAGCCAGCTCCGCAGCAAGCAAGCTCAGCGCACTGCCAGGTCAGCCACTCTGCCCACCTGCATAATACACAGCGAGGTGGCAGCGTCCGCATTCCCGGGATCATGGGCTGCTGCAGCGCGCCGCGCCACGCCGCAAGCGCGTCCGGCTCGGAGCCGCCGTCGCCGCTCGCCGCCAGCACCGCAGCGGGGCCGCCCGGCGGCGGCGACGTTTCGCGCCGCGACGCGCACCACGTGAGCCAGCAGCTCGGCGAGCGCAGCGTGGCCGTGGTCTGCGGCCAGGGGGAGCAAGGGGCGCACGGAGGGAGGGGATCAGGCACAGGCGACGCGGCTGGCGGCACTGCAGCCCCGCTCCCAGCCCTGCAGCCCCGAACCGCAGTGGTCACAGAGAGGCGGCCCACCCAGCCTCAACAACTCTGCCCGCAGCAAGCCCTGGAGGCTTCCCGCAGCCGGAGAACGGTTCCCCAGGCACCGATGCTACCAAGGCTGCCGGACATGGCGGGTGACACAAGCTGAAAGGCCACGTCGCCGAGCGAGGCAGGCCATGCAGGTGGATGCAGGGCCAGCAGCGGGACCAGCAGCGGGACCGGCTGCTGCAGCGGGGCCCACCTGCCGGGTGCACCACATCGGTGTAGAAGTAGCTGCCCCGCTCGCCCTCCGCCGCCTGCGGGATCTCCTCATCCGTGGTGGGCTGCCTCCACCCCTTGGAGTGCACCTTGCTGCGCTGCAGGCCGGGCAGTGAGGAGGGGACCAGACTGGTGTGCCACAAGGGCCAGGGTGCTGTGGCAAGAGTGCGGTGACAACGAGGCTATGGGTCAAAGGAGTCCGCGCATGCAAGGGAGCTTGCCCTAGTGGAACGCATTCCCGTCCCCCACCACCAGCTATCTGCTGTGAAGCACGATCTGGGGAATGGAGGTCTGCACCTTGAAGGGCGCCTGGTCGGCCAGCATCTCTGGGTAGACAGCGTCCCGCAGGGAAGGCGAGGTATGTCGTAGTACTGCAATGGTACCGCAGGAGCAGCACAGGTACTGCCTCAGCAGATGGGCTGGACAGGGTATGGTGTCAGGTCGAGGAGGGAGCAGCCATGTGCGGTGGGGACGGCGGCTCCACAAGACCTGGCCAGCGGGCCAGCCGCTGCTGCAACAGTTGTGCGGCGGCTGCAACGTGAGTGGCACCCAAAGAGCAGCAGCAGCCACCTGTGCCAGCGTGGCCAGCTGGATCTCTGCCTCCCGGTAAAACAGGCCCTCGGGGGCGCCATCGCCCGCGCTGCAGAGAGAGGAGGAGGCACATGCGGGGGGTGGAGAGGGCGAGTTGCGGAGCTGGGCAGCACATGAATGCAAGCCAGCCAGGCCGTTAGCAGCAACCCCCAACCAGCCCTTTGATCCACACTGTCTTGCTTCTGCACCCAGCAGACCCACCGGCACCCCCTCCAACAGCATGCGCGCAGACCCACCCACCCCCTTGCACCCGCGGCTGGCGGTACCGCCTCGCCTGTGGTACCAGCTGAAGTGGTGCAGCAGCAGCACGGCGGGGGAGCCGGGCAGGCGCAGCAGCTTGCGCAGCAGCGCCTCGAAGCCCATGCGGTCGGGAGGCGTAGGGCAGCGAGGGGTGCTCGTTGTAGGTCAGCTCAATAGTGACTAAGTCGGCATCCTGCAGTAGTAGAAAAGACAGCAAGAGTTCGATGGAAGGAAATCAAAAAAAAAAAACAGCTAAAGAACATGGGGGTGGGGCAGGCTGGTTGAGGGCAGGCGGGTGGGCCAGGCTCCGAGCGGCGTGATGGCCAGCGCCCTGCCTGTGCAAGAGCCTGTTGCCGGCCCCCTGCACCCACACACACACCACCACCACCACCACTGAACCACAGTGCCACCCACCACCCACCTGTGGCACCAGCCGCTCCAGGCAGGTGCCAAAGGTGCCGGCGTTGGTTCCGCCGATGGCCTTGTTCACCATCACGTGCTCCCTGATCAAGAGGGTGGTGGCACACCATGCAGCTGGCTGTCAGTGGCGGCAGGAGGGCAGCGCAGCGCACCTCCCCCGCCATCCCCTCCCATCCACCATCGCATTGCCAAGGCAAAGCAATGCACAACGCATTGCAAGGTACATCTACCCGCCGAGCAGATACCTGTGGGGGAAGCTGGCGTTGAGGAAGCGGAAGAAGCGCGGCACGTAGGCGGTCTGGTTCATGGCCGATGCGCCAGCCCCCACCGAGACGCTGCCGCCCAGCGCCACCGCCGTGATGCGCTGCCCCGCCGCCAGCCGCGCCACCAGCCGCTCCAGGCGGGTGCCCGACCCATAGTAGGCCAGCCCCCGCCGCAGCTGGGCCTCGCTGAGCACAGGGGGCCTCCAGGGCACAGGCAGCAGGCCTGAGGACGGCGGCGTCGCCGTGCGAAGCGGCAGCCGGCTCAGCTGCGCCCAATCCCAGCACTCTGCTTGCGCAAGGGCGTGGACACGTGATCGTTTGACCGTGAGCACATGATCGAGTTCAAACCCATGCAATCCCTGTTGATTGGACAGCGTGTGCAGGGTGCGGCAGTGCAGGGATGTTGAGCATCGCAGCGCCGCCAGTCTAGTCACAACTTCGTGCGGCGCGCACCATGGCCTGCACCGCTGCACTCCCTCTTGGAGACGTATAAAATCAGAGTGACAAGCAGGGCGCCCGCCAAGAAGCCCGTCAGCAGTTGCCCAGCAGAGCTGTCTTTTCTGCTGAGGGCGGCGAGCGGGCCCATAAGGCGGTTTTAGCTGCGGATGGGCATAGATAAATGGTCGATACTGGTCTCCGCACCCATCCACGGCACCCTCTCAAGTTTCAAGACTGTCCTGCAGAAGCTGCCGACAGGTACGGAGCTGCGTCCCTCTTGCCCCACTCAAAGAAGGTGTCCAGATGGGCTAATCCTCAAATCTTAGATTTGAAAAGAACGCAGCAGTCAGCAAAATAATTGAAGGGGGCCATGAGCCTTGCCCAGCGGCCTCGTGCCGCCGTCACGACGGCGCTGACACGCTTACCGCTGGCGGCCACCCCCAGGCAGGATGTGCCAGCAAGCATGAAGGCTGAAACCCCGCCCGCAAATCCAAATCACCGGCTTTGTAGGTCACTCTATTGCCGTGCAACGCTACCCCTAGTTTTGCGGATTCTCTCATCTGCCGACGTTGGTAACTCGACTGCCGTCGCGCGCCACCGGGCTCGCTACAGTCAATTGAGCTCGATTGCGGATGCGAATGCCGACCGCCCCACCCAGCTAGGGCATTCAGCCGCGCCCGCTCCAGATGCGCAGCCTTTCCGTCACAGCGATGCCCTACGGGCATGCATGAAGCGCCCCAAGCCCGCCAGAAACAGCAGCATAACGCTTGCGGGGAGTAAGACTGGCCGGTGGCGGTGGGCGATGGGCACGGCGCTGGCGCTGGCTGCGGCGGCCCTCCTCTTGTGGGGTGCAGGCCCCCTAGCGCTTGCGAGCCCAGGGCTTACATCTGGCCAGGCAGCGCGCGGGCTGCTGCAGGCAGCCTGGACAGACGCAGCCTCCTCCTCGGGCAGACGCCTGAACGCGGCGGGCAAGCCGCCGCTCACTCCCAGCAAAACCAGGATCGCCGACCATGAGGTCTATTTCGAGTCCCCCCAACCCCCGCGGCCTGCTGTTCATCCTGCACAAGTGCGGGCGCTCCGCCAGCGACCACTGGCCGCGCTCCGCCGCCTGCCCCGACTGCCTCGGTGGGTGCTGACCGGGGGCGGCGGCAAGGGACTCTGCCTGCCTGTCTGCGGGCGTATTGCCCTGCAGGGCAGCCCACTCGCATGTTGCAAAGCCACCGTATGTGGTGTGTGGGGGGTGAAGGCTGTGCACACGTGCATTTTGACGCAGCACCCTTTGGCCTTACTGCCGCCGCAGGCCTGCCGCAAAGCGTGGCCAAGACCAAGCAGGCGCTGACGCGGGGCTACGCGGTGGCTGCCATGAGCAGCCTGGACAGGAGCACGGGGGCGGCGGCCGCTGCTTCGCCTGGGCCGACGACGCGGCGGCGGCGGCCGACGCGCTGCGCAGCCTGCGGTCGCGGCTGCGCCTGCCGCCTGGCGCGCGCATCTTTGTGAACGGCGCCTCGTCCGGCGGGTCTCTGGGCCTCCGCCTGCCCAGCATCGTCGCATTCAACGGCGCTGTGGGCGGTGAGGCAGCTCCCTGCTCTGTCTTCGTTTTTATCGATCAGCCTGGAGCGCCCTGCGTGCTGGGGCTCTGCAGCCCGCTGCCGCCCGCGGTTGGGTGCTGCTGCTGCTGCTTGCAGCTACAGTTGCTTAATTTTCTGGTGCTGCATGTCTGGCGCTCAGACTATGCTCGCCCTCCCCCTGCGGGGCGTGTTCGCTCCCGCAGAGGTGATTGCGCCGCCGGGGATGCGGGAGATGCTGGACAGGATGGAAGCCGCCGGGAAGCTGCGCATGCCCCCGCGTTGTACGTCCACATGCCGCTCGACGCCAGCATGGCCGCCAAGGTGGCGGACAACCTGGCGGCGCTGCGCGACCAAAGGGTTTCGGCAGCGGAAGTCAAGGTAGGTCGGCGGTGCAGGAGCCAGGGCGGCGCGAGGGCGGCAGCCCGGCAGCGGCGGCCCAGCCTCGTTCTGACGCTGCGCTGCGCATGCGCCTGGCCGCCCCTCTAGCCTGCATGCTTTTATACAGCACAGCCTGCTGGCCGGTGTGTGCTCAAATCCCCCCTCCCCGCTTAAAAGCCCTCTGCTGGCGCTCCGCTGCAGGTGCCCCCCCGCCCCCTCACCCGCACTTTCTTCTCCGACATGTCGCCCATCATCTCTCCCCGCCTCTCCGCCTCGCTGTTCAGCCGCATCCGCGACCTGGGGCTGCTGGACGGCAAGGGCCTCGTCAAAGGCAAGGCCCGCGCAGCGGAATAGGCTGCTGATGCCTGCATGGGGTCCTGCTTGCGCATCTCCGGGAAAGCTCGACGGGCGAGGACAGCCTGCTGAGCGCGGCAGCTGGGAAGCAGGTTGCAGTGCTGCTGCTGGGCTGCCCTCAGGTGCAGCCGTCGTGACGCCGCTGCGACCTACTCCTCTACCCAAACGCACATGCACTTGAGCTTAGTTGCCGTGGTTGCCTGCTGCTTCTGCACGCTCTGCAGTGGACCCAGGAAACGTGGTGTGGAACGCGTTTCGCAGCCTGGTCAGCAGCCCCAGCAGCCTGAGCAAGCTGCTGGCGCGGCTCAAGGTGCGACGCCAGGCCCGCTGCTTTGTGGCCCCACCAGATGAAGCTCGGCGGCCGGCACGTGCGAAGCACCTGGCTCGGCACATGCGCTGGTGGTGGCACATTGTTGGCTGCAGCGGCTGCTTCTATTCTTTTTCCCTTGCAGAGCGAGGGGCAGAGAGAGCAGGATGCCCGGCTGGTGGCCATGCACATTTGGGAGTGCATCAACATCGCTTGGGCGAAGCACGAGACGATCGGGAGTACATGACGGCGGCCTTGATCTGGCTGGAGAGCGGCGGCACGGCCAGCATGGCCCGCCTGGCGCAGCAGCACCGCGTGCCCGGCTGGCGGCGCTAGCGGTGAACACCAGCGGCGCCGCATGGCAGCCTGCGCGGCGGCCGCCGCCCCGCGGCCCAAGCGGTGAAATGCACCGCAGCTTGCAGCAGCGAGCAGAAATGGGTGCAACGCAAGGCCATTGCTTTGGCTGCAACTCTCTCTCGCCATAACACCGACCCGTAGCGACCTTGTCCAGCATTGTTCTTCGATTCTTCCGGGATGCCATTTGCAACCGCTCCAGTCCTCGTGATGATGCCGTAGCTCACGGCCAACTGCTGCCTCGACAGCTGGACAGCTGGCGGCGGCGGCGTCACGCGCCCATGCTTTTGCAGCAAGCAGGCTTCGCGTCGGTGTGGTCAGCCGAGTGTAAATTTGACCTCAGAATTACCTCTGCTAAGTGTGGCAGGAGCCGTAGCAGCGGGGGAGACGGGCAAACACTCGGTACTCAGCCACACCGCCCAGCTGCACTTGCAAACCCTTGCATTCTTTGTGCGCTTGGCATCACAGCAGGCACAGCAGCGCAAAGTAGTGCAGCGGCACAAACACGTTGTCCAGCTGCGTGGTCACCGCTTCCAGCAAGCACGACAGCAGCGTGGCGGCCGCCAATCGCGCCCAGCCGGCGGCGCCCAGCGGCGGCGCCAGCGCGGCCCACCCCGCCAGCGTGGCGCACACCGCCGCCGCCGTCCCCTCCACCGTCTTGCTGCACCCGCGGCAGATGGGCAGGCAGCCCAGCTGGGAGCCGACCACGGAGGCCGCCGTGTCTCCCAGCCCTGCGGGGATCAGGGCGCCGCGAGCACAGACACGTGGCCGGTCTCTGTGAGAGTGTCAGGGCTACTGGCACCAGAGGCCCAGACCCCGCGTTTGGCGCCGCCAGCAGCGGCACAGAGAGGCTGCCTGGCCCTGCCAGCCCCCTGCCGTCATTCCGCAGCGCGGAGCCCTCACCGATGATGAGTATGCCCGCACTGGCCAGCACCCACGGCGGCTGGGCCCCCGCCGAGGCTGGGGCGGGGCCAGCGGCGGCGGCATCCATCACGCCAGACAGCCACACCGGCGCCGCCATGCCCAGCAGCAGAGTGAAGTGGGTGACGAGCAGCAGGCCTGCGATTATGGGGTGGGGTGGGAGGCAAGAGGGAAGCTGGATACGCACGCTCCGCAGCGGCGGCTCTGCCGGCGGCGGCCAAGCAAGCCGTCAGCTGCCGCTCATGTGCCGCCCGCCCTGCGGCCGCAGCATGCCGGCATGCCTCGCATGCTGCTGCCCCACGCGACCAAGGCACCAACCAGCTGCCGCCACGCACCCGAGTCACGCCCGTCGGTGAAGCTCGTCATGAAGGCGTGCATGCGCGGGCCTGCGGGCGGCACACACACAGGCTGTCGCTCAGCCAGGCAGGGTTTCTGCCGCACCGTGGCAACGACACCTGCTGCGCAGCCCACAGTACCTGCTGAACTGCAGCAGGATCGGCACGTTCAGCGCACTCATCAGCAACACACCACCCCCACACAAGCAGCACCCACCCAAGCCCCCACTCACTCACCTATGCCGGGCAGGCCGCTGATGCGCAGCGCCTCCGCCGCGAGCAGCGCGCAGAAGGCGGCGGCCAAGGCCACCCCCAGCAGCGCCGGCTCCAGCAGCAGGGCGGGCTGGAAGAGGGCCAGCGCCAGCAGATGGTAGCCCTTGCGCACTGCACGGGGCGGCACGCTGGAAGTCGGCAGGAAGCCAGGAAGGAAGACGCGTTTGTTTTGTCGCGGCACGCCCCACGGCGGGCCCTAGAGAGCAGGCTGGCAGGCGCCGGCGCACGATGCCGCTTGCAAACAGCAGGAGAGCCTGCAATCTGGCTCGGTGCAAGCCGCGCAGCAGCCTTGAAAAGGCGCAACAGGCGGTCTGCGTGCGGCAGCGCGAGCAACGGCGGCGCAGCCCCCGCCAAGCAGCCAGCAGGCCTCACCGATGATGGGTGGCAGCAGGCGGCGGGAGTTGACCCAGTGCTGAGCTGGCAGCGCCGTCGCCAGGCACCCGCCCCACCACGCGCACAGCAGCCGACGGCGGCGGGTGGACAGCGCAAGGCGGGCGGCCCAGGCAGCCGCAGGGCACAGCGCTGCGCCCGCCGCGGCAGCCACAAGGGCGGCGGCCACCACCCACATCCTCCGGCTGTTGCCGCCGCCGCCGCCGCTGCCGCTGCTGCGCGTCGCCGGCCGCTGAGCCCTGGCCTGGCAGCGCAGCAGCAGCGGAATCAGCGCGGCAGCTGCCAGCAGGCTGCCTGCGCTCAGCAGCACCACGAAGCGGGTGTGTGGCGACGGCGGCGTCGCAAAGGGCTCTGCCCACGGGCCGAGCAGCTGACGCAGCGCTGCACTGCCCAGCAGCGCCGCCGCCTGCGCCGCAACCATGGCTTCGCCAACAGTGAGGGTGCGCGGCAGCAGCGCCAGCAGGAGGGGCGTGCCGGTGGCTGCAGTCGCAGCGACAGCCAGCAGCGCCATTGCGGCCGGCACGGGGCTTCCCGCCGCCTTCATGACCCCCTTGACAGCGTACACCAAGACGTTGGCCGGGAGGCTGCACTGGCCGACCAAAGCCATGTTGGCAAAGCGCGGGGCTGCCGGGAGCCGCTGCCAGGCTGCTGCTGGCGCCGCAACGAGTGCTCTTGCCAGGCGTGCATCGCTGCCAGCACGAGCAGGGACAGCGCTGCGGCTGCAGTGGCCGACAGCGCCGTACGAACTGTTTCCGCGAGCTCCCCTTCATCCAAGAACTGCCCCCGCCGCTGCTGGCGGGCTCGCCGAACGACGAGCCCGGCAAAGAGAGACGGCAGCAGGAGGGCCCGGCCATAATGCCGCCGAGCCGGCGCGGCGCTCGCGGAACAGCCGGCCCCACGTGGCATATCCATTGCTCCCCAATTCCACCACGTGTGCTGACAGCGTGAGGCCAAGCATCGAGACGCACAGCCAACCTTGTGGGACTGCACGCGCCAGGCGGGCAGGGCGGCACGGGCTTGCATTTGGTGAGGCGCTGGGCGACAAACCCTCCGTCTGATGACTGGTTGAATTCCCTCACCTTGTCCTTCTCCTCCCGGCGGGCTGTCGAGCACCAAAGCTGCCATCAGCGTGGCGCTGGTGATCGCGGCCACCGCCGCCTCTGTAGTTTCCCTCGACAGTGGCAACATTGCTATGTCATTGATGGTACATACGGGGATTGTGCAATGATTCGAGCAGAGAGCCGCATTTTGGCGCCTTGTCAACCCGTCGCATGCACAGCAGCAGAAAGGAAAGAGGGCTCTGCGTGCCTGGTTTCGCGTCAAGCCGCTGTTCGAAAGCGCAGGGAAGGGTGTCAGCAGGGCCTGTCCTCCATGGAATAAACTTACCGAAACACCGGTGCTCTTGGTTATTTGCAACCCACCTTGCAATGACAGAAGAAGATGCGACACCGTTGTTGGAATGTGGCCAGCAACCGCAACTGCCGGTCAGCACGCCGCTCCTAGCAGACGAGGCCCTGCCGCAGCAGCCCCGGACAAGCCTGCGAGCGGAAGCGCCCAGCTTCTTGCAAGGTGGGGCTAGCGTCGCCCAGCCGCCCACAGCTGGGGCAGTAGCTGCCGTCCGCCGGCGCTTGGAGCGGCGCCAGAGCGTGCGCCTCAACCCGCTTGCGCCTTGACCCGCTTGCGCCTCTGCTGCAGGCTCCGCCTTCAAGGCAGCGCTGCTGGTTCTGGCGGTGCTGGCAGCTGCTGCGCTGGGAACAGGCTCGGTGGCGCGGCACTGCGGCAGCAGCGGCATTGCTCCTGGCAGTCGCTACCCTCAATTTCTGGTGGTGAGCAGCACGCGCAGCACGGAGCAGCGGTCCCCTTGCACCGCTGTCTGTGCCCGCGGCCCACGGCTTGCTCCAGCAATTGCAACGCGGCTCCAGTTGACTACTGCTCCTCGTCTCAGGTTGGCGACTGGGGCCGTGGCGGCGAATTCAACCAGAGCGCTGTGGCGGCGGCCATGGCGCGCACGGCCGCCGACATGCGGGCTGACTTTGTCATCAGCACAGGTGAACTGGAGGGAACTAAGGTCTCGCTGAGTCAGTGAACTGGAGACGGCGGCTGCTACCCCGTTGCTTGTTGGGCGGCTGCAAGCCCGTCGTTTGTCGGAAGGCGAATAGGAGCGTGGCAGCAGTGGGCGTCCAACCGCCATCGCCTCGCCGCCGCCGGGGTCGCTCGACCCGTGCATTGCGTCCCGCCCACGCCGCAGGCGACAACTTCTACCCCTCTGGCCTGCTGTCGCCGGCAGACCCAGCCTTTGAGGAGTCGTTCACAAAGATATACCACCAAGAGAGCCTGCAGGTGCGAGGGCGGGCTCCGCCGGAGGCCTCTGGATGGGCCCCCTAGACCCCTCCTCCAGCACCCAACTGCGTGGTGCAGCTGCGACTGGTGTGCCTCGTCGCCTCCCCCTGCGCGCGTGCAACCTTGCTGTGCCCAACCCCGCCGGCCCGTTCTCACTAGCCCTGCTGCGCCGCGCTCGCGTCGCAGGTGCCTTGGCATGCGGTGCTGGGCAACCATGATGCAGGGGAGGCAGAGGAGCCTCTGCGACCGCCTTGCGGCGCCTGGGACCCCGCCTGCTTCTACAGCCCGTTGCACCAGGTGCGGCTGGGCCCAGCGCTGGGAGGCTGGCGTGCCAGCGAAATCTCATCAACTTGTTGCTGGGGGCAGCCGGGGTGGCGTCAGGCCGGTGCAGGCTGGGGTTTGAGGGCCGCAGCGTGGCGTCATCCCGGGTATGCCGGCCCAGCTGGCGTGGTATGGGGTTTTACCAGGCCCAAGCCCGCCAACTTGTGTTTCACCCTGCACGGCTACCCCCGCTGTTGGCTGCAGCTGGATGCTGCCCTGGCGCGGCGGGACCCGCGCTGGCACTGCGAGCGCTCGTACAGCCTCAGCCTGGCGGGCGGCGACGTCGAAATCTTCTTCCTGGACACCTCGCCGCTGATCGGGAGTACGCGGCGGCGCCGTGGCGCTCCAACCGCGGCGGCCTGTCTGAGCAGAGCCCCGAGGGGCAGCTTCGGGAGCTGGAGGCGCGGCTGGCGCGGTCGGCAGCCACCTGGAAGCTGGTGGTGGGCCACCACCCCATCAGGCGAGGCTGGGGGCGGGCTGGGGGCGTTGTTGCAGCAGCAGGCAGGCCCCTGGGGGCGGGACGGGAGGAGAAGGGCATGCAGTCATGGAGGGGAGCATCCCCTTGTTGGCAGAGCTCTGCTGTGTTGACCCTGCACCTGCTTGCACAGCAACATCCATACTCAGAAGAGATAAAGTGGGGCAGCTGATGCGGTCCTCGACCTGCTCTTCTCCTCTGCCGCAGGACCAACCACCGCGCCTGGCACGTGTACGAGGAGATGGCGGTGGCGGTGGAGCCGCTGCTGACGCGGTACGGCGTGCAGGCGTACTTCTGCGGGCACGACCACAACCTGCAGGTGCGCGCTTCTCGTGTGCAGGTCCCTTTGTCCTGGCTCCTTCTCACGTGTGTGCAATCCACAGCGCCGCTGGCGCCGCGCCGGGCGCGCTTCCCCTCCTTCCGTGGTGCATGCGGCAACCTCAACCACATGCCCACCTTCAGGGCCCCCCCCGCCCCTGCTGCACGCACGATTACAAACACTCACTCTCACCACCCCGCTCTGCGCAGCTGCTGCACAAGCCGGGCACCGGCTACCACCACGTCACCTCGGGGCGGGCTCGCTGGTACGCCCGGAGTTCTTCGGCCGCAAGCACTCGCTGTTCCAGCATGGCGGCAATGGTGAGCTGCAGCAGCTGTGGGGGACCGGGCGGGGGTGGCCATGGTAAAAGGCTGCCCTAAGAAGCAGCAGTAAAATGCAGTGCATCCTGCGCTGGGGGCAGCCAGATGGTGCGCCGCCAAGCAGAAGCGATTCACTTGTGGTGCATCCAGCCCCTCCACTTCTTGACACAACCCTGGCCTTGCGCTTGGCCGCAGGCTTTGTGGCTGTGCGCATGTCGCCCCAGGAAACGGTGCTCGAGTTCATGGGGTTGACTCTGAGCAGCGCTGGCGCGCTTCGCTCTGGCGGCATCGCCCAGGAGCGGCAGCGGCGGCATCAGTCACACGGCCCCCCAGGTCTGAACCCTGCTTGGCTGGTGGCGACGAACCCGAACGTTCGTCGCTGCCACCCCCTGCTCTGCCCATTGCCCCTGAAATCTGCTGCTCAATCTGCATCGTGCTATTGTGCCATTTCGCTGTGCCCATCGCGTACGCCGTTTGCTTCCACAATCAATCCCTTTGTAGGCATGCACATTTTTGAAATTAGCTTCACTGTTCTCTGCCATTTTGCAGTCCCATTTTGTTTGTGGCTCACATGCTGCCCCCTATCGTCCCTCTGTACTGGCCTGCCTTTGTACTCCCGCTCTGTTCAGCACATGTTCTCTGATTGCGCTAGCGCAACCGTAAGGTTACACACAGCAGGAGCATGCATGGCACAGCTGCGATTCCCAAGTGTGTTCTGTGGTGCTGGTCTGCAGCAAGGGGCAGCGTGGCACCATAGGGAGCGCGCTCGAGCGTGGCGCCAGCCAGGCGCTGATGGGACGGGACCCAACCCTCGCGAGCGCTCGTTGGGCAGGATTGGCGGATCGAGCTGTCCGTGTCAGGCGCTTCACTAATACACTTGTTCTACTCAGCACGGCACATGGCAGCGGCCCTCAGAGTGGCAATATACCCGCGCCTCGCCTCTCGCCTGGCCGCCTCTGCCAGCAGACTTTCTGGACCACGGGAGTTGGCCCAGCATATCAACGATCGCCGCAGGATGACGGCTGCCGCCGGCCCAGCAGCCCCCAGCCTGCTGCCGCCGCCGCTTTGGCCACCGCCAGCAGCGGGCAGCAGGCTGTGCAGGCCAGCCCAGATCTACAGCACAGCGAGGTGCTGCTAGCCACAAGTGAGGCCATATGCTTTTTCCTTAGTCTAATTCTTCATCAGTGGGTAGTGCACTGCGGTTTCCCAGCCTGGTGCTGTGCCCGTGCTGCGCCCAGCCGCTGCATGCTCTGCCCCCGCAGACTTTGGGAGCAAGGACAGCTGGGCCAGCTACCTGCGGCAGGCAGGGCTGCGGGTGCTGGTGCACCCAGAAGACACTGAGGGCGGCGACGCCGACCTGTCGCGCGTGGAATTCGCCATCTGCTGGGCGCCGCCGTCCGGCCTGCTGCAACGGGTGCGACGCAGCGCTGGCTCGCCACAGCTGTCCCGCAGTCCAGGCAGCGCGCTGCAATGCCCCACAATTTTCACCTGGATTCAACCGTGCTGCTGGGATTTGGATGCTTGGGCAGCCACAAAGCGTGGCTCCGATGCACACAGCACACGCACTCTGTCGCCGGGGCTGCCCACCCCTCCCACCCACCTCACAGCTCTGCACATCTATCACCCAGGGTACAGTTACCCCCCAACTCCCACCCCCACCCCGCAGTGCCCCAACCTGAAGGCCATTCAGTCGATGGGTGCAGGGGTGGACTCCCTGATCGGCGACGCCACGCTGCCGCGCACCGTGCCGCTGCTGCGCGTGATTGACCCCCTCATGAGCGAGCGCATGGCCACCTGGGTGCTGTGGGGAGTGATCAACTGCCAGGTGGGCCACAGCAGGCACCCGCTTGGGCTGCTGAGGGGGTGTGCGCCAGCCGCTGCAGCTGGTGCCGCCGCGGCAAGGGGGCCGACGTTATGCGCTGTCGCCGGCTGCTGGCGCGCTGGGACAACAGAGCGGCTGCAGGCTCGCTCATTCTGTGCAGCCGCCATCCTGCGCGCTGCCTACACACATTTCTGAAATGTTCAAGTGCGCACCTCTCCACCCACCCCGCAGCGCAAGTGTGACGATTACCTGGTGGCGCAGCGTGAGCGGCGGTGGGCCAAGGATGTGGAGAATTTCAGGTCAATAGACAACAGCGAGCTGCGAGTGGGGGTTATGGGCCTGGGTGAGGCTGTTCGCTTACCGCGTTTCCTTTCTTGCTTTGCATTCACTTGTAGTTCACGTCTGTTGCTGCAAGCTTGGTGTTCTGCTATTGTGGGGCCCTTGCCGCCAGCAAGGGTGCATTTTTCCCGCTGAGCTCAGCCCGCAGCACACCCCGACTTCTGAAGCTGCTGTCCCGGGCGTCGGCCGGCCTCTCCCTCCTTTGGCCGCTGCGATTGCCGCTGACCCCGCCCTCGGCATGCGCCCCTCTTTTCACTCTCTTTGCTGCGCCCCCAGCCTCTCTGCTCACACCCACCCTCTATCACTTGCCGCCGCCCCCGCGCGCGCCCCCGCCCCCGCCCCCTGCTGTAGGCGTGATGGGCGGCGCCGTAGCCGACGCGCTGCTGCGTCTGGGCTACCCCGTGTCAGCCTGGACGCGGCGGCCGCGCAGCGGCGGCGACGGCGCGTCTGGAGTCACTTACTTCTCGGGGGCAGACCAGCTGCGGGCGTTTGCCGAGGGCACGGATGTGCTGGTGTGCCTGCTGCCGCTTACGGACGAGACCAGGTGGGCTGCTTGCATGTGTGTATGCGTGTGTGTGTCTCTGCTCCTGTCTGAGTGCAATGGTGTGTTAAAAAACTTCTTGCGTGGAGCAAGCTGTTGTTTGCAGCACAGCAGCAGGCCATGCAGCGCAGCCGCCGCAGCCCGGCCGCCTGCCCGCCGCCGTCTCCGCTGCGCTATGGCGGATGGCGCACGCCAGCCTGCCCTTGCTGACACACCTCACGCTTCCCGCTCACACCGCTCTTATAACAACTTGACCATCCTTGCCAAGCTGTGCGCCCCCTCTCCCCACGCCCTGCCCATGCATGCAGGGGCATCGTGGATGCTCGGCTGCTGGGCTGGCTGCCGCGGGGGCCAGCGTGATCAACGCAGCCCGCGGGGGCCACCTTGTGGAGGATGACTTGCTGGCGGCGCTGGACTCGGGGCATGTGAGTGGCAATGACTTCTGCTGCTGTCTGTTTCTGTGTTTGAAGGGGGGCCTGTTGGCCTTCAGCGGTGCCGGCGTGGTGAGCACCTTCACAATAGCATGGCATGCCAGGCCGCCTTCCCTGCCCACACGCGTACGCACACTCCACCGCCCCACCCACCTTTCCACAATGACTCCACGCCTCTGCCGCGCGCAGCTGTCCGGGGCCGTCCTGGACGTGTTTGACCCCGAGCCGCTCCCCGCCGCCTCCCGCCTGTGGGCCCACCCCGCGTGCGCCTCTTCCCCCACGTCTCCTCCATGACCAACATCGAGACGGCGGTGGACCAGATGCTGCGCAACAGGCGCGTGTGTGTGTTGATGTGTGTTGGTGTGTGGGGGGTGGTGTGTGTGTGTGTGTGTGTGTGTGGAGGGAGGGGGGGTAGGTGTGCAAGCTGGTTGAATGTGGATGGGGCCTGGGGGGCCTGGGGGTGGGGAAAGGAGGGAAGGAGTGCGTGTGGCATGGGCACATGCAGCGGGGCAACGCTCAGGCGGCCAGGGCAGCGCAGCGGCAGGCAGGCACCCCGAACGCGAGCTCATGCTGCGCACCGCTGCTGCGCCCGCAGGGAGTGCGTGCTGAGGGGGCAGCCGCCGCCGCCCGAGCTGGTGGTGGACTGGCAGGCTGGCTACTGAGGCGCCAGCAGCCTGCCTGGCCAGCCTGCCAGCCCAGCCAGCACATGCGCACCGTGTGTGCAACCTTTCCAGCCTTGCTGAGCGTGGCTCCCAGAGGCGGTGGCCGCCTCCCGCCGCAGCTGCTCTACAGCCGCCAACTGGCAGGTGACTTTCACGTGCGCGCCGTGTGTGCGGACTTTCCAATCTTGCTGAGCTGAAGCCGCCCCTGCAGCTGGCCGGTTGACTTTCATCGCTTTTTGCACTGTTGAATCTACGCTCAAACAATAATTGCACGCGAACGCTGGCTGTTCTTGGAATCCATCTGGCGGCTTGGGTCTGTGCAGGAACATCAGTCATGAATGGCGTGTGGGGAGCTAGGGGTGTGCAGTACGGACAGCAGGCGAATCGGGGTGCTGGGCGGATGTGGGAGGCATAGGGGCCAAAACAGCGCTGCGCCTGCTGCACACGGGGTGAGCGTGAGCACTCTACTGCGCCCGTCAAGCAGCCAGCGCCGTCGCTCAGCCGCTGTTGGCGGCGGCATTGGCGGTGGCGGTGGAGGTGCCGCCACCCTGGGCGTTGGCGTTGGCGGCGGCGTTGGCGTTGGCGGAGCTGGGGTTGGCGCCGCCGGTGGCGGTGGCAAAGGCCTGGGCGTTGGCCTGGGCGATGCTGAGGGGCACGCACTGGGGGTTGAGGGTGCCGGCGCTGGAGGAGGCAATCGCGCTGGCCAGGGCCTGTGCAGCAGCGCCCGCCCCGCCGGCCTGAGCAGAGGCGGCTGCAGGGGGTAGGGGTGTGGGGGCGAGGGAGGGCGGTGGTGCCAGGAGCTTTCTTACCCGTCAAGACCCTCTGTGCATCGAGCGACGGTGCAGGGCAGGCGGGCTGCACAAGAGCCGGATGCCCCCTCTTACGAACCCCCCCCGCCCCCGGCCCCCGTCTGATCTCACTTGCGAGCGCCGCCGCAGTCTGGCCGGGCACTGGCCGCAGGCGCCGGTGACGCCCTGGGCGATTGCGGAGGCAAAGGCGTTTGCGCTGGCGGCGCCGCCGTTGCCGGAGGCCTGGGCCTGGGCAGGGGAGGAGGGAGGGGAAGCCGGGCGGGGGCGAGTGAGCGCGCTGATAGCAGGCTCAGCAAGATGCACGCAGTGTAGCTGTGGGGGGCCGGGGGAGCTGGAGGGGCACCATGTGGGCGCAGCTGCCGCCAGGTTTTTCTGCCCCTCACCAGAGCCGTGGCGAGAGCCTGGGCGCCGCTGATGGGGTTCTGGCAGATGGCCTGGGTCAGGCCCTGCAACAATCAACTTGAGAGGGAGGAGCTCGGCGGCGGCATGCGCGGCAAAGGCGGTTGGTGGGTGCTACGCAGCACCCAGGCTGGCGATCGGGCTGCTGCCGCGCAGCACACACCTGAGCAAAAGCGGTGGCGGAGGCCTGGGCCGCAGCGCCGCCCTGCAACGCAGGAGGGAGGTGCAGGATGCACAGAGTGCATGGATGGCGGTGTGGCTGGGCTGCCTTGCACAGCGGGACAGCTGGACAGCCAGCAGCCCTGCCCAGAGGGCCCACCCACCTGAGCGGACGCCTGTGCGGCAGCGTTTGCCACAGTTGAGCCTTGTCCCTGCACATCGGAGGGAGTGTGTGAATCAGCGCTGCAGTCTGTCAAGGTTTGCAGAGCCGCCGCTCTGGAGCAGATCTGGGCAGCAGGCTGGTACTGCAGGGCTGGCCCAAGCTGCCGCTGCGACCTTGTGCGCACCGTGCCCCGACACCGTGCACCCACCTGAGTGATGGCCTGAGCGGTGGCCTCCGCGAATGCGTTGCCCTGGCCTGCGAGGAGGAGGGGCATGAAGGACAAGGTTCACGCGAGCGCTCCAGGCGGGCAGCTCTCAGCATGCCACTCCGCCGCCCACGCACCCGACGTCTGCGCGTTCGCGGCAGCATTAGCGAAAGCCGTGCCGCTGCCGGAGGTGACGGCCTCGGCAAAGGCGTTGGCGCTGGCACCCTGCAGGAGCTTGCGGTGCTCTGCAGGGGGTCAAGGGGGCAGCACAGCTGTCACACTGCACAGCGGGCGCCCAGCAGGCGGCGCCAGCAGCTGTGCTCCTGGGAAGAATCAACGATGCGCGTTCTCTGCATAAGCTCTGTAGCACCCTAATAGCCCTCGTGCAAGGCGGTTGAGCAGGCGATCGCGGCAAGGAGCGAGCCATCAACCCGCCCGTCTTGATCTTGGACCAACCCACCACGCGCTCAACCGCGTACATGACTAGTTTCCGCACAATCAGAACACAGTGTATGCGTAGATGTGGGCAGCAGCTCGACAAGATTGCCCGGCGGGGCTGCCGATCCCCCTGCCCTCTCACCGGCGGCGGCGCCGTTCAGGCAGGCTGCCAGGAGCAGCAGGGAGACCAGGCAGAGCTTCATTGCGGCAGTGAAGGATTGGATGACGATAAAATAGGAATATATGCTGGCCCGCGTGGGATGCGGCCCTGTTATCCGACTCCTTGGACTTTCCAGCCGTGTCAGGTGCATGAAGCTGCGCCAGTTGTCTGCCCACAAGGGCACACAGGCCTCGTGGGCTATGCAAGGCATGCACTCGCCTTACAACCACCCTGTGCGTCTCGTAGCCCACGGGGCGTTAGGCCTGAACAGCAACGGTTTGCCCAGTGTGCCAACCCCCGCCGCTCCCGGGCGCTTGAGCTCGCAGCTGGGATGCTCAACTCACACCCTTGCTCAGTCTTCCAGCTTGAACTCAAGCTTTTACAGTGTTTAATGCAATTACAACAGTTAATGCTTGACCTTCTGCAAGCCTCAGCCTTCACTAATGGCCCCCTCACAGCGAGGCCACACATACCGCTCCTCGCCCTGCCCCGCCCTCCACGCCGCACTCGCCGCCTTCGCCTCCGAGCGTCGTGTCGTTGTCACTGCTGGCGGCGGCGGCGGCGCTGGCTGGCTGAGCTGGGGGATCTGCAGCGGCGGGTGCCGGCGGCGGCGGCGCCGCGGTTACGGTGAAGGAGCGGGAGCGGTCGTCCCCGGTTTCAGGCGGATTGGCCTGCACCACCATGTAGTACCTGCATGAGGCAGTACACGTACGGTATTTAAGTATGCAGGTACTTAATCAGCACGCGTGTTGGGTCAGCACGGGTTCAAGCCCCACAGGAGCAGAGTGCCAGCTGACCAGCACCGCCGCTGCCGATCACAATGCCGCATAGCCATGTGGCTCCCTGCCTCCTTCACTGTGCCCCATCCACCCCCTCCCTTTCCACTCACCAGTGTCCCGCCACGGTGTCGACATCCACGCCGAAGCCGTGGGCGCCTGTGGCGCAGGGGCGGTAGCCCTGGGGCAGCGAGCACCAGCAGCGCTCGGCAGCCGCGTCGGCGCCGTCGCGCGTCTCCAGCGGCCGCGGGCAGCCCACAAGCCAGAAGTTGTGCAGGAAATGGCCAGAGTTGCAGATGGAGAACGTCAGGGGGCCGCTGTTCATGCCTGCCCAGTACGCCAGCACCAGCTTCCGCTGCCCGGCAAAGGTGGCGGGGGAGTAGCCGCAGACGCCCGCCGCCGCGTCGGCCAGCAGCAGGTGCCCGGCCGCTAGGCTCAGCGGGCGCGTGGTGGTGCCGTTGTGCACCATGATAGCGCTGGTGAAGTCGCCTGCGTGCAAGAGGGCGGCATGAAGGAGTGAGTCAGCCGAGGATCCCGCAACAGCGGCGCCGTCCAGCGCCTGCTGCCCTCCCATGCTGGGCTGCATCCCCTAAGCGGCGGCTTGCAGAAGCCAGCGTGTACTGCGCTGCACTTCTGCTGTGAATTCATACACGCCTCGCCCGCGCACCTGCAGGAAAAGCATGGCCGCGTGCAACGGCGAGCGCCAGCAGCAGCGACAGAGCGAACCGGGGACGCATGCTGGTGCGATGACGAAAAGAGAGTCGAGCGCGGCTTGAGGTCACCGATCAAGACCCGCCGCACCATCAATCCGCCCTGGGGCTCACACCCCGCCGCCGCCGCTTCCTGGTGCAGAATTTCCGTGCTCCTCTCAACACTGGCACCTAAAAGTTTGCCTCTTCTCAATTATGATCGAATATGATGCGAAAGTTTGGGCCAGGAGGCGGCCATGGACACAGCAGCCGTGAGCATCAAGGAAAGGAGTTCTCTTCTAAGCCTGTCTACGGGAGACGACCGCTCACCTTTCTCTGCTGTTTTTCCATTACCCGCTGCCTGCTTGAATCATCAGGCGCTAAACGACAACCCGTTCAATGAACTGAATCACAAGCTGGGCCCCTGCATCTGCCTGGCACAGCCAGGAGCTGGATTGCTAAACCACTCGGAGCCGGCCTCCAGCTGGCGACTCCTGGCGGCCCGCTGGCAATGTGTCCACATGGGTGGACGGCATTATGCGGTAAATGCATATTCATTGTCCGCACACCTCGCATCATCTTCTGCGGGTCCACAGGACACGAACAAGGCCGATGGCAAGCGACGGTGCGGCGCATTCCCACACCTGCCCCTCCTCAACCACACAGATTACATCCAAGCAGCGATCCACATATTGTATTGACCGCTGCACCGTGCAGGTTGTCAGCCAGTGGAGTGGGCGGGGCCCGGCAAGAGCGGCTTCTCCTACCTGCTGCACAAGCCCGCTGCAAAGAGCGAGAGCTACGCCGATGCACGTGAGCACAATGCGCCGGCTGGCCGAGAGGAGTTCCCCTTGGCAGCTGTGGCGCCGCTGCTACCTGCCAGCTGCCGTTCCACCGCGAGCGTCTGTCTCTCCCGTTGCAGGGCACGCGCGCAATGAGCAGCAGGAGCAGCCGCATGCCAGCAGCAGCGACAGAGACCGTACGGGGACCTGGAACGGGCCCGCGCCGCGCGGCTACGTGTCTGAGCCGATGCACGTGGGTGCCTTGTTGGCGTGCCTGAACACCTCTGGCCTGCCGCCGCTCCGCTGCCCGCTGCTTCATGACGAGACAGCCCCAGCCAGCAAAGACAAGGATTCCAATCTATCAAAGAACTCTGTGCACAAGAGCTCGGCTGGTTCCCTTGTGTGCCGCAGGCTCAAGACGAGTCGGCCGCGGCCGCCAGCAAGCCTGTGAACGACCCGCCGCACGTGCTGCTGCCCGGCGCCACGCGCATGCCGCTCATCGGGCTGGGCACCTACAAGCTGGAGAGCCCGGAGGCGGTGCGGAAGGCGCTGGAGGGTGAGCTGGGGGTTGGGGGGCTGGGGGTGGGTAACGCCCTGACCTGTGTGTTGTTGTTTCTTGTGTTTTGGGTTGTTGAGAAACACTACAGCGCAGCCCGTACGGCTCGGCACTCCGGCCTTCTGCCATTGGTATTTTCAGCCAATTTTTTCCACATTGGCGGGCTCTCACACGCTGCTATCCCCGGCCCAGCCCCTCTGCCCAACATCCACGCTGCATGCGTTGTGCCTGAGCCCGCCCGTGTCCAACCCCCAGAGCTGAACCGCAGCTTTGCTTCTGCCTCCATCCTGTGTGCAGTGGGGTACCGCCACATTGACTGCGCCTCGGTGTACGGAAATGAGGAGGTGGTGGGGCAGGGGCTGGCCGACTTCATTGGCCAGGTGCGCTCCTACCCTCCATCCTGTGGGGAACCAGTCAGTGGGCCGGGCAGGGCCTCAGGGCTTGTACAAGGGCCCCACTCGGCTGGGGGGTACCCTGCTGGCGGTGCACACTGGGCCGCAGTCCCTGCTGGTGGGGTGACGTGGCTTGGGCCACCGCTGGTGGGCTGTTTGTTGGAGGGCTCCATCAAGCCGCCCGGGGAGCACAGGGGAGCAGAGGGGCTGTGACAGCCTCGCCGCCTCGCCCCTGCAGCCCACCCTCTCGTTCATCCATCTTGCACCATTCATGCTCTGCTTTGCGCTTGTTCCTTGTGCTGCAGGGTCGCCGCGACGAGCTGTTCATCACCTCAAAGGTCTGGAACGACGCTCACCGCCCAGCAGACGTCAGGTGCGGCGCTGGAAGCGGCGGCGGCAGCAGTGGCTGTTGGGGGCGTGGTGGTGTCTGTTGGCCTGTGTGAGTGTGCACTCGGGGTTGGTTGGGCAGCGCGACGAGCAAGCTGCTGTCCAGCAGGCTCGGGCGGTTGGAGGCGGCGCGGGCGGCTGAGAACTGCTGCCTGCTCAGCTGTCTCCTCCCCCCCCGCCCACGGTCTAGCCCCTGTCTGCAGCCCTGCTGCTTGTTCCCCGCTCTCCGCCCTTTTCCCTGACCATCCTCTAGCCTGCAGCATTACTTAATCGTACTGCCGTACTGCTGTACCGCCGTCCCGCAGGAAGTCGGTGGAGCGGTCGATCGCTGCGCTGGGCTGCTCCCGCCTCGACCTCTGCTTGGTGCACTGGCCGGAAGCTTGGCTGCCAGGCACTCAGGAACCCGACACAAGTGTGACCCTGCAGCAGACGTGGTGAGGCAGGGGGCCAGCAGGGGGGGGCGGTGAGGCAGGGGGCGGTGAGGCAGGGGGTGGAAGCAGACGTGGTGAGGCAAGGGGAGTGGCGGGGGGCTTGTGAGGCATGGGGAGTGGCAGCGGATGTGGTGAAGCAGGGGTGAGGCAGGGCGGGCCGTATGGTGGGGTTGATATGGGGCCGCGTGGCGCGGCGGTGGCGGCAGCGCGCAGCGGAGCTGCCGTCCTTGCAGCCAAGGGCGGGAGCTGTGCGTGTGCTGTCAGTGGGAACCCCTCCCCTGTGAGGAGGCAGGCACATCCTTAGGCAGGCACAACAGCCGCATGAAAAGAACATGCAAGTCACCTGCCTTGTGTACCACTGAATCAATGCCCACCACCCTCCTCGCTCGATCGCAGGCAGGCGATGGAGGCGCTGGTGGACGACGGCCTGGCCCGCCACATCGGCGTGTCCAACTTCTCCCTGCGCCAGGTCAGCGCGGCTTCCCGGCAGCTTCCTCGCATCCCCGAGCCGCACCCTGCAGCCTGCTCACGTTGGCCCAGGGCTCCATGTGCCTTGCGGCCGTTTGCAGGAGCTGCTCTGCTGCCGGCCTGCTGCAAGAGGCGCTGGCCTGGCCTTTCGGAGGCATGCGTTGGCTACTTGCATGAACCGCTTGCCTTTGACCGCCCATCTCCCTGTCCTGCTGTCAAAATGAACTGGGAGTTTTTCAACCTTTTCTGTTACAACCCCCCTGGCTCGCCGCAGATCGAGGAGCTGCTGGGCTGGGCCCGCATCAAGCCGGTGGTGAACCAGGTGGAGCTGCACCCGCTGCTGGCCCAGCGCAAGCTGGTGGGCGTGTGCCTGCGCAAGGTGCGCCCGCCGGTGCCGCTCTTGGTGCTGCGATCTGGGCGGCACCACTCTGGTTGTTGCGATCTGGGCGGTGCCACTCTTCTTGCTGCATCTGGCCGGGTGTATGCCGGGGTGCATGCGGTGGGCACACGCCTGTGCAAGTCAGTGCCGCTGCTCACTCAGCGGCCGTGGCGGCGCTTGTGGCCAACATCGTTGCCTGCTGTAGGGCATGCTGTAAGGCGGCGCTCCCACTTCTGCTTTTCCCACCTTCCCGCTCACCCACGTACTCCCACCCACCCCGCCTGCCGCCGCCCATGCCGTGCAGGGCGTGCACAGCGTGGCCTTCTCCCCGCTGGGCCACCGCAAGGACAACGAGCTGATGACTCACCCCGCGGTGCAGCAGGTGGCCGCGGAGACGGGCGCTCCCCCGCCGCGGTGCTGCTCAAGTGGAACGTGCAGCGCGGCGTGGCGGTCATCCCCAAGGCCGGCAGCGAGCCCCACCTGCGGGAGAACATCGAGGGGCTGTTCAGCTGGCGGCTGACGTGGGACCAGAAGGTGTGTTCCCCATTCTCGTTTTTTGAAGTTTGTTTTTGGGGGAGAAAGGGGGCTTGTTGTAGTTGAGGGCGTGGCTGCCCCCTTGACCCGGGGTATCCCCCCACCGCCCCCCCACCCCCCACCCAACACCTCACCCGCACGATCGCCTACCCGCCCCCACCCCACCCCCAGGCCAAGTTGGACGCCATCGACTGCGGCAAGCGCTTTGTGGACAACGAGTGGCACACGTGGGACGACGCAGAGGAGGGCGGCGCCGCCAAGCCCAGCCTCGTGCTGTGACCGCGCTGTGGGACCAGCCCCTGCCGCCCCCACCCCAACCTCGTGGCTGCCCTGCTGACTGTCCTCTGCCAACCTGACTTGTGATCACATTCACTTGTTTGTAAGCGAGCAGTTGATGCATTTCGAAGTCAGGCAGTTTTTTTGTAGAGCCTCCGCCAGGGTGTGCTTTGCCTCAAAGCACCTCGCTTGCTCTGCCACTGTGGCGCCGCTCCCATGGCCTCGCCCGCGGCAGCGCCGACAGGCTTGCCGGGCTGCATGCACCGCGTGGCGGTGCAGCCTGGCCCCCTCACAGCCCTCGCTGAGGTTCTGCCAGCCGGCCGCCAGCTCATCAGGTCAGGGCAAGCCGAGACCCGTGTTGTGGAGTTGAAGGCGTGGGCGTGGCGCACCACCACAGGCACCATGCCGCAGAGGCAAGGGGCGGATGTGGTGCCGGTGTTAACCAGGGAGGCGGCGCTCACAGAGGGTAGGCGGAGGTGCCTGCGGCGTGGTACAACACACAGTGCAGCAGTCTTCAAAAAAATGTGCCTGCTCTGTGCATGGCTGCAACTTGCTAGACAGAACGTATCGTGTGCCATTGCCCCCCGCCACCACAGCATGCCCAGCAGGTGTGAAACGCACCAGGAAGAACTGCGTTACCTGTTTTTCACAACCTTCATAGCTCCTTTACGGCTGTCTCCACGCGTGGAGCCCCGAGCTCCGCTCATGGTGAGGTTTGTTCTGATCGCGGCTCGCTGTGACGGCGGCCGGTTGCTCTCGGCGCATGCTGCAAGTCCAAGTTCATGTAATGTTTCGTCCGGCACGCAGGCCACCCGCCAGCTGCAGCGCATGGGCCTGCCGATGCCGCTGGCGGCGCGCCTGCAGGAACGGAACGTGACCACCGCGGCCGCGCTCTACGGACGCACTTTGTTGGACCTGGTCGAGCTGCTGGACCTGCCCTACGACACCGTGCAGTACATCCTGCGGGAGGTGGCGGTGCGCATCGTACCGCCACCTCAGACGGTGCGCTGTGCGGTGCAGCCAACATGCACCGCAGAAACTGTGCTCTTACTCTGCGCCCTTCTTCTCACAGCGGAGCAGGCTGGCGTGGAATTGAAAATATTTTCTGCGGAGTAACTAATGACACAACACGTTGTCCGCGCTTGCAGGCGCTGGCGATGCTGCAGGCGGCGGCGGGCCGCCCGCTGCACCTGCGCACCTCGCTGCCGCCGCTCGACGACGCGCTCTTCGGGCGGCATCCCCGCCGGCAGCGTGACTGAGGTGTGCGGCAGGGGCTGGCCTGATCGCGCTACCGGCTGCCGTGCCTGTGTGTGCTGCTTGGGCATTTTCAGGCGCAGCATCCGCAGATTGCTTGCTGTCAGCCCCTGCAGTGGCAAGCACATCCCGTGCTTGCGTTGAGGCACCCCGGCTTTGGCTTGCGTGTGCTGCAACACCTACATTCTCCGCACACGCAGGTGGTGGGGCCCGCAGGCCTGGGCAAGACGCAGCTGTGCCTGCAGCTGGCGGTGATGGGCTGCCTGGAGCGGGAGGCGGAGGGTGGCGCCGTCGCCTTCATCGACACCGAAAAGAAATTCAGCGCCCGGCGGTGAGCCCGGTCAGCTTCTTTGATAGCGGTTTGCTCATTACTAGCCGTTCCGCTGGCTCGTTAACCGGCTCGCGCAGGGGGTTGCCAGCAGTGCTGCCTGCAGGCAGCGCCTGCGCACACGCCCTCCGCGCTGGCTGCGCAGCATGCCTCGGGACGCTGGTGGGGAGGCTGCAAGGGCTGGAGCCTTTCGCTTTGGGCCTCGTTCACCCACCTGGCATGGGCGTGGACAAGGCTTTGCATGCCCCTAGATAATCAAGGGGACCTCATCAACGCCGCCCAGCTGTCCCTCCCGCAGGCTGGGCCAGATTGCGGCGCAGCGCTTCCCCGACGCATACCCCTCTGAGGAGGCTCTGGCCGGGATGGCGAGCCGCGTGCTGGTCTTCAACCCCGCTCTTCCCAAGAGCTGCTGCACACGCTGCAGGTGACGAGTGGGGTGGGGGGTGCATCGAGCGGTGGCTGGTGGACGCCAACACGCGGCGTGCAGGTGTCAGCGGGTGGGTGCACTGAGGGGTGACGGGTGACGGGTGGGAGGCAACACGCGGCGCCTCAGACCGCTGTCGTGCTTTTGCCTGTCGCCGGCGCCGCCTTCACGAAACAGACGCTGGAGCCGACCATCATCGAGCGGCGGGTGCGCCTGGTGGTGCTGGACAGCGTGGCGGCGCTGGCCCGCGCCGACTTTGCGCCAGGCAGCCTGCCGGAGCGGCAGCGCATGCTGGGGCAGCAGGTGGGTGGTTGGCGGGGTGGGGCGGGGGTGGAGGTGCATCTGTGAGCTGATGCTGTGCTGATGCCGGAGGACTGTCGGTCACACGAGTCGGTAACCAGCAGCACACTCGAGATGCGTGGCTAGGGCTGCCCTGCCGCTCTCCCGCATTCGGGATGGTCCACCAGCCCATTGGCTGTGGCTTCTCGAAGACCTGCGGATTGCTGTCCACTCAGAAAAATCGCGTCATGCTTCGACTGCTGTTGTGAGCGCCATTTCCGGCCCTCTGCCGCTGCCGCAGGCATCCCGCTTGAAGTACCTGGCAGAGACCTTCAGCATCCCGGTGCTGGTCACCAACCAGGTGACGACGCGCATTGGCGGCGGCGGCGGCGGCGGGGGCACCTGACGGCGGCGCTGGGCACGCTGTGGGCCCACGCCGTCAACACGCGCCTCGTGCTGGAGCTGGCGCAGGGTGGGGGCCCTGGGGGTGCTGCGGCTCGAGCTGGGTGGGGTGGGGGTGTTCCGCTTCCACTGCCTCACTGCCAACAAGCTGGCAAAGGCCGTGGAATCGCGCCCAGCCTGCCAACCTGCGCCTGACCTGTGCTGCTGCTCCAAAGGCTGTGGGCTGCCGCCCAGCCCGTCGACTTGCGCCTGCCAGGATGCTGCTGCTCCCGCCCGCTGCCCGGCTCCGGCTCCAGCCCGCTGCCCAGGCAGACAGCCTAGCGTTGCCCAACAACAGAATACGCTGTGCGCCCTCCCACACTCTCCGCCCCTGATCAATAGATGCGAAATCAACTCAAAGCTCCTCTCCGCTCCCGCAGGCACCCGCTTCCTGCGCATCGCCAAGTCGCCGGCGGCGGCGGCCAGCGGCTTCGCCTATCACGTCACGGCGGCGGGGCTGGAGGTGCTGCCGGGCGTGGAGGTGCCGCCGGAGCTGCTGCAGGCGGGCAGCGTGGCTCATGAGGCCATTGCCAACGAGCAGGCGTACGAGCAGCAGGCCCCAGGCTTCTTGCTCTGATGGAACATGCACGACTGACTGTGCCGGACGGACAGGCCAACGTCTCTGCTTTGGCAGTGAGCAGCCCGGAGCGAGGCAGGCTCGATAATCACGCCGTGAGGTTGTAACCCACCACATCAAAGCTGTGTCACGCTTTTAAGGTGCGTGCTCTTAATAGGGCAAAGAGAAATGAGAAGGCATCCAACCCTATACGTGTGTGCGGCAGGGTGCCTGGCGGCGTCTCATCGCATCAGAAAAACATGCATAACAAGGCGCAAATCAAATAACGAAACAAATCGCCTGAGGGCCGAAAATAGGAGAACTTGCTGCTGGGCGTGACATGCTGCGCGCCGCCCAGCAGCAGGGCGCGCGGCCCTAAAATCATCTGTTACACGCGTGTCTGCAAGCGAGCATTGATGGCAGCGGGTCTTCATCGAACCTACTCCCTTCAGCTGCCCAGCGATTTGCAGCCGAGCGGCCCCCTGCAGCAGTCAGCTTTCGTAGCCATGGACAGCTTCAAGGCACACTGCGAGCAGGGCACCGGTGAGTGCCTGCTGCGGCTGAAGCCATGCAAGGCTCCCGCGCCGGTAAACCCGGCGTCTTCCGTGGCGCTGGCGTCGTGTTGGGCCTGCACATATCTTGGTTATGGTCTTGGCAGTGTTTGGGGATCATGGCAGCTACCGCGCCCTTCCTGCCGCCTTCGCCGGCAACCAAACGCTCCTCTCTCCCACTTTGCTCGCTTGCAGTCGTCCTTGAGACTGCCAAGCCAGACCCGCGCTTCCCAGCCACCAACCAAAGCAAGGTGGGTCGCATACGGTGGGACAAGGCTGAGGGAGCGACTGGCGGCGGCGGTGCAGGCAGCGACAAGGGATGTTGCCTGCTGTTTCTTCCCCTTTCCAGTGCAAGCATGCTCCCGACAGATCTGTGCAGCACCTTTGTCTCCTGATTTGTGATTCGTGAATTAGTTACAACACAAGCCAGCCACCCTCGCTCCCAGCCGACTTGTGTCTTGTGTTTACTCGTTGACGTCTGTCTGCAGGCCTGCTATGTGTGGTACAACGAGCTGTACAAGTGCTACGCACAGAAGGGCAAGGAGGACGAGCAGTGCGCCAAGATCAAGAAGGATGTGCGGTGCGTTGGCAGCCGCGCTGCCCGTGAACCGCTGCCTGGGGGCCCTGCGTGCTGGTCGATCGTTCGCGCAAGGTGCATCTTGGTGCTGCCTGCCGCTCCTTACCTCTTGCCCGTTACCTTTGGCCATGCACCTGCAGCTCCATCTGCCCCGATGAGTGGGTGGCAAACTGGGAGGAGCACCGCGAGAATGGCACCTGGTGCGCAGTGGAGCCATCACGCCGCTGCTTGGCCTGAGGGCAGAATCTGCTGCAAACTCGCTTGGGTGCTCGATGCTGCCTGCTCCTGCCTTGTCCAACTGTGCGCTCCCTCTGCTGCCGCCCTGTCACAGGTGGGGCAAGTACTGAGCGGCTAGCGGCCCGCGGACGCATGCGGCTGGGAGCGTAGATCAGCGCCCGCTGCCTGCCTGCGCCGCCTCTGCGTCATCACCGTTCCTCGCCCTCCACCTCTGCTGGGCTCCCAGTTTGGGGCCCTCGCACGCTTCCTGCTCCGCACTGCCTCCCTATCCCCCTGCTCCCGCCCCCACTGCTTGGCGCTGCTGACTTGCGGCGCCCTTGAAGGATGCCCCATAAGCGCGGCGCCGCCCCTCGTGCCCACGCCTCAGCGCTGCTGCTGAACGGTATAACCACAGCACTTGCGGAGCACTCCCCCTATTCCGTTCCCCCTCTCCCCACTGTGTAATTTAAAAGAATTATGGCTCATCCCTGCTGCTTACAGAATGCAGACGGCCATCGGCAGCCGACTGGTTTGCGGCCAGCATGGGGTTCAGGCAGTCACGGCTTCACCAGCTGCAGCGGTGCTGTCAACTGACTCCCGGCGCCCCTCAAGGGCCGGAGAAGCAGAAGCGCTCCGAGGCGGCCTGGCAGACCTCGAAGCCGTCGAAGCGGTTGTCGTTGCCCTGCCGCAGGCCAACGGGCGACGGGGAGGGCGCTGCGTGTCAGGCGCAAAGCGAGCGGCACAGCACGGGGTGCAGTCTGGCTAGGCAGCAACCCCTGCTCCTGCTGCTGCTGTCAGCAAGCTCGCAGCTTGCTGGCGGGCTCAGCCCCGGCTGGGGCCCACCTGGCAGCCGCCGTACAAGAAGGGGCGGCACGTGGCCGCCTCGTTGTCCCAGAACCAGGCAGGCATGGCGGAGCGGCAGGGGCCCGTCTTGGCCGGCTGGGTGCAGAAGGAAGAGTTGGTGGGGCCCTGCACAATGCGTGTGTGTGTGTGTGTTGGGGGCAGCAGGATTAGCAGCGCTTCTGCTCCCATGCATTAGCTCGCAGCCGAGGGGCTGAAGGCGCCCGCATGCCACACAGGCTGGAGCCCAGCCTTTGGCAGCCAGCCAAACGAGGGCGCACCTCAGTGGCCGGCGGCACGCTCCGCACGCTGTCGGCCCCCGGCCCCTCGGCTGCTGCGCCCGCTGGGGCCTCGGCGGCGGGCGGCTGCGGCAGGCTGCACAGGTTGCAGGTGCGGCGGCAGAAGCCGCCATCAACCATCCAGCTCTCGGAGCACTGCGCGAGGCAAATGGTGTGTGTGGTGGGGAATGGAGGGGTGTGTAGGCCCCCTTGCGTGAGTGGCAGCATGCCCCCAGGAGTGTTCGAGCCACTTCAAGTACCCCTAAGACTGCATGCTCACCTTGCCCCAGCCCTTCTGCTGCTCGCAGGTGAACCCTTCGGGGGTGGGCCTGTCGAAGCAGGGGCGGGCGGCGCCGGTGCGGGTGGCGGGGCCGTGGCTTGCTGAAGGAGAGCTCGCCGTGCCGGCACTCCCGTGCCAGATTGCCCTGTATGTTTGTAACCAGAGATAGTTAGTGATCAGCAAGGCCAGCAGGTCTCAAGCCAGCGAGGGCTCACCTAGAACCAGGGCCACCGCCGGCGTCAGAGCGGCAGCTGCCGCCAGCAACAGCATGCAGATGGGCAATGCTCCAAGCCCGCGCGCCATACTCAAATACCTCCAAGAATCCAAGTGAGCAATAAAACGGGCAACGGGGCTGTGCGAACGAGACCGAGGACGCTGAACGCGGGGGCGCGAAACAGCTGGGCGGGCTTAAATGCCGCAGCAGTGTTCAGAAAGTGTTGCTTTTGGACTCCCAGGTGAATGACGGTTTGCTCTGTCTCCTCTTTCCCCTATAATGCCACAAATGGGCGCACTTGTACAGCAAAGATTGCAGCTGCGATGAAGGGCCAGAGAGGGCTTCTTGGGGCTGCCAATACTATATGAAAACGGTAGGTGCTTGAAACCTCTCGGAAGCGATCCATAGAGATCACGGCGCCATGGTGAACCCTTGCAAATGCCCAACATCCACGGGGGCGGGGGTGCCGCATCAGGAGCCTGCCCAGCTTGCACCCTGTGCTGAGCACATCCAGCACCATGGAAATCCTCCAGGCACAGCAATTATGGTTGATGTGTCAGAAAGAAAGGCAGGGCAGCCCTTCGCCTGTCAGTAAAAGGTCGGCCCATGTGGCAGAGCTACGGCAGAGCGGCGGCGGCGGGTGACATGCACTGTTGCCGTTGCAGCGCCTGCACGGCTATTTATCAAATGAACCGTTACTTACATGCCGTTCTGATTGTCTTCCTGGTGGGGACGGGCTCCACAGCGTTGGGGCTGTGCCTATCTCCACCAGCGGAGGTTCAAGTTCCGAACGTCACGGAGAGCGGCTATTTGGATATTGACGACAAGGGCAGTCGGGTGTTTTTCATCTTCTATGAAGCCCAAAGCATTGCGGAGGCGGGCCAGTCTCGACACCATTCTGAGCGTGCCGATTACCCTGTGGCTCCAGGTGAGGCTGTAGAGACTTGCATGCATCATACAATGTGTCAAGCATGCCCACAAGTCGCTCCGTCGCCCGGCAACCAGGCAGGTGTCGCCGCCGCCAGTGGCGCCACTTGCCCCTGCTGCTTCACGAATCGTCCCCTCTGTTGTCCTCAACACACGCAGGGCGGGCCCGGCTGCGCCTCGCTGTTTGGCGCCTTTTATGAGCTGGGTCCCGAGCTGGTGGCGGAGGACTTGAGCCTGCAGCCCAACCCAGGCGGGTGCTTCCCGCCGCGCGTGCTCGTGCCGCCGTCGCCGCCTGGCCAGCCTCCCGCGGGCTCGACGCCAGCATGAGCAGTATCCTTCGCATCAACAGCACACCGCCATGCGCGCTTGCAGGTGCCTGGAACCGCCGCTCAGCGCTGCTCTTCGTTGATCAACCCATCGGAGCGGGTTTCAGCGTGCCGGGTGCGTTCTCCCGCTGCGGGCCCAGCTCAGCAACCCTCGACTGCCTGCCTCTCACCCGCTGCTGCCAGAACCAACAGCGCTGCCGCATTGGCACCTTTGCCATGCATTGCTTCGCCCACGAGCGGCACGTCCGGTGTGTGTGGTCTCTGCTCGTAGGCGCGGGGCGGGACATTCCGCGGGACGAGCTGACCCTGGCTGCGGACCTCTACGCAGCCCTGCAGGCTTTCTTCCTGGCCCCCGCCCCTGCCTGCAGCAGCGGCCCCTGGTCATCGCGGGAGAGAGCTACGCGGGTGGGCGGCGCTGCAGCGCCTCAGCGTGCCGCCGCCGTGCAGCGGCGGCCCCGGCGCTGGATGCTGGCCGGCCTTCTTCAATGTGTTCATACTAGGATTAACAGCTGAGCGCTGCCGGTTTCAGCTGTTGTTCAGCAGTGAACCAGCGTTTCCCTCTTCTGCCGCTCTGAATCTTCCTCGCGATGTCCTTGCCGCGCCTGCAGGGAAGTACGTGCCATCCATTGGCCACTTCATTCTGCAGCAGGCCGCCCGCCACAACGCCAGCCTCAGCCTGGGAGCGCCGCGCGCCATCCCCAGCCCCGCAAAGACCCGCAAGCTGCCGCCCGCCCTGGCGGCGGCCCGGCCGCTGCTGTCCCGGCCGCCGCTGTTTGACCTGCGGGCCCTGGCCATCGGCAACGGATTGACCGACCCTGCGGTCCAGGTGGGCTGCGATGTGGAGCTATAGGTGTGGTGTGCAGCTGCATGAAGCGGCTTGCACTGAGCACACGCAGCGTGTGCGCTCAGCAGGGCATCTTTTGCGCCATGCAAGGGCAACCGGGAATGCTCGCCACCTTTGTTGGGCCCCAGTGGTTTATGAAGCGCCTGCGAGGCCCGTCGCTGCCAGTGGCGACAGCTGCGCTGCACATGGGCACTCGCCTCTGCCTCCTTTGCCCCCGCGCTGTTTGCGCCGCCGCAGCTGCACAGCTGCTGCTGCACCCCACAGCCGACACGTTCGGTCGTGCGCTGTTCACCGCCGCCGCCCACTGTGCCCACATGCCAACCCCCGGCCCCGCAACGCCCTACCCCCACCCACACCCACACCCACACCCCTCTTGGGAGGGCTGCCAGCAGGTCAGCCGCCCACTTTGCTCACATGCCGCCCCCCCCCCCCCCGCGCCCCCCCCCCCCCCCGCGCGCCCCCCTGCCCCCCCGCGCGCCCCCCACACACACACACACACACACCTTAATACCGGCTGCAAGCAGGTGACCGCCCACGCCGACACCGCCTACTTCATGGGCTACATCGACCCTCGGCAGCGCCTGCGCGCCATGACCATGCAACTGGAGGCGGTGCGCATGATTGCCGCGGGTGGGTGGGCGGGTGGGTGGGTGGGTTGGGAGTCGTGGGGGCGCTGCTGCTGGGTCTGAGCGTTTGTGGGGCCCGTTGCCAGTGCTTGGGAGCATGAGGAACGGCACAGGATGTGGGCTGCGTTGGGGCAGCATGAGGAACGTGGGTGCTGCTGGCGGGTGGTGGATCCGTCAGCCAGCTCCAGAGCCGCGAGCTGCAGGGCCGCACAGCGCCGTTGCTCGACTGTGTGGGGGCTGTGCTCCCCAGCCATCCAGCGCGAGCGCAGCGCAGCGCTGCCTTAAATCCAGCCCTCAGGCGCGCTCATCTGTGGCCCCTGCCCGTCACCCAACCGCCCACCCTCACCCACCCTTACTCGCCGCATACACACAGCACCACCATTCCACCCACTCACACCATTCTCACCCGCTCTCTCATGCAGGCCGTTGGGAGGAGGCGCACGCTGCGCGCGGCGAGCTGCTGGAGCACATTCGCAGCTCGGCCGGAGTGGCCACGCTGCTGGACATGCGCAGGTGTGAGCGCCTGTGTGTGTGCATGTGTGCGTGTGTGTGTGTGTGTACGTTTGTTTGGTGAAGGGAGTGCTGCAATTTAATGTGTGGCACCGCTGCGGTCCCGCAGGTACGAGGACTACGATGCCGGGAAGCTGGTGGACTGCTATCTCAACCTGCCGGAGGTGCAGGTGCGCCTTTCAGCGGTACCGCTACAGCACTGCTGCCGCCGCCATGGATGGAAAAGCACCATCTGCTATGGGTTATGGCGCAGGCTGCCTCAGCGGCCGCCCTTGTAGTGCCCCTCCCGGTCGGCAGCTGCGTGCCTACACCACGTCTCCCGCGGTTGCCTCCACCTTGGGTGGACCACCCATGCCGTCTCCCCCCCCGCCTTCTGCCCTGCCCGCAGGCTGCCCTGGGCGTAGCGCCTGGCTTGGAGTTTCAGTCCTGCTCGGATGCGGTGGGGAGGCGCTGGGCGCCGACGTGATGCGCAGCGTCAAGGCGCTGCTGCCTGACCTGCTGGCTGCCTACCCACTGCTGCTGTACCAGGGTGGGTGCGCGTGTGTGTGTGTTTGTCTGTGTGTGTGTGTTTTGTGTGCACTGGCAGACAGCATTGGAGCTTGGGCGCAGGGCTCGGGGCGGGAGGGTGCTGCTGCAGCCCCCATGCCGCTCCCCCTGCTGTGTGCCTTGCTGCTGTTCGGCTGCTGTTTGTGCTGCCTTGCCTGCTGGGCGTCCTGCTTTCGGGCTTGCTGCAGCCCTGTGCAGGCAGCAGGCGCGCTTTTAAACCTTGCCTTTTAAACCTTGCCTGCTGATGCCTCCTCCTGCATCCACGACCCGCCCGCCCCCACACCCACCTACTTGCCCCCCCCTCCTTCCCCTCTGCCCGCCTCCCCAGGCATGTGGGACGCCCAGGATGGTGCTGCCTCGTCCGAAGCTTGGATCTACGGCTTGGACTGGGAGGGCAGGGAGGGTTTTGCGGCGGAGCAGCGGCGCATCGTGCGGGCTCGGGACTTGGAGGAGGGGACAAACGAAGCGGCTCCACCAGGATCCTTGAAAGCTGGCGGCGGAGGCAGCGGCGGCGCTGCAGCGCTGCACCTCGGCGGCCGCAGCGCGGCCGCAGCGGCCGGCTGGCACACGCAGCGACAGCTGCTGCAGCGTGGGAGCGGGCCCCGGGGGCGGCGCTGCGTGGGAAGCACGGCGGTTCAGGCGAGCGGGTGGTTGCCTACTGGAAGCAGGGCGGGCACCTGACCCACGTCGTGCTGCCAGATGCTGGACACATGGTGCCTCGCGATGCCCCGCTGGCCGCCCGCTTCATGCTGGAGAGCTGGCTGGCGGAGGCTCTCAAGTAGGGCGGCAACGGCAGCGCGGAAACAAGCCGCATGCGGCGGCGTGGCGGCGCAGTGACGAGCCGCACTAGCGCTCACAAGCGGCCCTGCCTGCCCTTCTACGACGTGCGTATGCATGGCTTGCGGCTGTTGGGGCTGCTTTGCACGCCCTCTCGCTTAGCCCGTCGCCCGGACGGCCTCACGACCCCCACGGCTGCCGCCTCTGCCACCAGCTGCCTGGCGCCAGCACAACAAGTGCCCGCTCAAATTCCACGTTCTCGTGCCGGCAGGCATGCTTCCTCGTGCTCAGAGATGCTAGTATACACACTGCAAGGCATAAAACCCCACTAAACATCACGTCTGTAGATGTTGAAGCTTCACGCGGGCGCTGCCGTCACCAGCTGGCATGTCGTTTGGGGGCGCGCGTGCCGCCACCGCCGCAAGCTGTCACTTGCAGCCTTAAGGCGCATTGTGGAGGCTTAACTGCAAAGCGAACCAGTTCGATTGACTGAAAATCACACGCAGTGAGGTCACCAAGGCACAGCTTCCCACACCTCCCAGGCTTGGAAAGGCCAAGAGAGCGTCGTCGCTGCGCTGCATGCAACCCGCCCCAGCTGCTGGAAGCAGCACCCGCCTTCTCTGACCCTCTTGCAAATACTTAACCACACTGCCTGGGTGTGTGTGCAGGTCGAGTACAAGGTGAGGCACCATGCCTGCCCGTGGGGGAACTGCGACTCCCCACCCGAACCTCCAGCCTGCCCAAGGTTGCCCACCCAGCATGCAGTTTTGCATTCATAACTCAAACGTTCAGACAAGGCGCGGCGCACGCGATCCCGCTGCTGCAGGGCCAGCCGCGTTTCTGCTGCAGACAGGCAACAATGAGAACCGCCACGGTCCTTGGACTGGTTGCGCTGCTGCTGGCAGCCGCCGCCAGCCCCGCCTGCGCGGCACGGCCAGGCCTGGGTGAGCTGTGCGGCTGCAGCCGCCGCTGGCACGCCCGTAGGACTGCGCGCGCGTGATGGATTGGCGATGGGCAAATGTTAATGAACTTTCGGAATTTCAGCAGTCACGTCCTCATTTGCTTGATGTCATCCGAGCCTTCTGGCAGGTCCCGCCGCCGCCCCTCCCCCTGCCCCCGCCCGTCAAGTGCCTGCCCCTGCCAACCCGCTCGCAGGCCACTTCACCTCCTTCCGTCACCTGCTCCAAAGCGCCAGCGCCCAGGCCATCGCAGAGGCCGTGGCCACCGGAAACACCGCCGCCGCCGCCGAGGCCATTGCTGAGGTCCGGGGGATGTGGCGCTGGCGGGGTGGTGCCCGCTGCTCTCCCCGCTCCCTCGGAACGCCCAAACCTGTTGCCCGGCTTCCCTCAGCTTCCCCTTGGCCCACCCGCATGCCCCAGGCTGAAGCTAGCGGTAACGCAGAAGCGATCGCTCAGGCCACCGCCATCGCGGCCGCCTCAGGCAACAGCCAGGCGTTTGCGCAGGCCGCTGCGGAAGCGACCGCGCAGGGCGCCAACGCTCAGGTGCGGCTGCGCCGCCGCTCCTTCTGCTTTACTGACCCACACGCGCATGGCATGCCCCTTCAGCACGTAATCGCGCTCTCTGGCTGGAGTGTTGCACCGAACCTATTGTGTGTTGCGCACCGCATAGCGTCCTCACCCCACCACACACACACACACACACACACATATACACGAATACGTGCCCACCGCAGGCTGTGGCCTCCGCCATCAGTTCCGCCACCGGCCAGACCGTGGACCCCAACGCCCTGCAGCAGGGCAACGCGGGCGCTGTCTCCAACGCAATCAACCAGGGGGTGGGATGTGAGTTGGGGGCTGGGGTGTGGGGGTGGGTAGGTCAAAGAGGGGGAAGGCAGCGGCGGCGCACGCTTCCCTTGCCTGGCTCCCCTTCTGCCCGGCTCCTGGTGCCAGGCTGGCTGCCTGCCCCTGGTGAGCAGCAGCGGCGTCCACTCGTCTCCCCGTCGCCGCTGCGGACCTACTTCTCCCTTTCTCTTTTCTTTCTTTCCTTCCACCTGCAGCCTGCTCCTCCCGCGCCTCCTCTTCCGCCAGCGGCTTCAGCCAGCAGGCCACCGCCGTGAGCGAAGCCATCGCCTCCGCCGTGGCCAACGCGTGCGGCGGCGGCGACGCCACGGCCCAGGCCAGCGCCGCCGCGCAGGCGACTGCCACGGTGGGCACGGCTGAGGGAGGGGCTGCAAGCCTGCTGGGGGCAAAGGGGACAGCCTATTCTCCATGGAGAAGGCCCTGCCTAAGCATTCAGCCACACAACTTTTGGCTGGCCCCTGCGCGCGTGCAGGCCACCGCTCAGGCCTATGCCTCAGCCGCCGCCGAGGTCCAGTCATCCCCAGGGTGCAGCGGCTGCGCCAGCGCCAGCGGTACCGGTGAGCGGCCCTGGTTGGAAGCTGCCTGCTCCATGGCTGAGCAGCGCTGCCCTGAAGGGCACGAGGTGCTCTTTCCATACTTCCGAGCTCCCCGCCACATCTGAAAGAGCATGCACGCAAGACATCCCCCATCTGACACAACTGAACACCCCAATCCCCCACCCCACCCGCCTCTCCCCCACCCCCTTCCCCCACCCCTTTCCCCTCCTGTGTACGCGCAGCCACCGCCGTGGCCGAAGCGCTGGCGTCCGCCACCGCCTCCGCCTTTGCCCAGGCCGCCAGCTGCTGCCAGAACCAGGCCCAGGCCATCGCCAGCGCCCTGGCCACCGCTGTGGAGCGCCAGATCGCCACCGCCACCGCCTCGGGTGAGCCGCCGCCGATGGCGCCGCAGTTGCTGCCGTCACATGGGAACTGCTTCGCACTTGCCGCCCCAGGCCCTCACCCCGCCCTGTTGCTGCCCTCACCCCGCCCTCGGCCGTGCCCCCGCCCCCGCAGCTGCGGCCGTGTGTGCGCCAGCGGCGGCGGCAGCGCCTCTGCCTCCAGCAACGCGATCTCCACCGCCGTGGTACGCCGCCGCCCGGCACCTGACGCAGCATTGCCAGCCACCATGCAGCACCGCTTGGCTGACGCATGCTGCCATGTCCAGCTGTGCACAAGCCTTGAGTGTGGCCCCGGGGCACCCCTGAACATCCCTGGGCATCCCCTCCCACACACACCCCACCCCACCCCTCCCCACCCCACCCCCGTGCAGGCCCAGGCCACTGCCAGCGCCTTTGCCGACGCCTTTGCCCAGGTCAGCCAGTGCCGGGCATCGGGCAGCGCCGGCGGCGGCGCTACCACCGGAGGTGGGTGTGCGGCGCTGGTGGGGCGCTGGCTGTTCCGCGTTGCCGTGCACTTGAAGCTTCTCAAAAGATTCAACCATGCTTGTTGAATCATGCATGATGTGCCTCTTGCGCTGCCTGCAGGCGGCACCACCACGCCCACCACCCCCTCTGGCGGCGGCCAGCCCAGTGGCGGCACCCAGGGCGGCGGTCAGCCCAGTGGCGGCACCCAGGGCGGCGCCCAAGGCGGCGGCGGCGGGACCGGCAACCTCCAGTCCTGCTTCGGCTTCATCCGCTCTTCTTGCTGCACCTCTCAGGCCCCCAACCGCTGTGTGTGCGCCGGCAACTCCAACCGCTGCCAGTTCGGAAAGGTGGGCCCCGGCACAGCTGCTGCTACCAACCGCTTGTCCCGGTGCCGCTGCCTCCCCTCCTCTGCTTTTCTGCTTGACCCACTTTTGACGCACTTTGTGTTGCCTTTCCACTGCCGTTGCAGGCCAGCAGCAACCCTCTGGTCTACGGCCCCGTGTTCAACAACCAGGTGCAGACCGCGGGCGCTGCCGGTGCTGAGCTGGCGGCGAGGCGGGCGGCGGCGCCGCTGTGAAGCATCAGGAGCCGCAACTCCTCCGAGAGTTGCCCGACGGTAACGGTTTTGAAAGCGACAGACGCGTTGATTGCGCCCCCCATGCACATAGCATTGCACGCGGCGGGCAGATTAGCTGGCTGACCCCGACTAAAAATGGGGCGCGGCAGCGCACTGCTGCTCCCTGGAGCCTCCGACGCATGTGGGCAGTTTGCTGTGTTCTGCCTGTGTAAATAACGCCTCCAAATGCTGACTACTCATTGGCAGCAGGACCGCAGGCAGCCTCGCTTCGCAGCGGCTTCACCACCCTGTCGGGGTTGCGTCCTGCCCTGCAGCGTCCCTGCTTGCCAGCTCGCGCCTCAGAAGACTGCAGCCCAGCAGCCGCAGCTAGCTGTTCGGCCTCAGCACGGAGGTCAGCGAACGCTGCAGCAGCCTCTCCTGCGCCACTCGCCACGTCGGCAGCATAACTGCGCAGCTGCGCCACGTCGGGATCGGCGTTGCTTTGCAGCTTTTGTACGGCGGCACTGGCTGACTGCTTCGTCCCATGCAGGCTGTGCACTTCAGAAGCATGCAAGTCCTCCCCCAGCTGCTCTTTGTTGGCCTGCTGGAAGGTGCGCGCTGCAGGCAGGGCCTACAGTGGTGGTTCGGCTCTGCCCAAGCCTGCCTTGCCTGCTGCCCAGCCAAGCTTCACACCCCCTCACTGCTGTTCTGCACTGCAGTGGCGGCTTTGGTGGCAGCCGCCGGCTCCACGTCTTGGAACTCGACCAGCCGGGCGCCGCCAGCCTCCTCGTGGCCACCGTGGTGCCTGCACCCCTCCACATGGACTGGGCTGGCCCAGGCGTCCCTGGCGAGCCCATAGCCCTGCTGCTGCTTGTACTGCTTGGCCAGCGCATACACCTGACGCAGGATGATGCTGGCCCTGGCGTTGCTGGCCTGCTGCAGGGTGCTGTCGCCCTCAGTGCCCAGCAGCCCCTGCCACAGCGCTGTGCTGTTCAGCTCGCAGCGCACCTGCATGGGCTTCACCCCCAACCTGAGCAGAGTGCTGCCCATGGCGTGCAGGGTGGGGTGCATCTTCAGGCGCGCCAGGCTTCGGCACTGCCAGGGTCATGAAACCTGGTGGGTATCTGGCTGCGTGACAGCCACGATGCTGGTATGCTTGAACTGTATGGCATAGGGGCATCCGCAATGCTCGGACGCACACGCATCTGTTGCCCAAGCTGCCCGCTTTGGCTTTTTCCAGGCTGCCAGATGCTCTGCCCGCTCTTCCGCCATCGGGGTCTGTCCTGTAGCACTGGTGAGCTTGGGGAGGGCACCTGCCGAAAAGGGCAGCACGCAGAGTAGGCTGGAAGAATGCAAGGCATCGCCTTGTGTTGCTGTGAGCACTAGTAATATTGCCTTGGAGGCCGTGCAGGCTGCGAGCAGTTCGTCCGAGAGGCGTAGTGCCGCCACGCCACCCACACGCGCACCGCCGGCTGGCTCATCTCGATGCAGGAGCAGAAAGCGGCTGGATTGAGCAATGCAGGGGCTCGCCGCTGCTGCTGCCGCTGCCGCTGCTGCTGCCAGCCTGCGCCTGGGGCTGAAGCTCGCAATTACACCTGGCGCTGACCGGGACCTCCTCCTCTGCATCCGCTGCCCTGCAGAGCGCGTGTCCTTCAGGCGGAGCGACCCTGTGGGCAACTGCTGATTTATGACACGTGGTCTGGCGGCGGCTCTGAGAGGCTTAACGGCCTCGTGGCGGCGCCGAGGATGGCGCCCTCATCAAACCCAAGGTGCTGGCCCTTCATGCCCAGAATGGGCGGGGTGCTAGCCTCCCTGAGGGCGTTGACCTCGGCAGCCAGGTCCTCACGCGGGGGGCTGCCTTGGCTCCCAGGACCCCCTGCCGCTCGAGGACCTGGCTGCCGAGGTCAACGCCCTCAGGGAGGCTAGCACCCCGCCCATTCTGGGCATGAAAGGCCAGCACCTTGGGTTCGACGAGGGCGCCATCTTCGGCGCCGCGCAGCATCGGCCCTTGCTAGCGTCGGCGGAGCGCCGGTTGAGGCCCCGGGCACGTAGCAGGCAGAGGGCCATCAGTTCTTTGGTGTTGCCTGCGTCGGGAGCGAGGGGCACCGCCAGGGCTGGCACCTGCACAGCGTGGGCGGCAGCACGACCAGCAGCGGCGGCGGTTCACACCCAGGTCACGTGCGGGATGCGGCGTCACCAGCTGCGGATTGGCGCGCGCATCGGCGCAGGCGGCTGACGGTCCGCATTGGCGGCGTCGGCAGGCGACAAACCTGTCTATCCCTCCCCCGCTTTTCACCGTTTCACGTGGATCTTCGCTCACAAGCCCGCCAGGAAGTAGGAGTGACCACGAGCTGTGCGAGCGGAAGGCATGCAGCGGGTTTGGCAAGCCCCGCATGCATGGCAAAATTGTCGTGCCTTGTTCATTATCGTGATGAGCACGGGGCTGTCCGTGCCGCAAGGCGTTGGCACGCCGTGGTGCACTGGCCGCTCTGCGGAGAGTTGGAGGCGGCGCCCGCAGACCGCCCCTCCGCTAAGCGGTCAGTGCACCACGGCATGCCAACGCCTTGCGGCACCAACAGCCCCGTGCTCATCATGATCATGAACAACGCACGCCGGCTTTGCGGTGCAGGCGGGGGTTTTCTTGCCGAGCCTGCTGCCTGCCTGCCACTCGTGTTGCCCTGGCCGCCTCCCCGCCCGACTGTGCGCTCCCTTGCCTGCCTCCCATCGACCCAACCCCCTTGTCATTAACCCTCGCCCTGCTCCCGCATTGGTGCTGCGCAGGTCGAGGTGGAGGAAGCCGTCCGCAGGAAGCCGTCCGCATAGCATCACGGGCACAGGCGGACCAAGAGCTGGCGGCGACAGGTGGCAGCCTCGACCCATGCGCCGCCGCCCCCCCGACGACCTGTGCGTGGCCCCGCCGCCACTCTTGGAGGAGGAGGGGGGGCCCTTGGGATGCGCACGCGGAGCCAGAGGGTGCGAGGGGAGGGAGGGCGGGAGGGGCACAAGCGGTTGGCGCTGCTGCTGTGCCGCTGGGGTGCCGTGCCATTGCTTGCTGCGCTGTGGCGCGCGCCCCAGGGCCCTTGCTGCCTGTGCAGGCGAGGGCGCCTCCGCGGAGGCGGAGGCGGAGGCTGGGGCGGCGGGGCTGCCCATGGCGGCGGGCGGCGAGGCGCCAGGTGGGTCGTGTGCAACCTTGCGCCCCTTGTGATGCGCACGGGGTAACAGCAGCACCAGCCTCCCGCTGTTGCCGCCGTCGCCGCCGTGCACTGCCCCTTTTTTCCACACACGCCCGCTCCGGCTCCCCGCGCAGGCCCAGAGATGCGCAAGCTGCTGGCGGCCCTGAAGGAGAGCAGGGAGTTGGGTTTTCGGGCCACCATCTCCCAGGCCCGATTGCTGCCCATCAAGCACTCCCACGCAGTCATGCTAGTGGTGAGCGGCGGCCCCTGCTTCGAGATTAGCCAGGCGGTGGTGCGCGCATGGCTGATGTGGCGGCACTACGCCTCTCGGGCGAGCTTGCTGGCAGCGGCCGTGTGGGAGGTGCTCTCCCCCGCCCAGCTGGCAGCCCTGACTGCTGCATGCAGCAAGGACGCGCTCGATGCCGCGCTGGCGGCCCCCAAAACTTCGGGCGGGGATGCGGTTGACCCCCGAGGAGCGCGCTTTATCGGCCACGGCGCTCGCAAGTGGAGGCCCACGGCATAGGGCAGGTTGCCACCTGTCGCATGCAACAGCTGTGGTGTTAACGGCCCGGCACCAGCATCCGAAGCAGCACCTGCGCTGCTGCTGGGGCTGTTGCACTGACTGGCGTCACCTGACGGCGTGCTGCTGCCGACAGAGTGATGCTGCCTGTCAGCAAGCACAGCTGTTGTTAGCAGCAGATGTTGCAGTGGCACTGCTGTGACATGCTATTCATGCTATGCATCCCTTCTCTGCCCCACTGTTATCCCTTGCATTGGCCTTATGCTGCTTCTTGCGGTTTAATCCTCACACTCTAGCGGTTTGCAGCACAGCGGTCCAGAGTGAGTTCAGCCTAACTAAGCTTGGCGGTGCGGCGCGCAGGGACTGGCGAGGTGCCGGCTGTGCGGTTGGGGCAGGTGGGAAGGTGGGCGGGCTGCTGCAACTGCTCATCATTCTGCCGCGAAAGCGCCGCCGTCGCCGAGGAGCCCCGCCCGCCGCTTCTTGCTGTTGGAGCCAGCTGAAGCACAGCAGCCCACACGGCTGCAGAGCACATCAGCACCGCCACAGGCAGCATCGGGAAGGGGGCCTGACCAGTGGGCGGGGCGGAGGGCAGCGGCAAGCAGGACGGGCCCGCAGCATTTTGAAGCAAGCGAGTGGTGCGGCAGCAGCGCAGACCCGGCAGCATGCGCCGCCTGCCGACGTGGCCCCTCGCAGGGAGCGGAGGAAGCCCCCGCCAGGTGGGGTGGCCTGGCGGGGCGGCCCAGGCCTTCGCTAAGGACATGCCTCGCTCTGCACCCGAAGCGACATCAACAACCTTGCCCCCCTTTGCTTTGCTCTCTCGTTCACCCACCCAGCGCTGCCCTCAGCTGCATGCCGCCTCGGCCGGTTTCTCGCAAGGGGGCTGCGTGAGGCTGCACGGCACCCACGCAACCGCCAGGCTTGCACCGCGGCGAGCCCTCCACGCCTGTGCGCTGCATGGCGGCGGGCTCGGCCGCCATCTGCATGGTGCCGGGCTCTGCTGCGCGCTGCACAGCCCTTAGCCCGCAGAAGCTGTCCAGCTGGCAAGGAGTTCGGGCACGCCATCACGACCGCCCGCAGCCGCCGCCAGATGCTGCGCTCGGGCGCTGAAGCCTGCGGGCCGATCCGCGCCTGCGGACAAGAGGTGGGGTGGCAGCCGCGTGAAGAACGGGCACATCCAGACATCTCCTCAGCACCACAGCTGGCGCGGGCAGCAGCTTGGCGGCAGCAGCAGCCGCCAAGCGACTTACCCGGCTCACAAGCGGCCGTTCCCACCCGCTGGGCCCCCAGTCACTCGGCGTCTGGTGACTTCAGCGGCAGGCCGGTCATCAAATGACGGGGCGCCGATGTGAGGCAAGAGACATGCACCCAACAGGCAGCCCCCACCTTGGGCGCCGCGCCTCCTCGGGTGGCGGGGCAGCCAAGAGTGGCAGCGCAGCCCCGCTGGGGTCGGGAGCCTCCCAAGCCTCCATTTCGCCTTGTTGCAGCCGAGCAGCACCGGTGTGCGCCGCTGCTGAGCAGACCGCTACGAGGGAAAACCGCGGGTCAGATTACGTTCGACAAATCGAGCATCGCACGATGATTTGTCCAATTGACATGAAGAAGAAGCAGCAGACGCGCGAAGCGTAAGCGCACAGTGCCCGTGAGGGCAGTACGCCGGAGGAACGGGTGCACAGCGAGCCCGCGTCCCGGGCTCCTACGACAAAGCAAAGCAAACAAAGTTTGTCCACGATCGGCAGGCCTCCGCCGCGCCCTAGCTGTCTGCCGCCGCTCTGCTTGCCCCGCTGTCGCTGCCTAACAGCGGTGCCCGCTGCAGCCGCTGGCGCAGCCGCCTCCGCCGTGGCTGCCCCCGCCGCCCCTGTCCTTGTTGCTGCCCGCTGTCGCTTACGGGGGGTGCGGCAGCTTGGCCGTGTGCAGCGCCTCCGCGCTGGCGGGCTGCCAGGTGGCTCCGTAGCGGGGCTGGGCGGCGGCGGCGGCGGCGGCGCCTGCGGCCTGCCGCTCCTGGCCATCCTGCAGCGCATTGTGCAGCAGCGCAGCCGCCTGAGCAGCCGGAAACCTTCATCTGTTAGCCATGCGTTTTGACTTGACTTGACTGTTACAGAGACCAGGCGCGGTAACGCGCTGGGGACACACAGCAGTGCATCCCACTAGCTCCAGTACAACATCTAAGCATCGCAGGCGGGCGGGCGGGCAGGGTTGTAAGCACCGGCGCAAGCCGGGGATCGGGCGCAGAGGGCGGTAGGGGAGCGGAGGGCGCCTGGGAGCACACCCAAAGCACCGCCAGCGAGGCAGCAGACACGGGAAGGCGGGGAGGCAGGGCGCCGGTTACGCATGTGGGCACCACCGCACGCCACCGCAGGGCCGCCAGCACGGGTCAGAATGGGGATGGAAAGGGGGAAGGCAGGGCCCCGCAGCAAGGCAGCAGCAGGCCGCTGACAGCCATGCGACGCAGCCCGCCCGGCACAGTAGCCGGAAGGCGGCCAGACGGGCGGGCGGAAACGACACAGGGCAGGCAGGGGACACTGAAGCGTCATGCAGCAGGTCAGGCAGGAGAGGAGCAGAGGGGACCAACTGTAAAGGAACGAGATGGGGACGAGGGGCAGGGCCGCCCCGTGGGGCAGGCCCAGCAGGGCGGGCGGGGCACAAGCCCTGGGATCAGGCGCTAGGCGTCAGGGAGTGGGGGAGGCCGCAACTGCAGGCGGCCATTTTCTGTGAAAAAGAAGGGGTGTGTGGTGGGGATGCGGCCAAGCCAAGCGGCAGGCGCCAGGTCCAGGGCATGAAAATCAGCAAGGAGAGACCAAAACGCACCGACCGCCGAGCGGCAGGCGGCGGGGAGGGGGCCTGGGGGGCTGAGGCAGCGGGGCCGGGGCGCTGCCGGCTCGCGCGGGGCGGGGGGCTCCTGGCTGGCGGCGGCCGAAGCCGCCGCGCCAGGGGGCTCAGGAGGCTGGGGCTGCCGCAGGAAGCCGTCAAGTGAGCGCTGGACGAGGCGGGGCTGCTGCTGCTGCTGCTGCTGCTGCTCGCTCCGGCGCCGCAGCGCCGCCGCAGCCAGAGAACGCCGGCCACGGTCCATGCGTGACTGGTGACTGGTGACTGTTACAGAGGCGAGGCGCGGTAACGCGCTGGGGGCACACAGCAGTGCACCCCACTAGCTCCGGTACAACATCTAAGCATCGCAGGCGGGCGGGCGGGCGGGGTGTAAGCACCGGCCAAGCCGGGGATCGGGCGCAGGGGGCAGCAGGGGAACGGAGGGCGCCTGGGAGCACACCCAAAGCGCCGCCAGCGAAGCAAATGACACAGGAAGGCGGGGAGGCAGGGCGCCGGTTACGCATGTGGGCACCATCGCACGCCACCGCAGGGCCGCCAGCACGGGTCAGAATGGGGATGGAAAGGGGGAAGGTGGGGCCCCGCAGCAAGGCAGCAGCAGGCCGCTGACAGCCACGCGCCGCGGCCCGCCCCGGCACAGTAGCCGAGAGGCGGCCAGACGGGCGGGCGGAAACGACACAGGGCAGGCAGGGGACACTGAAGCGTCATGCAGCGGGTCAGGCAGGAGAGCAGCAGAGGGGACCAACTGTAAAGGAACGAGATGGGGACGAGGGGCAGGGCCGCCCCGCAGGCCCAGCAGGGCGGGCGGGGCACAGGCCCTGGGATCAGGCGCTAGGCATCAGGGAGCGGGGGAGGCCGCAACTGCAGGCGGCCATTTTCTGTGAAAAAGAAGGGGTGTGTGGTGGGGATGCAGCTGCAGCTGCGGCGGCAACGGCTGCCTCCGCCAGCTCCTCCACGTCGGCATCCATGGACTCCCCGCCCACCAGCACCGCAAAGCGATTGGGGCTGGGGCGGGGGCTGGGGCGGGGCCGGGGCCAGCGGCTGACTGGCCAGGCAAGACACGGCGGGGCTTGGAGATGATGGGGCCAGCCCGGATGGCAGCGCGTTTTTTCAGTCCCAAAGAGGCCGGCTGCACTTCTCCCTGCAGTCGGAAGCAAAAGTGAAGCAGGTGGGCGGGTGTGCTTGCCTGGTCCTCTTACCCAGCCACCCGGAGAGTGGCCCACAGGGTGGTGCGTGCCCATGGCCGCATGCGCCGCTCTCCCGCTCTGCAACGGGAAGGGGAAGCCAAGTCAGCATCTTCAAGGCAGGCAGGCAGCGGCGGCGTGGCACGGGGTGGGAGGTGGTGATCGGTGCCCGAAGCATGAGCACCGATCATCAGCTCCCTGAAAAAAAAAATGAAAAGAGAGAAAGATAGGATGGTGAGGGTGGACTGTAAGGCCGCTCAGGCCACGCTACTCGATCCACCAACTCCAACGAGTGCGCTTGGCAGGACGCCGCACAGGTGGCGCAGGCGTTGCGAGCTGGGCAGGGCCTTGCGGCTGACCGCTCGCTGCCGCGGCCTCGGACGCCTGCTGCTGCAGCTGGGCCTGCTGTTGCTCTTGCTGCTGGTGGGGCTGCTGCTCCTGTTCAATCTGCTGCTGGGCCTGCTGTTGCTCTTGCTGCTGCTGGGCCTGCTGTTGCTCTTGCTGCTGGTGGGGCTGCTGCTCCTGTTCAATCTGCTGCTGGGCCTGCTGTTGCTCTTGCCGCTGCTGCTTTTGTTCACGCTGCTGCTGCTCTGCCGCTGGAGAGTCCTCCCGCCCCGTCACCCTGCGCTTGCCAGCGGGGCTCGGCTCAGCTGCCGGCTTGCTGCGCTTGCGGCCCTTGCCCTTCGCTGGCTTCTTGACCACTGCACCTGCCGCCGCCGCCGCCGCGTGCCGCGCGGCTGCGGCCTCCGGCCCGCACTGCCGCGCATAATGCAGCGCTGCCTGGAACCTGGCCTCCAAAGCCTCGGAGAAGACAGGGGTGTGGGTGAAGCGCTCCTTGCTGGCCGAGCGGCTGGCGCTGCCGCTGTCCTGCGCGTCTTTGTGCGCTGCGCCCGCTTGCTGTAGGCCTTCAGGCGGCCGGGCGTACACGATGCTGCGCAAGGCCCGCTCTGTGAAGCGGCCTTGCGCGAGCGTCGAGTTCAGCCGCTTCTTGTGCCAGTCCTTCTCCTCCTCGCTCTGTTTGTGCCCTTTCAGCAGCTTGCACCCGCCAAAGCAAGGCTGCGGCCTGGGCGGCTGCGCCTCGTCGTTGAGGGCGGCACCCATGCCCGCCAGCACCGCGCAGTTTGGGCAGTCAATCGCCATCCTGGCCTTGACTGCACAAGGGGTCAAAGGAATGGGCATCTCAAGGGCGGGCAATGCAACTGAAATGCTCTGCCACTGGCTGCGCAGCCCCGTGCAGCCCCATGGACGTGCATTGGCAGAATTGCTGGCTGTTGCGCACAACGGGGCTCCTCCTCACCGCTGGCGTCCCACGAGTCTTGCTTGCACGCCCCTTTGCCTTCCTCGGCGCACGTGCGGCCTCCCTTCTTGCCTGCAGCGAAAACATGGGGCGGCGGCGTTGACCAGGCAGCCTGCCCAGCAGCGGTTGGATGCCTCACAGGGCACACATCACCCAGAAGGCGTTCACCCAAGACATGCTGCACAGCCTCACCTCCCAGCTGCCAGCCGGTCATGGGCACGGCGCCCTCAGTGTCCTCGTGCACCCTTGCTAACGTCTGTGGGTCCACGTGCACAACCGCGTCGCCAGACACTGCAGGAAGGAGCAAAGGGCACGCGTGGCTTAAAAAGAGAGCTGCGAACTTTTGTGAAGGCACAACCCCGCGATCAGAACAGGAATTCTGTTGCTGCTGCTTCAGCACCCCTGCACAGCTTACCCATCAGGCTGGGGTCGGCGATGAACTGCTCTGTCCTGCTGTCGCCGCCGCGGGAACCGGACAGCTGCTTCCAAAGATCGCGGCAAGCCAGCTGGACCGTGCCATCAGCCAGAAGCTCCTTGGCGGCGGGCTGCACGGCCTGCCAGCGCGCCGACTGCCATCGCAGCGGGTCCACGGCTGCTGCGCCGGAGGCTGCCTGGGAGTCGATGAGGCTGAGCTGCTCTCGCACCGCCGCAGCGCCCTCACCAAAGGCCAACGTCATGACGGCATCAAAATGGGCGGAGGGCATGCCTCGCGCCTGCCAGCGGTGCAGCGCTCGGCACATCTCTGCCTTGGCCGGCTGGTGGCCGCGGGCGGCATCCAGCACAAACAGCAAGCTCTGGGCCCCAGGGTAACCCTTGAGGGTGCCATCTGCGCAGGCGGGGCGTAGGGTAGAAGGGCGATGAGTGAAAGCTCAAACTGGGCCTGGCGGCCCCCCCCAAACCCCCAAACTCCAAACCCCACCTTCCACTCCCCACACACACATCAACATGCACAACCACAAACATCCAAGCGCGCGCCGACCTGGGTACAGCTCGGCGACCCTGGCGCGCTCGGGCGCCATTCCGCCGCACGGCGTTTGCCGCCGCAGCAACCTGCTGCAGCATTGCTGCCACGCTGGCGGGCTGCAGCTGCTGCTCCCACACTGCCTGCTGCTCCGGGTCGTCCAGCCCGGCAGCTGCTCGCAGCCGCCGCGCCTCCGCCTCGTCGCTGCGCAGCAGCCACGCCAGCCACACCAGGTACAACGCTTCCGGGTGTGTGATGTCGACCGGCTGCTCACGAAGGTGGGCGGCGCAGAATGCACGCAGCCAGGCGAGGCGGCGCTGCCGCGCAAACGAGAGAAGCGCAAAGTGGTCGCCCAGCGGCAGGTGCGCCGCGGGCGGCCGGCGGCTGAAAGCGCCGTGCTCGGTGCGCCGCACGTGCAGCTGGGCCGGCAGCTCGCCCAGCTGCTGGCCTGACGCCGTCTGCTGCCGGATCAGCTCCTCAAAGCGCTGGGCCGCCGCCTGCACCGCCTCCTCCTCGCTGTCGCCCTCTGCCAGCACGTCGCGCGCGAGCGTGATCGCCCACCGCTCGCACAGCGGCACGCCGTGGTAGGCCGCCACCTCGCTGGCGCGGCGGGTGCCGGCCGCCTCGGACGGCGCCTCGCCCGCGCGGCGCGGCCGAGCAGTAGGATGGTGCCGTGCGGCTCTTCCAGGGTGCTGGAGGGGCCCCTGCCCAGTCGGAGCGAAAAATTGCTGCCGCCAGCAGGGCACAAGCGCACCAGCAGCTGCACCTTGTGCCAGCGCCGCGCCCTGTCGAGTTGCACGCCGCCGTGCCCGACGCCCCCGCTACGCGGTGCTCGCGCTGCGAGCTGTGCCCGTGTTCGCCCAAGCAGCCGGCGTTGGGGGCGTACACGGATGCCCACATGCAACTCCCCTCCTTCCAGCGCAGGCGCGGGCTGCCTGCCACGGCCTCCTCCATCAGCCGCACGTGCGGCGCTACCAGCGGGTGGTGGCGCAGCTGCGCCATGCAGTAGTGCTCCACCACATGGCGCCCGCCGCTGCAGCCCATCTTGCCCAGGGGGTCAGGGCCGCCGCCGCCTGCACAAACTCCACCATCTGCTCCTCGCTGGGGGCCGCCGCGTGAGGCTGCACGACGGCCGCGCAGATGCCGCGCAGCGGCCGCCAGCCGCCGCCGGGCTCGTACCGCAGCGAGCCTCCCCGCCCCGCGCTGCATGGTGGCTGGCTCGGCCGCCACCTGCGCAGCGCGCGCGCGCGCGTCTGCTGTCCAGCTGGCGATGGGTGCGGGCACGCCGGCGTGGCCGCCAGCGGCCGCCTCCAGCTGCTGCGCTTCGGCGCGGAAGGCGGCGGCCCATTCTGCGGGTGTTGGGTGGGAAAGGTGGGGTCGCACGGTGCGATGGGCGCACCCGAAAAGCACACCTGGCGGCATCAAACAGCTGCAGCCACGGCAGCCCGCTCACCGAGCTCAGCAGGGGCCGTCTTCGCGTGCTGGCACCACGCCTCCCACCCGCTCAGCGTCTGCAGGTGAGAAGCCAGAGTCAGGACTGTCATTGCAAGACGGATGAAGCAGGCCCCACCAGCACTGCGCCCACAAGGGCTGGCCCCACCTTGGGCGCCGCGCCGCCTGGCCCTCCTTCCTCTTCTTCCTCCTGCTCCTCCTCCTCCTCGATGTCGCTCATTAGGAGGGGCGGAGCTTCTTCGTCAAGCTCCTCCTCCTCCTCGTCAGGCTCCTGCCGCATGTCCGGGGGACCATTGGGCAGCAGTGCAGCCCTGCTAGGGTTGGAGACCTCTGAAGCATCCATTCCTGCTTGCTGCAGCCGGGCACCACCGGTGTGCGCTCACGTCGGCAGTAAGGGGGAACCCGTAGGTCGGAATACGTTCTGGCAATTGTAGAATTCCTCTCAGGCGTTTGTCGTAGTGATAGAACATTGGAAAAAGGAGCAGAAGAAGCGGGGCGTATTTGCGCGAGGGCACTACGCAGTAGAACCGGGGTTTATGGAGAGCTCGCGCCTGGCTCTGACAACCAAGCAAACACAAACGAGGAGCGAGAGAATCGGTCAGGACCTCCGCCTCGCTCTTGCTGTGTGCCGCCGCCGCCCGCTGCCGCCTCAGGGCAGCCGCTGTTCCTTTTCCTCTCCTCAAAGCTTCACCTGTCCAGGGTAGTGTCGCAACCATTATCCGCGTTTGCTGGCCCTCCATTACACAAAGCTCAGAATCGACCAGGAACTCCGCCTCGCTCTAGCTGCCTGCCGCCGCTGCCGCCGGCAACCTTCAAACTCGGCGTGCGCTTGGCGGAGGCAGCTGTAGCAGCTACTACTTCAGCAGCTACATTTCGCCCCCAGGTCAGAGCAAATGCGCCCCTCCCCCCCACCACCACCACCACTACCCCCCACACACACACATCCTTTCCGGGTTTCAGTGCTGGAGGTTTCAATATGCTTGGCAGGCGAAAAAGAGGAAAAACAAGAGAAGAAGGTAAAGTCGTCATCAAAAATGAAAATGGTTCCTACCAGGCTCGAACTGGTGACCTTCCGCTTATTAGACGGATGCTCTGAGACCGACTGAGCTAAGGAACCTTTGTCCGATCCCTACGGCGATGTTTCGATTTCTAGCTGTCAGCTACTGATACCGGTTACATGATACTGACAATTTTCGTCAATATATAAACCTGAAACCTTTGTTTTGAACAACCACAAACGCTTTTTTTTTTCTCTTTATTCGCCTTTCCTTTCCTGCCGTGCCATTTCGTTGTTGCTGAAGAGCTGCGTACACCACATCAATGCAGCTGGCGGCCCTGTCAGCCATGGCCCTATACGCCCTTCCCGCCACAATGGTTATAGTGTTGCGCGACATTGTTGCCATTTCGGTGGGGTGGAACAGAAGCAATACGATCATGACACAAGAAGCAGGAGTCAAGACCCTTTGATGGCGTGCTTCTGCTGCCGCTCCTAGGCGGCCGCCGTCGCCCTACAACATCGCACCTGATGTGCTGAGCCCAAAAGACAGCATCAATTTACAGCGACGTGAAGCGACTGCAACAAACACTGCCGCCTTTCTACAACCCTGGACTGGGAGGGCAGGGAGGGTTTTGCGGCAGAGCAGCGGCATTCTAACACTGATGACAGCTACCTTCTAGAGCATCCATCTAGACTAGAGAGACAAACTCCTCTCTACTAGCCTGGAGCTTTGCGGCGCAGATGCCTGAGCATGATGTCGTGCTCAGGCCCAGGACCTAGAGGAGGGGGCGAAAGAGGCAGCAGCAGCACTGCACAGCAGCGCAGCCCTCGGGGGTGGGCCCTCGGGCGCGGCGGTTCGGGCGAGCGGGTTGTTGCCTTCTGCAAGCAGGGCGGGCACCTGACCCACGTCGTGCTGCTAGATGCTGGACACATGGTGCCTCGCGACGCGCCCGCTTCATGCTGGGGAGCTGGCTGGCGGAGGTTCTCAAGTAGGGCGGCAACTGCGGCGCGGAAGCAAGCCACAATCCCTGGCGGCTGTCGCCTCTGCCACCAGCCCGCGCCTGCATGCATGTGCGCACTCAAAGTTCTTGTGCCGGCACGCATGTTCTCTTTTGTGTGCTCAGAGATCTAACCTACACACTACAACGCCTAAATAACCACGACACATCGTGCTAAAGCTTCAACATGGCGCACTGCCCACCAGCTGGCATGTCCGTTGCGGGCGCGCCGCCGTTGCCGCCAGCTGTAACTAGCAGCCTTAAGGCGCATCGTCTGCTTGGACGCTTGATGGTAGAACGGAACAGGCCAATTGACTTCAGAAACCCATGCAGCGTGACTTCCAGGGCACCGCTTCCCACACCTCCCAAGATTGGAAAGGCCAAGCGCGACGGCGCTGCAACCTGCCCCACCCGCTCGAAGCAGCACCCGCCTTCTTCAACCCTGTTTCACATACTTGATTACTTTCACTGGGCGCCTGCATAGCACAAAACGAGGTGAGGCACCTTGCCTGCTCGGGGGCGCTGCGAGGCCCACCCTTTGTCGTCCCAGCCTGCCCAAGGTTGCCCACACAGCATGCACTGGCACATTCAGAGCTAAAACGTTGAAACAAGGCCCACGCGCACGCGGTTTCGCTTGCTGCGGCCCAGGGCCCCATGTTTTTGCTGCAGACAGGCGTTGTTGGCATTAGTTGCGCTGCTGCTGGCAGCCGCCGCCAGCCCCGCCTGTGCGGCACGGCCAGGCCCGGGTGAGCGGTGCTGCCGCTGCCGCCTACCAGGAGGACCGCGCCGCGCGTGACGCCCTGACGAGGGCGCCTGCAAGTTCATTTGATGCTATTCAGAAGTCCTCTTTCTCATTTACTTTGATGCCATCCTAATCTGCTGCCAGGTCCCCTCGCCGCCCTCCCCCTCTCCTCACATTCATGTGGCCGCTCCTGCCAACACCCTCGACTTCAGCTCCTTCCGACACCTGCTCTGGTTTGAAGCGCCGACACACACAGGCCATCGCAGCGGCTGTCTCCAGCGGCAACACTGCCGCCGCCGCCGAGGCCATTGCCAATGTGCGCTGGGGGATGCGGCGCTGGCGGGGTTGGTGCCCGCTGCTCTCCCCGCTGCCGTGGAACTGACGTCCCAGATGCCCAGCTTCCCTCAGCTTCCCACTGGCCCACCCGCACACCTCTCTTGCCGCCGCCGCCCCTCCTGCTCCAGGCCAACACCAGCGGTGACAACAAGACGATTGCTCGAGCCATCACGGCTGCCTCGGGCAACAGCCAGGCGTTTGCTTAGGCCGCAGCTCAGGCAACCAGTCAGGGCGCCAACGCTCAGGTGCGGCTGCGCCGCCGCTCCTTCTGCTTTACACGCGTACAAAGTGTCTGTTTGGAGCGCTGTCGCCAGCTGCGCCGAGTCTTGCCCCTGCCCCTGCCACACGCTGGCTGAAAGGTTGCGCCATAACCAACAGGGGTGTTGTTCGCCGTAGAGCCCTCCCACAGCCCCCCACACACACGTCCGCGCCGATCGCGGGCTGTGGCTTCCGCCATCAGTTCCGCCACCGGCCAGACCGTGGACCCCAACGCCCTGCGGCACGGCAACGCTGGCGCCGTCTCCAACGCAATCAACCTGGGAGTGGGAAGTGAGTGCGTGTGTGTAAGTGGGGGCAGTCAAGATAGGGGGAGGCAGTGGCAGTGCATGCTCCCTCTGCCGGGCTCCCCTCTCGCCCAGCCCTGAGTGTCCGGCTAGCTTCCTGCCCCTGGTGAGCGGCAGTGGCAGCCTCTTCTCTCCCCGCCGCCGCTGCAAACTCACTTGTTCTCTCATCCTTCCTTTTTCCGCACACAGCCTGCTCCTCACGCGCCTCCTCCTCCGCCTGCGGCTTCAGCCATCACGCCACCGCCGTGAGCGAAGCCGTCGCCTCCGATGTGGCCATCGTGTGCGGCGGCGGCGACGCCACCGCTCAAGCCAACGCCGCCGCGCAGGCGACCGCCACGGTGGGCTCGGCTGGGGAAAGGGCTGCCGCTGCTTGGCCTCTGCTTGGACCCCTTCCTCCCCGCTGTCCGCCTGCATCTGCATTTCCAGCGGCATCTGCATTTCCAGCGGCATCTGCATTTCCGACGGCATCCATTCGAACAACTGCACTCTCTAAAACCCTGGCTGGAGGCATCGTAGCTCAGGCTGAAGAAGCAGGCAGCTGAAGAAGCTCAGGGGCGGCGCTGAACGGGAAGCGGCGGGTGGTTGCCTACTGGAAGCAGGGCGGGCACCTGTGCTGTTGCTATGCACCCCTACAAACCCCCTTATTTTGCCACCCTTCCCTGAGTCAACCCTTCTTGCATTGCCCTGTCCTGTCTGACGGAGAAGTCCCACCTGGATTCTCTAGATTTGCCTGAAGCTGCCTGGCGGCTTCCCCCTGCCTTGCTATTTATGATGCCTGTCCCCCTGTTTCTGGACTCACTCAGACCCTTCCCCCTCCCGTATTGTGCATGCCACCAGCTGTAAGTCGAGACGATACCTGAAGGCCCACACACAGGAGCCACAGCCAGCGCCTGCGCAGTCAGCGCAGGGCCCGTCAGCAGGGACTCAGCCAGGGGTGTTGAGTTCTGCCGGGGCGCCGCTTTTTGGTGGAGCTGCCAAGGAACTGAGTCGCTCGTCCACGCACGTTTGCGTAGCAAGCCTGAACACCTTGCTAGCGGCGAGTCACTCGAAGAACTAGCCGGCTCGCAGGGCTGCTGTGTGCTGCCTAGTGTGGGCCTTAGGTCCGACGTTGCTGTGTCAGCCAATTGGGACTCGGAAAGCCTCGTGTGAGCTCAAGCAGGGTCGCCCCCGCAACAGCGAAACTCGTCGCCGCCCGGCTCACAAGTCGGTCTGCATCAGCCCCAAAGAGCGCGATCTATCGTGGTAAGTGGTAGGGCGAGTATGACTGAGCAGCCTGCAGCGCGCCGCGATGGTGCGGCGCCTCGGCCGCAGGTCCGCCTGCCCAGGTTTGCGGGTGAGAAGGAACAGGATGTTGAGTCCTTCATTAAGGCTTTTGATCTGGCACAGCAGGCTTTTGGTTGGACAGAGGATGAGACAGTGGTGTATGCCCAGTTCCACCTGGACGGTAAGGCCCAGGCGTGGGGCTTTGCTCAAGATACGCATTTGTGGCGGGGACATAGCACTTGTGCCAAGAGGCATGTTTTCTTGTGTGCTCAGAGATGCTAATTTACACACTGCAAAGTCTAAACAACCACGGCACATCGTGTCTGTAGATGCTGAAGCTTCGCTTTGGCGCTGTTGCCACCAGCTGGCATGTCGGTTGCGGGCGCGCCGCCCTTGCCGCCAGCTGTAACTAGCACGTCTTAAGGCACATCGTCTGCTTGGACGATGTCGATGGTAGAGCGAACCAGGCCAATTGACTTCGATTCAGTTCAGAAACCACGCAGCGAGGCTTCCAAGGTACAGCTTCCCCACACCTCCCAGGCTTGGAAAGGCCAAGAGAGCGGCGGCGCTGCAACCTGCCCCACCTGCTGGAAGCAGCACCCGCCTTCCTCGACCCTGTTTCACATAATTAATTACACTCACTGGGCGCGTGTGCTGAGTTAAACCAAGGTGAGGCACCTTGCCTGCTCGGTGGGCGCTGCGAGGCCCACCCTTTGGCGTCCCAGCCTGCCCAAGGTTGCCCACACAGCATGCACTGGCACATTCAGAGCTGAAGCGTTGACACAAGGCACACCCGCACGCGAAACCGCTTGCTCAGGCCCGCGGCCGCGTGTCTGCTGCAGAAGGCAACCATGAGAACCTGCCCCGTGCTTGGACTGGTTGCGCTGCTGCTGGCAGCTGCCGCCAGCCCCGCTTGCGCGGCACGGCCAGGCCTGTGTGAGGGTGCTGCCGCCGCCGCCCACCAGAAGGACCGCGCCGCGCGATGCGCTGGCGAGGCCACCTGCAGTTTATATTTGCTTGTATTCAGCAGCCACGTTTCTCATTGCCTGATGCCATCCTAACCTGCTGCCAGGTCCCTCGCCGCTTTCTCCCTCCCCTCAGAATCAAATGCCCGCCCCTGCCAACACGCCTCACTTCAGCTCCTTCTGCCACCTGCTCTGGTTTGGCCTTCGCAAAGGCTGCGGTAAGTGGAGACACTGCCGCCGCTGCCTAGGCCATTGCAAATGTGCGCTGGGGGATGTGGGGCTGGTGGTGTCGGTGCCCGCTGCTCTCCCCGCTGCCTTGGATCCAAGGCATCTGGGAACTGCTGCCCCAGGTGCCCAGCTTCCCTCAGCCTCCCACTGGCCAACCCGTACACCTCTCTTTGCTGCTGCCGGCCCTCCTCCCCCAGGTCGAAGCCAGCGGTGACAACCAGGCGATCTCTCAAGCCACTGCCATCGCGGCCGCTTCGGGCAACAGCCAGGCGTTTGCGCAGGCCGCAGCGCAGGCAACCAGTCAGGGCGCCGACGCTCAGGTGCGGCTGCGCCGCCGCTCCTTTTGCTTTACATGCATATCAAGTGCCTGTTTGGGGCGCTATTGCCAGCTGCGTCGAGTCTCTGCTCCTCCCGCGCCTCCTCCTCCGCCGGCGGCTTCAGCCAGCAGGCCACCGCCGTGAGCGAAGCCGTCGCCTCTGCCGTCGGCCAACATGTATGGCGGCCGCGCGCCGCAGACCAGGCCAACGCCGCGACGCAGGCAACCCCACGGTGGGGTCGGCTGAGGGAGGGGCTGCCGCTGCTTGACTTCTGCTGAAACCCCTCCCTCCTCGCTGTCCGCCTGCATCTGCACTTCGAGCACGAGGGTCAGCGCCCGCCGCCGCACCGAGGTAAGCCGTGATACGCTGTCGCCTTGCCCGGGCGGTGGTGACCACCTGCCTCAAGACGGCAACTCGCCGCCTGTGGTGCAGCCCAGGAGCAGGATGGTGCTGTCCAGCTCCATCAGGCTGCTGGAATGGGCCCCTGCCGACGCGGAATGAGAAGTTGTTGCCGCCAGCAGGGCGCACACGCAGCAGCAGCTGCACCTTGTGCCAGCGCCGCGCTCTGTCCAGCTGCACGCCGCAGTGCCCTACGCCGCCTGCCACGCGGTGCTCGTTGCGAGCTGTGGCAGTGCTCGCCCAAGCAGCCAGAGTTGGGCGGGTATACTGACGCCCACAGAAAGCTTCTGTCCTTCCAGCGCAGGCAGGGAAACCATGTCCTCACTTACAGAAGGCCATAGTTTCCCTGCCTGCACTGGAAGCACAGAAGTTGTCGCTTGGCGTCTACCACCCAACTCTGCCTGCTTGGGCAAGCACGGCCACAGCTCGGGCGCAAGCACTGCGTTGCTGGCGGCGTCGGGTATGGCGGGTTGTAGCCTGACAGGGCGCGGTCATGGCACAGGGTGCAGCTGCTGGTGAACGTGTGCCCGGCGGGCGGCAGCGTCCGGGTATGTGATGACCGCGCCCTGTCAGGCTACAACCCGCCATGCCTGACGCCGCCTGCCCAGTCGGAACGAAAAATTGCTGCCGCCAGCGGGCGCACACGCAGCAGCAGCTGCACCTTGTGCCAGCGCCGCGCCCTGTCTAGCAGCACGCTTCCGTGCCCTTCGTCGCCTGCCACGCGGTGATCGCGCTGCGAGCTGTGGCCGTGCTCCGCAAGGCAGCCAAAGTTGGGAGGGTAGATGGACGCCCACATGCAGCTCCCCTCCTTCCAGCACCCGCGGGAAGGAGCTTTGGTGAAGGCCATAGTTTCCCTGCCTGCGCTGGAAGGACGGAAGCTGTTTCTGGGCGTCCGTCTACCCACCCAACTCTGGCTGCCTGAAAAAGCACGGCCACAGCTCGCAACGCGAGCACCGCGTGGCAGGCGACGAAGGGCACGGAAGCGTGCAGCTCGACAGGGCGCGGCACTGGCACAAGGTGCAGCTGCTGGTGTGCGTGTGCCCTGCCGGCAGAGGCTGGCGGCGCGAAACGCGAGCCAGGTGGTGCCTGCAGCCCGTGGACTTTACACACACCCAAGCATGCTGTGCCTGGTACGGCTTCCGTGCCTGCCGCACAGCGACGAGCCTGGGAGGAGTGGCGCAGCAGCTGAGCCGCATTGACGCCTCAAGCAATGTGGTTTCCGCTGCCGCGGTGCGCCGCTGCCCCAGCAGCTAGCGCAACATCTGCCGCCGCACGACGGAGCCACCTGGCGTTGAAACACTCCTTCCGAGCGAGCTCCCGCCTGTTTCCATCCTTCTCCCTCCCCTCCTGCAGGTTTGGCCCACATCAGTGCACAAGCGTCCTTGCCACCCTTGCATGCATTTGGCCAGCTGGATCTTCTTCGGCTGATCAGCTTTCATGAAACCCTGTCAGGTGTACTGACGCCAGACCGTGTGACGCCAGACCGTGTAACAAACCCAGCACTGTGCCAGCACTGGTCAAGGTTCCTTACAGCAGCAATCCAACCGGCTCGCACGGATGCCAGGCCGCTGGCCACCTCTTCACTTGACGCTGCCGCCCGCCACGCTGCGCACTGTGGCGGGGCCGGCGCTGGTGAGCAGCGGCGCTCCTCGGTAGCACGCCACGCACGCATCGTTGGTGGCAAGGTCAGGCTGGACCTGCATGTGAACAAGGGGGTGAAAGGGGACAACACCGTTTCCGCGATTGAAATTCCAAGCTTAGTCACACATCTCCAAGTGATTGCCAGCAAGCAGCGGCCCGCATGGCGCCGCCACGCTCACCGCCTCCCACACTTTCTTCTTCGGGTTGAGCTGCTCGTCGGGCTGCGAGCAGTCGTAACCGTCCACCCGCAGCCGCCGCCGACGGCGGCGCCCTCGGGGGCTCCACCAGCTCCACCTGCGCAGGGAGGATGGGGCAGGATGCTGGTGAGCAGATCAGCAGGGGTGGGGTCGCAATGAGCTGCAGTCCAGTCCATCGCCCACGCTCTTGTAACTCGAGAGTCCCCCCCGCCCCCTTCTTCCTCTGCTGCCACCCATGCCCACGAGCCAGCTTCCGCTCTCTCCCCACCTTGCCGCCGTCGGTCGCCGTGGCGGCCAGCACCATCGCCTGGCTCTGCACGCCCCGCATGTTGGCGGGCTTGAGGTTGCACACCAGCACCACACGCCGCCCCTGCATCTCCGCCTCTGGGATGTGCTTCACCAGGCCCGACACCACGGTGCGCGGCGCCTCCTCCCCCACGTCCACCTCCTCCACGTACAGGCTGCGGTACAGCGCAGGAGTGGGGAAGTTGGGTGCGGTACAGCAGGGGGGAGGGTGGGTGCGGTATGACGCGGGGGGAAAGGTTGGGTGCAGGTGCGGGAAGGCGGGTGTGTGCCAAAAAGGTGGCAGGGCGCGAGAAATGAATGCTGAGGGGCAATCGCAGCGGTGAAAACACTCTTTCATGGGCAGTGTGCTCCGAGAGGCAGACGATGCGCCTTGCACGGTGCTTGTGCTCGCAGGCCCTCCAGCTGGCCCTGTCGGCGCACCTCTCCGCATCGGGGTGCCGCCAGGCCTTGCGGATGAAGCCCACCCGCAGGTCCAGCCGCCCGATGTCGGCGGGACGCTCGGGCGCCTTGCTGCCGCCGCCGCCGCCCTTGCCGCCGCCGCCCGCCTTGTCCTTCTTGGCCGCCTTGGCGTCCCGCCGCGGGCGCCGCCGCTGCGTCGGCCGCCCCCTTGCCGCCGCCCTTGGCCCCCTTGCCGCTGCCCTTGGCGTCCTTGCTGCTGCCGTTGGCAGGTGGCGCGGCTGCTGCGGCGGCGGCGCTGCTGGCTGCAGCGGCGGTACGGTCCGCCTGGCTGCCCGCAAACCGCGCCCGCAGCTGCGCCACCTCATCATCCGTGATCTTCCTGCAGTACAGCAGTACAGCGGCAGCGCAGCGGAAGGGGAGGTCGAGCCAATGCGTGGCATCGAAGCCATGGCCGCATGGCGGGGCAGGGGTGCTTGAGCGGCGCTTTTGCCTGGCAGCGCCACCCTCCCACGGCTGGCTACATCCCCCATCCCCGCTGCAGGAGCGCACCGGAAGAGCGGCGTGGGCTCGGCGGCGCCGATAGGGTGACCCCGGGCAGCAGCTCGGCGGGGTTGGCCGCCGCCTTGACCAGATCGTCCGATAGCAGCGGGGGCTGCAAGCGAGGCAGGCAGGGCAGGGAGGGGGTTCAAAGGACGCAGCCGCGCAGGGCGGCTGCGCAGCGTGGTGGGTGGCATGCTGCCATGCAGCCGCGTACTTACAGAGCGGCCCGGTCGACTGTGTGCCAGCAGCAGGCACATGTGCACGGCCGCCCAGCTGGGCCGCGCCTGCTGCCCGGCCCCTCCGGCCCAGCTGCAGCTCGGACTGCACAAGCGGCAAGGAAAGCCGAGCATGCAGCCCGCCTGCGCACCTCGGCCACTCCCAGCTGGGCCAGCAACTTGGCGGTGAAGGAAGGCATGAAGGGCTGCAGCAGCGCCGACAGCAGCAGCACGATGCCGGCGCAGGCGGAGATGTAGGCTGCGGAGGGGCAGGCAGGGCAGCCAGCCAGTGAGGACGGCTGCATCAAATGAGAAGGGCGAAGGGCAGCAGGCTCGGAGCGGCAGCTGGGTGGTAGCTGGGGCTGCACAGCGGAAGAGTGCTTGCCGACCCACATGCAGCAGCCTCCTTGTCCTGCTTGTACGCCACCCAGATCTCGGTTTCCTGGGGCAAGGAGGGTGGAGTTTCAAGATGAACAAACTCAGCCCAAAACACTGAGCAGCCACACAAGCGCAAGGCGGACCAAGGCGCCGCAAGGACGCAACTGCGCCGCCACTTTTCAGTGGGGAGGCAGGGTGGCCGGCAGGAGGCCGGGCATGCGAGCGTGGGAGTGTCGCAACGGAACTGCACAGAGCGCGGCAGGCCGGATGTGTCGCGCCCTTCCCAGCGGCGCCTGTCCTGCTGCAGGCTGGCGCACCTGGAAGAACAGGTTGCCGGCCTTGCTGACCAGCATGGCGGCTTTGAGCGCCTCCTTCATGCGCAGGCCCTCCAGGGCTGCAGGCAGGCGGTGGACAGAGCCATGGCACGCTAGGAAGCCCGCGCGGCAGGCAGGGTGGAAGAGAAGCAGCCGCAAGCGAGAGCGACCCCGGGGACTGCCTCAGCGGCGACAGGGGCCAGCAGGGCGGGCAAAGCTGGCACGGCGCATGCACAACCGTTGTGCCCATGCCAGCCCTGGCATTGGCGGGACCATGCAGCGCAGGCTGTACTGCACGCCGACCCTGCCAGTACTGCCCACCCACCCTTGATGTACTGGTCCACCAGCGGCGCCACGCGCTCGCCCAGCCCCAGCACCGCCGCACGGCCCGCACCGCTCGCCGACAGGCCTGGCACCCGCTTCTCAAACCTGCGGGTGGCACCGTGCGCGCGTCGAGGGCAGCAGTTCAGGGATGGGCGGGAGTGTGCGCAGCGCATCATGGTGGCAAGTGGGCAGGCTGCTGCGCAGGCATGCAGGATGACCCAGCCCCCTTGCCCCTCCAGGCTCCCTGGCGCTGCCATGGGGCCGTGCTGAACCTCCTCACTCCCCACGTCGCGGCAGGTCACCAAGCTGCGCCCAAAACTTGCGACCCCTCCCAGGCGATGCCTCATCATGATTGCCCCCCATCAACACCCCCCAGAAAAGGTAATAGTCGGGCACCCACCGAGCCCAGCAGAACTTGAGCGTGCGGTTGATGAAGTTGCCCAGGTTGTCGTTCAGCTCCGCGTTGTTCTTGGCCGCAAAGTCGTCCCACTGGAAGGCTGCGGGGGGCAGAGCAGGATGTGTGTGGGGGCCTGCCAGTTCAAAAGTCCTCAAAGCTGGGCTGGAGCGCATTGCTGGGAGCGACTCGCAGCAGCGAGGGAGGTGTTGCAAGTCCCCATTGGAGGAGCGGGGACGCAGGCGGGGTGCCAGGACCACCCGCGGAAGCTGTCTGCCAAAGCCGGACGGCAGGGCAGCCCGCCATCAAGGGGGCGGGAGCAGCTCACCGGCGTCCGAGGACTCTGGGCGCACTGCCAGCAGGTAGTAGCGCCAGACCTGCGTTCACGACGGAAGAGAAGGGGGCAGGGTGTTGGGTGGGCTGCAGGCCCTGGCCCGGCAGCAAGGGCGGCGCAGCTGGCAGGTGGCGGCGCTCTCCGCCGAGCCAGGGAGCCCATCTGCCACCTGACCCATTACCGCCCCACCCAAATAAACACAAGACATGGCGAGCTGAACACAGACAGATCACAGGCATAAAAAGAACGGCGACAACGGCAACAACGGCAAGAACCCCGCCACAAAAGACGCAGCGGAGGCAGCAGCACACGCAGAAAGACGCAGCCGAAACCTGAACAACCGGCTCACCTCCACCGGGATGCCGGTGTCCTTGGCGTCGTTGCCGAACACGCCCACGCCGCGGCTCTTGGAGAACTTGCCGTCCTCGTAGTTGAGGTACTCGGTGACGGAGATGGAGCGCATCATGGTCCAGGGCTCCTGCGGTACAGGAGCGGGACAGATGCGGTACTGGAGCAGGACAAGGGCGGTACAGGGGCTGTGCGGCTGGTGTGCGAGGAGGGCGGCCGTGTGTGCGGGGCAGGGTGTTTATTTGGGGGGGTGCCAGCGGGGAGGCGGCGTGCCCGCCGGGCGCGCCGCCGCACCTGCGTGCCCAGCAGGGTGGCGGGGAAGATGACGGTGTGGAAGGGCACGTTGTCCTTGCCCATGAACTGAACCAGCTCCACGTCCTGCTCCCAGCAGGAGCGGGGGTGGGGTTTCAAAGAAAAGACAAGAAAGTGAGTGTGCAGGGCAAGTGAGCAACTGTGCACGCCTGGGGCCGGCAAAACTGGCAGGATGAAGATGGGGTTCGAGAGAAGAGGGAAGGGAGTGAGGATGCAGGTCAAGCGAGCAACTGTGCACGCCTGGGGCCGACAAAAATGAGGGGAGGCAGGCTGCGGCTGACCCGCGCTGGGTACTGCGCATTGTGCTGCGTGCCCAGCCGCCGCAGCGGTGAGCCTGCCTGCCCCTGCCACAGCCCCTGCGCGCTGTAAGGCTGGCAAAGACTCGCCTTTGGGTTCTTCCACCAGGCCTGCCAGTCGTTGCAGTAGTTGGCGGTGATGGAGATGTAGCCGATGGGGGCGTCAAACCAGACGTAGAAGACCTGGAGTGTCGGTGGGTGGGTGGGTGGGGGTTTCAACCGTGGACAGCTGTGCAGGACTACAGTTGATCATGGAGACAACAATTGGCACAACAAGGAACGCATCACAAGCGCTGCTTCCACCCCAGGAGGACAGCCACCCCAGCAGGCCAGCGGCTCAGCTCCCCACCTTGTCCTGATAGCCCTCCAGCGGGACGGGGGTGCCCCACTTGAGGTCCCGCGTGATGCACCGCACCTTGAGCCCCTGCTCCATCCAGGCCTTGGTCACCTGCGGTACGGTGGGGGCACAATGGCGGCACTGCTCGCTGCAACGCCACGGTGGGAGCATTGAAATGGCTGGCGGTGGGGCAAGTATGTGAGGCGACGGCCGCAGCATCGAGAAAGGGACTTGGCGTGGGGCGGAAACACCGGCGCAATGGAGTCAGGATACAAGACACAAGCGCTGCTTGAGTGGGGACATGGGGCGCCCGCAGGAGCGTGCAGCAAAGGCGGCAGGTTGATGCAGCAGGGCAAACAACAGCAGCCCCCAAGGCCGCAGCAGCACACCTGCACGCAGTTGCTGCTCCAGCCGCCAAGCGCGGAGGCGCGGTCAATGTACGCCTGCGGCCAAGTGGGGAGGGGGCGTGGGCAAGTGATGCACGAGTTGCAGGCGAAGGGCTGCCGGTTGCGACGTCTGCAGGCTGCGCCGGCTGTGCAACGGCCGGTTTGCGGGCTGGCCAGCGCTGCCACATGCCCTGCTGTGTTGCAGCCCATCCACTGCCTCCTGCACCTGCCTTCTGCCTTCCACCTCCACCCACACCGGCACACGCACGCAGCGCTGCACACCAGCACACCTGCAGGTCCTTTGAGAGGCGGGGCAGGTCCAGGAAGATGTGCTTCGTCTGACGCACCACGGGCGTGGAGCCTGCAGTATTGATGGAGGAAAGGCAGGGTCCCTCACAGCACAACAAAAAAGCGCGCATGCCCTCTGCGCTATGTGGCGAGCCAGCCCTGCTGCTGTCCTCCCTCCGCTAGACATTGCCCAGCAGCAGTGCAGGCAGCTGGGCGAGCCACCGAAGACCGAAACCCACCCGTCAGCTTGCACTTAGGGTTGATGAGCTCTGTGGGGTTCAGCAGCGAGCCGCAGGCGTCGCACTGCGTGGCAGTATGGGAGGCATCATGCACGATGTGGTTTGAAGCAGGACCTGGCATCTAAGCGGACGCGCCATTATAAACCTCTCAACGCATCTGGCCGTGCCATTCGCGAGGCTTATGCGCAGCTGCACAAGGCCCACCTGGTCCCCCGCGCATCCTCGTACTTGCACTTGGGGCAGGTACCAACCACAAACCTGCGGCAACACGCAAAAGGAGTTTCAGCTTGGGGGCAGGGGATTGTCGTCTTCTGAACTTGCTCGGAGCTAGCAGTCTTGAGGCGGCCCAGCCTGCCAACTTCCAGCAAGCCTGGCAGACACTGCCGTAGTTGCTGCCCAGAGCTGCCTGCAGCAAGATCTTTCTGCCTGCCACGTCTCGACCCCTTCCGCTGCACATGCACAAACCACACAACGAAAACGGCGCTGCTGGCGCAGGACGACGCAGGCCGCCAGCGTTCACCCACCTGTCGGCCAGGAACTTGCCCAGCGGCTCCGAATAAAGCTGCTCCATGCTCTGCTCCACCAGGCAACCCTTCTGCTGAAGCGTGCGGAAGATGGACTGCGGCAGCGAGAGGCGGAAGCGAAAGGCGGAAGAGGGAGGGTTAGGGAAAACGTTGCTGCAGAAGATTCCAAGGTTGGTCTGTCTGGGTGCTGGAGCCAGAGCCCCTGGAAAGCAGCAGCCAAACGTCGCAGCGATGGCTCGCTGCGCAGAAAACGCTGCACAGGCGCACGCATCCTCGGCGGCGGCGGCAGCAGCTGGCGGCGAGCGCGGTGGCGCACCTGCCCGATTTCGGTCTGTGCGCGCGTGGGGGTGCGCCCAAACTTATCGAAACCGATGTCAAACCACTCGTAAATGGCCTGCGGAAGCAAGGCGGACGGATAATGGCAAACAACGAGCAGCGGCATGGCAGGCCGCGACGGCTCGGAGGGGCAAGCACAAAGTTCTTGTATGGACAGCTGGGCCTGCAGGGACCACGGGCCTGGCTGAGGCCCAGCAGATCACACATCCCCGGGCAGCTGCTCAGCAGCCGCCTCACCTTGTGTATCGCGTGGTACTTGTCGCAGATCTGCTGGCAGGTGAGGCCCTCCTCCAAGGCCTACATACCGCAACAAATAAAGGCATTACCAGCTGCACACCATGACTCAACCTGGCATTTGTAGCTTCAATTTGCTAATGGGGACGGCCTCAAGGTGCTTCCACGCCGCCCGCTGAAGGCCGCAGGCATGCGCTCACGCAGGACTGGCAGCAGGACCCTGGATGTGCCGCCAAGCAGCCTGAGCTTGGTGGCGAGTCCGCCCAACCCACCTTGGTCTCTGTGGCGGTGCCGTACTCGTCCGTACCGCACACATAGACGGCGTTGTAGCCTCGCGCGCGGCAGAAGCGGGCGTACACGTCGCGCTGCGGCGAGTGCGGGAGAGGTATGTTCAGACTGTGCGTGTGAGAGAGCCGGGGCAGGACCTGGCTGCTGATTAACGAGCCAGGCGGTACTTCTGCACTGAAAGCCTGCACCGCAGATTCAGCCGAGGGCAGCCATGCCAGCAGCCCTGCAAGAAGTCGCGTGGCTGGTGCTGTAGCCTCGCACCTGAGGACGCATCCGATGATGTTGCCCAGGTGCGGCACGTTGTTCACGTAGGGCAGGGCCGAAGTGATGAGGATGTTGCGCTGGCCGGGATGGGCAGCTTGGGGCGGGCGGCGCGTGCCGCTGCGGCGTCCGCGGCAAACGGGGCCGCCGCGTCCTCAGCGGGCGCCCCCAGCAGCGCTTTTTCTGCGGCAGCGGCCACCTCTGGTGCGGCGGCCACGCGGGCGAGGTAGGGCTGCAGCGGCGCCAGCGTGGCGGTGCCGGCCAGCGGGCTCAGCGTGGCGTAGACGACGATGTCGGCGAGCCAGCTGGGTGCTGCCCAGGAAGGTTTGACCGCCGGTCAACGCGGCGCCCAGCCGCTGCACCGCCGCCTCCAGCGCTGCAGCATCGCTGCCGTACACAGCGGGGCGCAGCACGCTTTCCTCCCACTCCAGCCAGCTCTCTGCACCCAGCTGCAGGCCTGGCAGCAGCGGCGCGCCTGCAAAGCGTGCCAGTTCAGCGGGGGCGCGCCGGCGGCGTCACTGCCGAAACATAACCTGGTGCGCAAGGCAGCGGCAGCCACATACATTGTACCTCACAAAGCGCAGGCCAGCAACGCAGCAGCGGTAAATGCAAATGCCAGAGCACTCGCACCCAGATAACGGGCAATGGCGTTTGGGTCGGCCAGCGCACTGCCGTCAGGCAGCACCAGGAAGAGCTTGCGGCCTGCCTCTGCGCAGTTGGAGTCTGCCAGAAGCTTTTTCCAGGCTGCCGATTCTCCCAAAGCCAGCACGGCCAGGTCTGTGCCGGCAGCAGCTGCGGCGGCGACGCCCTTCAGAGCTTGGGGGTCCCCGGGACGTGTGACTAGCGTCGCCATGACGCTTTAATATACCGGAATGTAATTAGCAGCAGCGGCAGCAAGTTGGGTGATGGGATGTGCTCATGCAGGAGGGTGAGGGAGGCTGGCAGGACCTTTACCTGCCAATTGACAAATCAGTATGCTCGATCGGGCGAATGCGGCGAGCCCCATAGGGATGAATGTACCTGCAGCAGGACATAAGCACCCAAGTCTCGCTACCTGGCCTGCCTATGCCTCTGCCGTGACCCCGTTGTGTATTGTTAATCACATATTCCCAACAAATAGGGGTTGAAGGACTGTCGAAGGCGTCAACTGGTTCTAGAGCAGCCTTCCACGGCCTTCTCGCGCGCCACCCCGGCGTGGGCATGAAGTTCAAGAAGGCCCAGGCGCGTCGTTGCACCCCGCAGCCGCACTGTGGCCTCCCGCTCGTCTGGCGCACCCTGCCGCCAGCAGCCGGCGAAGGAGCGGCGCGCCCGCTTCCTGCCAGTCGCTTCCTGCCAGCGTTGCTCATCACAGCCTCCTTCATATTCCTTGTTGAGCTGCAGGGGCGTGTCGAGTTTGCAGGGCCGGCGCCGTTGCTGGAGCAGCAGCGGCGGCGTGAGCAGCAGGATGCTAGCGAGCAGGCGGCAAGGGGGCAGGCAGTGGCCAGCTTCTACGGATCCCTGGTCCAAACCTCCGGCTCACGCTGGGTCAGCGGCGGCACGTTGCAGGACCCAGCAGGCGACGGGGGTGCTGGCGCCGCCGGGCATCGCTGGCGCCGCCGACGGCGCTGCCGCAGCGACCAGCAACTCGCAGCACGCGCCGGCGGCTGGCGAGCCGTCGCACCCGGGCATGGCCAGCGCGGCTGCCAGTGCTGAGCTGGCGGCGGAGCAGCCACAGCTGCAGTACGCCGCGCCCGCAGGCCCGGCGCGCGCGCGGCGGCTGCGGCGAGCAGCCGCCGCCGCCCTTCCGGGGCAGCAGCTTGGGCAGGCGTGGCCGCCAGGGACGCACCCGCAGAGGCTGTGCGGTACGGCATCTCCAGGGCCAACGTGGGATACCGCCTGCTGAAGAAAGCGGGCTGGACGGAGGGCACGGGCCTGGGCGCACAGGAGCAGGGCGCGGCGGAACCCATCCAAGCCTTCCAGCAGAAGGGCAGCCTGGGTCTGGGCTACGCGCTGCAGCCGCCGCCCAAGCCCCCGCCGGCCGGGGGCGGCGGCGGAAGGCCAGCAGGCACAGCGTGCGCAGCAGCAGCCCAAGCGGCCGCTGCCCGAGGACCCACTGGACAAGGAGGACAGCACCACCAAGGTCAAGCGCGTGCGGCAGGTGAGCCACACTTGCTGCCACGCAGGGGTGCTGTGTCGACTGGGCTGCACGCTTGACTTTTCAAAGGGCTTCCGCGTGCGCCGCCACGCGATCTACCTCTTTCCTGACACCCTGCCGCTACCAACTGCGGCTCCTCTCCGCTGTGATTGGCTGCGGCTGCTGCGCCGCACCTGAGTTTGCTCCCCTCTGCCCTCGCTCGCCATGCTCACCTTCACCCCCCATCACCCCACCCCTGACCCCACTGCACCCCCTGCCACCGCCCTGATTCGCAGGTCATGCAAGCCGAGGCTGACGACCGTGCAGGCAAGGCCATCGCGCGCTACATCCGCCTAGCCTTCAACGACGCCACGGGGGAGCCGACGCGCGACAGCAACCCGCTGCTGCGCCGCAACCACAAGCTGTCGGCCACCAACCCGCTGTTGTGAGGCGGCGGCTGGCTGCACGCATAACCTGTACTCTTGTACCTCTGTACTTGTTGCGGTTTCCTTCTGCTTCCTCATTTTTGTACTGACCGTAGCACTGAATCCAGGCGTCGCAACGCACGAGCTTGTGAGCAATCTGGAAGTTTAGCTGGCAGGGCAGCATTCAGCGGGTATGGCGTGGCATTGCACGGCCCCAGCCCTCGGCGGGTGCATGGGGATGTGTGCAGAAACAGTAGCAGGCGAGCCCGCAGGCTCAGGAGAGCTTGGTGGCCGGGTGCAGGCTGGGTTGCTGAGTGCGGCGTGAGTAACGCCACCTCTGCGGCTGCTCTGCAGCCGCGCCCGCCCTGCGCCGCACGCCGCAGCTCCTATGGGCTGCACCTGCCGTCGGTGCAATAAGAGAAGCCCGGATCCGCGCAGCACTGCGTACTGTCTGTGCACTCCTCGTCTGGGCCCCGGCACTGCGGGCACAGAAGAAGACGGGCAGGTGCTGGGTGCAGCAAGGGGTTGACTGACAGCCGCGGATGTGTTGGCGCACAAGTGGCGCACAAGTGGCGCACAAGCGGTGCACGACTCTCTGAGGCAGTGAAGCGGGAGCTGGCCGGCTCGAAGCCCCAGCACCTCTGGCTTCGGCTTCACATCCCCACCCTGCCACTGTCTCCCCTACAACCCCTCACCTCTTTGCATGTGTCGTCGGCCCTGTCGCAATAGCCGCAGCACTCGGCGTAACCGCCACAGGCGTCGCCGGCAGCCTTGCACTGCGGTCGTAGGGGGAGGGTGCAGGGCGCTCGGCTGTCTTGCTCAACTATTGTCGGGCGCACCTGAGCAGCACCCCTCAGCTGGGTGTGTTGGAATACCCTCAGGCTGAGCATGCAGGTTCTCGTCCACCGGCATGCTGGGGACCCAATCAAACCAGCATGCAGGCTTGAGCACGGTAGCATTGTGCAGCAGGCAGGCTGTCGGGCAGCAGGCCTCCACCCAGCTCTAGAGGTCTTTCCCCCGGCTCACCGCTGCGCACACTCCCTGCGAGCAGTACGGTACCGCCTGGCAGCACTCTGCGTCGCCGCCGCATGGGTCCCCCTCCGCTCGGCACTGCACATCAGGGGCAGCCATCAGCCGGGCGCAGCTGTCAGCCTCACCAGTGTGAAAGGCCTTTGCTTGCTGTTGTCTAGCTGCTAGTGCACTGCCCTGGAAGCCGGCGGATCCACTGACACCTTGAAACCCTCCACCCTCTCCCACGCTTTCACCCATGCACCACCGTCCACTCCCCCCCCGCCCCTCTCACGACGGCGCACTGCGGCGGGTAGGCGGGGCCCGCACAGAAGTGGCTGTCGGAGCAGCAGTCTGAGTCGCCCTCACAGGTCTGGCCGGAGCCGCCGCACTGCAGCGGCGCAGGGGCGTGGAGGAGCAGGGGGTGGGGGAGGGTGGCGGGGAAGGGGTGTCGGCTGCGCTGCAGGCGGGGGGCCAGCCGCGCAGCGGGCAGCTCGGCTGGCACCCCTATGGATTGCGGCCCAGCCACACAATGCTGCATGCACACGCTTGTGCAGCTGCCACACCCTCTGAGACTGCTGCAAGGTTTCTGGTGGAACGCTTCTCGGCAGGTGAGGCAGCTGAACAAGCAACAACCTTGCAGCGCAGGGCTCACCCGTTGGGTGGAGAGGGTCTTCAGGTATGCTGTGCCTGCCGCTGAGGTGGCCCCGTGAACTCGATGGTGAACCCCGCCTGCCCCGGCAGCACGGCGAAGCCGTGGCCCGGCAGGTTGAAGGCCCAGGAGCCGATCTCCTCGGCCGGCACGCCGCCCACGGCCACCTCCAGCGCGCCGCCGTCGGGGCGCCGAAGCGCACGACGAAGGCGTCGCCAGCCTCCGCGCTGCGCTGGCCCAGGCTGAACGACTTGATGGTGACGGCCTGGGTCACGCCGATGTGGTAGCCGGCGGCCGAGTAGATGTTGCACACGTTGGAGAAGCCTGCGCGTGTTTTTTTTTTTTTTGGGGGGGGGTATGTGTGTGTGTGTGTGTGTGTAGTTTAGTTCGTGTATGTGTGAGGGGAAGGGGGGGGGGGAGGAGGAGCGGTGGGTTGGATTCAGGTGGCATGTTGCCCCCACGCACACATAACTACCACCCCACCCAACCGACACCCACTCACGCACATCGCTGCTGCTCCCACTCCTCCCACTGTGCACACGCCAACACACCGCAAAGCACACGCAAGCGGCCGAGGCCCACCCATGGCTATGCCGACGTCGGGCGCCTGGCTGCCCTGGAAGACTGGGGCGCAGGCAGGGTCGCCGCTGCCAAAGGGGCTGCTGAGGCTCAGCGCCACCGCGCCGCCCTCGCTGCAGCCGGAGGCAGAGGCCTGCCAGAGGTCGCCGTTGGCGACCATGGTGGCAGTGGAGAGGTCCCAAGTGCACATCAGCCTGCGCGGCGGCAGGGCGGCGGCAGGCGGCGGCGGCTGGGTCGGCCAGCGGCGGCAAGTGGGACATGCCCTGCTTGCGGCGAACGGCTGCTTGAAAGGATAAGGATCTAAGCATGCAGCATCTGGCATGCAAGCTTGTAGCGCAAAGAGCATTGATGCGGGCAGCTGTGGATGGTGGCAGGGGGCCTTGCCTGGCGCAAGTGCCGCGGTTTGTGTCGCAGTACCCTGAACAGCATCCAGCGGGCCCAGCACACGCAGCGCCGTCGTTGTCGCAGGGCGGCGGCGGCGGCGGCGTGGGCGGCGGAGGGGAGGGCGGGCGTGGAGGCGGGGGCGGGCTTGGGGGAGGGGTCGATGGGGGCGGCGGGCTAGGCGGGGGGGCTGGGTGGCGGTGGCTTGGGTGGTGGAGGTTTGGGTGGCGGCGGTTTGGGCGGCGGTGGCTTGGGTGGCGGCGGCGGCTTGGGTGGTGGCGGCTTGGGCGGCGGCGGCTTGGGTGGCGGCGGCTTGGGCGGCGGTGGCTTTGGTGGCGGCGGCTTGGGTGGCGGCGGCTTGGGTGGCGGTGGCTTGGGTGGCGGCGGCCTGGGTGGCGGCGGCCTGGGCGGCGGCGGCTTGGGCGGCGGCGGCTTGGGTGGTGGTGGCTTTGGTGGCGGCGGTCGAGGCGGGCGTGGAGATGGCGGCTTCGGTGGCGGTGGCTTGGGTTTCGGCGGCGGGGGCTTTGGGGGCCGTGGCCTAGGGGGCGGCGGCCTCGGCGGTTTTGGCGGTGGGGGCCTAGGCGGCTTTAAACGAGGGGCCGGCCTGGGGCGTGGGGGTGGTGGGCGCGGCCGTGGGGAGGGGCCGCGGGCGTGGTGGGGAGGGGCTTGCGGCAGCTGCCATTCCCGGCCACACTGCACGGTGCGGGCAGGGAGCGTCACTTCAAATCAACAGGGTGCTTGAGCGGGTGTGGCTGACGGGTGCAGCAAGGCGCGAAACCCCGATCACTCCACCCCCAGTGAAATAGGCCATGGCGGCGGCGGCGAGCGACGACCGGCGGCAGCCAAGCCCCGGATCCCATCGTCGGGGCCGAGCCCCCAGGCGTCTACCCGTCAGCGTGTCATGTTCTTCAATCAATCAAACACTCAGTATCAGCCGCTTCATGGATAGTTCGCCCCGCGATGCTCCGGAAGCAGAGCGAGCCTTCCGGCGCTCACCCGGGTAACTGCAGATCGCCAGCAACACGAGAGATATAAATGATGGACCCGCTCTGCATGGGGTCGAGACTGGGGAGCGGCCGGCACATCTCCGGCCCTGGCGCCGTGCCATGGCCGCCCCGGGGCGAGCAGCCGAAGCTCTGCTTAAGAATTATGTTATTATAGCTGGGTGCAGGGTCCAACTTGCACGACATCCCATCCCGGCCCTGTTGGCAGCACGCATGAATGGCGGCACACTGCACCGCCACAGTGGCCATAGATGCACGCACCGGACTCAAAACAGCACCCAGCATCGGAGGAGGTTCCCTTAAAATCCCACTTCAGTACATACTGCATGTGATATGAAGTCAGTAGATAGAAGTGGGTGTCACAGCAGGCTGCGAAACGCGGGCGGTCAGAGCCCTGTCAAGGACGGGTGGGCGCAATGCAACTGCCCCTGCCACATATTTAATTCACTAATCGAACTGATAATGCTGAACTTGCTCGCATCTTCAGGAGGGCACCCTAAATGACACGTAAGAATTGGATACATTGATGACAAGAGGTTGCGGCGGGGAGCGCAGAGGCTGCCAGGCGGGCTGGCCCGCTGCGCATGGCCGCCTTTCCCTGCCAGGAACCCGGCGGTTGGCGTGCATTCGAATGTCGTAACGTTCCAGTATCGATCAGGCGCCAGAAACACGCATTTTCCGCTGCACATGCGCTGCGATTCTTTGCAACCAACACGCACGGCTGCGCTGACGGACGCTTCTCACCGGTCGAAAGCGTTGCTGCTGGCTCATGCCCTCTTCCTGCTGCTCTGCGCCTGGCTGAGCCTGTCCGCCGTACGGGGCAGGCTTGGCGGCGGCGCCAGCGGAGCCGCTCGTGCCCGGCTCGACAGCGACCTGCAGCAGCCCCTGCTTGCTGCCCTGCTCGATGCCGGGCGGCGGGGGCGGCAAGACACCTGGAGGAACGCTGCCCGCCTGGCTGGGGGCCGGCGGCTGGGAGTTCCCGGTGCCGCCTGAGCAGCTCGATCGCGGCGTCGTCAGCGAGGGGGACCCGGCGGCGGCGGCCCGCCTCGCCCGCAAGCTGCTCTCCGGCCAGCCCATCTCGGTGGCGGCCCTGGGCGGCAGCCTGACCTTTGGGAAGGGCGCCTCCAGCCCGGGACGCACCGACTGGGTCTCCCTGCTCGCCGCTTGGCTGCGGGACAGCTTCCCCACCGGCAGCGGCAACAGCAGCACGGCAGGCCGCCACGTGGTGGTGAATGCCGCGGTGGCGGCCAGCCCCAGCGAGTACATCTCCTTCTGCCTGCAGCAGCACCTGGACCCGCAGCACCCGCCTGACCTCGTGCTGGTGAGCCCGCAGGGGGAGGAGGGGGTCAACACGGTGTGCATGTGCCTTACCTGTGCACACGCGCCCTGTGGTGTGGGTCCGGGTCCGGGTGTGGGTGAGTTGTGCTTGCGATCGAGTGTATATGTGGAGTGGGGGAGGAAAGGGGGGCGCGCGCGCTACAAGCAACCCCGCCACCTTCAACCCTCACACCAACGCCAATCCTGGCCACCAATACTATTGGTGGCATCCACCCACACACCGAACAGCGCACAGGATGACACCGCGCCCCCCCCCCCACACACACACATACACATACTCCTACCACTCACCCCCCACACCTGCGCACAGGATAACACCGCCCACTCCACCCACCCACACCCCTCACACCCATCACTCACCCACCCACACCTGCGCCGCCGCAGGTGGACTACTCTGTGAACGACGGGCTGCGCCCCTGGCACGACGCCCACCGCCTGTCCCTGGAGCGCCTGCTGCGCCGCCTGCTGGCCCTGCCCAGCGCGCCGCTGGTGGCGGGCCTCATGATGCACTCGTACCGACCCGCGCAGGTGGGGTGGGGTGGGGGCCGGGCACAACAGCCTTTTGGGGGGCGCAGGGGGAGGGGGGGGCGGTTGAAACAGCCTTGGGGGGGGCGGTTGAAACAGCCTTTGGGGGGTGGGGGGTGGGATAGCAGGGGCGCCCCTTGGAGGGAAGGGCGGCGAGCTGCGGGGGTGACGACCTTTGCTGGGCCTGGGCTGGCTGTCGGCACCCTCCGCCTTCTGGGCCTGAGAGCCTGCGTAGATGTTCAAGCTGACGTTGCCCTGGCCCGGCAACAGTGCCTGAAGAGCGCAGACCGACGCGTCCTGCCAACGAACCTGTTTGCCCCCTCTCCCCTCGCGCTGGCAGACCAACCGCACCTTCCACCGCAGCGGCGAGGAGAAGCTGGGCACCCTGGCGCTCTACTACGGCCTGCCCTGGCTATCCATGCGCAGGCAGGACCCAGCCGCATCTGCTGCATGCCTGAGTTTGCCCTCATGGTGTTGAGCTGGCGGGCAGCCAGGGTGCCGTGCCTTGCTCCCATTTTTTTAGGGGCGCCGCACTGCTGCGCCACACCCTCTTAAACTTTGAGGGAGGAGCTGGCGGCGCTGCCGACACTGCTGGCTCCTGTTCCATGTTGTTGCCCCTTGCTCGGCCGCCCCCACCCCTGCAGTGTTGTGCATCACAAGCTTGTTGCGGGGAGGACGGCTTTCTTCGGGACCAGTGGCTGGTGGGTGGCAGGCTCCGGGGCCTGGCTGCCTTGGTGCAGTGCACCAGCCTGCAGGCCGGTTGGCTCTGCGGCAGCGCTGGGCCAAGCGCGCACGAGCGCTGCCTTGGGCGCCGACGCTGGCGGCATGCTGCCCTCCGCGTACTTGTGCCACCTGTACTCAAACTTGTTGTTCGCGGTTGTTTGACTGGTTGCTGTGCAGGCCGATGACACGCACCCCAACGACCGGGGCCACACCTATGTGGCACAGCTGGTCGTGCGGTACCTGCAGCGCATCCTGGCCCGGGAAGCTGCCGCGCAGCTGCTGCACCGCCGCGCTGCCAACGCAGGGGGCGGGCCGCTCCCTGCTGCCGTTGCGCGCGGGCTTCGCCGCCTGGGCATGGCGAGGAAATGCGGCAGGGCTCCCCCAGGCTGCGCAGCTGCCGCCGCCGATGCTGGCGGGAGCGGAGCCCCTGCTGGCGGAGGCTTGTGTGCAGGGCTCTGCCTTGCAGGCGGCGGTGGTGCCGGGCAGCATGCGGGGGTTTGAGTGGGAGGTGGGGGCGGCGGGCGGCGCGCGAGGTCCACGCCACCACCAACAGCTCGGGCAGCGAGCTGACGCTGCAGCTGGACACAGGTGGGGGTGAGATGCGTGCTATGGTGAAGGCATGCGTGTGCGTGCGCAGCCGGGGTGGTGGGTGTTGTGCGGAGGAGGTAGGGGGCGCTCTTGCTGCCGCCACCCAGATCCCGTGCAGTCGCTGCATACACCTTCAATGGGGAGGGGTGCTTCCTGAGTTTGGCTGCTCCCCCACTGGGAACTCCTGTACTTGCCACCTCTGCCGCTCGGCGAGCCGATCGTTGCCTCCACCCCCTGCTGCAGACGTTGCGTTGGCGCCCGGCAGCGGCGTGGCCGAGGCCAATGCCACGCACGTTGCCCTGCTGCTGTGGTACACACACTCCAGGTACAAGGTGGGCGACGGCCAGGCGACCTGCAGCGGCGGCTGCGCCTGCGAGCCGCAGCTGCTGCGCACAGCGCTGCGGCGGCCGTACGGCACTCAGGTGCGCTTGCGGGGGCCTCTCGTAAGAGCGGCTGTGTGGCTCGTTTCACCTCCACGCCCCGTGCGATTGTCCAGCTTGCTCTGCAGCAGCTGCTGGTGTTGTTTGGCTGGATGCAGCCGTGGGCCTGCCCCGTGCATGGCTCGCAGCCGCCAGGGGCGCCCGCGCTGCGGCCGAGCCCGCTGGCAGGAACCGGCAGCGCGTTGACCCCGTTGCCTTGTTGGTGGGTGCCCTGGTGGCGGATGCAGGACCACCTGTGGCTGATGCTCGTCACGCGCTCCCCCACCTGCCGCCTGACTGTGCGCACGCTCAACACCACAGAGACAGCCGGGTGAGGCCGAGCCTGTGAATCGGCAGCGGCAAGACGGCCTTGCCCTCCAGCGCACTGGGTTGATCACCTTGCCGGTGCCTCCCTGCCGCTTCCTGTATGCTGGGTAGCTGGCGTGGCCGCTGACAAGCATGCTCTCGTTGCGGGGCTGCCGCTCCGCCTGCAGGCACGTCTTCCGGCTGAGGGGCGTGCTGGTCAGCGCAGCGGCGGCGGTGCGCATCCCAACTGAGTTCACGCTGGGAGAAAACCTGGATGCTGAGCTGCCGGTAGCTGTGTAGCGGTGCCCTGCACCGCCCAGAGCCGGCCGGCCCCCTTGATGCGCCCAGGCAGACGCTGCTTGCCGGATGCGCGGTTACGATCCGCGTGCCGCGCTCGCCTCGCCCTCCTCGACCAATCCGACACATCCATGCACGCGCTGGCGTGCCTTGACCAATGAACTCTTGATGTGTTGTCGACTCTAGCTGTGAACCAGGACTCTCGCCTGGGAGCGTGGGATGCGCAGCTGGTGTCGTGCGTTGCCTAGGCATGCCTGCAGAGTGAGCTGGCGGCGGCGGGGCGGCAGCACAAACTGGGCGCGGCGCCCCTGTTGCGATGTTTACTGCGCTTTACGTGTATGTCAAATTGTGCTGGGAGCGGAAGCCGATAGTTTGGCGCCATGGCGCCGGGCGCCGGGCTGCTGGCCGACAAGCCAGTCTTTCACGGAGACTTCAAATCGTCAGTAGCAGCTTTTGTGGAGCAGCAGCAGCACGTGTACCTCCCGTTGCTCGATATCAACGCCTGGCTCGTGAAGCTAAGCGATGGGAGCCTGCTGCACGTCTACGAGGAAAAGGTCACGCCCGAGATGTTCGCGTGCGATTGCTGTCGCATCGTAGGTGAGGCGGGAGGCCATGAGGCGGTCACCAGGCAGCCCGAGCAGTGTCGAGGGTTCAGCCGCGGGACGGCTCCTGCGGGCTGTTTGCACCCCTCAGCGCGTCCAGCACCCCTCAGCGACACAATTCAAAGCGGGCGGCGGGCGGTCGGCAGCCCAGGGGGCCTCCCCCTTGTTGCCGCCTCCTGCCACTGGACCCGCACGAGGCGATGCTCTCACCCCGCCACCCTCGCTCGCCTCATCTGCTTGGCGCAGGATGGCAGACGCACCCCGTCAGCGTGAAGAACTGGCACTTCATCGTGCCCGCCGAGGTGAGTGAGCTCAGGGCGGCGAACTCGCATGGCACCGCAGCGCACAGCTGTGACCGCTGCCCACGTTCCCTGCCTCCCGCTTATGTGTCGAAACAAGATCGTCCCATTCTTGCCACCTTCGCCGCCGCACCCTGGCGGGCAGCTGCGTTGCCGGAACCCGGCCAGCTGCTGCGTGCGGCGCCCACGCTGCGCGTAGCAGCAGCGGCCGTCACCCATGATGTGCCGCCGCCGCTTCTCAACCCACGCTGCCGCGCAGGTGGGCCCTTACTCGCTGGCGGACCCCACCACCCTCTGCGCCATCACGGAGGCGCGGGGACGCGGCGAGCACGGCAGCTCGCGCATCGCGCTGCCCGCGCCGGACCCCGATGCACCACACCAGCATCAAGCATCTTTGGTGTTTGAGTCCAAGCTGCACCGCCTGCACGGTGCGCCCCGCCGCTGCTGCTCCCGCTCTGGTGTTGTATGGGGCGGCAGTCCATCCGCTGCGGCAAGCAGCCCTACGCGGCTTCATCGCTGCTGCGCGTGTCGCAGCGGCGCCAGGCGGCATCGCGCAGCGGGCTCCAGCGGTGGCAGGCGGCGCCGCGCTGCTTGTCCTGCGGCGGCTGCTGGGAGACGGGCGCACTGCTGGGAGTCGGGACCCAGAGAGTCAGTGCACACCTACAAAGCTTCACTGCCCCCCCTCCCTCGCTGGTAACCACAGGCACCGTGCACAGCAACGGCTTTGGCCACCTGATGCGCCTCAACGGGCGGGAGGGCGGCTCCGCGGCGCCACGGGGCGGCAGCTGATGCAGGTGGGCCGCGCCCTGGAGGGCAGCTCACTCTCTTCATACCCTTGCAACTCCTGGCCGCCACAAACTTGCACGCGATGAGTCCATCAGCGCGCAGCCTGCAGCCACCCCCTTCCCTCCTGCCATCCACCAACCTCCTTTCTCGTCCCTTTGTCCTTCCTTTCCTCCCCCCTTGTGTCTCCCTTCCGCAGCTGTGGGACGACCTGTGTGAGGCGCTGCACGTCCGTGAGGTGTCCACTGAAGACGTGTCCAACAAGGCAAGCTGCCCTGCCTGCCACACGCCCGCCGCAGCCAAGGCTGCTGTGCCCCAAGCAGCGCGACTGCGGCGCACGCGCCCCACGCCCTTTGAACACACCACACCCTCCCAACCTGCCCCCCTCAGCAGGCTGGGATGGAGCTGAGGGTGCTGCACAGCGCGGCGCGGCAGCGCACGTGGTACGGGCAGTGGCGCTACGGCTTCGGCCGCGGCGGCTTCAACATGACGCCTGCGCAGGTGGGGATGAGACGGAGGGTGCCAGCAGGGGTGGTGGGTGAGGTGGGGGCAGGGTGGCAGCGGGGGTGAGGGGTGGGGTGGGGCGGTTCTGCTCTATGCTGGGGCGTGGGGGAAGGGTTCTTAAACCTGCCCTGCACTGGAGCAGCGCGGGGCACCAACGGGTTGCTGTGACCCTGTTTTACTCTCCACACGCCCCTCTCCTTTATTCTCCGAGCCTCCTCTCCCCTCATCCTCCCTTCCTCACCATAAACATCTGAAACACGGGCCCCCTGCTGCAGTGGCATGGCGCCATCGAGACTGTTCACTCCGCCCCGCTGGCCGCGCTGTGGGCGGACTTTGACGGCATCGATGCCACCGTGCTCGACATACTGCAGCGGTACAGGGTGGGTCGCATTGTGCGAGCATTATAGATTATGAATTATACTTGTACTGTTTTGTACTGAAAGGGTACTACCGGCGGGGTGGATGGGGGCCGCGGCTTACATATGGGACTGCAGGGTATGGTTCGCAGCCTATGCCTTGTTTTTGCGTTAGTTTGCCCAGTACCACCATTTACATTAGTCCTGCGTCTCTCCGCCTCCTGTTCAGGATCCGGCTGCGGCAGCGGCGCCAGACGGCGGCGACGAGACGCTGGGCAGCCTGCTGCATCGCATGCTGTGCCTGCTGAGCGACCCCGCGCCCATCCTGCCCGCCTTTGAGGCGGCGGCGGCTGCGGAACACGAGCGGCAGCGCCTGCTGGCGGAGCAGAAGTTCTTGATGCAGGCGTACCTGGAGCAGCAGCGCGCGCTGGCGGCGCAGCACGCGCACCAGCCTGTGGCCCTGGATCGCGGCCCCGAAGCCGCGTACTTTGACGCCTCTGCCGCACAGGCGGAGCTGGCACGGCAGCAGCGGGAGCTGTTTGCTCTCGCATCGCAGCCCAGCGTTCCTGCCCCAGCGGCAGCGGCGGCAGCGCACGCGACCGACGGCGGCGATGTGCAGGGGCAGCCAGGGGAGCCCGGCGAGGCGGCGGCGACGGTAGCAGCCGCGGCGGCGGCCCTCGCGCTGCCGGCTGCCGCACCAGCTGCAGCTCTCGAGCTCGGCGCGGAGGCGACGGGCGCGGATCCCGGCGCGGCGGCGGCGCCATCTGGGGAGCCGGAGCATGCCGCCGCTGAGCACGCCGCGGCGGCCGCTGCGGCGGCGGCAGACGACGCGGCTGCAGCCGCGCACGCGACCGCCCAGGCGGCCGTCGCCGCCGCGGTGATGGCCGTCGACGGGACGGCGCGCGATGCAGTGGCGGCCGCCACCGCCACCGAGCACGCGCCTCTGCCGGCCAGCTGCTGCGCAGGAGCGCAAGCGCCCGTTGCAGCGGCGCCAGCGGCCGCGGGTGAGGAGCCGGCGGCAGCAGCAGCTGGCTGGCTGGCAGATTATGCCAGCAGCGGCAGCGAGCAGCAAGGCGGCAGCGAGGGCGGGCGCGCGGTGTTTGCACAAGGCACCCTCTCTTGCCGCGCCGCCGCCGCCCACCAGCCGCCGCTTGCCGACGCCGAGCTCTCGCCGGAGCCGCAGCAGGGGCTGCAGCAGCAGCAGGACCAGGAGCAGCAGCAGCAGCAGGGCCCCGACGACGTGCTGCGCCTGCGCGGGGGCGGCCGCAGCGCGCCGCCGACGCGTCGCCCGCTGCCGACACCGCCGCGGCCAAGAAGCCGCGGGGGAGGAGCACGCCGACGCGGCGGGAGACCCTGAGCCGCCGTTTGGTGCGGAGGTGGTGGGGCGCTCTGTGGCGGTATATTGGAAGGACGATCGATCGTACTACACTGCCACGGTGGCGAGATACGACGCCCGCTCGGGGTGAGCTCCTTTCCTGCAGCTCCCTGCTTTTTCTTGCCGGTTTCCCGGTGCTCCTCATCAAAATGTTTGCCTTGTGGTTGGAGGGTTTAGAGTGGCTCACTGTGGTGTGACAACCTGCAGCTCTGCCGCCTGCAAGGGCTGCCTGGGATCGCACCTCCCGCCTGCACTGCCGCTCTGAGCGACACCAGCCGGTGGCGGTACCGTGCAGGAAGCACAAGCTGGCGTACCGCGACGGCGACGAGGAGCTGGTGGTGCTGCACAAGGTGGGCGGCAGGCGGGGTGTATGAATTGTGGAACGCTGCGAGCAGCGTGCTGCCATCGCCGTTGTTCGCCATGAACTCTGCCGCCTCGTGCTCGGCCCTGTGCCCCTCTGCCCACGAGATGTACCGCTTGCTCTCCTGAACGTGCTGCATGGTGCCGCCCTGCTGCAGGAGAAGTTGAAGTGGCTGAACGGCATCAAGCCGCGGCCCCAGAAGCAGGAACACGCCGAGCCGAGGCGCGCAGGAGGGCGAGGCGGTAGCGCCGCCGCCCAAGCGTGGCAAGGCGGCTGCCGCCGCTGCCGCTGCAGCCGGATCGGCAGGCAACTCCGCCGCTGCAGCGCAGGCCCCGGTCCCCAAGCTGGGGCAAGGCAGCCAAGGCAGCTGGCGATGGCGAGGGAAATGCTGGGGAGGAAGAGGGGGCCGAGGACGGCGCTCGCGGCGGCGGCAAAGCCCTTGACCCGGCCCGCCGCGGCCTAGGCCCCGCCCTTGTCGGCGTGCCACTAAAGATCTTCTGGCCAGCCGAAAAGAAGTGGAAAACGGGGCGCAGCACCAGCTATGCGCGCAGGTGAGAAGGGGGATGGAGGTGGGGCGCGTGCTTGGGTTCTTTGCCGCTGGCCTGAAGCGACGTTCAAACGTGCTGCAGCGCAGTGCGGGCCGCTCGCATGACCCCTTTGCCTGCCGCTCATCGCGCTGCGGCCCCGCTGCCGTCTTGTTTCGAGCATGCGCCCTGTGATTACGGTTTTCCTTGCTGCGTTGCGCCTTCCCTTCTCCTCAACTTCTCCCTCAGGACTCCACAATCCAATAACTTACGCACCTTCCATCCATCCTGCCAACCCCCTCCCTCCCACAGGTGCCACTCCTTCCTGTTTGACGACGGCAGCCGCGCCCGATCGACCTGCTGCAGCACAGGTTTGAGGTTCTGGATGAGGAAGCTGCCCAGAAGCTGGCGGCCCTGCGCGCCGGCGCCGGCCAGGCGCAGGCCGCGAGGCAGCGCTCGCAGGAGGCTGAGGAGGGGCGGCGGCTGCCAGCAAAGCAGAGGCGCAGGGGGTGGCGGTGGGGGCAAGATGAAGCAGCAGCGCGGCCGGCGGCCCACAGAGCCTTCAGCGGAGCCCGAGGGGACCCTGTCCCAGCAAGTGAAGACGGAAGAGGAGCAGCAGCAGCAGGAGGAGCAGCAGCAGCCGCCAGGCAAGAAGCGGCGGCAACCAAAGCAGCAGGCCGCGAGGCGCGGCAAGGCCGCAGCTGGAGCGCCGCCTGAAGAGCAGCAGGAGCAGCAGCAGCAAGAGGAGGATCAGGAGCGCAGCAGCAGCAGGAACAGCAGCAGGGCAATCTGCAAGAGGATGCCGCGGCCTTGGCCTCAGCCCTGGCGGCCGCAGCGGTGGCCAACGCTGTGGCAGCAAACACACCGGATGCCGCTGCTGGACCTGCACAAGCAAAGGCAGAGGCTGCAGCAGCGCCGCCCGAGGCACGCGGCAGGGGCCGCCAGCGGAAGCAGCCGGCCGCAACGCCTGCAGAGGCGACGACCGCTGCCGCGGCTGGGGCGGCCGAGGCTGCCGCCGGCCAGCCAGCGGCGCTGCCTCCCCGCCTCCCCCGGCGCCTCTCACACTGCCGAGCAGCTGCTGGCTGCTGCCTTGCGGATGCCCACCACCCGCGATCGCGCCGCCGTGGAGGCGGCTGCCACAGCAGGAGGCGTGGTCCTGGGCTGCGGCGGCTGCCGCTTCTCAACGGGCGGCTGCCGCCGCTGCCGGCCCAGGCTTGTTAAGCGTCTGGTGAGCCTTCCGATTGCTTTCGCAGACACCAAGGCCACCCATTCATGAACAGCCTGTTTGTACCTCTGGGAAAAGACTTGTTTGCTACTGCTCAGTTGAAGTCGCAGTTTTCTAGCCACATGCTCACTTCGTCCCTGAGGCTGCCGTGCCTCCCCGCCTCCTCCCCTCTGATTCCGGCCCCCTGTTGCTTCTGCAGGAGGCGGAAGGGCTGTCCACCGCCCGCTTGCAGCTGCTGGGCGGCTGCCAGGCGTGCCGCGAGTTCCAGCACGGCTGCCCCGTCTGCTGGAGGATGATCTGGCTTGCGGGGCAGCCTGCAGAGGTGGAGCGGCTGCTGGCAGCGGCGACCGATGGAGGCTCCCAGGCTGCAGCTGGGAAACAGGCTGCGGCTGCCGAGGCGACAGCGGCCGAGGGAGGGCTGGCGAGGAAGGAGGGGCTGCGGCGGCAGCAGCAGAGCCGGAGGCGGCGCAGCGCAAGGCGGCGCAGCCCGAGGGAAGCGCAAGCAACTCGAGGTGGCAGCAGCGGCGCCCGGCGGCTGCGCCTGTTTTGAAGGAGGAGGGTGGGGAAGCTGCTGCGGCGGCTCCTGCTGCTGATGCCAAGACGGCTGCCGAGCCCGGCAAGCCTGCTGCAGCCAAGAAGCGCGCCAGGAAGGGCGCTCGGGCTGAGGCCGCTGCCGCAGCGGCGGCAGCGGCGCCTGCAGCAGCCACCCCTGCGGCCACCCTGGCCGCCACCCCGGCCCAGACCCCGGCAGCCGAGGCCGCCACCCCCGCTTCAGAGGAAGGCGGCGCGGCTCTGAAGGCAGAGCGGGTTGCGGTGGACGAGGCTCAGAAGGCGGCGATTCTGCAGCAGCGCAGCGACGGCGCCGTGGTGCTGGGGTGCGGGCGGTGTCGGTACCGCGGGGCGCTGGCTGCGTGGACTGCCGCCTCAGAGCGCTGCAGCAGATGGTGAGCGTGAGGTGTTCGGTGTGTGACTGACCGCTTGTGTGTGCGTGTGTGAATCATGTTGTCAGAATCATGTCATCAGTCTGCACCCTCTTGTACGCGTTTCTGTTTTTCCAGCTCTTTGTTGTGGCCAGCGACTGTCGCTTGCCACCCTGCAGCTGCCCCTTCTGGGCTCTGCGTGACCGAGTGCTTGCTTGCCTCAGCAGCCCTTTTGCGGCGCCAGTGCAGCTCACCCATTACCTCCCTTCTTTCCACCGATGCAGAAGCAGGAAGGCCTTGAGGAGGCGCTGGCCGCCATCGGCTGCGCCGCCTGCCGCCAGAGCGACAAGGGCTGCCGCAAGTGCTGGCCTGTGGCGGTGGCGGCAGCGCAAGCCGCGCAAGCCGCGCGGCCGCAGCCGCCGCGCCCGCCCTCGCAGCAGCAGCAGCAACAGGACGGTGAGCAGCCCACTGCCCAGCAGCAGCTGGAGGCTCAGCAGCCCGCGTCCCAGCAGCAGCAGCAGCAGGGGCAGCAGGGGCAGGCGAGGGACGGCACGCCCGCCGCGTCGGCCGCGCCGCCGCCGTCGCCCGCTGCCGGCGGCCTGGGCTCCGCCTCCGCCCGCCGCAACAAGGCTGTGCTGGCAGTGAACCGGGAGACGGTGTCGGCGGCGCACGCCGCCGGCAAGTTTGCTCTGGGATGCGGGAGGTGCCGGTGGAGCCTGACGGGCGGCTGCCACAACTGTCGGGCGAGGAGTGCAGAGGAGCTGGTGAGAAGCTGGCTGCCGCCGCCGCGCGCCGCGCCTGTTCCTGTTTCCCAAGTTGACGCACGCACACGCATGGCCACACGTGTCTTGTGCTTCACAGCGCATCGTAAAGCAGGGAAGCATGCTGCCATCTGCCGCGGGCGCTCGTGGCCTGCCACGATCTCTCGCCGCCAATTCATCAAGCCTGCCGCGCCCCAACCGCCCCGCCCCCCGCAGCGCAAGCGGGAGCCCAGCTTTGCTGCCCGCCTGGGCTGTGAGCACTGCGAGGGGGCGGAGGACGGCTGCCCGCACTGCTGGAAGCAGATTCTCGGGCAGCTGGGGAGAAGGCAGTGCTGGCGGCGCCCGAGGAGCAGCTGGCGGCGGCCGTGGGAGCGCCACCTGGCGAGGACGAGGACGGGGCGGGCGCAGGAGCGCACGCCTCGCCAGCGGCCATGCAGCAGCAGCAGAAGGGGGCAAGGCAGGGAAGCAGCGGCAGGCGGCGGCGTCCGCCGCCGCCGCGGCGCCCGGCATGCCCATCCGCTTTGGCTCCCGCATCACAAACATGTGCATCCGGTGAGGCTGCTCTGCATGCCTGAGTTCATTGCTTGTGCTTGCCTGGGCGGTTTGCTATTCTCCTAACGCCCATCGTGGTATGGCCCCGCTGTGCTGTTTTTAGTCGAGGAGGCTGCGCGAGGAGCTCGCCGCGTGCTGCCAAAAGCCCGCCCTTCTTCTGCCCTGCCTGTTGTGCGGCTTGAAACACTGGGCCGCTCGCTGTTGCTCAACGCCCTCCGCATGCACTCACCCACCCCTCCTCCTTTCTTGCTCCGCAGTGTTTGGTGGAGCGGTGACAGCACCTTCTACAAAGGGCGTGTGACCAGCTACAAGCAAGGGTGGGCCGCCTTCCCCCAGATTTCCACATGTTAGGGCGTTGCTGGCTTGCAGGGGCGCAGCAGTGCCGGCCATGCAGGGGTGTGGCCTCTGCCCTGCCCCCATGCATGGTTGTCCGCACCACTCGCTGGGCACCGCGCCCCCGCCATCCTCCCGCCGCAGGCTGCACCGCGTGTTTTATGACGAGGACGGAGCCGCCGAGAAGCTGGACCTGCTGCAGGTACCGCCACGCGCTGCCGAGCGGCCGCCTCCGTCGCTTGCCTGCCTGCCTGCCTGGCCCCCGCAGCGGGAGCCTCGCTTGCTGCAGCATTCGCACGCTGCCTCTGCTTTGCCCGTGCGGCCTCCCTGCCCCGACGCTTTCCACCTCGCCGTTTCTGCCGCGCTTTCCTCCCTGGGCTCTGCAGCAACGCTTCCAGCTGCGCCTACACGAGCGAGGGGAGTGGCTGGAGTTTGACAAAGGCGTGCCAGTCGGGAGGCGGCGCTGGCGGCGGTGCACGCGCTCGCGTCGCCCGGCGGCGCCGCCTCGCTGCCCGCGGCGCAGCAGCAGCAGCCGCTGCAGGACCGGCCTCTGGGCGTGGCTGTGCGGGACCTGCTGCAGAAGCGGGTGCGGGTGCTTCGCGCCGACGGCGACGGCCAGTGGGCTGAGGGCGTGGTCTCTGGTTACAGCGAGGGGTGAGAGGGGGAGGGGCAAGGTGGGAGAGTGTGCAAGGGCTGTGAATGTTGCAAGGTCTGTGAATTTCGCGAGGGCTGCGAGTGTTCGCCGTCTTCCAGCCTACCGGTCCCCCAATTTGTGCCGAGTGTTGGTTGGTGTTTATGTTTCCCAGTAGCAACCGGTTGCGGGTTCCCTCTGCTGACAACCACACTTCTGCTGATGGCCGCACTGCAAGAGCGCCTGATTCCCCTGCCCCCGCCTCCCGGCTGCCCTGCCGCAGCAAGTTTGCGGTGAGCTTCGACGACGGCGGCGCCGGCCGCTACCGCCTGCAGCAGGAGCAGTGGGAGCCGCTCGACCCCGTCCTCATGGCCCAGCGACAGGAAGCGCTGCGTGCAGCAGCAGCCGAGGCCGCGGCGGCGGCTGCGGCCGCGGCGGCCGCCGACGGCGGGCGCGGCAGCCGGCGTCGCCGCGCATCCGCGCGGGCGCGCGGCGGCGGCGGCGGCGCTGGGCGGCTACGCTGCTCTGCTGGCCGGCGAGGGCGACAGCGAGGACGAAGAAATGGAGGAGGAGGAGGAGGAGCAGCAGGAGGAGGAGGAGGAGGAGGAGGAGGAGGAGGGTGATGGCGTCCAGGAGAACGGCGCCGCGTCTGCAGAGCCTGCCACCGGCAGCGAGGGGTGGCCGGCGCAGGCCGCAGAGGCGCCGCCGCCCGTGCCGGGCGCCGCGGAGGGGCCGCTGCCGCCGCCGGCAGCCACCCCTCGCGCCCCTGACCAGCTGCCGGAGCCCCTCGCTCTGTCGCCTGAGGTGGAGCGAGCCCGCAAGGCGCAGGTGGGTTGCTCGGGATGAGCGGTTTTTCTCTAAAGCGGTTGCTGCGTTGTGTGATGGAGTTCGGCGGAGCACGCAGTAGGCAGGCAGGCCTGCCCAGGGCTCCTGGCACCCACACACCTCGCCCAGGACACAGCCCATGCCTGCTGCTCGCATGTCAAAGCATGTCAGAGCTTCATTTCAGAGAGTCAGTTGCTCAGAATCTTTACTTTGCAACCCAGCCAGCCCTGCACTCTGCCTACTGCTGCATATATGTTTTGACTTAATTGCCCTCCCTCACCCCCGCTGCAGTACAAGTTTGGGCTGCACAAGTACGTCGGCCAGCGCGTGCGCCTCTGGCTGCCCGCCGCCGGCAGCTGGGCGGAGGGCGAAATCACGAGCTACGGCCAGGGGTGAGGCTGCTGGGGTGCACTGCGTCGGCTGCCCTGCGCAACATGAAACGCGGGGCTGGCTGGCAAATGTGCTGCTGCCGTCTGCCGGCTTTGGGGGCGGCCGCCGAGCGCGCCACTCACGGCCCCGCTTGTGCTTTTTTGCGCTGGAGCTCGTTCGGCCCCAGCACATCCCCTACTCGCCTCGGCTCACCGCCCCCTCCTCCCTCCCGTCATCCAGGCGGCACAAGGTGCAGTTTTATGACGGCTCCCGAGCCTCGTTTGACATGCTGCGCGATGCCTTCCAGCTGCTGCCCCACCCCGGCTCCCTCTCCCAGCCCAGCCCGCTGCTGCCCCCGTGGCCGCCGCCAGCGGCGGCGACAGCGCCGCGGCACCTCAGCGGCGGCAGGGCATGCCGCCGCCGCCGCCGCGGGCGCCCAGCGGGCCGCCGATCCTGGATGGGGACCTGCTGCCTGTGCCGCGGGACCAGCTGAAGGTGAGCTTCTTCTCAGCTTCTGGCCCGCCCCGCCTCGCCCGCACCCATGTACTTGCACGGCTGCCTGGTGCCCACCCACCTCCCTCCAACCCTGTGCCCTGGTCATGCCCCATCTGCCTTTCATGCTTGCTTTGCTTGTTGGGCGGCTTGCTTGCCAGCAGGGCGTTCCAACAAACTCTTGCTCCGTGCACCCCCTCCCCTCCCCTCTGTGCAGCATTCGTTTGAGCTGCCGCCGTGCACACAGCCCTTTCAGCTGGACCGCATCTGCCGCGTGCTGCGCCTGATTCTGGAGGCGCTGAAGGTGCCACACGCTTGGGGGCTGTGGGCAGGGGTGGCAGGCATGCATGGTGGTTGTCGGTGGCTGGCGGGTGCCCCTTCCCCAACCCCCCGTCTCCCAAGCCTCCCAAACAAGTACAGGAGCAGAACAGGATGCGCACGTGGCACCTCAAGCGATCCTTGCGACCGTCCCAACTCTGCTGTTTGTTGCGCTGCAGGCCCATGCTGGGCAATGGGTGCCCAAAGCCATCCTACGGCAGCACCTGCAGGCTGCTGGGGTCAGGTGCGGGCGGTGTGTGTGGTTGGGGGCTGGGGGAGGACGGGGTGTGGCGATGTCGCGATGTGAGTGGGATGTCGGCGAATGGGGCGCCTTCATTCCTCTTCATCTGACCGGCGCCGCAGCATTCCGGGCCCAGCTTGGTGCCAGCACCCTGCCTTGGCTGGGGCGCTGAGGGCAGTCCGGCTGCCTGGCCATCCCGTTACTGCTCCCATCGAGCAGCCGACCACGCTGCCGTGACAATATTGTACCGCCGCACTATTGTACCGCTTTGTACCGCAGGGACAACTCCCTCATGGACTACTGCGGCCGCTCGCTGGAGCTGCAGGTGCTGGATGGCTGGGCGGTGTACCGCTGCAAGTCCTCAAAGCACAACGTGAGCCGATCTGTTCCGCTGTACTCCCGCAGTGGGCTGGGTGGCGGCGGCCGCAGTGCACCAGTGTCGCAGCGGCGGCGCAGCCCCTGGCATTGGCATCCTCTTTGTGATGTGTTGTGTGGGCCGGGGCCGTCTGCTGGCAATCAGCCGCCCGATGCGTTGCTCCGCGCTTTGATGCACATGGTCACAACACATCCGCTTCACACAGCATCCTGCCAGCAGACACACGCACAACGAGACCCGCAACCCCGCCACTGCACACACGCACACACACACTACCTGCCCCCCACTCCAACACACACTTACACACACTTCCCGCAGTGCATCTTCTACCTAGCGGAGCGGGTGGGGCCGGAGGAGCCGCCCACCGAGGTGGCGGAGCCCCGAGAGCGGAGCCGCAGGTGGGGTACTGCCCGGCAGCTGCTGGTCCCGGACGCGCAACTGGGCGCGGCGGCAGCGGTAGCTTGGCTCGCCTGCCGCAGCGCTTTGGGTGGCGTCTCAAAGCGGGGGTGCATGGGTTTCTGCCCTCGGCTGGCCTTCCTGCTTCATGCTGCGCAGCTTGAAGCAAGGTTCCGGTGCTGAGGCTCCCTGTGCGTGGTGAACCCTGTGTGTTTGTGCAGAAGCGCGGCCCACGCAGGCCCGACGGCCAGGCTTGGGGAGCCGCCGCTGCCGCCGCAGACCGCGACGACGCCCCGCCCGCGGCGCCGCTCCCCACCGCCACCCGGCAGCAGGGCCGCCTGGCCTACGGCAACGTGCGGCGCGGCGGCGGGCGCTGTCCCCCGCGCTGGGCGGCGCGTCGGCCGCGGCCGCGGCTGGCAGCGGCGGGCGGCGGCAGCAGCCGTGGCAGATGTTCCTGCCTGCGGGGCTGCCGCAGGGGGCGTTGACGCCCGAGGCGTGCCGCAACCAGGTCATGGCGGACCTGGTGTACTTCTTCAAGTGAGTGTCCAGCTTCTTGGCAGCTTCATGGCGTTGTTGTTGTTATAAACCAAAAGAATCGCCTGCCTGAGATCTGCTGCACGGGGGTCGGCCACCTTTTGCTAGGGTCGCGACGACAACTTGCGCCGCCCTCTTCCCCCGCCCAGAGCAATTCCGCACACGCAAACATGCACACACTGCCTCCTCGCCCGCCTTGCCCCCACCCGCAGCCGCGTCCTGCGCTCGTACCGCCCCGCCGAGTTTGTGGCAGGGCAGCGGGCGGCGCGCGCAGCGCAGCTGGCCGCCGCCGGCGAACCCGAGGCGCTGCCGCCGCTGCGACAGCTTCGCCTGGGGGGCTGCCTGGGGCGCTGCAGGTGAGCTGCGGCTGCGGCGTGCTTTGGAACAGATTTGGTTGCTGTTCAACCGTCCAGTCGCTGCTGCTGTGCCTGCTTGCGGGCAGGCCTATCAAGGAGCTCTTGTGTCTGCCAGAGTCTTGCGGTCGGATCCCATTCGGCAAGCCCTGCTCCAACGTTTTATCGCTCTTCGCTTCTTCATCCATCCTATGTGCCTGCTCCACCTCCCCCCCCGCAGACCTTGCGTGACTGCAAGCACTTTGTCAAGATCGGCAGCGGCGAGCGCCTGGGGTGCGTTCCATGCTTGTTGCTTTCGCCGCTCTGGGAAAGGGCGGTCTCCTTCGTTGCTGCAGCTGTCTGCAGCACCGGCTGGCCGGCCGCATGCTGGGCCATCTCACTGCCCACAGCTTCCTGCCGCTGCGCTGTGCTGCGCTGTGCTGCGCTGCGCTGTGCTGCTGTGTCCAAGCCGGTGTGCCGGCGCCCATCCAAGGGCTGCCAACCCGCCGCCGCCGCTGCCCACGCACTCACCCCTGGCCGCCTGCTGCCGCTGCTGGGTGTGCAGGGAGGAGGCGCCTCCGCCCGGCATGATGCGTGTGCTGTGCCATCTGGCGGTGCCCCAGGCGCCGCTGCAGGACGCTGGGGCGCGAGGTGGGCGCTGGGCCACGCTGCGCCCGCTTTGCTGCTCGTGCTTGTGGGCGTGGACATAGCAGAAAGGGTTGTTGCCACTTACCAGCCACCTGGGAACCCCACCATTAGCACCACCCTACCCCTTACACCGCCCCCACCCTACCTCCCACCCTTACCCCCACCTCACAGCGAGCCTTCCTGGGCAGCCCCAGTGCGCCCTCCCCCGAGCTGCTGCTGCTGCCGGCAGATGCCACCGTGGGGCAGCTGCTGGCGGTGGCCACCGCGGCCTATAGGGGCAGCTACCGCATGTGCGCCGGCTGGGTCGCGGAGCAAGTGGTGGCTGGGCTGAAGGTGGCGGTACCGCCGCCGCTGCCCCTGCCATCTCTTGCACACGCTGCGGCCGGCAGCGGAGGCGACATAATGGAAGCTGCTGCAGCGGCAGGAGCAGTAGAAATGGAGCTGGATGGTGGCTGTGTGCTTCCCGAGCCCGAGCGCGTGGCAGCGGGCGCCGCAGCGGCGGCGCTGGCGGCAGCAGTGGCGGGGGTGGAAGCCATGGAAGTCGAGGAGGCAGCAGCAGCAGCGGCGCCGACATCAGCGGCAGCGGCCGGCGAGGAGGATCGAGAGGCGGCGCTGGCCGCGCGGGTGGCGGCCGCCGCCGCCGCCGCCGTCGTCACCGCGTTTTGACGGCCCGGCAGCCGCCGCCGCCTTTTCGGTGGCAGACCAGCTGGCAGCCTGCCAGCTGGATCCGCTCGTCCCTGTGCCAGCTGCGGCGCTGCAACAGCCTGTCCTTTCCGCAACCTTCCCCCAGCAGCAGCAGCAGCAGCAGACGGTTGAGCCTTCGCCGGAGCAGGCGGCCGCTGCCGCCGCGGCCGCACGCCGCGCGACGCCGAGCGCGCGCCGCTGCTGGCGGCTCGCCTGGCGGAGCTGCTGCTGCCGCCAGGGGAGCAGGACGGGGCCACGAGCGCCGCCGCCGCCGCGGGGACGCCCGCCATGGGCGCCACGCTGCCAACAGTGACTGTGGCGGGGCGGGGGCTGGATTGGTCGGTGTGTTGGCGCCACGCGGGTGCGGCGCAGCCCTCCCTTCTCCTGCTTTGCAGCAACAACGTTTAGCGTGGCGCCTGCTCAGCGCCCCTCGCCGCCCCACCATCCCCATCCGCCGTTTTTGCTCTCCCCGCAGCCTGCTGCTGCCCCTTTTGACCCCTCCCCTTCCTCTCTCCTGAACCTGTGGAGGATTCGGTGTGCCCCCCGCACCCCCACACCCCCTTCGTCCTCCTTTCCTCCTGGCAGGCGGCTTGGAAGACTGGGCGGTGCACTGCCGCTGCGGCGTGCACGACGACGACGGCGAGCGCATGCTGCAGTGCGACTGCTGGTGAGCGCGGTTTCGTTTGCAAGGAGGGTGGCGTGGTGGGCTGCTTGTGTGTGTGGGTGTGTGTGTGTGTGGGCGGGGGTGGGGGTGGGGGGGCAGCGTATGCCATGGGGGGGGTGCAGCGTATGGGGGGGGTCGGGGGGCACGTTGAGAGCGAGAGGGGGAGGGAGAGGGCCAAGGAGGGAGAGGAGGGGGCGAGGGAGGGAGCAGATGCGCCCTCGCCATCATGCTGCTCCCTCCGCCGCCGCCGCCATCGTCTCGCCCGTGGGACCCCCAATGAAAGAAACTACGGGCCAACCCACGTTTGCCCACCACCCCACCCCCGCAGCGAAATCTGGATGCACACACGGTGCCACGGCATCGGCGACGACGATCCGGTGCCAGACGCGCCCTTCTTGTGCGACACGTGCAAGGGGCAGGGCGGCGGCGGGGGGGGCAGCCGCCGCGCGCGCGCGGCGCTGCACGCTGCTGTGCGTGGCGGCGCGCCACCGCCGCCACTGGGGCAGCCTGCAGCGGAGCAAGAGCAGCAGGCGCGGCAGCAGCATGACGCTTGATGTTGCGCTCGGGCGTGTGGCTGTTCGAGCTGGTGTTGCAACTTTTACTTTTTCCCTCAACCTCTGTTTTCCCCATCGCAACATCAAGATTGGGGCTGCCTGTTCTGGCGTTGCTCCTTCTCCTTGCTTGAGCTCACCCTTCGGTCTCATCTGCCACTGCTCATCTTCATGAACCAGTGTATTCCCACCTTTAAGCTACCACGCGCTTTATTAAAGCAAGCAATGCATCACTAAGCAATCAAAGGCAGAGGCAACAAACGAGTGGAGCGCAACAAGAGAGTTGTGTGTGCATGTGCAGTGCCTGCAATCCATGCGTGCAGCGAGGCCAGGATTGTTGAGTTTGTATGTTTGTATGTGTTCCTGTTGGTATTCGTAAAAAACTGGGACGAGGGGTTGCATCAAAGGAGGAATTGCTCATGGATCTCCGTCGCCCCCGCCCCTTGCTGCAAGACTGCTCAAAAGTGGCAGCTTTGGGGGAAGAGGGCGGCCCGATGCTGCCGCAAAACCGACGGGGGGGGCGGGGGTCGAGCGACGCTGTGGAAGAGGGAATCGCAAATAGGGTATGAAACGAGGAGCACAATGTGGGGATGGCACGGGGTCACCAAAGCAGACACTGGCGGCCCCTGATCTGCAAGGCAGCTGCACGCATTCCACGAGTTGGTGTCAGGAGGGCAATCACCGAGCCAAGAGGGCAGCTTGGAGGTGTATTGTGGGGGCAGCAAGGGTGAGCAAACTTGCATGCACCGCCGCGGCTGATGTCGCAGCTCTGGTTCTGTGAGCAACGAGCTGGGGATCAGCGCTCAGCAGCCTGCACTTGCGGCACCCCCGCCGCCAGCTGCAGCTTCGCTGCCGCCGGACCCCGCGCCGTCGCCCGACGGCGTTTGCGCCACCCGCAAGGGGGCGACCGTGGCCACACGCAGCGCTGGTGTGGTGGAGATCTTGACCTGCATGAAGGCGAGGCACACCAGCAGCACGCCCATCGGATGCAAGGGAGCAAACCGACAGCCCGCTCGTAGCACGGCAGCGTGCCGGACGCCGGCAGGGCTGCCCAGAGCAGACCGCCCAGCGCGCTGCCTCACCTGCATGCTGGGCGGCGGCGGCTGGGAGTAAGCGGAGGGGCAGGGCTGGGGCAGGCCGTAAGGGGTGCCGGCGTACGGCAGCGCTCGTCCGTTGCCACCTGCAAGGGCGTGTTTGGGGGAGGGCGTTTGGAGCCAGCAGGCACAGCACGAGCCGGCAACTGTAAGCAATCCAGGAGAGAAGCAAACAAGAGGACCTTCCAGGCAGCCCTGCTGGTTGCCTGTCTTCCCCACACACACAGGAGGCCGCTGCATCACAAAGTCACCTGCCGCCGCCATCTGCGCCGCCCAGCTCGTGTGGAACGTGGCCGCCGCCATCTCGGGGCAGGGGCTGGAGGTGATTGCGGCCATCAGCGCGTTCTGCTGTGCCCACACCGCCATCTTGTCCTGAGTCGGCGAAAGAGGCAGGAGGGACGGGTGCGTGCGTTGAAAGAGTTGAAAACTCGGCAAGGTCAGCCGCTGCAACGGCCTGCAACACCCTGGCCCCAGGCATTGAAGCGAAGACAGCCCAGGTGCGGGCGGTTGGGGGAGCGAGTCGGCCCAGCCTTGCAGGCAGCTGCTCATTGCTGCTTGCATGGCCCACCCAGGCCCCGCCGCAGCCCCGGCTCGCCTGTGTGCTCATGCTGCCGGTGCCGCGCTGGGCCGGTACCGCCTGTAGCTGCGCTTGCAGGCCGGCCATAAAGGCCCCGGGCGGCGGCGGCGGCGACACGAAGCCCCGGCATAGCCGTGCGGCGGCAGCAGGGCGAGGTCCGGGGCAAAGCCGCCCAAGGGCGAGGGGAGAGCTGCGCCGAAGCCGGCTCGCTGCAGCAGTGCGGCCTCTGCCAGCTGGGAGTGCGGCAGCGCTGCCGCTGCGCCGTGCCCTGCGCCCGCCAGGCTGGCGCCCTGCTGGGCTGCAAGCTCAGCGGGAAGCTGGGAGGCCTCTGCGGTACCGCCGCCGCCGCAGCCGTTTGTACCGCAGCCCATCATCAGGCTCTGCACGTACATCTGCTGCTGCAACGCCACCGCCTGCGCGGCGTGCGCTGCCGCAGCGTCGCAGTGCGCCGCGTAGCCCATGCCGGCGGCGGCGACGGGCGTGATGGGCGGCTGCGGCGCCGCCTCGGGGTCTTCCTTCACGGGAACAGGGGTGCCTCCCGCGGCAGCGGCAACGGCCACCTCACTGAACGCCTGCAGCTGCCGCCGCCGCTCGGGCGCGCTGCGCAGCTTCGCCGCTGGCATCCCGCGGCGGCGCGCTTGGCTCCGCTCAGCGCGTGCGGGGCTGCCCTCGGCGGGCCCGGCTGCTGCTGCGGCACCGGCGGCGCCTCTACCGGCGTGGAGCGCAGCAGCAGGGGTGGCGGCGGCGGCAGCTGCGGGGAGGCCGCTGGGCTCCCCACGAGCAGCTCTGCCAGGGAGGGCTGCCGGGCGGGCGCAGGGCGCTGCTCTGCCTGCCGCTGCTGCCCCTGCTGTGCCGCCGGCTGCAGCCGGCCGGTCGGCGGTGAGGTGGCCAGCGCTGCGGCGGCGGGCGGTGGGGCGGGCCCGTCGCCAGATGCCCCCTCCAGCTGCATGCCGACGACGCCGCCTGCGAGGGGGTAGCAGCAGCAGCCGCGTGCCATGCCGCTTCACAGCGTTCACAGCGTTCACAGCTGTGGCAGGGCGCCAGCATGGCCACCATGGAGGCTCGGAAACAACGCGGGGCAGAGGCTCTCAGCCGGTGGCCCCCTGTGTTCCCCTCCGCGGCCCTCCCGGCCCTGCCATTGTGGTTGTTGCCCACTGCGGGGGCGCAGACCTGCCCTACAAAACGAGCAATCCAGCAGGCACTGCGACAGCGCGCGGCCGGCTCACCCTCTCCCTCCTGTGGCGCCCCAGCCCCGCCGCTGCCCAGCAGCCAGTTGAGGTCCAAGCTGTTCATGCTGGCCATGTTGCTCAGCCGTCCGCCGCCCAGGCTGCACGCCAGCAGGGGCGGGGGGGCGCGCACAGTGATCACGCGTGTCCGCACAAAGGGCAAGCTGCAGCAGGCCGGGAAGTTGAACAACACCAGACGGGCATCCATTGAGCGCCCAAGGCCGGGCTGCACATCGGGCGCCAGCGGCAGCAGGGGCCCGCGCTGCGGCCCAGCATGGAGTGCACTGTCGAGTGCGGGATGACTGCAACTGCTGCTGGGCACCAGCGGCGACCTCATGCATCTGGGAGCGGCCGCAGTGGGCTGGGGACAGTCGTCCCTCGCCTGAACAGGCGTCCGGAGCCGGGCAGCAGCTGCGAGGGGGCGCGGGAGTCGAGGCGGGCGCCGCCGGCGGCTGCCAGGAAGTTGTCCAGGCTCGGCGACAGGGGCAGCAGGCTGTCGAAGGAATCGTCTGCGGGCACCGGTGTTGGGCAAGGGCGGGCAGGCGGGCTTGGCAGGCGACACAAGCAAAGTGGCGCGGCACCTTCACGGAGAGCGCGTTCGGGCAGCATGGAGGGCGGTCGCGACGTCAAGCCCAGCATGCTGGCCCTGAATGACAGCAGCCAAGGGTCCCACGATGCGGATCGCGCACCCAGGGCAAGGCTGGAAAGCCGCGCGGATGCCCCGCGCGCCCCGGCGGCAGCGGCGGGCGCCCGCCGCCGTGGGGCGCGACGGGCGGCCGCGGCCGCTCGTCGGGCGACCTCGCCAAGGCCTCGGGCGGGGTGCCGCTGTGGGCGGCAAAGGGAGTGTGGTAGCCAGCCATGCCCTCCAGGGTTTCTCGGCCTGCAGCAACGCATCCGAGGCTCGGCCGTCGGCGGCGCCGGTGGCGCTCGGGACCGCTCGTTGTGTTGGAGCCACTGCTGGCCGGCAGCAGCCTGCAGGTCAATCTGGCAGGCTCAAGCCTCACCAGGCGTGTCGCTTAGCGTCCTTGCCTTGTCAGCGGCTGCACGGGCGGGCCTCAAGCTGCAAGAGGCCGCCCAGAGACTTGCTTGTGCGACTCGGGGGCGTCTGGCGTTCCAGCTGGGTCGGATGTGGTCGGGGACCAGGGCCGAAGCACATGGGAAGCCTGAGGTGAGAGCTTGGAGGGGAGGAAGGCTGCTGAGTCACTGCAACTCGCAGACTGGGACAAACACGCAAGGCGGCGAGGTGAAGAGACAAATCGGGGTTGCTTGAATTTAACAAGATGCTCTCCGTCCCGGGAGGCCGTTAGTCAACCAGTCCCCCCGCCCAAGACGGCGGCTGGCACCTGCCGACGACGTCGAGGTTGTGACCTCCGCCGCGGCTGCCCGGTCATGCGCGCAGCTGGTCAAATCTGGTGATCAAATGCTGTTGTAAGCTTGTGTGGGATGGGATCCACGCAGTGCCATGTGGGCGAAGTAGGGCCTGTGCACCAAGCTCACATGGCACACGCTGCGGATGGCGCCGCTTGGCGGCGGCAAGCTTGTGCCAGCTGGCTGTCCTGCTTCTATCCCTCTCTCGTTGCCGTGATTGGCAGAAAGCGAAAGTTGGCGATGAAGAAGTAATCAGACGGCAACTCCAGCAGCTGTAGACGCAATGGTTCCTCCTCGACAGCCTTGAGCAGCACTAGCGATCCCGCACGCCCCGCTCGCACAATGGTGCTGGACAGTGCATTTGCCAGAAGCGCCGAAGAGGTGCGACGGGCGTCCTGTGCCCTCCCTGCACAACCCCCTTCAGCTGCTCTGCTCTTATGCGAGCTAGGCGGAGTGTTTCGTCGTTTTTCAATCACCGTGAGATCCATTCAGGTGCTGGAGCACTACGGCACCGATCCGCGGCAGGGCCTGTCAGCGGCGCAGGTGGCAGAGGCGCGGCGCCGCCATGGGCGCAACGAGCTGGCGCCGGAGCCAGGTATGCGGTTGGGGAAGCGCCTGCCTTGTGCCTGCTGCGACACATTATGTGGTGTTCCAGGCTGGGACGTTCAAGCTGCTGTTTGGCAGCCCTTTGGCGGCGGCAGAGGAGCACCAGTGGATGCCGACTGCCCTGCTGCGCAGGCACCCCGTTTTGGAAGCTCGTGCTGAAGCAGTTTGACGACCTGCTTGTGAAGGTGCCGCAGAGCATGATCACGTGCTTTTGCTTTCGCCCAGCGCTGCGGCCTTACCCAGTTGCCTGCCCCCACGGTGTTGTGTTCAAGCCCGCCGCCCGCCGCTGTGTCAACCTGTTGTGCCCCCCCCCACACACACACACCCACCCACACACAGATCCTGATCGTGGCGGCTGTTGTGGACCTGGTCATAGCTCTGGCTAGCGGCGAGACCGGCCTGGGCGCGTTTGTGGAGCCGTCTGTCATTGTGCTGATTCTGGTAGCCAACGGTGCGCTTCCATCTCCACTCTCGCTGTCTTCTGCGCTTTCAGTGCTGTTTGGGTGTTTTTCGTCTTTGTTTTGCTGCTTTACCTGTGCCTGTGTCTTCTGAGTGGTCGGCCCCTGCCGGCGTAGCAGCCCGTGGTTTCCGGGGCAGGCGTGGAGACGGCCGGCGGGGATGCAGCCAGTTTGCTGCCCCTGCACGGTGGTCCCTCACCCCCTGCTGCCCCTCCCTGCTTCTCGTCGCCCTGTGCAGCCGCGGTGGGTGTGATTACGGAAACCAACGCGGAAAAGGCGATCGAGGAGCTGAAGGCGTATGAGGCCGATGTGGCAACCGTGCTGCGGGACGGGCGATGGACCGTACTGCCAGCGACGGGTGCGCCACCCGCCCGCATGGACGCTCCCCCGCCGCTGCAATGGCCGTGCCGTGAACAGATGCATCGCATGCCGGCTGCCTGCCTTCCCGCCGCGCCGCTGCGGCATGCCATCCGTCTTCCTGCCCCCCACCGCTCACCGGCGGCTCGTGCTCCGCTGCCGCAAGCGCAGAGCTGGTGCCGGGGGACTTGGTGGAGGTGGGGGTGGGGGCAAGGTGCCGGCGGACGCACGCGTCATGGAGCTGCTGAGCAGCACGCTGCGCATTGACCAGGTTGGTTGGTGGGTGGGTGGGTGGCTGTGCATGCAAGTGTGGGTGGGCGGGTGGATGGTGTGGATGCGCGTGTGTGCATCTGTGGGTGTAAGGGGAGGCAGAGCTCACGCTTGTTGGGTGGGGTGGCAGGGTTGCAGGGGCATGGGGTGCGGCTGTGGTTGCTGACGATGCCGCAGCCCTGCCGCCTTTCCTGTCTTCGCCCATCCTCGTTTCGGCCCTGCCCTGCCCGCTGCCCTGCCCTGCAGTCCATCTTGACTGGAGAGAGCGGCAGCGTCGCCAAGGACGCGGCGCCTGTGCTTTCGGCCAAAGCGGTTGTTCAGGTGGGCAGCCGGGGTCGCCTGGAGCGTCGTGGCAGTGCGGTGTGACGCATGCCCATCCGCTTGTGTACTGCCCTCCCCCCCCAAGCCAACAAACCAAGGAAAGCAAGCAGAGAAAGGAAAGAAGATAACAACACACACTCCCCCTTCCTGCCTGGAGCAGGACAAGACCAACACGCTGTTCAGCGGCACCGTGGTCACTGCGGGGAGGGCGCGCGGGGTGGTGGTCGGCACGGGGCAGCCACCGCCATCGGGCGCATCCGGGACGCGATGGCGGAGGCGCAGGACGAGGACACGCCGCTGAAGCAGAAGCTGGACGAGTTCGGGGCCTTCCTGAGCAAGGTGCGCGTCGCGTGCTCGCGCTGTCGGTTTCCAGCGGCTGCCGTGCCAACAGGTGCTCCAATCGGCGGTTTCCAGTCATCACTGCCCCCTACGGCTGCTTGTCCCAGTTTTTTTCTTTCCACCTGCTGCACCCCCGTTCACCTTTTTCTCTCCCCTCCCGTCCGTTCCGTCGCCTTGCTGCTGGCGCGAGGTCGTCGCCGAGTCATCTGCTTGCTTGTCTGCACCATGTCTCTCACTCCTTTCCTCGCTTCCTCCTTACTTTTCCAGGTTATTGCTGTCATCTGTATTCTGGTCTGGGTGGTGAACCTGCCCCACTTCCGCGACCCCATCCACGGCTCTTGGTTCACTGGAGCTCTCTACTACTTCAAGATAGCGGTGGCGCTGGCGGTGGCGGCAATTCCGGGTGGGTAGTGTGTGGGGAGGCGGTGGGGGGCGGGGGAGGGAGACGGCGGGCGGGCGGGCGGGCGGGGCTAGTGCGGTGCGACAAGGTGTGGATGCCATTGCATGTGTGTGCACGCTTGCCGTGTTTTTGGCAACGTTGATGTCGAGGAATGAGGGTACAGGTTCCGAGCGCCACCGCAGGCTGCTGGCCATGCTGCAGCGGGCAGGCGCTGCCGCGGCCCCATCTGCTGCTCTGCCGCCGCTCAATCCACGCATGCCGTCCCCCTCTCTCACCACCACGCTTGCAAAACCTGGGCGCAGAGGGGCTGCCCGCTGTGGTGACCACCTGCCTGGCGCTGGGCACCCGCCAGATGGCGAAGCGCAACGCCATCGTGCGGCGGCTGCCTTCCGTGGAGACCCTGGGCTGCACGACGGGTGGGTGCCTGTGTGCATGCGTTTGTTGAAGGGGGGCTTGGGTGTGAGACAAGGGCGCGCAAGCTGCCTTGGATGTCGGGTGTCTGCCGGACTTCCCGGCTGGGATGCACTTGTTGCTGCTGCGTGATGAGCGCCTCCAAGCAGCCGCGCAGCTCCCTCCACCCCTGGCTGCCCATGCCCCTTGCCCTGTTCTGTTTGTCCTCCCCCTAACTCCTCCCCCTTTCTGTTCTTTGCCGCTTCCATCCTTGTTCCCACCCCACAGTCATCTGCTCCGACAAGACCGGCACCCTCACCACCAACCAGATGAGCGCGGTGCGGGTGGCTACCGTGGCGGGGGCCAGCGGCGCTCTGGCCGAGTACGACGTCACCGGTGCGCTGCCCATGCTGCGCGCACGCTGCGGTCACGCAGCGGGCGCACGGCAGCCGCTTGTGCAGCGTGCTGCTTTGGCACGCTGCGCTCATGCTCTGGCCATGCTGCGCCTTGCTTGGTATGCGCTGCCGACGCTGCGCCAAGCTGTGTTTGTACCTGCGTCTGCGGTTGCCTGGCCTGCGCCACCGTTGCGTCCAGCGGCGGCAGGCAATAGCATCACCGTCTGTTGGGGCTGCCTTGGCCCATCTTTGCGCGCCCCCATCCCCCTGCAGGGACCAGCTATGCGCCTGAGGGCAAGGTGCTGCTGGCGGGCGGCGGCGGCGGCGAGGTGGCTTTTCCCGCGGACCTGCCCTGCCTGCTGCAGGTGACAACCGCCGCCTGCCCCTGGCAGCACGCATGCTGCACCTTGCAGCGGATCAGCGATGCTTGCATGGCGCCATCACCTTGCCTGCCTCGTCGTGCTGGCGCTCATGGCCACTGCATGCGCCCTCCCGCGCTCTGCCCTTGAACCCACACACTTTTGCCACTCAGCCCTTGTGGTGGCCCTCGGGCGCTCGGCGCTCGCCGCGCAGCTAATGCCAGCCCTACTTCTTCCCACACCCACACACCTGATCCGCCCCTCCCACCCCTGCCTTGCCCCCTCCCACACCCACACACCTGATCCGCCCCACCCGCCCCCTCCCCTGCCCCCTCCCACACCCATACACTCGATCCACCCCTCCCACCCCCTTCCCCTGCCAGGCCGCCGTGTGCTGCGCTCTCTGCAACGACTCCCACCTGACCTACGCCGCCGACCGCGGGCGTACCAGCGGGTGGGGGAGGCGACGGAGGTGGCGCTGCGTGTGCTGGCAGAGAAGGCGAGTGCTGTGCTGCCGTTTGCTCAACGCCTGCCTGCTGCCAAACCCACGGCTCAGCTGCCGCTTGGCCCTTGGCTGCGGTCCGTCGCTGCATCGTCGCGGGCGGGCCGGCAAGGCCGCCTGCTACAGCTGGCCAGCAATGAAGTTTCTTCGAGTCGCCCAGCGGCCTGCTGCCGCTCCAGCTCTGCCGTCCAGTCACATCCCTGGTCACCGCCCACAGCTCAGCTTCCAGCAGCTCCCCCAGTTGCCACTCTGCCTCCTCCCTCAACTCCCAAGTCTCTCCCTCCCAACCCAGCTCCCTGTCCGCTCCCTGCTGTCCGGACACGCAGATAGGGCTGCCCGGCTACGCCTCCATGCCCTCGGCGCTGGCGGCCATGTCGCGCCAGGAGCGAGCCACCTATTGCAACGAGCACTGGCAGCAGGAGTACCGCAAGGTGTTCACGCTGGAGTTCAGCCGGTGAGGGAATGAGGGGGTGGCAAAGTTTTTATATTCCTTTCAGCTCATTTCCTTGCGTCTTGCATGAAAGGTGGGCAAAGCAGAGGGTTGGAGCTTTGCACTTCCTTTTGGGGAGACCCAGCCGCAGTTGAACCCTGTCCCAAGCCGCCCTTCATTCGCCCCCTACTGCCCTGCAGCGACCGCAAGATGATGTCGGTGCTGTGTGCGTCGGCGGGCGGCGCCGGCCCCCGCCTGCTGCTGGTCAAGGGGGCCCCAGAGTCGGTGCTGGAGCGGTGCAGCGCCGCGCTGACCAACGAGCCGGGCGGCGGCGCGGGCGGCGGCATGGCAGAGGAGATGACGGCGGGGCTGCGGGCCGCCCTGTACGCAAAGGTGTGTCTGTCAGTGCGTGCGGGATGAGGGTTGGTAGGGGGCAGCTGCGGGCAGGTTCCCTTGGGTGACCTTTAGGGTGTGCAGTGCTGCGCTGCCATGCGCCCACAACCCATCTCGCCATCCAGCCACCCAGCCATCCACCATTCCCTTCCCTCCCCTCCCCCCTCCGCCTGTGCACCAGGTGGCTGAGTACGGGTCGGGCGCCGCGCTGCGCGTGCTGGCCCTGGCCTACCGCCCCTGGGCTTCCCAGCGCTCCGACGTGACGCCCGACGACGAGGCGGGCCTCACCTTTGTGGGGCTGGTGGGCATGCAGGTGGGGCGTCCCGAGGCTGCCCGCTTGCCTTCCGCAAGCCGGGCTGGGGTGTGCGGCTGCCAGCTGCAGCAGAGCGAGGTGCTAGCTGCAGCAGAGCGAGAAAGAAGGCGACGGGGAAGAGCCGGCAGTGGGGGAGGGAACGGGACGGGAAGCTTGGCGGCGCGCGGGGTTTGGGATGGTGCGGGTGTCCCCCCCCCACCCTCCCCGCCCCCTGCGCTGCTGGCCATGCCTTCCATGTTTGTGTGCCCCCTCGTCTCCCGGTGCCAGGACCCGCCGCGACCCGAGGTGCGGGATGCCGTCGAGCAGTGCCGCGCAGCGGGCATCCGGGTCATCATGGTCACAGGTGGGTGACAGGGGTGGGCGGAGAAGGCTGCGAACGGGGGTACGGTCTGCTTTTTATTGAGCGTGATGGTGAGGGCTGCATGGCTGCTTGCTTGCGGGGTGGTGCCGCCGCACGCGCGCGCCCCCCTCCCGCCCCCTTCCCCAGCTCCCTCCCACCCTCTGCTCCTTCTCCCCCAGAACCCACAACACATGCACACGCGCACATACACACACTATGCAGCAGTCACGCTGTCCTCATTTTGCCCACGAATCACTTTTAATGCAACCCAACCCCCGCAGGCGACAACAAATCCACGGCTGAGTCGGTGGCGCGGCAGGTCGGCCTGCTGGCGCCGCCCTCCCCCGGCGACCTTGAGAGCGGCGCTGCCAGCATGGCGTCCCTGACAGGTGAGCCTTTCAACCACACCCCTCTGGCAGCTCCGGCCCCTGCCTTGCCAGCCTGCGCAGCCTGGCGTTGCATCCCTGGCGGGCTGCGCAGCGTAGCGACGGTTCTCTGTTGCTCTGTCGGTCGGAATCTCCTTGGCTCTCTGCCCCTATCCTCTCCCCCGCCCCCACCAAGCACCCCACCCATGCCCACATGCACACGCCTCGGCCCTCCCCGCCCCTCCCAACAGGCGTCGAGTTCGACGACCTGCCCGGCGGCCAGCAGGGGGACGCGGTTGCGGGTGCGCTGAGCGTGTTTGCGCGGGTGGAGCCCTCCCACAAGACGCGTCTGGTGGAGCTGCTCAAGGCGCAGGTGAGGGCGGCTGCGGTGGCTGTACGTGCAGGGCGCTGCGGTGGTGTGCCGGGGGCAGGGAGGCGGCCTCAAATGTCAGCGTGTGTGCCTTCCCCTCCCATGCCTTTTCGCTGATTTGCCGGCAAGTCTGGGGTGGCATCTTCATGCGCACGCATCCCCATTTGTTCTCCCTCCCCCCTCCCCACCGTCACCCTCGCCCCGCCCCGCAGGGCGCAGTGGTGGCCATGACGGGCGACGGCGTGAACGATGCTCCCGCGCTGCGCCGCGCCGACATCGGGGTGGCCATGGGCAGCGGCACGGCGGTGGCCAAGCACGCCAGCGACATGGTGCGGCGTGTGGCGGGGCTTGTGAAGGGGCTTGTGCTGGGGCTTGTGGAGGGGCGTGCGCTGGGGCTTGTGCTGGGGCTTGTGCTGGGGCAGGCGGGCGCGGGGCCTGGCGTGCCGCAGGTTGCCCCTGGCTGTCAGTGTGCAGCTGGCCCCTCTAGCATCGGCTGCCAGCCTGCCAGCCTGACCACAGCCCACCCAGCTCCAACGCCGCCCAAACCCGCCCACGGTTTCAACCGTTTCCGAGTCCCTGCGTAGGTGCTGGCCGACGACAACTTTGCGAGCATCGTGGCGGCTGTGGCGGCGGGGCGCGCCATCTACGCCAACACCAAGCAGTTCATCCGCTACATGGTGTCCTCCAACATTGGTGCGGTGCTGCACGGCGGTACAAGGCAGTACAGTCGCGCATTTCATGTGTTTGTTGGATGGCGAGTGGCGATGTCGAGTCGCCGGATGAACGCCTGTCCCGTCCGCCGCTGGCCTCAACAGCTGCCGGCCTCTGGCGCCCTCCCAAGCGTTGCACCCGGAACGTGCTCAGCCGTTCCCAGAAGCACATTGCTGGCCCACGCCACCATTGCCGCTTTCACGCCCACCCTGCCGCCGCCGCCGCTTGCAGGCGAAGTGGTGGCCATCTTCAGCGCCGCGCTGCTGGGCATCCCCGAGTGCCTGAACCCGGTGCAGGTGAGGCGTTGTGTGAGCGTGTTTTTGCGGTATGTGTTGTGAGAGGAGGGGCAGCATGTTGTGTCTCGGGCTGCCACCCATTCAACCAGGCGGCCGGGTTCTTTGGCGTCCCTGAAGCGCTTTGCTTCAGCAGCTCCACCATTCCAAACGCCAGTGCCGGCCCCTCGCCCAGCAATGTTAGCGCCGTATCGCAACTCGGCGTCTGACAGCCACGTTGGCGCCTCTCATCTGCTGCCCCGCCCCTCCCTGCAACCGCGGCGCAGCTGCTGTGGGTCAACCTGGTGACCGATGGACTTCCCGCCACCGCCATCGGATTCAACAAGCCCGACCGAGACATCATGCGCCGCCCGCCCCGCCGCCCCTCCGAAGGCATCGTCGACCGCTGGCTCTTCATACGGTGGGCGGGACGGGGCGGAGCGGGGCACGGCTGATTGGGCATGCTTGAATGCTGTTTGGTTGATGTGCGTGGCAGCAGGTGTGCGGGGCGCATCTTCCCGCCACGTGCCACCTGCTGCCCACCACCCACCATTCATTCCGTCATCCCTGCCCAGCCGCTCCCTTCAAGCACCATTCGAACCGTGTTCCCCCTGTGTGTGCCGCGCAGCTACCTCATCATTGGCTCCTATGTGGGCGCCGTAACCGCCGCCGGCTTCGTGTGGTGGTTCATGGCGGCGCCGGTGAGCCCCTCCCCCACCCGCCCGCCCGCATGCCTGCCTGCACGAGTGCCGCCGTTGCCTGCTGCACCCGCTGCCACCCAGCTGGCCGCTGGCCCAAGCCGTGGCTGGCGGCGGCGCGGGGCTTCATCATCTGTCAAATGGGATGCGCTCGCTGTGCTGCGCCTGCTGCGCTGTGCATGCTGCCACCCTCCCACCTCCGCCCACCGCACGCCGGGCTGGCCAAGCCAGGCTGCGCCTCTCCCCAACCCATCCACCCCTCCGTTCACCCTCCTGAGAATTCTTTCTTTCTTCCTTTCTCGCACACACACTTCCACCTGGAAACGCTGCCGTACTGCCCCCGCCTGTACCGCTGCAGGACGGCCCCCGCATCTCCTGGCGCCAGCTGCGCGACTTTCAGCACTGCGAGGCCAACGGGCCGGTGGACTGCGCCATCTTCAAGGACCGCCACCCCTCCACCATTAGGCAAGCGGCAGGCGGATGTGTGTGTGTGTGGGGGGCGCCAGCGGGCTGCTGCCGCACCTTAAATTCAAAAAAGGGGCAGCTGTTCTCCTTGTCGGGCTTTTCCCCTCCCTCTGCACAGCCTCCTGTCCCTCATTCCCCTTCCTGCCGCCCCCAAAACATCACTCGCTCCTCGCTGCTTTTTCACACCCGAACACCCGCCCAACGCCACCCGCTCGTCTCCCCGCAGCATGAGCGTGCTGGTGATTGTGGAGATGTTCAACGCGCTCAACGCGCTGTCCGGTGGGCAGCCCGCCGCCGCTTGCTGCCGCCCCTGCGTGGCACCGCCTGTGGCGAATGGCGGCGGCTGCTTGATGCAAGGCCTCCTTTGCCCACCCATTATCGCCTTGATCCTCGCCCGTCTTCACCCGCCTCGCCCCCCCCACCACCACCATTTGCCAACCTGTTTGCAGAAAACTGCAGCCTGCTGGTGCTGCCGCCCTGGAGCAACCTCTGGCTGCTGGCCGCGATAGGCGTCTCAGGTGCGGTGTGCTGCGTGGCGCGCAGCTTGTGGCAGATCCGCCGAATGCGCTGCCGCCTGTCCAGCCAAGCAGCTGCCCCTTGCACGGACAGGGCTCAAAGAGGGGGAGGAAAGGTCAGGGCCAGAGTCCTGCTGTCCAGCCGCAATATGCAGGGGTGGGGTAGTTGTCAAGTCCTGAGGAACTGGGCAACTGGCAGTGTTGCTTAGCGCCCCCCCCTTCACCACCACCACCACCACCTGAGATCTTCACACACACACACACACACACACACGCGTCTGTCTTGGCCCCACCTGCTCCCACCTGCTGCAGTCGCCTTGCACCTCCTGATCCTATACGTGCCGCCGCTGGCAGCCATGTTCTCGGTTGTGGCGCTGAGGTGGGTGGTAGGTGGGCAGTTTGTTGATGCCGGAGTGTGTGCGCGGAAGGGCGGGCTGCTAGGCAGCTGCGCAGCAGCAGCGCTGGGCACCCTTGCCAGCTGCATTCCACCAATCGCTCTCTCTTGCTGACCACCCATGCAAGCAGCACTCACCCCCCGCCCCCCAACCCACCCCACACCCCACACCCCACACGCACACACACCGTTCCTCCCTGTAGCTGGGCTGAGTGGCGCATGGTGCTGCTGCTGTCGGCTCCCGTGGTGCTGGTGGATGAAGTGCTCAAGCTGGCCACACGCAGGTGACTATGGAGGGGAGGGGCTGTACGCTCGGTGGTGCTGCCTGATGGCACTGTCGGGTGTGCCGCCTGATGAACCGGAGGCCGCATGTGCTTTGGAACTGCACAGTGGTCAAGCTCAGGCTGCCCTTTGCACCCATCCCATCTCAGGTTCGTAGGCACACCCGCTGCTCGTGCCGCCGGCGGCTCGCTGCTGCGCGGCCTGCTGCCTGCGCGGCTGCGCCACAAGGGTCGCTCGCTGTCCGAGCTGACCGGCCTGGCGGGTGGCGGCGACGGCAGCAAGCACAGCGGCGGCGGCGGGCTGAGCCGCAAGGCCAGCGACGACTCTTTGCCGCTGATGCAGCGCTCGCGGTGACCCCCGTATGCGCAGCTCTGCACAGCCCCACGCTCTTGTGTTGATGCCCTGCCCCTTGCGCTTGCTCCTGCTCCTGCTGCCTCTGCACAGGCCACCAGCAGCCTTTTTGTGCCGTGCCCAGGCAAGTGGCTGTTAAACTCCGGGCCATGAGTGCCACGATGGCAGCGGCGCGCGTCACAGGGCTGTCGTTTCAACAGAAGGGCTTGCACACGGCGGCTTGAATAAATTCCAACCAAGTGCTTCCAACAAAAAGCGTGTGTGGTGTGGCCGCGCGCGAGGCCGGCAGGCTCCGTGCCACAATGTGCGGCTTGGCGCCAGTGCGGTCAGTGAGCAGGGGGCAGTGAGGCAGAGATAAGGCGTGCGCAGCCAGTTTGGGTAGAAGAGAAGAACCCACAAGGGGCTTGACGGGAGGAAGGGGGTATGTTGAAGCGGGAGGGCTGTGTGTTGAGGGATGCTGGCACGCCAAACGCAAGGCGGTGTGCGAATGCACACGGCTCTTGCTATATTTCCTCGCTATAGTTATACATAGAAGGGCCTGCCTACAAGATTGGGCTGAGGCCGTCGCGCAGCGTGCCACGGTCGCGCGGCAGCGTCGGCACGCTGCGCAGCTGCAGGTTCGGGAGGGAGGGGGGTTGTCGAGGAGAGGCAGGGAAACTGGGGAGGGCGTGGCGATACGCAATGCGCAGAGCGGCCCACTCGCTGGCGCCACTCCGTCCATTGTTAACGCCCGCCGCTGACCCGCAGGCGATTGCTGCCTTTGCTGCGCTGCGCCTACGCCGCTGCAATCTCTGTATGCCCACCTCTCACCCCTTATACCCCCTACCCCCCGCACTCAACATACACTCCGGGACCCCCCTCCCCCCCAACCAATCCACATGCTGAGGGACCCCCAAGCGCACCGTGGGGCTGTGGGCCAGGGCCAGGTCGTACCCAAAGTGGGGCACCGGGTTGTAGTAAGTGTCCATTGTCTCGGTCACGTCCCAGTGCTCGCCTGCATGGGCGCATGGGCAGGGGGCAGGGGGCAGGGGGCCAGGGGGAGGGGTCGAGGGCGGGGGCGGGGCGCGCGAGTGCCTGCATTCCTACAAACCTCACACCCACAAGCCTTTCCCCCACCAGATTTCACACCCAACTCACTGAACCCCCCCCCACACACACACACACACCACAAACACACAGACCCAGCCCACCGTTGGCCCCCATACGCACGCACCCGTGCTGCTGTGGCCGTACTTCTGCACCGCCCTGTCGCCCAGGTGGTTCTCCCCCACCAGCGGTTGTAGCGCTCGCCGCCGCCCGACACGCTCCACGTCTCGCCCTGCAGGGAGGTTGGGGCAAGGGGAAAAGAGAGGGGGGGGGGGGGGGGGGCGCGTGAGTGGCTGTTGCTTTCATGTTTGTGGCCTTGCAAGGGGCCGGAAGGGAGGGGTGGGAGGCACGGCGTGCTTCGCCAATGGAGCAGTACTGTCCATATCGTGTTGATGGAGCCCAACAGGCAGGCAGAGTATGGGAGGCCCTTGAAACAGCTTCCCCCGACAGCGCCCTACACCCAAAGCAGCCTCTTCCTCTTCTCCTCTGTCCCCTCCAGGGCCCCCTCGCGCACCTTCTTGGTGCCACGGCCGCCCGCAAAGCTCTCCTCCCACTTGTCGCCCCACTGCTCCTGCGCACCGCCGGGCAGCTCACGCTCCGCCCACTTGTCGGTCCACTTGACGCAGCCGCCTGCAGCCGGAGCGCGGACAAGGTGTTGCAAGCAGAGAGCAGGCGTGGCGGGTGCAGCCAGAGCAGAGCGGGTCAGTCAAAGGCTGCAGGTTCTGAGCGGCGAGGTCTCCACACCGCCTATTGCCGCCCGTCAACGGCGGCAGCCAGCCGGGAGAGCCGATCCCCGCCGGTCGCATGCCGGTTGTTGATGGGGGCTGCTCTCGGCTGGCCTTGCGGCATCGGCCGCACCTCCCGGCCAGTGCCATGCCCCCAGTGCACGGAAGAAACGCCTGCCACCCTCTCCCAAAACGCACCCGATCCATCGTAGTTCTCCCCCACTTCTCATGCCAAACGTCCGCCCCCTTCCCGCCCCCACTTGTCGGCCCACTTCTCCGCGCGGCCGCCGCTGAAGTAGCGCTCCTCCCACTTCTCCTCCCACTCGTTGCCCTGTGGGTGGCGGCAAAGGGGAAGCGAGGCGGCGGTGCGGAACTCTGACACGCGGGAAAGGCACACAAGCTGGCGAGGCGCGGCGGGCCTTGCACTATCAACCAGCTCGCCAGAAGCTGCAGCGTGGACCCCATCACGGTAACCTGGACAGCGCCTCACCCCGCCGTTCTTGGCCCACTTGTGCGCCGAGCGTTCCACCGACGGCTGGTTGGCGTTGTGCTCAACCACGATCGCCTCCCGCCACGTCTCACGCCACGCGTCGCCTGCCAACAAAGGGGAAAAAAGAAGGGGAGGGGTGAGTCGAGGCAGGACCGGGGGCTCTCGGGTTGTCCAGCTGAGCTGAGAGGGAGCAGCGCTGCAGCCACTGGTGCAGAAGCGCCGAGGGCAGCCCAGGGGCAGGCTGCGCAGCCCAATCATGCCTGCGCGCAGCGGCACGCTCAAGCCTGCGCCCCCCTCCCCCGCCTGCAGCCTTCATTGCCGCCAGTGCAAAGAACGGGAGCAGCAGCTCCTCACCGCGCGCATTGCAGCCCCACTTCTCCGCCCCCATCTCCTTCATGCCCCGCCAGTCGCTGGCCTCCCACCATTTCTCGTACCACTGCGGCCAACAAAGAGGGGGGAGAGGGGGTGGGACGGCTCGTTCCTAGGATGTGCCAGCATCGGACGGTGTAGAAGCTGCCGTGGCAGCTGGAAGCGAACCCCACCTGCACGTCCCCCTTCTCGTCACAGCCCCGCACTTCAGTCCAGCGGTACCAGTAGCCATGTGGCCCCGTCTCCTCCCAGAACGGCGCTCCCAGTTGCCTGCAGGCGGCGGCAGCCAGCGCAGGGGGTTGAACGGCACTTCCGTGGAATGCTGCAGCGCGGCTGCCGTGAGGGCGGCATGCAGCGCGTCGCCCAAGCAGGGCAGCCAAGCAGCGCCGCAACAACGACAGCAAGCTATGTGCTCAGCCCAAGCTGCGCTGAGCAAGGCTGAACACCCCACCGCCTGCTTCCCACCCACCTTCAGGAGCCTCAGCCGGCGCCTCGACGGCGCTCTGGGAGGGCGGCGCCGCGACGTCGGCCGCCGGCGCCGCCGCCGCCGCCGCCTCAGCCTCTGGCTCCTGGAAGCGCAGCTGCAGCTCCGCTGGGAAGATGGAGGGGCCCGCAGACTCGGGGGCCTCTGGCCCCGCAAACTCGAGGGTGGTGGGTCCAGCGGGGCGCTCCAACACCGCCACCTGCAGCCGGGACCCAGCAGCCGTCCGGTCGGTGCGGGCAGGCAAGCAAGCAGAGCGCTCCTCCTGCACCCTCAGCCCAGCTGGAAACAGCCGCTTGCAGCAGGAACTGGGAGCAGCCGCAGCGCTGGGGATGGTTGCCCCCGCCGCCCGCCGCCCCTGAGACGCTTGCCCCCGCATGCTGCACGGGGCCTCAGCAAGCGAGAAGGGTGACAGGCCGCCGGCTGCCAGTGCAGCTTGCTCTCACCTGGCTGGCCTGCGCCGCCATGGGCTGCATCGTGCGCCGCAGCTGCACCGGCCCGGTGTCCACCTTGTCCCCGAACCAAGAGTCCAGCCCAGCCTGGCTCCAGGACCCGCCGCCGCCGCCATCGCCGCCAGCGGGCGGGGAGCCGCCGGTTAGCGGCGCCTGGGCGCCAAAGCCCCGGCCGCTGCTGGACGCACCGCCGCTGCTGGGCCCCGCGCCATCCAGCAGCTCGTTTTCGTCTGACTCCCACACAAAGGAGGTGAAGGTGCGGGCGCGTGGTGCTGTCGCAATCGCGTCCGCCGCCGAGCGCCCGCCGCCGCCCGCGCCAACGTCCGAGCTGGAAAGCGTGGAGGTGGTGGAGGAGCTGATGCCCTTGCCGCTGCGGCGGTTGCGCGAGTCGGCTGGGTCCCGCTGCCGCACCGCCTCCAGGGCCTCTCTGGCCGCCGCCAGCAGCGACCCCTGCAGAACAATACAAACAACCCTCCCGGCTCCCTTCAGTAGGCGTGCAAAAGCACAGGAGAGAGCAGCCGCTGCGTAACTTGGATAACATGCCAGCACGGCGTATGGGATGGTCACTTGGCTGCGTTCAGCGGGCAAGCCAGCGACGCCAGCGGAGCATGCAGCACCCAGCGGCTGTGCCCAGCTCCCGCAGGGCACAAGGGCTGCAGCACCCAGCTCACCGCTCTGTCCACGAGCTCCTCCGCCTTCTGACTGCCGACCTCCGCAGGCTGCTGCTCCTGCTGCACGTCAGCCCCTGGCTGCGGCGGCGCAAGACAAGGGGAGCCAAGCGCTCAAGGACAGCACAGAGCAGGTGAACGCCACCGGGGCTCCTGAGCCCCTGCCGCCGCCGGTACGGCGCCCTGGTGTTCTCACCTCTTCGAACTGGAGAAAGTCTGCAAATTTGCGGTCGCTGCTGGTGGTCGGTGCTGCACGCCGCACGAGGCGGGGGCCGCGGCGGCAGGAGCGGCGGCGCAGGGCGCCAACACCAGTTGGTGCAGTGCTGCACATGTTGTGCAGCGCAACGGCCGACATTGTGCGCCTGCAGGGCTGCGAGCCCGCTACTGCGGGGTGTTGGCGCCGCGGCAGCGCCCAGGCCGACGATCGTTCTGAGGTAGAAACAGAGCCCGTCTACCTGCGTGAATGCTGCGTGAGAGCGATCACAATGAACAACGGGGATGCGCGGTTGCGCCTGCGGCTGAACCCGACTGCCGGCAGTGAGGGCTCACAACCAAGTATCGGGACTAGACTCAAACGTGATGAAACGCATCGATCAGCGACATAATGTATGTGATGAGCGGGCCGGTGCCAATGTGAGTCTGCCAGATCAGAATCATTGGCCGCTGAGGTGGGCCGCCCGTTGCCGCGCTGGGTGCCAATATCGCACATGCCTCCGGCCGGGACACCGCCTGCGCTGAAGCTGCGCTCAGGTCTCCCCCTGCGGCATTGCAACCAGCATGCGGAATGATCAACGTTTTCCATTTGGCACCGGAACCTGCATTTGCACCCTCCACTGCTTCCTTTGCCGCCGCCCTGAACAACCAGAGCAAGCCGGCAGCGGCACTGCCTGCATTCCTGCTTTTGTAGGATCATGTTGCTTTTCCTGTGCCCTGCCCCTCCGTACTGCCTTTCAGGAGCCATCAATGCCTTTCTTCTGAACCCTACTTCTGAACTGTAACCCGCACCTCTGCCAAGGCTTCAACACAGAGAAGATGCGCGCAAGGGGGCAGCGGCAGCTGCTTGCCCGTGCAGAGCCTTCCTCTGTTTTGCCCTCGCCAGCCTGTCAGGCCGCACAGGCGCTGTGCTCGCTGCTTCGCCCCTGCCCCCTCCTCCCCCTCAGCGGCGCATATGCAGCCTGCGCGCCTCTCATCCCTCCTCGCTCTTTCCTAGAGCGAGCAGCGTGCTGCAGTTAGCTGCTGAGGGGTTGGGTTTCATTGGTGCAAGGAGGAAAAGAAAGAGGGCGGGAACGCCAGGCAGCTTGGGCCAGGTGGGGGCTTGGGCCAGGAGGGCGGCGTCGAGCGGCAGCCGCGTGTGTCGAAAGCCCGAGGCATGGTGGGGTGGGTAAGGGTGGAGGCACGGAATGGCGAGTTCCAGCGAGTGCCATGTCAGCCTGGATGAAAGCAGCGGCCCGCACCGCCTGTGCCGCGCAGCAGCTGCACCCCCGCCCGGCGCGTGAGCCAAGCTGGCCGCCGCCAACCGAGCGGCGGCTCACGCCAGCGACCGTCCCCTCAGCCAGCTGTCGGCGGTGCTTCGGTCGTAGGGGCCCGTCTCTGCAGGGCGGAAGCAGGTGCGGCCAGGGGGAGGGGAGCGGTGACGAGAGGGTGGGGGGCAGGCGGAGGGGAGGGACGGGAGGACTGGCCGTGCTGCATGCGCTGCACAAGTTAAAATCAAAAGCCAGCCCTAGGCTGCGGCAACACCGCCCGCTTCGGGCACACGTATCGCCGCTCAGCCCTCAACGCATGCATTCCCACAAACGGCCAGCCGATGGGCGGGGGCGGGACAGCGCAGCGCTGCCAGCCGGCCTCACCCTTGGATGCAGCGTAGCGCGGCAGCGACTGCAGCAGCGCGTCCGATGATGAGGAGGCGGCGCTGGCGGCGGGCCCCAGCTCCGAGCTGCCGCCGGCCGGCGGCGCCAGCCCGCCTTCCCGCCCGCCGCCGCTGTCCAGGCTGCTGTGGGGCGAGCGCGGCGCCCAGGCCGCCGCCGCCGCAAACGACAGCGCCTGGCGCTGCGCCGCGGGCGGCAGGTGCGACGGCTGGGCCCCGCCAAACAGGCCGGCGCCGCCGTTGCCGCCGCCCAGCCCTGCCTCGCTGCCGGTGCTGGCCCGGCGAGGGTGCATGCCGTTGAGCGGCTCAGGCTTGTGGGTGGGGGCTTGAGGGGCGAGCCCCGGGCAGCAGGCTGCCCAGCATGTCCTGTAGAAAGAAACAAAGGCGGGAAGTGGGGGCAGAAACGAGGGTCAAACTGATGATAAGCCTCTTTGTTGGCAGAGATCAGCCAGCAGGCGGCCAGGGTTCCGCCGCCACAACCACGCCGCCACGAGCCACAAGCAGGGCATGCGCTGCGGCGTGGAGCGCAGGAGACAGGCTCCGAAAACTTGAAAAACAAGAGGGAGGGGGAGGAGCAGGCTGCCGCAGGGGCAGGGGAGGCAGCAGGGCTCACCGAGAAGTCGGAGCCTTGGCTGTCCCTCAGCCCTCCGCCGCCGCCGCCGCCGCCGCCGCCGCCGCCGTTGCTGCCGTAGTCGTCGCCCAGCACAAAGTCGGCGACGGAGACGGGCAGTGCGTGGGCGGGGAGTCGTCGAAGAGGGCGGCCTCTGCGACGGCAAAGGGCAGCAGCCCCAGTCCGTCTTCCTCGCCGGGGGCGGCGCGTGCCTTGGCGAGGGCGGCCTCGAGGGCGGAGGGGTTGAGGGAGCTGAGCAGCTGCTGCTGCGCCTGCTGCGCCTGCTGCGCCTGCTGCGCCTGCTGTGCGTGCTGCACGTGCTGCGCACGGTGGCCGGCCGACAGGTAGCCGCCGCCGCCCAGGTGCGCCGCCGGGGGGCGCCGCCGCCGCCGCCGCCGCCGCCGCCGGAGCCCTGCTGCAGCAGCCCCAGGCCGCCAAAGCCGCCGTAACCGCGGAGGTGGGCGGAGGGGTGGGTGGGCGACGCGACGCCGGACGCCGCGCCCGACGGCGGCGCCGACGCGGCGGCAGCCGCCGCCGCCGCCGCCGCCGCCGCCGAGGGCCCCAGCTGCTGCAACATGTCGGCAAACAGCGAGCGCTGCGGGGAGGCGGTGACTGAGGCGACGGCGGAGGCGGGGGCTGAGGTGGCAGGGACGCTCATGGCCGGCAGCGCCGGCGCGACGCCGCCCGCAGCACCCGGGAGGGGTGTGGGGCGGCTGCGAGTGCGGCGGCGGGGGGGCGGCGCCGCCGCCGCCCCGTCCGTCAAGGAGGCCGCCCGCTGCGGAGACAGCAGCAGCAGCGGGGAGGCTGGCGCGGGCGTGCTGGCGCGGCTGGCCGGCGCGGGGCGGCGGAGGGCGGCCGCGGCGGCGTGGCGGGCACGGCGTCCGCCGAAGACGGCGCGGGCGCCAGGGAGGGGGCGGCCCAACCGTCTGCCCCGTGCCCGCCGCAGCAGCAGCAGCAAACGACAGCGGCGGCCCGCTGCCCGGCGCGCGTGCCAGCGGCGCACGCTGCGGCGGCCCGCCGGCCCCCGCAGACGCGGGACGCGGCGGCGGCGGCGGCGCAGCCGCCGCCGCCTTGGCTGCGCCGCCGCCGCTCGGGCTGGGGGCCTTGGCGGCGGCCACCGCCGCCGTGCCAGCCGCGCTTCCGGGCGGCTGCCGTTGACCGGCACAGCAATGACTTTGGGGCCCGCCGCAGCCGCCGCCGCCGACACAGCCGCCCGCCCTGCCGCCTTTGGCGAGGTGACGGGCGTGCTGCCCGCCGACGCGGCGGCGCTGGCCGCCGCCTTGGCCGCCTTCTTCTCCTTGGCCTTCTCCCGCTGCTGCGCCTTGCGGCTGCGCTTCTTGGCCGCCACGGCGGCGGCGGCCCCGCGGCGGCCGCCGCCTCCGCCGCCTCCCACTCCTCAAGCAGCTTCTGGTAGCCCTGCTGCTGCTCAGCCTCCTTGGCCGCCGCCAGCGCCCGCCGCGGCCGCAGCCCGCTCCCGCTGCTGCTCCGCAGACAGCGCGGCCTCGCTGCTGGCGGTGGAAGCGGCGCCGTCGTCCGCGGGGCTGGCGCTGCCGGCGCTGGTGGAGGCGGCGGCGGCGGCGGCGGCGGCGCCGCCGCCGCCGCCGTCGCCCCCGCCACCCCGCGGCGAGGGCTCCTCCTCGCTGCCGCTGCCGCTGGAGGCAGAAGCGGCGGCCGCCGCCGCCTGCTGCTGCTTCAGCGCGCGCTGGCGCTGCTGCTGCTTGGCGGCGCGCGCGCGCGCTTGGCCGCCGCCGCCTCCTCCGCCGCCAGCAGCTCCGCCGCCAGGCGCTCCGCCTCGGCGGCCGCCTGCTGCTGCTGCTGCTGCCGCTGCTCAGCCACGGCCTGCTCCGCGTGGCGCAGCACCTTCAAAAAGCTGCGCTCCGCCGTTTGAAGCGTGCTCTCTGCAACCACAAGGCGAGGGGCGGTCAGGCCTTGGTTATAGTCAAGTGCAGCAAAGCACAGCAACAGTATTGTGTTGAAGAGACGGAACAAGCTCTCAGGTAAGACCATCGGTGGCAGGGCAGCAGCAGCAGCATGAGAGACAGGCGGCGCGCGAGCCACGCCCGGGCGGCGGCAGAGGGGAGGCTGTCGCCGCGGTCCCCCAGCCCTCACCCGAGTAGCTGCTGCCGATGCGGTTGTTCAGCGCCTTCTGAACGGCCGCCAGGCGACCAGCCTGCACCAGGTCCCGGCACAGCGCCCGCGTCTCGTCGTCGGTCTGCGGGAAGAAACAGGAAAAGGGGGGGGGGGGGGATCCTCAGGGCGCTCATGCATGAAGGCTTTCGCCACACACTAGTGGGCCCCCGACTGCCCAATTAACCACACAAACACACGTCCCCGAACACACCAGGTGCACCCATCAGCCACACGAGCAGCTGTAGGACACTCATTGATTCACCTGAGGCCCCAGCTGCCCACCCTCCTCCCCACCCACCCACCCACGCCCACCCACCTTGAGCAGCAGGCCCTCCAGCAGCAGGGAGGCGGCGTCCGCCTGGCCCCCACCCCAGCCTGGAAGGTCTTGGCGTCCTTGGCGCCGTTGGCGGCGGCCGCGCCGCCGCCGCCGCCGCCGCCGCTGCCCTTGGACCGCTTGCTGGTGGCGGCTGCCTTGAGTATGCGGCGGTCCTGCTCCCGGCCATTTGGAACGACTGGCACAGCAGCTCCAGAGCGCGCTCGTGAACGCCCAGCGCCAGCTGCTGCTTGCGGCACGCGTCATCGATGCTGCGACGGGAGGGCGGGGGTGGATGGGCAGGGGTGAGAAAGGGGGAAGGGGGCATGCCAAGGAAGGAGGGGGAACAGAGGCGGGGGCCCAAGGAGGGTGGGAGTGGATTGGTGGGGTTGGAAAGAGGGAGGGGAGAGTAAGGGGGCCAGGTTGCAGGAGGCGGGGAGGGAGGAAGGGTTCCAAGGCTTTTTCCAAGGCACAGGTCCCGCCCGGAGCTCAAGCCGCAGGCAGCGGCTGCTCAAAGCGCGGGACATCGGCTGGCATTGAACGCTGGGAGCTGAGGAGCGCAGCGGCGGAGGGCGGTGCGGGCTCACATGGCGGCGTTGTACAGGATGTACATCACGGTGGGCTTGAAGGCGCACACGCGGCCCTTGGTCAGCGCTTCATCTGCGACAGCGTGGTGGCAGTCGCACGACAATGCTTCAGGCGGGAGCGTCGTGAATGCGGGGGGCTGCCACCCCACAAGGGGCGAGGGGGCTTCCACTTCACCACGACCAACGCCAGCAGGCGGTGCCGGATGCAGCGCCGAGGGCAGCCAGCCACCCCTGTGGCTCAGCACCCAGCGCCCCCCTCCCCCGTTCCCTCAACGAAGATGGAAGAGGGGAAGAAGAGGGGAGAAAGAAAGGAGGAAGAAAGCAGGAGCGCACCCGAGTTGGGGAGCGACAGCGCTGCGGCCGCCACCCGGATGTACCCGGCGTTGGCGGCAAACACCGCGCGCTGCTCCTTGTTGTTGTAGGTGAGGGGGTGGAGCAGGCGCCAGAGAGCGGTGTGCAGGCCCCAAGAGCAGGAGAGCTTGTCGGCGTTGAGCAGCGCCTGCGCGGTGTCCTGCCCGGCGGGCATCCACTTGTGGAAGGCCATCAGCTCGTCCGCGCTGGTCGCCTCCGCCAGCTTGCTGGCCACCTGGTTCCAGTAGCTCTTGTCGTCGTCTGCGGCAGGCAGGGGTTGGGGGTGGGGGTGGGATGTCAGGCAAGCAAGCAGCAGGGAAGGGGGTGGGGGTCCGATTGGAGCGAGGTGGGGACTGGGTCAGGTGTGTATCCCAACAGCGACGGTGTGGGTGCACACGGGAGAAACGGTTGAGGCGAAGGCGAGTGGAACGACAAGAATTGACGAGGGAGGGGGGGGGGGACCACGCAGCAGGTTGACGCGCAGACAGGCAGGGCACCAACCAGCAGAAGGCGCGGGGAGCGGCGAGCCGGGCGGCCCACAGGCCTGCATGGCGGCCGTGCGCGCTGAGCGGCGGCGGCGCTGCCGCGCGGCTGCCTCCCCCCGCCAGCCCTGCAAAGCGCTCACCCAGGTTCTGGCTGGCGATGCAGAGGCAGGAGAAGGCGTTGCCGGCGATGCCGCGCACAAAGGCCGGGTTGGCGCGCACCAGCTGAGCCTGTTGCCGCGGGGGGCGGTGAATTGCAGGAGATGTGAGTGGGGATTGGTCTGGGGTGGGGGCTGTGATCTGTCCGCAAGGGGTTTCGGCAGGCGACGGACTTGAGCTGGCATGCGCCCCGCGCACCACCCATCACACCAAACCCGCCGCCGCAGTCCACACAAGCAGAACATCGTCTCCTTCCCGCAGCACTGGACAGCCTCGCTGCTGTCCAGCGCTGCCACCTGCCGCACCTCCTGCTTGGGGCGGAAGGCCGCGTCGTCAGGCCGCCAGCGGCAGCTGCGCACAATCACGCCCACGCCGTCGTTGGCCAGAATCTCGCGCCGGTGGTCGCTGGTGGTCAGCACCGCGGCCTCCAGGCACTTGAGCAGCGAGCGCTTGAAGGTCCAGCGGGACAGCTGGCTGCGGGGGAGGAAGAGGGGCGGACAGGCGGCCGGTGAGGTGCAGGTGGGGGTGCAGGCGGTGGTGCAGGGGGCGGGCGAGTGGTGCTAGACAGAGGTGCAGCTGTGAAGAAGGGTGAGGGCGTGGTTACAGGCAGGAAGAGCGGGGCGGTGGCCCGCTGCCGCTGCCCCCTGCTGCCGCCCTTGAAATGTGCAATCACCGCTGCTGCTGCGTTGCCCAAGCCACCCATGCTGTGCCTGCGGAGAGCGCGCCCAGCGCACCTGTGCACCACGGCGTCCGCCAGCAGCGTCTGCAGCCCGGGGGCGGCGGCCAGGGCGGCCAGCAGGATCTTGATGCCGCTGCCGCCGCCGCCCTGGTCGCCCTCGCTCAGCAGCTCACGGGCACGCTGCACAGGGGGCCGGGGTTTGTGTGTGTGTATGTGGTGTGTGTGTGGGGGCGGGGGGGGCGGGGTAGCTAGAGCGTTGGCGAGGGAGGGTGTATGGTGAAAGCTGAGCCTCGAGGCGGGTCGGGCAGGCATGTCTCCACTCACAAAGCACCCGGGCGGAGCGCGCAAAGCACAGCAACAGTCAACCACGCGGCGTCCCCCTTAGTTTGCAGCTGCGGCTGCCCAGACCCCGCTGCAGTGCAGCGCACCTTGCTGTTGTTGAGGGCGTAGGTGAGGAGCTCCACTACCTGGCAGTCCACGGCGTGCGCGGCGTGCCTGCAGCACAGCACGCGCAGCGAACGCAGCACCAGTTTGGCAGGGCGGCCACAACCAAACAACCCGACAACCCAACCTCTGTGGCCAGAGCAGCGCCGCACTCCCACCACGGCCGCCACCAAACCCGGCCCCCTCGCCCCGCCCAGGCCAGGCGTGGGAAGGCAGCGGGTGGGCAGCAGGCGGCGGAGAGCCGGCACAGGGGCAGTACTGAAGCGGTGCGCAGGCGGTACGCACACTGGCGGCAGCTGGGCGTGGATGGCCGGGTACTTGGCCAGGTGCAGGCAGAGCGACATGACGCCGCCGTCGTCCAAGAACGTCTCCATCTGGCCGCCGTGCTGCAGCAGCAGCGACAGCAGCTGCAGCGCCTTGGACAGCCAGCCCAGCAGCTCGCCCAGCTTGGCCTGGGTGGCCGCGTCGGGCGGCGGCTCCTTCGCCAAGCGGTCGCGGTAGCAGCTGTTTGGAGGGGGTAGGGAAAGGTGTTGAGTATTTGGGAGGAAGGGTGAAAGGGGATCTGGCACAGCTTGGCAGTGGTAAAAAGCAACTACGCGGCGGCCTGAAACCGCAGGCCAGAGGGCCACGTGCATGCCGGGCAGCGCAGCGTTTGCTGTGCACGCAGCGGTGCCACCGGTGGCGCCAGCAGACCAGCAGCCAGCCGATTCAGCTCGACACGAGGGGACCGAACGACACACGGCACTCATCGGAAGCAGGCTCACCAGCCGAGCTGATGCGCAAGCGTGACCGCCCCTTGGGCCACCTCCTGGCGGTCCAGCGGCGCCAGCGCGTCGCTGAGCGACACATCCAGCCGCAGGTTTTCGGTGGCCGAGAGCGCGAGCCCCAGCAGCGAGCCGCACGCCCGCACAAACGCCCAGCGCTCTCCCTCCAGCAGAGCATGCTCGTCCATGTCGTCTGGGGGAGGAAAAGAGGGATGGATGGCGGCGGGCGAGGAGGGATGGGAGCGCGCGGTTAGGCTCGCTGGGGCAGCAGCCGCGGGAGGAAGCCCGAGGGAAGAGCATGCCGTCGGGCACGGCAAAGGCGCGGCAGCAGCCGCAACGAGGCGATGTGGGCACTGCCGGTGTATGCGTGAGAAGCCAACAGCTGTATTGGGGGTGCAGGAGGGGACAGGCAGGGCCGGGCGGCCAAGCGGCGGGCCGGGCTGTCCCTGCCGCCCGCCGAGCGGCGTCGCCCGCTGCGGCTCCGTGCAGCGGCTGGGTGCTGCCACTCACGGCAGAGACACGCACCCAGCTTGCGGATGGTCTTGAAGCAGGCGGGCAGCAGGTCGGCCCAGAGCGCGGAGCGCTGCGGCGCGGAGCCGCGGGCGGCGGCGGCGGCGCCCGCCGCCACGGCGCAGCGCAGCCCTGCCTCGGCGGTTGCCAGGTCGGCCGTGAAGGCCGCGAGATCCTTCCTGGAGCACTCCTGCAGCATGGCCGCCAGCGCCGCCATGAGCCCCGCCAGTGCCAGCCGCGGCGGCGCCTTCTCCGCCTGAGCGTGGGCCAGGATGGCGGCGGCCACCGAGGCGGCGGGGGCGAGCATGGCGCGGCGCCGCGGGCGCCCGGGCTCCTGCTGCGCGTCGATCGCAAACACGATTGCGCCCAGCAGCGCCGCCAGCGCCACCTCGCTGCCGCGCTCCTGCTCCAGCCTGCGCTCAGCGCCACACAAACAATCAGGGGTTGCCCTCGACGCAAGGGGCGGAGGGATGGCGGCGGGCCCGCGTGCGGCATGCGGGCACGCAGCCCCATGCGCTACCCATGCCGCGGGATTTCAGCATGCATGGCACAGCAAGCAGTGTAGCACGTCGCCGAATGCGCTGATACCAAGCCCCGAGATAAAAACGCCTGGCGCACCTGCCGCCGGCGTGCAGCATGTAGGCCTCGAAGGCCGCGCTGTAGGCCGTGCCCCGCTCCTGGCTGAGCTCCACAAGTCTCTGATTCACTTTTAGCAGCGCCTCTCGCTGCTGAGTCGACTCGGCAGCCCCTGGCTTGCTCCTACCAGACATGACGTCCACGGCGGCCGCCAGCGGCTCCCAGGAGCCCTTGAGCTGCTCCCATGTTGCTATGGCCGCCCCAGGATCAGGCAGGGACTGCGCCCAGGCCGGCAGGGGCGGTTCCCCTCTCACGGGCTCGCTCATACCTCCAGGCAGCGAGGTTATGGCAGCATGCCGTGAACAGCCATCCCTTCCTGATTGTTTGGGCCGCTAGGGGGCGTGGGATTGACGGTGGGGGAGGGAGGGGAACACCACCATCATGTGCCCTGCTGTGGCAGCAGGCTGGGGGGCTCAGCAGCGACGGTTTCCTTGCTTGCCGGCCCGACACAGTCTTGCCCTGCCTCTCCGACACCCTCACACATTGGTTGCAACGCTGCCGCGCCGCTCGGCGGACCGGCTCAAGGAGTGGCACTTGACGCCCCTGAAAAAGAACCCTGCCCACACGGGGCAGGGGTGATGGACGCTTTCCCTTACTAACGATCTTCACCATTCGGCGATGGGTGCTTGTAATGCATAAAGGATACGCTCTGCAGTCAAGGTCTCCAAGCATGCAGGTGCCGGGGAGAGTGCTGCTGGACGCCCGGTCGCTCCACTCGACGACCTTGCTGTGGCGGAAGGATGGGGGTGAAGCTGCGCCGGCCTGGGGCCCCGTCCGCTGCCATCCCAGGGGTCCCGCCACTCGCTGCTTCCAGGCGTGCGCCAGGGAGCCTGCTGCTTCCATCAGCTGCCTCCTCTGCCTGGCCATTGTTGCTTAGCAGTTCAAGGTCACAGGTTCAGCCCACGCAGGCATCAATGCAGGCCAGCTTCAGCTGCCGCAGGGCATGACGGCAGCAGGACAAAAAGCGGGCCAGGATAGGAGTGCAGCAGGGGCCATCTGCAGAAAAGCATTTCAACAAGATTGGTTGCGCAATGTTTTCCAATGACAGGGGCTTATTGACAAGAGGGAGAATACACTGTGCAAACAGGGGCGCAAGAAGAATGCACCAGACAAACAGCGGCGAAGCAGAGGGTTGAGCGCGGGAGCGCCGGCCCTGCTGCCAAGCGTTATTTTCATTGCACTCTGCGGTCAGTCAAAGTCCCCCGCCGCCTGCTCAAAGTACACTTGCTGCGTTGTCCGGCGCAGCACCTCTAGCCTGTCGGGCGGCAGCAGCACATGCAGATCATCAGGCGTGTTTTTGGCTAGACCGACGGGCAGGCTGCCGTTGATGAGCGCCTCCACAAAGGGCCCCCGCTCCTCCGCCGGCAGCCCGATATAGCCCAGCATGCGCTGCACGGCGGCGGGCAGATCCTCCAGCATTTCTTCGTACGCCAGCATCAGCACCGGGAAGCTCTCGGCGGCGCGGTGGCACAGCTCCATGTGGCGCGCGTCGGAGGCGAGGCGCCAGCTGAGGTGCTGCTCAAACAGCGCGGCATTGATCTCCCACACGGCCGGCAGGCTGCAGTTCTTTCCAGCTGCACGTTGGCGCCGCCGCAGCGCGCCTTGAGCTCCGCCGCCCGCAGCTCAGATATGGTTGCTTTGACAGCGGAGCGGCGGAAGGAGCAGATGATCTTGGGGCGGGGGTCGAGCTGCATGAGCGCATCCCACGGCTCCGACCCAGGCAGCAGCTGCGCCTGCTGCGGCCGGATCTTGAAGCCGAGGGCAGCCAGGCCCGCCACGTCCTTGTCCGGCGTGGTGAAGGGCTTGCCCATGCGGCGGTACTGCGCGTAGTGCTCCGCTGCGCCGCCGCGGAAGAACGCGAGCGCCGGCGCGTCGGCGCCATACCACGTCGGCTGCTGGTTGAACGACTCCCCCTCGAACAGTATTCTGGGGTGCTGGTTGAGGATCTCCGTCATCCAGCTGGATCCGGTACGGGAGGTCATGAACATGAGGATGGGCTGCGGGCCGCGCTTGCCCCCACAGCAGCTGCCGCCGCCGCCGCCATTGGCGGCCACCGGTGCCGCGGCGGCCCGCAGCGCTACGGGGCCGTCGTCGCTGCAGCGGGCGGCCGCCGACAGCGCGGAGCCGACGAGGGCGAAGCTGGCGGCGGCAATGCCCGCCAGCAGCACGACGGCTGCAAGGAGCCACCGCCCGCGCAGGCCGCCTGACGGCGCCGGCGCCATGGCTGGCGCGAGAAGCTGGCCCGGCATGGAGCCGCTGGTGGTGGGAGTTAGGAGAGGCTGCAGGGCAGGAAGAATGCGAGGGCAGGGGAGTGGTAGCTTTGCACAGCGTCGCCAGTCGCTGCTGTCAGCGGCTGCCGCTGGGCGCCCAACAACGGGAGTGCCAACGGCGGCAGGCGTTGCGACGTTTAGCCCATTAAATTTGCTGCCACGGGCGTTCCAACTGGCTCGTCAAGAGGCTGCTGTTGGAGTTGTGCCTGCAAGACCCGGCGTTGCTCACCTGAGAGGCCGACGAGTTCCTCGCGAGTGCTGACATTTTTTCTGCATTAGTTTTCCTGCAATGCGCGACAAGAAGGCGCGAGTGCCGTCGAAAATTGTATGGACGGCAGCACGCCCCGCACAAGTTCTTACCCGTCAGAAGTTGGCTCCTAACGACTTAGCGTTCATTTTCCCTGCTCAGGCTACCTATTCAAATGCAATGCATCAATCAATGCGCACCTTCCCCCGATTGACTAGCCTGCCCTGGGGCTACCCACCTCCTGGCTGTCACTCTCTTGTGGTCAGCTTCAGCGCTGGGAGCATGTGCAGCTGATGATTCAAACCGGGGGACCCCGCCCAGGTGCGCCGAGGCGGGCTGGTGCCGCCTGCCGCCCTCCCGGCACCCCTGTCCGCCCGGCTGTTGCCAGCCAGCAAGCCTGCCTCTCTCCCTTCTGCAGCCTTCACCCCGCCCAGGCTGGGGATTCTGCTGGCAGTTGGGCATGGCAGCAAACACTTGCCGCTGGTGATTGTTGCGCTCGCTGGGGGAATTCCTTAGGCTCCGCAGCGAGGCAGCAGCTTGGGTTGCACATGGCCAGCTCCGGCGCTCCCTGCCCGCCATCCCTCCTCCCTGCTCAAATTGTGCGTCAGTGCTACTCTGCCTTCCTGCCTTGGAACTCAGCCCCCTATTTGCCTCCTTGCTTGGATGCGGCAGCGGCTCGATCGCCTGGCAGCCCTCTCTCAGCTGCGCCGCCATTGCAACAGCAGAAACGACGGCGGGAGCTGCATTTACACGCGCATGCTGTTAGCGCAAAGGCGGCAGGGGCAGAGGCAGTCGAGGCAGCGATGCCTGCCTGAGCGGCAGCTCTGCCGTTGCCACTGCCATTGAACTGCAGCGGCGAGGCGGAGTTCGGCCTGGCTGTGGGCCTGTTGAAAGCAGGGACTGGGCGCTGGCAAGTTTCCCTGCGGCCACACTTGCATGCTGCGGCAGATGCCTGCCATGCTTGCTTGCATCTTTTGCTGGCACTGGCAAGCTCTGATCTCGCCCTTGGTACTGCAGGTACCACAGGGCGTAGTATCCGGAGAGCCATGCATGTGGACCTGTGGGCGGGCGGCTGACGCGACCGCTGCGCTGGGTGGCAGATGGAGAGCAGCAGTGCACCCCGCCCCACCCCAGCGGGCTGTACCGCTGTGCCGGCCCAAACCTTGGGCACGCTGCCGGCGGCAGCATGCTGTAGAAGAGCCCGGTGACCGAGCTGGGGCAGCAGGGGGTGGGTGCTGATTTCGAGCGTTGAACCCTGAACGGCCGCCCCGCATGCAAGAGGGGTGCAAAGTGTGCACTAAGCATAGAGTTGGAATGGCCTGCATGCATGCGATCACATGAGCAATGCCCAGATGCTGCAAAGTGCAGGGGCAGCATGAGCCTCGGGGCGGCAACTGGCGGCAGTGACGGCAACTGGCATGCCAGGAATGGGAGGATGCAGCCGGCCACGCGGGCAATCAGCTCAGCAGCTGGAGACCCGTGGTGTGCCATGTGCCAGAGCGGTGCCTCGGTTCTCTTCACACGGGCTTGGGTGGTCAATGCACAGCACGGCGCTATGTAAGGACAAGAGCTGCCAAAAGATTCCAGGATGACTGCGCTCGCTAGTGAACACATGTTTCTTCTGTCTATCGCTGAACAGCGACACATGCAAAAAGAAACAAGCAGCAACCATGGGGCAAGGAGTCTTGGAACGCAAGCTTCGGGCATGCGTGGGCCCTGCAGCTTCCTCTGGTGGTGGTCGGGCACGCCCTGCTCACGCGCCTGTGCGGTCCTCCCCGCTGCCTCCAAAAGCATGGGCGTGAACATGGCCAGAGCTTCGGGACCGTGCTGCACAAGCGCGCAGGGTGGGATGTTGACATGTCTGGCAAAGCCACGCAAGCAGAGGATGCAACCCTGCTGGGCTGCTCCACAGCACACCCCTGCAGCACATCTTCAAGAACGCCCTCCAACCCACCCACCCCCAGCCCCCACCCCACCTCTTGGTACGCCCTGTACAGCGGCGCCATCATGACATCCAGTATGTTGGGGATGTAGCGGTACCCATCGGGCGGTACCTCAGCCAGCATGGCACGATTGATGGCATAGGGGGAGGCTACCACCCCATCCACCACCAGGTCACCCTGCAAAGGAACTCAAGCACACAGGCTTCAGTGAACTTGATCGGGAAGGCTGTGGTGAGGGACAGGCGCTGCTAGGAAGGACGATCAGGCAAGCGAATGTAAAAGGAAGCTGCGGTGGGCAGCGGAGGGGCACAGCGGCCGGCCCGCACCCTGACCCACGGCGACCAGATGCCCCTCTCCACGGTGAAGTCCTTGGCGGTGACCTTGGCCGGGCTGGGGCCGTTGGCGCCGGAGGGGACAATGCGCACGCTGTCGCCCACCGCCACATCACGAGCCAGGGTGAAAATCCAGCTGGACTCTGATGGGGCGCAGGTTGGCGGGGGAAGGCAGGGTGTCGTGTGTTGTGCACGGCATGTGGAGGGCAGTGCGTTAAGGGCTGCCCAAGCCAGCCGTATGCATGGTGGCGCGAGAAGAGCATAGGATTCGGCAAGCGGCCCAGCTGGTCAGGCAGCCCTCCTTCCTCACCCTTGTCGCAATCGGCCTTGCAAACAGGGATGAAGTGGTAGGAGGACAGCTGCAGGGTGGCACCAGCATCGGTGTGCAGCCCATAGTAGGGGCCCGAGGCGTCGGTGATGTTGTGCGCGAAGATGTAGATGGGCCTGCATGTTGGGTGGGAGGCGCTCGAGTTTGGGTACGCCCAAAAGGATTTGCTGCGTCTCCAGCAGAGGCATGGAAGCTGACTGGTAGCCCCTCATGACCCTTCCTGTGAGGGGCCCCATGCATGGGAGGGGCCGCATGGCAGCCCAGCGGGAGGCGAGCGGGCACTCACTCGTATGCCAAGGAGCCGTTGTGCGCCAGCGTCAGCACCCTGTCCCCAACCTTTAGCGTGTCCATGCGCGCGGTGCCTCGCCCCTCAACCTGCAAGGGAAGAAATGTGGGGTGACTCATGCATGCGTGATGGGTGCAGTGAGGGTGGTGGGTACCACCGGGTGGGGCGCCCCCCGCCGGCGGCGCCGCCACAAAGTGCGCGCTTTTGCGAATTGCAAAGTAAGTCGACCTTCTCAAGCAGGCAACGATTGGCAGGCTTAAATGCCGAGCGTTGTTGCCACAGGAGTGAGCGGCCCACACTCGCCTGCACCGTGGCGCTGGAAGGGAAGCAGATCTGGATGCACTCGTAACGGTCGGCCTGACCGGGCTGGTTGGTGCCGCATGGCATGCAGTCTCCGTCGGGGCAGTTGGCGACGCATGCGCCATACGGGCGGCTAGTGGTCGGCACGGGCTGCATGAGACCAGTCAGGTTTCAGGGGCTGATGGCTTAGGTGCCCGCATGCACGAACACACAAAACGGCAGGCAGCACCCTCACCGTTGCACCGCCGGTCCGGCCGGGGCAGGGCATGGCGGGGTTGTCTATGCAAGTTTGCTGCAGCTTGCGGGCTGGGTGGACGGCCATGGCCACACTGCAGCGGAGGAGAGTTGAAGACGAGCGGTACGCGTCACCACATCGATGTGGTGATATTAGTGGGGCTGGCCAGCTGGACCCGCTGCGGCTGCACCATGTCAGGAAGAGATGCTGAGACGCTCCACCTTCCTCTTGCCTGGCCATGAGGACGAGGAGGAGGGGGAGAGCCTTTAGGGACATCATGCCGTGGCCGCTGTGATCTGCATCAAGGCGCGGTACGCGGTACGAGGCAGCTACCCCATCAGCTTCTCTGCACAGGACTGCCTTGGACCCAATAAACTCCCAGTGCCGCCGCTGGTGCACCTCTGCAGGCACACGCATACATCTGCTGCAGAGACACCCCAGCCAGCAATCGAGCTGGGGTGCCTGAACGTGTAGGGTGACCTGGGGACGGGAACTCACCTCACCTATCCACCAGGCAGGCCGAAGGGGGCTGTGATAGTCTCCAGAGGCAGGTTTAGACAGCAAAACAACGAGACAACAGGCGCTGACGTGCATGGGGACCTGAGACCAAGGACTGACAGTGCGCTGGACATGACATGCTTCGTCAGCGGCGGCGCAAGCGCATGCCGTCCAAAGCAGTGGACACGCAGCGGCTGGAACTTCTCAGAGCTGGAAGACGGCCAACCTGGCAGGTTAGGCCTGGTTTCCAGTAGCGCATCGGTTACAGGCGGCCTGCCTGGTGCAGTGCACCACGCCAGCGCAGGCCGAGGCGCCCCGCTAGCCGGGAAAGGCAGCGCCTCTGCAGCAGCTGACTTTGTGACCATGCCCCCAAACACAGCCTGCTCAGGCGGAACCCTCCCCTCAGGCTAGCTGTTGTGAATGTGCACTTGTGCACGTGCGGCCGCGCAGCAGCTGGCGGCGGCTGGCGGCGGCAGCGGCAGTGGAGTGCAGTGAAGCGCCGCCGGCCGATAGCTACCGGTCATTTTGATTGAAGTGCGGTGCAAGATAGAGATGAAGACCTCTGGGTCGTCTGGGTGGGCTGCATAAGACCAGGAGGCATGCCTTGTCAGCATGACAGGTGGCTGGCGTTCCTCCCGGTTGGCGCTCCCTTAAACCCTTGCCCAGGGCCCTCCCAACCAGCGCCATGACCTCCTCTGAAGCCCCAGAGCACCCCGAGGCCATCAGAGTGACCGAGGCTTTGAGCGGAGAGAGCACGCAAGAAGTGGGAGGCGACGCCACCAACGAGGCAGGTCCCGAAGACTCCCAACCAGCAGCAGCTGTGCTGCCTACAGGAAACAGCACTGCCATGGCCGACGAGGGTGAGAGGAATCCTGCCAGCACTCCCCAAGCCGCTGCCGTCCCCTGCACTGCTGGCGCTCTGTGCCAGCCCAGCAGGCAGCGGTGGGGGCGCACGCATGAACTCTGCCTTGACTGCAGCACAGGGTGCACCATGCAAAGGGGGTCCGGGCCGTCTGCCGTTTCAGCTTGCCAGCTGGCTCGCGACCGCCGCCGACATCCATCCTTCCTTGACACGTATGCAGCAGGCCCTGCCGCTCTGCTCCTGACACCAATCTCCCTCCCCCGGGTTGGTCCGCAGGCAACAGCCTGGGCACCCCTGTCGCTGCCCTGGCGGGCACCCCGGAGGATCAGCTGAAGGAGGTGACGCTGCGCACGGCGCCTCAGGACGCTCGGTTCCCCACCACCAACCAGGTGTCGCCTCTGCGCTGCTGCCGCGCTGCCACCTTACTGATGGGCGCATGCACCGCTAATGCGCCAACCGGGGCAGCTGCATTGCCCTCACAGCGGTGCCAGCTGGAAGAGCAGCGCAGCAGACGGGGGAGGGCAGCCTGCAAGGCTGGGCGCCCTGCAATACAATGCTTTGACGTTTGCTGCCTGCACATCTTGACCGCAGTCTCGCCGCTGCTACGTCGCCTACAACGAGGTGAGGCCCGCCGCAGCTGGCACATCTGGCTGCGGCCACTCAAGTTGTGCACCCGGCACCGCCGCCAGTGCTGAGCTGCAGGGAGGCGAGGGGGCACCCACGCTGGGTGCCCCCATGCTCAGTGCCATATGCCTTCATGGATGGTGCAGCAAATTGCTTTGCTGTGTGAAACATTCTCCCTGTTCCTCAGTATTACAAGTGCATCAAGGAGAAGGGCAAGGAGTCTGGCGACTGCAAGCCCCACATGCGTGCCTACAGGCCAGCAGGGCAGGGGAGGGCCCGGCTGCTCCGCATTCTCGCAGCTGGGGTGGCTCCAGCACGTTTCCGGCTGAATGCAAATCCGAGACTGCATGCTCTGCAAGCTGCGTCCTTTCCCACCACCGCCGATGCACCCTGCCCCTTCCCCACACCCTCACTGTGGCGTCGTTGACACCTCTTCTCCGCTCCCACTGCCCCTGCCCCTGCTTGCAGGTCCATCTGTCCGGACGAGTGGATTGCCCAGTGGGAGGAGTGCAGGGAGAATGGCACCTGGTGCGTTGCACTCAAAGTGGTAAATGAAAGCCGCTGTCCGAGTGGACAGTGTGTGGCCACGGTGCAAGTGCCTCCCAGCATCTTTGAGCCCGAGTGTTGTGGCGGGTTGAGCTTGATGCATTTGTCGCCCCCTTGCGCAGGTGGGGCAAGTACTGAGACGTTCACCGCTTTTAAGGGAGCCATGCCCCCCGTGCACACCCCAACCTCAGTACTGCCTGATGCACAGCTGCGTTGTGCTGGCCGCATGCCTTGCCGGCCCTTAAGAGGTATGCCGCCCATGGATGCGCTCTCTTGGACCACAGCAAGCAACTCGCAGTGTAGCAGCTCAAAGCAGGTGTCCTGATCAACACAAGTGCATGGACATCCGTGCAGAGCAGGGTGCCGGCCTTGCATCACGCCTCGCTCCCCGCTCCTGCCTCGATGGCCGCTTTGAACTCCGTCCCAAGCTGAACGAGCTCCAGCGGCTGCTGCCCTGCTAGGCCGCCGGCGCGCGGTGCGCCCATGGCGGGCTGGCCTTGGCGGCAGGGGCGGTCTCTTTCGGCAAAGGCTCCCCCGCCTTGAGCCCCAGGTCTGCTCGCCGCTGCTCTGCCAGCTGTTCCGTGGTGGGGCGGCACACGCGGCAGGCCCGCTGTGTGACATTCACAAGCTGCACATGCACGGCAGAGGGGGGGAAGGGGGGGGGTCATCAGCAGCCAAGGGGATGGCTGTGCCAGGAGTGTGTGTGTGTTCATGGAGCCTCCATACTGACAGCAGGCCGCCGGGTTGCCTTGCCCTGCAATTTGTCACGCCTGCTTGCGCAGGGTCATTGACATGCGAATGCAATCCATCCTTTTTCTTTCGTCTGCGCCCGCGCCCCCTGCGTGTGCACTCCCACAGCTAGGCTTCAGCATCACCTGGGGCAGCAGGATGCTTTCCTCCAGCGGTACCGCATCCGGGTGCAGCGACGCGTTGTAGGCCTGCAGGGCGCGGTACTCTCGCAGCAGCAGCTGCCAGTAGGCCTGTGCATGGAAGCGAACGGTGAGGGAGAGCTGAGGGGATGAAGGGACAGCGAGGGCTGGAAGCAGAGTTGCTCTGAGGCCAGTGTGGTGACAGGGGGGCCTTGTGTTGTCGGCTGGCGAGACAAAAGCGGTGCGAAAGCCCAGCTGGCGGCCACCGACCGGAGGCAGCGGGATGCTCATCGTGTTCTGACGGCATTCGCAGTGCACGAAGCAGGAAGGGGTCGCACCTGCACCATGGGCGGCGCCAGCGCCTCGCTCACCAAAGCGGCCCCCGCCGCCCCGAGCCGCTGGGCCAGCGCGTCGTCTTGCTGCAGCTCTGCCGCCACGTCGGCAAAGTGGTGGCCCCGGTTGTCGCTCGTGACTGCGGCAGGAGTGTTTGATGCTTGGGGAGTCTGTGCCGCGGCACTCCAACAAGGGACAGCATTTTTATGCATGGAAGAGGGATGGGCAATCCCCAGCAGAACACAGAGAAGAAGGCTGTGGCCGGCCATGGTTCCCAGCCAGCGCTGCTGCAGCGGCTCGGAGACGCACGTGGCTCTGTCACCACGATGTTGTCGCCGGAGCGCAGCAGGTGGTACCAGAACTCGCGCCAGGTGCTGTCCGGGGCCACGACAGGGGAGCCGCAGGCCAGCAGGTACTTGAGGCGGGCTGGGCAGCGGGTGGGGCAGTGGGGCTGGGGTGGGTGAGAGAGGGCCACGCAAGGACGGGATTGGTAGCAGGCGCTTTGATGAGCGGGGCCGCCCTTGGGGGGGTCGATGAAAGTTGGACGGGCGCGGCTGGCAGACGCACATAGCAAAGAGCATGGCGGGCCTGATTCCCTCGTCGAGAGTCAGAGAGCAGGGAGCATGATGGAGAGTGGAACTAGCATAGCAGATATGCGCCTGTGCCTTGCAGCGTCAGCGTCAAGCACACAGGCACCTAACTAGGGGCGCCGTCGCAGCGTGTGCGCTTTGCCCTCACCTGCGTACGCATTGCCCGGCAGGTGCAGCAGGGCTCGGTAGCGGCAGTGGTCCGCCAGGGAGACAAACAGTGGGGCATCCTCGGCGCTTCCCCAGTCAATCAGCTGCAGGGGAGCAAAGCAGCTCACGCCAAGGGTGTCAGATGTTGCAGGCTGCGCTCGAAGCGAGCCCACAGCCATGACCCATTCCGAGCATGCAGGGCGCAGCGCTGCAGCGCAAGAGACGGCGGCGGGGTGGACAGGGAGCTGCCATGAAGCTGCACGGAAGCAACAGTGCACCTGCACGTCCAGCAGCTCCGGATAGGCCTCGCTCAGCTCACGGTCGGTCAGGTTGCGGTCGCCGGTGGGGGCGCCCGAAAAAGAGCAGCGGCCGTCGCTCGCTCCAGCCATGCCTCGCGGCTGCGGAGGAGGTGGCGGAACAGGGCGGAGCGGGTGGGCAAGCTTAGCACAGCGCAGGTTGGGTTGCACGTTGCGTTGCCAACCGAGTATGTATGCACAGGAGCAAGGGAGCATGGGACGGAGAGCAACAGGCTGCAGCGGCAGCCAGCACCAGCGGTTGCACCAGCGCCCCCAGCACCTCGCCTGCGCTCTGCAGCAGCGGCAGCATCTCGGCCCAGGAAAGCGTGCGTGCCTCGGGCCAGCCTGCGAAGGTGTGGTCGGGAGCCAGGAGCACCTGCGGCGGCAGAGAGGCAGCCACGGCGGCATTTGTGTCGGGAGCATGCCGGCAGAGGCGGACAACCTCGGCAGGCGCGGCGGCAGCGGGGTCTCGCTCCGCAGCGGCAGCCCCTGCAGCAGGATGTGCAGCGGGCACCACCCACGTGGGCGTGGGAGTCCCGCGAGGCGTCCTTGGCCGGCGTCAGCAGCGGGCCGTGGTGCGGGCAGTCCTCGCTGCGCTGCCGCGATGTGGGGTGGTCCTCCTGCTCCACAACAAACTGCGGGGCAGGGGGCAACGGGAGCAGGGCAGTGACACGCCTCTGAGCGGCCATGGCCTGCCTTGTGTGAGGGCGACGCATCTGTCGTGCCGCCAGGAGGCGGTGCAGGGTGCCAAAAGCGGTGGATCAACAGTCGTGGCGGCTGTAAAAGCCGCCAGCAGTGCCAGCAGGGTCTCACGTCGATCCCCTCGGGCAGCCCCCGGCCAGCCACAGCTGCAGCAGCTGCCGCTTGATGCCCAGGAGGCGGCTTTGGTACGACGGACTCTCGCCGACGATGTAGGCTGAGCCGTTTATGACCTGAAAGATTGAATGCACAGCATGGGTTGATCTGAGAAGAGAGATGCACTCTCTGTGGGGAAGGGTGGGGTGAGCGCTGGGGCTGGGTTTGCCACGCCTCTAGAGAGGGTCCAGCATTTTTGCATCAGTGGAGGGTCCCTCGGCAGCGCCGCACCTGCACCCGCATGCTGCCCCGGCTGCCCTGGCAGTAGGCTTGCTCCACTTGGCGCTGCCCGATGCCGCTGAGGCTGAACGAGCCAAGGTCCTTCTTGACCTGGGAGAAGAGTGGATGCCCGAAGTCGATGGCAGCGCCGCTGCCGCCGCCGTTGGCTGAGAAGGCAGGCAGCGCGGCCGCACCGCCCCTGTATCTACCTCCCCTGCTTCGGAACGGAGGGTTGCCAGCAGCAGCAGGGCTGCTGCAGCCGAGCCGAGCAGCATTAGCAGCTGGGGTCGAGCGAGCCTAGGCACTCGGAAGGGGCTGGGCCCCAAAGGAGGGTGCCTGGCCTGCATGGGAGGGCTCTTGCGCATCACAGGCATCGCCGCACGAGAGCCGCAAACCCTGTCAGCAACAAAGCCTGGGCAGTGCAACTGCCGTACTGCGGTCCAAGGCTGCTGCGAGTCTGAAGTTGATTCCACCCCAGCTCAGCTCCCCAGAGCTGGCATTGGACTGGCCTGATGTGCCACAATGGCAGCACAGGTTCCTGATGCATTGGGACCACGGGAGCCCCCAAGCCGCGCTGATGGATGTGCACCGGGCCCATCCCCTGGTTGCAAGAGGCTGAATGCGCAACTGGGCCCTTCACCCTCAATCTGTTTCCTTACAGGTCATGTGTTGTACATAAAGAACGCTTGCGTACACCTTCTCGTGAGCAGCGTCTGCCGTTCCCCTGCTGCAGCCTGTCTGTGCTGCTGCTTGCCTCTTCAGCTGAAGCGGGGCGCTGCTTGCAGCCAGCAGCGACGCCAGCTCATCCCGCGGCCTCGCTGGGCGTGCGGCGCGGCGTGCTCTGCAGCGTGCTCAGCCGCTTGACGACCCACTGTATCTGCTGGAACACGTTTGGCCTGCAGCGGGGACGGGCGGACAGCCGGGGCTGCTTGGAGAGGGTGTGCACGGTCTTGCCGCACAAGAACAGTGGCAGCGGTGCAGTGCAGCGGCGGGCGCAGCAGCAGCAGCAGCAACCAGGCAGCCGGCAGCACCCGAGGGGGTTTGAACCCAGTGACGCGCGGCTGCGGCATGGTGGTCACACCTGTGCTGCTTTCCTTCTGTGAACTCGGGGCTCACGTTGATGTACTTTGTGCCCAGCCCCGCACCCACGCCCCAGCCCAGCCCCGCCACCACGCCGCACATGCCGCCCATGCTGAGCCCCGCCACGCCCAGCGGCGCCCGCCAAAACCCCAGCCTGCGGCAGCGGGGCAACACATGCAACGGGTGACAGGATAGTCGGCGATTGGGAGCAGCAGGCAACTCGCAAGACCACCAGCGAAACGCCAAAGCCACCCTGCCACGCAGGCCAGCGTCCGGCCGGTGGCAGGCTGGGAGGCGCTCACCGACACCGAACCCGCAGCCCCCCAGACGCCCACGCCAGCGCCCTTGCCGGAGAAGCTGCGCACGCCCATGCCGCTTCCTCGCCGGGGTTCTTGCTTGCTGCCTGCGCTGCGTGCTGAGGCCTGCATCGGCGAGAGGTCAGCGGGTTGCGGCAAGAAGTGCAAGCAACCTGCTCAGGGCCTGGGTGCACATTCCGGAGGTTTCCTGTCCTGCCAGACGGCTGAGAAGCCAAATTACACGCAATATGTGCCATGCATGCAGATCCTTGATGCGCGGCAGGCAGCAGAGGCTGGCAAAGGCTGGCTTGTGGCACCTGCCGCCCACCGTCGCTGCGCTTGCCTGTCGAGCCCTCCAGAAATTTGCGCTGTCTGGGACCGCTGTCGGGCGTCGTTTGAAGTAAGGATCAGTACAACAGTGGTTTGTATCAACGAAAAGCCTTGCAAAAGTGCTGTTGCAGGCCGAGGCGGTCAGGAGCAAGTAAAAGCTTCCGGCACGCGCTGTCACTGATGCACCGTGCGTCGAGAATGCTCTTTGGGTTTGAGCAAGGTGTTTGACGATTTGGTGCCTCACTCAATTGCTGCTGCGGCCTGCTGCGCATTGGCTGCGCCCTTTGACGCATTGAAAGGCTCGGATCTCTCTTCCTCTGGCGTCATTGAGTGTTGAAATCTGCACTTGCCTATCGATAGCAGCAACCAAGCCTAACACTCAGGGTTACCGGCGGTAGAAATGGCGTCGCGGCCCTCGCCACTCAGCGGCATATTCAGCGACGCAGTCGGATTCAGAGGAGGCCGGGTAAGTCTGCAGCTGTCACATCAGGGGGAAGCCGCCGAAGTTGGGTGGCTATGGCGGCAGCACGCCGTCAGCTCAGCAGTGTCGCACCCTTCTACTTGCATGCTGCTGCCCAATGTGTTTGCAGAACCTGATGGCCTGGTTGGTGGCTGGAGGGCTGGCCTACTACCTGTACGTGGTTCCTGCACGAAAGAATACCGATGAACAAGAGGTGCGGTGATGTGGCGCACGCAGCCATGAACCAAGCGTCTAACACGGCATTCGTTAGTGGTCGACTGCCCGGGCTCAAAGGCCCGTGCACAGCCGATGTATTGACATTAACATTAACGGCATTCGTGCACAGCGCATCTGAACCTTTTTCCCTGCTGTTGTTCCGCAGCGTGTGAGAGAGCAGGCCAAGCGGTGGGCGGAGGATGCAGCGGCAGCAGCGTCGGCGGCAGGCAGGAAATGAGCGGCGGCGGACGAGCCTCTCCACAGCGCTTTGTTGCTGCCCTCTGCTCAGCTAGTTCTTCTTTCGCTCTCTTGTCCTGCTTCCGTGTACTATAAGCTACATGCAGATTGACACATGCTGCATCATGACCTGCCGATTTTCCACGCTTCTAAGTCCTGTGTATGCAGCTGCATGCGCTCGACGCTCACGCTCACAGCTTGCCAGCCAGGTCGATGGCCGTCCGAGCCCCCAGCTTCACCACGGCTGCCAGCGCCTCGGGCGGCGACAGCTCCCGCAGGCGCTGCAGCGCCATCACGTCTGGCACGGCGGGGGCGCCCTCCACCTCCCGCTGCTCATCCCGCATGGCCCTCACCGCCCGCCGCACCTGCGCAGGCAAGAATCACGGCAACAAGCTTGCAATGCTGCTCGCCAGCAAGCCGGCCCGGGCCTCGCACTGCAGGCTTGGACGGGCATGCGGCGAGGGCTGCAACGCCTGCGGGCGAGCAAACCTCTGGCGCCGCCTCTGCCAGCCCTCCTTCCCGCATCTCCCGCAGCTGCTCGTTGCACACGTCTGTGAGCGCGTCCTGGAGGCCCGCCGCGACGGCGGCCGACAGGGCCGCGGCGCCACGGCAGCGACCGCACACCGAGCCCAGAAGCCGGCCCGGAGCGCCGGCGCCAGCAGCGATGGCCGCGTGCGGTGTTGCGGCGCCAGGCTGCGCAGCTGCGCTGCGTGCCGCTCCTCGCGCTGCTGAAAGGCCGCCAGGTCTGGCCGGCGCCCCAGCACCGCCTGCTGCCCTCTGTACAGCGCCGCCGTCGCTTCCTGCGAGGCTCAACCAGCCGGGTTGAGACACAAACAATCGTAGCGTTGCGATGTCAGTGCGCAAAGAAGACTTGCCTCTGCTGCTAGGTCGGCACGCAAGATGCGCTGCAGGGCAGGCTGCCGTGGCCGTGCCGTGGCAGCCCCGGTGCCGCTGGTGCCGCCGCCATGGGCAGCGCTCCTCCTGGGCTCTGCTGCTCCACATCCCGCACTCTCATCGACATCAGGGTGCCGTTCCCCAGCGTAGGTGCTTGCATAGCGGCGCAGCGCGAAAGCAAGAGCGGCACTCGGCTCGCTGCCATACAGCAGCAGCGATGGCAGGTTGCGTGCAGCGAGCATCTTGCGGTCGATAGGTAAACACTAGAAAGTGAGGTTTGAGCGGCAAATTGTTAATCTGCTGGAATGCTACGCTTCCATGCTCCGTCACTTGCGCATCGTGCTCGCTTGCAGCGAGCGATCAATCCGCAGTGCTATCGACTGTGCTGTCCAAGCTGCAGTCGGCGTGCGCATTCGCCCAGGCGCGGTCAACGCAGAGTGTCGAGAGATGGAGCCGGACGAGCTCCTGGCCCTCGTAGACGGCTATGAGCTGCCCCATCCACCCGAGATGCCCATGGAGGTTCAGCACGAGTCGGTGCCCGCGGTGGGGGAGCCAAACAGCTTTGCGGCGCCGTCCAGCCACGGCCAGCCCGACCCACAGGGCTGGACAGTGTCTGGCGAGCCAGCAGCGCTGCAGCCGGACCCAGCCATCCGTGCGCTGCACCTGCGGCACGACCACAGGCAACAGGGGCAAGGTGGCGCCGGCCAGGGCGCAGCGCTGGGCTGGGTGGCAGACCCTGCCACCGAGGCGTCGCGTCTGGATGCGTGGGTTGACGAAGTCGAAGCTCTGCACCAGGCGCGCCCCCTGCTCCATTGCTTGCCGCCACCACACCGTGAAGCACAGGGTTATGGATCACGCTGCGTAGGAACGGGCAAGAATGCTGCCGAGCACATGAAAGCAAGCCGACCGAGAGACGCAGCACCAAGCCGTGCCAGCTGCTCCCCGTTCTCCCCACCGCATCATGCAGGCTGATGCCGCGGCCGCAGCTCTGGCGCCGGACCTTCCCGACCTGGAGGCGCTCATGCAGGAGTGGTCCCCCGCCATGCAGGCCCACATCGCCGCCAGCCCGCTGCCAGACCCGCGGCAGGTGAGGGGCTCGATTGGGAAAAGGAAAAGGAGTACCCAGTTTTTGGGTGTGTCGAGTAAAGAAAGGAATTGATCTTACTTTTTGGAATTGATCTTACTTGATTAAATTGATGAGCGGAATTTCCCGTGGGGCATCCACCGCTCCCCTTTGCCCTGCGGGCCCGCCTCCCTGCCGCCAGCTCGCGAAGACCGCAGCCCGGCACATGCGTGTGCCATCTCAAGCCACCAACCGAGCCCGACCAAAGGCCCCATGCTAGCAATCTTCAGGTGCATCCTTCGCCTTCCCTGGTCCTCCTTTCCTGCCACAGCAGGACGTTGATCTGGCCACCTATGCGCGCTTGTGCTGCTCCATGCTGGACTTGGCGCCGCCGCGGGGACCCCTGGCCAAGCGGGGCTGGCCCACTGCCTGCACGCCCTCTTTGCGCTCTACCTGGAGTTCCGCTACAACCCCGCCTTCCAGCACCGCCACGTGTTTGGCGGCGGCAGCGGCGACGGCGCGGCAGCGGAGCAGCCTGGGCTGGTGTGATGCAGCCACGGCTTGCTGGCGCGGAGGCCGCCGCTTTGAAGGCTCCATGCTTGGCGTGGTGGCTTTGCAACAGTTCACTGGTCAAGAGTTTGTAGGTTTGGAGACAGAAAGAATGGGTGGCTGGTTCTCGGGCTCGCAGGCGCTCAGTGCTGGTGATCGGTCTGCAATGCAACCGGCAGCTGCGGCGGCAAAGCACTGGCAGCCAGGGCTTCTGCGCAGCCCCTGCCCAGGCGTCGGCGTCAGCCCTCCACCCCCACCGCCGCGAGCTCCGCCTCGCCGCCGCGCCGCCGCTGCGTGATGGCCTGAGGCAGGTGGGAGGGCGCCGCCGCCGCTTCGCTGCCCTCCTCCGAGACAAGCAGCGCGGAGCCGGCAGGGTCGAGCAGGCTGCCGTCGCTGTCGCCGCCGCCCAGGCGAGAGGTTCCTGCGAGGTTCCAGGGGGATTGGAGGGGCAGCCAGGAGTCGGATTTGGCCACCACCTCCAAGAATGCAGCCCGTGTTCTCTGCGCCCGCAACTGAGCAGCCAGCCACTGCCTCGGCAACCGCCTGGGCCCCGCCGGCGCCCCCTCCCATCCAAGCTGGAGCGCAACCGCCTGTTCCTGTGCCACCGCTCATCGCTGCTGGAGCCCTTCCCCTCCCCGGTCCCTGCCTGGCTCATCCGCCGTGGGTCACTGCTCGTCGCAGCTGGAGCGCGCCCCCCCCCACCCACCCACCCCCACACACACACACACACATTCCCTGCCTGGCTCACCCGCCGTAGGGTCGTACGGCGCAAAGGGCACAAAGGGCAGGGTGCGGCGCAGCGCACGCGCCTCCCCCTCGTCCACCAGCCCCAGGTTGGCCTTGCGCCCCAGCGCCAGCCGCGCGTTGTCTGCAGCACACGCGGTTGGTGTGTGGTGGGGCGGGAAGGGCGGTGAGGCAAGGGCACACGCACTTGGAGAGGGAAGCGGGGGAGGGAGGCCTGCGCAAGCCGGCCCGCAGCAGGGGGCAGCTGGCTGGGGCCCTTGGGCAGTAGGGTGGCTTGCGTATCGGCGATTGCTCCGCAGCGAACGGTGCGCTGGCCCGCCGTGCACGCAGCTCAGCAACCCCTCCCAATCTTCTGTAGCCAGCCGAAAGGCACGGGGCGGCAATGCCGACACAAGCAGCGTGGCCCACCTGTGATAATGTCCTTGCGCGTGATCATGCCCGACACGAGCGGGTGGGGGGCCCACAAACAGGTGGCGCAGCCCCATCGTGCGGAACAGCCTGCGGCAGTGATGGGAAGAGCAGAATGAAATAAACGGGCCGGTGGGGGAGGGACGTGGAAGCCGGCAAGAAGGTGGTCCTGGAGGCCCGAAGCTAGGCGGCCTGGCCCCAAGCGCAGCCCCCTGATACCGCCCTGCCTCCCGCCGCCGGCTCGCTTGCCCCTCCCGCCCTGCCGCCCTCCCCGCTCAGCACGGCACGCAGCAGCTTGGCGGCGACGCACCTGTACCCCCGCCCCAGGCTGGCCTCCTCATTGACCACAAAGGGCGCCCGCTGCATGAAGGGCCGCAGGTCCAGCAGGCAGTCGAAGTCGGAGGGGGCCAGGAGGAGATGACGGCCTCCTGGTCCTCCCGCACCCGGATCTGCAAGGGGGTATGTGTGGGTGGGTGGGTGGGTGGGTGGGTAGGCGGGGGGTGGGTGCGACGGCGGGGGCGGGGGGCGCAGCTGAACAACTGAACAGGTGTGTGGATATGTGTGTGCGCGTGGTGGTGTGAGGAGGTAATGGGGGGATGGAGCGTGGCGGTGTGGTGGTTCTCGCGGTAGGGTGGGTTCAGGTGTGAGTGAAGTGAGCCAAGCGACAGCGCAGGGGGAGGAGAAGCCACGGGAGCACGGCCGCCGGGACGGCTCGGCTCGAGCCTGTCCAATTCGCAGCGGGCGAGCGAGCCGAGTGCGCCGCCGTGGGCAGCGACGCGCCGTCGCCGCATCATCAGGGGGCCCACCTTGAGAGGTATCTGCTCCATCTCCTCCACCGCTTGCAGCCGCTCCGCCTGCGTGCGCGGCACGTGCTGCCGCTCGCTGCAGTGAATGGCAGGGCGCAGGCAAGGGGACGGGGCGGTGTTGCAGAGGGAGGAGGACACCCGGCAGTGCGAGCAAGCAAGCGCTCTCCAGCCCCACCTCCCTACCCACCCACACATCCACCCAAAACTTCTTCCTACTACAAGAGAACGCAGGCTTTCGGGCGAGCGCCCCCCATCCCCAAGCAGCAAGCACTCACTCCAACTGCGTCGCAGCCGCCGCCGCCACGTAGTCTGCCGAGCCGTTTGCCAGCACCGGCCGCCCGGGCCCATGGCTGCCGCCGCCCTCCACGCTGCCGCCGCCACTGCCGCCGGGCAGGGCTGCCACATCGCCGGGCTCTATGAAGCCGCGGCGTGACCGCAGCAGGCACAGCAGGGTGGAGCGCAGCACCACACCATGCAGCTCAAAGGGCTCGCCTGCGGGGACAGGAAGCAGGGAGGAAGGTGCGCGGTACTGCGCACAGTTGCGTAGCATGCCGGTGGATGCAGCACAGCTGTGGTGGCGGGCAAAGAGATAAGACAGATGGGGCGATCGTCGGGCCGGAGGGCAAGCAGCGAAAGGGCAAGAGGCAAGTGAAGTGCAAAATGGAAATGCTGGCAAGAGGGTGCTACGCGCTGAACAGAGGAACTGCCCCACGCAATAACCAAGCAGCCGGCAGGTGGGCGCAGCAAGGCTGGTGCGACAGGCGCACCGCTGGTGCCCAGCGCCTTTTCCACCTCCGGCGTGACGGGGAAGGCCTGCGGGGGTGGGGCGCCACGTCAGCCATGTCAGCATGAGCGCAAAGCTTGACCGCCATGCCAGCAGCAGCATGCAGGTGAAACTTACAGCCATGAGCTGGCATGCTGCCGCATTCGGACAGCACCCCCCCCGCACCCCCTCCCCATCAGGATCCCTTTGCGGCTCTTGATACTGCTGTGCAACACCCGTGCAGATGAGACCAGTAGCAAGCGCAATTGCGCCGCCGACCTGCCCCGTCGCTCTTTGCCCCCTTCTTTGCCGCCCCGCCCTGTCGCCGTTATTCCCTTAGCAACACCCCCTTTACCCCCCGCCCTCCACACACACATAGCCCCCCTCACCTGGTGGCTGCACATGCGCAGCGCGTCGACGAGGCGGCGCACTGGCACCACCGGGGCAGCGCCAGCAGGGAGGTGGTCATCAGCTCGCTCACGCTAAGCTTGTCGTCAATCATCTGCGGGGTTGACAGGGTTGCAGGAGAAAGGGGGGGTGAGAAGTCAAAGGGGAGGAAGGGCGAGGAGGGTGGGCGCTGGGGTCAAGGCGGGGGCTGGGTCGGCATTGGCAGCACCCTCGGGGCCACCAGCCGCCCCAGCCGCCCTGGTTCTCCTAGCGCAGCTGCCTGGCAGCTGCGCGGCAGCCGCCCACCTGCTGGTGCACATCCAGCGCTGGTTCGTCGAGCACGGGTGCCCCCGCAGGCGCACATGCGTGTCGTCAATGCCCACACCGTAACGATCGCCTACAATCTGCACAGCGTTCAGGGGAGCAGTTGCTGTGTTTGGGAAGAGGAGCCGACAGTGTGCAAGTGGCCATTCGACAGCAGGCCCCTGCAAAGCTGTGCAGGGGAAGGCACAAGGGGCATGCTTGCGATGGTGGAAGTTGGAAGGATAGGGCATGCACGGCAGGCAGGATGGCAAAGAAGCAGGGCTGGCTGGTGTGCGGGGTGAGAGGCGTGGGGGTGGGTGGCGATGTGGGGGTGGGGGTGGGGGTGTCGGGGTGTGGGTGGGTGGGTGGGTGAGGGGGGGGCTTGCGACTGCAGTATATGAAGAACTGCAAACCTTGGCGAAGAAGACTGTGAGCATGAGCGGCACGATGAGCTGCAGCGCCCCCGTGGTCTCCATGACCTGCGGAGGGCAGGCAGAAAGAAACGAATGGTGGAGGGGTGTTGTGCGCGCGCGTTGAGCAAGGGATAGCTGGCCATTCGCTGGAAGGATGTGGTGGGGCCTGCACATGCAGCAGTCTTGCGGTCTCGCATCGTATGGCTGCTACTTATGCCAAGCTGTAGTTTGCCTCTACGCATTGATGGAAGGCTGGAGCGCAGTTCCACACGCAGCACTCAGGACGAAACAGACTCTCAAAGCCGCTGGCCACAACCCCCACCCCTTGGCCCCCAAAGCCGCACAACCGCTACCCCGACCTCCCCACTCACCCCCACTCACCATGACAGTCGTGGTCATCGTCATTCGCGTGCTGCCGCCAAGGAAGGCCGCAGCGCCTGCAGAGCAGGCAGGCCAAGCACCGCGGGACTCTGCCCAACACGCCGCATCATGTCAAGCCCAACCCCAGCATCAGCACACAGCCCATGCCCTTGCAAAAAACAACAGCTCCAAACAGGTGGTGAACCAAGGCAAAGGAGGGAGTCGTTGCTGCGCCATGTGCCTTGCAGGAACTCACCGATGACGGAGTAGCCTGAGAGGCTGACGGGCAGGCTGCTGCCGGCGGAGTGCACCGCCCACGCCACAAAGCGCCCCACGAGGCGCCCGCCTGCGGCGCCGACCGCCAGCGACGGCACAAACATGCCTGCTCTCCGTTGGGGGACATTGGTGGGGGAGGGGGCGAGGGAGGCAGGGTTGGGGGCAAGAAGGAGGCTTGGTGGAGGGAGGGGGCGATCGAGGCAGGGTTTGGGGCAAACAAGGAGGGAAACGGCACACTTGTGCCCCACCACGGCCCAAGGTGGCTGCTTACAAGACGGTGCTCATCAGCTGACGCAGCAATGGGGGGACAGACCACGGGAACCCAAGCAGCTCCCAAACGCCAGGGAGCTGCTCATCCGCTGTGCAGGCAAGCGGCGCCGAGGTGCACGGCTGCGCACCGGTCGATTCCCGCAGTTCCCTGCATACCCACAGGCACACGCAGGGCCGCACACGCCCACCCCCCACCCGTGGATGCGCCCACGCCATTTGTCCAGCACATGATGGCGAAGCAGAGGAGGAAGAAGGGCAGGGTTGCGGCCAGCGGAAACTCCCATGCGGGCCTACGGGGCGGGGGGGGCGGGCGGGGGAGGGGGCCAGGGCAGGGGGATGGGCGGGGGAGCTAGGACAGAATGCTGCTGACGCCACTCGTGGCCCAGGGAGCAAAGCACACACGTGCAGACCGCAGCAGGCAGCCAGGAAGGCTGGCCAGCCGGGCTGAGCGCCCGTCCCACACCATACGTCGCTCCCGCGCAAGGCCTCAGACCAGCGTCGTGCCTGATTCGGCTGTCACGATGAGCTGCAGCCACGCCACCCCCTGCCGCTCACCTGGCCTCCGGCAGGGGTTCTCCCAGGTGCATTATGAGTCGTAGTGCCTGGCTGAGCGGTACAAGGAAGAGCTGCCCGTGGGAGGAGTAGGTGCCGTTGGGGCACCACAGCTGCGGGAAGTGCTCCAGGGCGGTACCGGCGGTACCGCCCGTGGCGCCGCCCCGCCAGGAAGTCCAGGTTCTTGTCCTCGTCGGCTTCCAGGTACTGCAGGTCGTCCTGCGGTACGTAGAAGTACCAGGGGGAGGGGGGACACAAGGGGAAGGCGTGCCGTGGGGGGGTGCAACGGCAGGCGGGGCGGGGTTGGGCGAGGGGCCAGCAACAGCGGGAGGGGGCCAGGAAGCCTCCTTGGCTCCCTAAGTGGCTCCCCAAGTGTGTTTCACCCCCTCTCCCTTTTGGAGGCCTGGCTGCGCCGCACCGGGGGAGGGCAGGGGGCGGCAGGGGCTGCTCCAAGCCATGACGAACCAGAGGGAGGCGGTGACAAAGGAGAGGCAGACAACCTCGGCCAGCCGCTTTAGCGGGGAGCTGCAGGTGAGGGCGGGCGAGCAGCAGCTGCCGCGCGTCAGGGCACAGTCGAGGAAATGCCAGGTGATTGTACAAGTTTGCGTTGGTGGTATGGTGGTGGGTGAAGGGGTGAAGGTGTGTGTGTGTGGCAGGGGGCGGGGGTGGGGAGGGCGCGCCAGTGCAAGGAAAGCTGAAGGCTGGCAGGGGCCACCGGGGGTCAAGCAGCAGGCCGCCGCGGACACAGCGTTCATGCTCCCCCACAACCCCCTGCCCCCAGAAGCAGGCCTGCCAGCTGGGTGTGCAGCAGCCACCCACCGGAAGGGGATGTGGCGGTGCCGAAACTGCGTGATGCGCACGTTGAGGTGGATGAACAGCGCGCCCAGCAGGCCTCCCAGCGCGCCTGGCAAAGGGACGAACAACAAAAAGGCTGAAACTGCGATGGGAGCACTCAAGTCAAGCAGGGCTGTGCCCCCACCACCACCACCCACCACCCCTTCAAAATCTCACCCCTCCTCCCAAAGCACGGACCCCCCCCGCCTCCCCCTCCGGCCCGCCTCTTCCACCCATCCCACCCCGGGCACTTCACTGCCACACCAAACCGCAGGTCGCTCACCGATGCAGCAGAAGATGGGCACATCCCACACGTGATAGAACATCTGGGAGCCATATGAGGCGAAGTTATCCTCGTACAGGCCTGGAAAAGAAACGGGGGTTGATTATGGAGATTGCAGCGTGTGTGTGGGCAGCGGCGTGCGGGCACAAGGGACGAACAAGCTCCGCAGCGTGGGTGGCAGGGCACCGGGCAGCTGGGCAGCAAGGCAGCATGACACGCCACAAACCCAGGCTTCCAACCTCCCAAACAACCCCCCCTTCCTCCCCCTCCCCCCACTGGGGTGCCATCTTTTCTGGCAGGGCGCACCAAAGTCGCGGAAGCGACCAAACTTGGTGGCCATGAGGCGGCCGGGTGGTCCTTGGCGTCCGCCAGGATGTGCAGGGTGAGCACGCCCACGCAGGTTGCCAGGAAGCCGCGCCAGAAGATGGAGGTGGAGTAGAAGGAAACGCCCTCCTCGATGCAGAACAGCAGGCCGCCTGCCAAAAGGGGGGGGGGGGATGTGGGAGGCTGAATCCAAGGTTGCGGAGCCCCAGCCCCTTTCCCTGCTCACGGCACCCTCAGTCCCTGAGCGGAACAAGGGGAATCCCCAGCGAAGCGCACCGATGGGCGCGGCAAACGCCGTGGCCACGCCCGCGGCGGTGCCGATGGCGGCAAAGTCGCGGTGGTCGGCGGCGTTGCGGAAGTGGCCGCCCAGCGCCCGGGGAGCCTTCACCTTGCGCCGCCAGCGCAGCCACTGCAGGCGGGGGAGAGGGGGATGGGCAGTGAGTCAAGCGCTGGAGTGGTTGCAGCCACTTCCAGAGTTAAACCATCCAATAAACCATCCAGGCATACGTCAGCAGCATGTTCCGGCAGCGCAGAGCCCGCATGGGCCCCGCCTTCCGGCCTCAGCGCCAAGGCTCCCGTCCCACCTGAGTGAGCGACTGGGATCCCATGCCGCCAATGCCGCCGCCCACGATGCCGCCGCCGTGCACAAACGGGCCCTCCTTGCCTGGCCGGAAGGGGGCAGCAGCGCGTTGTTGCTGAGGAGGCCTGGTGAGGAGGCAGCTGCTGCCTGCGGCTTGCCCATACTCCGCCTGCCCCCCGCCGCAGGCTCTTCACACTGCCTGCACAAGCGGCAGGTGCAGCATGCCGCGATCCCGACCCAGCCGCCGCCGTAAAACATGGCCATGCCTCAGCCGGTGGTGACCCAGCCAGAGTCTGAACTTGGGGTTGCGATGACGGCCATCCCAGCTGTTTCCTGAGCAGCGTTTCAGCACACGCGTTCGCTCACCCGCGATGAGGCCGGCCGCGATGCTGAAGCAGATGCCGCTGAGCTTGGTCACCAGGCAGCGCATGGTCAGCAGGCCGCGGATGTGCACCCCGTTCAGGTAGGTCTTCACCTCTGGGATGCCGCTGCCCGCCGCCAGCGGCTCCACAAAGCTGCGGTGGGTGCAAGCAGTTACAGGGAGCAGTTACAATGAAACCAAAGCAGCGGCGGGTGCATGCACAGGGAAGCGTTCACAACAAACATCACAGCAGCGGCGGAGCGCAGTCAAAGCAGGAGCAAAACACAAGCGCCCAGGGAACGAGGATCACAGGGTTGAGGCTCGGGGACGAGAGGGGATCTGGTTTGGGGCCAGCCAGGCGCGAGGGGGCGGCGAGCACCCGGCGAGCGGCGCTTGCGTGCGGGTGGGGTGGCAGCCCCCCAGCCCACCACCCCTCACCTGACCAGCCCACCCGCCACGAGCGCAAACGAGAGGCTGATGCCCACATGTGTGAGGTACGGCGACAGGAAGCCGCCTGCGGGGAAGCAACCGGGCGATGAAGGCACCCAGCAGGGCAGCTTGGTGGCAGCTGGCCCCTCGAGCGGCAGTCGACTGGTTGCTGCCCCGGCCAAGCAGCCCTGATCTTGCCAAGCAGCCGCCGGTGCGACCCACGAGGCAAGGCCGCGCACCCGACTCCGCCACCGCCGCCCGCACAGCGCTGAACTTGAAGCTGTTCATCGCATCGATGCCCCAGTCCACCAGGAAAGCCAGCACGCCCATCACGGCGCCTATGAGAATCGACAGCAGCCACTTCCACGTCTCTGCGCGCAGATAGGCCGCGGCGGCAGAGTGGGGGGAGCGGGTGGTAACGGCGCGACGCATCTCAGGAAAGTGGAAGACGTGTACAAGCAAAAGTCCAGGCACGTCTGGTGCGCGACGTGATTGCACGCCACTGCGGGCGCTGCGCACAGCAACCAGGAGCAGAGAAGGAGACGAGCAGAACCGCCATCGCCCCCTCACCCCTCACCCCACCACCACACACGCACACCCACACCCCCGCAGTTGCACCCCCAAGAACACACACACACACACACACACACACGCGCAACAACGCACGCCAGCACGCACACACACACACCGCCACCACACCCACCCACCCACCCACCCACCCGCCGTTGCGTAGTCGTGTTCCGAGCGGTGCACAGCAAACTCCCGCTGGATGTCGTTCTCCTGCGGGAGCAGCAGGGTGCAGCGCCTTCTGTGCGACACACGGCCGGCTGTGTGTTCGATTGGCGGCGACGGCAGGCGCGCTTGCACGCCTAGCTGGTGCTGCTGCGGCAGCGTGTAGGATGTGGTGCGCTGACAGCCCCGTGCTGCCCTTCCGACAGCTCAGCGCAGCTCACCACGGGGTCGAAATCCTGGGACTCGAAGCCCGCCATGCGCTTCAGGCGGCCGAGCGTCTCGCGGCTCTCCTCAGCATCCTGTGGGGCGGCGGCGGCCACGCGCGCCAGGCTCAGCGTGCATAGCAGAACAAGCGCTGGAGATGCGGTGCAGTGTCTGCAAACAGGCTGGCAATGCTGCTGCTCAGCAGCCTAGTGATGATGCCGTGCAGCAAGCCAGCTCAGCAACGGATGGCAGCAGCGGCGGCGGCGGCGGGCGCACCAGCGGAGCGCCGTGCACCGACGACGGCACCGAGCGGGTGCGGCCGCCGCGGGCGCGGCGCAGCGTGAACTTGCTGGCCACGCTGGGATCTTCATGGTCAAGCATGAGGTGGCTCCTGCGCTTGGAACAGACGTGCAGGGTGAGTCGCCAGCGCAGGCAGCAGCTGGGAACTGGCGGCTGCCGCTGCCGGTTGCGGGAGGGCTGGCTCAATGACACCGCGCCGGATGACCGAAACATTACACGACCATTGGTACACCATGTGGAGCTCCAAAGTGCTGCGATGATCACTCGCAAAGGGCACCCCACGGCGTCCAAAAGTGACAGCAGCCCACCTGAGAGCCCCCTGCGGATGGCTTGCCCTGCCAAGCAGGGGCAGGCCCTCTTGGCTGCGACCATTCTTGCTGGCGGCCATCGCCTCAGGAGCTCAAGGCAGCCGCAGGTGCCATTCCCAGCCTTGGCGCTTGTTGGGCATAGCGCGATGTTCAAATGCCTAGTTGTGCTACATTCAATTGCGGCGCAATGCAAACACGGCCGTGGCAGCTCGGCTGGCGCTCATCGCCACCCGACGCCACGCGAGCCCGCGCCGCGCATGCGGCTGATTTCCCCAGGTTCAACGACGGCGCGCCTAATACATGCATGAAAAGCTGGCAACAACTGCCAGTCAATGGTCACATATGGCTGTTTCAAGTATATCTGGCATGCCAGATCTGACGAGGAGGGCGGTTTACAGGCGAGCGTCAAGGGGAAACCCCGAGTACGAACTCGGCACCTGACACCACAGCTGCACAAACTTGCCAACAGCGGAGGTCAGGCACATGCAGGGATGATAGGGGGCGTGCCTGTGCACATTGAAGCTTAAATACAAGCGTGAGGCACGGAGGTGCGTGATGGGCGGCAGGTGATGGCGGGGTTTTATCGGCATCGGAGGGCATGCAAGGAAAGTAAGAGGTGAAAGTTGAACCGGAGGGGAGAAGGTATCATGCAAGCGATGCATGTCGTATCAGAGGACACATGGCATTAGGTTACAACATCTGAGGGGAACGACACTCCCAAACAATCTGCCTTGCCAGGGGCAGCAGCGCCAGCGGTGGCCAGAGGGGGTTGGCGGGCCCCGGGGGAGCAACGGAGGGACAGCGGCAGGCGAGCAACGGCCAACGGGCAGACCGTGCAGCCTGCAAGCCTGCGGCTCGCACGGTATACACACACGTTTGATAGCACAGGGGCGGGAAGCGGTCACAGGGAAGGGGGCATCCGGCAGGGTGGAGGCGCTTCACCAACGCAGCTCTGATATCGAGGTTGCTGCCGAGGCGCCCGTGGGTGGGGCTGCAAGTCTCTGGAGGGCCTGTGCAGGGGGCAGGCATGAAACGCAGGCCAAGGGGGCGCATACGCACAGTACAGGGGAAGTGGGGAGCCATACAATCAGTGGAGCAGGACGGAAAGGTGGGTGAGAAGGCGGCCCCACAACGGCGCTGCTAGTGCCAGCCGGGCACCGACGGAACGACTGGTGGAAGAGAAGGGGAGGCGGGAAGGCGCCACATGTGTGACCGCTGTGCAATGAGTTTGGTTCTGCGGCCAGGAGGAGAGTAGATGGGGCCGGGGACGGAGGCGCTGGGGCTCAGGTGTCCAGTACCGCCGCCAGCGCAGCCGCCAGCTCATCGAGAGCTGGCGGCTCCCCCATTGCACATGGGCGGAGCGCTCAGCGACCGCCACCGCTGGCATGGCTTGCTGCAGCTGCGCGGGCGCCTGCTGCCCGGGCAGCCGGGGCGGCGCCGGCTGGGCCGCCGCCGCCGCCGCCCACTGCGCCGCCAGCAGCTGTTCGTGCTGCTCTGCCAGCAGCCGCTGCTGCTGCTGCTGCCTCTGCCCCGCCGCCGCCGCCGCCTCCTGCGCAGCAGCCTCGCTCCATGCGGCAGCCAGCTGCTGCTGGCTGGCCGCAGCAGCCGCTGCCGCTCGCTCCTCTCCGCGTTCCCGCAGCAGGGCCCGCAGCTGGAGCTCGAGACGGTCGGCCCGTTGGCGCTCCTGCGGAGAGATGGGCAGGAGCGGGCGGGGGCGGGGCAGTCAGCAGCGCTGCACTCAGACTTCCGTGGGTGACGGGGTTTCGGCCGCGGTACAGCTTCAGAAGTGGTGGGCACCAGGGGGCGACAGCCTGTTCTTCTCTGGAGGCCCAAGCAAGAGGGCAGCCGGCCGGCAGCTGGGCCGGACTGGCTGCACGGTGCCGTCCCCACCCACCCACCCAGCCCCCCACCCGCCCACCTGTTCAAGCGCCTGCTGCAGCACCCGAGCCTGCGCCGACGCTGCCACAGCCTCCGCCTGCGCCTCCAGCACCTCCCTGGTGACCGCTGCCCGCTGCCCAGTCGCCGCCACTGTCGATGGCAGCTGCTTCGGCGGGCTGGGCCCTACGTAGGGGCTGCCGCTCTGCGAGCTGCCGCCGCTGCTGCTGCTGGGGCCGCCGGCGGGGCGAGGGCTGCCGCTGCTGCGGCGGAGGAGCCCGCGGCGGCGGCGGCTGCTGCTGCTGCGATGAGGTCATCGGACAGATGCGGCTCGCTGCCCGCCCGCCGCATGCGCTCGGGTATGTCTATCCCTGCTGTGCCTCTCCGCGACGCCACGCCGGCTTCGCCTTGAAGCATGCCCCCAAGGCATCGCTGCGGTGCGGCCGCTGCACCGCAGCGGGAGCCGCCGCCGTGCGACCGCATTCCGGCAGCGTCAGTCGCCGCCTCCGGGCACAGGCATGCATGGCGGCTGAGGGGACCGTCCCCGCCAATTCTCCTGGACCGTCGCCCGCTCGGCATGCAGCCGCAGCAAAGGTGCTGGTGTGCTGGGCCGCCGCCGCATGCGCCGCCGCCGCTCCCGACGGCTCCGGGCAGCAGGGGTCGCCGCCGCCACACATCCCTGCTGGGCAAAACCAGCTGCGGCGGCTGGTGCAGCGGCAGAAGCGCTGCTACGAGTGCCGTCTGGGCGGCTGCGGCCCCTGCCCCCCCGCGGCCAGGGCCGTGGGATGGGCGGGCGCCTGCATTCGACCGGCCGGTGTTGATGGACAGCCGCTTGTGCAGCTGCGTCAGCTGCTCCTGCTGCATCAGCAGCGTTCGAAGGCTGGACTGGCGCGCCATGGATGCAGCCCATGGGTCCAGGGGCAGGCTCTTGGGCGCGCGGCCGAAGCCCATGGGGGTCTGCCGCCGCGGGCGTGGAGACGCTCGCGGCGGCGGCGGCGCCGCCGCCGCCCTCCGCCGCCGTGGCGGCGTCCGAGGCCGCTGCGGCGCTGGACTCCGATGCGGATTGCGAGCGGCGCAGGGTGACGACACTGGTGGGGCTGCGAGCATGGGTGGCGGGGTGGGCGGGGGGGCGTTGAGGGGACGAAGAGAAGGGCAGGAGGAAGGCGCCCTGGGGTGAAGGGGGTGCAAACAAGGCAGGGCCGCCTGGCCTGCTGAAGGCAGCGAGGCAGGGGGCAGCATGCAACGCGGCCCGGGATGCACAGAGCGAGGCCTGCGCCGGCGACGCGTGCAGCGGGCAGCAATCGCAGCGGCACCTGCTGTCGAAGCCGACGACCCTGACAGGGCTGCCACAGCGACTGGGCTCGGAAGGGGTGGCACCAGCATGCTGCTGCGCCAATGAAGATGCGAATGGGGAGAGACAGTCAGCCATGGCGCCTCGGCTTTGTGCTGGTGAAGGGCCGCTGCCGCCGCTTGCCGGGACTTGGCCAGCGGCCTTGGCTGCTTGCTGCGTGTGTCGACGACCCGGTCTGCCGTCAAACTTCTACGAGCAAGGTTGGGGCACAGCTCGGTCTACGAGGACACCGCCGCCCCGGTTGGGCAGGGGCTGGCTGGGCAGCTGCCCTTGTGGCCGCTCCTGCCGGGGCGATATGGTGTGAAGGAAAGGATGGCGCCTTGATTGAATATGGAGCATCTGCAGTGGTGCAAAGGAGCGATGAGCGCTCACGAGGGTTGCCGAGATGTGTCCCTGCGCTCCATTCCCCCAAGCCACACCGCTGCTCTGCGGGGCTCAAATTCACTTGCTGGTCCCGTGGTACACTTTGACACAGTCTCGGCCCCGCTGACCGCCGACATCAGCGCAGGGTTTCACCTGCGACGCCTTCTCACGTGTTTCCCCGCTGATCACCTTAAATTTACTGCAGGCAAAAGCCGAAGGCATGCATCTGGTCTGCAAGGTCACAACAATGAATCAGCAGCGCCTGCCGCGTGGCACAGGTCGGCATCACGTCATTAGGGCCATCGCCAGTGTGTAGGGTGCCCGCTATTCACTCACCTGTGTGATCATGGCACCATTGATGCAGTGCAAGCAGCCTGGCTGAACCTGACTTTCCGATGCACACTTTTCAAGCAGGCAGAAAGCGTCGCTCGGGCGCGCCATTTGCATGCCGATAGACCCACTGACTGTAATGGAACGGGCTGGGCGCTGTTGCGGCCTAGACGGCCGCGCCCGCCAGCAGCGGCGCTGGCAAGGATGGCGGGAGGCCATCTGCGGCCGCAGCAGCTGGAGCCGCGGCGCTGCTTGCGTGTTGTGCAGATCGGTGGCTAGGGTTGCCATCAATCAATGTGGAGGATTCATTCAGGGTGGAGCACTATTGTGTGGAATGGCGGGCACTCCATGCGCCAGCCGCAGCATACGGAAAAGCGGTACTGGCTTTATCTGCTCCCCATCAACCTGCCGGCGCTCATGGCTGCTCAACCAGGGCTGCATACTTCTCCAAGCTCTTGGTTGAGGTATTTTCAAAACGTTGGGGGAAATTTACTGCACTGACATGAAGAATTGCGCGCCAGCCGAATGCCCAGATTGACGTATGGGGGCGCACGGGTTGCAGCCCTGACACTCGGCAAAAACGTTGGCTAAATTGAGCATACATGAAGAGGTGGGGGCTGCAGCGACTGACCACACAGAGATAAACATGTTCACGGAATTCGTATGGCATGGATCGCAAGCGAAAGGGGATGATAATGATGATGTGTGGGCGGGGCGGGCATGGCGCTGCCTGGGCAGCTCTGCAGCAGTATCATCGCAGGGCAGCAGGGCAGGCAGAGCAGAAGAGATGAAAAACTGCGCGAAGAAGAGAGAAGAGCTTTCTCCTGAACTTGGTGTGTGGGTGTGGGTGGGGGGGGGGGCGCTTCTGTTAGAATTTGACCGTTGAAGGTGGACAGTAGCTGTGATGGAATCATCAGGGAGGCAGAAAGTGCCCGCTTAGGGCATAGACAGACAGGATGCTCATGCGCAGAACAGAGGTGCAGCAGAAGTGGGAGGGCAGAGAGAGAGCGAGAGAGCGGTGCGGGCGCTACGATGAACAAGCTATGAAAGTAACGAAGGCACATGTACAGCTGACGGAGCGCTGCCGCTAGGACAGATGCAGGGCATGCACATGGAGTTGCTTGGAGGCGTGTATCGCATGTACGGCATGAATTCAAGGATGCAAGCGAGAGAGCGGCAAGCTAAAGAGAAATAAGTGGGCGTCAACAGAGAGCTACAAGTTGCGAGGCAGGCAGTTGCGCTAGTTGCAGGCGAACCGGAGAGCCGCGGTTGCAAAGTGATCCATTGTAAGAACAGAAGCTAGCCATCTAAAGAGAAGGGCTGCGCGCCTGCAAAGGCAGATACCAGGCCGGGACTGGCTGCCTGAGGCTCAGCATCGATTGGGTTTTCAGAAAGCGCAAGCACAGCCTGCGGCGGCTGCTGCCGGCCCTGCCGTGGTGCCGGCCACCCACGGGAGCCGCCCTGCGGCAGCCCCCTGCCCGCCATGATGGTGGCCAGCCGGGCGCAGCCTCCGGGTGCAGAGGGGTGCGCGCCTGGGCGCCGCCCGCGGCCGCAGCCGTGGCAGCGGCAGCAATGGTGGCGGCCCCGCTGACTGTTGCAGCAGGTCGCGCTCAGCGCTCACTCGCTCCAGCTCCAGCTTCAAGCGGTCCAGCTCCTCGTCCTTCTGCAGAGTGGAAAGCGCCGGAACAGAAGCTGTGACACAAGGCCCAGAACGAGCGCTGGCCGCCGCCGTGAAGGGTCCCTGCCCAGCGCGGACAGCCCAGCGGCAGGAGCGGCGCCAGCTGGCCGTGCGCTCACCCTGCGGATTGCATCCTGGAGCCCCGCCACCTGAGCCTGGGCCGTCGTGGCGGCCGCCTGCAGGGGGCCGGGGGGGTGGGGGGCCGAAGCAGGGGAAAGGTAGCATGGATAAGAGCATCTGTGTTGGCAGCAAGTTGGGCCATGGTAGCTCGGAGGGTGGGTGGCCGAGGAGGAGGGTTGCAATCCCCGCCCTCCAGAGGCTTCCTGTGCAATACCAGCCGGGCCCCACCTGTGCATCAAAGAGCTGCCGGAAGGAGGAGACTGCCTGGCGCTGCGATACGGGCGCAGGCTGCTGCTGCAGCTGCTCACGGCTGCGCGTCTGGCTGCGGGCCCCAAACGCGGGGTCACTGGCATGGGCGGTCGACTGGCGCCGCTGCCGCTGGGGGTGCTGCGCTGGGGCAGCAGCTCAGAAGGCGGGCGCTCGGGCTGCGGCAGGGGAGGCTGGCTTGGGAGGGTGGCCGCCGCCGTGCCGCCGGTCCCCACCGATGCGGCATGCTGCGAGCGGGAGCCGGCAAAGGCGTGGAGCGCTGCCGCGACAAGATCATCTGGCAGGCCTTCGGGGGCAGTGCGAGCCTTGGACAGCCTGCGTGGGGGCAGGGATGGCGAGCAGGGGGCTGGGGGCCGCGGCGGACGCATGCGAGCGAGAGCGAGCAGGGCAGCAGGCAGTCCAAGGCCTCCGCACACCCTTGCGTGATGAACGCACAGCACGGCGGTGTGGCAGGGACAGCGTGGCATGTGTCGGGTTGCAGCAGCGCGCAAGGTAGCATGGTGGGAGGCACCAGGGTGCAGGCTAGGTTCCGACGCAGGTGCTCAATCGCGAGCAGCGGCAGCGGCGCAGGCGAGTCCAAGGGCACAGCCCACCCTGCGATGTCTCACCCGACGGGCATGTCGATGTTGCCGCTGCAGGCCCGCGCCAAGCCTGCGGGTCCCGTACGCACCGGTGGGCCAGGGGCCGCCGTGCTGGGAGGGTTGCTGGGGGCGCCAGCGCCGCGGGTGCAGCCACCGCCGAACTCGGCGTCTTCTTGGATGCGGGGCACCCGCGTGCCTCGTGAGCTCACCGTGCGCAGGCTACGAGTGGTTTGGATGGTGAGCCGAGGCACTGCGGCCGGCTCTCGCTGACGCTGCACCATCAGCTGCTGGGAGAGAGCTCCTATGGAGCTCTGCCGCTCTGCCAGGCTGCAGCAGCGGGGAGCTCTGAGTTATCGCCGCTGGATGACTTGCTGTTGTCAAAACCCTGGACACGAAGGGTGCCGGGCGAGGATGAGGCCGACTCGCTGTCGAAGCACGCCAGCGCAAAGGCGCTCGTAAAGGTGCAAGCTCCCCCATGGTATGCAGACCCGCGGAAGGAGCCGAAAGTGATTAGGGGGACGAGCCCCCGTCCCATCAAACCCCGCTGCGCTGTGGACGCGCGGGGCACCGCAAGAGGCAAAAATTGGGAACTGACTAGCCTGCATTCAATGTGTCAGAGTCAGCCCTTAGTTGTTTGGTGAAACATCAATCAAACATAGAACCGTCTACGGGCCTGCTGTCCGTGCCGCAGCAAGGCTAGCCACGCCTGCTTCGCAGCCAACACATATGTGAGGTCTTGGCTCCTGTTCAGACAGAAATCTAGGTTTGCTCTGTTGATGCGGAAAACAAGGGCAGGTGCTGCCATTTATCCTGCAGCAGATGATTGCATCGCCGCCATCCACTCTGTAGCCGTGCCGCTGTAGCCGTGCCGCTGCACCCTGCCGCCGCACCCTGCCGTGCCTCGGGTAAGGAGCGCAGACTGCGTCCTTCAACGCATGTTCAAGTCGTAATCGCCACCTCACATGTGTTGTGAGTCACGGCAGTGCCTCATGAATGCGTTTGTGTAGGTTCCGCTGTTTCGGACCCAACTGAGGCACCAACTGAGGTGACACGTGGCCCTGCTGGAGCGAGGGACTGCACTGTTGATGCCCTTGATGGTGAATAGCAGACAACGGACGTGTAGAACAACCGAACGCTGCCCATTCTGCTTCTGCTGCCTCATCGCTGCACCAAAGCTCGGTGGGCAGGGTCTTGCGCCCTGCCCCGATCCATCAAGCATGGCGAAAGGCAAGGGATTGTCGTTCACAAAGGTGCGCGGCAGTCGGCGGCGAGTAGCAGCCGTGCCACATGCAGTTTCAAAACACAGCACTTCTGGGAGGGAGTTCGCTTCGTAAATGGCTGCTTCTAACGGCGCAATGATCAATCCCCACCGCAACGTGGGCAGCCCAGCCTGCGATTGGCGTGGCCACTGCATGCAACCAGCCCGCTGCCAATCGCAACGACGCGCTCCCATCCTTGTGCCCCCAGGTGCTCAGCGAGTGTTACATGCAAAACGCGCCAGTCGGCTTGGAAACCAAGTTCCACACAGCGTACTTTCATGAGGAAAAGACGGAGGTGCTGCTGAGGAACGCCAGGGGCCAGGCAGTTCCCGGGCGCGTGACCAAAAAGTTCAAAGACTCCGGTGCTTCGGGTGCGCTGAGCCGCCGCTGCCGCCCATGCTGCGGTGCCACGCATGCGCAGGGCGGCGGAAGAAGGGGCAGCTGCTCAAGGGGCTCGTGCCAGCAGCCAGGCCTGGCTGCCGAGGCCACCCGCCTGCTGCGCCTGCCGCCTCCCCCTCCCGCCTGCAGTGGCCAACTTGACCAGCGGGTGGCCCAAGTTCAGGGCTGGGAACAGCCTGCAGGCTGGCGACGAAGTGAAGTTCGAGTATGAGCCTGCCAGCGGTGGCAAGCTCCCCGCGATACGCATCACGCTGGTCAGCCGAGGCAACGCCAACAAGCAGGCCGAAAAGATGCAGGCCGCGCTGGCAAGCAAGCGCAGAGCCAGCGCCGCCGACGGCGGGGCAGCGCCGCGGGGCGGCAGCCCGCCGCGGCAGGGGGCAAGCGCGGCGGGCAGAAGGGCGGCGGCGCTGGGCCTGCCGCAGAGCGTAAGCGGGCGCTGGGAGGAGGTGTGCTGGGTCGTCGTGGCAAGCATGGGCGGCAGGATGGCGCTGCCGCCAGACAGGCAGCGGGGCCAGATGCTGCGGCGGGGGAGGGCCAGGCCCCCAGCTGGCTCCTGGAGAGGAGGGGTACCTCCGGTATGTACCGACTGAGCATGCGCAGCGAGCACAGCAGGCACAGCAGCAGCAGGGGAGAGCAGAGCAGGGTTCCCCGTACCAGGAGGCCTATGCGCTGCTTCCTTCCTGCAGCAGCAGCAGCGCCGACAGCTCTGAGGCCAAACACGGCGGCAGCGACGGCAGCGACAGCGAAGACGGCAGCGACAGCAGCGACGGCGAGGCCGAAAGCCATGGCAGCGACAGCAGCGACGGCGAGGCCAAAAGCCATGGCAGCAACAGCAGCGTCGGCGAGGCCGAAAGCAACGGCAGCGATAGCAGCGACGGCGAGGCCGAAAGCGACGGCAGCGACAGCAGCGACGGCGAGGCCGAAAGCGACGGCAGCGAGCGGAGAGCGCGGCTGCCCAAGCGGCGCCCAGCGGTGGCAACAGCCGCCGCCGCCGGTGCCGGGCGGGAGAGCCGCCGCCCAAGCGGCGCCCGGGAGCCGCGGCAGCCGGCCGATCTTGGCAGCCGCCACCACACGTGGCTGCTGGCTCGGCGCCACATGCGCAGGGCGGCGCCAGCTGCGGCGAGGGTGGGCGCCGCCGGCAGCAGCCGGAGCGCCGGAGGCGGCGGCGACGGGGGGCTCCATTGTCGAAGGCACCAGCGTGCTGCTGGTGAGCCGCGCTGTTGAGCTGCTGCCCTGTTGTATTCGTGGTGATTCGCTTGTTTCATGCAATGAACGGCGTTTGGGCCAGCAGCAACTAGCATGCTCGTTACAGCTGCATGGCTCTGATGGGGAGCGCCAGAGCAGCAGCCCCGACCGGCTTGCTGGCCGGACTGGCTGAACTGTTTGTTGTCGGCTGGACTCTTTCTGAGCTGGGGCCAGACACGCAGCCGCAGCCTGCTGCACGCAACACACAGCGTAACACGCGCCTGGCCGAGCAAAGCAGCAAGGCAGCCGAAACCAGCAGCAAAGGCAGCCGAAGCCAGCAGCACAGGCTGCCGACGCAACAACACAGGGTGCGGCGCCTCTGTGCAGTCAAGGCCACCTCTCCTGCCCCCCCCCCCCCCTCCCCCTCCAGCGCTTCCCCCAACGTGCCCTGGCGCAGCCGCGCCAGAAGTGGGCAGTGGCTCGCGTGGCGGCGGTGGCACCTGGGGCGGCACCCTCAGCCTGCGCCTGATCCGCCCGCTGGCGCCGCCGCCGCAACAGCATGCGGCTGCTGCGGGGCAGGGCGCGGCGTCGCCGCCGCCGCAACAGCACTCGGCTGCGTCGGGGCACGGGGAGGCGTCGCCGCCCTACAGGAGGATGTGGCTGCTGCGGGGCAGGGCGAGGCGTCGGCGCCGCGGCGGCCCAGCCCGGCCAAGGCTGCTGAGGCGCTGCAGTGTGCGGCTGCCGAGGTGGCGGCCGTCGTGCCCGATGGCCTCCTCGGCTGGACGGTGAAAAAGGTGGGGCAGCCTCGCGCTTTACAAATGCGTGGTATGTATGCGTGGCAGCGCCAGCCCCTGGCTTGGCTATCCTGCTTCCGCGCCTCCTGCCGCCCTGCGCCCGGGCAGCTGCAGCAAGGGGCTGCCCGCGCCTGGGACCTGGGAAACGCCCGCAGAGCGACCAGCTTGCTGGCCCCGGCGCCTCCCCGCCCCCCAGCCGCCGCTCGCCCCGTTGTGTCCTCGATCCTCGCAGCAATTCCCAGGCCACGGCCCCTTCAAGTGGCCTGGTGCCGTGCTGTCGCGGCGTTTCGATGGCCAGGTGGTGCTCTACACAGTCAGGTTCCGCGGCTGTCGCTGCCGCCGCCGAGGCGCTGCCGCTGGAGCGCTGCTGCTGAGATGCTGGATGTAAGCTATAGTTTTGCATCCCAAAGCTTTTACTGTGTGCCAAATAGGTTTGTTTCGTGCCTCAAATGTGTGCAGTTATGAGGACGGCGACATGGAAGAGCTCGAGATTCATGAGCTCGTGCCTTGGCTGCATGCGCCGCCCGCTGACGTGGCGCCCGCTGATGTGGCGCCCACTGATGTGGCGCCCGTTGATGCGCCGCCCGCTGATGTGGCGCCCGCTGATGCGCCGCCCGTTGATGTGGCGCCTGCTGATGTGGCGCCCGCTCATGTGGCACCCGGCAGCGGCGCAGCTCGGCAATGCTGCCCTCCGCCTCGCGTTGCGCGCCCCGCAGCCGTGCCTCTGATGCCGCGGCCGGCGGCGCGGCGTGGCTGCAGCCCGAGCCCCGTCCCCAAGCGTTGGCGGTGCCGGCGATGGCGGCCCTGGATGCAGAGGGTGGCTTCTACGCGGCTGCCGGCGCTGGCCACGAGCGCGGCGCCCTCGCTACGACAGTGAGCAGCGCCTCGCTCTGTGGCTCTTCTGTTGTTGGCACGCTCTCTCGTAGCACCACCCTCCGCTCCCGCTGAGAGGCGTTGCCCTCGCCGGCAACAGCCTCCACCTTCTCGCCCCGCCACTGGCCCCCCTCCCCCGGCCCCGCTCTTTCAACTCCCTCCTTTGCATCCTCATGCCGCCCCACCCGCTGCCCCGCCGATCAATCCACCCTCCGACCTCGCACCACGCATGTGAGCTCGCCCAAGCCTGCTACTCACCTCCACTTGGGTCCCATGCTGCCGCAGGGGAATCGGGCATGATGCGGCCGGTGGGGCCCTGGATCGCCGACGCCAAGCGCGGCACGGTGCTGGTGGGTGGCAGGCCGCCGCCTTTGGCTGCGCCTAGGGTGTGTTGCTGCCTACGCCTGCATGCAGAGCGTTTGCGAATCGTTTACGCGTCAAAGGTCTGGGTTGGCAGATCAGCCGTGCTGTGGGTGGGGGGTGGGGGGGGGGGCAGCTGGCTGCGCGGCGCCGCAGTGGGCCCCGCAGCTGCTTCCCCTGCTTTGCTTGGCTAGCCCGGTGTGACGCTCCCGATCGCTGCATCCTGGCAAGCCCAGCTCACCTGCCCCTCACTTACCGCCAAAAGACACTCGCCGCTCACTCATGCCTGCTGGGCGAGCTGGCAGCTGAGTGAGCACAACTGTAAGCAGGCTCCTACCCTACCATGCCCTGTTTCGTGCCGTCCCCGCAGGCGCGCAAGGGACGCCTGGACAAGCGTTTCCTGCGGGACCGCCAGCTGCCGGAGGGGCAGGAGGCGTACCGCAGCGCAGTGGTGCCAGGCTGGATAGGGGTGCGGAGCGGCTCTGACCCACTGCCTCACGCTGCGGCCAGGGTTAAGGCGGCGAGGCGGCACCTCCTCTTCCGTCCCTGCTGTGTAGTAGCCCCTGCCCGGCAGCCGGCGTCGTGCCTGCGACCGCCTGCTGTGCCGCTTGCTGTGCCGCTTGCTGCCGTCAAGTAGCCGACGCAGCTTCCAACCAGCTCCTGCGGCGCCGCCCCTGCCAGGTCACAGTCGTGGAGAGCGAGGAGGTCAAGCACTGGAGCCCCACATACGAGTGAGCGCCGCCCCCTGCAGCTTTAGGCGCCACGCGACTCGAGCTGCGCCAGCGTGCCGCGACGCCACACCCCGGCCGCTGCCCGTCCACGCTGCTGCCCCCGCAATGCCGCTAGCCGCCTGCCCCTGCTGCCTCGGGCACATGCATGCTTTCTACCCTTGCTGGGGCTGCTGCAGGCACACTCGTGCGCTAAACCCTGGCCCCTCTTTGCTGGTCCCAGGCTCACGGGCCTGCCCATGGCGACTGACTTTGCGTCCACACCTGCACCCTTGCTGGTGGTGCAGGGGGCAGTACTGCATCGCATTTTGGGACGCGCACAACGCACGCGTTGTGAAGGTGCCCAGCGTCGCCAGCGACAGCGTCGAGGAAGCGGTGAGCTCCTTCCTTTCCCCTCTCTTTGGTGTGCTGGCGGCGGTACAGCCAGGGTGCATTGCGCAATCGGCAGCAGGCTGCGCTGGCGGGAAGCCCTCTTGGACCACAGCTGCCCAATTTTGGATCTCGGATGTCCAATCAGATCCCTTTCATCCCCCCGCAGGCTGCCTTGTACGACCGCCTCGCCCTCTGCTACTATGGTCCCGCCGCAGGCAAGCCCTGCCTGCTGCTTTCTTTCTTGCCCGTCCTCTCCCTCTTGCGCGCCTCACGCTGCCCAGCAGCTGCGCATGGCGGCGTTCAGAGAGCAAAGGGAGGGGGCCCCTGCTTGGCTCCATGCCAGGGAGCACCCCGCTGGCGCCTCCCCACCGCCGGCTGTGGCCCTGGCTGGGTAGCTGCCGCCGCCTTTGTGCCGAGCCCCCAGCCCGGCCTCGATCTACGCCACTCCCCCATCAGACAGCTCCATCCTGCCCTTGACCATGCAGACACCAACTACCCCCAACAGATGAGCTGCTGGAGGAGCTGGGGGAGCAGGTGGGCGCCGCCCCGCCGCCGCCTGTGGCCAACGTCGCCCGCCCGCTGCTTCTGCGTGCGACGCGTGAGGGTGCTGCATTGTCGCCCACATGTCTCCCCCTCTTGGGAAAAGCCCAGGCCTTCCTTGCAAACAATGAAACTGCCGTGTGCCTTCTCCTTGCTGGCACTCCCTCACCGTTTGCGCTCCCTCCAACTTTGCCTGCCCTGGTTGCGCTCTGCAGGAGGAGGGCTGCAGCCGGCAGGTCATTCCCCTCGCGGCTCGCCTGCTGTGGATGGAGCAGAACATTCCCGATGCAGCGGTGGCCTCCGAGCTCACCCAGCAGCAGTGGCACGAGTGGGAGTGAGTGCTATCGCTTTGCAGCGTCTCGGCCTGTCTGCAGCCGCATGGCCGGCGCAGCTTTGCTGGGCAAGTGTTCGGCCGTTGGGTGCGACGCGCTTGTACCGCCTCCTCCCGCGGTACCGCCCCCGCAGGCTGGACATAGAGGAGAACTTCCTGTGCCGGCGGCCCACCGCGGAAGCTGCCACGCAGCTGGCTGCCCGGCTCAAGTTCCTGGTGCAGCAGGTGAGAGGAAGCTGGGTATGGGAGCAGAAGGGAACGAGACGGAGCTAGTGCAGCGGGAAGCGGCAGACAAGTTGGTGCCGCTCCCACGGCATGTGGTAGCGGCTCTGCGCACGGCGGACTCCCCGCCTGCCTGCCGCTCCTCCCGACTCCCCTTTCTTGCACATGTGGACAGCCGATGCGCTGTTCCATCCGGCTGTTCCATCTGGCTGCTGCTGTGCAGGTGCGCGACGAAGCACTGTACCCGGCGTACCGCGGCGCCGCGCTGCAGCGCTTCCTAGCTGCCTGCGACGCCTGCACTGAGACGGGCACGAAGCTGCACCACTATGCGCCCTCGGCAGCAGAGTGCGTGGTGTGCGCAACAAACATGAAGCTGGTGAGAAGTTAGCAGGGACGCTGGCGCCGTGCTGCCGGCACTCGTCTTTGCAGCCGTTTGCGCTTGACAGGGGCTGACCGCAGCGGGGGGTGTTGGCCTGACACGTGTTATGGCCTGCCAGGCGGCAGCATAATTGGTTGGTTTGCCTGGCTGTTTCGCAGGGTGCCAGCAGCAAAGCCGTCTTTCATGGATCAACCGCGCTGCTGGGTGTGTGTGTTTTGGGGGCGTTTTTGGGCGCGTTGTTTATTGGGGGAGGGGGGCGGGGCGCGCGATTGCAAGACGCAACCGTCAGAATTGGCCGCCGCGGTGCTTTGCTGCTTTGCTGCAATGGTCGAGCCTGGGAATGGCGACGCACCTTTATGGGCCCACCCACTTGAGCTGATGCTGTGCTCACGCTGTGCTCACGCTGCATGGTGCTGTGCTGTGCTCACGCTGAACCTTGCCGTGCTGTCCTCACGCTGTGCTGTGCCGTGCAGCGCTGCTACGGGAGCTGGAGGTGGCCGTCCTCTCCCAGGAGGCGCTCTCCGCTTTTGCGGGCGGCGCCAGCCCTGATGAGGCCGCCGCCGCCGCCGAAGAGGAGCAGCGGGAGCTGGATGAGCGGCTGCGGGCGTGGGCCAGCGGCTGCCCAGCCTCCAGCATCGAGGCAGGGAGGAGCAAAGCGGCGCGGCAGCGGCGTGGCGACGGCAGCGCCGCGGTGGGTGCCGTGCGGCGGGCGGCGCGCGGGCGGGCCGGCGGCGGCGCTTCTAGAGCCGTGAGACGGGCGGCGGGGGGGGCGCCACGCCAGGCGAAACCCCTGCCAGAGGGTGATTCCGCTGCGCTGCCTGCTTGTATTTTCGCTCCTGCCTCCTCTGCGGGCCCCTCGTCCGCCTGCCCTGGCTGCAAACCTCGCCGTGCCTCCTGCTCTGCCGTCACTCATCCCGCTCTCAACTCTCCACTGCTGCTGCTGGTGGCCTAAAGTATGCTCCCCTTACCCCCCCCCCCGCCTCCCCCCACACACACCCAAACCCACACACGTGCACCCCTGTCCTCACCTCAACACCAGGCTTGGAGGTGGTCGTCATTGGCGGCGGCGTGGCGGGCCTCAAAGCGGCAGGGGACCTGCAGCGAGCGGGGGCTGCCGTGGCGGTCCTGGAGGCGAGGGACAGGTGGGGGTGCCACCGCTCCTCTGCTGTGGCTCTTGCTGGCTGCCGCCGCCGCCTCGTTGCATCGCTGACTGCGAGGCGGGGCATGCAGCGGGGACCGTCCTTCCATGGCAGCAGCGCAGTAGCTTGCGCAGCCGCGCTGCGTGCCACGGCGGACCTTCCGTGTGCCAGGCAGCAGGAATGGCAGTAGGCTTTCGCAGCATTGTTCTTAGTGTTTCTTCTTCGCTGCTGTAGGCTGGGCGGCCGCGTCCACACGCACACTCTGGCTGCCAGCGGCGTCGAGCGCCCGGTCGACCTTGGGGCCACCTTTGTGTGCGGTGAGCACCGCTTGGTAGTGAGCGCAGCGGCTTGTGGATGGCAGTACGCCGCCGTGCCAGGTTGCCGACTGCTCTCAGAGCCGTGCCGAGGCCTTCTTGCGCTGTGCCACTCGAGCTGCCCGACAGCTGGCAACGCGACAGCCCGACAGCTGGAGAAAGGGTTGTGGCCGTGCAGGGGCTCTTCGCGCCGCCGGTGCCCGGGGCACTTTGTCAGCCGCACAAGCCTCTTTACTGGCAAGCTGTGCCAGCCGTGGTTTGCAGGCACCTCCCGCAAGCCCCCGTCAACCCTCTGCTGGAGTATGCTGTGGACGGCCTCGGCCTACAGCTGCGCCCCAAGCGCCGAGACGGCCCCGCCGCCGCGGCCCTCTACGACTGGTGGGCTGCCGCCCCACCGCCGCCTGGGCCCTCCTGGACTGCCCGGGAAGCTCTGCATGCTGGCCGCACACGCGGAACGCTGCATGCTGGCCCCGCTCGCCTGCTGAGTGCCCCGCTGCTGCCGGCAGCCCCGCTGCGCTTGCATTGTGTGTTGCAAGCATCCAGAGCTGCAACTCATGCACGCCGTCGCCACATGCCCCGCCGCCGCCACCACCATCTTACCTCCTCCTTTCACCCCCCCCACCCACCCCGCAGCGACTTCCGGCCCATCCCCAGCGAGGAGCTGGAGGCGGCGGAGGAGGTGTATGCGGAGCTGCTGGAAGAGGTGTTGGAGAGGTGGGGCACGTGTGCGGCGGTGTGTCTGTCGCTGAAGTGCCGGAGAGGCGGGGGCTGTGTGTGGTGTGTGGGTCAAGGCTGGGTGGGAGAGCATGGAACCCTGCTGGTGGAGGAAAGGGGGCGGTGGAACTTTCGTTCCGGTTCTTTCTTTGGAAGGGGGGGGCAAGGGCTGAGGTCTCGGGCCTTGGGGTCTGCTCCAAGAAGCAAGCAGGAGCTGCAGCGGCCTGCACCCTCCTCGTTGCTGGGTGCCCTTCAGAGCGTACCGTTCACCGCCGCTCGCGCCGGCCTGCCTTCCCATGCTGTCGCGCAGGGGCGAGGCGACACGCGTGGGCAGCCGTGAGACGCTGCAGGACGCTTTTGACGCCGTCTTGGGCCGAATGCAGGTGGGAGGGGGACTGGCTGGAGGGGAGGGGCACTGCTTGGTGGGAAGGGGCATTGGCTGGCGGGGGTCCTTGGAGGGTTGGCAAATGGGCCGCATGGCTGGGAACCAACTTAGTACTTCCGCAAGCGACGCATCGCTGTGGCGGCTGACGCCAGACAGCGCTCTGTTGCTGACGATCGTCTGCGCGTTTGTGCCAGCCCCTTCACCCCTGCATCCCATCCATCCCCCCAACCACACTCACACACATACACACACACACATCGCCTTCCCCCAACCACAAACACACCCACATACACGCGCCACCACCCCCAACTCAAACTCGTCCTCCCTGCCGCTGCAGCTCCCCCCAGGCGGCGCGCCATCGTCGAGGCATACCTGGTCGACCTGTATGTGGCGCCCCCTCCGCCATGAGCCTCTCGGGCTCGGTGTCCACCGGCTACGACGGCGCCCACGAGCTGGTGGTGGGCGGCTACAAGCAGGTGGGTTGGCTGCGGTCGCTGCTGCTGCTTGCCCCTCGACACACACACCTTGTTGCGGGGGTGTGAGGGCGGCACAGGGGCTTCCTGCAAGTGCTCCGCAGCGGCAGGCGGCGCGTCGGCAGGTGGGGTGAGGCGGTGGCGGTGGCACGGCTGGCAGTCAGCGGGCCAGGCGCGCTGTTTCCTCACCTTACAGCCGCCGCTCGCCGCCTGCGCCGTTCCTATGTTCCTACCAACACCCCCATCCCGCCTTCATCCCCACCCCACCCACCCATCCATCCACCCACCCTCCCATCCCCCTCAGGTGGTGGATGCGCTCGCAGAGGGACGGGCAGGAGAGCCCGGCACCCCCTCAACCGCTGCGGGACGTTCGCCTCAACGCCGTTGCCACCGCTGTGCGGCTGCTGCCGGGCGGGGCGGGGGTGGAGGTGGACGTTGCGGGGCAGGCAAGGCGCGGCCGAGGGGGAGGGACGGCCTGGGGGCAAGGGCTGGTTGTGCCGTCTGGACGCAAGGAGTGTTGATACCCCCTTCAGCCAACGCGCCCCGCCATCGATTGCGTTGCTCCAGCTCCCTTCCAGCCTGCCCTCGTCCGCTGTTGGGGGGCTCTGCCGACTGCCGACAGCCCTCGCCTGAGGGTCTGTCTCGATTGCTGAATCGCCAGCTCCCTTGCCGCCGCTGCTTGCACCGCTTGCCCGACACGCCCGCTGCCGCCCTGCCGCCCGTCCACCGCCGCCGCAGCCAGAGCCGCTGCGGGCCCACGCTGTGGTCTGCACGCTGCCGCTGGGCTGCCTGCAGCGCGGCACCGTCGCCTTTGACCCGCCGCTGCCGGGTGAGTGAGTGGGCTGGGGAGGGGCGGGTGGCTTGCACGCGCTGCACGCCTCCTGCAGCCGACTCTTGCCGGAAAGCCACACCGTCATTCTGCCGCTTGTGCGCTGGTTGTCCTGGCCCTGCTGCCTCCCTTCCTCCTCCTCACTGTCATCGTATTGCTGGCATGCCTGACGCATGTGTTTGCTCACCTGCCCGGCTCCTGCAGCCTACAAGCAGCAGGCCATCCAGGGGCTGGGCATGGGCACCGAGAACCGCGTGGCCATGCTCTTTGATCAGGCAGGCCGGGGGAGGGGTGCCAGCGGCGGCGCCTGCGGCAGGCGCGCTGCTGGCTCGCGTGCGCTTAGCTGCCCCTTTGGCGGTCCTGGTGGCTGCGATGCTGCCCTGGCTTGCTGGGCCCTTTTTCACACACACACACTGCACCACATCCCCCCAATGGCCCCACCTGCTCCTGCCGCAGGTGTTCTGGCCGCAGCAGCCGCACTTCCTGCGCCCGCTGCGGGGGCGGTACACCTTGCCAACCTGCATGCGCTGGGGGTGGGGGCGTGCTCTGCTCTTGGGTGCGCCCGCAGGTGCGCCGCTGCCGGCCGCAGGCCTCCCCTCTGCTGCCCCCCGCCTCCCTTCCCTGTAAACGCCCGGCACGCCCTGCTGCGCCTTCAGCTTTGACTCCCGCTGTTTCCTTTGGGTTGCTGCACACTTGTACGGCGTGCCCGGCGGCCTCCCGTACTGCGGGCACCGACCCTGTACCGCTCGCTTGCCTGTCCGTACTGCTGTACCGCAGGAGATCGACGCCTTCGAGGCCATGAGCGACGAGGAGGTCCTGGCTGACGTGGCGGCGACGTTGAGACAGGCGTGCTGCGGCCGCGCTGTGCATGCTGTGCATGCCACGCAGCGCTGCGGCTGCTGCAGCCAGCAGCGGGCAGGCATGCGACCGCCACCTGCTTGCCACGCCCACACAGCAGGCTGGCTTGCAAGCGCACACACGGGGCGGCGCATCCGCCTCGGGTTGCTCATTATGTGTCTACCTGCCTGTTTGTTTGCGGTACCGCAGATGTATGGCGATGCGTACCGCCCTCCTTTGGCCCACGCCATCACCCGATGGCAGCAGGCAAGTGACAGCTGCCGCTCAGCTTGCTAGCGTGTGGGGACGCTGCCTGCCTCGCCGCCTCCTCTCCCAAGCCTGGGTTCGGCTTGGCCGCTGTCCAAGTTCTGTGATGGCGCATTTCCTTCATACACCATCATCTCATTCCCCCAACCCCCATCCCCCTTTTCTCCAGGACCCCTTCTGCTTTGGCGCTTATTCCTTCGTGAGGCCGGAGGGGCGCAAGGCCCACTTCGACTGGCTCTCCTACCCTGGTGGGGCCCCGCCGTCCGCTTGCCGTTTGCCTGCCGCTTGCTGCTTGCTGCCTGCCGCCTGCTGTTTGTCGCCAAACACGGGCCAGCCCGGTCTGTGCTGGATCGCGCTGAGTTGCGCTGCGCTGCTCTGGGCTGGGCTGAGCAGCTTCCGGTTGGGCTTCTGTTGGGCGGGCGGCGCTGCCCTGTGCAGTGTGCCTTCCTCGGCAGGGCGGCCCTTGCTTGCCTGCTGCTTTTGGAGCCTGCTCCTCTGAGAGACGGGCAGACTTGCAGCGCTGTGCTGAGCGAGATGCAGCAACCCTGCTCTCCTCTCAACCCTCCCGAGCCTACAGCCTCGCTCTCCCTCAACCACCCTCTCCCCCCCCTGCCCGACCCGCGCGCAGTCAGCGGCAACCCCGCCGCCGACGAGAAGCAGGTGGAGCAAGGGGGGCGCGGCGTCTCATTGGAGGTGGGTGTGTCGGTGCGGCGCCGCGCGCTGCTTGCAACACTGCAGAGCCCTGCTGTCTTGCCTGGGAAATGGGCAGTGCTTGCAGGCCTGCAGCACCCATGTGTGCAGCCATGTTCCCTCCCGGCTGCACAGCCTCCTCGGCCTCTTTCATACGCGCCAGGGCTGCCCAAGCGGGTCCCTTGCGAACCAAGCGCTGCCGCCCTCCCGCTGACGGCCTCGCAAAGGGCGTGTGGCTTGCCCCCTGCGTGCCCGCAGACGCGGTTGTGGTTTGCTGGAGAGGCCACCTCGAAGCACGATGCCTACACGGTGCACGGAGCGTATGCAACGGGTGAGGGCCGCCGCCGCTGCTGCCTGACAAGTGCTGCCTGACAAGTTAGTTAAAAGGAGAAGGGACACCTCCGCCGCTGGGTTTGAGTAGCCAGCTGGGAGGAAAGCACTGCTGCCCCTTGTCGTGCATGCTGGGCAGAGCTGCTGGGGCTCCGCTCGGCTCGTGCAGCCGCCGCCGCCACGCTCGGGCTTTCTTCTTTCCTCGCCGCAGGGCAAACCCAGGCGGTGCGGCTCAAGCGCTGGTGGCGGGAGCACCATGCAGAGGTGCAGCAGCGGCTGCAGCAGGCAGCAGCACCGGGCGGGGCAGCGACGCTGCCAGGCAGCCGCGTGCGGCAGCCAACGTGAGGTGCTGCTCTGCACCCACCTGCTCTGCGCCCACCTGCCTGTGCCCCGACCCCCCCCGCCCTTGACACAACCATGCCTCACACCCCCTTGCCGCTGCTTGCTTGTTTGCTGCGCTGGGTACAAGTTGACTGCATCAAACGACAGGTACATTCATTATCTGCCTGCCAGGCCCGAGCCGCACCGCAGCCGGGATGTGCGCCAGAGCAGCTGCGCCGTCAGCAGGCGGCAGAAGGCCCTCAGCCTGCTCCAGTCCGCTGCAGCTGCTGCCTGCCGCTGCTGCCTGCTGCCGCTGCGGGAGCGGTTGCCGGGCGGCGCTCACGCCGTGGGGTCGGGCGGCGAGGTGGCGCAGCGGGACGCGTCTGGCGGGCAGCCGTCGTACAGCCGCGCCGTACCGCTCGCCTCCCGCTCCTCCACACATCCGCACCGCTCCTGCAGCCGCCCCTGCCAGTCCGGCTGCAGCACGCGGCGGGGAAGCGGCCGCCATCGCACCATACGGAGCCGCCTGCGGCCAGGGTGGGCGGGTGGGTCAGGCAATGAGTTGGATGGGCGGGAAAGCGGGAGGAGGGCAAGCAAATGCACATGGGCCGTTGGCATGCATGCAGGGAAGAGGCTGCCCATGAACCACGACCAACCGCAAGACTTGGCGCTTGCCGGCCCTACGGGCCCCGCTCCCGCCCGCCCTCACCCTCCGCCTTGCTCCACCGCACGTTGCACGGCTCCTGCTGCTGCGTTTGGCCACCCCCTGCTCCGCCGCCTCCTTGGCCGCCGCGTGGGCCGCCGCAGCGGCCTCCATGCGCGCAAGCAGCGGTGTCGGCTGGCCCTGGGGGTCGTAAAACCGGCCGACAACGCGCCCCACTCGGCGATACTCCTGCAGGGAGACGATGCGGGGAGGGGGGCATGGCGGCGGTGGGCACGGCCAGTAGGAACACACAAAGAGCTGCCACGCTCCCCAAGCAGCGGTGAGCGAGCAGCGACGTCGTGGCACCCGTGGCAGCAGGCCACCCCTGCCGCTGAGGAATTGCTGCCCTGAGCACTCCAGCCGCATTGCACTCCGCTCAGCACCAGCCGATCCAGAACAGAAAGCGGCGCCCTTACGTGACGGGAACAAAGGAAAAGCCCCGGCGCAGGGGCAGCTGATCGGACCTTGTGCGTGGAGTAGAACTCCCTCCAGCGCACCAGCTCCGCCGCCTGCTCCCCGCTGAAGTCTGCCACGTCGTCGTGCGCGTCCTCTGCAAACCTGCGGGAAGCAGGGGGGGGGCAGAGAGAGTGTCCGCATAGGCTTGCACGGCATCAGGCCGGTCAGCGTGGCGCACGCTGATGTGGAATGACGTCAGCTACCCCCACCACTTTTGCAATCCGGGGCCCTAAAGAGGAAGCCGCCAAGGAGGCCAGCTGATCAACTTTGGGGTTGGCGCACCTGCCGGTGACGTAGGAGCGGGAGGCGTCGCGGCCAGCAAAGCGCGAGTACCCGCCCTCGGGCCCTGTGGCGGGGGATGGCGGAGGTTGACCCGGGCAGGCATTTGTGTGTGCTCAGACAGCGCTGCGGCAAAGGCAGCAGCAGGGCGCTGTCTGGCTGCGCGCCAGGCTGTGCAGGGACCCCCCGCCACCTGCACAGCAGTTCTTTACAGGCTCCCACCTTCCACCACAGCCCGCGCCGCTCCTGCTTCCGCCCCCGGCCGCCCCCCGCCCTGCTGCCCTCCATCCCACAACCCACCAGCCCTGCTTTCCAGACGGGCCGCCCCCCGCCCTGCCAGCCCCGCCCCCCGCCCCCGCCTGCCCTCCCATCCCCAGCACCCACCGTAGTGGCGGGCGCCGGGCGTGACATCAAACACGGAGCCCAGCACTGCTAGGTAAACCCTGCGGCTTCTGCGACCATCAAACCGCGCCAGCTGCTCAGCAGAGAACAGGCCAGCCTGCAGGGCGGCAGGGAGGCCGCAGCACAGGTGAAGAAAGGGGGAGAGACGGAGTCGCTGGTACATCGCTTGCCAGCGGCGTTTTCTGGTGGGCGCAAGGGCGCGTGCAGAGGCACCGCCGACGGTGGACACGTCAGCACCGACGGAGCGCCAGAACACCTGCGCTAGCGACCCTGAGGTGCCGCCGCTGCCGTGCAGGAGGGGGATGAGGAGGTAGACGGCGGCCAGGATGGCGGCGGCGGCGAGCGCGGCGGCGCCTGCTGCCGGGCGCACGGCATGCCTGTGGCGAGGGACGCAGCGGCAGGGCATTGCGACACATGGATCGCTGGAAAGGGCATGCGCGTGTGTTTCGGGCCCCTCCCTGCTGGCATGCAGGTTTGCCACTGCTGCTCGCGCTGCTTGTTACCAGCGGGCGCCGCCGCCGACCCACCGTCGCGCCAGCTGCCGCCCTGGCGCCTCGCGCTGCTGCCAGGCTTGGGAGCTGCTGCACCGTTCTCCCTTCCCTCCCCTTCTTCAACTGCATGTAACAGGGAGACGAGTAGCACAGGTCAATCAAAAAAGGGAACCGCAGCGGCAGCAGGTGGCGGAAGCGTATTGAAGAGAGCAGAGGCAGGCTGAGTGAGGCTTCCCGGCATCGGTGGGGGTACTTGAACCTTACCTGGTTGTATCTCCGAAGAGGGGTCGCCGGAAGGCGGCTGACGCCTGTGGTGAAGCCCTGCTGCCGACATGTTTCGAAGCTGAGGAGCACAATGGCTCCTTTTGGCAGCAGACGCGGCTGATCAATGAGCGTCGGGTGCAATTAGCCGGGTTCACCGCCTGCGCTTGCCGCCCGAACAGCCATGAAACCAAACTCGCCAAGCGCAGCACGGGGTGCACGCAAGCCCCTTGCACCTTGCACGATTACATTGATCAGTGATCATCTTTGTTTTGTACCAATATCATTTCAATTCAGGGGCATCCTCAGTCGACATCCCTAGCCCCAGCCAAAAGTTAGCATGCTTCAAGCCGTGCGTGCTTCCCTGGCCCTCCCAGGGGCCCGGATGCGTGCATCTGGGCTGGGGGAACGTCGAATTTGTAGGGGCAGCGCGCTCAGGCGCGCCCAGGTGGGGAGCGATCACCGCGGTGGGCGCGTTCCACGCTCAAACGGCGGCGGGAACTCGCTGCTACGCGCGGCCAGCTCTCGCGGCCAGGCTCTTGCCAACACTCAGGATGTAAGTTGTTTCACAACTTCTGCCATGCGCGCTTGCTGCAGGGCGTCAAACTTGTGCCCTATGCGGCTGGCAGCGGCGGCTTTGGCACCAAGGGCTCGGGCTCGTCGGCGCAGCGCAGCGGCGGCGACAAGCCTGACCCCGCAAGCTGTCCAAGGCAAGCGTGGCAGCTGTCGTGGCACCTCCAGGGCCTTTGTATGGCTGCCAGCGCGTGCAGCAGCCCAGGCATGCACCGGGCGGGTGGCGGCCCTGCCTGCCGCCTGCCACCGCTCACGCCTCCCCAATCCCCCCCCTCTGCCTGCTCCAGTCGGCCCTGGAAAGGGAGCTCTCCAAGCGCGGGCTGAGCACCGACGGCGGCAAGCTGAAGCTGGCTGAGCGCCTGCAAGCTGCGCTGGCGGCTGAGAGCGGGGCGGCCGCCCAGCCGGGGCCGGCCGGCAGCGGCCAGGAGCAGGGGGCGGCCACGGCGGCTGCCGAGCCTGCGGTGCAACAAACTGAGGCAGCTGCAGGGCAGTCCAAGGTTGAGTCCGAGGTGCAGCCGGAGGTTGAACCTGGCCCACAGCAAAGGGAGGCGCAGGCAGAGCCACCGGAGCAGGCAGAGGTGGCCGGCGGTCAGTCAGCGGCGGCGCAGGGGCGGGTGCGCCCGCCGCAGCGGCTGATGGCCGCGCGCCTGCCGCGGACGCGAAAGCGGGCCGCAGCAGGCCGGAGGCAGGGCAGGAGGCTCCCGCCGCAGAGAAGCTGGAGGCAGGAGCCCCTGCTGCCGCATCGGCACCGCCCGGCGGCGCAGCGGAGGCGCCAGCGGAGGCCGATGCAGCGGCGGCCCCGGCTTCCGAGCAGCCAAGCTTGGACGACCTCGCCGCCAAGACCAAGGCAAGCGCTGCCTCGCTGCGCAGCTGTGCCGGCCCCCGCCGGCCCCGCTGCCGCTCCTCTTGCGCTGGGAACTAGCTGCGCTCCTCCACCCGCGGCCTGCGTGGGACTCCTCGGGCCGCTCTTGGCAATGAAATGCTGGCTGTCGGGCTTGAAGCAGGCCCGCCCGCTGCTCCCGCCCGCTGCCCGTCGCGGTCTGCCCGCCCCCCGCCTCACCTCACTCGTGCAACCACTCCTCTCCCCTTTTTTTTATGACTGGCCGCAGGATGAGCTGTCGGCGATGCTGGTGACGCTGGGCCTGCCCAAATCCGGGACCAAGCCGGAGCTGATCCAGCGGCTGCTGGCCTACGGGCCGCTGCCCGGCGCGCTGGCGGCGGCCGATGCTGTGGTGACGGCCAAGGGCGGCACGCAGCGCCCGGGCCGCGGCGGCACCATGGTCAAGAAGAGCGGCACTGCGGTGCGCAAGAGCGGGACGGTGAAGAAGGGCGGTACGACGGTGCGCAAGAGCGGTACGACGCGCAAGAAGGCGGCGGCGGCGACGGATGGGGAGCAGAGCGCGGCGGCACCGGCCGCGGAGGGGCAGGCTGCTGTGGCAGCGGCTGCCCCAGCTGCGGCAGCGGCTCCCGATGCCGCGGCCGAGGCGCCCGCTCCCCTCCCTGAGCTGGCGGCAGGCGAAGACGAGCGGCGGTGGGCAGCGCAGGCCGCGGAGGCCGTGCCGCCGCCTGCCGCCGCCGCCGCCGCCGCCGCGGCAGAGGAGGTGCCCCAAGAGCGGGCCAGGGTGGAGGCGGAGGCCGAAACCGAGGCAGAGTTCTTTGGCGAGGTGGCGGCGAGGGACGTCGCCGCCGCGTGGGCCGCTGCCGACGAGGCAGTGGCGAGCGGCGGCGGCGGCGGCGGCGACAGCGAGGCGGCGGCGGCTGAGCTGGCGCGGCAGCTGCGCCAGGCGATGGAGGAGGAGGCAGAGTTGATGGGAGACATGTTTGCGGCCAAGCTGATGGAGCGGCGGCGCGGCGGCGCAGCGCCCGACCCGCCTGCGGGCAGCGCTGCAGGGGAGGCCGAGCAGGCGGCTGCGCCTGCACCGGCCGCAGAGCCCGCCAGCAAGGAGGCGCCAGCAGCGGAGCCTGCTGCCGTCTCAAAAGGCCCTGCAGCAGAGCCTGCCAGCACAGAGGCTTTGGCCGTCGAGCCCTCCACCACCGAAGGCTCAGCCCCGAGCCTGTTTCTGAGGGTCTCACAGCTGCCGGCACGCTGGAGGCTGCGCTGCGGGGCTCGCTGACGGCGGGTTTTGCAGTGCCCGAGGCGGAAGCGGCGCCCCCAGCAAGCAAGAAGCGGCGGCAGCGACGGCGGCGACAGACGCCGCGCAGCCCGCGCAGCCCAAGGCAAGCGTTGCCCGCTGCATCGCGTTGCGCCTGTTCTGCGCTGTGCGTGCAGTTGCGGACCGCTGCGTTCCGGGTTGTGTTACACAAGCTCCGTCTCGTATTGCCAGCCTATCCTCACGTAGCCTTTCACCCGCCTGCTGCCTGCTGCTCCCCGCACCTCCGCTTTTGAAGCAGGCCGCCGCCCGACCACCGCTAGCGGCGTCGATCTCGACAGGCTGGCGGAGGAATCGGCGGCACGCCTGCGCAGCCGCCCGCCGTCGCCGCCGCCGCCGTCGCCGCCCGCCCGCCGCGCGGGCGGGCTGGCAGGCCTCTGGCAGGCGCTGCTGGGCCTGCTGAGCGACGGCAAGTGACCGGCTGCACCCGCCACGCCGCCCTGATGCCCTCTTCCTGTGACAACCGCGAGCGATGCTGCTTGCTGTGCTTCCGGTGATGCTGTGCCTGCACCAAGTGGCCCAACCGTGTACCCACGTGCGCTAGTTATAAGGAAGACCCTCGCCCTGCCCCCTGCAACGGGATCCCCGCGTCGATCTGACCGCTTGCAAGCACTGGCGAGTGCCCTTGCGTGTATGGGCCCCCTTTCCCTCCCTGTATTCATCACGTGTAATGCTTGGCAAGACTGTGTGCAGCGCTGCGTGCTCAAGCGCGGCAGGAGCCGCAGGCGAGGCAGAAAGCTGGTGGCGAAGGGCGTGCCGTATCGCGCGAAGCAAGCTTTTGGTTGATTCACGACTCGACTAATGTGCTACAGATTCTGACAGCCCAGCATTGGGGGCAAGACATTTACCCTTTTGGTTCCAGTGCACCTCGTTTGCAGCCAAGGAGAGTATCAGTATCTGCGCTGCCAGATGAGGTCCGTCGTCCCTGGGCGCCCCAGCCGTCGTCCCGCTTTGAGGAAGGGCAAGCCGAATGCATGTCCGCCGTATTGTCACACCTGCCCTCCTGAAGGCTCTCCCCGTTTGCCGAGGGACGCGTAAGTGAAGAGTAAGCGCGTCAGGCAGCCAGTCAGGCTAAACCCCCGTTTAATTCTGTGATTTCCTCGGTGCATTGCCACTCGCAACACGCATATCCCGTTTACAATTGAGCTGCCACCCAATCGAAACATATTCACGCAGCAGGGAAGAAGAAGGGAGGGCCCAGCCTCGGGAAGCCCGCATCGGGCCCTGTTCCGCTTTGTGTTCGACAGCCGAAAGCGTCATCACGCGGGTGCCCAGCACCGCAGCGCTCCATGCTTCAAGGATGCTGAGCAGCCTTGCGTTCCCAGACTGGGAAACGGAGGAGGCCTTCGCGAGGGCGACGATTCGGCGCTCACACGACCTGCACCTGTGCTGTCGTGCCGCGGGGCTGCTCAAATGGGCGCTGCTCGTGGCCGGCGCCGGCCTTGAACCCTGCGCCTTGGTGGGGCTCATCTGCGCCTTCCTGGGCGCCGTTGTGGCGTGCTTCATGTCCAGGATGTCCACCAGGTGAGGCCGCGTCTGCAGGGGCGGCTCAGGAGGGGGTTTCAGGAGAGCGTGCGCCGCCTCATCCCACTGCTGAGGCTGACTGGCTGCGCCCACCACGCTCGCCCACGCGTGCCTCCCCGCCCTCCTTTGCCTAGCAGGCTGCTGTACCCTATGGAAGCAGCATTGGACGTGCTGCAGCCGCTGTGCGCCTGCTCTCTCTTCCACACCATCCACCCCTCGGCGCCGGGAGCCTCCGCCGGCAGGGCGCTCGCCTGCCTGCTGGCCGGCAACGGCGTGGCGGCGCTGGCGGCGCTGCTGACCACCTCCCCCTCACCTTCCGCTGGCGCCTCCCCGTGCTGGCCGCCGGCTGCGCCACGCTGCTGGCGCATGCACCCAGCTTCGGCCGCTCGCCGCTGCTGCAGCACGGGTTTGCCACGCTGGCCACGCTGGGCCGCGTCGTGCTGCCCCTGCTGGCACCAGCCTTTGTGGAACTTTCCCCCCGGCGCGCGCCGCACTGCTGGCTCCGGTGCTGGACCCAGCGACGTTGCCACCGGGCGGCGCCGCCGCCCGCGCGCCGCCGCCACCGCCGCGTGCCAGGCGGCCGCGGTGCTCGTGGGCTGCTCTGCCCTGGCCCTGGGCCTCCACCGCGGCGAGTTGCGCCGGCGCAAGCAGTTCTCCCTGGCGGAAGCGGTGCGCCGCAGCCTGGAGCCGCAGGCGCAGCCGCAGGCGCGGCGGGCGTGACGCCCGCCCCCGCGTGGCTGCCTGCGCAGCCACGCCCGATGCCCGCCTGCCTTGCGCTGTGGCAGGAGGCGTGCCCGCCTGTCCAACCCCTTCACGGCACCGTCCAGCAGGTTTTTCATTGCAACCAGCAGGCATGCAGCCGCCCCAGTCCTTCGCTGCATGGTTTCGCCTTTGCCGAACGATGCCACCACGCCGTCCTACCCTACCCCTACCCATGCCCTTTCCAAGGTAGCCTTGAGGCGCCCGGCCCGGCACCCTCTCACAAGCGCAGACACCATAATTTGTGCCTGGCCTGTTCCTGTGCAGTCCTTTCTTCCCTCCCGTTGCTCTTCCCTACCGCCCCTTCTGACCACACACCCCCTGCCCTCTCTCTCCCCCTGACATGCAATTTTTTGTGGTCTTGGCCACCCAGTTTGCTGCAATTGGCGGCCGCATCTTCCCCTTGTGCGCCACCGCGTCGCCCCCACGCTGGGCACCCTTTCATCCCTCATCCAAAGCAGCTGCCCCGCCGATGCCTAGCAGCATGCGCCCCACCCTCCCTGCCCCTCCCTTGCATCCCCGCTCGGACACGCTCCGCGCTCCTCGCCACTCCTCGCCTCTTTTCCAGCCCATCCCTGTGCCCTTCACTCCGCTGTTGCCCTCAAACTCCCTCCTCATCCATTCACCGTTGCTCATAAGCCCTGCCCCCGTTTATCGCCCAGCGTCACCCTTGCCAACCGTGCCCACCCTCGTACCTTTGGCACCCCCCTCTGTGTGATGCTCCATGACAGGCTTAGGGTCGTCCCTTTCTGCCCGCGTTTCCATGCCGCGTCTGCCGATCCCCTTCCTCGCCCCTGCCTTCCTTTGCTCTGCGCCAGCTGTCTCTGCAGGCACCACCCTGCACGCCTCTGCGCTCGCCCCTGCTTTTGCCCCGGCTGACGCCTCCTGATCACACCTCAGCCACCCATAGCCACCCGTAGCTTCCCAAACATCTGACGTCGGCAATGCAACCCTTGCACCGCTGCGCCCAATTTTTCCAACACTGTCAAGGCAACACCTCTGGTCCCTGGCACAGGCGTCACACCACCGGGAGGTGCTTGAAATGGCCGGGGCATGGCCGTGGCTGCGGGGGGTGGGTAAGCACGGCTCTCTCCACCGTGCACAGCGTGGCACCAAGGATCGCTTCCCGACCGGCAGCCTCTCGTTCAGCTGTGGGGGTTTCTGGTCGAACCCCAGCACATCAGGTTCCTGGTTGAATCTACATGCCTGTACCCGGCGCGCCATTTGTGTGCTGAAGAGGCGGCTGTGCATCACGCGGGAGCATGGTCTGCCGGGGCACCCCCAGCGGCTGCACCGCAGCCCCAACAGCCAGCCAGGGCAGCTGGACGGCAGCGCCGGGGCCGGTGGGCGAGGCCGTGCCGCCGCCCCGCCGGTTCATCAGGCGGCCGAAGCAGATGCGCCCGCGGAGGCGGCGGTAGCTGGCCAGCGTCAGCAGCGGCTCGGGCCCTTCGCGCCTGCGCGAAACAAGGTAGGGGTGTCAGGAGAATCGAGTGGGCGAGTGGGTGCAAAGGTGGATACGCTCAAGGATGGGAGGTAAGGTGCGCAGCGAGCGAAGGGGTCACAGTGAGGGGGCTGTAAAAACTGGGCGGTGACCCAGGCGCCCGGCTGATGCTGCCGATGGAGAGAGCCGCACAACTGTCCACAGGCAGCCTAGCACCCCGCCGCCGCCATCAGGCAACCACCACCAACCAATACACATGCACGCGCCACACGTGCCCCCACACACAACTGGAAGCACACACGCACACACACACACACCTTCCAGTGTGAGGGTGGATGCAGACCATGTCGCAGCGGGCACACGGTCCCGCGCTTTCCAGCTCCACGCTGCGCTTGCCCGCTGCCGCCGCCGCCGCCCGGGCGCCCGCCGCCGCGGATGCCGATGCGCACGCTAGCCCAGCCATCCTCTGCGTATGCCTCTGCCCCCCAACGACCAGGTTGGGCCTGCGGGAGGGGCACAGAGGGGGCGGGGGCGGGCAGGTGGGGGCGTGCGCGGGGAGGAGGAGGCGTGCGGGGGGCATGGCGGGGCACGGGCTGCTTTCGCATGACAACTGCTGGGGATGCTTGGGCTCGGCTCCTTGTCTAGACAAGGTATGACCTTCACCTTCCAACTAAAAGAAAAAAGGCACCGGCAGAGAGCCACCCACCTGAACCGCTGCGCAAACACAGATGGCTGCTCCCCGCTGGCGCAGCGTCGCCGCAGGTCCGCCAGGCTGGCGGACGACAGCACCAGCAGCTGCCCCTCGTTGGCAAAGCTGCTCGGCTGGCGGGCGCCGCCGTCGGCGCCGCCGCTGCCGTCGCGGCGAGGGCGCGCTCTGGCGTGCCTGTTGCTGATGCTGCCGGGCTGCTTGAAACAGCCCGCGCGGGCCCCTTGCCGCCGTCGGGCGGCAGCTGCAGCAGGCGGCAGGGCAGGCCCAGCACCCGGCTGAACCAGGCGGCGGCGGCGGCCTCGCCTCCCCCGAGGCGGCGGCGCGCGCGGCGCACGCGACGCCGCCGCACACAGCCACGCTGGCTGGGCTGGGCTGGGCTGGGCTGGGCTGGCCGCCCCCGCCTCTGCTCCTGCGGCAGGCAGCGGCAGCTCCAGCGTGTTTGGCTCGCCGTCAGCCGAGACCAGCAGCACGCCGGCTCCAAGGTCCACCCTGGCTTGGACGGCCGCCAAGCGGGGGTGGTGCTTCAGGCGCAGCGCGGCGCCGCCGCTGTCAGCCACCACCCAGCCGCGGTCGTGCAGCAGGCCGGCGGGGCCTGCGCCGCGGGAGGGCGGCACAGCGCAGCCAGGCTCTCGACAGACTGGCGACAAACAGGAGCTGCAAGGGGGCTGGCCGATGGGCTCGCAGCGAGAGCCTGCCAAGGGCGCTGTGAAGCTCGGGACCCGCATGCTTGGGAACAAAAAGTTGTCCTGAGCTCAGACCCTGGGAGGAAAGTTTTCCGAGCTCACCGAGGGGCCAGGCGGGGGCGAGAAGCCGCGGCACGACTTGATGGGGTACACCCACAGCGCGTCCACCCGGCAGCCGCCGGGAAGCTGCGAGGCAAGCGCTAGTCGCGGCGCCCGCGGCGCGGCGCGCTCCTGCCAGTAGCGCGCCACCAGCGCCGCAATGGCGGCCGCGTCGGACAGGGAGGAGGCGTAACCAAAGGAGGCTCGCACCACGCCTGTGGGCCGCCCGTGCATCAGATCTGCGTCATCCCAGCAGACGTGGCCCGCCGCAAAGTTGGCCCGCATGTCTGCACAGTGGTGCCACCAGCGGGGACAGAGCGGGGGCTCAGCATGCGCAGCGTGATGTGGCAGGCAGGGTCGCAGCAACCCTGCAAGCGGTGCGGCAGGCACGCCTGAACACACACAAAATCATGATGGAAGGGCAGCGGGGCATGCGGATGGGCGTGGCGGCGCAAGATGCCGGCAAGATGAAGGTCAAGAGCAGTTGGTGGCCGCTGGGCCCAGCGCCCGAGACCGCAGGGCCCCCCCCACACACAAAACCCCTACCATACAATGCCCCTCACACCGAAGACCACCCTCCCCCTCCCCCACAGACACCAACACCCACACAACCGCCTCCCCTTCCCCCCCGCAGAACACCCACACGTGCACACACGCACCGACACCCACAAGCAGCCCTCCATCATCCCACCTGCCGGCGTGAGGCCCACGGCCGCGGCACAGGCCCCCGGGTTGCAGCAGCAGCCGGTGCGCAGCAGGATGCCGCTCAGGCTGGCCAGCCTCTCAACCTCCCTGCAAGCACAAGAGGCGGGACGGCGGCGAAGTATTTGCCTTGTCTTTGCATCTGAAAGGGAGATGCCCTGAAATTTTACTGCTGCGCGGAGTGGCGGTCGCAGGGGAAGCACAGAAGGCGCAGCAGGCGTGGCAGGCACAGCAGGAAACAGGCTAGCACAAGCCAGGCTGCAAGCAAGGGTCCGTAGCGGCAGGGCCACAACAGGTGGGCAGTCTGGGAATGCGTCGGCGACGCCGGCCGGGTGCCAGGCACAGCAAGCTGCAACCCTGCCCCACAGGCGCAGGCGCACTGGCGGCCTCGCAGGCAGGCAGGCAGGCAGGCAGGCAGGCGGGAGGGCTCACCGGTAACCCACGTAGGTGCCGTCGGAGCGGAGGAGGTTGAAGGCAACCACCGGTCCCTGGCCCATGCAGCCCGGTGACAGCAGCAGCGCCCCTGCCCCGCCCCCGCTCGCTGCCTGCTGGGTGCTGGCGGCCTCTGGCGAGCCTGTGCCGCGCGCTGCGACTCCTGGCCCTGCCACGCCGGAAGGATGGGAGCCATACAGCACGCAGACCGGGCGCCGTTCCAGTGGCGCAACGCTGCCAGCTGGCGCGCCAGGCTGGCGGCCACGGCTGCGGAGTGAGCTGCAGCCGAGCAAGGGGAAAGGGGTGGGGGAGGAGGGGACTTGTAAGATTCATGGGCCGAACACTGGCGATCTCGCAGCGGCTGGAGTGCAAGGAAGGGTCGAACAAAGCAACCTGCCGGCGCGAGGTTGACGCTGCAGCGCGCAGGGAGTGCAGCCGCCGTGGCAGCGGCAGCGGCGCAATAGCGGCGGCCCCACCTGCCACTGCCGGGAAGCCGCCGAGGCGCTCCATGAAACGGAAGCCGGCCAGCACGGCTGGAAAGTCGAGGAAAGCGGGGTGCCGTCCTCCCAGCCGGCAGGGCCGGAGCGCAAGCTGCACGCCAGGGAGCGCTCAAGACTTTTGTGAGCGGCGACAGCGAGCGAGGGGAGTCGGGGGAGGGCAGGAGGCAGGCCGGCACTGGGCAGGCACGCATGCAGCGCAGAGACGGCTAGAGGGATCGCAGGCAGGGGCTGAGCGTCCAGCTGTAGTCGTCACCCGGCATACCAGCCCACCTCGCCAATGCAGCCGTTGCGGCTGCTGCTTCGTTCCGCTGCAGATCAAGTTTGCAGGTCCTGCTGTACTGCCAGCAACATCAGAACATGCCGTGGTACCAACCTGTGGAAGGGCTCCTCCGCCAGGGACACCTCGACGGTACCGCCGCCGTAGTAGCGCCGCCGCAGCGCGCCCAGCGCGTCGTTGCGCACGATGAGCGCCCCAGGCCTGGGGTGGGGGCGGGTGGGTGGGCAGGGCTGGGCATGCATGCTGGCGACGCACAGCAACTTGAGAGGAACCTCAGGAGCGAGAAATACGTGGGCTTGGAGTTGGAGCAGCGCCCTGCCGGTTACCCTTTGTTGAGTCACGACAAAAAGAAACAAACACTTTCGTACACTGACGCGCCAGCACATGAAGCTCCTGTCCCGACTCACCCGTGGGGTAGCCGAAGATCTTGTAGAATGACAGCACCACAAAGTCGGCGGCACAGGCGGCCAGGTCGGGGGCGGTACCGCAGGCCTTGGCCGCGTCGAGCAGCACCCGCCAGCGGCCGCGAGGCAGCGTGCCCAGCGAGCCGCTCGCGCCGCCGCTGGAGCCAACGTGGGGGAGGACTGCGGGCGAGCGTTGTTGCACTGCTGCTGCCAGGCGCGGATCGTACCGCACCCCACTCAGGTTGCTCTCGGCTGGGAAGGCAAACAGGTGCTGCGGCTCGGCGGCTGCCGCCACCGCCGCTGCCGCGGCCGCCTGCAGCGCCTCTGCGGCGGCCTCGCTGGCTGGTGCCAGCACCCAGGTCCCGCTGGAGCTGTTGCCATCTGCGGCCTTGCCATCTGTGCTGGTTCCTGGGGAAGCGGCGAGCTCCACAGCCGCCGCCGCGCCGCCGTGCGCCGCCGCCAGCTGGCGCACGCCCAGCACGCTGTTGTGGTTGTCGCGCAGGTACGCGAATGTACTGCCGGGGCCCCAAGGATACGACTCCCCCACCAGCTTCAGGGCAGCTGCGTTGGCGGGGCGCGCGAGACGGGCAGCGCAGGTGACAGGAGCCACGCAGCCACCAGCAGAAGGAATTGTGCCCCAAAACATGCGAGTGCGAGTCTGATCGCCTGGGGCCTTCAGCAGGCAGGGAAGCAGCACAACGCATGGCAGCGGCGTTGCAGCCAAATCGGCAATTCATCGGGGTGGTGTACCGCAACCCACCGGTGGCCCCTGCGGTGAAGATGCACGTGTACTGCTCTGGGTCGGCGTTGCACATGCGCAGCGTGAGCAGGCGAGCGGCGGCGGGCCGCCGCGCCGCGGCTATCGGGCGCCCATCCAGCTTCGCTGTGAGGGTTGCCGTGCAGGACAGAGCTGCGGGGGTGGTTTGGAGGGGTGGGGACGGGGCAGCCCCAGCGCTGGCAGTCAGCAAGCCGCAGTGCTGGCGCGCAGGGAAATGCATGGCTGGACGGGCTACAACATGCACTGCAGCAGCAGCAGCAGCAGCAGCGAGCAACGCCAGGCAGCGGTGAAGAAGAGAGGGTGCGGCGGCGGCGCCGCCACCTGAGCTCCTGCAGAACCTCCTGCAGCATCCTTTCCGAGTGGGGAGCTGCTCCCGCGTAGTCTGCTTGAAAGGAAGGCGCCATAAAGAAGATGGAACGTAAAATATGTGGGTGAAGCATGCAAAAACTGTTACATCACCCACAAACAGCTAGCAGCAGTGGCGGCAAGCCAGGCAGGAGCTGCGGGCACGCAGGGCCCCCAGGCAGCAAACGCGCTGGCTGGCGGCGGCGGCGGCTTGCCCGCGTAGACGCGGCCCTCCAGGCGCCGGAACTCCTGCTGCCGCAGCTGCTCCACTGCGGGGTTGTAGCCGGCAGGCAGCTCCGCCAAAGGCTGCTCCTGCCCCCCATCAACAGGCTCGTCCTGCTGCTGCGGCGGCAGCTGCGGAACGGCGGCAGGGCCTGCAGCAGCTGCTGGCGCGGCAGCAGCGGCATGGACCCCTGCTGCCTGCGGCCCAAAGTCTGGACGGGGCGGCACGTTTGGCGGCGCCTCCTGCTGCTCCTCCCGCCGCGCTGCTGCCTCTGCACGGGGTCCACTGCTTGCATCCTGGGCAGTGATTGTGTCAGCGGTGCCAGGGGTTGTGAGCGCCGCCACTGAGCGATGCAGGGAGGCCAGGAACTGCATGCTGTCCTTGAACCACGCCTCAGCACACTGCAGGAGGGAAGCAGGGAAACCATTCTCGCAGCCCTGAACGCGTTGGCAGCACTCGCTGCCGCCAGCGCCGCCGCCGCGGGCAGGGCCAGTGCAGGAAGGAATACCAACCCCAGCGCCAAACGCTGCAGGGTAACCTTTAGACATGACACACCCAATCACTCGCTGCTCCGCTCCCTCCCGGTCGCTAGGGCACAGTGAGGCCACTGCCCCGCGGCCTCGGCGCTTCAAGACAACGGCTTTTGTTCATTCAAGCGGTCAAGAATTGTCACGACTGCCGGCCCCGGCACCCAAGGCTTTCGATCTCGGCACCAGCATGCTGAGGTGGCCCCGTCCCGCCAGCCCTCTGGCTCACCTGCACTGAGTGAGCTGAGGGGCAGATCGTCACTGCCAGATCTCCGCCAGCCTACATCAATTGTAGAGGACGAGAAACATGTGACTGTATCTTCAAATGTAGGACGCTCAATCCTGCATGTAAACCGAGACAAGTGCTGTCGGCTCCCATCCCTGGCGCCAACCTCTGCCGATTCTCACTGAGGAAAGCTGGGCTGCTGGAAGTGAGTGCTGTTGTACCTTTAACACCAACACATGCTCTCCTCTGTTGATGCTGCGTGCTTGATCTGTTGGTCGCGAGATTGGGGTTCATGAGCGGCTGGCCTGCAACATCGCCCGGCTTGGGCAGTCGGGTTGGAGTGATAAGCCTGGGCTGTGCGTGATGTGGAACCTTGTGGCTCAACTTCCACCGCTACTCACAACTAATGGGCCCATGAGGGCTGAAGGCACAGGAACCTGGTGCCAGCTGGAGCCGCGCTTCCACCGCCACTCTGGCACGGCGGCACGACCCCGAAGCAATCCGCTGCCTGCGGCCGTTACTGGGCATTCTTTGGTCTTCTACGTCACTCTCAACCCCTAGAGCGAGCCCTGTGAGTCCGTTCCGGCGTGGACGCCTCCCGCCGAGGCGCGAGGGAGGTGCGATCAGCGCCGACAGCGCTTTTGAGCTCCGTAAGGAGTCAAACAAGGATTTCAAGTTGTCTTAGTGTGTAGGAGCCTCCCTGGAGCCATGGGCGGGGAGGCTCTGCGGCCCAGCCACAGGTGGGAAGCAGGGCAGAGCGTTTTTCGAGCCGGGCTGTGCTCGCCCAGCTGCTGTGGGACAGATGGCCCAGTAGCCGCCTCCCAGGCCGCGAACACGGCCCAGCCTCTCCTGCGGCAGCGACTGCGTCGGCGGCAGCAGCTCCTGCCGCAGCGGCCGCTCCCCACCCGACAGCTTACCCTTGCGCCCGCGGCAGCATGTTGTTGTTAATCGCATAGCATCGAGGTGTTTAACTGTCGCCCGACCGTGCGCAGCAGCAGGACCGGGCCTTGCTGGGCTTGGCCAGCTCGGCCCTCCTGGGACAAGCCACATGCCGCCCGGTCCGCCGCCGACTCGCGGCCCGCCGCCCGCCTCCCGCCGCAGGTGCGGGACCCGGACCGCCCTCGCTACCATGTACAGCCGGCCCAGGGTTGGATGAACGACCCAAACGGTGAGGCTGGGGCAGGGGAGCAGGATCCAGCCAGTGAATGGCGGCGCTGGGCGGGACGCCGGCGCTGCTGCCACATCTTTCCGCTCACCGGCTCCCCGTCCTCCCCCTGGTGTGTATGTGTCCAGGACCGGTGTTCTACAAGGGACATTACCACATGTGAGAAATCTGGAAGGGTCTGGGTGGGGCTGAGGCCGGCGGTGATGCGTGTGCCGCGATCACCCCCAAACTCTGTACCATGTTGCGTAGCCGTCTGACCAGCCGCCCCCGGCCGTTCCTGCCCCCCAGGTTCTACCAACACCTCCCCAACGCCTGCGAGTGGGCCTTTGGCATCGTGAGTGCCGCCCGACGGGCAGCCAGCGGCCGCCGAGCGGCACCGCCGGCGTCTGCCGCTGCCGCCTCCCGCCCCCAGCCGCCTGTCCGGCGCCCGCGCCGCTTTTTCCTGCCCAGCGCTGCCTGCCATGCTTTCTCTGTTCCTGTTCCTCCGCCTTGCAGGTGTGGGGTCACGCCGTGAGCTCCGATCTGGTTCACTGGACCCACCTGCCCCGCGCTGGTCCCCACACCAGGCACGCTGGACGCAGACGGCTGCTTCAGCGGCAGGTGAGCTGGGCAAAGCTGGGGCAAAGTCTTTGCCGGAGCAGTGCTGGTTGACCAGACGGGTTTGGATTTACGGACCGCCAGTTGGGCCCTGCCAGCCTCGAAAGGCGCTTGCGCTGCCTTTCCAAGGCCATGTCGATTCCCTACCCTGACGCTACTCCCAAGTCCGTCCCCTCCCCAAGCCAACCTGTGGATCCCCCCTCAATCTCGCCTGTGCAGCTGCGTGCTGGACAGCGACGGAACCCCGGTCCTTCTGTACACAGGCGAGCGTTTTTGCGTGGACCTGCAAGCCGCTGTGCCCCGTTGAGCATGTGCCTGCAAGAGCAGCAGCCCGTGCCTGCATGCGGCCTCTCCGCCAGTCGGAACAGAGAACGCTGGAGTGTCCTGTGCGCCAAGGGAAAGGCGTCGAGCCTTCACCGGACAAGCAGGGCAGGACGGGCTCCCTGCTGCCGTACGCGACACAGACGGACGCGTCGCCGCCGCTGGCCGCCCCCTGTGCAGGGGTGCGCCTTCGCTCCAACCTGGAAGCTGGGCCGCTGCCGCCCGCTGAGCACGATCTGGGCATGGTCTGGGTGGAGACGCAGCTGGCAGCAGTGCCAGAAGACCCGGGTGGGTGGGTGCCGCTGGTTGGGGGGTGGGGAAGCTCTGGCTCGGCCCGTTCAGAGATAGAGCAGGTTTCTTTTGGGGTGGGGGAGAGTAGGGTGCAGTGGGCAGGCTGGCATCCAGTGTAAGTTGTGGCATCCAACAAAACATCCTACCCACCGCCACCCTGCCAACCGTGGCCCGCATGCAGATGATGACCTGCTGATTCGCTGGCGCAAGATCGAGTCGCCGTTCCTGCACCTACCCCCTCTCACCTCCAGCTCACCGGCTGGAGGGACCCCTTTGTGTTCACCACCAACACCGCCGCCGAGTGAGCCGCCGCCAGTTGTCTCAGGCCTGCAGAGCCGGCGGGCCGCCTGCCGCGCTGCCGCCGTGCTTTGGCACCCCGGACCGGGGCCGGCGAGCCGTGGCAATGCTTCTTTGCGCTGTCGCTTTCCAAGGAGCGGAAGGGCCCACCAGCCACCAGCCGCCAATCTGCAACCCCCTCGCTTCCCTCGCCACCACCTTCAACACGCCCACCCCCACCACGCGCACACCGCGTGCCTCCCCCTCACCCTCACCCAATGCAGCCGAGTCTGCTGGCTTCGAGGCCAACGGGTACTCGCGCGACATCCGCATGCTCATCGGCAGCGGGCTGAAGGGCAAGGGCGGCACCGCGCTGGTATACAAATCGCGCAGCCTGCTGGAAGGTGGGCGGGCGGCGGGCGGCGGCGGCGGCGGCAGCTGTGCTCCCTGCTGCGGCTTTGCCTCGCGCGGCTGTGCGTGCCCCCCGCCCCCTCCCTCCCCCGTTTTAGTCTGCGTGCATGCCACGTTGCTGCTTTGCTGCTTTCTTCCCCGGTGGGGTGGGAGGTGCGGCTGCGCTCGGCAGCGGCGGCGGCGGCACAACCGAGGTGTGAGATTAAGGCTGGCTGATGGTGCTCGCCCGCCCTGCCTGCTCTGGTGCTTCCTGCAGGCTGGGAGCTGGAGGGGACGCTGTGCGAAGCCACCAACACCGACACCGGGGTGGTATGGGAGTGCCCCCTGCTGGTACCGCTGGATCCGGTACCACGGCCGCTGAGGGCGCCTCCCGCCGCTCGCCCCCCGCTGGCTGCTGCCCGGCGGCGCGGCGGCGGCGGCCGCGGCGGCGGCCGCGGCGGAAGCCGCCACGCAGCTGCAGGTGGCCATCGCCCACCAGCGCACCAGCAGCTTCGCGACGACCAGGACCCCAGCCTGGTCAGCATGGACTTGGCGGAGGCGGCAGCCAGCGCGGTGCACGCGTGGCAGCAGGCCGCTGGCGGCAGCGCGGCCGCCAGCCCGGACAAGGGCGCCAGCCTGGCGCCCGCCGACGCCGCCAAAGCCGTGCGCAAGGCCTTGAGGCTGCGTGGGGGGTGCCCTGCCAGGCGCGGCGCAGGAGCCGCCTGCGGCGGCGGCCGCCAGCGCAGATCCCGAGGCTCCCTCAAACGCCGGCGCGCTGCCGCCCGGGCGTCGGCGGCCGCCGGTGGCGGGTGCCAAGCTGGCGCTGGAAAGCGCCGCCACCCTGGAGCATTGGAGCGCCGCCAACAGCGGGGGGCAGAGCCCTGCGGGCCAGTGCAGCCCCGGCCGGCTGGTCTCGCCGCGGTCAGGTGCGCAGCAGCAGCAGCAGCAGCAGCAGCAGCACGCGGGCTTGCAGCCGCCGGCGGCCGCCGACGGCCCGGCCGGGCGACAGCGCTGCGCGCAGCGACGGCGGCAGCAGCGGCGGCAGCGGCAGCGGCGACGGGAGCGACGGCGAGGACCGCTTTGCCGCCGCCTTCAGCCGGGTGCGTAGCATCCGGGCGCGCAAGCGTTCCAAGGACCGAAGCAGCGCGGCGCTGGCGGCGGCGGTCGCCCCGACGACGCTGCCAGCCCGGAGCCTCCCGGCCGCCAGTGGCACTTTTTCACTGGTGCGCCTTGCATGAGCCCCACCTTCCTTGCAGCTTCCTGCCTCGCGCTCAAGGGTTGCCCCGCATCCCCGCATTTCCAGTCTGCTGCTCGCTGCCTTGCCCGGCCGCGCGCCGCTGCCTCAATGAAGGCCCCAGCGCTTGTCGCGGCTGCCGCGCCGCCGCCCCCTCGCGGCGCCCCCGCTGCTCGGCCCCGGCCCGCCGCCCTCCCCATGCCTCCTTCCACGCTGGCCCCTCCCTGCAGTGTCCCCGGACGCCCCCACCAACCCAGTGCTCTACTGGATGGGACACGTGCAAGACACCGCTGAAGCACGCTTCGAGCTGGGTGCGCGGCGGCAGCGCGGGGCTCCCTCCCTTCGGCATCGCGCATGCGCGCCTGACCTGCCGTCTCCACCATGCTGCATCAGCCGAGGGATGCGGGGCCAGGCTGCACCCCTCGCCCGACCGCCTGCCTGCTGTGCTGCTGCCGATGCACCTGGCAGCGCAGCGCCCTGGCCGGGCCGCTGCGCTGGCCGCCCCGGGGTGTGGCGCCCGTTGCTCAGTGCGAACCGCTCGATTATGTACCATGTTACCGCAGAAACCGCCAAGGGACCGTACCGCCTTGATCTCGGGGACATTTTGTACGCCCCAAACGTCTGCCAGGATGACAAGGTGCGCCTATCCCTTCTGTTGTTTTTATCGCTTCAGTTACGGGCTTCTTTGTTTGTTTGTTTGTTTGTTTGTTTGTTTGTTTGCCACTCTGTTCAAGGTGGTGTCGATGCAGAGAGCCCTGCCCTGCTGCGGCTCCTGCCCTTCTTCTGGCTTTCTTCCCGCCCTGCTGCACTGCTGGCATGCAAACGCGTGTCTCAGCTTGTGCTGTGGCCGAGGCCAGCATGCAGCTGCGCGCAAGCTCGCCTCCGCCGTCGTCCGCCCAGGGGGAAACGCGCGCTGCTCACGCCCGGGCACCGCCCTCTTGCTTTTCCCCCCTCCCCCGCAGGGCCGCTGGCTGCTGTGGGGCTGGCTGCAGGAGCGTCGCAAGGTGCGCGCCCCCTCCCTCCTCTGCTTCCTTTCGCCCCACACGCTCCTCCCCCGCTCTCTTCACCTCTTTACCGCTCACCTCTTGCCTCTGAACTTCCAAGCCCCCTTGCAGATGGGGTCCTACAACTACGCCGGCTGCCTCACCCTGCCCCGGGTGCTCCACTGCACCGAGGACGGCCGCCTGGTGCAGGTGCGCTGCAGCTGCGGGGCCGGGGCTGGGGCCGCGGCACCTACCGTGCGCGTGCGGGCCGCCGTCTTAACGGCCCATGCTGTGTTACCTCGGTGGCTGCGTTGTGCATGTGGCTGCTGGGCATGCCAGCTCAGCGGCGCGCACTTCAGCGGGACCCACCAGTCCCGCAACACCCTGGCCCTCCCCGCCCCTTCCGCACATGCCCCGCCCATCCGCCCCCGCCGCAGCCCCCATCCCCGAGCTGGAAGCTGCGGCAGGGGCCCGCCTGGCACCAGCACAGCGTGCGCGTGCCCGCTGAGGAGGCGGTACCGCTGCGGGCGCCCGCCGCCGCCTTTGCGCTGGACATTGAGCTGACCATCGATCGGTGGGTGCTGGGTGCTGAGCTGGCGCTGGCACCGCCATTGCAGCCCCGCACCTGACAGGCCACACATTTGCATCCCTCCCCATCGCACCAACTCTGCGCCCTGCGCCCCCTCGCCCCTGCCTGTCCTTTCACCTGAAAACTGCATGTCCCGCCCATTTGACGCTGCCCCCTCCCCCCCCCCCCCCTTTTTCCCCCATCACACCCACTCACCAATTGGTTCCTGCCCCCGCCCCCCCACCCCCCTCACCCCCCACCCCCACCCTCTTTGCCGCAGTGCTTCCTCCTACGCCGCCGGCATCCTGTTCCGCTCGTATGAAGCGGAGGCCGACGGCGGCACCGCCCTCGTGTACGACTGGGAGCGCAACGCGTTGGAGGCCATCTTCAATGTGCCGGCCAGCTGGTGAGCGGCGGCGGCAGCAGCAGGGCGCCGAGGCAGCGGGGATGCGTGGCCTGGGGTGCAAGGGGCGCCGTGCGCCGCTGGCAGGCCTCAGCTGGGAGCTGCCAGCTGCTCAGCAGCTGGGCGGCTCGTTCCACTCGTTCCCAGGGGCGAGGGGGAGGAAACGACAGCTGCGCAGCTGCCGGCGGTTTTCCCGTGGCCCGCAAGCCCCTGTGCGCTCTCTCCCCACCTTGCCTGTGTGCTGGCTGACGCGCCGCCACGCGCCGCCACTCCGCAGGCAGCCTCAGGCGGCATGTGCCGCCAGCAGCGCGGCGGGGGAGGAGGAGCACTTTGACCCGGCGCTGCTGCTCACACCCCGCCCCTCCACCGCCAACCTGGCCGCCGCCGGGCTCAGCCGCAACACCTCGGCGGTGCGCCCGCCGCCGCCGCCGCTGCTGCACGTCATGCTGCCGCTTCTCTTGGGCTCGATCTGCCAGCGGCCGCGCTCTGCTGCACCCACGCCCCCGGTTCCAACGCATGAAAGCGCCTGTGCCCTAGGTGTGCATTGGCAGCGCTGTTGTGCTGTTGTGCTGCCGCCCACGCCTGCTGCCTGCCTCCTCCTTCCCGCAGATCTTCTCTCCCGAGGGCTTTGCCTCCTCGAGCGTCTCGCCCTCCGCCACCCCCGCACCGCCACCGCCTCGCTGGCGGACGAACTGAGCAGCAGCGTGCTGTCGCCAGCGGTGGGTGGGGGCGCAGGGCTGGCTGGGACGCAGGGCTGGCTGGGCGCTGCGGGCTGGGTGGGAGGTTGGTGGTGGTGGTGGTGGTGTGTTTGTGTGTGTGTGTGTGGGGGCGGTCGGGGCAGGGCTGATATCTTCTGCTCTGCACAGGAGACCCTTTAGGCATGGCATGCCTGGGCGCTTGCTCTGCCCACCTCGCTTGCTGTGCTTGGCACGCTGCGGCCTGCGCGCCAAACCAGCCACCCTCCGCCAGCATCTGCCTGCACCACCCGCCCACGCCCCCCCCTGCTCAAGCCCCCCCCTTTTCTCGCCCGTCCCGCTGCAGCGGAGCGGCATCACGATTGCGGGCGTGCCTCGCATGCCAGCCTTGGACCTCGGCATCCCTGGGCTGCCGCCGCCGCCCACGCCGCCGACGAGGCCGCGTCGGCGTTTGGGACGAGCGCGGGCAGCGCGCGCAGCGTGCCGTTTGGGCCCCGGGCGGCCCTGGATCCCTGTCCCGCTCCCTGTCAGCCTTCCAGGCGGGATTCGGTGGCGGCGGCGGCGGCGGCGGCCCTGGAGGCCTGGCCGTGGGCAGCCTGCCCACCGGAGGCGGCCTCACTCGCTCAGGCGAGCGCTGGAAGGGGCCGGCCCCGGGTGTTCCTTTGCGGGGCGGTGTAAGTTTTCAACTGCACGCGCGGGTCCCATCCCTTGTGTCACCCACCCTTTCACCACACCCTCGCACCCTTACAACCCCCCTCCCCCTCCTCCCACACACACATCTTCCTGCCTGCAGTGAGCGACGTGCGTGGCGGGCTGGTGCCCCGGGTCCGCAGCTACACCGCGCTGAGCCAGCTGGGCGGGGGCCTGCCCCGCATGGGCTCCACCATGGGGCTCAGCCTCCTGTCGCCGCGCCTGTCGCCGCAGCCGCCGCAGCCGCTTGGCCAGGACACGGGTGGGTGCCTGGCAGGGGGTGGGGTTGGCTTGGGTGCACGGCAAGGAGGGCACAGCAGGCAAGGCACGACTGCCGTGCATCTGTGGCTGGTGCCGGAGCGCATCAGCACGGGAAAACAGGAGGGCGCGCGGCCTGCGTGCCTCCTCAACTGCACTCGAGCGGCTGGCCCGCCAGAGCGCCCTCCAAGCAGCCCTGGAGCAGATGTTTCAGAGCAAGCGAGTTATGAGCCAGGGGCGGCTCAAGCTTCACTGCTTCGGTTCCGCCGCCGCCGCCACCCTGCAAAATCTCAGCACCCCGCGTGTCGCCTCCTCCCTGTTCCCCCAGATGCTGACCTGGATTTCCTGCTGGATGAGCTGGCGGCGCCGATGCGAGAGGCACCCCCGCCCGTCGTGGTGCGCCTGGCCCCCCCCCCGCCGCCTCTGCACCTTCTCCCGCGCGTGGCAATGCTTCTCGCTGCCTGCCGCTCGCGCAGCCCTGCTTTGTGCTGCTTGCAGCTCGTGCGGCGCTCCTCAGCGCTGCCACCACCGCACCTCAGCATGTGCCACTTTGCCACCCCACGCTGGATGCCCCCCCCAAAAAAAACGACGCCCCCACCGCCCGCGCTCCCCTCCCCCATCTCTGCTGTTTCAATCGCACCCAAGCTGCCTGATCGGCCGCGCCCTCCTTGGCTCCACGCAGGAGCCGCGGCGCGTTGGGGGGCCGCTGCCGCTGATGCACCCCTCCGACCCGCTCCACCTCCGTGTGCTGGTGGACCACTCTGCGGTGGAGGTGTTCACCGGCACCGGGAGGTGAGGGGGCTCTGCTGGGGCAGCAGTCCTTGGCTGGCGTGCTTCTCCGTTCCACTTCATTCCCGTCCGTTTTGGAGGGTGCCGGCCCCCTCTCGATTTGTTTTTGTGGGTGCGGGTGTGTTTTTTTTGGGCGGGGGCATTCGCGCTGATGAGAGGGAGGCGAGGAGCCCGACCGCGTTGCTTGGCGGCGCGCAGTGCTGCCCGCTGGCTGCGGAGCGCGCGCTGCGCAGGAGGAGCTTTGGGGGCGGGCAGCCCGCCTGTTTGCACGCTGCGCTGCTCAATGCATGTCAGTCTTGCGCCCCTCGCAGGTGCTCAGCACTCGCATCTATCGCGGCCAGGCGCCCGAGGGCTGCTTGGATGCGGGCATATCCTTCATCGCGTTTGGCGGCGCGGCGGTGGTGCAGCGCTGCACCGTGCACGAAATGGGGTCGGCCTGGGAGCAGGCCAAGGCGTCAGCTGCGGCCTCTGCCGCCGCCAGCCCGCAGCACGCCGCCGCAGCGCCGCCCAGCCGCGGCGCAAGCGCGGCCACATCGCCCTCCGCAGCGGCGGCGACCGCCGCCAAGGCGGCGGGCCCTCCGTCGCCTGCGGCCGCCGTGGAGGCCGACGGCGCGGCGGCGGCGGCTGCCGCTGCCGCCGCCGACGCCCTGCTGGACGATCTGGTGACCCTGGCTGTATCGCCTCAGTGCACCACCCAACAAATGGTGGGGGCCTTCAGCTGAGCTGGCGCAGGAGCCTTTCAGCCCTGGCCTCCAGCCTTTGCGACGCAAGCGGCCCGCATGGCGAGCCAGCTAGCTCAGCACCCATGCTCGGCTTGTGCCCAGTGCTGCGCACGCACGCGCGAGCGAGGCGCGCCCCCGCCCGTGGCTTGCTTGCCTCCCCCGCTTCCCTTCCTGCTCTGCCCCCCCCTGCTTCCACTGCGGATGATACCCTGCTGCCCTTCCTCCCTTTTATTCCTCGAACCCTCTTGCCCTTTCCTCCCCACACCCCACACCCCTCCTCCCAACCCCACCAACCTGCGTGCCCCCTGCTGGCCTTGGCCCCTGCCCCCCGATTCTTATTTACGGTAGGCCTCCCGTCTCTCAGCGCAGCATCTGCCCGCGCCCAGGCTGGCTGGAAAGCAGCACTGTGCTCCCGTGAGCGGCCTCCCATCACCTCTTCATCCCGTCTCTCCCCTTCCTCTCCCCCACGCCTTGGATCGTCTCCCCCCTCTCCCTGCCACCAATGCTGCTCCTTGCTCTCTTCTGTGTGGCGGGCCACACCCGCTGCTGCTGGCTCCGCGTGCCTCTGCTGCGGTTGCCTCATTCCCTGGGTGCCGGGGCCGGTTGCCGCCCCTGTTTGGGCTGCCGCGAACGTCCTGTGAGCCTGGCGCCTTGCCCACCCTCCACCACAGAAGGGTCTCCTTCCAGCTGTGGGAGTCCCCCTTCCCCCGAGGGGCCCCGCCGTGTTCCCAATGCATGTGTCCCCCTGCCGCTGTACTGTACTCCCAACCCATGCCCTGAGAGTGACGTGTTTCTGCGTTTTGTCGCCGTGCCGCTTGTGCCTTCGCAGTGCAATTGTAATTTCTTCCTTCCTCTGCCCAGCATCCAGCCTTCTGCCCCCTCGCGTCCCGGGCACCCAAGCGAGTTCAGCGACCCACTCACAGCAGTGGGGTAAGTGGCAAGCGTTCGATTTGCTGCCACGTCAGTCCTGGTGTCAGACTGGAAAAGGTGATGAGCCCACGCGGGTTTCACAAAATGAGTCTTTCAGAACCAGAACAGAAAGAGAGAGGGGGAGGCTGAAGGGCAACAAGTTGAGCACATTGCAAGTGGCGTGGTTGAGCGCTGACAAGGGGAGGCGGCTGAGCACTCGCGGCATGCTGGGAGAGTGACGGCAAGGTTAGGAGGCTAAGCGTGCCACCCAAGAGGTGTGTGTGTGTGTGTGTGTGGGGGGGTCCTGTTTGGGGCGCCGAAGTGGAGGAATAAGAGCGCTGCGACGGGCAGCGCAAAGCAATTGGAACGGGACAACTGACAGGAGTTTATTGGGGGGCAGTACAACAACTGCCTAGAGGCGGCGTCTTGAGGACATGAACAGTGGGGAAATGGCACAGAGAAGGCGCCGCAGCCAGCTGCTCCCGAGCTTCGAGGTTTGCCTGACCGAGGGTGAGGGCTAAGGTGAGCTCGAAAATGATGGAGATGTGCGGAAAAGAAATACTGGGTGTGGGGCGTTGGGGCAAACCGTCAATCACATGGGGGCTGCTGCGGGGGCTGCGGCGCGGCAGGCGGCGGACCGGAGGTGGGTCTGCTGCTGGCCTGCCTGGCGCCATCGCCACCCCCGACTGCCGTGCTGCGCTGCTGCGCACGCGGCTGCGAGAGCTGCTGCTGCTGCTGCTGCTGCTGTGCATGCAGCTGCAAGAGCTGCTGCTGCTGCAGCTGCTGCTGCTGCTGCTGCTGCTGCTGTGCATGCTGCGCGCGCCGCGTGGGCGTGTGCGGCTGCCGCGGCACCACCAGCACTGGCGCCGCAGCTGCAATGCCCAGCACGGAGCCGCACTGGGGGCAGGGCACCCCGCGCTTGTTCCGCACGTCATCCTGCTGGCGCTGCTGTGCTCGCTGCCCACGCCCTGCCCGCTGCGGTTGCTGGCGCCGCTGTTGGGCGGCGACGCCTTCAGCAAGTGCACGGTCAGGCAGGCGGGCAGCGGCACCGGCGCGCCCGGCGCTATCGCCGTCACGCCACCGCCGCCGCTGAGGCCAGACCCGGGCGGGGAGGCTCGCTTCCCTGTGCCTGGCGGGGTGGGCTTGCTGCTGCCAGACGCTGCACGGGTGGGCCGCACCCCGCCTGATCCTGCCGGCGAGGGCTTGCCGCTGCGGGGCTTGTCCGCCGCAGCGGCGGCGGCGGCCGCCGCCGCCTCCGCGCGAGCGCGCGCTTGCTGCCGCATCGCCACCGTCGCATAGACCGCCACCGCCGCCACCATGATGAGCGCCGCGGCCAGCAGCGTCGGCAGCACGATCCAAAGCGTGGTGCTGCTGCGGCACGAGCATGCGTGGCCGCCGCAGGCGTCCGTGGTGCTGCTGCTGCCGCCGTCCTTGGAGTCGGTGATTGTGGCCACCGAGGATTTGAGGTAGAGCGCGGTGGCGGGGTTGGGCTTCAGAGCGGCCACCGGGATGCTGTCTTCGCCGCCTTTCAGGATACCGATGGGCTGCAGTGCGGGGCCAGGGGGGTTAAGCAGGGACGGAGCTTGCCCACATGCTGTGGGGGTGGAAAGAGGGGCGTGGAGAAGGAGAGGCCGGGGCAGCAGAGGTCTTTCGCCGGTTGCAGGCCTGTGCGAGGCGGCAACGGCTCCTGCCCCTGGGCGACAGGGCAGAAGCCGCAAGCAAGGGGGCGGGCAAGGAAGGAGACACACGGCGGGGACGAAGACACAGGGAGGCACGGAGACAAAAAAAACAGCAGGGAGGTGAGGGAGAGGGAGGCTCACGTCGCTGAGCGAGTCCACCCCGTTTGGCAGGTAGACAAACGCTTTGCAGCGGGGGTCTGCGTCACACAGAGCCGCCAGATCCTGCGGAGGAGGGCAGGGGCGAAGGAGAGGGCCAAGGGTGGGTGCACGTGCAGAGGCAGACGTTGGTGGCGGCGGGCGGCGAGCTGCTGGCGCTCCGCTGGATTCGGGAGGGACGTGGATGGAGGGCGCATCGGCGCAAGGTTTCTGGGGCTTCCCCCGCCGTGCCATGCACGCCTGCCCTGCGCATGTCTTCGCAAGCGCTTGCTGGCAAACAAACACACCTGAACAAGAACCAGCAGCGGCGAAGACCGCCCGCCCCCGCCGACCGCCCGCGCCCCCCCTTCCCCCTCACCTCCACTTTGCCCTGTATGATGCACCCGCTGTACACAAGGGACTCCTCGCAGGCATAGCCCAGGCCCCGGGCCAGGTCGGTGCCGGGGCGCACAGAGTAGTTTGGCAGCATCGGCAGGCTGATGGTGACGGGCGTGCCTGCAGGGGGCACGGGGAACGAGGGCAGGGTCGGGGGAGGCAGGGGACGGGGGGCCGCGGCGGGGGCCAACAAATAAAAGGAGGTGGAACGGGGAGCGGCGGGTTGTGGGCAGGTGCGAGTGTGTAGGGGGAAGGGGCCGGGGCAGGAGGGGAAGCGCCCAAAAAGAGCAGGGGCTGCCCCACGCCGAGGCGGCAGCGCCAGCGTTGGCTGGCGGCACGGATGGGCAGAGCGAGCGGTGCGCGGCGCCAGGTGCCGCACTCAGCAGCGCCAGCGCCTCACCCGATATGAAGGGCACACCGGGGCCCTGCAGCGCCACCTCGGGGCTGTCCTTGTGCAGCCGGAATGCGGGGCCCGTGAGCAGGCGGCAGCCGCGGAAGGGCGCCCGCAGCGCGCCCGCGTCGTCGCCCGCCACCGCCGCCGCGGCCAGCACGCCCGGGGAAGCGCCGACGGCGCAGCCGGCGGCCTCCGGGCAGTACGACCACGCGTTGCACTCGTCCTGCCGCGCCAGGCACGACTGGCAGCAGGACACGGCGTCGGGCTGCAGGTTGTCGGCCGCCGCCACGAGCTCCCGACCCACCAGCAGGGCGCGGTGGATGACAGAACACGCATGAGAGAACGCGAGTTTGACCGCGGCATGAGATCAAGAGGGCAGGGGGCAGGGGGGCACAGGGGCAGGACTGCAAGGGCTGGGCCGGAAAGAGGGGTGTGTGCGCAGGCTGGCGAGGGGAGCACACGCTGGCTCTGCCGCGGGTGGAAGCAACGCTTGAAAACCGTCAGCTTCTGGCCCGGCCAGCCGCTGCATAGCTGTGTGTGCTTGCATGCAGGGGGCACCCCACAGCGCCCCCACTCACTCTGATCCACCAGCGTTTCTATGATCGTGCCAGGCTGCGATATGTCCACGGCGGCATCCGGCGCTGGGGCAGGCGCGGGCAGCGGCGGCGGCTCGCCACTGCCGGGTGCCACCGCTGGCGCAGCAGCGCGCAATGCACGGCTGCCGCGACGCAGCCCGGTTGACGTACTTGCTGCTGCTCCTGCAGTCAATCATGGCATGCAACAGTAGGTTGCGGCAGCCACTGGCATGGTCGACGGCTGCGGCAGGGGCGGAAGTCGGAGCTGTCGGCAGGCCCAGTGCGCGGCCCGCCAGCCTCACCAACATGCCGCTGATCAAGCTCTGCCAGGAGAGCCAGCAGGAAGAGGAACAGGGCGGCAGGCCGAGGCAGCATGGTTGGCTGCCGGCCTGGCCCCGGGGCCTGGCGGGCTGGGAGCGCCCCTTGCTCTCCTGCAAAAGACGTAATATGACATCAGACGACATCAAGCAGGAAAGCAACGAACACGGAACGGCATTCGTGCGGGGTGGCAGGTTTGCGCAAGCCGCGCCCGGTGGACCCACGGCTTGCAGGCGCCGCTGCAGAGCCTGCCGGCTTGGACTCAAAGCGAGAGGCAACCAAGACTCACAGCTGCCGCCAAGTGCAAAGGGCAAAAGTTGCGTCCGGTAGCGCACAGGCCCAGTCGAGAAGTCAGGGATCACACGGCGAAACAACCTCGCGGTGAGTGGTAAAAGCACAGCTCGGTGATTGCCTGTAGGCCCTCGACAACTTCCCCTTGCCGAGAAGCAGGCTGGGAGCTGGAGGCTGTGAGTCGCAGCGCCGCCTGCGCCTCCATCGAGTCTGCAATGATAACAGCAACCTAAGAAGACGGCTGTCGACATATTATGCGGCTGCAGGGTCCGCATGTGCCAGGCACAGACATGCAGGACGGCTACCCGGCCGCTATGCGTCCACGCTTCAAACTTGCATCCAACCTCACAACCGCAGCATGCGCCCCACCCCCTGCCGCAGCAAGAGTTGACTGAGTTCACAGTGTGAGCCAATACCAGCAGAAAGGCCAAAGGGACCAGGCATGCCCCAGAGAGTGAGGGGCGGCGGCAGCAGGGAACATCAGCGCGGAGCGTGCAACAACGGGAGCAAGGGCTTGACCAGCAGACTGGTGGGAAAAAATGGGTGGGGCCATTGGGGTGATGCCATGCAGCGTTTGTTGGGGGGGGGCATGCGCGTGTGCAGGGTCAGTGGGGGCGCCCCTGCCGTAAGGAGCCACACGCGGCCGGAGCGTCGTGCAGGGCGAGGGGGTTGGCAGGAGTGCACAGCGCTGAAGGGAGGCAGACTGACAAGGGAGAGCCGCTGGCGTCCAGCGCTTGGCCGGCAGCGGGAGGGGTCGCATTGTACAGTGGCGGGCGCAGCGGCCAGGCGAGTAGAGCAGCCGAGGCGAGCTGGCCACGTGGCGGCGCGGGAGAGAGAAGCCAAGGGGCGAGGGTCAGAGGGCCAGCGTCTGCCAGGCAAGGAGGATACATGGGCGGCGAAGGAGGGGGCTGCAGCCCGCGAGACGGCGGCGGCGCGACCGGGCAGGCCGGAGGCCTTGTAGTGGACGTGCAGGCCTGAGCGCTGACCGGGTGCCCCAGCATCACAGCAGCGCGGCCGCCGCCTCACAGTCACAGCAGCGCGCCGAGCACTTCCAGGAGCTCCGCCGCCGTGGGGCGCTGCTCCGGCAGCTCCGCAATGCACCGCTCGTAAAGGTCCACCACCGACTGGGGGCAGTCGGCGGGGGCCGCCAGCGGCCGCATCTCGCCGCGCACGGGCACGTCGCCTGCGGGTCGGATGGTTGGGGCGGTGGTAAGCGTTCAGGGGCATGCACGAGAGCGCTGCACAGTGCACGTTCAAATCTGCCCACACGCTCACAATCTGCCTCTCCCTCCGCCTGCGCTAGACGGGTTGCCAACATCAGCGGGTCCTGGGGCACCCGGCCCGCAGCCCGCAGCACGCGCGCACCTGCCCCTGCACCCTGCGTGTCCCCCAGCCAGCCAGCCAGCCAGCCACACATCAGTTTCCCTGCAGCTGCTCACCGGTGCAGACCTCCCAAATGACGACGCCAAAGGAGTAGAGGTCGACCTTCTCGGTGCAGCGCTTGCCGCTGAGAACCTCGGGGCACTGCAGCGGGGGCAGGCACGCGGGGCAGGCCGATGGCGGTCGGTGCGCGCCGTGCGAGCCGTTCAAGCTGCCCTCAGAACGGCAGGCCCGGCCTGGCAGCGGCGACATTGCAGCACCCCGAGAGGCACACCACAAGCGCCAGCCTGCCACAAGCAACAGCGCCCCACACCGTCATGCACAAACACAGCCAGCCCTCCTTGGTGGGCCCGGCGCTCCCAGCACCGTCATCCCACCACCAGCCCCGGGCCAGCACAGGCTCGCTGCCGCTGCGGCGCCCACCTCCATGCAAAGGTGCCCATGCCGCTGAGCATGCTGAGGTATTCCTTGTTGCCCAGCACACGCGCCATGCCGATGTCGCAGATCTTGGCGGTGCCGTGCCGCGACAGCAGGATGTTGGCTGCGGTTGGCGAGCAGGGGCGGTACAAAGGGAGGGCGTGGGAAGGCAGGGGTGCAATGGGTGGGCAAGAAGTGACGGTGCAAAGCGATGGCTGAAAGCGATGGCTGGGCAGCCCCGGGCGTCTGCTGAGGCTGCTGCCCGCCCTCATGCACCCAAGCATCCTCAACACCCCCTCCCCACCAAAACACACATCACACACACACACAAGCCTCGTCGGCATCTGCACAGCCAGCACAGCAGGCAACAGCAGCACAGCCGGAGCAGCAGCAGCCCACCGCTCTTGAGGTCTAGATGCACGATGCGGCGGCGGTGCAGGTAGTACAGACCCTTGGCGACGTCGTACAGCACACGGCGGCCGCTGCGCGTGGGAAGAAAGGAGGGCAGGGGTTGGTCGGGAGGGCTTTTGTCGCGGGGACACGCGGCAGACACGCAGCGAAGAGGGGGCGGGCGGACGGGCGCCTCGCAGACGCACCGCTTGTGCCAGGCAAAGATGCGGTGGCCCTGCGGGTTTTTGAGCGGCAGCGCGCGCCACAGGTCTCCAAACTCCATAAACTCAGTGACAAGCATGGGGGTGGGGCCGTCCAGGCACGCGCCGATGAACTGCGGGAGGGGGGCACAGGCGGCCAAAGGAGGGGGCGGCGGGTGCCGGGGGCCCAGTGAGCAAGGTGCGGTCCTGTGGGCAGCGCCCGGCCCGAGGCTGCCGCGCAGGCTGGCGCAGCCGCTCTCTCGACGCTGCAGCGGCCCCCGCACGCGCCCGCTTGCTCGGGCCAGCGGGACGCATGGACGCCGGCATAAGCCCCCGCAGCAGTGCCCTGCAGCCTGGCCCGGGGCAGGCAGCAGGCGCAGCCAGCAGCGGGGGCAGCAGCGGGGCGGTTCCAGCGCGCGGCGGCGACGGAACGACTCCAGCAGCAGGCATCAGCGGCAGGAAGGACTGCGGCAACAACCGGCGGCGCACCTGCACGATGTTCCTGTCGCGCAGGTCCTTCAGCAGCGCCACCTCGCGCTCAAACTCCTCCCCCGCCGCCGCTCCTCAACGCGGTGCAGCACCTTCACCGCCACCAGCTGGCGCCCGTGGTAGAGCCCCTTGTAGCAGGTGCCAAAGGCGCCCGTGCCCAGCTGCCAGTAGGAGCCGTCGGGCGCTTGCAGATCTCCACCTCCTCGGGCTGGGGTGGAGTGGGGGAGGGGGGCAGGCGGAGAGAGGGGGTTGGAAGCACGACAAGAGGGATGCTTGAAGCACATACAAACGGGTAACCAACATTCTGGGCTGCTGCAGCAGCCGCTGCCAGCACAGGCAGACGAGTGTGAGCCGGCGGAGGCTCGAAGCGGCAGCAGGCGGCTGGCGGCGGCCCACCTGCAGCGACCACACGGCTGGCGGCGGCAGCAGGCTGGTGGCCGGGGGCTCAGCATGCCGGGCAGCAGGCTCTGCTGCGCTGAGCCCGGCTCCGAGCGCGGCGCCGCTGCCGCCTGCTGCTGCACATTCTCCACCACCGCAACCTCCACATCCAAGTACTGCTGCGGGGAAACTTGCCCGTACGGGCCCTGCTGCTGCTGCTGCTGCTGCTGCCAGAGCGCGGCGTAGGCGCCCTGCTGCTGCCGCTGCTGCTGCTGCCAGACGGCCGAGTAGGCGTCGCCGCTTGCGTCCGACGGCGGCGCCGAGCGCTGCTGCGCGCCGAGCTCGTCCACCTGGCGCAGCGCCTCCTCGTCTGCCTCCTCCGCCTCCTCCACCTCCCGGGGTCCGCCTCCTGATCCAGCATCTGCGCCACCACAGCGTAGTCAACCGCCGGCCGCTGGTTGTACATGCGGGCAAACACCTCGAGCAGCTCCCGCGCGTTGCCCGCCAGCTGGGAGCTGGGCGGCAGCGAGCCGCGCGGCGCAGTGCGCTGCACCTCCACCGCCGCCCCCTCGCCGCCCGCGTGGTGCTGCCGCAGCGGCTGCGGCGACGGCGGCGACGGCTGATGTGGGGAGGCGCCCGCAGCCCAGTCCTGCGTCACAGCGTAAGCAGAGCCTTCCGAAGAGGTGCCGGAGGCGCGCAGCATGACCATCTCGCCGGCCGCGTTGTACCCGCCGACCGCGGCGTGCGAGCTGAGCAGCATGTAGGGCGAGAACTGGGGCGGGGGGCCCCGACCCGCCGGAGGGAGGCTGGGACGCGTCCACCACCGACGGCGGCGAGAAGGTGCGCTTGAGGGGCTTGCCGGCGGCTAGCGCGGCGGCGGCCGCGGCATCCAGCCCCGCGCTGCCCTCTGACACGTCGCTGGGGGTGCCGTCGCCGGGGCGGGCGCCAGCGGCGAGCCGCCGCCGGAGTCGTCGGCGCTGCCGCCGCTGCCTAGCTCCCCGTCCAGCTCCACCTCGCCGCCGCCGCTGCCGTCGCCCGGCTTGCGGCCGTCGGCCACCGCCGCCTTGCCGCGGCGCCCCGCAGGTAAAACACCAGCAGCACAGATGCGGCCAGCACGGCGGCGCCCGCCACCGACCCCACCACCGCCGCCACGACGGTGGTCGTGGAGCCGCCGCCGCCGCCGCCGCCGTCGCCGCCGCCGTCGGTGCCGGCAGCGACGTCGCCGCCTGCCAGGTCGTCGGCCTCCGGCTGCAGCTTGATGTAGATGGCGGCCGTGGGGTTGAGCTCCGTGTCTGCGCTGCTCAGCTCCACGTCTTCCCCGCCCTTGAGCACGCCGTAGGGCTGGTCGAGGCGCCAGGCGGAGAAGTTTGCGCCCGACGGGTAGTAGGAGAACGCGAGGCAGAGGGGGTCGTTGTCGCACGCGACCTTGAGCGCCTGCGCGTCGCCCGTCAGCACGCAGCCGCCGTCCCACAGCGTGCCGGGGCAGGTGTAGTTGAACTTGCCCCCAAAGTTGCGGCCGATCTCGACGTCGTAGCCAGACAGCTTCGGCACGGAGAACAGCAGCGGGAGCCTGCCGCAGGGGAGGATGCATGGTTTACTGTTGATTCTTGGGCTTTGTCTTGGGGGAGGGGGGCAGCGACACAGAGCGAGGGCTGCCCTTCAGCATCACAGCACAAGGCATCCACGTGCATGCTGGGCACGCCGCATGCACGCGTGCTGGGCTGCCCTGCCCTACGGCTGCAGCAGCGCGGCAGCGGCGCTGCTCACCCGCTGTGAAGGGCACCGCGTCGCCCGCCTGCTTCAGCTGGCCCGTGTTTACCGAGCCCCGCAGGAAGCCCGACAGGTCGATGAGCTGGCAGCCTCGGTAGGGGAAGAGCTGGGAGGCGTTGTTGGCGTTGGGCGGCGTTTCGCACCCCGCCTCCAGGGGGCACCACTGGAAGGCGTTGCAGGCCATGAGGTCGTGGCAGGAGGCGCAGCAGTCGCGCGCCGACTCCTGGATGTTGGCCCAGGGGGACAGCACCTCCTGCACCCCGCCGAAGGCAGCACCTCGTAATATGAGTTGGTGATCATGACGCACTCCTGCGGGGCAGCGGCAGAGGGGGCGGGAGCGGTGAGCGACCGTGCGCGCTGCTGCCATGCACCTCGGCCGCGGGGGAGCGACCGAGCAGCACCCAAGACCGCTCGGGTGCCGCCCTGCAGGGGCTGCGGCTTCCAGTTCCGCGCTTGCCTGGCTCACGACGTCCACCTCCACCGTTTCGATGACGGTGGCGTTGCTGTCGCCAGCGCCGAGGCTGCTGCTGTTGCCGTTGCCGGCTGCAGCGGCTGGGTGGCGGGAGGGGCAGCGGTCAGGAGGGGGTTGCAGAGGAAGCGGCAACGCCATCGCCACGCAGCAAGCAGCAACTCCAGGTCACGGGCCCCTTGCCGCAGGGCAGGGAGGCGGGGCGGCAGGCGCGGCTGGCAGCTGCGGGCGCGGGCAGACCCACCTCCCTGCTGGAGGAGGCGGCGCGAGGTGGCAGGGCGGCAGGGTCCCAGCGGCGCCCCGGCTGCCGGCCCGACCGCGAGCAGCAGGCTCAGAAGCAGCATGGCTGCGCCCCAGGCCTGGCCGGCGCGTCTGCAGTGGGGTGCAGCTTCTGCCTTCGCTGCTGCCGCCCCTAACCCTGCCATAGCCGCTTGCTGGGCGCGTGCCAAGCTAAAGGGAGAGCCGGAGGGTTATAGCGGGCTCAGGAAAACGTCATTGCTCCAGCGCGCGACGCACTGCGCGTCGCAGTCACGTTGCAGTTCTAGCGCTAACACAGGGGGCTGCAAGTGTCTGCCGGCGCGCCGTGGACCAGGGGAACCTGTGAGCCGGGCTCGATGGGTGGACGAGTTGGGTACTGAGTCGGAGCGCGCAGGGGTCGCCGCTGGTGCGGAAGAGTCGGGTACAAGCAATCAGCGCGCCGCCAAAGAATGCTTAAACGCGCCCAAGCAATTATGCCCTGCCAGCAGTCCTCGCGCAGCACGGGGCACAGCACCCCGACGGGGAGGCATCGGCTCTCCTTAGCGCGTCATCGACCTTCTCGTGCATTTGATAGGAGCGTGAAGCAGCAGCGAGTGTGGGACAGCCAGGGACGCGGGGAGGCCAGGTGGCAGGGGTGCAAGGGGTTCAGAGGGGGCAGCGCCGACGCCCACACAACCCGCTGGAGCCATGCTTCTGCTCAGTCTCTGCCACAGCACTGGTTACCAGACAAAATTTCACATACTTGGACTGAAACGAGGCGTTTCACCCCAAGAAGGCGGCACGACAGCCACGTACAGACCGCCAACGCCGCCTGCAGGGTGGAGCCGTGCGCCGCCATTGCACCTTCCAGCCCCCAGTCAGCTGCAGTCCCAGAAACCGCAAACAGCAACTGCCAATTGGTTGCGCAGCCATGCTGCTGTCTCCACGGAGCCTCCCAAGTGTGGTCTCTGGCGTCCCTCGCGGCGCCACCTGTGCAGAGGAACCATACACAAAACGGGAAGCGCCGCGCTGTGCTGCCTCCTCAGTCTGCATGAGGTGTCATATCGAGACGGGACGGCCCTCGGGCATGGACCGATCTGGATTGGTTGTGGCTGAAGGGTTTGACAAAGGTCTGTGCTTGAACCAAGTCGGCGCTGGTGCATGTGAGCGTTTGCGCGTTCCTCTGGCGGCCGTCGCGGCGCGGCAGCGGCAGTCATGGGTTGGGCCAGCCAGCATGGAGAGGCAGCCGTCGGAACCATTAAACGCTTCAGGGGGCGAGGGGACTTCTGGTTGTGCTCAAGGATCAAGGCATCAATGCGCTGCGCTAGCAAGGAGGGAGCTGAAGAGGGGGCAAAGGAGCAAAGGAAGAATAAGTACGAGGCGGCCCAAGCAGTCAGCTGCCGCGACACATGCAGGCTGAGAGGCCTCAAACGTCTCTGGCGCTGCATGGGTTGCCTGCCGGAGCCCCGAGCGGGCAAGGCTGGAGTTGAGTGCGAGCCTCGTGCATTGCTGCATGCTATTGTGCTGGCGTCACAGGCTCCGCAGGCGCATGGTCCACGTCGGCGCTTGCTGCTGAGCGGGCGGTGGGTCCGTCTGCCTCTGGATGCGCCCCAGGCGACTCCGCTTGCGGCTGCTGGGAAGCTTCCGGCTGCTCAGCTGCTTCACGCTGCCGCTGCCCATGCTGGCCGAGTTCCATTGCCGCCGGCGCCGGTTGGTGCGGCAGCGCGCTGGTCGCCCGGGAGGCAACCTGGAGCGTCCCGCTGGGCACCCGCGCCGCCGCAGGCAGCCGAACGTGGCCGCCGCCGCTGCCGGCGCTCTGCAGGGCGCTCCAGCGGTGCAGCTCCTCCTGCAGTGTTGAGCGTGATGGAGGTGAAAGGGGCGGCAAACAACGCCTGCTGCAGGCTCCCTCAGCTCGCTGAGATCAGCATCCGTGGAAAGGGCCTCGGGAGCGCCCCCACCTCCACTCCCACCTTCCATCGCCCCCACCTGGATCATGAAGGCCGTCAGGCGGGCGACCTCTGCGCAGGAGGGGCGCATGTGGGGGTCCTGGTGCCAGCACTTGGTGATGAGGCGGCGCAGCGGCTCGGGGCAGTCGGGGTCCATCCACGGCCGCTCGCCGTTGATGGCCACCTGGCAGTGTTGTGTGTGTGTGGGGGTAAGCGGGTGTATGTGTGTGTGTGTGTTTGGGGGAAGGATCCAGGGGAAGGGGGAGGGGAGCCAGTGGAAGGGGAGGACGGAAAGGGGTGTGACAACACGATGCAAATCATTGGATTGCTGATTGCTAAAATTGCAACTGGGAGCCCAAGGCACCCAGGCCAGGCGGCGGCCTGAATGGCGGCAGAGGGTGGCTGCCGCGGCGGCGCGGTAACTGCCGCCGCCCGCCGCCTGCATCGCACATCCCACGCCCACCAGCGTTGGCCCTGGTGCGGCCGGCCACCCTGCTGGCGCATCACCTTGAGAATGATCTGGAAGAAGTGCTGGGAGTCCCTCCAAGGCTGCCGCCGCGTGTAGCACTCGTTCAGGATGACCCCAGTGCATACACGTCCACCTGTTGGGAGGAAAGTACACAACACAAGTGAAAAAGCGGGATAGGTCTGGGGGGTTGAGGCCGGCAGGCAGACGTGGGGGCGCGCACGTCGGCGGCGGCGGCAAAAGGCGCAGGGGGAAGCGGCACCAGTGTGCGAGCAGCGGCGCTGGCAGCCGGGCGCGCGGGCGCGCAGTCGGGATGCCGTGCAGTGCTGGCACCGCCGCAGCTGGGGTTCGCCCGGTGGCAGGGCCCTGCAACACCACATGCCGGCTGCCACCCCGGCGCCCTGCGACCCCACATGCCGGCCGCACCTTTTCGTCCACGCGGCTGCCGTTGAACTGCTCCGGAGCCATGTACATAGGCTGCAGCGGCAGGCGGGCAGGCAATCCGGGCGACAAGTTTCAAGTGCTAGCCGGGGCACGGAGCGCTTGCAGTGGGAACGGCAAGCAGCTCGCCCCCAGCGGGAAGCAGGGGGGGCGAGCGCGCCGGGCTCGCAACCCCTTTGCGCCGCTGCCCCCCTCACCGTGCCATTGTCGTTGGTGACCTGGCTCAGGTACGACTTAGTGGGGTCCTTAACCTGAGTGCGAGTGCGAGCAGGAAGAAAGGGGGACAGCGAGTCGAGGCGCCTCTCGAGTCTGAAAAAGCACTGCTGTGCCGGCAGCGCACGGGCCACGTGCGGAAGCACATGCTCTCATTCCCATACCCGCCCATGCCACGCCGCTGGCCGGGCGGCCTCACCCGGCTGATGCCAAAGTCCGCCAGCTTGGCGCGCCCCTCCGCGTCCAGCAGGATGTTCTGGGGCTTGAGGTCTCGGTGGACCACCGAGGGGTGCAGGTAGGCCAGCCCCTCGGCTGCGTCATGGGCCAGCTGCGGGGGGCCAAGGGGGCGGGAGAGAAAGGCGTGTGGTGCGTCGCCGTGGGGGCAGGCTGGGTTGTGAGGGTGCTTGGCAGCCAGCGGAGGGCAGTCGTCCGCCCGCAGCTCAGCCAAGCCGAGCCCCACCCCCACCCCCGCCCCCATCCGCCCTCTGCCCCGGAAGAACCCCTTCCCCCGCACATGCCTTCCCCCCTCCCCCTTGCACTCGGCCGCTCAGCTGCCCCAGCGAGGCGCCCGCAGCTAGGCCGCCCCACCTGCAGGATTTCCAGGTATCCCATGCGCCGCTTGCAACGGTCGTAGATGCGCTGGTGCAGGGAGCCGCCCTCCATGAGCTCCATGATCAGGCTGACGTGCTGGCGGTCCCGCGTGCAAGCCCCGTACACCTTCACCAGCCTGCGGGAGGGTCGAGAACGAGGGGGAGGGGGTCAGGTGGTGGGGGTGAGGGTGAGGGAGGCAGGGGGCACTGCCGAGAGAGGCTGGCATGTGCACGGGATGAGGCCCAGGGGGAGATGAAGGGGTGAAAGGCTTGGGACTGAGTTTTCTGGCGAGGGGTGTAGCAAAAAGGAAGCGCGAATGGGGGAGGCGCATCTAACAGCGATCCTGACGGGCTGCCAGTGCGGAAAGCGGCTGCAAGGGTGTGAGCTCTCACACCTGTCGGAGGAGAACTTGGAGGCCAGCTCTATCTCCCTCAACAGCGCGCCGTACATGCTCTCGCTGCAGGGCTGGTCGGGGCCGAACTGGGGCAGCGTCTTGACCGCCACGCGGCGCCCCCGCCAGGTGGCCTCATACACAGAGCCAAAGCCGCCGGTGCCCTGCGGAGGGGGTGCGTGGCAGAGGCAGAGGAAGGGAGGAGAGGGCGAGGTGGGACTCTGGCTGCCAGCAGGGCACCAGCAGCCCCGCAGCAGAGGCAGAAGCAGAGGCGGCGGCAGCACTGTGGCCGGCAGCCTGCCGCTGGCTGGCGGCAAGCACGCTGGGGAGCCCCCTCGTCTTCCCGCGCCCCAAGCAGGCTGCTGCTGCGCACCAGGCAGCGACCCAAGTAGGGCGCAATCTCTGTCATGTAGTCGACGTCCAAATCCACACCCGGGGCAGGCTCGCTGCTGGGCAGCACCGGCGGCGGCAGCGCCGTCACCGGCGGGATCGTGTGCGGCAGCGGCGCGGCGTCGGGCGCCGCTGCGCACGGCGCAGGAACTGGGGCGGGGTTGGGGGCAGAGTGGCAGAGATGAGCGTGTTTGGAGGGAGATCCCGATAGAGGCTGTAAGCAACCATACAGCAGGGACTGCCGCCAGCTGCTACAGCCAGCCGCAGCGCATGTTTTTTACGCAGGTGTTTGCCCACCTGTGGCAGCGAGTCGCCCATTGAGTTTGCATCCTGCAGCCGCCCATCCCACGACTTGCTGCGCCGCACCAGCCAGTCTGGCAGCCCCCTGCGGCCGCTGCCGCCGCTGTCGTCCTCGCTGCCGCTGCTGCTGCCGTCGTCGTCGCTGCTGCCGCCGTCGTCGTCGCTGCTGCCGCCGCCGCTTTCGCTGTCGCTGCCTAGCAGGCCGGAGGCGGTGGTGCCGTCGCGGCGGGCGTGCCGCCGTCGCCGCCGCGTGCGCTGCCGCGTGCCGCTGCTGAGAACGACTGGCGCCGTGGCACCCTGCGCTGCAGCAGCAACAGCACATCTGCGGACGCCGCCCGCCGCACCTGCTGCGGCCGCTGTTCCGCTGCTGCAGCTGCGGCGGCAGCCTGGGCTTGGGCAAAGGCCTGCTGCGTGGCCGCCTGCGACTGCAGCTCCCAGCTGCCGGCCCGCTGCGGCAGCACCGAAGGCTGCGTCGGGTGCCGCCGCCGCCGTAGGCGCCGGCGTTGGCATCGCTGCTCGAGTCGAACATGGGGTTGTCATGGCTGCTCACTGCGCTCATGCCACTGGGGAATGACAGCAGGCCGCCGCCGTGGCTGTACGGTGCCCCGGGGGCGCCGCCGGAGCCTTGATGTCGCAGAAGGGGGCCTGAGAGCCGGCCTTGCTGGGGCTGCTGTGAATGGACCCAGCTCGCTCTGCAAGAGGATGCGATGGGAAAGCGGGTGGCACATCAGCAGGCAGACGCCGCATCAGCCGGCCACCGAGTTGGGCACTTGCGCTCATGCCGAAGTCTTTGTCAATTGTGGCCTAGACCAAGGAAAATCCTCTGATCCTCACCTGAGCTGCCAGCTGGTGCTGCAAGGTAACCATTTCGGGGGCCCCGAACAGCTGGTGGGGGTGACGTCGCCGGGGACCAGCACAGCGTGCAGGTCGTGGCCGCCGCGACCAGCCTTGAGCGCTGTGCCCAGAGGCAGCAGGGCGGCCTTGCCGCCGCCGCTGGGGCTGCGCGGCGTGCTGCCCTTGCCATCCTCTGAAGCCTGCTCCGGCGGCGACGCCCCCCCATCCAAAAGCGTCTTGGCCTGCCCCCGCCGCCGCCGCCGCCGCCGCCGGCGCAGCAGCAGGGCGGCAGAGGCGGCGGCAAGGACCGAGGCCGAGACAACCGCCGCCACCACGCCCGCAATGACGCCCGTGCCGCTGCTCTTCTGGCTGCCGGTGCTGTTCTCGGTTGTGGCGGGGGGTGGCTGGGGAAGCTGCGGGGCAGAAGGGCTGCCGGTGGCCGGCGGCAGCCACACAACTGGCTCTGGGGCGGGCTCGCCAGCGGGGACCACCGACTGCCCTGGAGGCCAGCTGTCTGGGATGAAGGGGGCCAGCTCCTCGTCGCCCTCGCAGCAGTACACAGCCACCAGCCTGCGGTACATGGACAGCCGTCGAGGAGCAAAGGTGAGGATCCAACGGCCTGTTCCTACCCAAGCACTGCATGTGCAGGTGGATAGGTGGATAGGGGTTCTGTTCTTTGGCAGCCCCCTGTCCTACCCACCGACGCACCCGCAGCTTTGACCCTGCCCATCGGTGGAAGGCACACAGGCCACCCCCGCCGGCAGGGACTGCGCCGCCTCTGCCGCCTCCACGTCGGGCCCCGCTGCCATGGCGGGCCAGGTCTCCGAGGCCTGCTGGGGGCCGACTGCCGCAGGCTGCATGCCCCACACCAGGCTGCCATTGAGGAAGGCGGGGATTCGTGGGTTGGGCAGGGCCAGGCGCGGGATGATGGTGGTGTTTTCAGACTCGATCGGCAGTGTTGGGGTCTCCAGGTATGAAAAGTCCTGCAAGGGACCAAACGCAATGAAAGGTTTGGGTACAGAACGGGCAGGCAGCCTTGGAGGCTGCAGAAGGAGGGGTGGGGTGTGCAGGCAGCAGGCCAGCCAGGCCGGCGGCGGAACCGGGGGCGGGGGCGGGCCGTTGCGCAAGAGCAACGGCGGCCTGCCTGCGTGGCGTTGAACAGCGCACTGCCTTGCTTGGTGGTGAGGGTGACCAGGATGTCCATCACCTCCACGCCCCTGCAAGCAGCACCAGCGGCAGTGCGATTTGTTGCGGTGCAAGCAGCCGCTCAGCAAGCAGACTATGCGACATGATGGAACACTGCAGAGTCCTCAGAACTGACCCAGTGGCGGTCTTTCGCATGTGGCACCTGCACATGCGCTGCCCTGCATACCCTGCCAAATGCCGCAACAGCCACCCGCAGCCCCTCATGCTTCACCTGCCCAGGAAAAAAGCAGGCACGGCGTTGTCGCCCGTGGGCAGCAGCAGGCCCGCCTTGGAGTTGAGGCTGATGTTGAGCATGAAGGCAGCTCCCGCCACGTTTTGCAGCCCCGGAAGCACACGGATGTCCACGCTGTCGCAGCCTGGCAGCAGAGGAGAGGGAAGCTTGCAGAAAGGCAGACAGCCAAACGGGAGGCGGGGGCACCCTGCACCTCGCCGGCAAGCACCTCTTCATGCCCACAAACCTGTTGTGGCCCACTCGCACTGCACTTGGAAGTAGTTGGCTGGGGAGAGGTCTGCGACAAGCGGGCGCCATCCAGCGGACCTTGGAACCAGTACTCTACCGCCAGGCTGCTCATGCTCAGCGCGCTCGTGTTGCGCAGGTTGCGCAGCCTGCAGCAGCGGGTGGGGTGGGGGCCACAGCCTGAGCCGGCTGCAGTTCACCGGGCCGCAGTCTCCGCTGCCCCTGCAGAGCTGCAGCAGGTTGGTGTTGTTCTGCATATAGGTGGCGAGGCCACCGCAGCCTCCTCCTTCCCTGCGAGCAGCAAGCGTTGCCTGGCTGGGTCCCAGCTTCCCACCAGCTGCCTCCCTCACCTGACCAGGAACTGGGTGAAGGTGCCGGCAATGTCCTGCCCCACGTACTCGATGGGAGTGTACTCCACCTGGGGGCAGTACAGAACGTACGCTGAAGCCGCGGTCCAAGACACGAGGTGCTGAGGAGGCGCTCGAGGGACCCCATCTTGCCACAAACCCCAGCACACATGCAGACGCGACGACAGTGAGGGGGTTGCGGTTGTCAGTTGGTGCTAGGCAGGGCGGCCTGCCCACCTGAACATCCTGAGCCCGAAGCAGGCTGGCGTTGGCGGGGAGGCGTTGGCGGGGGAGGGGCGCTGCGGCGCGGCCCTGCGGGCTGCACCCAGCTGCAGCGCAGGTTGTTGATGGCGACGTCTTGCAGCGCGCCCACATTGTAGGGGTTGGAGGCGTTGATGGGTCCTGCAGCGGAGGACACAGACAGGTGCGCATGAGAAACAATTCATTACGACGCTACAAAGGTGATCAAAGGCTGCTCTGATGCGAGGAGAAAGGATTGATGAGACCCCTTATTGATGCATGGTGAGTTGCACGGCGCGAGTGCAGGCCGCGCGCCAGATGGCAGGCACCCCAACTGGCGACTCGGCATCAATCCCCCCACCCTCCACTTGCACCGCCCTAACCCTCCTCTTGTACCGACCCGACCGCCTCACCGCTGCCCTTGGTCCCCAGGAAGCTGAAGAGCAGGCTGCTGCCAGCCGGCAGCGTGCGGTGTACATGTCGTTCGCCTCGCTTTCCAGCACCACGGTGGGCGAGTTGGGGGTGAGCAGCGCAATGGCAGGGTCAAAGATGTCCTGCACGACAGGGACAGAGGCGCATATCGCAAGTTGTTGGCAGGGGTGACGGGCCAAGCGCTTTGATCGCGTTGCAGGGCAGGAGACGCAGCCCCCAATGGCCAAGCGACCAGGCAGCAGGAAAGAAGCGGCATTCCTGCCGCCGGCCTGTAGCCCTGGGCTCACCTGCTGGCTCTTGATGCCTGAAGCATAGGGGAAGCGCCAGCCCAGGCGCCAGTCTTCGATTGAGTACTGCACGCATGCATGGAAGAGTCGGCACGGGATCATGCCAGTCAGACGCAGGCAGGGCGTGGCATTCTGGTGGGAGACGGGCAGGCAGGCAGGCCTACTCAAGCCGGCACAGGCAGCGTAGCACATGCCAGTCCCCGCGAGAAGCACACAGCAAGCGCGTTGCTCACGTTTTCGTTGTTCTGCAGAGCCATGCTTGCCACAAAGATGGGCACATTGGGGCTTGCGCTCTGCCCCTGGCTCAGGCTGACCTCGTAGCGAACAGAGAACGGGCACTGCGCTGCGGCAGCTGCCTGCTGGTCATCGGGTAGGGGAGCCTGCTGCTGCGGCGTTGCAGCCGGCTGAGCCGCTGCCAGCAGCGGCAGCAGCAGGGCGGCCAGCACTGACGCTCGCGACAGTCCCGCGCGCCTGTTGCCCCCGGACGGCGGCAGTCCCTTGGAAGGACCTGGCTCCTGCATGGGCCTGCCGCGCGGCCTGCTCTTGTGGCCCGCTGCAACAGGCCACGAGGCAGGGCTGTGGAGCTGGCTGTGCTGCAAAGCTGTAGCTAGGAGCAGCTGGTGAGTTGGTTTGCTGCAACCTCTGGCCGAGCCCGTCAGGGTGCTTAGACGCTGCCTGCTGCTTGCATGCCAGCCTCAGTGGCCTGCTGAGCGCATGCCCAGGCTGCGAGCGGGCCGCGAGCGCTCGATCCAGCCTCTGAAACGAGGCGTCCGCGTCGGTCCCTCGCTTTGGCTGGTGCTTGCTGAAGATCCGATGCTCGCCAGCTTTGCCACAGCTAGAGAGCGGGGCTGGGGGCACGAGCATGTGCCCAGTCCAGCTTTCCACCTGGCATGTAACACGGCTTCTCAGGCATAGACGCCGCCTGCAGCCTCCTCCGCCCTCGTTTTACGCACCCGGAGTTATTTAAAGTCGTTGAAAAGCACGGATTGTCGCTTGGCGGCGCGCACGCACAACGCGCGTTTTGCCCGCAGCTCGTGACTGCCACGACTAGGTTACCCTGTCGGGCCCTGCAGTCCTACTAGTGCCCCAGGCTTTCATTGCGACCTGCAGCGGGGCTCACCAGCCATCCAGGAGGCAGCCAATGCGTTCACTCGCAGCAGCTCGCGTGCTACTCATTCTGGCCGTGCTGACCATAACCAGCACCAGCGCTAGGGCTGCCTTGCCTCGCGAGGCACTGCTCAGTGACGCAGCGCAAGCGGCGGCTGCTGGCAGCCGCCGGCAGCTGCGCACTGGCACGTCCCGTGGCCTGCTGCAGACGTGCACTTGCCCTGCGGCCGATGCAGCCATTAGTACCTGCTCCACGGTGGCGCAGAACGAGCAGGACAACCTGCTGCGGGCTGTGCTGCAGTACTGCACCCGCACTGGCTGGGCGCCCGCCAACTGCTGCCCCCAGATGCCCATCAACGACCCCAAGTGGCCTCAGTGGGCCGCCTGCCTCTGGTGGGTGCTGAACAGGGTGCTGAATAGGGTGCTCTTGAACACTTGCTGGGTGCTTGGCACACATGCTTGCACAAGGGAGTGATTTCTTCAGCCAGAAGTGCCTGCTGACCTCCCACACCGAAGCCACGCGTCCCGCTCCTCGCACGCAGCGCCCAGAACAACCCCAGCTTGACGTCTTTCGTGGACGGGCCGAAGATAGTGCAGACCTGCGGCTGCGGATGGTCGCAAGCCGCCAACACAAGCCCGGCACCCCAAGGCAATGCGGCATCAATCCTCGGCAGGTGCGGGGCTGAAGGTGCTATGTTGGGCATCATGTTGGGGTGGTGGTGTCTCCCCCTCCGCAACCTTTCGGCTACCTCTACGAGAGGCGTCTCTACGAGAGGCGTCACTCAGCTATCTGAGGAAACCCTGTTCACCCTCCCCCGTGCAGCATCTCCAGCTTGCCATCGGAGTCCGGCACGGGAGGAGCGGCGGCGGGAACACGGGAGCAGGGGGCGGCGGCGGCTACGGCACAGGCTCTGGCTCCGGTGGTGCCGGCCCCCGGGGCGCCACAGCCGAACAGGTGGTCAGGGACTTGACTGCCAGCTACCAGTCAGTGGGGCGCTGCCGCCGTTCAGCGGCGGCAGCAACTCCAGCAGCCAGCAGTCGTCTGCGGCCGCCAGCGCCAGCGCACAGGCTGGCGGCGGCGCAGGCAGCCAGCAGGGATAGCTGCTTGCAGCACCAGCACCCACTCTTCCCACCCAGCCTGTGGGCAGATTGCCCCGGCAACCTGCAACCCCGGGTGAAGACTTGGCTGCCCTTGCTTACCCCCTTCCTCCTGCAAACCCTGCCTACTCTGCAGACACCTGGCCCCTAGCACCTGCTGCCCCCTCCCTTTGGCGGAGCGGGCCAATGCTGTTGCGCCAAACCCTCCCCAATCGTTCCCAGCAACCCACCGGTACTGCCTGCACCTGCACCGATTCCTCCCCGCTCCGTCCATGGCCCCAACCCGAAAGCCTCTCTGAACGACACCTCCTGATAGCCTGCATTTGCTCCACTCAACCCATGCCGTTCATCCTCACGACCCCTGCTTGCTCGTCCCCATCCCCTTTGATGCCTGCTTGCATCCCCCAGTGCCGTCCAGGAGTATCCCGCTCAAGCGCTGCACTGTCTGCGCCCCTGGTCCCAGCCGACTCAGGGCTCAGGCCTGCAATTTCTTCATGTAATTGCTGGGTAGCAGCTGCGCATCAAAATTGAAACAGCGGAAAGACTGCAAAGCTCAGGAGCATTGCGGCAGCAGCGCCAGCAGACCAGCGCCAGGCGCGAAGATCAGTCCTGCGGCGGCGTGGCATCCGCGGCGCCGTCTGCGGCGCCTGGCAGCTGCGCCAGGGAGAGCATGGAGGCGGGGCGGGAGGCGGGGCGGGAGGTGGCGGTGGAGCCGGTGCCCACTGCGGCGGCCTCCTGCTGGCGCCGCCACATCTCGGCATACAGGCCGCCCAGCTCAATGAGCTCGTGGTGCGTGCCCTGCTCCACAATCTGCGGTTGGTGGGGAAGAAAGAATTGGGAATGTCATAAACAGATTGCGGTTGGAGTGACAACCTGCTGCAAGCTTTGCCAGAAGGGGGTGGAGGCTGGGGGTGGCCATGCCAGGCTGTGCAGGGGGTGGGGGTGGCCTCAGGGCTCGAGAGCTCTGGCCCTCACATGCCAGGGCCAGGCGCCATTGGCGGCTGTCGCTGCAGCACATCCGCAGCCCCATGAGCTGACGTGCAAACGCCGGAGCCTGCAGCTCGCTGCTGCGGCCTCGCTCCCTCCCCCGGGGCCCTGTCTGCTGGCAAGGGCACCCCACCTCCAGCCGAAGGAAACGCCGCCCCACCCACCCACCCACAACAAGGAATGAACTACCCCACCCCACCGCCACAGCCGCCCACCTGCCCCTCCTTCAGCACGATGATGGCGTCGGCATCCATGATGGTGGACAGGCGGTGGGCCACAATTACCACGGTGCGGTCAGTGCGCCGCTCAGACAGGGAGGCCTGGGTGAGGGAGGGTGGGTGGGGCGGGGAGGGCAGTTTGTGAGAGGCGAGGCGGGCGACTAGAGGAGCGCGGCGCAAGCTGCTGAGGAGAGGTGGCGTAGCGGGCGGCTGGCGAAAGCCCCACTCGATGGCCCCCCACCCTACAAAAAAGAACACACACAAACACAACACACACACACACACGTGCGCACCTGGATCCTCTTCTCGGTGATGCTGTCCAGGGCCGAGGTGGCCTCATCCAGAATCAGGACCGGCGGGTTCTTCAGGATTGCGCGCGCAAACGCAACACGCTGCTTCTCGCCGCCGCTGCGAGGGTCGGGACGAGCGGGGAGGCGGGCCAGGTTGCGGGGGCGGCGGGGGCGCGGGACGGGCCGGAAGGGGCAGTACAGCGCAAGCACGCACGACTCTTGCAAGCCAGCTGCAGACTGCACAGCAAGATGCCGACGGCATGCGAGGGCCCAGGCTGGCCTGGGATTGCTCGGCAGAGGGCAACGTCACCCGAGCGCCGAGCAGCGCTACCTCTCTGGTCCTGCCGCCCAGTTCGCAACCGCCACCCACTGCCGCACCCCAGCAGCGCGCAGCACGGCCCCTGAGCACCCACCTGAGGCGCAGCCCACGCTCCCCACCACTGTGTCGTACTTCAGCGGGAAGCGCTGCACGATGGTGTCATGGATGCAAGCAGCGCGGGCAGCCTCCTCCACCTGTCGCAATGGGCAGCGGCACAGGGGATCAGCCCGGGAAAGCGGAGGGCCGTCAGCAAGCCAGGGTCTGTGGGCTGGCGCCGGCTGCCGTGCTCTCCCGACTCTCGGCTGCGCGTGGCTTCCCCTGCCCTTCCAATGCCGCTTACTGCTCGTTTCCCTTCCTGTATCGCGGGCAGGTCTCAGGCAGTACAGCCTCAGCAGCACAGCCGCCTCACCTCCTCGTCGCTGGCGTGGGGCTTGGCGTACCGGATGTTGTACCGGATGGTGTCGTTGAACAGGACCTGGGGGAAGGACGCAAGGAGGCAGGCATTGACCCGGCATGTTTGTTGTCACGGGCAAAAGAGCCTGTGTAACAGGGGGGGGCCGCACGCGGACTGCTCCCTGCCACAACCCAACACTCTTCTTGCTCCACACTAACGGGGAATGCGGATATCGCCCCTCGTGCCCCCCAGCCCTGAGAGCCCTGGACCCACCCCTGCGCCTCTCTTTGCGCACAGCACTTGGCGCATTTGCGCATACCCACACACACCCCTTTCTTCCTCAAGGGCAAGGCCCTTCAGCCCCCAGGGCGCACCGTGTCCTGCGGCACCGCCCCTTCACCCTCCCAGGGCGCAGTAGGTCCTTGCCCCCCCCAGCGCGCACCGTGTCCTGCGGCAAACCCCCCCCACACACACCCCCCAGCGCGCACCGTGTCCTGCGGCACCACGCCGATCTGGGCGCGCAGCGAGGCCTGCGTCACCTCCGCGATGTTCTGGCCGTCGACGATGACCGCACCCGCCTGCGGGTCGTAGAAGCGGAAGAGCAGGCGCAGGATGGTGGACTTGCCCGAGCCGGTGGCGCCCACCAGCGCGACGGTGGAGCCGCCGGGGGCGGAGAAGGAGACGTGGCGCAGCACGGGGCGCCGTCGCTGTACTGCAGGGGGCAGGCGGTACGACATGGTGGGCGGGCTGGGTGAGCGACTCAAGGGGTTGCCCGTGCAGGCTGACGGCGCCTGGCAGCTGCTCTTGCTCTCGAGTTAAGCCTCCAGTGAAGCAGAAACACAGGGCTCGGCCCCATCTTCTCGTGGCTGCTCCCTGGCAGCGCTACGTCAGGCATGCCATGTGTAGGCAAAGGGGGCCCGACCCTGCTGCTCCTCCTCGGCCCTTAGGGAGCAAACGAGGCGGCCGCCAGCCAAGGCAGCCACTGCACACCCTGCATCCGCATTCCACAAGCTGCCTGCCCATCCGAGCAGCTGCGGCTGCAGCGCAGCCCTGCCTGGGGCGCAGCAGTGGCGCGGCAAGGCGGGCGGGGTGCGACGGTACCGCTGCACGGCAGCTGCCGCGCACCTGGAAGCACACGTCGTGGAAGTGCACCGAGTGGTTGCTGGGCTGCAGGGGCTTGGCGTCGGGCTTGTCCTGCGTGGGGGCAGGGGGAGGGGGCGCAAGCAAGGCTGGGAAATGAGTCCCGCAGGCGGCGGCAGAGCCAGCTTGGTTCCTCTCTCTTTGCAGCATTGCCTTCACTTCAGGACAGCCCCCCCCCCCCGCAGCGTCTACCAAGGCTTCCACCCGCCCTCCCTGCGCCCGACAGCAGCCCCACCTGCAGCGCGGGGTGCTGCCCCAGCAGGTCAAACATGTTCTCCATGTCCAGCACAGCCTGCTGGATCATGCGGTAGTCTGCGAGGGGAAGTGAGGGGAGCAGCCGGGGGAAGTGAGGAAGCGGCTGTGGCGGGCGGGGCCTTTGCTGGCCACCTGTGCCACGCTGCCGCTGCCGCTGCCCGAGGAGAAGAAAGGAGTCAGCCCCGCCCCCGCGCCCCCGCTTCCCCCAGCCTGTGCTCACATGTGCCAAAGAAGTTGAGGGGCCCGTACAGCTGCTGCATCAGCGTCACAAACAGCACGGCGTCGCCCACGGTCAGCGAACCGTCGGCGATGCCCTGCAGGCCGCGAGTGAGGGGCGTTGTGATGCGGGGGTGGTGCCAGGGCGGGGCCTGCTAAGGCTTGTCAGCAAGTCGCCCCCGGCGGAGCAGGCGCCCCTTGGAGCACAAAACAAGCGGAGGCCAGCGCGCAAGTGCAAAGCAAGCGGCGCCAGCGCGCAGGTGCAAACCAAGCGGCGGCAGCGCGCAAGCGGGCCATGGAGGCCAGGGCGGCGTGGCAGCGCTCCGCCGGCAAGGGGCGGCGGGCGGCGGCCGGCCGGGTGTGCTGGCCTCACCTTGGTGCACACCAGCAGCCCTGCCGCCATGCCTGTGTAGATGACGACCGACTGGGCCACATTCAGCAGGTTCATCGAGGCCTGGGGGTGCGGGTGGGGTTGTGGGCAATGATCGTAAGTGTATGGGGGTGGGTGGGTGGGGTTGTCGGCGAACATTGCAAGTGTGTGTGGGGGTGCGGGTGGGGTTGTGGGCAATGATCGTAAGTGTGTGTGCGTGTGTGTGTGTGTGTGTGATGGTGATGGGGGTGATGGGGGGAGGGGGGGCGCGCGCGCGCGAACATTGGAAGAGTGGGGGGGGATGGAGGGAGGGGCAGGCCCCCCCCGGGGATGAAGGGAGATGGTTTGTGGCGGCATGGGTGTCTCAGCTGTGTCAGCCGACGAGCAAGCAAAGGAAGCGTGCGGGGCAGGAGCAGGGACGGCCAGGAGGGCCGAAGATGCTGAAGTGCAGTGCGGGAGAGGTTGCGCCGTCGGGCGGCTGCGCAGGAAGCGGCAGAGGCGGCGGCGGCCGTCGTGCAACGCCAGAGGGGCCACGCTCACCGACAGCTTGTAGTCCTCTACTTGGTACGCATCTATGGCCTGCGAAACGATATTGTTCCGCATTAATGAATGGGGCGGAGCAGATAGCAGACAGGGACTGAAGGGGAGGGGGCAAGCGCTTGCTGTGCTGCACGCCGACGCCGCATCTAGTCAGCTCCCCCACACCCCACCACCAGCACAGTCACTCCACCTGCCCACCACACACATCAACATCGACGGCCGCAACACCCTCACACCCCGCCACCACCACCCGCGCTGCATCACCCCGCCGCGCACACAACAGCATCCACAGCCACAAACAACAGAAGCAACCCACGTCGGCAAAGTTGCGCCGCTCCAGCGCCTCGTTTCCAAACAGCTTCACTGTCTCGTAATTGAGCAGCGCATCGGTGGCCTTGGCCCCCTTGGCATTGTCCAGCCGGTTGAGCTCGCTGGGGGCGAGGGGGGGGGGGGCAGCCTCAGCGGCAAGTTGGGGGAGGAGAGCAGAGCAGGCAGGTGGTGGGCTGGGATGGCTGTGCATACATGCGTTGCAGGTATGTGGGGAGCGCAAACCGTGTACCAGCGCAAAGCAGCAGGGCGGGCAGGGGACACGGGGACACCAGCAGCCTTGATGCCCAGGAGCGGCTGCGTGAGCGGCGGCGGCCGTAGCAACTCGTGCACAGCGTGCGCTCACCGCCGGTACTTGCCGCGCCACTCGGTGAGGTAGATGGTCATCGGGATGTAGCCGCTGCTCGGCGGGGGGGCAGGGTTGAAAGCAGTAAAAGAGCGGCACGCTGAGGTGTGTATGATCATGCCGGAGGTCGCCGCCAGCGGCAGGAGGGCCTCTCCCGTGCCAGCCGTTTAATCAGCAGAACCAAAGTGCCGGTACCTGGGCTGGACAGAAAGTGGGGCGATGCAGGCGACTGCATCGACGCCCCCGCTGCCCCTGCCCTCCCCACCCCTTCCCCTTCCACCCATCGCAAGGCCGCCGCGTCTGCTTGCGGCCACTGCAACACACACGGCCCCGCACGGAAAGCGGCAGCTTGCACAGCCCAGCAGTTCCCTCCCGTTCGCACCTGAGGGTGACGAACACAATCACAGCAATCCAGGGCTGCAGCTTGAGGGCGATGTAGACGGAGGCGGCGGCGATGTCGAAGATGGCGGGGCCGATCTGGAACACCACCGTGCTCAGCATGGTCTGGATGGAGTTGGTGCCTGCAGAAAAGTTGGTTGCAGTAGGGCGGGGTGGGAGGGGTGGGGGTGGGGGCCTTTGGCAAGGGTGTGGACGTGCGTGTGCGGCGGGCGAGGGGGGCGCGCGCGCAGCGGATGGCTCCATCGAAGGCCCCCACCCCCCACCCACACCGCCGCCAGGCGCCACCTGGAGGCGCCGCCGCTCCTCACCCCGGTCCATCACGCGCAGCAGCTCCCCGTCTTGCGGTGCAAGTGGAAGTTGAGGTCCAGGCCTAGAACGTGGGAGAAGGTGTCCAGGGTGGCGCGACTGGGGGGGGAGGGGGGGGAAGGGGAGGGGGATGTTGTGTGTGTGGTTCAAGTGTGCGTGTGGGTGGGTATGGGCGGGAGGTGGGTCTGATAGGAGGCTGGGTGACATAGAAGGCAGGAAGGGAGGGGGTGCGGTAGGGGAAAGCGGGGAGGACGGACAGCGCAGGGTGTGGCAGCGCCGTGGGCCGAGAGTGCAGCGAGCCAGGGCCCCGATGCAGCGCTGGCAGCCCTGGATGCTGGGTGCGCTCTGGAGCTGGCACGATAGAGATCGGCACCGGACAGTGGCCCTGCAGAAAGGATGGTACTGCGGCGGTACCGCACCGGTACGAGTTCTGGGCGATGGGGATCCACAGGTAGGAGCGCAGGTTGGAGACGAGGCCCACCGCGCCGCCGCCCGAGCCCCCTGGAAGAAGTAGGCAGCCATGTAGGCCAGCACCCAGGGCAGGAAGACCTGCGGGCAGTGGAGAGGGGCGAAGAAAGCCGATGCAGGACGGCAGCCAGAGCAGAGGCGTGTGTGTGCGGCAGCTGGTGGCGGCGGCAGGCGGTGCGGCGGGTGCAAGACGCGCAGACTGAACGCCAGGGCCCGCAGGGGCGGAGAAGAAAGGTGTGCAGGGGGGGGGGGGCGGCGCAGGAGAAGGTGCTGACAGCAGGGTCCTCCAAGGCAGGCGGCAGGCGGCCATGGCGGCGGCGGCGGCAGCGACGGCGGCGGCGGCGCCTCTGCAAAGCTGAAGGTGCGGGGCGGGGTGCTGCCTGTGGGGTGAGTCATGGCCGAGGCGTAGGCAAACTCGTCCACAACCTGCGGGGGGCTGGATAGAATGAATACAACAAAGAACAAGGGACGAGAAGGGGGCGGGACGGTGCCCGACCGTGTACAATCAGGGGGTCGCCCCAGCAGGCACGTGCCGCCTGGATGGCACAGCAGCAGGCTTCCTGCTCCAGCCCGCAGGCGTGACGAGCTGGCCCTCATGTGCGCTGCCAAAGTGTGTTGGCGCTGCACAGGGTACCGGCACCTTCCTCGCACCTTCTTGTACAGTATGGGCACCAGCAGGTTGAGCAGGCGCATCACAACCACCAGCGCCACACACACCCAGGCCCGAACCTGCGGCACCACACGCAGGCAGGCAGGCGCGGCTTTCAGCTGAAGGCGGCCACGGCTGAGCCTGGGGGCAAGCATGCCAGCGCAGGGCAGCTAGGGCGTGTGAGGCAGAGCAAGAGCCGCCGCGGCGCTGCCGCTCAGTGGCCCAGGCAGAGGCAAGATGCACCTCCATGGCGTTAACCCGTCACCCATCGCAGCGTTCATGCCCACCCACCCACCCGCTGTTGCATGATATGCACCCACAAACACACTGCGGTGCCTGAAAGAAGAGGTGAGCCCCCCACCTGGAGCCAGAAGGAGTCGGGCCACATGTAGCGCGCCGCCACGCCCACCAGCGTCAGCCAGCTGCGCCGCTGCTTCTTGCCAGCCGCGGCGCCCCCGCCTCGACGTCAGGTATGCCGCCCAGCAGCGCCTCTCGCTCAAGGTCCTGTTCACCGCCGGTGGCAGGAGGCCTGAAGGGGGGGCAGCCAGGAAAAGGAAATTTGGACAGAGCAGCCAGGAAGCATGCTGCAGGGCACACAGAGGAGGCGAGCGCAGCGGGCGATGGCCGGCGCTTGCTCCGCCGCAGCTGGCGGGCTGGGCCCGCACAGGTGCCCCCGCAAAACCTCTGTGCAAGCGAGCCTGGTGGCACTGCTGCAACGAATTAAGGGCACTGCCAGGAGCGCGTGGATGGCGCTGCAGCCCCTCACTTGAGGTGCTCGCCCAGCAGCAGCAGCGCCGCGGCGGCCGCCATCACGCCGGCGGCGGCGACGCGGAAGCGGCGCTCGGCCGGGTCAACCCCATGCCGTGGACGTAAAACTGGACCTGCAGGGCGCAGCGACTGTCTCAGCACCAGGCACCGTCAATGCAGTGCATCCAGGGCTGACAGGTATGCACGGCTGGCGCAAGGCACGGCCCTGCTGGTTCCAGGGCAACCGGCGGAGCCAGGGAAGCGGCAGGCGGTGGCTGGCAGGCAGCAGCAGCATGCCTCCGAATACAGCCCGAAGGCGTAGAGCACGGCCGCCAGCCAGAGCAGCGGCTTGACGCGGGGCACGACGCCCAGGCGGCGGCAGTAGAAGAGGAGGCCCTGCGTGGGCAGAAGAAGGGGGTGCTCGGCCGAAAGACGGGGAGGCGGCAGCGGCAAGCGCAGGCGGCAGGTGAGCAGCTCAGGCTGCAGCTGGCAGCCGCTGGAAGACGAGCCGGCTGGCAGCTGGGCTGAAATGCAGGAGGCGCAGCTAAGAAAGCGGAGCTCACCAGGAACAGCGTCCAGGCCGTGATCAGCAGGGCCTCGCTGAAGTCGATGAACGGCGGCTGCGGCACCTGCGTCGTCGACCACAGCAGCGCGAAACCGTGCAGCGCCAGCAACACCCCCGCCGCTGCCACCTGCAGGTGCGCCGCGGAGGCGCTGGGCCGCGCCAGCAGGTAGGTGCGGCCCCGAGCTGCGAGTGACAGGCGCCGCGCATTCGTGGCCTGTGCGTAGCCAAAGGCCGCCGCCGCCACCGCCAGCACCACCGCTGCGCCGGTGTTAAAGAAGCATGGGTTCAACGTGGATGCCACCCAGGCCGACGTCCCTATCTTGCCACACCATGGGGCGGGCATTTTGGCCCGCGATTATATGAGCCCACGATCAGGTGGGTCAGGTGGGTCAGGGAAGCCTGGGATCTTGCTGTCAATTGTTGATGTGAGGCATTCCTGCGTATTATCGCACGCGGACAGCCCCAATGGCAGCAGGGAACCCTGCGGGAGAGGCAGCACGCCCCGCACGAGCCAGCCTGGACCTGCGAGTTGACTGCTTGCTCCTTTAGCATTCCCGCAGCTGGCATGATCTCGCAATGCAATCATATCGTCATGTCAGACGCCATCACCGCTGTGCCGACAACCGAGCCGGTGCCGGACATCGACCAGGTCTTGGCAGAGTTTGAGGCTCGCTGCGACTTGTCTGATCCGCAGCAGCAGGACATGCTTGAAGCCATGAAGGAGCACACGCGCCGGCTACACCAGGTCCGGGGCGACTGGAACAAGCCAAACAGCCGCCGCAACTGGAACGCGCCGCTGCCGCGTGAAAAGGCCACGGCGCCGCTGGCCATCGATGAGTACCGGTGAGTCGAACCACCATCGCAAGGGTTGTGTTAAGTTTTTGCATGCTGAACTACCAGAGGGCGTGGCTTGCAATGGAGGGGTCAGTTGTTGGCTTGGTCTGGCCAGGAGTGAACCGCGTCTGCCGCACAATGCAGGCAGTACAAGGAGCACCTCCAGAAGGAGGCAGCCTGGAAGCAGCTGCAGCTGGAGCGGGGGCGCCGCTGCCCCAGCTGCAGTCGGCCTCGCAGGTGGACGCCAAGCAGCTTGCAGCAGAGGGCGGGGGATGAGCGGCTGCCGACCGGTGCCGTGCCGCTGATAGCTACAAGCGTTCACCTGAAGCGTGGCATGTTTTACCAAGTGCGGGAATGGTTTGGGGAATATGTAAATTACGTGTATAAACATGCATGCAGCCATCTAGCCACGCAGCCAGACGCTCGCCACAGCCGCGCCTTCTTTAGCAGCAGCCGAGCCTGCGGCCTTCCGTCGCGCATGCTGCGCCGGTCAAGGCAGCACCGTCATGGCGGGAACTTCAGGCAGCGGCATCTCCCCAAGGTCTCCCATCACCAGGGCAGACACGACCGTGCCAGCTGGCAGCACGCCGGACGCCTGCAGCAGGGGAGCGGCAGGAAGCAGCAGGGGGCACGGTGGCGGAGATTGCAAGGCGAGCAAGTGCAGAGCAGCGGCAGCAGCTACAGAGCAAGTGCGGTGAGCCGCAGGTGGAAGCGGGAGTGGCACAGCGGCACCACCGCGGCGTGTCTGCAGCAGCGCAAGCAGCAGCAGTGCCGGCTCCAAGCTGCAGCGCAAGCAGCCAGCAGCCAGCAGCCGTGCCTGCGGAATCTCCAGCAGCACGTTGGCAGAGCGCAGCGACAGCACGCGGCTGCTGATCTGTCCGCCCGTGCTCGCCGCCACCAGCTCGCCGCAGCAGGCCCCGGGATCCGTCCCAGCTGCAGTTGAATGGGCAAAACTTGCGCGCGCGTGTGTGTGTGTGTGTTCTTGGTGGGTGGGTGGTGCAGTGTGTGTGTGGGGGGGGATGCAAGGCGAGCACAAGAACAGTAGGTTGACGAGTTCGCCGTCCAACCAATGCGGAAAACCGCTGCTGCCGCCCCCTGGGCGCCCTCTCGGCCCCTCCTGGCACCAGCCCGCCACCCATGCAAGCCCGGCCCCCACCTGGCCGTGCCCAGTGCGCGATGGCCCTGTGATACTCTGGCCGCTCCGGGTCCATCTTGATGTCCATGGCGGTACGCACGTGCACGCGGCGCAGGCGCGGCTCCTGAGGGAAGTTGGTATTGGGTTGAAAGTTGGTGAGCGCTGAGGAGGGAAGGATGTAAAAGCGGGCGGGTTTGCGGCGGGGCGTGGAGACTGGGGGGGGGGACGGGGAGCAGCGCGGGCGCTGCAGGAGCACGCGCTGCGCCACAGCCGAGGAAACGGGGACCGCAGGCGCGCCCCGTAGTGGCAGGCTGGCCTCCTCTGCGAGCTGCCAGAACAGGACATCGTCCCGGATGCTTGAGCTCGCCGCCTTCCCTGCTGCACAGCGGGCGCCGCGCTCACCGGCCAGCCCTCCATCTTGCGCAGGCAGGGCAGCACCGCCAGGTGGAAGGTGACCAGCGAGCTGACGGGGTTGCCGGGCAGGCCGAAGACGAGTAGGGGGCGGCCGCGCTCGGGCGCAGCCACTTTGGCAAAGGTCAGCGGCTTGCCGGGCTTCATCTTGACCTGCCAGGGAGGCGGGCCGCGGGGAGAAGGCATTACTACGATTTGCGATTGCGTGTGTGGGTATGCATTTGGTGGAGGCAGGGAGTGGGGGAGTGGTCGCCTGAGGGTTTGCGGCAGGGGTACTTGCGGTGGACAGGTGAGCGCCGCCTGCAGCCGCGCGCGGCCGCACCGCCACGTCAGCCGCCGCGGACGCTTGTACCGCCCCACCTTGCCGAAGTACACGGTGCCGCGCCGCTCCAGCAGCGGCTTGATGAAGTCCTTGTCCCCCATGGACACCCCGCCTGCCGCAGGCGCAAGCAGGCTTCAGGAACAGGGGCGGCAGGCGCGCAGAGGGAAGGGCGCAGCAGCATGGGACGCGGTGCAGTAGCGTCGCCCCTGCCCCGTCGCACGATCCGGTCGAAGGCCCGGCTGGAAGCCTCTGGCCCGCGGGAGCGCGGCTCGCATAAGAGCACGCTGTTCAGCACGCACGCAGCAGCCAGGCAGCAAGGCAAAGCTGAAGGGAGATTTTAGGGCAGCGGCAAGGGCTGCGGGACCGCCGCCGCCAAGGGCCTACCCGTGGTTATGAGCACATCCGCCCCCTCGGCGATGGCCCTGTCCAGGGCCGCCTCCACGTTGGCGGCGGTATCCCGCGCGATGCCCAGGTCTGTCACCGCCGCCCCGTGCCGGCCGCCGTTGCCAGCAGCATCGCGCGGTTGGCGTCTCTGCGACAAGGTGGGTGGGGTGGGGTGGGGTGGAGGTTGGGGGAGGGGGAGTGTGATAAGGGTGCAAATGGGTGGGTGGTTCACTTTGTGGCCTGAAGCAGAAGCTAGTGGCTGGCGGCGGCAGTAGCAAGCACAGCAGGTCAACGCTGCGGCTGCCCCCTCGGCATTCGCACTATGCCCCTGCCGGCCCCCACATGTCAGCAGGCTGATCGCTGCATGGCAGCTGGGGCCTGCGCACAGCCGTGCGTTGGGCAACTTTGCCGCAGCGCGGCTAGGACAAGGGATAGTCTAGGCGGCGGCAGGACAGCAGGGCCGCCAGCGGGGGGCGACCAGAGGCGGCAGGCAGGTGGGAGCGGCGGCGGGGGTGCTGTACAATGCTATGCACTGCAGCACAGCATGCCATGCAGCACCACACCTGATCTGTCCCAGCTCCAGCTTGGGTGCGTCGGGCTCGCACACCTCGTCCCCAGTGGAAAGCACAGCCACGTGCGGCTTGCGGTGCACGCTGGCAAAAAGGAAGAAGGATCGCGGACGTGGGGCAGGGTTGGACAGGCAGGGGCGGCGCGGCCAACAGCCGGGGGCCAGGACGCAGCGCGCCTGTGCCCATCGGTGTCTGCTGGATGCAGGGAAGCCGCCCGTGCAGCCCCCATCTTGCCCCCGTGCACGCACAGCAGCCGCCTCGGCATCGCAGGCTGGCGGCGGGCGAGCCCAAGGCACGCCGCCAGGGTCCTCCGGCTGCGGCGACGCCCACACACCTGCGTGCTGCTTGGCAGCAGGCGGGTGCAGGCCATGGCACATGTGGGGCTCACCTGACTGTGGTGGCGCCCACTGTGGCCAGGATGCCCACCTCCGCGGCTCCAACCCGGTGCCCCGCCCGCAGCACCGTCTCCCCGCAGCCATGTCGCTGCCCACCTGCGGGGACACGCGCATGTGAATGTGTATGTGTGTGTGATGGTGGTGATGGGCGAGTGGGGTGGGGGGGCGCGTCTATGTTTTTTGTGTGTTGAAGGGAGGGGAGGGCGAGGGGGTGAGAGTGGGGGCCTTGGCATGCACGGGGGAAGGCACGCGCTGCGAGCGCCATCAAGGCCACGAGGGAGCTGCAGGCCCGCCCGCCCGCCCGCCATCCCCCTCCCCCTGGCCATCCCCCCCCGGCGCCCCCTGCAAGCCGCACCTGCCGCACGTCGCAGCCCGGGGCGCCGCCTTTTGATGCGCACGCGCTTGGCGCCGCCGTCGGCCCGCCCCAAAACTCGGTGTCCTCGATTTGCACCACTGCGAGGCGGGTTGCATGCGGAAACGGTGGCGACCTCCTGCTGGGGAAAGCTCGGCTGCCGCTGCTGCCGGCGGGGCAGGCCAAGAAAGCAAGCCATGTCGGCGGCGGATGGCGCCGCTCTGCTCCGGCTGGCGCGGCCGGGACCCAGGGGCTGCCTGCCCCCCCCAGCTGTACGCATGCCAGGCGTGGCAGGAGGGCAGCCGTGCTGGTGCCCCAGCGCTGGCAGCGCTGCGCGGCGCGCCTGCGTCGGCGCCCTCAGGCAGCGGACCGCCGGTACCGATGTACGCCACGCTGCCGGGGCTCAGCGTGGCGGGCGCCACCCCTGCAAACGCCTCAAACGCGACGTCGTACTCGCCGGGGCCGTCAGAGGAAACGACGGCGTACCCATCCTGTGAGAGGGAGGGCGGGCGAGGGCCACGATAGGCGACGGCCGACATGGCGGCGGCGGCGGCGGCAGGGGAGGGGGCAATGCTGCGGGGCGCCGCGGCATGGACAGCTCCCCTCACGCGCGTCGACCGCGCCCGTCAAACCTGCTGGTGCTGGTGCGTCGCAGCAGGGGATTGGTGCTGGTTAGGGCGCGAGCGCACCTTGATAGAGGCGCGGAAGCCAGGCACAGGCTCGGCTGCCGTCACTTCCTCGGCCAGAGTGTGGTCCAGCGCGCGCTGGAAGGGTACCCGCTGGCAGGGCAGCGGCTCCGTGTGTTGGAGAATCACTTCTTGGGCGTCCGGCACAGCCAGCATCGTGTAGAACGCCGATGGCGTGGCGGGGGCTCCTCCTTCCGGGGGTCCCATGCTGCTCAAGGCCAATGGTGAGCTTGGGCGCGTCGATACTGATTCGAATATCGATGTGCCGCGAGAATTGACAGCAGCAAACCGGCGCTGCGAAAAAGAACCCTCTCCCGCTCAGCACGCAAGCCGTAAAGGTTGGTTCCCGAGAGCGCTTGAGTTCTCGCTGCCAATCATCGTGGATCCTTGAGCTGCCTTCAGCGCCTGCTGATGCCGGAGTGACTGGGCCACGTCAAACTCATTCAAGATTGAACTGGTGCTCCCAGGCGTTGGTTGCAGCTGCCGGCGACCCGGACAGAGATTCTATTCATGAGTTGCAGCGCCCGCCACAGCAACATTAAGCTCTCGGTCGCTGAAGAGCGGCGCCGCCGCTGCACCTCTGCAGCTGCCAGAGCCGCCGCTCCCTTGCTGCGGAGTGCAAACGCAAGATGAAGTGGCCCCAGTTACAATGCATGACAGTTGGCTGGAGCTCAAGGAGTTCCTGATGGTGTATTTCAAAGACGACAAGTCAAGTCAAATGCGGCGCGGCTGCAGAGCTGGTTGCGATTGTTGGTTGGATGCCTTCCAACACCGGCTTGATCAAGTTTTAGCCGATTGGTAACAGGTGGCAGCCATGCCGATGATGACTGGAGGCGCTCAAACAGCAATCTCTGCTTGAAGAGCCAGGAGATGCTGAACAGGGCATGCATCCAGGGTTGGTCCCCGCTCATCCAGAACTTGGCATAGCTGACAGCTGGCAAAAGCGGAGCCCACCAGGGCGCCTGGGGATCCCTGCTGCCTGGCGTGATGGGGATGCGCCAAAGCCAACCGATTAGCAGCTGATCGGGACGCGTTATCCTTTCAGCGCGTAATAAGCACATATCTCGAGATGGCTGGCTGCCCCTGCAGCCCGACCCGACATCCTGGCAGCCGGACCTCACCGAGGGTTTTGCCGCCGACAGCACTCCCGGGACGCGCTACAGCCGACGAAGATACCAAAAATTATCAAGAACAACACTGGAATCGGAAATCGTTTGCGGAGACTGCTGCCCCCAGAGGTGCAGCACGCGCCATATTCCCGTCCCCAGGGACCCGAAGCAGTAGCTGCCGAAGTCAGTCAAGGCACCTTTATCATGGCAGACCAGCGCAGTTATTGAGCACCATCCAGCAAAACAGCTTGAAGAGCAACAAGGCTGGGGAGTTCCAGCTCGCCCAGCACTAGCCAGTGACCGGCCCCCGCACTCGCCTCGCCCGACGCGATGCGAAGCAGACTTTCCGCCAGCCTTTTGCTGGCGGTGGGGCTCCTGCTCCTGGCCTCAGGTGCGTCGCCAGACGTGGCACTGACGGGCCTGGCCAGGACGCTCCCTGGCGGTGCCAGCGGCAGGCTCCTGCAAGCTATGCAGGTTGCCCTGGCCGGTCCCAAACCCACAGCTGGGCACCCAGCTCAGCATGTTGCATGCTTGTCTGCCCAACCTGCTGCCAAAGCCCACACTTCCCTGCCGGCCGCGCCCTTGCCCCCTCCATCTCCTCCGCAGCCCCCGTGCGCGCCGACGACGGAGCTGCTGGCGGCGAGGAGTGCGACAAGTTTGCCCCCAGCATCTACGATGCAATCGTCAAGGCCAAACTGACCTACCTGCAGCGTGCCGTGGACGTGAGTGACGCTCGAGGGGGAGGGGGAGTTGCGTCACCCCAGCTGCCGTGCCAGCTGCTCCTTGATGCCTGTGCGGGGGGAGAATGGGGGAGGAGGGAAGGGGGGGGGGCGGGGGGCACACCAGCTGCCGTGCCAGCTGCTGCATGATGCCTGTGCGGCCAGGCTGGTGCTGCTGATGATGTCTGTTGCCAGGGTTCCGAGATGAGTTGTCTCTGACCCCCGCCCGCTGCAGGCTGCTGGGCTGACCGAGGTCCTGTCCAACTCCACCCTGCAAGCCACCCTGCTGGCGCCCAGCAGTGAGTCCCCCCCCACCCACACACACATCCCCACCCTCACCCCGTCCAAAGCTGCAGCTAGCTGAGCAAGCGGAAATGCAGTGCTGTGCCATACCCATACCCAGCGTACCCACCCGGTACCCAACTTCCATGCAAGCAACCCAACTGCGAGGCAACTGTCTCCTTCAACGTGTGCTTCTGCACTCTGTCCTCATTCCCCCCCTCCCCCTTCCGCAGACAATGCTTTCCTTGACCTGTTCGATGACTGTGACGACGTGCTCAGCTTTGATGATGACGGCGAAGAGGAGAGACGCCGCAAGCTGCTGGACGACGATGACGGTGAGTAACCGCTGGGCTGCTGCGTCTTGCCCCGGCGGGGTGGATTGTGGCTTTGGCGGCATGCTTTGCTGCCCTCTTTGGTGGCCTGTGCGCCCATGCCTTGTGGGGAGGGGAGCTTGTGCGCAGTCTTCGCCGCCGCTGCCCCGCCCCCGCTGTCGCCTGCTGGCTCTCCCTTCCTACCTGTCACCTCTGGTTGTCTTTGGCTGCAGATGACGACGATGGTGCGCCGCGCCAGCGCTGCTGCCGAGACGCACAGATGCACAGGCAATGCAGCTGCCCATCACTTTTTCTTCCCCTTCTGTTCAATCGCTATCCTTCCATCTGTTGCAGATGATGATGATGATGATGATGATGATGATGATGATGGTGAGCTGCCCATTGATGGGAAGCGGTGCCACCATTAACTGCTTCAAACAGCAGCATTGCTTCAGCGCCCATTGATGGGAACTGGCGCTGACCTAACGAACCCCATGTATTGAGTGTGATTGCCTCCGCAGATGATGATGATGATGATGACGACAAGCCCCGCCCTGCGCCCTGCAATGCCGCCTGCCAGGCCAAGAAGCGCGCAGCCGAGCTGGCTCGCCGCCGCGCCATCATCTGCCAGCGCAACCCCAAGGCTGCCGGCTGCCCCAAGGCGCCCTCCAACCCGCCAAAGCGCGACGACGATGACGATGACGGTGCGCTGAAGCTGCTGCTGATATCTCACTGCTTCGTTGTTATGCTCTGCTGTTAGTGGCCTGCTGCGAGAAGGCTCTGTGGACACATCAACCATGCAATGCAGAACAGCGTTTGCCGTCTTCTGTCCCAGTTTCTGTGCTCACTGCAAGCTTCCGCTTTTTGCTCTGTGTGCAGACGATGATGATGATGATGATGGTGAGCTGCCCTTGCGGCCCGCATTGCTTTAAGCGGTGCCATCATTAACTGCTTCAACCAGCAGCATTGCTTCAGCGCCCATTGATGTGAACTCGCGCTGACCTAACGAACCCCATGTATTGAGTGTGATTGCCTCCGCAGATGATGATGATGATGATGACGACAAGCCCCGCCCTGCGCCCTGCAATGCCGCCTGCCAGGCCAAGAAGCGCGCAGCCGAGCTGGCTCGCCGCCGCGCCATCATCTGCCAGCGCAACCCCAAGGCTGCCGGCTGCCCCAAGGCGCCCTCCAACCCGCCAAAGCGCGACGACGATGACGATGACGGTGAGACTGGCTGCCTCTCGCTTAAGATGCATTGTGTATTGCTGCACTACCATGCCAAGTTGTAGCATTTGTTGATGCCGTGCAGGGAATGTGCCTTGCCTGCTTGCATTTTGCCCCATGTCCTTCCCTCTGGCCACTGCTGCTGTTTGCCGCCCCCAGGTCGCTTGACTCTGATGCAATGCCAGCGGCTTACACGTCTCTCAAACTAATCGCAGATGATGATGACGATGATGATGATGACGGCAAGCCCCGCCCCGCGCCCTGCAATGCCGCCTGCCAGGCCCGCAAGCGTGCTCAGGAGCTTGCCAAGAAGCGCGCGGAGGCTGCTAAGAAGCGCGCCGCCGCCCTGGCTGCCAAGAAGCGCGCGGAGGAGGCCGCCCGCAAGCGCGCCTTCTGCCGCCGCAACCCCGCGCCCGCCAGTGCCGCCGCGACGACGACGACGACGACGACCGCCGCCGCCGCCTGCTCCAGGTTGGCGGCGACGACGACCGCTGCTTCAACACCCTGCTGAGCGACCGGGAGCTCCTGGCCAAGGTGAGCGTTCTGTCCTGACACCAAGCTTTGAGTGGGGGCATCCTCTCTGCCTGCTTGCATTTCGGCTATCACTTTCAACCCGCCACTGCTTGCTCAGTTGCAGCTGCCAGTGGCATGACACGCGCTGCCCCTGCCGTGTTTGAGGTGTCTGCCACAACCTGACCCCTATCAACTTTCTGTTTTTTTGTTTCTGTCTCTCCCATCCTTCCAGATCCTTTCCTACCACGTGATCCCCGCCATTGAGCCCACCGCGGCCTGGCCCCGCACTGGCACCAGGGCTGTGGCGACCCTGTCTGGGGCCACCCTCCAGGTCAGCACCAGCTGGCAGCATCCTTGCCAGGGGGTCCAGTCGCTTGTCCTTGGCATGCCGCATCTCTCCGGCAAGGCCCACCGGGGCCCAACCCTTCTTGCGTGCTCTCCCCAAGAGGCAACCTGGATTTAGCGTGCTGTTGGCAGCTGCCTGCTCTCCCATCATGCCTCCCCATGTTCCCTTCCCCTCCCCTCCTCACTCTCCTGCTCTGTCCCTCTCGTTTCCCTGCCCTCGGCATCAATGGAATCCGCAGCTCAAGATGGACGACCGCGGTGACCGCTTTGAGGACTTTGAGATTGAGACACCGGGTGATGATAATGACGACGACACTGAGATGGTGCTGGGCGACCTGGCAGCGGGCCAGGGCCTGGTGCACATCATTGACGAGGTGAGGTTACATGATATGAGGGGGCAGCCGGGGAAGCGGTGACTCCTGGGAATGTGGCTGTGTGTTTGTGCGAGGTGGGCTGAGTGGGGTGAGCTGTTGTTGCTGCAGCCTGCGCACAGCTGCAGGCGCATGCTGGCACAGGCGCATGCCCGGCAGTTGAACGCCCGTCGTGAGCTTCGCCTCGCTTGTTTGCTCACTGCTCCTGCAACCTCCCCATGATGCTTCAGGTGCTGATCCCAAACTGAGCCTTGCGAGCCTGCTGTGGCTTGCTGCTGACGTAGCCTGAATTGGGCTGCCATCAAATCATTTCAGCAAGGAGCTGTGAGAATGCCGCGCCTTAGCCTTCTGAAGGTTGTGAATGCCTTTGTCTTGATTTGTCCCACTATCCACATCCCTCGCCTTCCCCGCCTGCACTTTTGTCTGCCTTGACAACTGTAATATGCCGCCCTGCTGTTGAGTGCTGTCCTATCCATTCCATGTGCCACTAAGGAAAAGATGTAACAGCATAGTCCAGCAGAGCAGCATGGTTTGCAGCAGCAAGCGCAGCGTTGCGGCAAGGTGTGCATGGCGGCTGAGGTGCACACGCAACAGGAGCAACTCAGGCACCAGCTGAAATGATGTGATGCCAGGCCAAGAGAACCAGGTGTTGCCCCCTTCCCCGCGCGTTTCAGAGATGAGCTATGATAAGCTGCACTGCCACAGCCCGGAGGCACCGCCGCTGACGCGCTGTAGGTTGTTGTTGGAGGTATGGACAGGCATTGATAACACCGGTGGTATGAACGTTGGGGGTTGCACCACACCCCAACAAAGTCCTGTTTCCTCAGCAGGTGCATGGCAGGGAAGCTGGAGCGCTGCACACTCGAGGAGGTGAAAGTGCGGCAGCACGAGAACATTTAGTGTTCAATATGCTTGCCACTGGCTGCAGCGGCCAGCATGCAGCCTGGCATCGGCTCCAACATCCCGTGGAGTTGTTTAACATGATCAGCTCTGTCAGGCAGTTGGCAGCTCAGCAGACGACGGGGGGATCGGCTGTACTACTGTGGGCAGGGCAGCAGGCTGTTGCCCAGCTCTCAGCAGCGGCAGAAACCGCCCAGATCGTGTCCAGGTGCCCATGGGTGCCTCATGACAGACTGGGGGAGGCTGCAGGCCTGCCTCGGCTACCGCAGGCGGCTACCGCAGGCGGCTACCGCTGCAGGCATGCGGGCCTGCATGCCTTGCTTGATGGAGGCAGGGCCAAGCCTTAAAATGACATTAGGCGCTGCTCCACAAACTCAACGGGGCAGGTGTGGGGTTAGTCGAGTCAACAAAGGGTGTGTCCACCTTCAAAGATGCAGCGGACGGACTGCGCGTGATAGATGCCAGGATATTCAAAGGTTCTAGGGTTTGAAGCTGAGCCCACAGCTGCTCCACGAGCCGTAGCTGATAATGTTATCATGTTCATGAGAACACGGTAGTGCAACACGGTGTGTGCAACACGGGCTCTATAAATCGCATGATTGAGGTGTCCTCGCACACATCACTGTCCTTCATTGATCGTTCTCCATCCCTGGTCATCGCGCGATCCCCGACTGGCGCACTATGCGCAGCAAAGTCTGTGCCAGCCTTGTGCTGGCGGCCGGGCTCCTGCTCCTGGCTTCTGGTGAGCACTTTGTGAGCATCGAAGTGCGCTGTGACGCCCGCTTCCAGCCTCAATGGCCAGCCGCGGGGTCATTGCCTCCGGCTGCCGCTGCCGGCTGCGGGCAGGTGCAACCGCCCTGTGCTGGTTGCGCCGAGTGCCAGGTCCCAAAGTCAGACTGGCAGACCAGCTTCTGGGCTTTCCCTGCACAGCAGCCACAACTGCCCCGCTATGTTTCCACAATGGAGGAAGGGGCTGGTCTCTTCCCCGTCTGCGGGCTGCTGTTTACCGCTGCAGTGCTGACGTTACTGCGCTGCTGAGCACCGTGGCAGTGCTAACCCCCCCCCTCCCCCGCAGCCCCGTGCGCGCCGATGACGGAGCTGCTGGCGGCGAGGAGTGTGACCAGTTTGCACCCAGCATCTACGACGCAATCGTGAAGGCCAAGCTGACCTATCTGCAGCGCGCCGTGGACGTGAGTGACGCACACAGGGGCTGGGCGGTGGTGCAGTGACAGGGGTGCAGTGAAGGTCCTGGCGGCTTACCGGCGCTTACCGGCGCCTTGCGCAGCTCCAAAAGGGCACTCATTGCACAAGCTGACCAGCAGCGGCTATATGCAGCAACTACGTGGTTGCATGGCATGCCATGGTAGCTGCACCGCTGGCCCACTTGCGCGCTGCTGCACCAGACTCCCCTGCTAGGGTGCACCCAGCAACCACTGCTTAACCCCCTGCCTCGCTTTGCCTGCTTGTGCGCCTCCCACCTTGCAGGCTGCCGGGCTGACCGAGGTTCTGTCCAACTCCACCCTGGAAGCCACCCTGCTGGCGCCCAGCAGTGAGTGACCAGCCTCCATCCGGTCCCATGCACGCTTGTCGCATTGCCGAACATGCCAAAATTGCAGTTGCTCATGAGAGCACTGCCTCTTGCTCCCACCCAACTGCGTTCTCTGTCAGCAACTACGTCTCTCTTGCGTTTTCTTGCCCTGAACGCTTTGGATCGCCCCCTCTGCTCCCCACGCCTCTCCACAACAGCTGCCCCCTCCATCAACATTGCCCCCTCGCTGACGCACACCTGCCCTTGCCAACCGCAGACAGCGCTTTCCTGGAGCTGTTTGATGATGACTGCGACGGTGAGGATGATGATGATGATGATGATGATGGCGAGGAGGACAGTGTGCAGGGCCGTAAGCTGCTGGACGACGACGACGATGATGATGGTGAGGCTGCCTTATGCTGCTGGGCGTTGGTGATGCGGGGCCGAACAGCGGGCGGCTGCCTGGATTGCCACCTCCCTGGCGCGGGCGCTGTCTGGAGCAGCACGGCTAACTCCATGCCCCGTCCTCCCTGTGCTTTCCCACCTGCAGACGATGATGATGATGATGATGACGACGACGGTGCGCCCCTATGCCGCAAGGCCTGCCTGCATGTTGCAACAGCCACTCAGCCATGCCTGTTGGCCAGCCAACCTCTGATGCCTCCGCGCCCCACCCTCTCTGCAGACAAGGGATGCAACGCTGCCTGCCGCCGTAGGCGCCAGGCGGCCGCCGCAAGCGGGCCGCAGCTCGCCGTCGCGCCGCCCTCGCCCGCCAGCGCGCCCTCGCCCGTCGTCGCGCCGCCCTCGCCCGCAAGCGCGCCCTGGCCGCCCGCAGCGCGCCCAGGCGGCCGCCCGCAAGCGCGCCTTCTGCCGCCGCAACCCCCGTGCCCGCCAGTGCCGCCGCCGCGCGACGACGACGACGACGACGACCGCCGCCGCCGCCTGCTCCAGGTTGGCGATGACGACAACAACAACTGCTTCAACAGCCTGCTGAGCAACAGGGAACTTCTGGCCGAGGTGAGAGCGTACCCCGACACCAAGCTTTGGGTTGGGGTAGTCTCTTTGCCTGCTCGCACTCCGGCTATCCACCATCCTGCCAGGGCACAGTTGCAGCTGTCCCTGCCGTGTTTTCGCTTTCTGCCACAACCTGACCCCTGTCAACCTCGTTCCTGGTCCCTCCCATCCTTCCAGATCCTTTCCTACCACGTGATCCCCGCCATTGAGCCCACCGCGGCCTGGCCCCGCAATGGCACCAGGGCTGTGGCGACACTGTCTGGGGCCACTCTCCAGGTCAGCACCAGCTGGCAGCAGCCTTGCCAGGGGGTCCAGTCGCTTGTCCTTGGCATGCCGCATCTCTCCAGCAAGGCATACCCGGTCACCCACCCTCCTTGCGTGCTCTCCCCAAGAGGCAACCTGGATTGAGCGCGCTTGCTGGCAGCCGCTGGCTCTTCCAACATCCCTCCCCACTTTCCCCTCCCCTCCCCTCCTCACCCTTCCGTTCCCTGCCCTCGGCATCAATGGAATCCGCAGCTCAAGATGGACGACCTGGATGACCGCGATGACGGCTTTGAGGACTTTGAGATTGAGACGCCGGGTGATGATGACGACGACGACGCCGAGATGGTGCTGGGCGACCTGGCAGCGGGCCAGGGCCTGGTGCACATCATTGACGAGGTGAGGTTATATGATATGAGGGGGGCAGCAGGGGAGCGGTGACTCCTGGGAATGTGGCTGTGTGTTTGTGTGAGGTGGGCTGAGTGGGGTGAGCTGTTGTTGCTGCAGCCTGCGCACACAGCTGCAGGCGCATGCTGACACTGGCGCATGCCCGGCAGATGAACGCCCGTTGTGAGCTTCGCCTTGCTTGTTTGCTCACTGCTCCTGCAACTCCCCATGGTACTTCAGGTGCTGATCCCGAACTGAGCCTTGCTGGTTTGGTTGCCGCGGCCGCTGCGCATCGAGTCCGCGGTTGTAGTCTGAACGTGCGCTGGCGCTTGGGCAAGACATCCAATCCCGCAATCACAGACCTTTATGATAATAATCAAGAAGAGTGCTTTGAATTCAATAAATTCAATAAGTGTGTGCCCTTCTTCCCGAAACGAGCAGTACTGCTTGAACTAGTCATGAAGCAACCCCCAACACCACTTCACCTCCGAACACTGCCCCTTTTGTGCGCCCCTGATTAGAAGATTTCTGATTATTGATGCTGATGTAACCCTCCGACTAGTCAAGACAAAAGGCTCATGGGGAAGCCTCAAGGATTGGCTGTACTACTGTGGACAGGGCAGTAGGCTGTTGCCCAGCTATCAGCAGCGGCAGAAACCGCCCAGATCGTGTCCAGGTGCCCATGGGTGTCTCATGACAGGCGGGAGGCTGCATGTGACAGCACGGCATTTCTGCCCTCCAGAACCTACATCAAGTGTAAGACATCAACAGTAGCCAAGCCGGAGGCACAGCCTCAGGCCTTGTCCCTGCCTGTGGCTGTGCTGCTAGACCGCTGCTGTTGCACTGCAGGCCTGCCTCGACTACCGCAGGCGGCTACCGCTGCAGGCATGCAGGCCTGCATGCCTTGCTTGATGGAGGCAGGGCCAAGCCTGAGAATCACATCAGGCGCTGCTCCACAAACTCAACGGGGCAGGTGTGGGGTTAGTTGAGTCAACAAAGGGTGTGTCCACCTTCAAAGATGCAGCGGACGGACTGGCGTGATAGATGCCAGGATATTCAAATGTTCTAGGGGAAGCTACAGCCCACAGGTGCTCCACGAGCCGTAGCCGATAATGTTATCATGTTCATGAGAACACGGTGGTGCAACACGGTGTGTGCAACACGGGCTCTATAAATCGCATGATTGAGGTGTCCTCGCACACATCACTATCCTTCATTGATCGTTCTCCATTCCTGGTCATCGCGCGATCTCCGACTGGCGCACTATGCGCAGCAAAGTCTGTGCCAGCCTTGTGCTGGCTGCCGGGCTCCTTCTCCTGGCTTCTGGTGAGCACTTTGTGAGCATTGGGGTGCGGTGCGACGTCCGCTTCCAGCCTCAATTGCCAGCCGTGGGGGCCTTGCCGACGGCTGACGGCGGCAGGTGCAACCCATCCGGTGCCGGTTGTGCCGAGTGTCAGGTCCCCCTATCAGACTGACTGGCAGTCCAGCTTCCGGCCTTCCCCTGCACAGCAGCCAAAACTGCCCCCGCTATGCTTCCACGGGAAGGGGCTGATCTCTTCCCCGTCAGCGGGCTGCTGCTCACCGCTGAAGGAATGGCTGCCGTTGCTGCGCTGCTGACCAACTCCCACCCCACCCGCCCGCAGCCCCTGTGCGCGCCGATGACGGCGAGGAGTGCGACAAGTTTGCACCCAGCATCTACGACGCAATCGTGAAGGCCAAGCTGACCTATCTGCAGCGCGCCGTGGACGTGAGTGACGCACACAGGGGCTGGGCGGTGGTGCAGTGACAGGGGTGCAGTGAAGGTCCTGGCGGCTTACCGGCGCAGCTTCACAAGGGCACTCATTGCACAAGCTGAGCAGCAGCGGCTGTACACATCAACTACGTGGTTGCATGGCATGCCATGGCAGCTGCACCGCAGGGCCACCTGCGCTCTGCACCAGACTCCCCTGTTGGGCTGCACCCAGCAACCACCCGCCTACCCTCCTGCCTTGCTTTGTCTGCTTGTGCGTCTCCCGCTTTGCAGGCTGCTGGGCTGACCGAGGTTCTGTCCAACTCCACCCTGGAGGCCACCCTGCTGGCGCCCAGCAGTGAGTGACCAGCCGCCATCCGGTCCCCTTGCACCCTTGTTGCATTGCAGATGTCACAATTGCAACTGCTCATGGGAGCACTGCCTCCTGCCCCCACCCAACTCCGGTCTCTGTCAGCAACTACGTCTCTCTTGCGTTTTCTTGCCCTGAACGCTTTGGATCGCCCCCTCTCCTCCCCACGCCTCTCCACAACAGCTGCCCCCTCCATCAACATTGCCCCCTCGCTGACGCACACCTGCCCTTGCCAACCGCAGACAGCGCTTTCCTGGAGCTGTTTGATGATGACTGCGACGGTGAGGATGATGATGACGATGATGATGATGGCGAGGAGGACGGTGTGCAGGGCCGCAAGCTGCTGGACGACGACGACGATGATGATGGTGAGGCTGCCTTATGCTCCTGGGCGTTGGTGATGCGGGGCCGAACAGCGGGCGGCTGCCTGGATTGCCACCTCCCTGGCGCGGGCGCTGTCTGGAGCAGCACGGCTAACTCCATGCCCCGTCTTCCCTGTGCTTTCCCACCTGCAGACGATGATGATGATGATGACGATGACGGTGCGCCCCTATGATGCTGCAAGGCCTGCCTGCATTTTGCGAATTTTGGGTTATTCTGCAACAACTGCTCGGCCATGCCTGTTGGCCAGCCAACCCCTGATGCCTCTGCGCCCCGCCTTTCTGCAGACAAGGGTTGCAACGCTGCCTGCCGCCGTAGGCGCCAGGCGGCCGCCGCAAGCGGGCCGCAGCTCGCCGTCGCGCCGCCCTCGCCCGCAAGCGCGCCCTCGCCCGTCGTCGCGCCGCCCTCGCCCGCAAGCGCGCCCTGGCCGCCCGCAAGCGCGCCCAGGCGGCCGCCCGCAAGCGCGCTCTCTGCCGCCGGAACCCCGGCGCCCGCCAGTGCCGCCGCCGCGACGACGACGACGACGACAATGAGGAGGACCGCCGCCGCCGCCTGCTCCAGGTTGGCGAAGACAACTGCTTCAACAGCCTGCTGAGCAACAGGGAACTTCTGGCCGAGGTGAGATTTTTGCACCGACACCAAGCTTTGGGTGGGGGTAATCTCTTTGCCTGCTTGCATTTCGGCTGTCCATCATCCTGCCAGTGCACAGTTGCAGCTGCCCCTGCCGTGTTTTCGCTTTCTGCCACGACCTGACCCCTGTCAACCTCGTTCCTGGTCCCTCCCATCCTTCCAGATCCTTTCCTACCACGTGATCCCCGCCATTGAGCCCACTGCGGCCTGGCCCCGCAATGGCACCAGGGCTGTGGCGACCCTGTCTGGGGCCACCCTCCAGGTCAGCGCCAGCTGGCAGCAGCCTTCCCAGGGGGTCCAGTCGCTTGTCCTTGGCGTGCTGCATCTCTCCGGCAAGGCCCACCGGGTCCCCCACCCTCCTTGTGTGCTGTCCACAAGAGGCAACCTGGATTCAGCGCGCTGTTGGCAGCCGCCTGCTCTCCCATCATGCCTCCCCATGTTCCCTTCCCCTCCCCTCCTCACTCTCCCGCTCTGTCCCTCTCGTTCCCCTGCCCTCAACATCAATGGAATCCGCAGCTCAAGATGGACGACCTGGATGACCGCGATGACGGCTTTGAGGACTTTGAGATTGAGACGCTGGGTGATGATGATGACGACGACGCCGAGATGGTGCTGGGCGACCTGGCAGCGGGCCAGGGCCTGGTGCACATCATTGACGAGGTGAGGTTGTATGATATGAGGGGGGCAGCCGGGGAGCGGTGACTCCTGGGAATGTGGCTGTGTGTTTGTGTGAGGTGGGCTGAGTGGGGTGAGCCGCTGTTGCTGCAGCCTGCGCACAGCTGCAGGCGCATGCTGACACTGGCGCATGCCCGGCAGTTGAACGCCCGTCGTGAGCTTTGCCTCGCTTGTTTGCTCACTGCTCCTGCAACCTCCCCACGGTGCTTCAGGTGCTGATCCCGAACTGAGCCTTGCTGGTTTGGTTGCCGCGGCCGCTGCGCATCGAGTCCGCGGTTGTAGTCTGAACGTGCGCTGGCGCTTGGGCAAGACATCCAATCCCGCAATCACAAACCTTTATGATGATAATCAAGAAGAGTGCTTTGAATTCAATAAATTCAATAAGTGTGTGCCCTTCTTCCCGAAACGAGCAGTACTGCTTGAACTAGTCATGAAGCATCCCCAACACCACTTCACCTATGAACACTGCCCCTTTTGTGCGCCCCTGATTAGAAGATTTCTGATTATTGATGCTGATGTAACCCCCGACTAGTCAAGACAAAAGGCTCATGGTGTGAGTGCCTGCTGCGATGCAGCCATGCAGCTGCCCGCTGGCCTGCCGCCCGCTGGTCATAGCCATGCTGACCACGGCCAGCGAAGTTTCTGCACCCCGCACGTGATTCCGTCACCGTTGCAATTTTATTTGCACCATCGAGGCGGCGGCAATTCTTCGCAGCTAAGCCCATGACCGCTTGCGTGGTGCCGTTCAGTGCAGGACACCAGCGGGTCTGCAGACATTCAATACGATGCACGTTGCCGATCACGGCCCCCAGGTGCCGCAGGCCCACACTGCCCGCCCCGCCGCCAACGGCGGCAAAGGCAGGCCTCTGTTCGAGCTGGCAGGCCCAGCCATGCATCTTTTTACCCTGCCCTTTGTTCTTTGCTGAAGGACATGCTCGGAGGCGGCTGCGCAAGCGCGCTCCGCACTGCGCCGGCTGCGTGACGCCGCGTCCGAGGGCGACGCGGCGTTGCTGGGGGCGCGTCGCCGCGCCGCCTCACCGTGCGCCTGCCGCTGCCGTCGCCGGAGGCTGGGGACGATGCGGTGCGGGCGTACAGCCAGGCGGACTGGCCTGGCGGCATCCTGCAGCGCTTCCGCCGCTTGCGGCCGCTCATTGAAGCCGGCTTCCTGGACGGTTACAGCCCAGAGGTGCTTCTCTTGGTTGTTGGTTGGGAGGGGCTGCACGGCTTGAGGGGAAGCACGCAGTGCAGCACCCAGCATGGCCGCACGCTCCCGCTGTGCATGCATCGCAACCGAGCTAAGCTGCACGGCTGGGTTGCGCCAAAAAGGCGCTCCCCTGTTCCGCTGCACGCAGTTTGTCGGGATGCTGGAGTCCCCGGCTGACGGCATCGGAGTGTGGCGAGCGGCGGGCGGCTCCCTCACCGTCGTCTGCCAGGCAAGCCGCTGCTGCTCCCCACGGCAGCGTGGGAGTGTCTGCGCTCCGGCCGCGCCTGCTGGCGCTGCACCTGCCTGCAGCGAACGCCGGACGATGGCAGGTGCTGCCGCTCCCACACACGCCGTCGTCCGCTCTCCTTCCTTCCCCGCTCGGGCTCTGCAGGTGGGCAACCTCAACTTTGCGCCCTTTGCCCGCCTGTGCGCGGGCGAGTTTGGGGCGGCTGTGCTGGAGCCACAGCACACGATTGTGGCGGTGAACCCAACCTGGACTAGCTCCGCGACATTGGGCAGGTGGGAGGGCACCCACCGCATTGCACCGCATGGTGTACTGCCTGCCTGCCTGCGGGCTGCTGCCGACCGCCGCAACACATACTTCTGTTGTGGGGGGGGCTTGCTTCCCTCTGAGGCTGCATTACCGGGTCCGCCGCACGCCCCCGCAGCTGTGGGACAGGAAGCTGAGGGCGGCGGCAGCGGCACTCATCGACGACCCCAGCGCCTGGCTGCCGCTGTACCACCTGGGAGACGTGCGTACCGCCCGTGGAGGCACCGGCTTCCTGTACCGCTCCTGGCCCCACGGCTGGCAGCTGCACTCCACCTGCGGCCAGGGAGACGAGGAGGCGGCGGCGCTGGACGGCCCGCCGCTGCTGGTCACCCCGCACGGCCCAGCCGCGAGCAGGTAGCAGAGGCGCTGGATGCGGCGCTCGCGGAGCAGCGGGCGGCGGAGAGGGAGCGGCAGCCGCGGCGGTGGCGGTGGTAGCCCTGTGCAGTGCACGGCGCCAGCGGGCGCTGCTCCTCTGCAGAGCTGCTCAACCACAGCTACCAGTGTCGTACCGCGGCCCCTTGATGCCTCACTTGCACCCTGCAGCCACCCTTCGCCCTCGCCTGACGCCGTCCTCGCTCATCCACTGCTCTTATCTATCTTCACAACATCGTGCGTTTCATGGTATATGAGGTGTCGGTGTAAGGACTACGCATTCAGCAGTGCAGCTTCAAGTCTGGTTGGTACCATCATTGCACGCCTCCACACTCTCAAGGGAGCTTGACTGCTTTCACAGGCGTGCAGCCACACCACAAACCAGCAGGCTGCCGATGCTGGGGCCTGGCTCGTCAGAACAGGTGCAGCGGGGTAACGGGTGAGAAGGTGGGAACAACGTCGGCTGCAAGAAAATCCGCAGTACTGCCAGCCAGCTGGCGCCTTGCACCCGTGTGCTGTCAGTGCGCGTTGGTGTCCCGCAGCGCGCCCGCGCCTTGCTGCCGCTCTGAGGCGTGACAGCCAGCTTGGCCCTGCCGGCGGCGCCCGCCAGCGGGGACGGGCCCGGCGTGGCGCGCTTGGCGCCCCCGGGTGCCCTCGCCCGCCTTTCGAACCGGCCCAAGCTCCACCGTTGACAACGAGAGAGTTGGAGGCAGACGGGTGAGGATGCTTCTGTGAGCTCAAGCCAGCCGGCGGCCAGGATGGCAGGTGCCATGCTGTGGCGCCGACAGCACCCTGTCCGCCCCCAGACCCTACGCAAGCACACCTGGGCTGCCCGAGAGGCAAAGTTGAGCGAGCAGAGGGACTCCTGGGCAGATGCAGCCTGCATCGAACAATCGAGAAAAGCAGCGCACCCCGGTGGAGGGACTTGCACAGCAGCGGCGTGCGTCGCCGCTGGACGCAGGCAGGCCGCCGCCGACCGTGCTGGAGGGCTCCGCCGGCGCGCTGCCCCCAGCCACCCTGCTCAGCACCCACCTCTGGCGAGATGCAGCAGACCAGCAGCACCTTGCTGCTGCCGCACAGGCTGTCCTGCAGCACCTGCGCCAGGGTTCGGGGGGGCGGGGGGCAACCGCCCTCAGCACACCAGCTCATCACATTTGCAGGACTTGCAGTCGACCAGCAGAGGCCTGGCGTCCTTGGGACCCCCCCCCACCCCCATGGACCGTCCCGCTGTGCCGTCCCGCCCACCTGCGTCAGCTTGGAGTTGCGGTACGGCACGTGCCCGCCCCTGGCCTGCAGCGCCGCAATCACATCCCCCAGCGCCGACAGCGAGCGGTTGATGGCCTGGGCCTCCTTCAGCTGCTGCCCGGACACCTCGCTCTTGGCGATGCGCTCTGAGCCTGCAGGGGGGGGGGGGGGGGTATAAGGGCGGGCTGAGAGGGCAGAGGGGGCTGGGCTGGGCGGGAGGAAGGGATGGAGGGAGGGCGGAGGGGATGTGAGGAAAGGGAGGTGGGCGCGCTTTGGGAGGGAAAGACGCAATGGCGTGGGAGGCGACTGGGGCGGCCCGGGAAGGCAGGGCAGGCCGGTAAGCAGGGGAGGGATGGAGGAACGGGAGGGGCGAGAGGGCGTGTGGGTGAAAGTGGTGGGAGGGGAGGGTGCTGTGGAGGCAGGGCAAAGGCGCCAGGGCGCTTGCCGCCGCCCGCAGACTCCCGTGCAAGCCCCCTCCACCCCCACCCGCCGCCCCCACCTTACCACACACACACATACACACACACACACACACACCTGCCAGGTCGACAAGATGCAGCACCGAGGTGCGGCCCTGCGCATCCGCCAGCCGCACCGACAGCAGGGCGTGGGAGCGGGAGGAGTGCGCGTTGAGCGAGGTGGCGGCGGTGGCGCGGTTGCCGCTGCCCTCTGCAGCAGTGGGCGGGACGTGGGTGGGGTGGATGAGTGTGGCGGGGGCGTGCATGTGTTCTTTCAAGGCGGGGTTGCAAGATGATGGGCAGTCGGGCAAACCCTGAACCCCTTTGCGGGGCAGTCAGCTTATGAGCAACATCGCCGGCTTCGGCAGCAGCGGCTTAAAGGAGGAGCCCAAGCAGCAGCAGCAAGCCGCCGCCCCACCTGTCAGCACGGAGAGGACGTCGCCCACGCTCGCCACCTGGCGCCAGCTCAGCCCGGCACCCGCTCCTGCCCCGCCGCCAGCTGCCCCGCCCCCATGGCCGACACGTCCAGCGACCGCTGCTGCTGCCCGGCGGCAGACGCGCGGGTGGGGCTCGCAAATGCGGAGGTGGCGGGGGCGGCGGCGGCGCCTCTGGCGCCAGCAGGTCGCGCAGGCCCTCATTGTACACTTCCAGCATGCTGCAGCGGCAGGGGATGGGAAGCGCGCGGTTGCTCTGATTAGTTTGTCTGAAACAATGAAACAAAAAATGAAAGGGGGAATGGCTTTAACATCTGAGCCCAGCCGCTGCAAAGCGAAGGAGCTGAAGGAAGACCCCCAGAGCAGGGCAGCCTCTGCCCCGAGCTTGAGAGCCTGCCCAGCAGCATCCGCACCGCACCCGTAGAATGGCCCTCCTATCCCCCAGCCACACACAGCCAGCCACACACATCCTGGCGCACCTGACGCTGATGGTGCGGCGGTGGCCGTCGGCTGCCTCTGCGTCGGTGATGGCGAAGAGCGCCTGCAGAGCGCGCACCGCCAGCCCGGGCGCTTCGGGAGGGCCCATCATCGTGTGCGTCTTGCCGCTGCCCGTCTGGCCGTAGGCAAGGATGCAGGCGTTGTAGCCATCGGCGCAGGACCTGAAGCAGGGAGCGGGGCGGGAGGGTGGGCTGCGGCGGGCGGTGCTGACAGGCGCGCGGGGACCTGCCGCAGTTGACAGGAGGGAGTGGGCACACGCGTCAGGGCTTGCGAGGAAGAGCTGTGGGTGGGGAGAGAGGGAGCGAGGGCAGGCAGGCGAGGCAGGCTACGCAGGGTGGAACACGGGCTGTGGGACCAGGGGTGCAAGGCCAGGGTGCAGGCGGCGGCAGCCAGGGTTTGCGAGGGCCGCGGCATGCACCGGAGCGCGGCAAACTGTACCACGCCTGTCCCGCCCTCAGCAAATCAACGACCGCGCGACTCTGGCAAGCTGCGTGTGGCCGAGAGGAACGGGCGCGCTGCGTGCGCAGCGTGCACAGCGTGCGCGGCGCACCTGATCAGCGGCGACACCTCGTCAAACACTTCCTCCTGCGGCAGTGAGCGGCGGCGGAGCGGCGGCGGAGGTGAGGAGCGGCGGCGTGTCTCACGTGTGTGTGTGTGTGTGTGTGGTTTGGGGGCGGCGGCGGGGGACCACCCGCCCCCGAGGCATCAAGCAGGCGACGTGCGGCGGCTTCCAGCCAGCCGAGCCTGCGTCGTTGCTGGATAGCAATGCCGACGCTGGCATTGGGAAGGCCCCTTGCCCCTCCACTTTGCTCCTGAACTCAAACAAGCAGCTTGCGCCCCCGGCCCCGCTCCCACCTGGCTCGCTCCTCCGCCAAACACCGAGTCGAACTCAAACTCCTGCTGCCGCCGCTCCGAGGCGTGGACGCAGATGGAGCCCGGGTAGGGGAACGTCACAGCACAGGCGTCAGGGGCGCCATCCGCGTCAGCTGCAGCGCACGAATCGCCGCCCGCGCTGCAAGTGGAGTGGGGATGGAAGCTGCTGGGGCTGCGCACCAAGCGCATGTTGTGTTGTGCGCAGGCCATGGCAGCGCGCCAGCTCTCAGCGCAAGCCAGGAACGACATTGGCGGAGGTAGGTGCAGGCTGGCACCGTGCGACCCGCCCCATGTTCTGCCGCACAGCCCAGCACAGCGCAGGCAGCCGGGAGCCGGGCCCAGCAGCGCCGCCGCCGCAGCGCCGCCCCGCCCACCTCAGCGCGGGCGCACGCGGCAGCACACCCGGATGTTGCCGCGCAGCACCTGCAGCTGCTCGTGCACCCTGCGCCGCTCCAGCCGCTCCTGCAGGGCGGGTTCGGTGAGAGGGTGGGGCGGCGGCGGGATGGGGGCGCAGCGCCCGCCACCCACCGACGTGACACAGGCACGGAACACCGCATAGCAGAGAGCGGGCAGCAGCCTCGGCACTGCAGCATTCTGTTCTGAACGTGAGGGGCGGCAGCAGTGAGATGCCAACAGCTGTGCCAGCTGGCGCCACCCCAGCACCTGCAGGAAGCGACGCTGGAAGTCCTCCGCCGCCACCTGGGCGCGCTCCAGCCGCAACCGAGTCTCATTCAACTCCTGCGCAGGCGACGGCGGGGAGGAGGGGGAGGCGAATGTGGGTGCGAGCCAGAGGAGTGAGGCGGACCGAATGCGCCGGCAGAGAGGAGGGTGCCACGCCGGGAGCAGGCAGAAAGCGGAACGGTCGGACAGGAAGGATGGCTCGGAGGCAGCGCGCACATGGGAGCGATGCCGGGCCCAGGCGAGAGGGTGGCAAAGGCGGGGTGGCGAGGCTGCAGCGCACCTGGGCCAGCGAGGCACGAGCAGCACGTAGCACCTCGGCCTCGGCGCCGGCGCCCGCAGCCTCCTCTGCCGCCGCCCCCAGCCGGCGCTGAAGCTCCTCGGCGTCGCCGCGGCTGGCCTGCAGCTGCCGCTGCAGCTCGGCGGCGGCCGCCTGCGCGGCTCCCAGCTGCTGCCGCAGCGCAGCGGCGGCCGTCGCTGCGCTCGCAGCGGTGGCCTCTGCGGCGGCACGCGCTGCCCCCGCATCGCTCGCCTCCAGCCGCAGAGCTGCCAGCTGCTCAGCGGCTGCCGCAAGCGCGGAGCGGTCAGCAGCGGCGGCTGCCGCCGCCGCCGCCTGCTTCCCATCGGCGGCTGCCGCGGCTGCGGCGGCCTGCGCGGCGGCGGCTGCGGCAGCGGCCTGCTGCGCAGCGGCCAGCGCTTGCCGGGCCGACTCCAGCTCCAGCTGCAGGCTGGCTTCCGCCTCCTCCAGCCGCTGCTTGTCTGCCTTGAGCGACTGCAGCTTGCGGATGGTGATGAGGAGCGCCTTGGCCGTCGCCTCCTTCGTCACCTGGCTCAGCTGGGCCTGCTGCGCCTCGCCGTCACCCACCCTGCACACGAGGCAGCGGGACGCGCGGGTGGGTGCGGTCACGGCTGTCAGCCTGCATGCTGGTGAAGGACGGTTGTGGGCATGGCAGCAAAAACGGAGAAGTTCGGTGCTCACACGTAGGCGATGCCTGCGTCCAGCCCCTGCTGCGCCTTCTTCAGCAGCACGCCGAAACGGTCGAGCAGGCCACCCTCCTCGCCAGGGCCGCCGCCCCCAGCCTCCGAGGCATACAGCTTTTCCTCCAGCTCAGCGATGCGGGCCACCAGGCGGGGCACCTGCAGGGAAAAGAGCCGACGGAAGTGGAGGGGGTGGCGTGGGTGGGGAGTGGGGGGCAAGCCGGTCGCTCTGCGTGACAGGGGCCAACAGGCGGCGGCAGGTGGGGCGGCGCGTCACCAGCAGCTCCTCGTCGGCCGCCAGCATCCTGTCGGTGGACGCCGGGACAGCGCTACGAGGGACCGAGGACAACAAGTCGCTCAGGCGCTGCTGCTGTGCCATTGGAGCAATTTTGAGTGGGCACGGTTGGACAGGTCGACCAAACGCAAGTGTGTCATGCGTAATCGCGATGTCGAAGCTATTCTAGCGCAGACAGAGGCTCTGTCGACGGCAAAAGGTATCGACAGACCCTTGGTGGCACTGCGGTGTGCACGTCGCGCTGACCGTGCCGCGCATGCCACATTCTGAGCTTTGGTGGGCCGCTGCAACGCTGCTGCCATCCTTGTTGCCCTGCTCCTATCTGTGTTACTGGTGAAGGGCATTTCTGGGTTACTGGGGCTTGTACCCCCGTTGCGGCCATCTGCCGCTCCGTTGCACTGAGCCTGAAGGGGTGCGGGCGCACCATGAATAATAAGAAGCGTTGAAGACTACATTGCGCAAACTCGCCGCCTCTGAAAGCGCAGTGGGCTGCTGCCGGCTTTCCCCTCTCTGCCAACTCCCGCCGCAAGCTCTCCCAGGCATCTAGGTGGGCCTCGTACAGTTGTCGAATATTGTTGAATTCTGCTTGTCGGCCCCGCGGGGCCACCACTACCACAACGGTTCAAACCGCTTCCCTGACAGTGCAGGCTGAGCAAGCAGCTGAGTCTGGCACCCTCACCGGCGCAGGCAATTGTTGTTGAGCCACGATGGCGCCTCGATCGATGGGCGAGGGACTTGGAGGCGCCCTTGCCCCCAGCACCAGCGCGGGTCCTGGCCTCCACCGCCGCTCCGACCTGCAGCGCGCGGGCAGCGGCAGTGAGCAGCGCCGGCGGCACCAGCCCGGCTCCCCCTCTGCGCGAGGCGGCGGCAGGATGACGAGGGCACGCGGGGTGCTGGCGGACTCGCGCTGGCAGCTGCTGGGGTTGTTGGTCGCTGGTCTGCTGGTGGGTGCTGCAGGGAAGCTGACGTGCCAGCCATGCCAGTTGAAAGGTTGCACTGGCCGGCCTCCTGCCGTCTGTCTCCCCCGCGCCTTGACACAGCCCCATGGTCGCTGCTTCTCGGCTGGGATGCAGCGCCACCAGCCGGGCGCGGGGTGTTTCTCGTGGCCCGCAGCCCTGCTGAGGGAATCTTTGTTGCTGCCATGGGTTGGCCTGTCACGCGACCGCAGGCTTTCCACCCCACGCGGCCCCTCCCTCCGCTCCACTCCCTTCCCTGCAGCTGCACTCGATGACCGCCAAGCACACGCAGCCCTGGCTGGCGGCGACGTCTTCCAGCCTGGGGGCGGCGTGGCCATACGCGGCCTGCCCCTTGCCAACGGCGAGGGCGGCGCCGCTGGCGAGGCCTCCTCGCGATCGCGAGCGCTGGTCGAACAGCACGAGCCGGGCAGCGGCGGCGGCAGCAGCGGCGGCACGCTCGCCGCCCTCACCGCCGCCGCGGCCGGCTTGGTGGCGACGCGGCGCGGGCGCCGCCGCCCGCCCCCATCCCAAAGGCCTGGCTGGAGGTGGGCCCTGCTGCGGCTGCGCCCGGTGTGCTGTGCTTGGGTGCACTGCTGGCACCTGTGCTGACGTGTGTGGCCTGGGCAGGATGCAAGGCAGCCTATGCTTCTGAGCCGCTGAAAGAGCGTGCAGGGGGCGACTTGTGCTGTGCCCGCTATCACCGCTTGCATGGCATGCCCGCTGTGCGGCTTGCAGGGCGGCACGCTCGGCCAGTGGCCCAAACCGTACCGCAACAAGACACGACAGGTGGGGCTGGTGACACGGGCAGTACCATCAGGGGACCCCGCTGGCGCGGCTCCCGTCTCCGCCGCTGCAGCCGCTTACTGCCTGCACGCAGCTGTTTGGCGGTACCGCTTGTGCAGGTGGTGCCCAACTCTGTGTACCAGTGGCGCTGCACGCCCGACGCCGCCAACTTCACGCTGGCTGCCGCCACCCACAACCCCCTCCTCCAGTCCAGTGAGTGCAGCTCAGCTCTCTGGCCGCTGGGAGCCTGGGTTGTTTGGGGAGCAGACAGCGATTCCGCCTGTGAAGCCCTTGTTCACACGCGCACCACCTCCCAGCCGGGCCCCCACCTCCGCGCTCGGGCGCCTCGTCCCATCGCTGTCCTCGCCCCAAGTGTGGGCTTTCACCCACCCCTCGTGCCGCCACTGTCTGACGCTGCGCCGCCTCGCCGTGCCGCAGCCGAGTGGCGGCAGAAGTACGGCGATGAGGTGTCGATGTACAAGTGGTGCCGAGAGGGCCTCCCCGAGGAGGTGCCGCAGCTGCAGCCGGTGCGCCGCATCTGTTACCCCACCCCCTGGCCGCTGGCGGCCGGCGGCGGTCCTGGCCCCATGCCGCCCTCCGCCGCCTTGCGCAGCTCCTTCACCTCGGCAGCTGCGCCAATCACTATGGGTTACACGCAGCACTGTGACAGGCGGTAACAGGCGGCCTGTCTCGCCCCCTGCCTTCAATACTCCACTCTCGCTTGTGCTTGCTTGTTTCCTGCTGCAGCGCCCGGCTGGTTTGCCTCCCTTTGCCTGCCACCTTCCCCACCAAACCACACCCACATGCACGCTCACCGCAGCCCTTCGACCCTCGCCCCCACCCCTCCTGCCAGGTGCTCAAGCTGCAGAGCGCCAAGCCGCGGCCCGAGCGCGGCCTCACGGTGGTGACTCAGCTCAGCCTGGAGCGCTTCCAGATGCTGGACAACCAGTGCTCCACCTGGCCGCTGCAGGTGCCTGGGGCATGGGTGTGCCTAACAAGGGGGGCTTGATCGCTGCAGGTGCCCGGGGTATGGGTGTGCCAAAAAGAAGGGGGCTCAACAAGAGGGGGAGCAAGGGGTGGGCATTTGCACGCGCGTTTGCATGTGGGGTGCCTGGGAGTGGGTGCAGTGGAGAGCATGGTTGACGCGTGCGGAGTCGGCAGGGGTGTGTTGGGCGAGCGGCGGATGCGGCGAGCTGCCCCGGAACAAGGGCGGTGCTTTGCAGCTCGCTCGATTGACGCCGCCTCTGCCCCGCCGCCTCGCCCCGCTCGCAGATTTCCGCCGTGCTCTACATCCCGCTGCTCAAGGGCCGCATCTTCTCCGCGGAGGAGCCGAGCTGGAACAAGAAGAGCCTGGATGTGGGCATCGCGGAGGTGCGCCGCTGCTGAGCTGGCGGTGCTGCCGCTGAGCTGGACGCGTTGGGCATGGCTCTGCCGCTGAGCAGCCTGCGCCTTGTATCCTTCTCCGACCAAGAACAGGCTCTGTGCGCGCCACACGCCTGCATGTGCACACGCATCGCGCTGCTCCGCACATCACTGCTCATCGTACCGCACCGCACCGCCCCCTCGCATCCGCAGGCGCTCCAAGTTTTTCGAGGCGGTGGAGGCCTCCCCCTCCTCCTGCATCCTGGATCTGGAGGTGGTGGTGGAAGAGCGCTGCGACCGCTACTCGGCCATGCTCTACCCCGCCAACGCCGCCCGCAACCGCGCACTCGTCAACGCCGCCACGGGTGGGTGGATTTGGGGGAAGGAGGGGGAGGGGCCTGCTGGGTGGCTTGCGCGCGTGGGGAGGGGTGGTGTGCGGGTGCCGGTTGACGTCAAGGACGACAGGTGCGGCGTGGGTGGATCTGGGGATCAGCGGCCCTCGTATGCGCATGCGCCCTCTCGCCCGAATGTCAACCCCTGGAACGCGCACCCTCGCAAGCTCCAAGCTTTCAGTCTGAACACGCCCATCCCTGCTCGCAAATTCCCCGAGGCTTTGCTGCGGCCTCATGGCCGGCGCATGAATCACGTGCAACTGTTGTCCTCCCCCTTGCCACCCCGTGCGCAGACGCGGTGCTGCTGGTGGACGTCGACTTTGCTGTCTCCCGCTCCCTGGCCGACCTGGTGCAGGGGCAGGCCAGCTACCAGCGCCTGCTGGGCATGCTGCACAGCAGGTGGGCGCCCCAGGGGGTGGGTGGTGGGGCAGGGGAGTTGGGGCTGGGGGAGGGTTGTGGGGCAGGGCAGCGGCAGGGACAGCGTGGAGGCGTGCAGCGCGAGGTGGCAGGGGCGCAGGGAGGCGACAGCGCCGAGCCTGACGCGCTGCTGCCGCTGCGTCCGCGCGCGGATCCCTGCTTGCCTGCCCGCCTGCCGTTGGGTGCCCCTCCCTTCCCCAGCCTCCGCCGCTGCCCCTCCCCAGCCTCCGCCGCTGCCCCCTCCCCGCCGCCCGCAGGAACGCGCTGGTGCTGCCGGCCTTTGAGACGCAGGATGACGGGGAGGCGGGGCGCCAGGTGGCGCTGGAGGCCGTGCGCCGCGGCAAGCCGTACGTCGTGCGCAAGTTCGAGTGAGGGCTGGGGCAGGGGGCATGAGCTGGTGCAGCCTGCGCCTGCGCCTGCCTGCCTGAGTGGAGCCCCTCCTTCCTTGCTCTCCGCAAGCCTCGGCGCCCTGCCGGCCCCGTGCTGCATGCCTGCGCGGTGTCGATGATAAAGCCCCTCTCACCCGTACCGCTGCTGTACCGCAGGTGGAACGTGGTGTTTGGCTTCCACGTGCCGCAGTACCCGCAGGGCCACCAGGCCACCGACTACTGGCGCTGGATCAAGAGCCACGGCGCCTACCCTGTGCAGTACCAGGTGCGGTACGGGTGTGTCAGCGAGGGTGGGTGCGAACATTTGTGCATGCTGCTGCCGCAGAGCAGCCTGGGGGAGAGGACCGCGGCGGGGCCGGGGGCGCGGTCTCGGTCAGGCGTGTCTTCCCCACTGCGTGGCTTTGCGGATGCATGGCAACTGCTTGGAACCCACTGAGCCTGTACCGCCCTTAGCTGTGTACTGCCTGTACCGCAGATCGGGTACGAGCCGTACATCCTGATGCACCGCGACTATGTGCCCTTCTATGACGAGCGTTTCCGGGGTTACTACTGGTGGGAACCTGGCAGTACCTTTTAGTATCATCAATGCTCGCTGCACTACCAGATTTCTCAAGGGAACGAAAATCAAGCAGGGGTGCCAGGGAGGTGTGGGTTGCCCACGCGACAGCTCAGCATGCCCGCCCCTGCCCCCGCCCTCCTCGCCCCATCCCGCCGCCCCGCTCCCCTTCCGCTCCCCTCCGCAGGAACAAGGTGCAGCACCTGATGCACATCAGCCTGCAGAACGGGTTCAGCTTCCTGGTGCACCCCACCGCCTTTGTGGTGCACGTGCCTCACAAGAAACCCTCCACCAAGTGGCTCACCCGCAAGATGGGGCAGGTGGGGGCCGCCGTACCGCCTGCATGCGCGTGTGTACTGCCGGCGTGGGTGGCGGCTTGCGCGTGCGGGGTCGGCGACAGGCTGGAGCGAGCAAAGCTCGGCGCCGCCCGCCAGGCTGATGCGCCGCCCTGCCTGGTGCTGGGCACGCCTCTGCTGAGTCTGCTCCGGTGGCCCTGCACACTCCTCCTGTCTGCTGTCCTGCTGTCCTTTGGCGGCGCAGGCAGCCAGCCACAGCCTGGCTGGCGTTTTTTCCAGCCTGTTTGTTTCCAGTGCTGGCGGGCAGCCACAACCATGCCGCCACGGCTGCCACCAAGTGCTCTTTTCTGCTGTCCTGCTGGCTGCCCACGCCGCCACGGCTGCCGCCGACTGCTCCCCGCGCCTCCGCCCCTCGCAGAAGGAGAAGAACCACCTGCTGTTCGACAACGCGCTGTTCCACATGCGGCAGATGGACTTTGTGCCGGTCACCTCCTGGCCCGACAAGTGCACCCCTGGGGCCGCCCCGTGCTGCCTGGAGAGGGAGAGGCGCGCGAGGTGGCGGCGATGAAGGCCGCCGCGGAGCGTGCGGCCGCCGAGGCCGCGGAGCTGGCCCTGCGGCAGAACGTGGGTGCTGCCGAGGCGGCGGCGGCCGCCGCCGCCAAGCGCGCCACCGAGGCCGCTGAGGCGGAGGCCTGGATGCGGCAGAATGCCGAGCTGGCCAAGGCGGCGGGCAAGCAGCGGCAGGATGCCACGCTGCAGGCGGACGAGTCGTTCCGCCAGCACCAAGCGCAGCTGGCGGCGGCGGCGGCCGCCGCCGCCGCTGGCGAGGCGGCCAGCGCCGCCGGTGAGCAGAGCCAGGCTGTGGCGGCCGCCATGCAGGCTGCTCAGGCGGCGGCAGGTGCGGCGGAAGCTGCGGCGGCGGCAGCCCAGCAGCAGCAGGCGGCAGCCGCCGCCGCCGCCCAGCAACAGCAAGCGCAGGTGGCCGCCGCCGCTGCGCAGCAGCAAGCGGTTGCTGCTGCGGCCGGTCTGCAGCAGGCTGGCGAGCAAGGGCAGCAGGAGCAGGCGGCTGGCACAGCCAAGCGGCTGCGCAGGAGCCTCAGCAGGCAGCGGCTGCACAGGAGCAGCAGCAGGCAGCGGCTGCCGCTGCCCAGGCCGGCCAGCAGGCGGCCACCGCGCAGCAGGCACAGCCGGCGCAGCTGGTGCAGCCTGCCGCCGACGACCCGAAAACCGTGCCGGCGCACGTAGAGCAGGCTCTGCCAGCGGCCCAACAAGCGGCTGAGGGGCAGGGCGCCGCGGCCGCACAAGCGGCAGCCGCGGCCGGGCAAGCGGCGGCCGTAAGCGAGCTCGCCAGCCCGAGGGATGAGCAGGCGGTTGCAGCCGCTGCGGCGCGTGCGGCTGAAGCGGCGCGGCAGCAGCGGGAGGTGGCTGAGGGGGCCGGGGTGGAGGCGGCGGAGGAGGAGGCGGCGGCGATGGACGGCGGCGACGCGGATGACGAGGCTGAGGCCGAGGAGCAGGACTTTCCAGATGAGGGGGAGGAGGAGGTTGATGACGGCGGCGAGGATGCCCCACATGACGGCGACAGTGCGGGCGCTGCCGCTGCCGAGGAGCGGCGACGGCGCTGACGTGGCCCTGCCGCGCGCCTGTTCCTCTTCGACCCATCGCCTGGCCGCTGCGCGACTGCGGAGCCATTTGGCCTGGCTCCTAGGACCGACACACAGCCACCGCCGATACTGGCGCCCGACCGCCCTTTTGACCCTGCTTGCTCCCTCTTCAGCGCTTCCCAAGATTCGTAGCTGTGAGTGGTGCCGTGTCAGGCTTTTGATCAGCTAGACGCTCACGCTCACTGTCCGCCCAGTCAGGCACCCCCAAACAAAGGAGAGGGGAGCCCCCCCCGCCCGGCCCCCTCCCTCCTGAGCACCCTCCTATGCGGCGCTGCTACTCACTTGACACCCATTCAGTTTGGCAGGGCCCCGCGCCCTTCAACCGACAATTGTCTTGCCCAATCTATCAGGTCTTCTCTTCGACCTCCTGCACTGCCAACGATAGTGCTTTCGTTGCCACGCCCGCGTGCCAAGCGCGTCGCGCGGCCTCCAACGGCGGCGGCGCTCTCGATCAAACCGTCCTGGCTTGCCTTTCCAATCTGGATTTGCTAAATGTCTTTCCCAGGTGCATGTAGCCCTCATTTTTCCACTGTAAAAACTTCAACTCGCTGCCTGGTGGCGGTGATAGAGTATTTGCCGCAACCAAGTATCTCGAGGCCGTCGCGCCAGCGCGGCCGCCCACCTCAGCTTCTTCCAGCTTGTTGAGGGCGACGCTGCGGCCGCGATCAATAAATCGATGGATAACTCATCGTGTCCAATCAGCGATATGGGGAGCAGCGGGTCCCAGGCCAGCCTTCAGAACTTGCTGGCGCTAGATGGCTTCACCTGGTGAATCCGGTGGCTGCTTTCGTTCCGTCAAATCTTAAACTGGCTCCACCAGCCCCGAAAAGCGGCGATGAAGCTCAAAGCCGGCGATCCAGTGGAGGTCAGGCTCGCAGTGCTGCCTATATTGCGTGTGGGCTGGCCTGCATGCCCAAACCTTCACCAGAAGCGGTCACGCAGTGCACGAGGTTGCTCGCCTTTGAGCTGTCGACGGGCCTCATCCTGCGCCCGCCGCTTTGCAACGCCTGCGACCTGCGGCCCGACAGCGCTTGTTTGGCCCTGCCTTTGTCTGCTCAGGTGGCGGGCGACCCTACTGAGCCGGGCTGGGAAGGCTCATGGTGGACTGGGGTGGTGGTCAAACCCGAGAAGAGGGGGCTGGTGACTGTCAAGTATGACGAGGTGGGAGCGGGTGACACCTGTGCCGGCCGGGCGCCGCCCACTGGCAGGGCAGCAATGCTTGAGCTGATGCCTGGCCGCCTGCTGATGTCTGGCCAGGCCGGGCGCCCCAGATGGAAACCTGGACGGGCCCGCGCGCTCGCCTGTACCGCTCCCCACCAGGGTTTGGAAGGCCGCTGGAAAGGCCCCCGCCCACGCGCCAGCTGCTTCTCGTCCAGCCTGGATCCTTCACGCGGCTCTGTCGTCTTCCTTCCGACGTGCGCAGATGCTGGAGGAGGACGGCGCGACGAAGCTGGTGGAAAGCGTGGCGGCTGCCCGCGTGCGCCCGCTGGCCGCCGACGACTCCCTGTCGCTGCCGCTGGGCCGGCGCTGGCCGGGGACGCGGTCGACTGCTGGCACGAGGACGGGTGGTGGGAGGTGGGTGAGCGCTGGGTGCTGACAGCTGGTGTCGAGGCACTTGCAGCGCACGTACTGCAGGGGCGACAGCCGACATGACCTGTACCTGACGCTGGCACGCTGCTTTGCCACAGCTCTTCCGCAACCCCTGGAAAAAACAATGCAGGGCTATGTGCACAAGGTGTATGACGACCACATCACCGTGTACTTTGCATGTGAGGTTCCTGCAGTACCGCCTGTGCGCCTGTCTGTACTGTCTGTACTGCGCGCAGAGTGCACCCTGGCTGTGGGGTTGAGCCGCGCCGCTTCTCCCGTGTTGCCCTGGTGACGCGGCTGGCAGCCGCACATTGCAGCCCTTCGCGTTGCAGCCACCTGGCTCGCCTGTGCAGCGCACCGAGCACTCGCTTGCGTCGAGTCGGCTTGTCCGCGCCGCCCGGCCCTCGTCGCCCCCGCCGCCGCCCCCCCACCAGCACCCCACCACCCTCACAATCGGCTGCTGTGTTGCAGTCACCGGCGAGGAATACACCGACATCTATCCGCCCAAGAAGCCGGCGCCAGACCCCGAGGCCCACCGCGTGCGCACCGGCTGGGATTGGGACGCGGCGGCGGGGCGTGGCGCCGCCGCCCCAAACGCAGCTTCCTGGGCGCGGGCAACTTCCGCAACGTGGCCCCCGCCTCCGCCGCCGTGGCGCTCGCACAGCGGCGGGAGGCGGCGGCGGCGGCGGCCGCCAGTGCCAGCAGCAGCAGCGGCAACGACGAGGGCGGGGAGACGCTGCGGGCGAGGCGGCTAGGCCACGCTGCGGCCGCGCCCGCGCCAGCAGCCAAGCAGCCGGCCGCTACAGCCAAGCACGGGGCGCGGCAGAAGCAGCGGTGGGAGCCAGCAGCAGCGACGGCGAGGTGCCGCTTGCGGGGGGCGCGCGGTGGGAGCAGCGGCGGTGCGCAAGGAAGCTGCCAAACAGCCATCAACGGCACCCGCACCCGCTGCCAGGGCGCAGCAGGAGCAAGCAGCTGCTCCAAAGGCGAAGGGGCAGCCTCTGCCGGGGCCTCGGCCGCAGCAGCAGTCGCAGCCTGAAGCTGAATCGCAGCCTCGGCCTGCTGCCGCCGTCGAGCCACAACGCGCGCGGCACGGTTTCCGCCTGCGCCTGAGCCATCCCAGGCAGCAGCTGAGAGGCAGCCGCGGCAGCAACCGGAGCAGCAGGGCAACAAACTCTCACGGCGTCAGCAGCAGGAGCAGCAAGGAGCGGCGCCAGCGGGGCAGCAGCAGAAGGCTCCACCCGTGGACACCCTGCTCAAAAAGAGGGCCGCAGTGGCGGCGCTGCTTCAGGAGGACGACTTGCTGTTCCAGCGGCTGGATGCCGCGGCCAAGAAGCGGCGGCAGGACGTTCAGCAGCCGCAGCAGGGGCAGCAGCAGCAGGAGCGGGAGCAGCAGCGGGGACCACATCAACGGCAGCAGCAGGAGGAGGCAGGGGCCCAGCGAGGCCTGCCCGCTGCGCCTGCCAGCAAGGAAGGGGAGCTGCGGCCAAGGAGCAGCACGCCGCCAAGCGCAAGGGTGGGTGGCCCGCCGCCGCTGCCCTTCCCCTTCAAGCCGCAACGCCAGCTGGCGCCCTCCTGATGTGCACCAGTATCGCATTAGAGCCCAGCTCAGCTGCCTGGGGCATACTGACAGCAGCCCCCTGTTCCATGGTATGCCAGTAGTCATCACCGGCCTCGCGCGTTCCTGCAGGCAAAGGCAAGGATGGAGACAAGCTGCGGCGCCGGGCGCTGGCTGTGACGGCGGAGCGAGCGGGCAGCCTGAAGGCCGGCAAAGGCGGCTTTGTCATCCCCAGACGCGGGGACGGGGGGCAGACGGCATGCTTGACTCGCCCGCGTGGCGCCTTCGCCACGCGGCGGCGACACCGCCGCTCGTTCAACGCCAGCAGCCGCAGCCGCGGCGGCAGCCTCCCAGCCCGGTGCGAAACGGCGGCGCCTGGACAGCCAGGCCTCCACGCCTCGCTCGGCGACCGCCGCCGCCGCCGCCTGCGCCGCGCAGCGCGGCTGGGAGGACGCCGCTGCGGCGCGCGCCGCCTGGGCCGCCTCGGCGGGGCGCCATCATACCCAAGGTCGGCCAGCAGATGGGGCGCCAGCAGCGCACGATCGCCATTTCCCCACAACTTTCTGTCTGGACAACCTGCCCGCCTGCATCGACACGCCCGCCCTTCGGGAGGCCCTGGAGGGGCTGGGGTTCCAAGGCCTGCGGGTGCGCCCTGCCGCCTGCAGCACCGTGCCCGGCAGCTTCCCGGCAGCTTCCTTCGCGCCTGGCCCCTCGCGCCGCCGCCCGCGTCCCCCTACCGCCGCGCAGGGGCATGCGTCCCTTTGCTCCACTCTTGCCTGCACCGTACGGCCACCCTGCAATCTGAAGCGGGTCTGCCGCCGCTGAATGACGCCGCAAGCTGCCTTGCTGGCCCCCCGCCCCCGCCAGAGCGTGCAAGTCGTGTCGGTGCCGCTGGACACGGGCGATCGAGCGGGCGGCTACGCCGTGCTGGAGTTTGGATCCGCGGCGGCAGCGCAGCAGCACTACGACAGGCGCGCCTCCCTGCTGCGCCTGCCAGCGAGGCTGCTGTGCCCGCGGTGGAGAATGCGGTGCCTGCTGCTGCAAACCACTCAAGCTGCTGTTTCTGTGTGTCTTGGGGGAGGGAGCGGGCGGGGGCTGCCGGCATTGCTGGCGCGACACGGGCGGGAAGCACGGCTGCTGGGCCGCAGTGTGACGAGAGGCCCGCAGCTGCGGCATTGGGGGAGCTGCGGAGCGCCGGGTTGGTGTGCTGCGCTGGGCGTGCATCGAACCCGCTTCCAGCCCCCTCCCCGCCTCCCTTGCCCTGCAGGCTGCGCAGCCTGTGCCTGCTGACGCCGACGTGTGCGGTACCGCGGCCCCTGGTCCTGCATGAACCCGGGACCAGGTGGGTGACCCCTCCCCTTCTGCCCCCGCCTGCTGTGCACGCCGTGCTCTTTCTCAGGGCCCCACCTACCGCCGCCCTTCTGCACGCTGCTGCTGCTGTGCTGCGCCACCCAGCAACGGCGGCAGATCCTGGCTTATGCTGTTCGTCGATTTGCACGCGGCAACACAAGCCTGGCACTTCTTACGGGCGGGGCCCTGCTGCCGCCGCCGCCCGCAGGCCTGGGGAGTACGCTTGGGGACCGTCGCCGCGCCTGCCGGGCCACCTTCCCACCGACTTCCGCCCCAACCAGCACTTTGCCCAGCCCAACAGCATAGAGTTTGACCTGGCGCTCGACTGGCGCCGCGCGGGGGGTGGCGGCGGCCGCGAAGCGCGCGCTGTGCCTGGAGCAGGCGGCTGAGCTGGCGGCAAGGCTGGCAGACGCCGCGCGGGCGGCCAGCGACGCCCACGCCCAGCCCACAGACCCGGGCCTGCCCGACAGCTTGCTGTTGCCTGGAGAGGAGCGGCGAGGCTCGCGGGGGGGCCCGCAAAGCCGGCCGCGGCCAGCAACGGCGGCAGCGGGGGCAGGCGGGCTGGCCGCCGCCCACGTGCTGCGTGTGGCTGGGGGCGTTCCGTGCGCTGTAGGGGAGGAGGAGGTCAAGGAGGCCTTCAGCCAGTTTGGCTTCCCGCAGCAGGTGGCTTTGGGTGTGTGGGTGGGTGTGTCTGTGTGGGTGGCGGTGTGAGGAGGGCGGGCACGCCTGGAGCCCCCCAGCAGGCTCCCTTTCTAAGGTTCCCCCGCCGCGCACTCGCTGCGCACCTGCGCGCATGACTTAGCAGCCAATATTCTCATCAAGCCTCCCGCGGCGCCCTTCTAACTCTCACCTCGATCACTTTGGTTATCCCCCTCCCTCCCCCCCATTCCCTACCCAACCCCACCCCCTCCCAGGCCCACATTGTGCTGGACCCAGTCACACGCCGCCCCTCCGGCCACGCCGTCCTGTGGATGGAGTCTCCGGAGCGAGCGGCCGCGCTGGTGCAGGTGCGTGCCACACCCTTGCGGCTGGCGTGCGGCGGGGAGGGCGGCTAAGCGGCGGCACGGGGCGCGGAGCAAGTGCTGTTTGGTGTAGCAAGCAGGAAATGAGGAGCAAGAGGGCGGGCCCGCGTCCACCCATCGCATACCGCACGTGGATTCCTGTCCGGTGCCCCCACCTGCACCGCCATTTCACACACGTACAGGCACGCCTCCCCAACACGCACGCACGTGTACTGCACCTCTGTACCGCAGAACCTGCAAGACATGGTCTACATGCTCAACGGCACCCCGCGCGGTGGAGGCCTCGCTGACGGTGCCAGGTCAGCGCAGCGCGCACGCCACGCTCAGCATGCACGACGTGCCCAGCGAGCTTGGCAGGCGTGGCCAGGACCGCAGGGGCCCGCGTGCCGCCCCGGCTGCGGCCTGGCGTGTTGAAGCGGAGGCATCGGGCTGCCGCTGTGGCTGCAGCGCTGAGGGGCGGCACGCTGCACACATCACTCGACCCATCCATCCGCCCATCCACTTGCCCACCTATGCCTCCGCCCTTGTTGCTGCGCAGGGCCTCCCCGCGGCTCCCAGTCCACCTACGACCGAGCGCTGCGTGCCGTGTTTGGCGCCGACGACAGCGCGCTGCAAGGTGGGCGCCCGCAAGCCCCGCGCGGGCAGTCGCGCCACGCGGTCGGCCCTCCCCGTCGCTCTTTGTGCCGCTTACGCTCCGCTGGGAGGGGCACGCACACAAACGCACGGCACCCGTTTCCGGGCGCCGCCGTCTTGCAGCTGCCGAGGCGAGCTCGTGATTGCATGCAACGCTGCAAAATACCGGCTGCTCACGCAGGCGACGTCAAGTTTGTGGAAGTGCCCGATGAGCTGGCGCTGCAGCCGGGCGCCAAGCCCTGGGAGCTGGCGGTGGTGGCGCTGCGCCGCATGCTGCATGCGCACCGGAAGGAGCAGGTGTGTGTGGGGGGGTGCGGTGCTCAGCGGAGGGTCGAGGGGCGCCTTGAGGGCTTTGTTCAGCAGCCTTCAAGGAGCTAGAAGACGGTTGGGCGGCGTTGTTGTCCTGCGTGCTTGCCAGCGCCCTGCTTCGGAGGCCCCATCGTTTGATGCGCAGATGCGAGAAGCTGGGTGCGTGGGGAAAGGTGGAGGCAGCCGAGTGCTTCCCTGCCATCCATCACACCCGTTGATGGGCCCCACTGCCTGTCCCCCCCCATGTGCAGGCAGGCCTGAAGGCGGAGAAGCTGCGCCGCTTTGCGGAGTTGGATGCGCAGCACCAATGCCAGCTCAGCGACGAACGCATCAAGCTGGGGCGGCTGGCCGGGCTGCAGCTGGCGCCGGGGCCGGTGCGGCGACCGGGCGCCTGCGCTGCTGGGCCCGTCTGCTCTGCGGGCCGCCGCATCTGCTGCTCTGGCTGCGGCGGCAACGCGCGGCGGGTGCAGCTGGAGAGGCTACAGAAAACTGGGCGCCCCTGCGGGTTCCCCATCGACGCCTGCTTCCAACCCCGGTCCCCCCCGCCTCCCCCTCCCCCGCAGGACGGCAAGGAGCCGCTGCTCTCTTACCTCATGCAGCGCCACGGCATGCGGGGCAAGCTGTACAAGAACAAGGACGCAGCCGCGCTGGCTCGCACCGCCGCGTCCATGCAAGCCGCGCGCTCGGCGGCAGCGCGGGCGGGGGCTGGTGCAAGCGGCAGGCCGGCCCTAAGGTAGACCCGCCCTGGGATAGCGCCAGCGGAGCATGTGTGTGACCAGTCTTTGTGTGAACTGCGCCACCTTGTACACATTGGCTTCGAAATTGTAACAATATGCCACATCGCCGCTCGCATGGTGTCGTTGCGGCTGTGCTGCGAGCGGCAGGCGGCTGGCTGCTGTGGCGGTGTCATGGCCGCTTGGGTGGAGGGCAGGGACGGAATTGATTGTGAGCAGGCAGTGAAACGGGCGTAGCATGGAGAAGGACGCGTTGTCGCGAGGATTCTCGAGTTTTGCTCTCGTACCTGCTGGAATCACCTGGACTCTTCCAGCCAACATTGGGTGATCCCCCTTCCGAACGCTATTAAAGGAGCGTTTGCACACCAAGCGATCACTCTTCCTCGCTTCTGTCTTTCCGCGCAGGGGAACACGCAACCATGTCGCTGCTTTTCATCCCGCACAGCTTCGGGGGCTCTCCCTGGAGGACGTGTTCGACGATATGCTCAGCTGGGGCGATTTCGCACATCACCACCCCGCCATGTGGCGCGGCGTGCCCAGCTGCGGCCGCGCCGCAGCCTGCGGCCCTGCCCACTGCCGCGCCCCGCCGCCGCACGCGCCTGCCGCCGCCCGGCCCCGGCCGAGAGCCCTTCTCAGCCCGAGCTGCACCTCACCCGCACCTCAGACGGTGTGCTGGCGGAGTTTGCGCTGGGGCGGGAGTTCACCGAGGCCGACATCAGGTGAGAGGGCGGCTCCTGGTGCTCCCTGCTGCTCCTGGCTCCGGAAGGCGCCGGTACCTTCAGGCCGCATCCGCTGCACAGCCACGCAGCGCCAGCTGGCAGCCCCTCGTCTCTCCCTGCAGCCCTTCCCTCACTGTCTGGATCCTTGTCTGATCCTTGTATCGCACTTTCCTCCCTTCTGCTGCAGCCTCCAGCTGGACGGGCGGGAGCTGCAGCTGACCGCCTTCCAGCCCGGCACCGCCCTTCGCATCCGTGAGCGCCGCCGCCGCCGCTTGCATGTGCCGGTGCCTGCACGTTTGCAGCCCCTTACGTGGCCTTGGCAGCTTTGGGCGTCCACTGCCCGGCCTCTTGCCGTTGCCCGAACTCTCACCAGCGCTCCGTCTGGCTGCTATGCCCGCATGCCTGCCGTCGCTGCCCGCCAGCTATGCCTGCCTGAGGGCACAGCATCAGCACCCTTGACCCCGCCACACGATGCTGTCTGTGCACCGCCCCAGCTGCCTCACCCGCCCCCATCCCTCCGCCCCCATCCCCTGCTGCAGAGCGCCCTGTTGTGTTCCGCCGCACTCTGGAGCTCGCACCCCACATCGACGCACAGCGCATCAATGCCACGCTGGAGGGCGGAGTGCTGACCCTGGTCTTCCCTTTCCTGGCCCACGGTCACGCAGCGGCCACCCAGCCGGGCAGCCAGGCCTGCAGCGGGCCGTGCAGCGGCGCCGCGGCCTGCGGCGGCGACGGCGAGCAGCTGGCGAGGCGCTGCCGCCGCGGCCCGCCCGGCCGCATGCACTGGGAGCGGCGGGCCAGCCGCAGCCCTCGGCGCTTCGCGGTGTGCTGGGATGATGACGCGGGCGTGTGTGGCGCTGCCTGCCGCCGCGCTCAGCGTGCACAGCGCTCGCCGCCCCGCCGCCACGCAAACGACGACGAGCGGGCCCATCCCAGCCCCCACCACCGCCCCTCCCGCCCCCACCCCTGCCCCCGCCGCCGCCGCCGACCCTGCGGGCAAGGGCAAGGCACCCGCCAGCGAGGAGCAGGCAGCTGAGCTGGAGCGCCGGGCCGCGGCGCAGCGAACCGCCGCCGGCAACGCCTCTGACGAGGATTGGGAGGCTGCCGACGGCGCTGTGGAGGACTGCCCTCTGGAGGAGGAAGCAGAGCCGGAGGGAGCGGCAGAGGCTGGCAAGGCCGACCGCAGCAGCGAGTGAGCGGCGGCGCGAGGCGGTGAGGTGGAATGGCGGCGGCGACGGTTGCTGCCGCGGCGCACAGCCTCGCTTTGAGGCACACATCGAGAACGCATGAGCTGGCTCCTCGCCCGCTGTAGGCACGCTTTATAGCTGTTCAAGACCGTGAACCTCCAATTTGTTTCCTGCAATGGTGTTGTGTATCCCCTCTCTGAGCCCGTTCCCCAGGCACGCTTTTTCAGGTGCATACCTTTCAAGGCACGGCTGCTGCAGCGTGCATCCCCTGTACCTTGCCATCCCCACGTTGTACCATACCCCCATCAATCGGCTCGTTTCCTGCCATTCTACTCTATTTACTGGGAGACCAACGCCCTGTCTGCATGTGTCTGCGGGTGTAAAGCCACCACTGTTCAAGCACCGGCGCGCTGAGGGCGCCAGGGGGTACAAACTCAGGGACAAAGGCGCGTGCAAGTGCAAGGCTCGAATGCCGCTGCTGGGAGCAGCGTGCCATCTGCTCTCATGAGCAGGCTGCAGCCGCCGTTGGGTAGCCTCCACCGTGGCTTGCTGAGCTTGCGCAGCCGGTCAAGCCACGCCCAGCGCGCTCAGCAGATCTGCAAGCTCAGCGGGCTCAGCAGGCCCAACAGAACGCTGCCCCTGCTGCAGCCCCTGCTGCGCCTGCTGTGCCAGCTGCAGCGGCTGCCCCCGTCGCTGGTCCACCGGCGTGTAGGGTGTCGCCATTGGCGGCGGCGCTGAGGCAGAGCTGCTGCGCATCAGCAGGTGCGGTGGCAGGGAGGGCTGAGGGCGGGGTGCCGCCACGGGCATGTGCTGTGCCGCAAGGTGGGGAAGTGCGTGCCTGGCGGCAACCGCTGGGTGGCACTGGACAGGGAGGGTCAGCAGGTGGGGGGCAGGGGCGCTACCGGCTGGGCGGCCAGTGGCTGGTACCGGCTGAATGGAGGTGCTGCCTGCAAGCCACCATCGTCGAACGGTGCGGGGCCCCGACCTCCATCTCGGCATGGGGCCTGCCGGGCTCTGCCACCAGAGCTGGGCACTCCTCCTCCTCCTCCTCCTCCTCCTGCTCTTCCGCCTCCTCACTGCCCTCCTGCTGCTCCTCCTCCTGCTCTGCCGCCTCCACACTGCCCTCCTCCTCCTCCTCCTCCTCTGCCGCCTCCTCACTGCCCTCCTCCTCCTCCTCCTCCTCCTCGCTTCCGCCTTGGCTGCCCTCCTCCCAGCCAGCCTCCTCACTCCCGCTCTCTTCCACGCCGCCCTCTGTGCTGCCGCCATTGCTCGTTTCTTCGCTCTCCTCGCTGCCGCCCACACTGTCGCTGTCAATCGACTGGTCTGACTCGGAAGCTTGCTCCTCGCCTTGCTCTGCTGCCAGCACCCCCAGCCGTACTTGTCCTGAGCCAGCGGCGGCGCCTGCTGGGGGCCAGCCCCACGCCATCCGCTGGTGCGCTGGCGTGCCAGCGCCTCTGCGCCTGGGCGGGCACCCCATTCGTGGTAGCTGGGCTGGCGGCGGCCGTCGGCATGACGCTCTTCGCTGTAGCCAGCCCTGAAGTCGCTGCGTCCAGCCCTGTAACCGCTCCTGCCGCCAGAGCCGCTGCTGCGGTAGCCGCCGCCGCCGCCGTGGGTCTCGTCGCTTCCATTGAACCTGCCATCGTTAGGCTGCAAGCGCTGCCCGGCATGGTAGGGCTGCCCATAGCCCTCTGTGCCATAGCGCCCTCCATTGTGATGGGAGGCCGAGTGCTCAGCAGGAGAAGCGGCCGTGCCCTCCTCGCCGGCCCAGCCACCCCCGCTGCTGCCATGTGCTTCTCCGCCTTCTGCTGTGGCGTTGGCAGCATCCTCCCATGTCAGCTCCCGCCCCACGGCGACGCCGAAGACGGCAGCGTCTCCGCTGCTGCCCTCGTTCCGGCGGCCGCTGCGGCCGCCACGTGCCCCTCGCCAGTCTGGCCTCCCTCCCGGCCGCCCCTCCAGTCTCCCCGCCCCGCTGGCTGCTGCTGCCAGTCACCACCGGGCTGGGCGGGGTATACCCCCCAATCATCCTCGGTATGTGCCCTGCCGCCGCTAGCCCATTCGGTCTGTTCAGGGGTGGCGGCGGCCAGGGCGGCCCGCTGCGCCTCCGCCTTCTCATGCAGCTTGACACGCGCCTGCAGGAGCGGCAGCCCACACAGAACAGGGTGGCTACCGGGCTGGGTCACACGTGGGCATGAAGTGAACTACGCAAATCACCATGCATGGAAGGCTGCGCCTGGAGCCTGCATGCCACCCACTGCTTGCCTACCTGCTTCCCCCACCCTCCAGCCCACCCCCACCCCACGCTGCCCTGCCGTTGTCAACAGCAGCAAGGTAGCAGGCCGCTCACCGCGTCTGGGTCCCCGCCCGCCGCCAGCAGGGCCCCCTCCACATCCATTGGAGCCAGCCCCAGCGCCGCCCCCTCCTGCAGCAGCTGCCGGGCCTGCCTGCAGGCAGGGCGGTGCATGTGGTGCGTCTGCTTGTTGGTGAGAGGCGGGGGGAGAGGAGTAACGCGAGGCCCGGTTCACAGTGGATGCGCTGCACGACTTCTCAGCGATCGGGGCCTGCTGCTCTCTGCCGCTGCGCTGCAGGTGGGCCTGAGAGACCCCCTCTGCGGGGCAAAAGGGATGGGCTGCAGCAGCGGTGGGCTGTCCAGACGGCTCACTCTGACACATCCACCGGCCCCTCGTCGGGCGCTGCGCCCCCGCCGCCCAGCAGCAGGTTGGCGGCCATCTCGTTGCGGCCGCCCGCGGCGGCGGCGGCGGCGGCAGCCGCATCAGGATCAAAACCCATGGCAGCCATGGCCGCTGCGCATTGGGCCAGGCGGTGCCTGGTAGAACAGCGGTGCGAAAGTTGTGGGGCGCGTGAGATCAGATGCAGGCGTGGTGGGGCCACACGCGATGGCCACGGCTTGAAGGGTGTGTCAGCTGTGCATGCAGACCATACGGCTGAGCGGTCCTGGTTTGCATCACCGTCTGGCACAGCCGAGCCGCCATGCAACCCAGCCCAATACCGACACAAAGCACCGCTGCGCCACTGCACATATCCACAGATCACCCCCAGGCAGCTCACCCGCGCAGGAGGTCCAGAGCATCTCCCGACAGCTGCAGCGAGGCCTCACGCCGCGCCACCGCCTCGGCGCGCAAGCGTGCGCCCCGCGCCGCCACGACGGCCTCCGCCGCCGCCAGCTCCGCAGCGGTGGCTGCGGCGGAGAGAGGCTCGACGCTCGTCTGGCTGTACAGCAGGGACCGGGCTGCGCCGCCCCAGGCGCTGCCGCCATTAGGGGTGTGGGGAGACTGCCCAGCCTGCCACCCTGGCTGCCAGGCTGGCGGCGGATGCGTGTCAGGCTGGGTGTGAGCGCCGCCCGGCCCGTCTTCCTCCCAGCTTCTTTCTGCCAGGGACGAGCCTCCCTGGTGGCGTCTGCCACCCCTGTAGCCGCCCCCCGCCGCCGCCTTCACCGCCACCCGCACGCCAGCCTTCGTGCTGCCTTCTGTCAGCCCCAGGCCACGTGTGAGTGGCAGGGCGGGCTGGCTGAGCGGCGCGGACAGGGCGGGCCGGGCGGGGGTAGGTTCTGGCGGCGGAAGTGCAGCGGGCGGGGAGGGCGGCGGGCGGGCGGGCTTCACCGGATCTGCCTCCTCCACCAGCCCCACTGCAGGGCAGAAACACATATGAGGCGGGTCACAATCGCCCGCATTGGTTTCCTGTTTGATCAGGGTCGTGAGTTGATGAATCGAAGCGCATCCTCCACACTGGAAGCCCACAATTGACGACAGCAGGCAGAGCAGAGCTTTTCTTTTTGCACACAACGGCGGGTCCGCATGGGGCAGCAGCGGCGAGGGCAGCCCACCCTGGCAGGCGGGGCAGGCCTGGGGCGCCTTGCAGGCGCGGCTGCTGCGGGCCAGCATCTGGTGCGGGCGCGCGCGGATCTTGACCTGCGGGGCTCAGAGTGCAGAGGCTGTTTGATTCCAGCGACCGCAGTTGCGGATTTTACCTGCAGCAGGCGACCGCGGCGGCGGCAGGGCCCGCCCAGCTCGGGCCGGGGCTGGCGGGCAACACCCAAACGAGGCAATGGCCGCAGAGATTCATGGTCTGACTCTCGAGGCACAGGGTGCGAGCGTGATGAAGCATCCTGCTGCCGCAGCGAGGCGCTTCGCCGGCCGGGCGCAGGCGGCGGGCGGAGAGCGAGCGGCGCGCGGGCGCAGCACCCACCAGGGTCGCGTCCAAAGAGCGGCCTCCCAGGCCGCTGCCCTTAGTGCCCTTCAGGGCGCGCTCCAGGTGCAGCACCACGCATTCGGTGTGCAGCGCCAGCAGGCAGCCGCGGGAGCAGCGGGCTGCGCGGGGCAGAGCGGCGGGAAGGGCGGGCGCTCAAATGGCGTGCTTCATCCCGCGACAGGGCAGCCCCTGGTGGGCTCCAGGGCCACATCTGCCGTGCTCAGGCGTGGTTAGAGGGCCCTGGCAGCGACCTAGACGGCCACCTGCGACTGCTAGGATGTAAGGCGAGGCTGCAATGCCCACGGTGCCAGCCGCTTGCCTGCTATGTGGCCCTCCTCTTCTAGATCGAGTTGGCTTTGGCAGAGCTGGCAGGTGGCCTGCGCACCAGGCCTGCTGGGGCCCTGTCCACCACTAAGGGGGCCCTTGAGGAGCTGCATGACTACCCTTGGCGCGGCCCATGATGCATGAACCAGCTGAAAAATCGAGATGGAAAGGGAGAGGAGCGCCGCTATCTCATGTGCCACCCCGGCTGGCGCCAGCGTTGCGATTGGCGCTCACGTTTGCGCCTGCTCATGAAGCCCAAACAGGTGATTTCAATCATCATCTGCGCTACTGGCACGGGGAGGGTCTAGCTTTGGTACAGAACGCAATCCACTCCCAGCTGCACACATCAAGTGGTGTGGCTGAGGGCGGCACCGGGCGGCGCGCTGTGCTGCGTTCAGGGCTGGGACGGGGAGTTGATGAGTCCCCGCAAGAAAAGTGCAGTCGTGTGTCAAATTGCCATTGTAGGTTTTTTCTGGTCCTCTGAAGGGGAGTACACCCGCGAGCAGGGCTCGCTAAAGACCGCAGCACTGGTCGCCGCGCGCGTGGGGCTGAGCAAGGGCCGCTGCACGCCTTTACAGTGCGCCAGAGGCTTCCAACAATCACGAAGCGCAGTGAGCTGTTCGTAGGCTAGGAGAACCAAGGCCATCCTCCTAGCTAGCAGGGTAAGCAGTTGTTCGCCGCGCACGCAGCTCAATTGTGAAGGCCTCAATCATTCATAGCATATCAGCACCGAACGGCCTCTCAGGCGAGCAGTGGTCCGGGCACCGAACGGGAGCACTGCTATTACTCCAAGCCCTGCGCTCACCCACCTCCCGTTTGCATCTGGCAGGATGCCCGCCAGCAGAACCTCATCCGCCTCCTTGGCCCGGGGCCAGAGCACTGGTGGGCTGGCGCGCTTGGCGGGACACCCCTTGCGAGCGGTCCATGTTGCCCTCCTCGCGTTCACCCTGCTCTGGCTGTGCCTGGGCGTCAGCAAGCTGTGGCTTGTCAGGCGCAGCCTGACTGTGATAGTAGCGGGGGTGAGTGCTGCTGCTGCACCACACAGCGTGGCATCATGCGTGTGGTGGCACATCAAACGTTTTGGGCAGCATCAGGCGAGGGTGCCCTCATCAACCTGTCCCGCCAGCAGGGCCATCTCTTGGCGCTGATATGCAGCCTTCATGCCACAAATCTACTGTTGCAGGACGGAGCCACCTTCTCTGACGCTGCAGCAACACGATCGTCACAGCATGTCGACCGCCGCATGACGCTTGAAAGCCGCGCTGCCGCCACCGCCGACCAGCAGGATGATGCTGCGGCTGAGGGTTTGGTGGGCCGCAGCGAGAACGAGCAGTCTGTTGCAAACGAGCTAACCATCATCATGGCTGTGAAGCAGCGTGGAGGTAAGGACGGAGGGGAGCGAGGCCTCGCCAACGCCGCCGTTTCCTCCATCCTCAGCAGGGCACAGGATGTGCAGTGAGGGCGCCGGAGCAGCAGCATATCCTCGCCAGCACAGTAGCGCTGCCGCCTCGGATTCCAAGACAACCCGCTTCTGATGCTACAACCGCGGCCTTCACCCCCGCTTTCCCTCTTCCCTTTGATGTCGTTCTTCTGCTGTCCATCAGGATCCCCTCCTCGCCGGCTCTGCCTTCTCCACGGCATGCGCACTGTGCCGCTGCCCTCCGTAGCCTCTCTTTGATTTTGGGCCACGCTGTCGTCAATGACTACTGTTGCTACTGGTCGCCTTCCTCAATCATTGCATGGACCTGTCGTTAGAATAGAACAGCCCAAGAACTTCGAAGGCTGCCATCTATCATCTTTGCCCTGCACAGCTGCCTCTGCAGCTCCCGCCGTCGCCCATCACTGCATCTCCTGATGCATGTTCATACAAAGTCCACTGCGATTTTTTAGACGAGTTCTACGCTTCATGCTCCCCCATTCCACGGGCTCCACCTGCCAATCAACACCCGCAAGCAGCTACGCACACCTGACCATAGCATCCTGCTGCCACCACGATACTAACACCTGCCAAGCAGTGCTGGCTAGCCCTGCAAGCTGGGCTGTCCTTTAGAAGTAGCATTGAAGCATCATTAAAGCATCAATGTAGCACCTTTTCCAACTTTTCATCGACCCACGGCCATGCTGTGGCACCCCGGCCGATGCACCCTCCAAAGCCGTGGGAGTGGTCGAGAACGTCAGCGCTCTTGCACATCATGCTGACAAGCACAGGAAAAGGGAGTAGGGTGGCAATGCGGCCAGCATGGCAATGCGGCCAGCATGGCATGCGGCAGGGCGCTGCGTGGCGCTCTTCACACGTCTGCCCCATGCGAGCGCTGCTGGATCATTCATCCTCTAGATCAGCGTAGCGGATCTCCTCCACCAGCCCGGCTGCATCTGCCAGCTTGTGCCATGCCTGGCAGTGCTGGCACTGGGCAATCACCTGGGGGGCAGGGCGGGGGCGGGTGTAGGTGAGGGCCCCGCTGTCGGGGGAGGGCGGCCTGCACGGACTCCTCAGCGGCACCGGGGCTGGCATTTGGATACGTAATGCTTGCTCTCAACAAGGGCAGCTCGATAGGCGTGGCAGCAGCTGCGCCTGGGGCTGCGCTGCCGGCCGCTCACCAGCCCTCGCTCCCATGCCACAGGGTTGACTAAGCGCTCGCTGCGCCCGCCGCAGCCGTTGCATGTGAACTGTACCAGCAGCGAACGGCGAGGCAGCTGCAGGTCTATCCTCACGGCTCCCTCATCGTCGCCGTCCTCGCTGGAGCCGCCACCGTCGGCTTGGCTGCTGCTGGCGTCGGATGACCTGCTTGCAGCCGTGGGCGCGTTGCCGGCCTCTGGCAGCGGCACAGGCTCCTCGTCTGCTGGTTTGCAACACAAACACACGGGAAGAGCCTTCAATGCATTTATCGGGGCTGAGATGGCATCAAACAGTGCAGGGCGGCTTGAAACAACAGGGGCTGGCTGCGCGAGGCATGATCCCACGCTTGCTCCGATGTCGAGAGCTGTCAGGCCAGTGACGCGAGGCGAGCACCTGACGACAGCATCAGCGGCAGCGGCAACGCCGGCTCGGCATCCGATGCACGGCATGTGGTCAGCTGCGCATGGTGCTGCTGTCTTGGTGTCCAGCTGCCTGCTCTGCTGTCTGACATGAAGTGGAGCTGCGGCAGCACGCGTCGGCAGGGGGCGCAGCAGAACGGAGCGCGGCAGAGGCGGACGCTGTCGGTCGCGCGCTGCAGGCCGGCTTGCGGGCCGGCAAGGATGCTCGGCATGTATCTGTCGCTGCCGCATGCATACTTAGTGCGCAAAGGAGGTGAGGGACAGGAGTCTTTAGGGAAGACGAGCGGGACGCAACGTGCGGCAACAGCCGACAGGGAACTGCTGCGATACTCGAAGAAACAGGGATTTTTTTTTCAACAATGAGCTTTTGTCAGCAAGAGTTTGGCGTGCCGTGTTTTGGCGCAGCACGCCCTCTGCTAGCCAGTCGCGAGCAGGCTCTTGAGCTAAATTTCATCATCTAGCAGCCAATAACAAGCAGATGGACAGCCAGCGATGACAGCCGACCTAAGGGCTGGCGGTGTGCTCTTGGCCCGCCCAGCCAACGAGACGCCGCCGATCAATTTTATCTACTCTCATTTGCACGACAGTATCCGGCTTGAGCTAGACAACCTGGGCCAAGCTGTGCTTCAGCTACAACAAGCCGGCAGCAACGCGCCAACGCTGGTCGCCAGCCAGCTTTTAGAGCTCAAGGACCGGTATCGCTTCCTGGAAGAGGTGTACAAGCACCACAGCAGCGTGGAGGACGAGGTGAGCGCAACCCTGGACGGCGGCCGCCGCACGCGTTCTGGCCTGCCTCGTGGCTGCTTGCGGCCCTTCAGGGTTTCGCTCACTGCCGGCATGCAGTGCATGTGTCACTCATGTTTGAGGGTCTTCCCTGCAGTAAGCTGTGCTCCCAGTTGTGCGCAGCAGCGACAGCCTGCAGCAGGGGGCTACGCGCCGCACCGAGAGCGGCGGCACACGCCGGCCGCACGCCACCCACGCCGCCCGCCGTATGTTGCCCTCTGCAGGTGGTCTACCCCGCCCTCGACTCGAAAGTCAAGAATGTGACCCTGGCCTACTCAGTGGAGCATGAGGACGAGGTGGGTGCTGGCACGGGTGCTGCCGCCGGCTGCCCCGCGCAGCCGCCCGCTCGTCTTCCCGGCCCGGGCGGCAATCTTTGCAGCAGGCATTGCCCGGGCAGGCCCACCGTTCCTCGCTCACAGCCTCCCTCTTCTGGAAGCGGCGCCTGCTTAGCGTGTGCCCTGGGCGGCCGCCCACGCCCACCAACCCACGTGTACGCAGGAGCACCTCTTTGAGCAGCTGCACCAGCTGCTCAGCCGTGCGCTGTCGGAGCCCGAGGGCCGCGAGCAGCTGGCCACCGTGCGGCAGCTGGCACGCAAGGTGTGTGTGTGGGGGAGGCAGCTGTCTGCGCTGATTGTAGGTCTTGGAGCAGCTCCTCCTCACACCGGATGTTGCCGCCATGCCGCCCCTCGGCGCCGGCCTCTCGCATCGTGCTGGCCTCGGAGCACAAGCTTTCCTTTTCCAGCGCCCTCCAATGCATGGCCGCTCCGGTGTGCCGCACGCGCAGGTGGAGGAGATCCACACCACGCTGCGCAAGCACCTGCGCAAGGAGGAGGAGCAGCTGCTGCCGCTGCTGCTGTCGCACTTCTCGGCAGGAGAGCAGGCGGAGCTGGTGGCACAGTTCCTTTGCTCCATCCCGCTTTCCACCGTGGAGGTGGGGGCCGGCCGCCGGCGCCAGCCTTGCTGCTGCTGCGGGTTGGTCGCCTGGGCGGCTGGCCGCCGTGCGACGACGACGGCACTGTGCGGCGCGGTCGCTGCCGCGCGGCCGCTGCCAGGCTCCCAGCGGTGCTGGGGGGCGGCGGTATGCGGGCGGTGGGCGTTGCGGTGCTTGTTTCCTTAATGCGCTGTTTTGCGGAAAGTGAGTTAGCATGCACCCTCCCTACTCCCCCTCTCCCCCGCCCGCCTGGATCTGCAGCAAGTGCTGGCCTGGCTGAGGCAGCAGGTGCCGCAGGCGGAGCAGGCGGCGCTGCTGGAGCAGCTGCAAGAGGTGGTGGCCGACCGCCTGCTGCAGCAGCTGCTGCTGGCCTGGCTGGCACCAGGCGACGGCGGCGGCGGCAGCGGGGGTGCTGAGCCCATGGCGGTGGATGGGCAGCAGCAGGGCGAGCAGCAGGGGCAGCAGCAGGGCGAGCAGAAGGACCAGGAGAACCGGCGGCAGGACTGCTGTGCGCCCCGGCAGCATCCGTGCTGCATAAAACCGGCGTAGCTCCATGCAGCGGCGGCGGCCACCCATGCAAGGGGCAAGACGAGTTTGTGTGCTGCCGGGAGCAGGGGGCGCGGCGCCGCCGTGCAGCGGCGCCTTTGGCGAGATTTCCTCTGCGGGGGAAATTTGCCGGTACGATCAGGACCTTGAGGAAGCCGGAATCTGCCCCGGGGCAGGCCGCCGCTGCGGGTGAGGCACGCTGCATCGATGCTGGTTTGTCCTGGTCAAGGCTGCCTGCCTGCCGGATCGCGGCGCCTGAATCCCCGATTGCACAACCTCTCCTCCCTTTGACGCTTCCCGCGCCGCCTCACAAGTCACTGTGAACAGCTGTACCGCTACTCACAACTTCCTGTACCTTGCTGTGCTGCAGGAAATATACTACTTCCACCAGGCCATCCGCTCAGCGCTGCACAGCTTTGCGGCGGAGGCGCGCGCGCTGCGGTCGGCTGAGGGCCGCGTCACGACGGCGCAGGTGCGCGGCAGCCAGGGTGGGGCCGCCGAGGCTGTGAGAACCGGGACGGGGGTGGGGAGTGAGGGGGTGCGAGGGTCGCACTGCAGGGCGGTGATGGCGTTGCGGTGGGGCGCACGGCCTTGCCGCTCAAACACAGCATGCTTGTGCCCAGACGAGCTGCTTGGAGCCGCCTCCCTCCTTCTGCCTCGCACAAGCTTTCTTCCTCGTCCACTCCGTGGGCCCTGCCTCCACTTGCTGCAGCTGTCGGATCTGGTGGAGCGCCACCGCTTCATCCGCGCCGTCTGCCGCTTCCACTCGGCCAGCGAGGACGAAGTGGTGTTCCCCGTGCTGCGCCGCCTGCGCGCGGGCAGCGGCGACGGAGCGGCGGGCAGGGCCGCAGACGCGCACGGCGCTGACGTCGCGCAGCAGGCGCAGCAGCAGGCGCAGCAGCAGCAGACGCAGGCGCAGCAGCAGCACGCGCAGCAGGATGCCCAGCGGTTGAATGTGGAGGACGATCACGATGAGGAGGGGGCGAAGCTGGAGGAGCTCGGCCGTCTGCTGGGGGCGGTGAAGGCGCACGCCAGGCAAGCCCCAGCCGCGTGCCGCCTGCCTCAACCCCACCCCCACCCCCGGCCGCCTTCCCCTCCGCCCAAAGCAGCGCCGCGCGCAGAGCGCTGACTGCCCGTACGCCGGCCAGAGGCACGGTGCTGGCAGCCTCACTCGGCAGGCGCTTCCGTACCAGTGCTGCAGCCGGGAGCGGGCTGAGGTTCCCGCCATGACTGGCCCCTCCTGCTGCTCTGGCACCGCCTGTCAGCCAGGTTGAGACCTGCGCGCATCTTCTGTCCTGCGCAGGCGTGGGGCCAAGGAGGTGGCGGTGCTGGTGTGCCAGCTGTCTGACGTGGCCGACAGCCTTGCCAAGACGATGCACCGGCACATGGCGCGCGAGGAGGCAGGCGCGTAGTACCCTGCACTGGGGGAGCAAGGGCTGCCCAGCCTGCACGGTAGCCCAGCATTGCTTCGCTGGGCAGGCTTGCGCCTGGGTTGTCTTGCCTCCCAAGCCGCCGCTCTCCATCTACGCACAAACCGGCCCCCACACACACACACGACTCCCCCCAACCTGCCTCCGCAGAGGTGCTTCCTGTGCTGATGCGTACGCTGTGCGCGCGGCGCAGCAGCGGCACATGGTGTGGCGCATCCTGCGGGCCATGCCGCTGCGCCTGCTGGAACGAGTCATGCCCTGGGTGGCGGGTGAGCGGCGGAGGGGGCGCCTCGCGCAGGCCTCGCCTCGCCCTGCGTCAGCACCGTTTTGTTGGGAGAGCGGCGAATCGTGCAGCCTGGCGTTCCAGCTGACAGCAGGGTTTTGTTCTGTAGCTAGGCGCAGGATGCGGGGTGCAGCCGCCCTTCATGTTTCTCACCGCCGCTCCCGCCGCCCGCCCGCCTGCTTTCAGGGCGCTTGCGGGAGGAGGACGTCAAAGAGTGGCTGGCCAACATCCGGTCGGCGGCCCCCCGCCGGGAGGCCGCGCTGGTGGAGCTGCTGAGCCAGGTGCGGCTGGGTTGGCGGCGGCGGAGGGCGCGGGCGGCGTGTGCCAGCTGGCGTGTGCGGGCGCGGGCGCCGCGCACGCTTCCCGCCCACCTGCGCCCTGCGCCCCAGGGCAGCCCAGCCAGCTCCCCTTTTCTTTGTTGGGTTTCTGTGTTTCCCCTCTGCCGGCCAGGCCTGGCAGCCGACACAGCGGCTGGGGCCATGCTGCCCCCTTCCCCTCACCTGCAGTGGGCCCGCAGGGGCAAGCTGATCATGCCCGCGGCCGACGGCGCAGGCGGCACTCCTGCCAGCCGCCGCCGCAGCCTGGACGACCCCTCCTTCTACTCCAACCACACCTGCGGCCCCGCCTCCTTCCTCACCGTCGTGGCCGGCGGCGGCGGGCCGCCGCGGGAGCGTGACGCCGAGCCGCAGCCGCCGCCGCTGGCCGCGGCGGCGCGCCGCCGCAGCTCAAGCGCATCCGCACCGACGCGGGCGGCGGCGGCGGCGTGGAGCACGCCAGCCACGTTGCTGTCACGCCGACCAGCCCTCAGGGCGTGCTGCTGCGGGGCTCAGCCCGCGGTGCGACAGCCGCGGCTCCACTCCCACCACCGGCGGCTCCGCGGCGGGGGGTGCGCCCCATCGACCACATCTTCCAGTTTCACAAGGCCTTGAGGTGCGACTCTGCGCGCACACGTATCGCAGGGGCGCAAAGACGCTCGCGCGTGCTGGCTTTGCGTGTGGGCGCCGCCAGCGCTGTTCCTACCACTTCAGTCGTAGCGTGTCTCAGTATCCAGCGACCGGGGCAGCGTCAGCGATCGACGGTCGGGAGGGGAGGAGCCCCCTCTTCATGCGGGGCTGGTGCTTGCGGCCAGAAGCCCTCCCCTCCCTCCTTTCCAGCATACTGCTGAGCACAGCTGTCGCAGCAAGCTGCACCAACCAACACCGGCTGCCCTGCAATCAACTCCCGCTGCAGGCGGGAGCTGCGTGAGATTGAGGCCTCGGCGGTGGCCTTCCAGGTGGCGACGGAAGAGGCCACCAGCGCCGGCGGCTTCGACGCGGTGAGGGCTCTGCCGCTGCCGCGGCCGGCCCGGTTGGCGGCTCCTCGGGTCGTGTTTGCTGTGTATGCTGTGCCCCTGGCACATGCGCACATCCCCCCGTCAGGACCTCCTTTCCAAGCCCCCTCTTCGCCCGCTGCGTTTCTCGAAATCCTCCCTTCAGGCCATTCAGGAGCTGGAGGCCAAGTTTCAGTTCCTGCGGGGCATCTACCGCGCCCACTCCAAGGGTGAGAGCTGGGTGCATATGGCCGCGGCGGCGAGCGGTCTGAGGCGCCCGCCCGCAAACTGCTGTACTGTGCCGTCGCCACCCCCCTCCGCCCCGGCTGCTGCCTCGCCCCCTCTTGCCTGCTGCCCTGCTGTCTCTCCCACCCTCCCTCCTGCGCGCTCTGCTGAGAGACTCCTTCCACACCCGCCTCCCGTGCTCAACTTTCTCCCCTTCCCACCCAGCCACCCGGGCAGCCACAGGCTCCCGGTCGCCACGGCCCAAACAACGCACCCACCACCACCACTCATGCACATGCTGTGCTCCCATCCTCGCACACGCACTCATTTACCCACCCATCCACGCAATTGCACTCATGCATCACGCCAAGGAGCCCTCAACCACAGCACACCTGTGCGTGCCCTGCCCCCCTCCCCCCCCTCCCCCCACACACTCACCCACACCCACACACTCACCCACACCCACAGCCGAGGACGAGATTGTGTTTCCAGCGCTGGAGGCCAAAGAGACGCTGCACAACGTGAGCCACGCATACACGCTGGACCACAAGGAGGAGGAGCAGTACTTTGACGAGCTGGCGGCGGTGCGTACCGCTGCACGCTCCACCGCCGCTGACCACAGCCGACCCTTGATCGTGTCGCTGGGTCGATTGCTGGGCTGGCCGCTCTGTCGTGGGCAGCCGCTGGCACAATCCGTGCGGTCGATACCCGTAACTGTGACCTGCGGCTGCCGGTGCCCACGACCCCCTCCCCCTTCCCCTTCCATGTGGTCTTGACAATCGCCTCCCAACCGCCTCCTCTTTCCCTGGAGCGCAGGTGCTGGCCCAGATCAAAGGAGCCAGGGAGTTGCCGACGCTGCGCGAGCACGCCGCCGCCCTCTCCCGCATGTGCGCCGCCGTGAGGGCCAGCCTGGAGACGCACGTCAGGTGGGCTGCTGCTGCCCCTGCTGCTCAGACGCTCGTAACAATCGCGCTTTGTTTGAAGGGGATTTGTTGCTGGCGGTCTGCGCGCGTGTGGGGGAGGTGGTGGTGGCAGGATTTGGCCAGACTAGCAGCTGGCCGGCAGCCCTGCCATCCCCCGCCATCACAAAGCTCCCCTTCCTTGCCGCCGCTGCATCGCCTCTTTCCACCCACCCCTTGCCCTCCCCGCCTCCGCCCCTTGCAACGCCACCCCCCTCCTAGCCTCCATGTTTTGTGCTCCCTCCACCTTTGTCCTTTCCCCCGCTCACCCCGCCCCCATTTCGCTTGCACCAACAGCTGCCCCGCCTTCAATCAGCTGACTCATGCCCTGCCTTCAACTGAATCTGACCCCCACCCCCACACCCGCACCCACACACTGTCCTCCCCCCTTCCCCCCCCACTGCAGGGCGGAGGAGCAGGAGCTGTGGCCGCTCTTTGCGGAGCACTTCTCCATCGCGGAGCAGGAGAGCCTGGTGGGCGTCATCATCGGCAACACGGGCGCAGAGGTGCTCACCACCATGCTCTCATGGGTGCAAGGTGCGCGGGGGGGGGGGGTGTGTGTGTGTGTGTGTGTGTGGGGGGATCATCGTGTGTGCTTTGCTCTCCTGCTGGCTGGCTGGCTGGCTTGTTGGGACTTCGTCGCTCCCTTCCCTGCCTGCTGCCTGCTAGCTTGCTTGATGTGACCCCGTCGCTCCCCTCTCCCCCGCCCGCAGGCTCCATGACTCTCGAGGAACAGGACGCCATGATTGCCTCCCTCAAGTCAGCCTCCAAGTCCACCGCCTTTGAGCAGTGGCTGGGCGCGGTGCGCGGCCCCGCGAGCGCCCCAGGCCCCGGCGGCGGCTCCAACGGCGGCTCGCCGCCTGGCGCTGCGGTCGGCGGCGGTGGCGCGCCGCCGCCGCCGCCTGCTGCCGCGCTGAGCCACCAGGAGGAGATGGCTGCCACGCTGGCAGAGGTGGCGGAGTATCTGCGCAAGGAGGGCATCGCGGGCGCGCCCCCGCCGACCCCGCCTCCCTCGCCGCCGACAATAGCAGCTTCAAGTGAGGGCTTTGCCTCCCTCCCACACTTTCTTTTCTTTGCCAAGCTCCTGTTGAGCCCCCTGGCCCCCGGATCAGCAAGACAGCGCCCTTCCAGCCGCCTCCAACCGCCCCTCTTCCCTGCCGTTTCAAGTGTTTCGACCTTGTGTCTCTCGTTTGTCTGACCCCCTGTTTTTCCCTTTCACGCAGGCCCGGCTGGGAGGACATCTTCCGTATGAACCAGAAGCAGCTGGAGGCGGCGATCCGCCGTGTATCGAACGACCCGCACCTGGAGCCTCAGGTGTGTGTGTGTGTGTGTGTGTGGTGGTGGTGGTGGTGTGTGTGTGTGTGTGTGGGGGTTATGTGTGTGTGTGTGTGTGGGTGGGGGGGGATAGTGTAGAGGAGTGTCTTTGGGTGGAACGCTTTTTTTTTTGCATTGCGGTAGGAGGTCAGTTTGGTGCCGATGCTTGTGTTGGCGTTGGTGTCTTTTGAAGGGCAGGGCCGGCGCTCAGCGCGCGGGCTCATCCGCCGTTGGGCCATCTCTTCACGCATGCACCCACACCCTCGCACATGGCTTGTGCCCCGCCCGCCGCAGCGCAAGGCCTACCTGCGCCAGAACATCATGGCCTCCCACTACATCGTGTCCCAGCAGCGCCGCATGAACGGCAGCGGCGGCTCCTCCTGCTCCGCCACGCCCACAGCGCTGGCGACGGCAGGCATGCGTGACGGGCTGACCCTGGCGGCTCCCAGCAGCGGCGGCAACGGCGGCAGCGCCATCGCCGCGGCCGTGGCAGCCACGCAGCAGCAGCCGCGGCAGGAGGCGTCAGGGCGCGGTGCCGCTGCGGCGCCGCGGCGGCCGCCGCTGCCGCCGCCGCCGCGTCCCAGCCGCCGCGCGCGCGCGCGGCCCCCGCCCTGCCTCGCTACCACGACGCGTCGCGCGGCGTGCTGGGCTGCCGCCACTACCGCCGCCGCTGCATGCTGGTGGCTCCCTGCTGCGACACGCCCCACGTCTGCCGCCTGTGCCACGATGAGGCCTCAGACCACCAGCTGGACCGGTATGCCGTCACAGAGATGGTCTGCCTGGAGTGCGCCACGCGGCAGCCTGTGGGAGGTGAGCCACAGCTGCGCTTGTGCGGGCAGCCAACAGGCGCCCCCGGGCTGTGCTCCCCAGCTCTGCGCTGCCTTGACATCGTGTGCTGGAAGCGCAGCCCTCAGCTTGTGCTGCCTCAGCTGTGCAGCACAAGCCGCTGCCTGGCGGCCTGCGTGTGTTGTTGCCCCCACTCAAGCGCCCCGCCCGCTCCCCACCTGCCTCCCGGCACTGCAGCCTCCTGCTCCTCCTGCGGCGCCTCCATGGCGCGCTACTACTGCGCCATCTGCCACCTGTTTGATGACCAGCCGGGCGCCACATCTACCACTGCCCCTTCTGCAACTTCTGCCGGCAGGTGCGTGTGTGTTGTAGGTGTAGGTGTGTGTGTGGAGGGGGCGCGTGCTGGAGGACCACACACGCGGGCGGGGGTTGGAGGGGGCTGCGGGGGGCTGCAGGCCACCGCCCTGTTTTCCGCCGCCCGTGTGCGTCCTGCGACTGAGGCACGCCGCAGCCCTTGCTCGATCGCCCAATGGGCACCGCATCCTTGCCGCCCCGCCCCTCTCCTTGTGCACCGTCTGTGTGTGTCAAGGTTGTGTCAAAACAAAGCGCTCCTCTGCTGCCTGCAGGGGCGGGGTCTCGGGGTGGACTCCTTCCACTGCATGTCCTGCAACGCCTGCATGTCGCTGGAGCTGTTCAACAAGCACCGCTGCAAGGAGCAGTCGCTCGCCGGCTCCTGCCCCGTCTGCTCCGAGCGCCTCTTCGAGTCGAAGCACCCCGTCAAGGTGCGGCGCAGCCACGCAGCAGAGGCGGCTGCGCCGGGGCCAGCGGGAAGGAGCGGCGGTGCCGGGGCCCTGCATGAAAGCCCACGTCGCGTCTCCGCCTTGTACATGGGGTCCCCCCATACACACACACACAGTGGTCTTGTTCCGGCCCCAATGCACCCCCCTCCCCCTTGCCCCCCCCCTCCCCGCATTCACCCACACGCAGGAGTCGCCCTGCGGCCACTTCATGCACTCCCACTGCTTCGCCGCCTACACGCGCTATGCCTACACCTGCCCCGTCTGCTTCAAGTCGCTGGGGGACATGCGCGTGTACTGGAAGATGATCGACTCGCTGCTCGCAGCCGGTGAGGGCGTGTGGATGTGCGTGTGCATGGCTGGGGGAGGGGCAGAGCTGCGCAGAGGGGGCAGGAGTTTCGGCTCGCTCCAGTTCAGTTGGCTCTGGGTCGCCAGCTGAGCGGCAACAGGGCAGCCTGGAACCCAGCCTGGGGGCAGTCTCAGCCCTTGCATGCCCCAGTGCATGCCCACGCTACCCAACCTCTTTCCCCTGCGGCCCTCCTCACAACCCATGCCTCCTCGCTTGGGCCCTCCCTGCCCTTCGTAGAGCGCCTGCCCCCGAGTATGCTGCGCGGCAACAGCCCATCCTCTGCAACGATTGCGGCGCGAGCGGCGACGCGCCCTTCCACTTTGTCTACCACCGCTGCCCCTCCTGCTCCTCGTACAACACGCGTGTCCTTTGATCCGATCAAGATTCCAGCAATTCCTTTCATTGGCAAGCCTGCGCATCGGTTTGATTGCCGGCGGTGCTCGCCGCAGCTGCACCGCTTTGAGGGAAATTTGTTTGTTATTTTGTTTTTCCACTCCCTCTTCATGTTCCCCAGTCCGGAGCAGTGTGGCCTGCCTGAATTGCCTGCACGGGTTTGTGAAGTTGTCAGGCCTTGCAAGTATGCCAGCTGCCCCGCCGTGTCGAACGCGCTTGAGTAGGGTTGGCCGATCGAGCCCTGACCCCTGGTAAAGAACACAGCAATGTCCAGTGTGGTTAGTCAAGGACAGGAAGAGAACATCCTTACGTCACTCAGTGTTCAAGAGCTGTTGGCCCATCTGCCAGCGCACACGCTTGTACTGATGTTCACCCAGCTCCTGTGCAAGCGTGCTTCGAAGGGGCCCAGGCCCGAAAGGTGGCGGTTCAACGCGTCTCTTTAAGCAGCCCTTACGTAAAAACAAAAATCTGGCAGAAGCGTGCAAATCTCAGGCTGCAACGATTGAGCGCCTAGCAGGCATAGCAGCGCACCCAAGACCCATTGCCAGCCGGCTCTCTTGCTATCGTTGTTCGGTAGCGCAAGTGTGTAACATGCAGCTGACACTGCGCACGACGGCACAGCTCTCGGTGCGGGCCGCACGCCCTGCCCGTGCCCCCCGCAGCGGCCGGCGGCCGGTGTGCGTTCGCGCAGAGAAAACCGGCAACCCAGGTGAGATCTGGGCGCTGTGTTAGCGCTGCAAGCTGCAGCGGCGCTGCATGGCTCGCATATGGGCTCTACCACCCGGGAAGTTTGGGTTGGCGGGCAGCCCTGCTCGAGGCGCCCTGGCTGGAGCGCGTTGGGCGCAAGATTGCAAGAGCTGCTTGCGGGGTCCGCCCAGGGCTAGCCCCCGCTGACGCTGCTTCCGCCGCTGGCTGGCCGCGCCAGCACCCGTGCGTGATGACCGGCACACCCTCCGCCCTGCGCGCCCTCCCCCATCCCGCCCGACGTTCTGGCCAACCCGTGCTGCAGAGGTGGATGACAACATCGCGGCATACTGCTCCCTGGACAAGGATGGGCGCCGCCCGACCACGAGCTCACCCTGGCCGAGAAGGAGCAGCTATTCATCGAGGCGATGGCGGTGAGCGCTGCTGCAGCAGCAGCTGCCCTCCCTTGACAGCTTCAGGCTTACTCACCTGTGCCAACCCAACGCTCACGCTCTGGATCCTCCTGTTATGTTAGCCGCCCCGACAGCCTGGCGGCGGTGCCAGCCAACATCCAGAAACAACATGGTGGGTCTGGTTCATGGTTCATCCCTCGGCGCCCTGTTTCCGTCGCAGGCCTTCTACTATGACCAGGAGCCGGTGCTTTCTGACTCTGAGTTTGACAACCTGAAGCAGGAGCTGCAGTGGGAAGGTTCCAAGGTGGTGGTGCTCACGTGAGTCGGCGGCCCGGCCGCCTGCCCTGGCAGCCTCGCGGCGGCAGCGGGGCGGCAGGGACGGCGCAGCTGGCTGCAGCGCGCTGTTGCAGGGGCACGTTCGCAACTGCCGGCTGCTGGAGGGCACCCTCCCAAGCTCTCCATGCTGTCGCGTGCTCCTGTTCCCTTTGTTTTTCCTTCATTTTATGTGCGCAGGTCCTCGATCCCCAGCTCAACCGATCGGTTCTGCGCTGTGTGCAGGTCCGACGAGAAGCGGCTGCTGGAGGCGAAGCAGGCCTACAAGAAGGGGGCCCCCTTCCTGAGCGACGCCGAGTACGACGCGCTCAAGGCGCGCCTGGTCGGCTCCTCCGTCTTCCTGCTGCCCCGCGCCGGCCCCGCCTGCACGCTGGGCAAGCCCGACGAGCCGCGCGGCAAGAAGCAGGCCGAGGCGCAGGCCGACTGGGTGAAGATGGCGGCGCTGACCATCCCCCGCCCCTCATCGTGAGGCGCCGCCAGCGCCTGTTGTGCCAACACCCGCTGTGCACCCGCTGCTTCCACGGCGCTGTGCCCGTGGCGGTAGCCGCCGTCTGGCTGTGCATGCACCTGTCTGCAAAGCAGAGCTGAAAGATGCCTGCACGCAACTTTGTTCTTGGCTCCCATCTACAAGCAATCCCAAAGCTCTCGCTCCAAAACTCCCGACCCATTCTTCCATCCCCTTCCCCCCCCGCAGGTCACGAGCCTGCTGCTGGGCGCCGACCTGCTGACCGGCGGCAACCTGATGCACCTGCCGGGGTCGGTGGGCGCCTTTGTGTGGGGGCGGCATCGTGCTGCCGACCGTTTACGTGGTCACCGCCGCCGTCAACGGCTTCCTGTGGAAGGACGCGCTGGTGCTCAAGGTGGGCAGCCGCCTTGTTGTTGTTGGGTGTGAGGGAGCGCATTGCTGTTGGGTGTGAGGGGGCGTATGTGTGCAGTGCAGGAGGATAAAAATGTCTGGTCAGCGCAGGCAGCTGCCGGAGGGGCTGCAAGATGTTGGGGGCAGCCCCTCTGGCTCTGCCTCCATCCCCGAAACACAAACATGGGTGCCTCTCTGGCTCCCCGCCACCCAGCGCCCCAACGGTTGCCGCTCGCTTGGGACCGCCCCTGCAGGCCAACTGCCCCAACTGCGGCGAGCCCAACCTGAACTCCTACTTTGGCGACATCCTCACCGTGGCGGGGCCCCGCGACAAGAACACGGTCAAGTGCCCCTGCTGCTCCTCCACCCTCGAGTTTGACGCCCAGAAGCGCGCGGTGAGTGAACACATCCAGTCGTGCTGTTTTGGGTGTGCTGTTTTGGGTGTGTCCAGGTGCTCGGGCTGTGTGGGGGTGGCAACGCCGTGTGGGGTGGCAGGCAGGAAGCACCTGTGCACCCCTGCTGGCCGCTCGCCAGATGAGCAGCCGGTGCCAGCTGTAGGGCCGTCGCCCTGGGTCGCTCAGCAGTTGCGCCACCTCCGCCCGCCGTCATGCAGGTGCTGGTCAGCGAGGCTGCGTCCTCCTGAGGCGCCGGCAGTGCACCGATGCCCCAGCCGCCACCAGCGCCCGCCTCCCTTGGATGGAGTGGCGGCCCCACGGCATCTGTTAGCGCAGCAGAAGTTCTCCCCACCCGCCGCCTGTGCCTCCCACCCGGGTGAATGCATTGCTGCGGGAAGCGCGGAAGTTTGTTGGAGCTTGCTTCCCATCGCACGCTCCACCCCTGATGGTCTTATGGCAGCGTTCGCTGGCTGCTCCCCACCGCTCCCTCCCCCCCCCCCGCCCCACCTATGTCCTTCGGATTGCTATTGCTTCCTGCCTTGGTGCTGTCTGGCCACGGGAACCGCTTCCGCTGCGCCTTATGTTAGCCACCAACCGAACGACCACTCCCGCCTCGGCAAGCGGCCGCCCCTGGCGCTGCCGATGCTGCTGGCTGCCCCCCACGTGCAGACCCCAGGCAACCTGGCCCACTTGTCTATATCTTGCCAGCAAGGCTCAGCCGTGGTCATGTAACCGCTGCTTTGCAAGCATCATGAGACCTTGCTCGGACCTGGGGCACCGCTCCTCTTGACTGCGGCGGCGGGCTGTTCAGGCGCCGCTTGCACCCATCATAGTGAAGCCCTGGCGGTTGCGCCGGCGGCGGCACAGGGGCGGTTTTATTGGTTCCTTCGCAACGCGCGTCGAGCGACGAAACAGGGAGAGTTTGGACGGGGAGGTCAAGACCCCGGCAGGGCGCTGGCGGGATGGCCCCTGGTTTTCGGCGCGATGCCCGTTTCACTAATCGATTTTTAATAGCACGAAAGAGGCTTTTACGGACAAGGACAACTCAGGAGGGCTGAGGAGGGCCGGCGAAGGGTGCTCATCAAGACGCAGGAGTGGTTACTGACCGGCAAGGTGCTCAAGGTAAGCACAGGGGTCGCAGCTTTGAAAATTACGGGGCTCAGGGCCGGCGACCAGCTCAGCCGTTCGAAGCTGGTGCTACTAATTCGCCGCAAGGGTGGCCTCGCGCTGCTGGGGGCAGACGCGGGCCCCTGGCGAAGCTACCGGGCGTCACCAATCATGGGGTAGAGCGGCTGGCGCGTTGCCAACACATTGCGCCCTCCACCCCATCGTTGTTTTGCGCCTGCGCGGCTGCTAGCGGGCGTTGCGCCCCGATCTCCCTCATCAGCGCCATCATAGCACCATATCCTTGCTCCAGCAGCCCACAGCGCACGCTTCCCTGCCTCACCCAGGGTGGCGCTTGCTCCCGAATGCAGGACGGCGCCTCCACCCCTGCCTTCCTGCCTCGACCTTTTTGCTCGTCCACACTTTCAGGTGCGTGATCGGGGGTTTGAGCCCCTGTTGAGGCGCTCCCCGAGCCTGGGAGCAAGGACACCACCGCAACGCCCTTTCGCCTGCTTTGCTCTGCTGCCCCTTCCGCCCTGCACCCCTTCCTGTTTCCACTGATCCACTGCCACCGGTGCTGACCAGCTGCGCGCTTGATGCTCCACGCTTTGATTGCAGTGCCTCGGCTGCAGCTAGTGGGGCATGCCAGTGCCGCTGCTGCCGCCTCCCAAGCCACCGGTGATGCCCGAACCGCCTGCTGACAGCGACAGCCCGCAAGATTCGCCTGTGCACGGCGGCGGCAAGAAGCAGCAGCAGCAGCAGGGCGGTGACGAGCAGCAGCAGCCGCAGCAGCAGCCAGATCAGCCGGCTGGGAAGGGCGCCAAGCTGGCGGCCGCGCCGCGGAGCCGGCAACAGACGCCAACGGCGCCGACGCTGGCGGCAAGCCTGCACCCGGCCCGACGAGCACGACGACAACACGGCTGCTGCGCTGCTGCTGGGCATGGGTTCCAAGTCGGACAGCGACGGCGGCGGCTCCGCCGGCAGCAGCGGCCGCAACGCCGCCAACGGCGGCGCGCGCGCCGCGCCGCCGCTCTGAGCGCGGCGCGTCCGCTGCCAACGGTGCTGCCGAGGCGCTGAACGGCGGCGGGGGCGAGGAGGAGGGGCAGGAGTCTGAGGAGGAGGAGGAGGAGGAGGAGGAGGAGAGGGGCGGGCGCGGCAAGGGCCGGCGCCGTGGCGGCGGCCTGCGCCGCTCCACACGCCGCGGCCGCACCCCCGCCTACCGCGCCTCCGAGCTGCTGGGCTCCGGCTCAGACGACGAGTTTGACCCCGGCAGCAAGCGCGCAGCCAAGGCCACCGGTGTGCGGCTGCGCGGCACGCCGATGCTGGCTGGGCCCTGGTTGCTGCCCGAGCGCGCATGCCGCCCAGGGAGCCCATGCATGGGGCGCAGCGACGGCCGTGCAACCGCCACCTGGCAGCCTGTCTGAGCGCCCCCCTCTCCCGCTCCCGGTCTGGCCCCCCCTGCAGCGTCAGGCGCAGCGCGAGCCCCGCGGCAGCGGTGCCACAGAAGAGCGAGCTGACGCTGCTCTGCGAGCGCTTCCAGCAGCAGTTTGGGCACCTGCAGGTGAGGCCTGGCGCCGGCGCTGGCCCCCAACCGCATGCCTGGACGGTTTGGGTGGCTGCTGTGAAACGCGCATCGAGCAGGCCACATGCTCCACGCTGCCAGAGCTGCACTGTGGCCGATGCCCACACACGACGCCAGCCTCGCCACTGATGATTGTACCCTCCGCTTTCCCACCCACCCCGCCCCCGCCCCCGCGCCCCCACTGCCCCCGCCCCCACCTTCCCACCCGCCCCCGCCACCCCACCGCCCCCCGCCCCACCTTCCCACCCGCCCCGCCCCGCCACCCCACCCCCACCCGGCAGACCGACGGCTCCCCCAACCAGCTCATGCTCAACGATGTGGCCGAGGCGCTGGGGGTGCCGCGCCGCAGGCTCTACGACGTCATCAACGTGTTCGAGTCAATCGAGGTGAGTGAGTTGTGTGTGGGGGGTGGTGGTGGTGTGGGGAGGGGCTGCCGCCCCTGTGCGGTGCCAGCCTCCTGCGCCGCGTTTCTTGGCAGCTCACCGCAGCGTCGCCGCCGCCCGTCGCTGCCCCCCGTTACTCGCAGGTGATGCGGCGCGTGGGCAAGCTGATGTATGAGTGGGTGGGCTTCAGCCACCTGCCCACCCTGCTGGAGCAGCTGGCGGAGGACGAGGCCAACGGTGGGGATTTTCTTTTTGGGGGGGAAGGGGGCGTTGAGCCCAGCCGCTTCCGTGGTGGCACACTCTCTCTGGTTGCTTGCGGGCCGCGGCAGCCGCTCTCTGGCCACGGCCGCGACGTTTGCGCGTGTGTGGAGCGGCGTGGGTGGCGCGGGGCGGGGCGGCGCTGTGCATGGTTGCCTGACCGCTCGCCGCCGCCCCCGCCGCCGCCTGCAGGTGTGCCAGTGGAGGACCGCATCCGCCGCGCCCCCACCCTCATCATCGTGAACGAGCAGGGGGAGGAGATTGGGTCGGGCAAGGGCAACAGCCACTCGCTGTGGGTGCTGTCCCGCCGCCTCGTGCGCATGCTGCTGAAGCAGCAGGGCCCCATCGCGCTGACCGCCGCCGCCGCCGTGCTGGTGGGCCCCGGCGGCGTCGCCGACCCCAGCAAGCACCGCAGCCAGACGCAGGTGCGAGCGGCTGCCCTGGCGTGGGGGCGTGTGGCGGGTCCGGGCAGGGTGTGTGCCCCCTTGGCCGTCAAGCCCCCCCTTCTTGGCTCCCCCTGCCCAATGGAGCCCCGCCTAGCTCTAGAACACCCCCTGACGCCCATTGCTGCCCAAAACGGAGCCCCTCCTCAACCTGGGTTAGAACCCCTGAGGAGACTCACACTTCTGCTCTGCCGTAAACCTGGCTTCTCTCTTAGCCCGGGCCTTCCTACCCCCCACCCAACCCACCCCCCCCCCAAAAAAACAAAATGCACACGGAAGCTTGCCTCCCGTTTGATCCAAGCCCCCCTCCCCCCCACACCCCGCGAGCAGATCACGGTTGAGCGCCGCCTGTACGACATCGGCTCCATCCTTTGCTCCGTGGGCCTGCTGGAGCGCATCTACATGAAGAAGCGGTGGGGCCGCTGCTCAACCTGCTGTGTGCTGCTCCTCCTCCTCAACCTGCTGTGTGCTGCTGCTCCTCCTCCAAGCTGCTGCTTGCTGCCCCTCCTCCATGCTGCTGTGTGCGCTGCTGGTTCTCTGCACACACTGAGGAGCGGCGGTTGAGTGCCGCCATGCACACGTGCCATCACAGTGTCTGTCCTGTGCTGCTGCCCTGCACGGCAAGCAGCCTAGCAGCGCTGGCACGGCATGGCACGTCGTGCCTTCCCTGCAGCCTGCCGTCGCCCGTTCTCTCGATAGGAATGCGACCAACGCATTTGCCCCCTCCCCCCCTTCCACCATGTTTCGTCCTCCGCAGGCAGCCGGCCTTTGAGTGGGTATATGGCTGGCGCCCGGCGATGCCCACGACCCCCAAGCTCCCCAACCGCTTGGCCGCTGCCGACGACGAGGCAGCGGGCGGCGGCGCCGCCCGCGCGGCGGCCGCAAGCGCACCAACGCGGCCAAGGCGGCGGCGGCGGCAGCTGCGGCAGCAGACCCCGCCAAGCGCTTGCGCACCGCGGCCGAGGCGTCGGCGGAGGCTGCGGCCATGGCGGCGGCGGGTGGAGGCATGGGCATGGGGCCGATGGGACACTTTGGCATGCACATGGGCGGCTTTGGGCCGATGATGGTGCCGCCCGGCATGCCGATGCCCCCTGGCGCCGCCTCTCCCGCCATGTTCATGCCGGGGCCCTGCCGGGCATGCCAGCCATGGTGAGGGTTGACCTGTGGCAGCCGATCTGCGCGGGGCGGGAGCAGGGCGGTTGCTTGCCCTGCAGCGGTGCCTCTGCTGCTGCACGCCGGCGCAGCGGCGGGCGGCGGCGGCGGCGCTGCCGTGACCCCGGGGGACAGCATGATGCGCGATCTGCCCTGAGCCCAGCGCATGTGGAACGCGCCCATCATGCCCCCCGTCCCACCCCCGCCACCCCCCACCCCACCCGGTTGTGCGTAGCCCGGCGACGACAAGGCGGCTGCTGCTGCAGCCATGAACGGCATGCCCATGCCCTTCTTCGCGCCGCCGGGCTTCTTCCAGCATCCTATGATGCAGGTAGGCGGCGGGCTTGCGGGCTGCGGGGTGGGGACAGGCGGGGGGTGCAGCAGCGCCCGGGGTGTGGGGCGGCGGGGAAGGGCGGCGACGCAGCGGCGGGCTGGGGCTGGGCGGCGGGGAAGGGCTTTGAGGGCGGGGGCCGCGGCCTGGGGGCTGCGGTCAGGGCCTGAAGAATGAGGGGCCGCTTGAGCGCCGCCACACCGACCGGCGGCGTGTCTGTGCCTGCAGATGAACGGCGTTTCGATGGCGATGCCTGCGGCTGCGGCAGCTGCCGCCGAGCCCAGCCCTGCCACCGCGGAAGGCACGGGCCCCGCGGCATCCGGAGACTCGGCAGCCCCCGCCGGTCCGGGCGGCGCGGCCGACGGCATGGCGGGCATGGCTGGCATGGCGGGTGGCCCGCCTGGCATGCTGATGTGGCACCCCAGATGATGATGAACCCAGCCATGATGCAGCAGTTCCAAATGCAGCAGGCCGCCATGCTGAAAGGCAGCGAGCACCAGGCCGGCGGCAAGCCTGGCATGGCCGCTGCGGCGCCGCCGCAGTACCCGGGTGCGTACCGCGTTAGCTGTGTTGTGTTCTTCGATTCTATGTATTACACAACCGCCTGTGCCTACACCATGATTGCGCTGCTGATGCACGGCTGTGCTCTGTGCCCTGTGCGCGACACCTTGGACGGGCGGCGCACGCCTGCCTTGCTTGCTTGGCCTGGGGTTTCAGGGCGTGCTGCCGACCGCCGCCGCCGTCTTCCCCGCTGCCGTGCAGGCATGATGATGGCGCCGGGCATGATGATGGCGCCGTACCCAATGATGCCGCCCATGCAGGTGCCCCAGCCCGCCGCCGCTGCTGGGGGTGGCAGGGCTCTGTCCTGCCTGCGCGTTGCTGCACGCCCGCCTGGCCCTCCGCCGCCGCTGCTTCTCACCCAGCTCTCTCACCCAGTCTGCCCGGCCCCCTCAACGCAGAACTTTGTGCCTGTGGGGGCTGGCGCTGCCGGCGTGGCTGCGCCGCAGTGAGCGGCGCCGCCGACACGGCAACCGCCGCCTGTGGGGTGACCTCCTCCCCTCCCGGCTCCCGGCCCTGCTTCCGCTCCTGATCAGGGCTGCATCGCCGCCGGGATGGGTTGGCGGGGCCTGTCGCCGCAGTGAGACGGCTGGGCATCTGCATTGCTCTGCATTCCCTTTGCGCCCGCCTGCGCCCCGCCCGGGCCGGCGGGCGCCCCCTGGGTTGGGCCGCCGCCCGCGGCCGCCACGGTGCATCTCACCAACTCAAGCTTGACTTCCGCCTGTTGGCCAGGCGCCGCCTGCCTGGCTCAACATGCCCCCCGCTTCCGCTTAGTAGTGCCTGGGCTCTCGGCGTCCGTTTTGATCGCGCTATCCCTCCGCATCCCCGCCCCGCGGCGTTTTCCTCTCGAGCTGCCACCAACAAACCCCGCAAACCACTCTTTTTCCCTACCCACGGTTTCCAAGTTCCTTTGCACGCAACCTTTTGGGCCACATCCGCAGTTGTGGGGGACCATTCTCTCTCCCTCTCTCCCCTTTGCTCCCGCTGCCCCAGCACTGTTTGCGTCCTGACACACTGCCCCTGTCTCCTCTCTTCCACCCTCACCACCCTGTCCTGGACTGTCATGCCCCGCTGGTGCAACGACGCTCTGCCGTGGCGCCACACGCTCAGGCCGGCGAAGGTGTCGGTGGCTGTTCCGCAGGCACCTTTATGATGGGCAAGGCCGCCACCTCTGCAAGCCAGTGGCAGCCTCCTCCTGCCGCTCCGTGGGAAGAGGGTGTGCTTGGCTCGCTGTTCAGCGGTGTGTGCCTCTGCCCGGTGGAAGGAGGCTGATGGAAGGGGTGGCAGGGCCAGGAAGCGGAGTAGTCATTGGGGCGGCGGCTGCTGCTGCCCGCTGCCTGAACGTCGCCCCTTTGCCTCGGCCCCCTTCCGGAAACTTTGCCCAAAAGTCAACAATCGGATACAACAGGCATGCATTTGCTTTACAGCACAGGAGGCTGGAGACCTGAGGGCGTGCAACAGGTAAGCCGGGGCCGCCATCGCCGGGTGCAGCCCTCGCATGTCCATTGTGGCGCATTGTGCTCGGTCTTGGATTCGAAAGGTTTTCCTGCACTTCTCCTCCCTGTGGGCGCTGAGGGTCCCTTGTGCTTTGAGCACGCTCGCTGGGGAGCACCATCTTTCTGGCCTTCCCTGACGTTTTCATTTACATCACACGTTCAGAGGCGTAACTACACACCGGAGCAGGCACCTCGTCGACCTCCGCCGGCTTGGGATAAAACTCTCAGCCTGTAGGGTAGCGCTCCCTCACGGGCCCTTGCGGCTCTCGAAAAGGGCATATCCTGACGAACGCTACATGTTGCATTAGCGTGGGCTGGTGCACGCAGCCGAAATGTCGTCGGCGAAGCGGCGCGGCAGGGGCGGCGCCCCCTCGACCCGCCCCCAAGCTGGGCCTGCCGGGCAGCCGGCCCGGCAGCTTAGATGGCTTGGCCACCTTTCAGTACGTGCCGGAGAGCATACAACAGGTGCGCGGCGCGCCAGCAGGGCTGCGGCAGCCCTGCGCCGGGCAGCCGCCGGCTGAAGCGCAAAGCCTGCTGCCGCTCGCTTGCTGTTGGCCACTCCCTCCCCCGCCTCCCGCCTGCCACAGGTGATGCTCATTCAGGAGCTCCAGGAGAAGGTTGCCGAGCTTGAGGAGGCGCTGAAGCGGGAGCAGGACCGCAGCAAGCTGCTGCTCAGCGACCTGAGCCGGCTGCGGCGGCAGCGCGATCGCCCCCGGCGGCTCCGCCTCGTCCGGAGGCTCCTCCCCCGCCTCGCCTCCCCCTCCCGCCTCGGCTCACTCTCCCTAGACTCCTCCACAGCAGCAGCGGGGGTCCGGCCCCGCAGGCGGCGGCTCGCCGTTTGCGGCCGCGGCGGGGGCGACGGCGAGGGCGGGTCGGCGGCGCGCCGCCCGCGCCCGCCACCACCGACACCGTCGCCGCCAGCCGCGCGGCGCTGGAGCTGCTCTACCTGAAGGAGCGGGCCATGGATGCGGCAAAGGACGGCATCGTGATCGCCGACTGCAGCCAGCCGGACATGCCGCTCATCTATGCCAACGAGGGCTTCGCCCGCATGACCGGCTACAGCCGCTCCGACGTGCTGGGGCGCAACTGCCGGTGCGGGCTGCCCACCGGCCTTCTCTTGCCACCCCTTGCCTGTTGGCGGGCTGTGCGGGCCGTGGGGGCCCCATGGGGCGTTATGGCCGCGGCACGCAGCCAGGGGATCAACGCTGCTGGGCTGGAGGGACCCGCATGCTCGCTCTCTCCCCTTTAACCCGCCGACACCCCGCCTTGACAAGTGTTCGCACGGCCCTTTCCCCTCTATTCCTTGTGGGTGCAGGTTCCTGCAAGATCCGCCGGCAAGTGCTGCGGGTGCGGCGGCGCCGCGCGAAGCCAACACCGCAGCGGTCAACGAGCTGCGGCAGAGCATCAAGGCGGGGCAGCCGTGCGTGGTTCAGCTCATGGTGAGGCGCCTTCTCCTGGTTGTTGCTGTTCTGATCCTCCTGCCTGCCCCGACGCTCCTCGCCTCCTCCGTCGTGGTCGGCAAGCTGCTGCCCTCCTGCCGCCGCCGCCTCCACCGCGCGGGGCATCACCGTCGCAGCTGCGCTGGAGGCCGCTTCTCACAGCAATCCCCCGTGCTTGCTCTCTTCACCAGCTTCCTTCCTCTCTCGCCAGCTTCCTTCCCAGCCCCAGGCTCGCTCCCGCCCGGCGCTGCCAACGCGTGCACCTCACCTCCCTTCTTGTCTCCCCTGCCCCGCCCGCCACTACTCTCTCCTGCGTGCAGAACTACAAGCGCAACGGGGACCCCTTCATTAACTACCTGTCGCTCAACCCCGTGCACGACGCGCTGGGCCGCCTCACACACTACGTCGGGGTGCAGGTGCGTGTGTGTGCGAGTGTGGGTGTGTACGTATGTGTGTGTGTGCGTGTGTGCGTATGTGTGTGTGTGTGTGCGTGTGTGTGTGTGTTTTAAGGGGGGAATTGGTGCTTGCGCGGGGTTGCAGTTGCAGATGCGCAAAACCATCCTCAACTGTCGGCGGGCACCTTGCTTCCATTACGGAGCTGCACAGTGCTGTGCTGCATCGCTCCGGGTGGCACTGCCAACATGCCATGCTATGCCGTGATGTACCGCTCTGTGCCACCCCCAACCGCTGCCGCAGAGCGACATCACGGAGCTGGTGCAGCACCGGCGCGCTGAGCTGGCAGCGCGGCACGCCGCTCTGCAGGCGGCCGCCGCCACCGAGGCCAAGAGCCAGTTCTTGGCGCGCATGAGCCACGAGATCCGCACCCCGCTCAACGGCATGATCGCCGTGGGCCAGCTGCTGGCCGACACGCCGCTCAGCCCCGCGCAGGTGCTGATCTACGGGAGTGGGGGTGTGAAGGGGGTGGGGGCCCCAGGCCGCGCCCGCAAAGGGCAGCTCGGCCCCTCGCAGCGCTGGGCTGCGCCCCGCTGCCCCTGCTGGGCCCCCTGCCGGTCTGCATGGCAGCGCTGCTTCCTGTTTCGCCCGGCCCCGCTTGGCAGCTCGCATGCTCTGTTGAGAGTGCTTTCAACCGGGGGAACTCAGCTTTCATTCGTCCTGCTGTTTGCTGACCACAGCCCTCAGCAAGCAACTCCCCACACCCACACATAGCCCCTCCCCTACACACCCACACTTAGTCCCCCCGCCCCCCTTCGTGTCGCCGCAGTGGGACCTGGTCAACACGATTCGGTGCAGCGGCGAGACGCTGCTGACCCTCATCACCGACATCCTCGACTTCTCGCGCATCGAGGCCAACAAGATGGTGGGCGGGGGTTTGGTGGCTCTGTCGTGCGCCGGCTGTGCTGGGTGCTGCTGCGGGCGCGTGGGCCACCGCTGCCCGCCAAAACACCCCATCCCCCACCCACCCCCCAACACACACCCTCTGAACCCCGCCCGCCCTAACACACACTCCCTGAACCCCGCCCGCCCTATACCCCCCCCAGGTGTTGAGCTGCGCCGAGTACCGGCTTCAGTCGGTGATCGAGGCAGCCATGGAGATTGCGGGGCTGCACGCGGCGCAGAAGCGGCTGCACGTCGCGTACAACGTGGGCCAGTCGGGTGAGAGGCGCTGCCGCCCTCGGCTGCTGCCGCCCTTGGCATGAGTGTGTGGCCTCCTGCCCTTCCGCCCCTGCGCGCCCTCCCCCAATCACAAAACAAAACAAAACAGGGAGGGAGAGGAGGGCAGAGCGGCTTGCAAGACCGAGGCTCGCCTTTCTTCTGCCTGTCTGTTGGGAATGCGTTCCTGCTCCTGTGCACCTTCTCCACACTCACATCACCGCCGCTGCCTGCCCGCCCCCAAAAATCCCCCAGTGCCCGCTGTGGTGATGGGCGACGCGCAGCGGCTGCAGCAGATCCTGCTCAACATCCTGAACAACGCGGTCAAGTTCACAGAGTGCGGGGAGATCCTGCTGGAGGTGTGGGCCGACGAGGAAGCGCAGCAGGCACCCCAGCAGGCACAGCAGGCACCCCAGCAGGCGCAGCAGGCACAGCAGGGCAGCCAGCAGGCGGCAGCGCAGCAGGCGGCGGCGGAAGGGGCCCAGGACGGGCTCAAGGGGCAGGCCAGCATTAACAGCGGCGCCGCCGCGGCGCGGCCGCGCCCCCGCGGCCGGGAGCAGCGCACGCTGATGCTGCAGTTCAGCGTGCGGGACACGGGCATAGGGATTGAGCGGGAGGACATCGGCCGCCTCTTCCAGTCCTTCTCCCAGGTGGGAAGGGCGGCACGCGTGCAGTCTTCTTGGGGGCTGTTCTGTTCAAGCATGGCTTCTGTGTCTGTGTGCTCTACGGGTGTCGTGCACTCTTGTGGGGGTTGTGGAGGGTTGCTCGAGCCGCGTGTGCTGTGTCTGTGGGTCGTGCGGGCGGGCTGCGGCATTCCTCAGCGCTGCCGGCCTGCGGCCAGGTGCAGCAACGACGCAACAGCAGCCTTTGGGCAGCGCTGCCGGCTTGCCTGCCCCCAACCCCTTGAACTCCCCCCCCCCGCCGCCCCCTGCCGCAGGTGGACGCTTCGCCGACGCGGCGGCATGGCGGCAGCGGCCTGGGGCTAGCCATCTGCCAGAGGCTGTGTGAGGCGATGGGGGCCGCATGTGGGCCGAGTCGAGCGGCCCCGGAGAGGGGTCCCTCTTCCGGTGGTGCATCCGCGTGCGGCTGCCCGACACGCCCCCGGCAGCAGCCGCGGCGGCGCGTCGGGCAGCGGCGGCGCACCCCCCGGCGGCAGCAGCCGGTGCAGCCTGGAGTGCGGGCCCAGCGGCGGCAGCGCCACCACCGGCAGCGCGCGCAGCAGCAGCGACTGCACCAGCGGCGGCGGCACGCCGCTGGCGGCTGGCGGGCGCGGCCTGTCGGGCGGCCTGGCGGACTTGGCTGGCCGGCGTGTGCTGCTGGTAGAGCAGTGCCCCATGGTGCGGCAGGTGGTGGCGCTGGCCCTGCGCCGCTGGGGCTGCTCCGTCTGCGCCGTGGCGTCAGAGGCGGAAGCCGCCGCGCGGCTGCGCATGGGCGGCGCCGCCGTCGCCTCCACCAGCGGCCTCTACTCGCCGCCGGCTCGCGGCGCGGGCCCTCGCCCGACGCGGCGCCGGGGCTGGCAGCGGGACAGGGGCCCGAGGGCCGGGCGAGGCGCAAGGGCGGCAGCAAGAAGCGGCGGCACTTGGAGCTGGAGCATGCGGGGCAGTGGCTGGACTATGAGTTCCAGGTGGGCCCGGCTTTCACACACACTTTAAAGTGTCTGAATTTTCTGGATTGAAGTTTCGACACCCGAAGTTCAACACCCGAAAGAAAGGCCAGCAGGAGCATACTCTTTTTGTTCCAAACTGATCTCTGCACGCGCTCGCGAGTGGCCCCCCTTCCAAGCTCCCAGCGAACATGGAACCTCCTTTGAGTCGCTCGCGCCTTGCGCAGCGATCCCCCAGCCCCACCCTTACATCCCAATCCCCACTCCCCAGCACCCCCGCCCTCATCACCACCCTCATCCCCACACCCAACCCCACCCCCTTGCAGGCCCCCGGCCCTTACGACGTCGTCGTGCAGGACCTGCAGCACCAGACGCTGCTGCAGAGGCTCATGGTGGCGGCACACGCCAGCGAGGCACAGGTGAGGCGCCAGCTCGCTGCGTGTGTGTGTGGGTGTGGGTGTGTGGGTGGGTGTGTGGGTGGGTGTGGGGGGGGCGCACGCGCGCGCAGGTGCAACCTTCTGGAGCAGGCTGCAGGCGCTGCTTGCCCTAACTGTTTATGTTGATCGATGGTGCCGCTCAGGCTGCTGCAACCTTTTCGCTCCCCTCCTTCCCCCGCCGCCCGCCCCCGCCGCCTCCCCACATCGCCCCGCCTCCCTTCCCTCCCTCCCCCTCCCCGCATCGCCCCGCCTCCCTTCCCCCTGCCCCACCATCCCTCCCCCTGTCTCACACCCGCACACCACCACCATGCAGAGGGTGGTCTTCCTGGGGTGGCCCGGCCAAAACGAGCCCGAGGACCGAGCAGATGGCTCGGTGGCCGGGGACGCCGCCCGCTGGCAGGCTCCGTTGGCGGCAGCACCGTCGGGGCGGCGGCGGTACGGGGCGGGACTCGCTGACCTGGCGGGTGGGCCTCCTGGGGCGTACGACGCCGGCGGCGGCCTGCCAGGTGGGCCGTGCGCCAGCCTGTCCTCCAATGCTGCTGTGCTACGCTGTGCTGAACGGAAGGGGGTCGCTGTTGTGGTGGGTCATCTGGCTGCTTGCCATGCGCACCCACCTGCCCCCCAAAAACAAACCTGCAGAGATGCGCGGCGCCGACTACACCGCGCAGCCGCCTCGGCAGCTGGCGGAGCAGCTGGCGCAGGCGCAGACGCGGGGCGGGCGGCAGCTGGGCTACGTGGTGGTCACGCGGCCGGTGCGGCAGGGCCGCCTGCGCCTGGCGCTGGAGGAAGTGCTGTCCATGCAGCTGGAGGCGGAGGGATACGGCGACTCCGCAGCGGCGGCAGCAGCAGTGGGATCCCGCCGCTGCCGCCCGTGGCAGAGCGCGAGGAGCTGGCGCTGCCGGGCGGGGGCCCGCTGGCGCCGCCGTCGCGGGCGGGGTCGGCGGCGGCGCGCTCCCGGGCGCTCCGGGCGACGCGCTCAACCCCGCCGTGCTGCTGGGGCTGGTGGGCTCTGACCCGTCTTCGTGCGACGATGCCTCCAGGTGGGCTCCACGCACCTCTTCTTCTTCTCCTGCAGTGCTCTTTTTGGCTGTCCTGGTTTTCGGGGGCCTTTCGGCTGCATGGCACGGCCCCTGGCATCAGCTTGCTTCGATCGGCTGAACCAGGGAACCAGCTGCCCGTCAGCTCACCCCTCCTCCCCACCTCCCGCCCACACATACACACACGCCACCCACCCACCCCACCCACCCTCCCACGATCACGCCTGCAGCCTGGGCAGCCGAGCCTCCTCGTCTTCCAACCTGCGCTGCGCGGGCTCGGCGCTCATCCGCGCCGCCGCCTCCTACACGCACCTGGAGGCTGTGGGCGGCCGCCGCCGCGCCGCTGCGCCTGCTGCTGGCGGAAGACAACGCGATCAACATGAAGGTGCGGGTTGCCCCTTATTGGGGTTGATGAAGGGGCGGCCGCCTGCAGCAGGGGCCGGGCAGGCATGGGGCCGCCGAGGCATGCTTGTTCATTTGCAAAACCCTCGACTCTGCCTCACCTCTGCCCCGCATGGCCTCCCGTCTCCTCCCCCTTGTACTCCATTACTCCTTTACGCGCTCTCCGTCCCACCCACCCAACCCATCCCCGCCGCTGTCCGCCCCCACACCACCCCACCACACACACACACAAACGTTACGCTGCGCCCGCAGGTGGCCCTGGGCATCCTCAAGCGCATGGGCTGCACCAACATCGTCACCGCGGAGGACGGCGAGGCGGCGCTGGAGGCGCTGCACGCGGCTGGGGGCGTCGACGCCTTTGACGTCATCCTGATGGACCTCCACATGCCCAAGAAGGTGGGCGCGTGTGTGTGTGTGTTGTGCGTGGGGAAGACGGGGGAGGGCTGTGTGAGTGTGTGTTGTGGTGTGCGCGTTGTGTGTGTGTTGGGTGTGGTGGTGGGGGATGGAGGTTGGCGTGTGCTTGTGGTGCACATGCCCACGGAGGTGGGTGGGGTGGGGTGGGGTGGAGGGTAAGGATTGTAGTTTGACTACTTCTTAGCGCGGGTGTGGGTGGTCAGCCCAGCGCGCACAGCAAGGAGGCGGCCCGGGGGGGGCAGGCAAGCCTTGCTGTTGCTGTCCATCCCCGGTGGATGCCAGTGGGCCTTGCTGACCTCCTTGCTGACCTACCCCTCCACCTCCTGGCCCCCTGGCGCTGCCGCAGGGCGGGCTGGAGGCCGTGCGCGACATCCGCCGCACCTGGCCCCGCTACCGCACCAAGATCATCGCGGTGACGGCAGACGCGTTTGAGGACACGCGCGACAACTGCATTGCGGTGGGTCGGGCGGGTGGGAGCCAGGAGGGTCCGGAAAGGGGAGGGACGACGCCCCGGGCCCTGATGCCGGCTGGGCATCGAGGAGGATGTAGCGGCGGCAGCCGCGCTGGAAGGGAGGGCTGGAGGCAGCGCCTCGACTGCGCCTGGCAGCGGTACCAGTGCATGGCTGCCATGCAGACGTGCGCCTGCTCATGCGGGTCACCTCCTCCACACTCAGTGTGCTTGCGCCGGTTTCCACCCGCTGCCGCAGAACGGATTTGACGGCTGGCTGGCCAAGCCGTTCCGGGTGGAGGAGTTTGCTCGGGTGCTGGCGGCCTGCAGGAGCGGCACCGCGCTGACCCCCGTGCGCAAGAACGTTTGACACTTCTCCTTCTTTCACCTATTCGTTTCGTTTGCTTTGACTGACGCTGAGGCTGCTGAGGTACCGGCGCCCGCGCCCGCCACCCGTGAGCGGGGACGCCCCGCGTGCGTCCCAAACTGCTGGTTATCAAGTTTCCCAAGACTGCAATGTAATTGCGAGCACCCTGGGAACAGTCGCACCCCAGCAGGCGGCAGCTGCCGGGGAGCCACACTCTGGCGTTCTAGGGATGGCCAAGGCGAGCGCGTCCGAGGGTCATCCTCTATAAAATCGCAGCGAATGACCGTGCTCAGCAACCTCTATCGCCCGAAGCCCTGCGCGCGCAGCAAGTAAGGTGAGCGCCTGCGCCCTCTGCTGCTGGAGGACACAGCCCTGCCTTGAGCCCTAGCACAACTTGAGCTACCTCTTGCCCTAGCACAACTTGAGCTAACTCTTGCTCGCACTCCCATTCCCTTTCCTATACGCAGAAACAACCAAATGGCCTCCTACCAGCGCGCCCTGGCCCTGTGCCTCGCCCTGCTGCTCGCAGGCGGCGCTGCCGCGCAGCAGCCCCGCTGCCCGCTCACAGCCAGCGCCGTCAACCGGTTGGACTACCGCCCTGCAGCTGCAGCCTGCAAGGCGGGCGCGCCCAACTTCTGTGAGGCGTGCGTGTGCGGCCTGGCTCAGGTGTTTGCACCAGCTATTCTGGCGACCGGCTTCAGCCCAAGCGGGCTCACCCAGCAGGCCGCAACTGAGCTCCTCACATCCTGTCTTTCCATTGTGCTCCCTCCCCTGACCCGCGCCGGCATTCAGCTCGGTGCCCTGATGTCCCTCCAAAACTGTCCCTCTGAGCCGGTGCCGCAGTGCCTGGCCCAGTACCTGCCCGCCGACGCCCCGCGGCTTCCGTCGGCGGCGGGCGCTAGACGCCCTGTCTTTCCCCGGTCTTGCTTCCTCCCGTGCACTCATATTCTTCCTCATCTTTCCCTGAGAAGTCATTATTCGAACGCTCATAATGAATCTGTAACAATAGCAGAATCTCGAGTGAGCTTGGGAGTGGGAGGCAATTCATGCAACATGCACGACTGCCCCACGCCCGTCGGCGTGGCTGCACACCTCCCAACAGCAGCGCACAACGTGGCAGCCGCAGCAGCAGCCCCTTTCATTCGTCGATGTGACAGAGGGGCCGTTGGATAAGGGGCGAGCATTGTTCAGCAGGTCGTCACGGCAGCAGCAGAAAGAGGGTCGAGGCTGTGGAGAAAGTCAGGAGCAACAGCTGGAAAGCGGAGCAGAAGGAGCAGGGAGGAGACAAGACAGCGTAGCAAGGGGCGGCAGCAGTGGGGTTGAGCAAATCAGCTGGCGCCGTCAGCCGCCGCTGCGGGCGCCGCCCCGTCGCCGCCGCCACGCTCTCCAGCAGCGCCTTCTGCTTGGCTGCCTTGGCCTGCTCCTCCGACAGCTTCTCCAGCTCCTCCTCAGCAATGTGCTTCTCGTACCTGCGGCAGGGAATGGCGGCAGACGGGCACACGGTGACGGCCAGGAAAGCAACACAGGGCAGCTTTGGGGCCAGGCAGACGGAACAATGATGGCCCAAAAGCAGCATGAGGGTGATGCTGGCTTCTTTCAGTCGCGAAGGGTCAGGCGCAAGGCTTGGCGTGTGGAAGCGTAACAACAGCAGCTGGGCCAAGCAGCAGCCCACCAGTCGTCGGCGTCTGCCCAGACCGCCTGCGTGGCCCAGCCCTTGTCGCCGCCCTTGATCTTGCTGGGCTGCGCGTAGTTCACCCGGAGCACGCGGCCGTACAGCTCTTCAAGGGGGAAGGGGGCGCAGCGGTTGCACAAGGTGAACCCTACAGGATGCACGCGCACCAGCTGCAGCCGGTGCCGCGCAGCTGCCCCCTGGGCATGGCCGCGCCCTCGCCGCTGCCCTTCCAAGCAGCGCAACATCCCCGCACCCGAGTTGTGCATGTTGTCCATGGGCTGCTGCATCCTCCGGGGCCTCAAACTCCACGAAGCCAAAGCCGCGGTGTGTGCCGGTGGCGTGGTCCAGAGGCAGGGACACCTCCTTCACCTCGCCAAACGGGATGAAGGCCGAGTGCAGCGCCGCCTCGTTCACCGTGCTCTCCAGCCCACCCACATACAGCGTGGTCTTGGGGTTGCTGCCCTTGCCCACCTTGGAGACGACGGTGGTCTGCAAGGCGACACGCAGAGGGCAGCAGAGCGGCGGTGAGCCGGCGGCACAGAGTGAAGCAGCGGCCCCGGGGCGGATGGGCGCCGTGCGCAATGCTTCTTTTCTGTCATCAAGAAAACGCCAAGCAGCGGCCCGTGAACGGCCAGCGCAGGACGATCGAAGTTCCGAGCGGCGACAGCGAGGCCTGAGCGACGCGAGGGTAACTTCAGAAGCCGACCGTAATCACACAGGAACACGAGCATGCTGCAGCCAGTGAACTGCTGCCTGTCAAACCTGCATCCTCCGCTGTTGCGGATGTGGGGTGAGTAGAGCGTGTACTGGCGGTCAACTAACAATATGAGGATTCTAAAGTTTGGGATGAGTGGGAGGCGCCGTCGCCACGACAAGCGTGTGCTGCCGCCTGCTGCACAGGACACCCGCTGCGGGTTGCTACTAGGGAGAGACTGCTCTCGGGCGCTGCATGCATTTGTTTCTGTTCAGGCATTGCAATGTAAAGTGACACTGTATGTTATGCAGTATGGGTTATCAATACGAGTGTAAGCATTTACACGCTGACAACTGCCTGGTGCTCGGCGGCATAGCTGCGGAGCAAGTTCTCATCCGCTGGCGTGTTGCCGGCTCGGAAACCTTGATCAGCAGTCACACGGAGGGGCAACCCAGAACTTGCATCCTGATTAGGAGAAACAGACTGGTGTCCAAGTAAGCACGCCTGGTCTCGCCAGCGCTGCAATCCGCCGCACCTTCAAGTGGTCCTCGCTCACTCCCTCTGGAGGCTGCTCGAAGGCTGCAGCTGCTGCTGCTCCCCGCAAGGCTCAGCGCGGCGTTGCCCCCACGTTCAGTTTTATCGCGAGTCGTTGGACACAGAGGTGCCCCCATTCTGCCAGGAGGGCTCGTACTGCGAAGACGGCAGCAAGTGCGTTCAGGTGGGTGCACGCTCTCTCAACACCTGCACAGCTGACCTTGCAGGCTGCTGCCTGGGCTGAACCTCCTCAGTCATTGCAGCCTGTGAGTGGGCCCGCCGCTCTCCCCTCGTCTCGTCTCTGCTTTCATTGTCGCAGAACCCTTCTGACTGCGGCCAGCAGGGGAAGCCATGCTGCGTGTCCAGCTCCGCCGCCGGTAAGCGTTGCCTCTTCCTCCACCCAGGAGCCGGAGTGAAGAGCTGTTCACAGTAGCGCTGAGTTCCTCACCACAGTGTGCGCTGAACCGTCTTCCTGCCCTGCAGCCAATTCTGCCACATGCAGGCAGAAGGGCGCATGGTGCAAAGATTTCAAAACCTGCGAGGCCTGCCCCAACCCGATGCCTGGCGAACTGCAGGTTGGAATAGGTCTGCTGTCCCCTACCGTGCAAGACAACAGACAAAAAATGTTCAACAAGGCAGCGCATGATGCAAGTCCCATTGCGCTGCCGTGTCCTGCTTGCTGAGTCCCTCGCAGTTCGTGCTGCGGCAGCGTCTGAGAGGTTGAGAGCCTTACAGCTGCTGGTGCCATGCTATGTGACTTGTTATGTCCCTGTGTGTGTAGCATGCTCAGATTGCAGCCACCAGTTCTTGCAATGTTCTGCACAATGCTGGGAAGGCGAATGGTGGAAGCGGTCAGCGAGTCTCGGGCAATGACTGGCGGCAGCCCCTGGAGCCGCATGTGGTTGTCGGCGACTGTCAATGTTACATTTGTCATTGAAAGCGTACCTTCCCGCTCTTCAGAACTTGGTGTGAAGCAAGTTAGCTTGAAGAGTGCCATCTCGGAGCTGGGTCCCCGCCGCCCAGCAGCTCCCAGATCAAGCGCTTTGGGGCGTGACTGGCCTTCGCGCGCCGAGGGATCGAAAGCCGGTTCAAGCCCCTTCGACATGGTTCTCACCCGCTCGGCCCATGGGCCCTCCTCTACCTACTCCCTCCTAGACTCGCTCCTATCGGGCCACTCCAGCCGCGCCAAGCTGCTGCTGGCGCAGGACCCGCAGCGGGCGCAGGTGGGGGCCCCTCAAACTTTGGCTCCCTCCACGCCGCCGCCCTCTCCGACTGCCACCGCCTCGTGGCTCCCCTGGTGGCCGCTGGCTTGGACGTCGATCAGCAGATCGACACCCTGGACGGCCACGCGGCATTCGCGCTGCGTCAGTTCCTGCGAGAGCACTGCAAGCTGCCGTCCAGCAAGCTGTGCGCCGTGTTCAGGGGTGCGTGGGGGCGCCGCCGCTGCGTTGCGATGCACACATTGTGAAGGGGCCGCCGCTGCGTTGCGATGCACACATTGTGAAGGGGCCCCCTCTGAGCTGCACCCAGCTGCAGCAGGGGGCCTTCGCCTTGCTCGAAACCGTACTTCCACGGCTTTGCGGCTGCGGATGTCACTGGTCGCGCGTGACAGCCTGCCCGCAGGTGCCCCCAGGTCGCTCGTTCACCCCGCCTCCCCCTCCCCCTCCTGCTTGCTCCAGGTGTCACCCCGCTGCACATCGCCAGCTGGCTGGGCCACCACTCCACGGTGCAGGCGCTGCTGCAGGCGGGCGCTGACACCGAGGCAGTCTGCCTGGAGGTGGGCGGCACTCGTCAGCCAGGGGCCCCGTCGGACTCTGCCGCCGCCCGCCGCCTGCCCAGCACCATTGCCTGCCGGCTTCGGCCGACAGCCAGAGCACGATACCCCCTCCCCATTTCCCCCATCACACTCGCACCCTTCATCTCCCCCTCCTGCGTGCTCGCCTCCAGCCCCCCTTGCCTGCTGAGCGAACATCCGTGGGATCCTCACTAATCGGTTTTGCTCCCTCCGGTTTGCCCTGAGCCTCCAAATACGCCCGACCCCCTGCCGCTCTGCTCACCTCTCCGCATTCCCTCGCAGGGACGCACCGCGCTGGCGATCGCCTGCTACTTCGTGGACTGCCGCCCCAAGCGCTCGCTGGCCGTCATCGAGGCGCTGCTGGCCGCCGGCGCCAACCCGCTGTGCGCAGACTTCCACGGCATTGGCAGCCTGGTTCTGAGGTGCGGGCGGGTGCCGCTGTGTGCGGGTGTGGGGTGGGTGGGTGCGTGGGCGCATGCATGGGATGGTGGGTGCTGGATGGAATGCGTGCATGGGAAGTGGGTGCTGAATGGAATGCGTGCATGGTTGCGAGTGGGCTGCGCGTCACGATGCGGGCAGGTGGCGCTGGCTGCGGCATGGCCGGAACGCGAGCCGCTCTGCTCTGCCGGCCGCCTGCCTCATCACCTGCCTGCTTCTGCCTGCGCAGCCCGCACTGCCCCGAGCGCATCGCCACCCTGCTGCTCGACCGCCTGCTGCTGCTCTACGGTGGGCCTTCAGCGGCGGCAGCCGCGCCCACGCACCCACCGGCAGCCTCGGGCGAGGCTGCTGGCGGCAGCGGCTGGGACGCCGGGCAGCCTGCTGCTGCGGCGCAGGGGCAGGAGCAGCTGCAGGCAGAGGGGCAGGAGCAGCCGCATGCTGAGGGACAGGTCCCGGGTGACGAGATGGATGCGCAGCCCGGCGGCGGCGAGGGGCAGGCGGGCGGCGAGGCGCAGCAAGCGGCGGTGCCCACACCGCTCCTGCTGCCCCTGCCCCCGGAGAAGCTGGTGGATGTGGTGCAGGTGTGGAAAGAAAGTGGCCAGAAACCCTTGTACGTCGCGTGTGTGGAGTATGCTGCCGATGCATGGGTATTGTTTTCGGAGGGGTTGTCCCCGGGCGCTGAGCACCGCCGCCGCCCCCCCGCACCCTCCACCCTGGCAGGCCGCTCTCACCGCCAAGCACTGGCCCGCCCTGGAGTTCTTCCTGTCGGCGGCAGACCCCGGGACACGTACCCCTTCTCGGGAGTCAACCGCCTGCTCAGCCTGGCCATCATGGGGGGACGAGCAGCTCGTGCTGCGCCTGCTGCGGTCGGGGCTGCGACCGGACGCCGCGGGCGCAAACAGCCAGGCGAGTTTCCGGGGGCGCGTCGTGGCGCATCCTTAGTGGCGTGTGTTCCTTCGCTTGTGCCTTGCCCGCACCGTCCGTTTTCCACCCTCTCCTCCAAGAAACAAGCACAGACACACTCACACCTGCCCTTCTGTTCACACTCGTTCCCCTGGCCCTGCCTCCCCCGGTGTACACACACACCTGCCCCTCTTTCCTCACCAGCGCGCCCCTGCCACCCTCCCTCCCCCTTTTCCTCCTCCAACAGGGCCACCCTCATGTCGCCCTGGCGGCGGTGCATGGCCACGAACGAGTGCTGGACCTGCTGTGCGCGCACGGCGGCGCCGTCACGCTGCGCGCGCTGCACCACGCCGCCGACGCGCGAAGCCTGCATGTGAGGCCAAACCGCCTGCTTCTTTGCCGGCGCTGCCTGCGCTGGCGTGCCCCGGCTGCGTGCCGCGCTGCTTGCGTGCGTGCACAGCAGCGTGGCTGTACAGCTGCGGCTCGGCGTCGCCCCCGGGTGCTGGAGTGTGTATCGATGCGAGGGTCAAGCCTGGCTGGCTTGTCCTGCCCCCCTTCTCGTCACCCTTCACCCTCCCCAACCGATGCGCAAGCATGCAACGGTGACCCCTCATCCATCCCCCCCGCGCTCAGGGCCTGCGCCTGCTGCTTGCACGCGGCCGCCCGCCGGTGCTGGCGCCCGGCGCCGAGCCGCCGCACATCGGCGGCTCTCACAGTCGCGCTGGGAGCTCTGCGTTGTGCTGCGCCTGCTGCGGGACACGGCATTCCGGGTGAGAACCGGCCGGGCTGGCTGCCGCCGCAGTTTCTTACTGCGCGTGCATGTGTGTGTGTGTGTGTCTGTGTCTGTTGGGGGTATTCTTTCTTTTCGCTGCCTTTGCGGCCTGTACAGTTTACTACACACCACATAAACATACTCTCAACGCCCCCTTCCCACCCCCTATAGCTGCGCTACTGCTATCGCGCCGACCTGCCCCGCCACGCCGCCGACAGCCTGGCCATGGTGGAGGCGCTGGCGGCGGCGGGCTACCGCCCAACGGTCTACCCGCAGGTGGGGCGTGGGAGCAGGGGGTGTGGTGTGGGGGAGGATGTTGCCCAAGGAAACAAGGACGTGGGAGCAAGGGAGGGGGTTTTATAAGGGGAGGAGCAGCTCTCTGGTGCATGAAGCAGCCTGGGCCAGAGGCGGGGTGCTTTCATCTGTCCCGTGGAGGGTCGACGTCAGCAAGGCCAGCGCGGCGCAATCAACAGGGGGCCGTAAGCTTCTGGGGCCCAGCGCTGGTGGCGGCGGGCAGCCCGGCTGCAACCATGGAGGGTCCGGGCGCCCATGCTGCGTGTACGTGTGGCGCCTCCCTCACGCGTGCCAACCTGCCAGCCCCCTCTCCCCTCTGCCCTGCAGGCCATCGTGCATGATGGCTGGGTCGGTGAGTGGCTGCAGGGGTCAAGCGGGCGCATTCGCGGTTGCATTGCGATGTAGCGGCGGGGTGTGCCGGCAAGAGAGGGTTCAGGGGTCAGACAACGCCAACAATTTGCTCAGCACCCTGCGGCCCTGCATCCCGCGCCGCCAGCCTCGGCCCGCCTCGCTGAACAGGAGGAAGAACAGCGTTTCTGCCCCTGCTGCGCCCCAACCAGTGTGGCAACCCCACCGCCGCTGCGTGCACTGCCGCCCCGCGCCCCCTGCCCCCAAACACACACCACCACCTCGACCCCACACCCGCACCCGCACGCCCACCCGCACCCACACACCATGGCCACTGCTTGCCTGCAGACATGAACGGCCGGCTGATGCGCAACTACGATCCCACGCTGGACAAGCCCGCCGCCTTTGACCTCCAGGGCGTGAACAGGTGCGCCTCCCTGGCCCTGCTTTGCCTGCTTTGCTTCTCATTGGGCAGGAGAGATGCCTGGGCTGCTGGCCGGGAGCGGCGTGGCGCCTCAGCCTGCTGCCCCGGTCCGGTCAGCCACAATCCAGGCCAACAGCCTGGTGCACCCTCGCCCTGTCCCTAAACACCCGAGGCGTAGCGAGTTGAAACAGGCGGTGTAAGCCCCCTGCCTCCCTTGCAGGTATACCTGGCTGGCGGCGCGCTGCGACCCCTGGACCCCGTTGCGGCACCACAGCTGGCCGCCCAGCTTCCGCGCCGCCGTGAGCGAGCTGCTGCTGTGCTTCCACAAAGGGGTGGCGGGCAACGGGGCCCCCACCCAGCGCTGCTGACGTCCGGGGGCCAGTCACGCGCGCCAAGCGCGCGCGGTTGGATGCTGCCGCTCAGCCCTCGAGGCGGCCGGCGCCTTCGCCGCAGCCGCTGTACTCTGTCGCATGTGTGGCCCCTAGCCTGGCGGCAGCCTGGGCTGCCATCGCAGCCAGCGCCCCCAACGCCCCCAAGCCGCGCAAGCCTCCGGTGGCCAGGAAACGCGGGCTGGCCGCGGTGCAGGGCGACAGCGAGCGGCGCTCTTCGGCAGGAGCAGCAGCGAGTGCCGCCCTCCCCGCCGCCCGCACCTGGCATCGCTGCCCAAAGAGCTGCTGATGCACATCATTCCAATGGCGGCCTACCCCATATCAGCCTGGGTGTGAGCAGCGTTTCAGCGCCTTGCTGCCAGCCTGCATGCACGAAACGCGCACTGCTGCTCCACCCGAGCTTCTGCTGTGCCCCCCCTCTCTGCCCCTGCTATGCCAAACTCTGCGGTTGCCCCCGCGCCTGCTGCACTTCCTGCCAGTTTTGTGTCCGCCTGTTGTAACCTTGCCAACTGTTCCTGCCGCCCTGCGCTCCCCATTGCGCTTGCTGCACCCTGCCTGCTGCGTCCTTTCTCGAGACGATTGTGCTGCCCCAGCCCTGAGCCTTTTCATGCTTTCGCCTTGCGCCCATGCATGCGCATCTGCCAGCCCGATTTAGATCTGAAGCTTGGCCGCGCCCGCTTTCCTGCTGGGTTGCTGCTTTGTAGACTTCCTTGTGAGCCCTGTGCTCGCCTTATGGTTGCTTACAAGGACGAGGGGGATCAAGGGCAGCAGGGATAAACGTGGTCAGTTGCGGTCAATTAGTGCGTGTCCGTCAGTCGAAGGTGGCGCCGTCGTTGCAAGCCAGGGTGTACCAAAATTGATGGCAGGCGATAGCGCCCTACCAAATCCGCGTGTCAGGGCCGCCAAAGCCTCACCCTGCCCAGCCCCTGCCCGGCTGCAGCGGCGAGCGCTCGCCACAGCCGCGCCGCTGCAGCGCTGCCAGCTCGGCGTCGCGATCCGCCAGCTGGCGCCTCAGCGCCTCCGCCTCCTTGGCACAACCGTGCAGCTGCTCTCTCAGCCGCGCCAGCGAACGCGCTGCTGCTGCTGCTGCTGCGCCTGCGGGCGCAAGGGGCAAGCAAGGGAGGCGCCGGAAGCGTTGCAAACTGTGGGATTGCTCAATTGGCAACAGCCAGAACCAACTGGGCTACAGGCTCCTGGCAGAACAACAGACAAGCCGCAGTGGCAGAAGCGATACCCTGGAGGAGTAGGATGCAGGCAGCGTCGTGTCTCAAGCAAGAGGCGGCGCTGGGCGCACCTCTCCTTCTGCCGCCGCCACCGCCCGGCCAGACAGGGAAGCCTCTGCGTGGGCCAGGCGGGCCACCAGGGCCGAGACCTCGCAGTCGCGGCGGTGCACCTGCAGCAGGATCTCGTCCACCAGCCGCTCCAGGGCCATGCCTGCGGGACCGCCGCCGGCCCGGCCCGGCGTATCGCCGTCCTCCGCCAGGCCCGCTGCCAGCGACGCCAGCAGGCGGTCGTCGGCGGCGGCGCCGTCGCCGCCCCCGCCCCGCTGCAGCTGCTGCAGAGTGGAGCTGAGCACGGCGACGCCGCGCTGGTACCGCTCCAGGGCCTCCTGTACCGCCTCCTCCCGCCGCGACAGGCTGCGACCCTCCGCCGCGGCGCGCGCGCGCTGCCTGCCTCCGCGGCGGCGGCGGCGGCGCGGCACCTCGGCCTGCTGCTGTGCAATCGCGGCCTCCTGCTGCGCCAGCGCCAGCGCCTGCTGCGTGGCTGCCAGCTGGCGAGCCAGCTCCCGCTGCGCCTCGGCGGCCTGGGTCGCTCGGTCCTGCTGCCGCCGCTGCGCGTCCAGCGCCGCCTGCAAGCCCTCCATCGCTGCGCTCTGCTGCCCCACCGCCTCCAGCGCCTCCCCAGCTGCCCCTCAACCTCAGCCAGCCGCTCCTGCAAGGCCGCCACCTCCGCCCCACGCGCCGCCGCCGTGCCGGAGGCCTCCGCCGCCGCCTGATCCGCCGCCGCCAGCGCCGCCCGCAAGTCCTGGGCCTCGCGCAGCAGCCGCTGCTCGGCGGAGCGAGCGGCCTCCAGGCGAGCCGCCAGATCCGAGGCGGTGCCGTCGGCGGCAGCGGCAGCAGCAGCCCGCGCTTCGGTCAGCTGCTGCTGCAGCTCGGGCGGCGCGGCGGCGCGCTGCCGTGGCCTCGTCTCGCGCCGCCGCCAGGTCTGCGTGCAGCGCCGCCGCCTGCTGCCCCGCCGCCTCCGCCTCGCCTTGTGCCAGCTGCTCCATCTGCAGAGCGTGCTGCAGCTCACGCACTTGAGCCTCCGCGATGCGCAGCCGCTGCTGCAGCCCCTGCGCCGCCGCCTCCGCATCCGCCTCCGCCGCCCGCGCTCGCTCCGCGGCGCCGCTTTCCGCCGCCGCCGCCTCCCGAGCCTCCGCCAGCGCAGCCTCCAGCTCCTCGGCGCGCTCCGCGGCAGCCGCAGCCGCCGCCGCAGCCGCGGCCCCACGCTGCTCGGCGGCTTCCAGCTGGCCCTGAAGCTGGTCCTGCACTGCGGCCGCCTGCTCCTGCGCCGCCGCCAGCTCCGCGCAGCGGCGGAGAGGGACTCCAGCTCCGCCTGCGCCTGGCTCAGGCCATCCCGAGCCTGCAAGCCAGGAATGTGCCGAAGAGCGGCGACGTTGGAGGGGCGGCAGATGTAGACACATCCAAACAACCCAACCATGCCTGGGAGGAGCCTGTGCTGCATGAACTGCTGGCCCCAAAGGGGGTGTTGGCGCGAGTCAGACGCAACGTCACACCCCCACAGCGCAACGGCAGCAGGAGGTTTCGGGCCTGAGAGCAGCACGGCAGCAGCTGCGTCCCGGCAGCCACTCTCCCACCCCCCCGCCCCACCTCGTCCCGTTCGCGACAGCACTGCTGCAGCTGCGCATCCCGCGTGGCGCAGGCCTGCCGCCACAGCGCCACGATGCGGTCCAGACTGCCCAGGGCGTCGGTGGTCCCGGCGCCGCCGCCGCCATCCTCCTGCTCATTCCCAAAGCGGGCGGCGGGCGGCGGCGGCGGCGCCAGGAGCGAGTCGGCGGCGTCGCCCCCGCCTCCGCCGCCGCCCACGGCGCGCAGCTGGGACTGGAGGGCGTCGACGAGCGCGCTGCGGCTGGCCAGCTGCAGGGTGAGGGTGGCGCTGTGCTGCTGCGTGGCAGCAGCTTCGCGCCGGCTTCCTCCAGCTCGCCGCCCAGCCGCGCCGCCAGCTGCTCCAGCTGGCAGGCCTGCAGCCGCAGCACGCCTGCAGCGTCGCCAGCCGTGGCCGGCAGGCCCCCGCTGCCGCTGCCGGGTCGGCCGCCGCCCTCAGCGGGCAGCAGGGCAGCCAGCTGGTGCGCCACGCGCCCAGCTGCGCGGCGACCGCCTGCTGCGCCTGCTGGGCTGCCGCCCGCGTCGCCCAGCTGGCGCTCCAGATTGGAGGAAAGCGCACGCAGGCTCTCCACCTGGCTCGTCGCCGCCGCCAGCTGCTGCTCCAGCACCGCAGCTTCCTTCTGGCCTCCGCCGCCCCCGCCGGAAGCCGCGGAGCCCGGCCGGCTGCAGCCGGGGCTGAGCCCCGCGCCGCCGCAGCCCCCGGCCGCCTGCAGCGCCGCTCGCAGCTGCCTGATGCGCTCGTTCTTCACCGCCAGCTGGCGCTGCAGCGCTTCCACCGCCGCCACCAGGCGGCGCACGTCTCCCACGTCCGCCGCCGCCGCGGCTCCGCCGCGGCAGCTGGATGCAGAGGCGGGGCGGGAGGCGGCAGAGCCACCGCCCGCCTGCCAGCTGGCAGGCCTGCTGGCGGCGGCGCCCTGGGCTGCCTCGACTGCCAGCTGCTGCTGCTGCTGCTGCTGCTGCTGCTGCTGCTGCGGGCGGCGTTTCCCTGGTGAGAAGCCGCCGTGCGGGCAGCCCCCGCCTCGTCCGGAGCCCCGGGGTCCACTCTGTGTCTGGCGTAGTGCCTCGTGTACTGGGCTCGCCGCCCATGCGCGCAGCAGCAGGGGTGGCGCCGTGCCGCGCCGCCGAGGGCGTGGCGGGGGTGGCAGGGAGCGGGCCTGGGTGAGCGGAGAGGGCCAGGCCTCGCTGGCGGCGCCAGCGGTCCCGCCGGGGCCGTCGGCCTTGCCGGGGTGGGCCCGCGCTTGCCGCCGCCGCGGTCGGCGCCCGTATTGGGATCCAGGGCCCCGAGCACGCCGTCCAGGGCCCAACCCAGCTCAGCTGGCTCGCCCGGGTATGCCTGCAGGCAGGCCGGGAGACGAACGGTCGGGGCGGCGAGAAGCAGGGAGACGAACAGGCGGGGAGGTGAGGCCAGGGCAAAAGGGGTGCGCGGCCCGCGCCAGCAGCCGCCAAACACACGCAGGCTGGTAAGCAGCCTTGCAAGCATGCCAGCAGCAGGCGCGCAGGCATGGCTGCAGCAGCCTTGCAAGCATGCCAACAGCAGGCGCGCAAGCATGGCTGCAGCAGCCTTTCACGCATGCCTGCAGCTCCCAGGGAAGCAGGCGGTGCCAGCAGCAGGCGCGCAAGCAGGCACGCAAGCAGACAGGCTGTGCAAGCCCACCTCTGGGTCGAAACGCAGGCTGCCGATGCGAGCCGGGTAGACGGCCAACTGCCGGTACAAGGGGGGCCCGCCGGTCTGAAGGCGGGGCGCCCTCCTCCAGCTCCGCCTGCCGCCGCTCCTCCTCCGCGCGCCGGTTCTCCAGCACGGATCGGGCGATGTGCAGCTCCGTCAGCACGGAATCCAGGGTGGCCTGGAGGTCCCGCACCTGCTCCGCAGCACCCTCCGCCTCCGCCCGCGCCTCTGCGGGCAGCACGGCGCAGCACAGCACAGCACGGCATGTCGCTGGGACAGGGAAGAAAGCATTCGATCGGCGGCAGAGGAAGAAAGGCTGGATGGCAGAGACAGAGCTTGCTGAGGTGACGGTCGAGCGGTGGCACAGCGGCGGCGACAGGCGACACCCGGCATGGATGGCGGGCGGGCAGTGCAACCCACCGTGCAGCTGCCGCCGCAGCGCCGCCTCCTCGTCGCCCAGACGTCGGTTGTCTCGCTGCAGGTTGGTGCAATCCTGCATGTTTGTCGTTGCGGGGTGAGCTTGAGCTGCGTTTGCATGTTTGAGAAGCTGCATCCGGCATTGCTGGCCACGCGGCACACAGCAGCCAGCCTGGCTGCAGCGGCGATGGCAGAGCGTTCACTGCGGCGCCGAGATAGGTTTCGTACAGCATACGCAGCTCTCACCTGCAGCAGACGAGCCGCCGTGGCCTGGGAGTCGCGCAGCGCCGCTTCTGCCACCTCCAGCTGAGTCAGCGCGCCGCTGAGCTGGCGCGCGTCAGCCTCCCGCTTGCTCACCGCCCCCGCAGCCGCTCCGCCTCGCCAGCCGCCGCACGCGCGCGATGCTGCGCCGCCTCCAGCCGGGAGCGCAGCTCCAGGGCTTCCCCTTCCGCCCGCGCCGCCGCATCGGCCGCCCGACGCCGCTCCACCTCCGCCGCCGCCTTGCGCTCGTCCACCTTACGCAGCAGGGCCTCGGCGCGGGCGGCACGCCCCTCTGCAAGGGTTGGCAGACAGGCAAGCCTCTAAAACAGCGCACCACCGTCACGTGCTCACGCATGACCAAGCAAGAAGCCGTGCATGAGTCTTCGCATTCTGCATCGCCGTGCTGGCAGAGGCCAGGGAGCACCCAAACAAATACACGAGCCAGCCAGACTGGATGCCACCACGGCACTTAGCACCGGCCCCCACCAACCCTCCCACCCACCCGCATCGGCGACGGTGCGCTGCGCCGCCTCTGCCAGCTCCCCGTGCCTGGCGCAGCTGCTGCACGCCCCGCTGCACGTGCCCCTCCAGCTGCGCCACGCGCTCCTGAAGGGCTTCCGCCTGGCTCCGCAGGCGGCCGTTCTCCCGCTTGAGGGCCGCTGCCGCGCTGCTGGCCGCCGCCGCCTTCTTGGTGGGCGAGACGGAGATGCCGCCGCGGCGCGCCTGCTGCGCCAGCTGCCGCTGCAGCTCCGCCACGCGCCCCTCCAGCTCCCTCACGCCGGCCTGGCCGGCCTCCAGCTTCCGCCCAGCTGCCTCCCGCCGGACTTTGCAACGCCCAACTCCCTCCGCGCGGCATCCAGCTGCCGCTGCAGCTCCTCTGCGGCAGCCTCCGCCGCCTGCCTCGCCGCTGCAGCCTGCTCGGCCTGCTTCGCGGCGCGCGCCAGCCGCTCTTCATACTCGTCCCGCTGCCGCCGCAGGGCGGCGTCCGCCCCAGCTGCGCCACCTCTGCCTGCTGCACCAGGCTGGACAGGTCGTCCCGCACGGCGGTCCACTCGTGCGAGGCGGAGGCGCGCAGCGCGTCCGCCGGCACGCTGCGCGCGCTGCGCGCGCTCCGCCAGCTCGGCGTTGTCCTGCTGCGCCGCAGCCAGCGCCGACCGCGCGTGCTCCAGCTCCAGCAGCGCCTCCTGGTGCTCCAGGGCGGTGTGGCTCTGCAGGGAGGCCAGCACCGCGCGCGAGGATGCCGCCTGCCCAGCCGCCGTGGCGGGGGAGAGGATGAGGGAGGCAGGCAATGACGAAACAGAGGCGGGAGGGCAATGTAGGGGAGTGGCAAGGAAGGACATCCACCGTGCCACGTTTCGCGCCATGCAGTTGGGGATGGAGGCACCCTTACGTGCCAATACCACCGTACTGCACGCCCCTCCCCCACCCCACACACACACACAAAGTAGAGGCAGAGCGGGGGACGGGCCCGAGCGTGCAGCGTCAGGCACCTGTCGGCGCAGCTCTTCCGCCTCGTCGGCGGCGTGCAGCATGCGCGCCTCCAGCAGCTCCTTCTCCGCCGCCAGACCCTCCACCAGCCCCACCACCGTCTGCGTCAGCTGCTGCAGCAGCGCCAGCAGCGAGCCGCCGCCGCCACCGCCGTCCTGCCTTGCATCGTCGCCGGCAAGGGAGCCGCCGTGGGGTGACGGGGGCGAGGCCTCCGCCAGGGCAAGGCGGCTGGGATGCGCTGAAGCGGCGGCGCGCAGCTGAGAGTTGACGGAGGAAAGGATCTGGTGCACCTGCTCATGTTGGCAACAGCAGCGCAAAGCGTGCAATGCATGTGAAAGGGTCCGAGCTACAAAAAAGGAGGGCAGACGGACGAACGCGTGCTCTGTCGGCTGGGGTGTGCAGGCCCTGCCCCGCCCACCCACCTTGTCTCTCTCCGCAGCCATCGCCGCCACGTGGTCAAAGCCCGCCGCCAACCGCTCCACAGCGCCGCACAGCGCACCCACAAAGCCCGCCAGCTCAGCCTCCGCCGCCGGCAGGCCCCCAGCAGCTCCGCCGCCGCCTGCAGCGCCGTCGCCAGCGCTGCGCCGGCGGGGTCACGGGCGCCGCCCAGCGCGGCCCGGGCCGCCGCCAGGTGCTGCAGCGCGGGCTGGCACGCGGCGTCGGCGGCCGCTGCGCGCGTGCCAGCGCGGCGCTCGTGCCGGCAGCTGCGCTGGTGCGCTCTTCCATGGCGGCTGCCATGGCGCTCCTGCCACACAGGGTTTCCCACAGGCTGTCAGGCACCCGCAAGCAAAGATAGTTGGGGAGGCGAATGAACTGTTTTAGACCAACACGCACACCCGGTGGCAGAAATGCTGGATGCGAGGCCGCCCCAGCAGCCCTGGACAGCCCACACGCCCAGCACTGCCCACCTCATCTCAGCCATGCGTCGGTCTTTGGCCTCCGCTTCCGCCCTGGCCGCACCCGCCTCAGCCTCGGCAGCCTCCGCGTCAGCAGCCAGCCGCTCGCAGCGCCTCTGCCGCCGACGCCACGCCCTGCCACTTGACGGCGTCGTCGGCCGCCGCAGCCGCCTTGGCCGTCGCCGCCGCCAGCTCGCTGCGACAGGCCTCCAGAGCGGCGTCTGCGGCAGTGCGGGCTGCACGCGCCGCGTCCAGCTGCAAGCACAATACGATAAGGCCAAGTCCGTGAGTTGACCTCGCTCGGGAGCAGCGGCGTAGCTGTCAGAGACAAAGACCTTCACAGGGCTCCAATTTGGACTGTTCCTGCAAAGACAGGTCTTCCGGTCCTTGCAAGCAATCAATTAATCAATGAGATAATATCAGACAAATGAGTGGACTCGCCTCATGCAGGCGTTGGCGCGCGGCTTCCGCCTCCGCCTCCGCCGCCCGCAGCGCCGCCGCCGCCGCCGCCGCCGCCTCCCGCCGCCGCGCGCGTCGCGCCGCTCCCGCTCCAGCAGGCCCCCAGCTGCTCGTTCGCGGCTTCCGCAGCCTCCAGCGCTGCAGCCAGCTCGGCACGCTCCTCCTCCCAGCCCTGCTGCAGGTCCAGCATGCTGCCGCTCACCGCTTCCACAAAGGCGATCGCCTTGGCTGGGTCAGGCGCCCTGGCGCCGCCGCCGCTGCCGCCAGTGCCGCCATCGCTGGGGCCTTCAGAAGGTGCTGCGGGTGCAGGGGGTGTGCGGCGCCTGCGTGCACTGCCAGCGTGCGCAGGATTGCGGCGAGCGCGTCGCCGCTCCGCGCCGCCGCCAGTGCCTGCTGACGCAGCTGGGCCCGCGTGGCCTCCAGCTCAGCGTGACAGGCGGCCAGCGCTGCGGCATACTCCCCGCGTGCGGCCTCCGCGGCGGCTGCCTGCCGGCTCGACAGGCTCTGGCGCAGCGCTTCCAGCTCGTGCTGCATGAGAGACACCTGCCCGGGGTGGGATGGGGGGGCAACAGGGGCTCGGCGGTGGGCAGGGCATAGAAGGCGGGGCGATACACTGGCATCCGAGTGTAAGGCAATTGTGTATGTGTGCGTGTGTTTGTGTGGGGAACTGGTGAAGTGGGGGCGCAAAGGTCGGCAAGCCAAGCCAGGCAGGAGCAGCTGCTGCCGCCTGCCCCCCGTTCAGCTTCCAGCCAACTCGGCAACACCACCGCGAGGCACCCTGCCTGACCCGCCAAAGCCTGCGTGGAGGTTGTGGCAACGAAAAGCAAGCAAATAAAAACATTAAACAATGATGTGTACCTGCTGCGCCGCGGTGTCCAGCTGCAGGTCCTTCTGTGCCGCGCTTCCTTCCAGCTCAAGCACCCGAGCAGCAGAGGCCGCCGCCGCCTGCTTGGCGGCGCGCAGCTCGGTTTCCGCTCGCTGCTGCTTGGCGCGTGCCTGGCGCAGCGCTTTGTCGTGCTCCCGTGCCGCCTCCTGCAGGAAATAATGCGTGGCACCGAAAGGTCTGAGGCGCGCGCACTGAGGCGGTTGCCAGCAATAGCGTTCCATGGGCGCAGCCCTGCTTGCAAGCGGCGGCTGCAGGCAACCAGCCAATGCAGGCAGGCTCTTGCTTCCTCAGCAATGCATTGCGCACCACAGCACAGCCTCTGCCTGCCCCCCCCACCCCCAACCCCCACCTGCATGCGTTGCTGCGCTTCCTGCGCTGCGGCCTCTGCCAGCCGCCGCTCCTGCTGCAGCGCAGCCTCGCTCGCCTGTGCGGCCTTGGCGCTGCGCCGCCGCTCCTCCGCCGCCGCCGCCTGCAGGCGGTCCACCTGGGCTTGCAGCGCCTCGGAGTGCCGCATCAGCTCGCGCACAGCCTCCTGCTTAGAGCCCCGCTGCTCCAGCTGGCCCTGCAGCTCTACAGCGCGCTGCTGCTCCCGCCGCAGCGCCGCCGGCGGCAGCCTTCCCGGCCGCCAGCTCCCGAGCGCGGGCCTCGGCCTCGGCGACTGCCGCAGCGGCAGCCTCGCGCTGCCGCTCCCGCTCCGCCGCCAGCTCCTTCGCGTGCTGCTCGCGCTGCGCCGCCAGCGCGGCGGCATGCTGCGCCTGCTGCTGTGCGCCGCTGCGGGCCAGCTGCTGCTCGGCGGCCTGCAACGACCCCTCCGCCACCGCGGCCCGCCCCTCCAGCCGCGCCAGCTGCACCGCGCGCTCCTGCTCCGCTTGCTGGCTGGCCGTCAGCGCCGCCTCCAGCTGCTGGATGCGCTCGATCAGCACAGCCTGCGACTGGTGGGTGTCGGCGTCTCGGCCCGCCTGCGCCTGCAGCTCGCGCACGGTTGCCTCCAGGTCGCGGATGCGCGCCTTTTGCGCACTCTGCGATGGTTTGGGGGCAAGGTAAGAGGTAAGGGCAGCAACCCCCACTACCACACTGCTGGAAAGGCTTGTGCATTGAAGCGAGGAGCTGGCGGCGGCTGGCCCGCACCAGCTGCGAGGTGGCCACCTCCAGGCGCAGCTGCAGCACCCCGGCGCCTGCAGTTCGTCTGCTCCGCTGCTGCTGGGGCTATCACATGTCGCAGCGCAGGCAGCGGCCGCTTGGGCCGGTCTTGGGCGGCCCAGCTACCCACGTCCAACCCATTTCTGCCTGGCGACTGATCGCAAAGCAGGGAGCTGACCGACGTTTCAGAGGTGCAGATGGACATCGTCACATCCGCCGGGCGTTCAAAGGCCCGTCAAAGCAGCTGCTGGCAGCAGTCAACAGGAGGGCATGATCTGTCGATGTCGAGTTATTCTGTAGGGTACAAGCACTATAACCAGGCTGCTCGGTGCCGCAGCCTCCAAGTGCCGGTTTTGGCGCCTCCACCTCCGCGCCAGTTGGCAAGCGCTGGCCAGCGCGGATGGCCAATTCACGTTTGCAGACCCTGACTCTTGTCGCTTCACGACATGATGGCATTGCAAGCAGCAGCAGTGGCCGAGCCCGGCCCTCGGGTCAGGCCACGGCCCTTCCAGCCAGCAAAAGGCTGCTCGCAGCAGCGGAGGACGCTGAAAGGTGAGACAGGACTTGACCGCTTGCCGCTCTACGTGTTTGTGCTGCCGCCGGCGCTGGCGGTGGCTGCTGCCGCTGCCGTGTGACCCGCCCTCCCACCCACCCCTTTACATGGCCACGCAGCCCGCACAGTGTGCCAGGCGGAGTCCCCAAAGCCCTCCGACAGCAGCGCGACAACAACCAGCGAGCCACCAGCAGCCGCAGAGGCGCCGCCCGGCGGCAGCGGCTCGGTGCGCGACACGCTGCGAACGGCCGAGGCCGCCTCGGGCAGCGACAAGCGCCGCATGAAGGCCGAGTCGACCGACATGATTGCAACGACGCTGACGCGGCGATTCGGCCTGGCCGGCGGCCTGGCCTGGGTGGGATTCCTCGCGTTTGGCGTGATTGGGGAGCAGGTGGGAGCAGCCAGCATCCCTCTTCTTTGCTCCGCCTGGCGGCGGCTGCACCCCCGCTGTCTCAGCACACCCTTGCTGCTACGTCATCGCCTTTTCCAGCCTCGAAACTGTGCTGTGACCGTAGTCAGCCTGCCTCATTGGCCTGGCAGCAACCACGTTTCCCGCCTGCCCTCGTCGCTTGCCCCGCAACCACTCCCCCAGCACCTCTTCCGCCCGCTCGCCGCCATGCCTCGCAGGTCAAGACGCGGCTGGAGCTGGCCAGCGAGGAGGCAAACACGCGGGAGGTGGCGGACGCCCAGGAGGTGGTCACTCCAGAGGGCTTGCGCTATACCGACCTCAAGATCGGCGGCGCTCCCCCGTCCCCGGTGGGAGCAGGGGTGATGTGGTGTGGGTGCCAGTGCGTGCTGAGGGGGAAGGGGGCGGGGGAGGGCCGGGGGCGACGGGGGCCGCTCGGGGCCGACCTTGTCATTGGATTGGGAAGAAGCGGCCTGCTTCCAGATGAGGCCCATGCAAACGCCCTGCCTCTAGGTGTCTCTCGTTCGCCCAACACTCCCACATTTCGCACGCAAGTTTCCTCTGCAAGACCCCAAGTTCCCTTTGCTGCCGACCGTTTCCCTTTCCCTCCACCTCCCACTTCCCCTCCCCCTCCCCCTTCACCCGCCCCTTCTCCAACCCCTCCCCCCCCCCCTCCAGGCTACATCGTGGTCCTGGACTTCAAAGCGTACGCCAACGGCCAGCTGTTCGAAGACACCACCGCCCGCGGCAAGCCCATCGTCTACCTCTACGGCAGCGCCCCTACGCCGGCGGCACGTGCCGCGGCGTGGAGCTGGCGCTGGCGGGGATGCGCGCGCGGGGGCGGCGCCGCGTGGTGGTGCCCCCGCAGCTGGGCTTTGGGGACGCGGGGGCCACGCTGCGCCCCACGGAGCACGTCCCGGAGAAGGCGGGCATCGTGCCGCCGGGGCCACGCTGGAATACGACCTCACCCTCGTGCGCGTCTCCATCCCCCCTCTTGAACCACTTCAGCTCCAGCTCCATGATCCAGCCTTCCATTCTTTGTCTCTTCTTGGCTGCCTGGGAGGAGATGGCGGCGGAGGTCACCCGCGGCCGCAGCCCTGCAGCCGGCGCCCGACAGCATGCGCCGCAGTTTTGACGCCCGGTTTTCCAAGCACCGTTCAGAAGCCCTGCCGGGCTTCTGCATTCTTTCTGTTTCATTGCTTCGGTGTACCAACAGCGTGTGAGATGATTGACCATTGTCAACCGGCAACAGGGACTGACGCCAGTCAACAGGAAGCAAGCTGATTCCAAGGGAGAGGCGTTGCTACCGACTGCCGCTGCTGCCCACCCCCGCTGGCCCTGCTGGCCCCCCGCCGTCGTTCCTCTCGCTCCTGTGCCGGGCTCCGTTCTTCCTGCCGCCGTGCCCTCCGTGCCGCCTTCTTCATCATACACCTCATCCACGTGCGACTGCTGCCGCGCCCACAGCTCCGCGTACTTTCCACCCCGGGCCAGCAGCTCGGCGTGCGGCCCCGCCTCCACGACGCGCCCCTGCGCGGAGCGGCACGCAGAAGGGAGTGGCATACTGAGCCATGCGCGGCTCTGTTTAGATTGGAGTGTGTTATTGGCTTGTTGAGCTTGTGTGTGCTGTGGGGGAGGTGGTGCGTGTGTAAGTGTGCTGTGTGGGTGTGGGTGTGGGCGGGAGGGGGGGGTATGTGAGTGCAAGGCTGCAAGGCAGGGCTGCGGGAGGATGCATGGCGCAGCTAATGAGGGCTGCAGCAGCGGCAGCTGCGAGCCAAGCAGGCGCCGGGCCGCAATGCCCGCTGTGGGGCGAGCGGCGCCTGCAAGTGGGGTTGCCAGCAAGGCTGGCCCCTGTGCTACCCGTCTGCCTGCATGCGCCTGCTTCCCCGACCATACACACACACACACACACACACACAGTTCCCTCTTCACAGAGCAGGTGCCAGGAAGGACCAAGCACAGAACAAAGGGAAGGAACAGCGGACGGAAAGACAGGAAGCAGCAGCGCCCACCTGCTCCAGCACAACGATCTGGTCGCACTGCGCCGCCGTGGACAGGCGGTGCGCCACCACCACGCAGGTGCGCCCCCTCGCCAGGCTGAACAGCGCGCCCAGCACCTGCGCGGGATGGAAGGCAGGGGTGGTAGCGTGTGTGTGTGGGGGGAGGGGGGTTGGTTGGGGGGGGGTGTAGGGGGAGGAGGTGAGACCCGCACATGTGTGTGTGGAGGGGGAGGGCGGGCAAGGGTGTCAGGCAAGCAAGGGATACAGCCAGGTGCTGAGCGGCTGGCCGCGGGGCAGGGCCAAGGCTGGGACAGACCAGCACACGCACATGCACACGCACGAGCTGCAGTTGGTCACGGGACCCCCCCCACCCCCCCCCACACACACACACACGCGCGCACACACCTCCTTCTCCGTGCGGCTGTCCAGCGCTGAGGTGGCCTCGTCGCATAGCAGCACCCGCGGCGACTTGAGGAAGGCACGGGCCAGCGCCACACGCTGCTTCTCGCCGCCGCTGAGGAGCGTGCGGGTGGGTGGGTGGGCGGGTGGGTGGGTGCGGGGATGGGGTGGCGCGGGAGCGGAGGGGGCAGCGAGAGGGCGCAAACATCAGCGTCGGCACGAGCGTGCACTGAAGGCACATGCTGAGGCAAACGCAGGCGTGGTGAGGCAGCCCAGCCGCGCACCTGAGCTTGAGGCCGCGCTCCCCCACCAGCGTGTCGTAGCCGTCAGGGAACTGCAGCACCTGGTCGTGGATGGCGGCCTGCGGAGAGATTACAGAGGCCAAGCGCGAGCAAGACAGATGAAGAGGTGAGGGAGCCAGAGGGCTGCAGAAGAGAATGCTAGTGAAGGCCTGGGGGCTGCCGGGAACCTGCCACGAGCAGCGGTGCCCGCGGCGCAACAACAGGCAGGCAGGCAGGCAGCTGCGATCGGAGCGGCAGACCAGCCGGGTTGCGCCGCCCGTGCAGCGACATGGGCGCAGGCAGGGCAGTCCCTCCCCTTCCCGCCGTGCTCGCCTGCTTGGCTGCGGCCTCCACCTCTTCGCGGCTGGCGTCCAGGCGGCCGTAGTTGATGTTGTAGTAGATGGTGTCGTTGAACAGCACCAGGTCCTATGGAGGCAGGGAACAGTAACATGGTCGTCAGGCTGTAAGATCACGCTGGGGCATGATTGTTCGTGTTAGGAGTCGGATGATTGGAAGGCAGTAGAGCCGCCAGCAGCAACTACCGGCAAGAGCACACACAGACACCACACACACTACCACCTCAGCCGCCCACCTGCGGGACCTCGCCCAGCGCCCGCCGCAGGCTGTCCAGCTGCAGGCTGCGCACGTCCTCGCCCCCACCCGCACGCTGCCGCCCTCTGCAAGTGAGGGCAGGGAGTTGACGGCGTGAACGAATTTGCGGCACTGCGGCAGCCACGGCTGTATGGTCGCTCTGAGATTGGACGCTAAGGTGAAATTTGGACATGCCTGGGGTATCATTCATGCAGACAGATGAAAAGGCAGGGCGGACAACCGCCAGCTCACAATCACCATCCTTCAAAACTCCCCCAAACTCCCCCAGAGCCCCCTTCCCCCGCCCCTCCCCACAGCCACCACCCACCCGCGTCGTAGAAGCGGAAGAGCAGGCGCAGGATGGTGGACTTGCCCGACCCGCTGGTGCCCACCAGGGCGCAGCTGGTGCCCGCTGGCACGCGGAACGACACGCCCTGCGGCGGGGGAGCAGGCGGGCGGCAACCACTAGGCGGGCGGCCAGCGGCAGAAGTGCCGCCACCCAACACGCTTACTCATCCCCCCACACACACCGACCCCCCCACCCTACCCACCCACCCCACACCACCACACACACACACCCCGACATCCTCCCCACACACACATATACACAAGCTTATATGCCCCCGCTCCTCCCCCTTCAAGGCCTCACATCAAGGATGGGCTGGTCGGGTCGGTAGCTGAAGCGCACGTCCCGCAGCTCCACCTCGTAGCCGCGCCCCTGGTCAGGCGGGGAGGCGCAGCACCTGCATGAGGGGCATGGGGGGGAAGAGCTTGCATGGGGGAAGAGCTTGCATGCGGGAGCGTGGGAGGGAGCTCTTCCTCCAGCCTGCTGACGCTGCTTCTCGGCTTGATATCCTAGGATGGGCAGGCTGGCGGGCAGCCAGCCTCATCAGCCAAGAGTTGAAGCCCCCGAAGCAGTGCTGCACTGTGCGAATAACGACAGGGCGGCGGCGGAGGCGATTGAAAGCGCACCCGGCGCGTCTGCCACAGCTGCGCGCTCCCGCAGCAGCGCAAACATGGCGGCCATGTCGATCAGCGACTGCTTGGTCTCGCGGTAGACGGTTCCCAGGAAGTTGAGGGGCATGGACAGCTGCGGGGTTTTGGTGGGGGGCTGGTGAGTGGTGAGTGTGTGCCAGGGCTCTTGGTGGGGGTGCTCGTTGAGATTGAGATTAGAAGCCCAGGTTGGCTTCATCACTAATGTTTATCAATGTGGCTATAGGCTGCAGGTAAGCTAGGGGCATGGCTGGCTGGGCCATGCCGCCTCATGGGCTCAGGCCCAGCTGCGCAAGCGCAGCACGCCTCAACCCGCAGGACGCTGCAGCATGCGCGGGCCTCCCCCTGTGCCCCGCATCCTCCCTCGGCTGTGCAGCGCAGCCCTCCTCAGCCAATCCTCCCCTCGGCTGTGCAGCGCAGCCCTCCTCAGCCAATCCTCCCCTCGGCTGTGCAACGCAGCCCTCCTCAGCCAACAGACAGCCTGGCCAATCCTCCCCTCGGCTGTGCAGCGCAGCTCAATCAACCCTCAGCCAACCGACGGCCAGGTCGCACCTGGAACAGCAGGCCGTTCACCATGACCAGGTCGCCCACAGTCAGCTGCCCCTCGGTGACGCCCTGCGGGAGCGGCGGCGGCGGCAGGTGGCAGCAGGCAGCGGGACATGCTGGGGTGGACCAGGAGGGCGGCAGGTGGGAGGGGCGGGCAAAGAAGGCGGGGAGGGCTGTCCTGCTGCAGCCCTGACTTGGGCCGGCCGGCCTGTCCTGCAAGTGCTCCAACTGCCCTAAAACGCTAAGGTTCAATCCACAATCTGCGCTGCAACCCCCAATCTCACCTGCATGCCCATTAGCATCGCTGCCGAGAGCGTGGCAGAGAAGATCACGTTCTGCCCAAAATTGAGCGCCGACAGGCTCTGCTGCGTCTCGATGGCGGCGTGCTCGTACCGCGCCAGGCTCTCGTCGTACCTGCGAGTGTGGGTGGGTGAGTGGGTGTGAGGGGTGGGGTGGGGAGGGGGAGACAAACTGAGCGCAACAGCTGTTGTTTGGGTGTGGATGCTGTGTGCGGGTGTTTCAACGAGTGCCTAAGGTTTGACCAATGAGCGGGGCTGCCAGGAGGGGACGGCGGGTGCGGCCGGCAGCGCGAGACGTGGCCAACCGGGCGGTGCCTGGCGAGCCAAAGGCTGGAAGGGGTGCCCCTCAAACAACCACACATCCACACCCACATGTGTCGGCGCGTCTCCCCCTCCTCCCTCCAACACACCCACCCACCCACCCACCCAAACACACACACACACACACCCCATCACACCCCCACCTGCCAAACTCGTGGGCCTCGTTGTTGAAGTACTTGACCGTCTCGTAGTTTATCAGCGAGTCGATGGCGCGGCTGGAGGCCTGGCTCTCGGCGCGGTTCATCTCGCGGCGGAAACGGGTGCGCCACTACGGGAAGGTGTGGGGGGTGGCGTGGGTGTGGAGGGGGGCGGGGCGGCGGGGCGGGGGGCGGGCACAATGCACAATGGAGGGGCACAAGGTGGGAGGCCCCTTGAACTTCATGGGTTGGTGGGGGCAGCAGGTCGCATGACCGCTGCCGACGGCTAGGAATCTGAACAAGCAAGCCATGCGGGGCCGACCTGGGTGATGGCCAGCGTGAAGGCGGTGTACGCGGCGATGGTGCCGCCGGTGAGGGCGGCAAAGGCGGGGCCGCACTTGTAGGCCAGGATGCCGCCGACGAGCGCCACCTGGCGCAGGGAAAGGCACACAGGCAAGCGCGGGTGGGACGACGCGAGGGACTGCCCCGCCCCTCGTGCCGCGGCGGCTGCTCCGCTCTGCTGGGCGCCGCTGTACAGGTGGCTCCCCGTGCGCTGTTCAGGCTGCTCCCGAAGCGCGAACGAACATCGCAGCAGCTGCCTTTCTTCCAAATCACAAAGGGCAGTAGGGCTCACCTCGAAGGCGGTGGGCACCACGTTGAAAACCATGGAGCTGCGGTACAGGGGCGGTACAGACAGGAAGCGGTGAGCAAGAGGACGCTTCATGGAGCGGTACCAGGGCGGTACAGGCGTGCAAAAGCGCAGGAGCGGTCTCCTAGCAGGAGGGGGAGCAGGACGCCGCAGGGCAGGACCAGAAAGACGGCAGGAGCGATAAGGGATGCCCCAGGCAGCGCATGCGCCAGGCAGCCTGGCAGAGCAGGGGGAGGGGATGCGCAACAGGAGCCTGGCCAGCGGGCGCTTGCTAGCTCGAGGTGGAGCGCAAGCGCCACACCTGAGGATGAAATTGATGCCCCGTGTGCCGCGGTCGATTGCGCGAGAGACGGCCCCGGTCTGCAGGCGGCGCCCGCCGCAGCGCAGCAGGCAACACGCATGCGCTGAGCTCCCAGCATGGTGCTGGTGGTCCCGGCAACCGCTTCACCCGGCGGCAGCAGCCAGTGCAGCGGTTGGCCCCCAAGCTGGAACATCCCGACTTGCACCCCACAAACCACACACGATCATGCCCAGGAAGAGGACACTGCAGCTTCTTGGCAGCTGCCGCGTACCTGCCGCGACAGGTGGAAGCCCAGGTCCATGCCGTGGAGGTGGCGGAAGACGCTGTTGGCCACCGAGCGGATCGCGCCCTGGGTCACCTGCTTGGAGAACGAAACAACAACACAAACATACAGGAACTCTCCGCGACAACCAGGGGCGAGGGACAGGAGCAGGCAGCTGCGGCCGCTGAATTTGACGTTGGCCGTGCTCACGGCGTGCGCTGCGGGCCTGGCGGTGCCCACCAGCAGGCGACGCACACGCGGCGCCCCTCCTGCCCTCCACCCCCTCCAAGCCCCCAAACCACGCCCACCCACAGCCTCCCTCGCCACCTGCCTGCGCAAACACGGCGTTGCGGGCCTCGTTGCACAGAGCGGCGCCGGCGCGGGCGACGCCGTAGCCGACGATGAGGGCGGGGGGGCGTCAGGGCCAGCACGCCCATCACGGTGGCGGGGGTGAGGGCGGTGGGGTCGGCGGTGAGGCTGTCCACCGTGTACTTGAAAAGGAAGGGGACCTGCACTTGGTTTGGACATAAAACAATGCCAAGCCAGCTCACGTAGATCGTGACGTCCTCAGCAAAAGGACCGGTGGGTGAGGGAGGGCACGCAGCCACAAGCACAGGGTTTCTGACACAGCCCGCTGAACCGATGGTCCAGGCGTGAAAACTTTGCACATCTGCAGGCAGTCCAGGACTCAGCCAGCGCCACTCACCTGCACGTTGAGCAGCTTGCTGCCCAGCAGGAGGCCCATCGCCGCTGCCACGCGCGGCCGCCACTCGGTGTTGCCCTTGGGGAACACGTAGCTGCAGGCGGGGCGGTGGTTGGTGCAGGACCACGCAGGACGGAGGCAGCGAGGGCGAGGCCCGTGCAGAGCCAAGAAGCACATCAGACATGCACATAAAGAAGAATGCGACGTGCCATCCGCTGGCCCCACGTCTAGCTAGCCGCACGCATCCCCCTTTGCCCTCACCACACGCGCACGCACGCACACGCAGCACACCGGCGCCACCCTTCTCCCCAACAACAACAAAGAACACACACAATCAAGCCAATCAAGCAGATGGTGCACACGCACCGTGCCGCCTCCCGAAGAATCTCCACGTCGCTCATCTGCTCGCCCTTCTCCTCAGCAGTCAAGCCGCCCGGGCCGCCGCTCGAGGCGGCCGCCGCTCTGGCGGCCCCTGCTGCAAGGTGCTGTCACGTGCCCTGCCGCTGCTGCTGCTGCTGCTGCTGCCGCTGCCGCTGGAGGACAGTGCGTGAGCTGCAGCTGGGGCTTCCCCCTCTGCAGCTGGAAGGGGGCGTGCCTGCAGCCAGGAGGGGCAACCGTGAAAGAACAGCTGAGTCAGTTATCCCCCGGCACTCCTAGCACTCCTGTAGATGCAGCAGGAACACAGTTTCAGCTCACAGCATGCAAGTGGCGGGCCATACAGCCGACGGGTGCCGCAGGCTGTCGCCACCAAGTCCAGGTGTGCGTGTAGCCCTGCACAACAGTTGTGTGTGTGTTGTCAGCATGTGTTCAACATTGCGGTCCTGTAGTCTGCGGCAGTAGAGCTGCGACAGCTATTGGGAGGCGAGCAAGGGTCACCTGCGCCCTGGCAGATATCAACGGTGGTGCCGCCGCCGCCGCACCCCGCCCAACCCATGCAGTTTGCGCAGATGCCGCAGCATGGCAAGCTTCATTTCTACCCAATACGCAAGCGCAACGCTCCAAGGCGCTCGCCAGCTGCCGCAGCCGCCGCATGAGCGCGCGGCGAGTTGATTAGGTGCAGGAGCAGCGCTGGATGGCGGGATTGCAATCAGTTCTTCGGAACATGGAGCGCGATATCTTCATTATCCATAAGAACGGCCGGCCTCCCGACAAACAGGGCAGGCCAGCTCAGCGCTGGCGGCAGTGAGGTGGCTGCCCCCACAGACATGCCTGCAGGCTCAATGGTTTGACCATAGTCGATTTCGCTTTTGAAAAGTCATTTGATTTGAGCTATTAACAGAGCTGAATTGCTATGCAGTCCTCTGTTGACTCCGAAACGCCCCGCAACGGCACCCTGCTATCAGAGCTTGGCAGCTTTGAGCAATAGCCCTGCAGCCCTAGTCGTTCCATTTCACCTTGAAGGCAACTTCTATACATCTCCAAAGGGTTACGGTGCGCGTGCGCCGAGGAATACTTCCGAAAACCACCCCAGGACCCTACCCACCCCTTCCGCCTATCATCGCAGCTTCGAGCATATGCATCATAGGTGATGCCAGCGGTAGACCTGGTGCAGCCGCCACCGACGTTCCCGCCGTGCCAGCATCCTCCACCCGCCGCCGCCCTCCAGGAGAGCTGCATGCAGGCCGAACCTGCCCGGGTGTGGATTATTTACGGCTTGTCTGCATGATCAGAAGTGTGAAAGGTCATTCCATGCTGAATCCCTCCGCCGCTACCTTCATTCAGCATTTGTCCTCCTCACCCTCCGCAGAGTCAGCTCCAACCGACGCTGCCGCTGGAGGCGCCGCAGCGGCGCCGCTCGGAAGCAGACACCGCCCTGGACAGCCTTCTGGCCTCCACCTGCCCCGAGCAAGCGGGATGGCTGACGGGCAGCGCCGCCGCCCAACCCCTCCAGCCTGTGCTGCCCAAGCTGCTGATGGGAGCGCCGCTGGCCGCCGCCATTTCGGCTGAAGCTTGGATGGAGCAGCAGCTGGGCCAGGGGGCGACGACGCCGAGGGCTGGCTGTGCGCCTCACCACAACAGCCAACCATGCTGCGCCGCAGCTCCCAATGCGGGCTGGCGGGGCCCTCCCGCTGGCGAGCCCCGCCTCACGGCCAGCCACAGCCGGCGCCGGGGCCCCGCAAGCGGACGGCGAGGCCGCAGCGCAGCGGCAATGGTTACCGCCAGAGCAAGTCCTTCAAGGCCTGCCGCAGCATCGATGCTGGCCGGGCAGAGGGCAGCCGCGTCAACAGCAGCTGCCGCGGCACAGATGCCAGCCTCGCTGACGCCAGCCCGCACGCTGCGGCCCGCCAGCCGGCCCGCCACACCTCTGCCTGCCAGCGGCACCAGCCCCGCCGCCGCTGTGGGGGCAAAGGCGCCGCCTGGCCGCACACAGACCCCCACCCGCCGGTTGCAACTGAGCAAGGCCGGCCCCGCAGCACGCAGCAGCTTGACATCCAGCGGCAGGAGCAGCCTGGCGCACGCTGCGGCCCACGCTGCTCCAGCGCAGCAGGCACAGCAGGCACACCACACCTCCTCCCAGTCCAAGGTTGCCCAGTGGCTGCACTCGGGTGCGGGATGGGCCCTTGCCAGGCCTTGAGGCTGTGGCTTCCTTTTTGTGAAGCACCGGCTTCAGATGACCTTGCACCCTGTGGGCTGTTGCCCCTCCCCCTTTGAATCAAGCCTCCAAGCCTCGTGCCCCTCACCTCTGCCGCAGCCTTGATTCCCATGCAGGCCGCCTGGGCTCCAAGCTCGCCGCCTCCGCCCAGCCAGACAGCCCCACAGGCAGCAGCAGCCCGGGCTGGCGCATCCCAGCTGGCGCGGGCGGGCGGCCTGCCGCCGGCGCTGCCGCCGCACCCTCGCTCTCCACCCGCCTGTCCTACCATGGCGCCAGCCGCATCCCGCGGCCTGTCCCAGCCCCGCGCCACGCTGCGCATGCTGAGCGGGCATCTGCAGCCTTCGCCGTGCTAGGCAGGGCGGAGGCGTCGCAGTCAGCTTCCACACAGCTCGACCGGCGGGCATTGGCCGCAGGCGGCAGCCCTGCGGCAGCCGACATCAGGCAGCAGGTGTGGTGCCCAGCCGCCCCTATCGCCGCAGGAGAGCTCATCTCCCCGCCGAGTGAGGCTCTGCTTTCCAATCTCTGGGATCTGCATTGTGCATGTCTGGGTGCATGTACATGTGCTAGGACCGGGTGTGTGTGGGGGCGATCAATCCAAGGTAAATTCTGCTGGAGGTCTGCTGACCCCCACCCTTCCTGCTCCCACCCCTCCTCTTCCCTGCCAGGCTCCATGACAAGCGACCGCACCACCTCTCCAACCGCCAGCGATCTCAGCATCCCGCTAAGCCAGCACCGCCCGTTGAGCGGCTGCCCCCGCTGCCCAAGTCGCCCGTCGCAGCAGCCGCGCCCAGCAGCGGCGCCAGCATCACCAGCAACAACAGCCGCAGGGGTGCCCAGCCAGCAAGCCCGCTGCATGCCGCGCGCGCCGCGGCAGCCGCAACGCTGGTGCAGGCAGAGGTGGCTGCGCGAGCCGCCGCCGAGGAGTGCGCTCTGCTGACGCGGGCGAGCCCAGAGGCCTGGGAGGCTGCTCAGGCAGCAGCCTCCGCTTCCGATGGGCGCAGCGGCACCGCCATCGACGGCTTTCTGGATGAGCAGCTGTCGCGGCTGGATGCCCTCAGCCGCTCGCTGGCGGAAGCTTCCGGGCAGCTGGCCGAGATGGAGGTGGACGAGGAGCTGGCAGCCTCCCGCCGTGCCAGCTCAGCTTCACAGCGCGACGTGCATGTTGCGCACACCGGGGGCACCACCGCCGCCTTCGCCCCCTGCGGACAGCACCCAGTTGCAAAGCAAACCTGCTCTGTCACCCTGCAGCCGCCCCCACTCTGCCTCTGGCGGATGCTCCCGTCGCACCTCCCGCAGCTCTGCCACCGCTTCATCTGCGGGCGAAGCCGTGCGCGCTGCAGCGGGGGCTGCTGCCCTGGCGGCTGCCGTCTCTGCTGCGGCCCTGGTCATGATGACTCGCGGCCGCAGCTTGCCAGCGGCAGCCTCTTCTGCACTGAGAAGGGGTAAGAGGGGCCATCGGACCGCGTCCAGCTGAGCTGTGCACCCCTTGGGACTACTGTGCGAGATTCTCTCCTCCTCAGGCAGCGGCTGCAGTGCCCGCCCCCTGACTTCGCCAGCTGCTCCACTCGTTGGCGGTGTGAGGAGGGGTTTTGCTGATTGCGACGGTATTCGTCAGCTTAAGAGCGGAGATGCTTGACATCATTGTTTCATTTTTGTGGTGCCCCAATGGAGGGCAAACTTCCTTTCTGCCACTGCCTCTCGTCTTTCCCCGCTCCTCTCTCACCGCCGGACTGCATGGCCAGGTTGCTACATGACGCTTGTACTGACAGCATGAGTGTAACCGCACTTGTCTGCGGCAGTGCTTGGCGCGGCAGGGCACTTGCAGGGACGGTCCAACGATATGGTGCTCTGTCCAGCCCTGCTCAGCCGCCAGCCGGGGGGGATCAAGCGAAGAAGTGGCAGAAGAAGAAGCAGCCGATGGGGATGGTCCAGGACAGCACAAAAACGAGGGGCAGGACGAGGGACAGGGCGGGGGCGCCCCTGAGCGGCAGCACAGGAGGCCCTGCGCGCGGGTGGGTGGGCGGTGTGTGTGGTTGGGTGGGTAAGGTGGCTGATGCATCAGCTAGTGATTGGGAGGTTCAGGGCGTCGGCCGCGCCCCCCTTGAGAGCCTGAAGCCAGGGGCTCTTGGGTGGAGCGACAGCACAGCACGCGACTACCGAATAGCGCACACTAAGCCGCCCAACAAGCTGCAGACAGCTTGTGCGATTGCAGGTCGCAGTGGCAGCACGCACCTTGTATGGTGGGGCTGCGAGGCTCCTGCAGCAGCGCTCGCGAGCGGGCGCCCAGTGGGAGGTCAGCCCCCGCTGCGGCGGGGCCCTGCTCCGTGCCAGAGGATGGGTGAGCCGCCTGCTGCGTTGTGCCACCTTGGACGGTGCCTCCAAGGCTGCCAACCGCCAGCAGCACAGCCAGCAGCACTAGAGCGCCCAGCTTCCAGCTGCCTGCCATGGCTGTCTGGTATGGTTGCTAGAAGATTCAAGCTGTGCGGACTAGAACCGGGTCTGGCCCCTTCAGGTTCCAAGGCCGGCAGATGCAGTCATTCCCTTCTTTCCACCCTTGCCAAGTTGAGGCTGGCGTGACCTTCACTGACCAAAAGTGCTCATTCAATCCATGCCAGCGAAAAGGTTCCCTGCTGCGAGCAATGTGCATACAAATGTCCTGCCCCACCTCCCATTACCCTTTCAGTCCCCAGCATAACTTTAAGAGTCACAGACAGAGAAGCTTTGATGAGCAGAAGCACGTAAAAGGGTTCATTTGATGGCACGGTACTAAAACAGGGCGAGCTACCGCAGTGCAGTCACCGTAGCGCCAAGCAAAGCGTAGCGCAGAAGGCAGAAGGAATGTGTCAGGGTTGCAGTTCAAGTCACAATGAGGATGTTATTAGGTAGTATAATGGATTCCTGGGTCATTCCAGGAGGGTTTTGGGCGATGTACGCAGGCTGTCGTAATGCCCAGCTGGGCGCTGTCACTTCAAGGCTCCGCCTGCCGCCGCTGGCCGCACGCGCCCGCACTCTTCGCACGGGTCGGGGCCGCAGCGGTGCTGCTTCTGCTGCCGGTGGCTGTGCACCGCGGAGGGGCTGGAGAATGTGCGGGGGCAGTCGTGGCAGCGCCACACGGGCGGCGGCAGCACCTGCAGGGCACAATGGGGGAGTGGAAGGCGCAGTCAGGAGAGCGGCCGGCAGCTTGGCCGCAGACAGGCGTGCTGTGCAGGGGTCGGTGCAAGGGGGCCGAGGGGCATCGGCAGGCAGTGTGTCGTCAGCGAGAGTCGGTTGCAAATTACCCAATGAGTTGCTAAATTCGTCACCTGCCCCTCGGCAGCAGCGGCATACAGCGGCGATGCAGGCAGCACGGCATCGGAATGAGTAGGAGAGTCTGATGGTTGTATCAGCAGGGATTGCTAAGCAGCATCGTTTCCTCACGTGCCGGAGTGCAGGGAAAAGGGTGCAGCGGTGGACCAAGGCAGCAAGGCCAGGTGGCGTGCAGGCGGCCAGCGGCGGCGTGGTGGGGCTCAGAATGAGTAGGAGAGTCTGACGGTTGGTTCAGCACGGAAGCAGTCAGCTGCGTCGTTTCCTCCCAGCCCGGATGCCGCACAGCAGGCAGCCAGCAAGTAAAACAGCGGCGGAGGGGCGGGGTGCAGTCAAATCTGGCAGCCAGCAGTGCACGTCTCCCCTTCCCATCCCTTCCCCAGGCTGCCCCTCAACATCCCCATCCCATCCCCGCCGCACCTCGCCGAGCATTTGGTGGCAGGCGGAGCAGGCGGAGGGGGAGGCGTGCCAGAGGCGCAGGCCGCGGTACACGTGGCCGGTGACCAGGGCGTCGAGGGCGGCGTACCGCACTTGGGCGTCGCTCAGCCGCCGCGCCTCCCAGTTGCTCATCGTCACCCGCTTGTTCTTGGGGAGGGACAGGCCAAGCACGCGACGCGTGAGGGCGCCCAGGCCCAGCCCGTGGTACCCAAGAGAGGCAGCGATCTGCGGAAGGGTTGTGAGGGGGGGGGGGGACCATCAGCGTTCTGCAAGCACAACAAGCCGCCTGTTTGCAGCAGCGAGTTCGAGCACTGCGTTGCGTGCCCAATAGGCGCAGCCCTCTGCCTCGCTGTTGTGAGGACCCAGAGCAAAGGTAGCAGCACAACAAAACAGGGCAGCCGCGTGCCGCCGCCCCAGCGGTGGTGACCCCCAGCAGCGCCCCAGCCGCGCGGGTGCAGCGCGGGCGGCGATCGCCTGCAGCAGGTCGAAGAAGCGGGCGAAGAGGTCGGCGCGGCCCTTCCCAAACGTCTGCTGCATCTTGCCTTCGTCAGAAGAGTCCCAGGAGAAACCCACAAAGGTGAGGTCGGGGTCGCTGCACGGGGAGAGAAGCATGTGGGGGCGGGGGGTGAGGCCGAGTGGGTACATGTGTGTGGTGGTGGTGATGGCGTCAGCGTGGGTGGGGGGGGGCGGGGGGATTTACTGGGTGTGCGGGAGGGTGATGATTGTGGGCGGGTGCAGGTGCAAGGGCCCAGGGCGGGCCACAGCTGCTTGAAGTGGCGGGGAGCTGAAGGGGCAGGACACAGAGGCAGGGCGGGCAGGGAGCACGAGAGCGGCAGGAGGGGCAGGACTGGCGGCAGGGGAGGGGCCTGCCCACCCGCCCACCTCAGGAAGGCTCGCAGCGCGGGCGGCATGCGGTTGCCGATGCGGCACACGCGCACAAGCACGGCGACCGAGGCCGACGCGAGCTGCATGAGGGCGACGCGGGAGGGGCCGCCGCCCGCCCAGCCCTCGGGCGCCACTCCAGGTCGATCCCGACGACGGCGTCCCGCATGCTGCTGCGCAGCGCGGCCAGCGCGCCGACCAGCTGCCGCTCGCAGCTGACCACGTGGGCCTGCACGCCGCCTGGAGGAGGGGGGGGGGGGAGGAGGACAGGGGGCGGGCAGGGGTGGGAAGGCGCCGGCGAACAGCGGCGCATCGGCGGGGGCACATGTGGCGGCCAGCGGGCGAGGGGCTGCCGACAGTCCTGATGCTTGCACTCATAGGCCGGGCGGGCTCGGCTGCAGCAGCGCACCCGGCAGCTGGTAGCATTCGGTGTGGGGGTCGCATGGGAGGTCGCCATCCCTGACCGGCGTGCACAGCACAGCAGGCCAGTCCATCGGCGGCAGCGACACGTCCGCGGCGCACCAGCGCGCAGCCTGGGCTGCGCCCTCGCAGCCCACGCTGTCGCAGCTGCAGTCGGAGCATGCGGGGACGTGCACAGCGGGCCGCACGGGCTCAACGCGTCGCCGCTTGGCGGGGCTGGTGGCGTCGCCGCCGTCAGCGGCAGGGGCGCCGCCCAGCGCGGGGCTGCTGTAACGGCGTTGGAGCAGGGCTTCCGCGGCGCGCCGTTTGGCAGACTTGAGAGGCAGGACGGAGGGCGCCTGGCTGCCTGGGCCTGGGCTGCTGGCGTCACGGCTGCCGGTGGGCGTGCATGCCGTGCTGCACGGCGCCCCGTCTGGCGACATGCTGTGAGGCATTGATTTGCGAAAGCTGTTAATCAGATAAGCATGCTACAAGAAATGGGATGGGCCGCCGCCAAAACACTGAGGGCCCTTTAGCCCAGCGGGACGCCTGGGAAATAAATCACGAGAGTGTCCAAGAGTTTTACAGAGTATGCCTTGACCTGGGGCGTGAAGAGCGCTATTGGAAAGGTGCCAGCCCAGACGGCGATGACCATCATCAGCAGTCGACAGCCAGCGCACATTGTTCCTGCAAATCGTGCGACTTGCTAAGACACGCATTAAATTCACGCTGTATCCCTCTCCTAACTCGCCTCGCTCTCCTCAGCGTCAGCACAACCCCAGGCAGGCCTCTTCCACCGCCAACCTCCCAGTTCAGACCAGTTCCGAAATACAACTCGTTGAGGCTACTGGGTCCCCGCCAGAGCAAGCAATGAGCCAGACTCCGCTGCTGGCGGAGAAGGGCGCTGGGGAGGAGCAGGCGGAGCGCGTTTCTGAGCGCAACTTCACCATAATCAACCTGGGCTATTGCCAACCTAGCACGTGAGTGCAAGCCCGCCGCTGCAGGCTGAGGCCGTGCTCTGGCAGCCGACGGCGGTGTGCCAGCAGACCCGCGGCGCGGCCATAAGATGGCACAGATGACGGCGCCGGTTGCCCTGCAGCGTCTGACCCTTATCGTTTATCAGTGATGGTGACAATTCACGCATCAAGCGATGGTCTTTATGGGTTCTGGCTGCGCCGTCTTCCTTGCAGGCGGCGGCGCATCTATGAGGGTGCCTTCTGGCTGGGCAGCCCCGTGCTGCTGGGCCTCCTGCTGGGCTCACTGCTGCCCACCAACCACCAGGGCCCCGCCATGCCGGAACCGCTGGACCGTATATCAAGCATAATCGGTTGGGTGCGTGCTGCGGAGCCGCTGCTGCGCCAGCCGGCAGCCAGCCCAGAATGCGGCGGCGTACTAGCAAATTTCTGGCGCTGACGCCGGGAACGCCGCAGCTGCCTGCTTGTACAATTTCAGATGGCAAAATCATGCAGCTTCCCAGCTACAGGCGCCAGGGGCTGCAGTGCAAAAAAAATGAACAACGTTCAAAGGAAGCCCCCTCCGCCCCCCCGCAGACCTACTTCTGCGCCTGGTCCATCTCCTTCTACCCCCAGGCCTACCTCAACTACCGCCGCAAGTCGGTGGTGGGCCTGTCCCTGGACTTCCAGCTGCTCAACCTGCTGGGCTTTGGCTGCTATGCCGTTTACAACGCCGCCCTGTTCTGGGACCCCTCCGTGCGCCGCGAGTACTCGTGCCTCAACGACGGCGCGCTGCCCGCGGTGCACGCCAACGACGTCTTCTTTGCGCTGCACGCGTTTGTCGTGACGGCGGCCACGCTGGTGCAGTGCGCGCTGTACGACCGCGGCGGTCAGAAGATCTCTTGGCCGGCGGCGCTGGGGCCGGCGGCGCCGCAGCCTCCATCGCCGCCTACTTGGCTGCCGTGATCGGTGCAGCTGTGGAGGGCGGCGGCAGCAGCACCCTTGCAGCTGGCGCAGCGCCCGGCGTCTCCTGCGGCAGCATCCTCAGCTGGCTGTCCTTCCTGTACTTTTTGTCGTACATCAAGCTGGGGGTCAGCCTGGTCAAGTACATTCCTCAGGTGGGTGGCGGCTGCGGGGCGGCTGGGTGCCTGGGTGGGCGGCAGCCGGGCGCTGCCTCCATGCATGTTGATGTGGGGCAGGTTTGGGGTGTGCCCGCAGTTGTTGGGGTGCTGCGGATCAGCACATAATGCTCCCCCTCTCTTCTCCTCTCCAGGTGTGGCTCAACTACCGGCGCCAGTCCACTGAGGGCTGGAACATGCACAACGTGCTGCTGGACTTTGGCGGCGGCGCGCTGAGCCTGGTGCAGCTGGTGATGGACGGGGCTGTGACTCGCGACTGGAGCGCGGTGACGGGCAACCCCGTCAAGTTTGGGCTGGGCTCGGCCAGCATGCTGTTTGACGTCGTCTTCATGGCGCAGCACTGGCTGCTGTACCCTGCAGCTTCCCGGCAGCCGCCCTCCTTCTGGGAGGCCCTTGAGGCGGTTGACAGTGAAGAGCAGGCCAGCAAGGATGCCGCCAAGCTGGAGCCGACGGTTGACCTTGAGGCTGCTGCAGCCGCTGGGACCCCGCCTCGCCAGCGGCGTTGCAGCCTGCTCCTCCAGACAGCCTGGCAGACAGCCAGCCGCTGCTGCGGGCCTCAGACCCATGATCCACCGATGGCGTTTTTGTCTTCGCTTGCGCCGCCCGCGTTTCATTCCTCCCTCACGGTCCTCAGACGCATGCCTTTCCATCCAGACTCTGAAAACCCGGTCACAGCTTGAACCCTCCCGCTGAGTGCTCCTATCCTCATTAACCGAGTGACCAGCTTAGCTTTTCTTGTCTAGTGCTCTCCTTAATCAGGCTTTGAGCGCGCTCCACCCCTGCATGCGTTTTGTTTGAATAGCCTTGCCCTCTGCGCAACACATGCCTCTATTTTTGCTCTGCCTCACACACACTGCTTGCGAGATTGTTGTACACCAGCCCTTCATGATTGGCAGCATCAGGTCGGAAGTTCAGCGGCCACCGCCGACCACTTCCTACCACTTCCCTGCGGCTGCTGCTGAAGACTGAGTGCAGCGCTGGTGCGCACACGGCGCAGCAGGTGGCGGCGCTGGTTGGCCGGGCACCCTGGTGGGGCCCCGCCTCCGCCCGGCCCCCGGCTGGGGCTCGGCCGCTGCCGCCGCCGCACACCTCCTGGTTCACTCTGCGCTGCAAAAGTTGGCGGGGCTGCGGCTGCAGGAGCACCCGGGTGGCCCCAGCTGCGCGCTGCACAGCCGCCGCCCGTTCAGGCTCCGCGCGTTTGCCCCGCCCTGCTGCGGGGTCCCACCAGGCCCTGTGTGGGCACACCCCTCTGGCGGTGCAGGTGCGCTGCCGCCGCGGATTGCCTCTGGCGGTTTCTGTGCCGCAGGTGCTTCTGTGATGAGCGGGGCCGCGCCAGCTGGCTGCCTGCTCGACCGCAAGCAGAGTGCCACTCGCCAAGCTTGCCCGGTCGCGCCAGCAGTCGGCGGCCCAGCAGAGCCGGGGGAGGTTGCGCTGCGCGTTGGCGGCAATGCCGAAGTCGGGTGCCGTGGCAGGGCTGCTTGCAGGGCATGTTTGCCAGTTCAGGCCCGCTGCATTGGCTCTCATGGGCTGGCAGGGGCTATGTGTTTGCTTGCGTTACCACCATGCGTGCAGCAGGGCTGGCAGGCATGTGCTTCTTAGGAGGGCTCCCCTGGCTGGGCGGCTGCCTGCACCCTTTTGGCGGAGAAGGCCGTAGTGCGATGGGGAACCTGGGCCTTGCCCCCGCTGCCGCCATACCTGTGGTAGTGTGGTCCGCATCCGGCCCCCCCGCAGTCAGAGGCCGGGCTCTGCATTTGGGGTGTCCTTGTACCGAGGCATCCAAGTGCCTCTTCCCGCTCTGCTGGACAGGCATGCCTGCGCCCGTTGGATGGTGCATGAGGCCGCCCAGCTGCGATGCAGGGCTTCTTCCTTCTAGTTCCCTTGTGGGTCAAGCTCGCGGGCCTGAGGGGCGAGCCTGGTGCCCTGCACCCTTTCCAGGAAGCAGCCAGCCGCATCCGACCGGGCACGAGTGGCGCCGCCGCGGCGCGGAGTCTGTGCCCTTGTGACGGGCGGTCTCAGGCCCGCATAGTCGGGAGGCCCCGTATCATTGATAAGCGCCGGGACATGGTTTGTTTTCTTCGCTGTTCAGCAGGGGTAGGCCACATTGTGGCAGTCACCGCCAGCGGTGCAAGCCCCGGTTTCACACACTCCAGTCCTTATTCACGCATGCAATCGATGCTTCCAGCCCCGTAGAGGTATAAACAGCTCCCGCCCTGCCCCGGTTCCTTTCACGGGAGGCAGCTTCTCACGGCGACTCTCATATTGCCCTGATTGTCGCGTCTTCCGCCCCATTTGATTGGCTAGGCTTGCGGCTCGGCACTGTTGCCATGCCTTTCCCGAGGCATGCGGCACCTGGGATGCTGCTCATGCTGCTCATCCCCGCCATCTGTCGGGTCGCCCTGGCTTCTGAGCCCCGCAAGCTTTTGCAGAGGAACGACAAGCTTCTGAGCGGTGAGATGGGTGTGTATGCAGACCGTGAGCCGCGAGGGACCCTAGCCGGCGCCTAGGCTGGGGCACAGGGTTCTGGGCTCAGGCGCTGCGCTCACTCTCCAGAGACCGGGCTCGATTCTACGCGAGTTTGAGCGGGAGCTGCCGCCAGCCATGGGAAATGATGGTCAGAAGCTGGGAGGCAGTCGGCTCCCCAAGCGCAAGCTTCTTACCGCCAGGGCGGGGTGCAGGGCAGGGCCGATCATGCCTGCCAGTGAGGTCACAATTAAACCGATTGGCGACCATATCGTCTTGGGATCACTGAGGCTGGTCCGCCTGCGATCGCCTCTCAGCCATCGCCGCGCAACGCCAATGCGGGCACAGGCTGGCAGCGCTCACCGCTGCGACGTGTTGCCCCAGGTTGGGCGCCGCTGACTGAATGCCCAGCCCCTGGATCCTCTTGTGATGCGCAGGCACACTCATACGGATGGACACCAACTACCCTGACGGCCGCTCAGAAGAGTAAGGGCAGGGCAGCGAGGGTTGCTGCTCGCCGGGCGGCGTTTGCTGTTGCGGTGCCCCTCCCCGCCCCCTTCGGTCCACTCAGTTCCTTTCCACCTTCCGCAGGCACCTGGCCATCCGCAAGAAAAACGGCAAGCGGGTGAAGCTGAAGCTGCAAGACGCGGCTTTGGCCGCCCAGCTACGCAGCGGCGCCAAGGTGCAGGCCAGCGGGCGCTGGGTGAACCTGGCGGGGCTGGAAGTGGACGACGACGACGGCGGCGAGCCCACGCGCTTCGTGGCGAGCGGCCTGCGGGATGTCGGCCCAAAGTGGGCGCCTCCTGAGCGTGAGCGCCTTGGGGCGGGCTGCATGGGGAGGGGGCCCGCCCCTGCACCAGCAGGCCGCTGGGTGCCCGCTGATTTGGCTCGGCAGCATCCCGGCACACAGCACCCTGGGCTCTGCCGCTGATGAGCAGCGGAGACGGCATGCCGGCTCACACGCGCTGCTGCTGCTGCGATGCCGCCCGCCGCAGCCATCATCAGGGACTGGCAGGAGCCAGCGGGGCCGCTGCCCAACTGGGATCACGAGCTGGCGGACTCCAACGCCGCCCCGCAGCGGCGCCTGCAGGCGGAGGAGGAGAGGGCCCTGGGCGTCGGCGCCGGCAGCGGCGCGGGCGCCGAGGCGCCGCACGGGCGGCGGCTCGCGCAGCAGGCACCCCCGACCCAGTCACCATCACCCTGCCTCGCCAGATTAGCGCCGTCCGCACCCTGTTCATCCCAAGTGAGCCGCTGCCTGGCTGCTGAGTGTCTGGCTGCCTCCCAGACACTCCAGACACTCAGCCCTCCGTCCCCCCCCGCAGCAACCTCTGTCGTGCGTCGGTTGCGGCCCCTCGCCTGCCTTTCTCTGTCGCTGCCAACCCCGGCCGCCTCCAACCCCACGCAACCCTCTGAAACGTGGCCGCCCTGCAGTCGTGGCGCGCCAGGGCGGCACCAGCGCCGGCTACCTGTGCCCCAACACGGGGATCAACCCGCTGAACGCCACGGGGTGCGCAACGTCGTCTTCTCGGAGAACAACCCCGAGGGGCCCACCGTGTCCACCCTCTTCAACGAGTGCTCCTTCAACGCCACCAAGATCACCGCTACCAACTCCGCCGTCGCCTCCCTCGTCATCCTGCCCTGCAACGGCAGCGCGTACGGCGTGCCCTGGAACTTCAACACCTGCAACGTGCGCCCCCTCGCCCTTCGCTGCCCCTCCTCCCCGGCTCGCTCCTCCCTGTTTGCGGGGTTGGGGGCGCGGGAAGATGCGTGGCCGCCTCGAGGCGGCACCCGCGCCTCAGCAGGCTGCTGCTGGCCAAAGGCTGCTGGCTGCTGCTGCCCTGCTCCCAGTCCTCTTCCCCCAGCGAGTTTGCCTTTCCGACAACACCCTCCCACCACCGCCGCTGCCACCCCACCCCACCCACCGGCCCCACCCCGCCACTGCTCCCCCACAGTTTGACGACTTCAACGGCTTCGCCGGCGCCGCGGACGCAGTGCTGTGGTCGAGGGGCGTGGATTTCTCGCTCTACCCTTACCGCGTCTACATGCTGCCACCCAACGCCTGCGGCTGGCTGGGCCTGGGCTACATCGGGTGGGTGCCTCCTGGCCTTCCCTGAACCCGCGCGCCTGTGCGTGTCCCGTGCCCTTGCACGGCTGGGAACATGCTCGCTGCAGCTGCACATGTAGCACGTGGGCGGCGCCACGGGCAGGCAGGCGCAGCAGGCAGCGGGGCAGCGCCTTTGGAGGCCTGCGGAAGGGCGCCTCGCATCACAGGCTGGATGCTGCTGCGCCTGATCTTTGTCCCGTCTGCCAGTTTTGATTGTGCCGTCCGCCGCTGCGAGCTACTGTGCAGGTGCGACGGGACATTCGACTGCCGTTCCTGGGTCACCGGCGGCGTGTGGGACAAACCTATGGTGAGCTTGCAGCTTGCCATGGGGCCCGGAGCTGGAGGAGGGCGGGTTAGGCCCTGGGGCCGGCATGCCCGCTGGCAGGCACGCGTTTCCACCGCCGGCCGCTCCCTCCAGGGGAGGCGGCAGAGATGGCTGTTTGGCGTTGCCGCCTGCACGCCCTGGCTTCCCTCGGCGCTTCAGCCTGCCGCCCTCCCTCCCTGCAGGTGATAGCGCACGAGCTGGGGCACAACCTCTACATGGCCCACTCGGGCGCCAACGTGAACAACGTCTTTGACGAGTGAGCGCAGCCGCCGCCCGCCCCTGCCTCCGCCGAGGCAGGGCGCCGTGCTGCCGCGCCCACCACCTTCACGTGCACCCCGCCCCCCCGCCGGGCATGCCCTGGCTCACGCGTTTCCTTGTGCGGCTCCTGGAAGCTGCCTGTTCATGTCGTTTTCCCCACTCAATACCCTGTCACACCCCTGCACACTCATGCCACCTCAACCCCCCCTACCCCCACCCCTCCCCCAAGTACCCAACCGACCACACACCCACACGCCCTCTCTGCCTTGCTCTTCCTCGCTCTCATACTCACCTTGTTCACCTGACCACCACCATCATCCCCTTGTCTCCAGATACGCCGACAATTCATGCGTCATGGGCGGCTGCGGCGCCGCCTGTGAGCCGCGCTGCCCCAACCTGGCCAAGTCCTGGCAGCTGGGCTGGCACACGCTGCGCCAGTTCGACCAGGACAACCTGCCCATCGGCTTCTGGTACAACACCAGCATCGCGGGCCAGACGCTGAGCCAGGTGCGCCCGGGGATTATGGGGGAAGCTGCGACGCATCGGTTGGCCAGCGGGCAGGCCGGGATGCTCTCCTGGCGCCTGGGCATGCAGCTACGAGCCCGGCTGCAGGGCAGCCTGAGCCCACCTTGTCATTGACACAAGGCCAGAGAGGGAGTCAAACCACCGCCGCTGCTGCTCTGGCCCCTCCTGGCTGTACCTGCCGCCTCTCCCCTCCCCTCCTCGTCACCCCTTCCCCCTGACACCCCCACACCGACTCACACACCCTTCAAAACCCTGACGCTGCAGTCCGTCCAGCCCGCCTTCCGCATCATACCTAACTGGACCACCGGCCTGAAACCCATCTTCATATCCTACCGCGTGCGCGCCCGCGGCGACGAGTTCTCCCCAAACGGCGTGTGGAACAGGGTGCACGTGCACACCTCGGGGTGGCCCACAACCGCGACGCTGTCACCTCCATCTGGCGTACCTCGCTGTCAGGTTGGCGGCGGGGAACGGGGGGGGTTGTGAAAGGGATTGGGGGGGAATGCAGGCTCGGATCCAAGGCAGCGGGCGGAGCGGGGGTGCGGGAAGGGACCCCGGTGGAGGCTGGCCCTGTGCTCATAGGGGTTTGCGTGCGGTGAGTGTGTGCGTGTGTGAGTGTGTTGTTGGCCCTATACCACACCATTGCTGCCCCCCCCTTGTTTTGAGCTCTCCCGACTGACGTTGCCTGCCCTGCCCTTTCCCCGGTCCGCCGTTTTTGGCTGCAGTGGAGCAAAGCTGGACCTACATCTCCGCCAACCTGGTCATCCGACGCCGCCTCTCCAACATCGCCAGCTACGCGGTGGTGCAGATATGCCGGCGCGGCAGCGGGGCCGAGACCCAGTACAGCTGCCTGAACGACATCGACTGGAACTGCGACGGCTTCTCGGGCGCTGACGACGCTGCCTGCATCCCGTGGATTCCGGGGGCGGGCGGTTCGGGCAAGAAGTAGGCCGAGCCCCTCCCGCCCTGCCTGGCATAACAAAACAGTTGAGCAAGGGATTACCCACCATCACCTTTCAGTCACCCTACCAACACCAACACCTCACCATTACTGGGGTGAACCCAGCCTGTTCTTTCCGCCATGTCACAGCGGTTGGCAGGCTCATGGCGCGAACTGCAGGTCCCTCCCAGGCATCCCCACCCCATCCCCGCACCGCCCCCGCACTCACTCACAAGAGCGGCCCCTGAACTCCCCTCGCTCTGCTCTGATTGCCCTTGAACCTCACTTTCACCATGCCCCCCCCAACAGTTTGTCTGTTCGCACGCAAACACAGGCAAACTCCTGCTCTTGTATTCCGAGTGTTCCCTCTCCTTACGCTTTTCAAGTCCTCGGTGTGTGCAACCTTACATCCCTAGATTTCCGGCGCACGGTTGATGATGCTCGCCCGCTTTGCTGCCCACCCGTTTCCCGCATTGGCTCTCCTGCCGCCAGGTACCCTGTGCATGCTCCCCTTACCCACATTTCAGTTGAGCCCTGCACACGCCTTGTCCTGGTCCCCATGCTGGTCGGGCACAAAGGGTGCTGCGCCGTGCAACCCAGCTTGTTGGCAGCTGCAGGCCCCCGCTGCAGAGTGCTGTCCAATAATCTCTCCGGCCCTCTTACCCCCGTCATCTGCTGCTGCCTGGTCGACCCAAAGCCCACCCCCTACCCTGTTGTGCATTTTGTGATTTTTCCTCGAGCTGGCCTGTGAACCTCAAAACCAAGGCAAGCGATCCCAAGCCCTCCTGCTGCCATGAGGCGACGGGTCCGGCTTAAACGAGCTGTGAGCGGCGGGTCGCATGCCCACCGCATTGAGCAGCAGCTGCCCGCAAGCTGCTCTAACAGGGCTCTTGCAAGGTCAAAGCGCCCTGCTGAGTTGTGGATGAGCTGGTTAGGACCGATAAAGGCGCGGGGTAGGAAGAGGTATCAGCTGGGGCAAATGATGACAGAAAAAAGGGCAAGACCTCGGAATGAATTGTCAAAAAGAAGACTAAAGAGAGGCCCATGCGGGAAGAGAAAACACTTATGCGTATATATACAGCATGCCACTCAGGGCTCGTCGAGTTCAGGCAGCAACGGCTGCCTCTCAGCCGCAGCACTTCCATGAGCATGCGCACACTGTGCTGCGGCCGCCGCTGCTGAGTCGCACCCCCTCCTCGATCTTGCAGCAGCGGCAAGCCTCCAGAGCCTCCCAGAAGGAGGGCGGCTGCCGGGAAGCTGCGGGGTACAGCAGCCAGTGCTGTGCCATGAAGATGACATCAAACAGCATGCTGGCAGAGCCCAGCCCAAACTTGACGGGGTTGCCCGTCACCGCGCTCCAGTCGCGCGTCGCAGCCCCGTCCATCACCAGCTGCACCAGGCTCAGCGCGCCGCCGCCAAAGTCCAGCAGCACGTTGTGCATGTTCCAGCCCTCGGTGGACTGGCGCCGGTAGTTGAGCCACACCTGGGAGGGGAGAGAGAGGAGCATGATGTGTTGATACGCAGCAGCTCAACAACTGCAGGCAACCCGCAAAAGCTGCCCCACATCCACATGCATGGAGGCAGCGCCCGGCTGACCCCCGCCCAGGCACCCAGCCGCCCCGCAGCTGCCGCCCACCTGAGGGATGTACTTGACCAGGCTGACCCCCAGCTTGATGTACGACAAAAAGTACAGGAAGGACAGCCAGCTGAGGATGCTGCCGCAGGAGACGCCGGGCGTTGCGCCAGCTGCAGGGGTGCTGCTGCCGCCGCCCTCCACAGCTGCGCCGATCACGGCAGCCAAGTAGGCGGCGATGGAGGCTGCGGCGCCGCCGGCCCCCAGCGCCGCCGGCCAAGAGATCTTCTGACCGCCGCGGTCGTACAGCGCGCACTGCACCAGCGTGGCCGCCGTCACGACAAACGCGTGCAGCGCAAAGAAGACGTCGTTGGCGTGCACCGCGGGCAGCGCGCCGTCGTTGAGGCACGAGTACTCGCGGCGCACGGAGGGGTCCCAGAACAGGGCGGCGTTGTAAACGGCATAGCAGCCAAAGCCCAGCAGGTTGAGCAGCTGGAAGTCCAGGGACAGGCCCACCACCGACTTGCGGCGGTAGTTGAGGTAGGCCTGGGGGTAGAAGGAGATGGACCAGGCGCAGAAGTAGGTCTGCGGGGGGCAGGGGGAAACATTAAGGAGGCGTGTGCAAGGACTAGCTTTTGGTGCAAGTCAAGATGCAGGCAGGCAGGCAGGCAGGCAGCTTGCGGCTGAGCGGCGGCGCGGCCTCACCCAGCCAATGATGGTGGAGAGGCGGGAGAGTAGGCTGGGCATGGCTGGGCACTTGGTGTCGTCGGTTGGCAGGAGGAGGCCCAGCAGCAGGCCCAGCAGCAGGGGGTGCCCAGCCACAGCGCGCCCTCGACCAGGTGCCTCCGCCTGCAGGCATTGGGCGCAGCAGGAAAGCAGGGCCACATCTGTGACCACCTATGCGACAGCCGCGCTCCATCTCGCGCAGAGGCGCGCATGCATGCCGCCGCTGTTAAGAGGAGGACAGCGGCAGGTTCCGGTGCTGGCAGGATGCAGGGCAAGCGGTGCTTCAGGGGATCCAACGAGGCCCCAAACAATCTATGGCGGCTCACCGGCTCAGTTTGGCGGGATACTCCTCAAAGCATACTTTGCAGCACGCGTGCAGGTCCAAGCTGGGCTGCTGGGCTGCATGCAAATGCACATGCTCGAGGTCCAGGTCTACTGCCGTCGCATCTGCCGCTGCCCCGCCATGTCCCCAGAGATCAACGGGGTGCTGCTCATATTTGTAGCCCGCCGCCCGCAGCAGAGGCGGTCGTGAAGGTGAAAGGCCTGCCGAGTGAATGTCGCGTGGGGAGAGCTGAAAGGGCTGAGGGGGCGAGGAACACAACAAGCGCTTCAGCCAGGGCACTTGCACCAAAAGAGTGACGGAATTGCACTCATGTAGGGCGTTTCCCGAAGTTTCAAAAAGGCTCTCCTCACGGCTCACCCAAACTCGCCAGTTTCTGGCCGCCACACAGTTTGTCGCACAAGTCGCCCAGCATGCAGAAAGTTTCACCATGCAATTCAACATGCTTCGAGATCATAAACGGACGCAGAAAACCTCAAACCCCACAAGGCGCTTGCGCCCCGCGCCCAGCTGGCGTAACATGCCAGGGCTGACCGAGCGTTGGCCACTCCTAGAAGCACTGCAGGCTTTGCAGCAGTGCACACCGTCCAGCAGAAGAATTTTCTTTGCTCCGAGCCGTCTTGCATGACCCAGAAGTGGCTCGTGAGCTGTCGCACAAGCCACAGAAAGCCTGTGGAGTGAGTGGGGCGGGCCTGTGGCGGCTGGATTGAGCCTCTCACGACCTGAACTCTAAACCACCTGAAGCACAGCCTCCGCCTTCGCAGCATATCAGCATGGGAAGAGCCATGATCGGCGCCAGGCTTGCCGCCACCCTGCTTCTGCTGGTAGTGGCGGCCGGGGTGCGGCGGCGAAGCCGTGGAGCGCATGCAGGTGGGTGCTGATGAGACCTGCCGCAGACCTGTTGTTCACTCGCACCTTGAATCCCTCCAAGTGCTCGATTGCTCACTGGTCACTGCGTAGGCAACGTCGCAGCAGTGCCAACAAGCTGGAGCCATCACCGCCGCCTTCTCGTCAGGGCGCCGCCGGCAGGAAGGCTTGCAGGCGTGCCCACCGCAGCGACGTTCCCAACCGACGCCTCCGACGTGTTCCCTCCTGGCGCACGGGTGGCACGTGAGCGCTTCGCAGCGCCCCGCGTTTGTGCTGCCTGGACGGCTGGGCGTCAAGCCCCAACCCCACTCGACGTACCTGCTGCCGCCGCATTTCCGCAGCCGAGCCAGACTTGCTGCTGGGAGCTGAGGAGGCCATTGCCACTGCGGAGGCGCCTCGGTCTGAAGACGAAGCCTCGCCAGCTGCCAGCTCCGCGCCTGGGCTGGTGCCTGCTGCGCAGCAGACTGCGGCTGCCCCCCATCTCCCGAGGGTGAGGCCCTGGGCGCACCGCCGCAACAGCAGGCGGCCCACCCTGACCGACAGAGACAGTTGCATGATCAGGAGAAACAGACGCATGCTCGGGAGCAGGACCAAGGACGGCCGAGCCAGCCGGTGCAGCAGGAGGCGCACGGCGGTGGCAGGGCAGACGGGCTGCCGGAGGAGGCGCTGGTGCTGCTGGACCCCCAAGATGAGTGGCTGAAAGCTGCCGACTACACGCAGCAACCCACCCTCATGCAAACGCTGCAGTGGCCGTGGAGCGCCGCTGGCCTGCTGGCGCCGCGGCGGGAAATGGCGGGTGCGGCAGCGCCGGCACAGGGCACCAGGGAGGCGAGCGGGCAGTGAGCGGCTTGTGCCGCCCATGCCGGCATCACGCAGCACACACTGCCCTTGCACACTGTTCATCATTCTATATTAGCCATCGCATGAGCATTATTGATCCAATGAAGAGAAGTCAGGGATGTCGCGCGCTGGGCGCCCGAGGTACCAGCAAACGCTGGCCTCCCTCACGCCGCCTTGACGATGCACTCCCGGAACCCTTCCTCAATCAGCTCCTTGTCCAAATCCTTGCCGATGAACACCATCTTGGACACCCGCTTCTCGCCCTCCTTCCACAGACGGTCCGGCATGCCCTCGAACAGCATGTGCACGCCCTGCGGAGGCCAGCAAAGGCGCAGCAGGCGGCGCAGCGGGGAGCGGTCAGCAGCGGCGGAGGCAGGCAAGGGCGGCGGAGGAGGGCTCGCGCTGGCCTCTGCCTGCATGCCTGAGGGTGCAGCAAGAGAAGACGGGAGAGCGCAGCGCACGCAGCACACACACCAACTGCGGGACAGCTCCTGCCTGCCCCCCTTCCCCACCACCACCATCCCCCAGCCACACACGCATGCTGCCTGCCGCCGCCAGCCCCCCCGCCGCCATCCACCTGGAACACGAAGCGGCGCTCAAAGTCCTTGATGGCCAGCACGCCCTTCATGCGGTACAGGTCGTTGCTCTTCACCTCGATCAGCCCGCCCAGCCAGTAGTTGACCTGCGGGCACGGCAGCACACGGTCGCGGCAACCAATACACGAGGCCAACGAGGGAAGCAAGCTGGCGGCCCCAGCGACATAAACCGAGGCAGGCTGCCAACCCCACCGACACAAACAACAGAAACAAGCTGCCAGCCCCGCCGACACGAAGCGAGGCACGCTGCCGGCCCCGCCAGCTTCCCAACCAGCTGCGCCGCACCTTGTCCAGGTCCATGTCCCCCTCGATGGTGACGCTCACGCTGCCCACCGCGTCGTCGTGGTGTGCGTGGGAGTGGCCGTGCGCGTGCGAGTGCGAGTGGCTCTCGTGCGTGCACCCCGCCCCCGCGCACTCGTGCTCGCTGCCGCCGTGCGCGTGGCCGTGCGCGTGGTCGTGGCTGTGGCTGTGGGCGTGGCTCTCGTGTGTGCAGTCGGCTCCGGCGCACTCGTGCTCGTGGTCGTGGCTGTGCTCGTGGTCATGGTGGTGGTGGTGGGTGTCCTTCGCCATGACCTGCAGGGCAGCCGGGGGAGGGCGCAAACACGCCGAGAGGCGCCTCAACATGCAGAGCCACGAAGGGCGTACAGCTTCCCTCCCTGAACCCTCGTGCATGCAAGCAGACGCACACCTTCCCACCCACTCACACACCCACACACCCACACACCCACACCCACACACACACACACACAGGCATGAACCCCCCCCCCCACACACACACACACAGGCACAAACATACACAGCAGACGACCCCCACCTGGTCCTCCACCTTCTCCAGCTCAAAGCCGCCCACCCCCAGCACATAGTCCACAGGCACGTCCGCCTTCTGGGCCCGCCTGCATCGCGCAGCACAGCGCAGCGCAGCGCAGCATGCACAGCGTTGATCCACCAGGCCGGGCGAGGCTGCGGGCCGGCGTGGGGCGGGGCGGCGGCAGAAGGGCGTGCAGGGCTGCGACCCGGCTGCACCTGCTGCCGGCAGCTGGTTTAGGCCCTGCATTCAGTCGCGCTGCACGCGCCCCTGCTGCTGTTCGCTCGAGCCACGCCGGCAGGCAACTCTGGGAAGGAACCGTCGACAGAAACGCCGAGTGGCGCCGGCTCTCCACCCGCGACTCACCGCACGTCCGCCATGGAGTTTATGGCACGGATGCGGTCCTCCAGCCGCTCCAGGTCAGAGGGCTCCACCTGGGGGAGGAGAGGGGCCAGGAACGGTGTGGTATGGTGCGTAATCGTGGGGGAGGGGTGGTGTGTGGGTGTGGGTGTGTGGTTGTGTGTGGTGTGTGGGGGAGGAGGGGGCGGGGCACCCGCGCGTTGGGGTTGCTTGATGGGAGGGGAGGGAAGGAAAGCGTGGTGCCGTAGCCGTGGGTGGATGGTGCTCTTGGTGGGTCGTTGGCAAGGGGCTGAGATGAGGTACATGGGGTGGTCTGTCGAGCTGCTCCAAGGGCGCCCGCCCCTTCCCCGCCCCCACCCACCTCGGCCCCCTCCACACACACTCGTGTCAGCAACAGCAGCCCCCCTCCCCCTCCACTCACCAGGTCCGTCTTGTTGAGGATGACGCGGTCGGCGTACGCAATCTGCTCCAGCGCCTCATTCACCACCCCCTCCGGCTTCTGCTCATCCAGGTGCAGCTCCACGTGCTTGGCATCCACCTGGGGGCGGTATGGGGGCGGTACGGGGGCGGTACGGGGGTGCAGGGGTGGTTGAGCGGGAGCCGTGTGGCGGAGGGCCAACGCGACAGGGGGCCCAAGACCAGGGAAGGCCCAGCACGGGCAGCACAGCCAGAGCAGCGGGCCAACCGCAAGCGTCGACCCCCTTTGGTTTCTTTGAGAGAAGCCAAAAGAACACTCTCCACCCAGCGACCTGTCCCTCCCCTCGCTACTCCCCCAAACCCCCAAACGACCCTCTCCTCGCTAACCCGCCACCCCGAAAAAGAACACAAACCCTCACACTCACCATGGTCACCACGCCGTCAAGGCGCATGCGGTCGGACACCGAGGGCTCCAGGAAGAAAGTCTGGATGATGGGCGCGGGCTGCGCCAGCCCCGTGGTCTCAATCACAATGCGGTCGTACTGGGAGCGGCGGTCGTACTGCGGTGGGCCAGGGCGGTGCAGTGGGCGGTGCGGCGACAAAGAGTGCGCTGCGGGCGTGGCCGGGCTTTGTTTATTGGAAAGCGTCCCACGCTGGCACAGGGGGCCAAGAAGCCCCTGAACCCCCAGCAAAGCTGTTGTCCAAAGGTGCGCAGGTGCACCACAACGCGCTCCGGGGGCCAAGCAACGCTAGGCCGCTGCCGGCGTCGGCCGCGGCGCAAACCTCCTCCTGCAGCTGCCATCCAGTGACGCGCACCCAGCGCAGCATGCTCAGAGTGCTCAGCGTGCTCACCAGCGTCTTCAGCATGCCAACCAGGTCGTCCCGCACGGTGCAGCACAGGCAGCCGTTGTTCAGCATCATGATCTGTTCTGCCTTCGGGTCCAGGCTCTCCTCCACTGCAGCGGGACAAGGGGGCCGGCGGCGGCCGGCAGCTCAGGCTGCTGGCCAAATGAAAAGGGGCTTCCAAACGGCAACACAGCAGGGTTAAACGTTGCTCCTGGATGGGGCCCAGCCCCCAGCTCGCCAACTTGGCTCAGCAGCGGGCCCTTCTGAGCACCGCTCTGAGGCGGCGGCTGCCCCGCCGCACACGAACTTCACCGAACAAGGCAGCAGCACTGCAGGCAGCAGCCGGCGAACGATCGGCAGAGCACCCCAAGTGCCGCTCTCCCCGCCCCCAGGCGCCGCCACCCACCCGCCACCAAGTCTGAATCGATGTCGATCGCCCCAAACTCGTTCTCGATCACCGCAATGCGGCGGCCGTGGTCGGCGCGCAGGATGTGGTTCAGCAGCGTCGTCTTGCCGCTGCCCAGGAAGCCGGTGATGACCTGGAGGGAGGGGAAAAGGGTGGTGGTGGGGGGGTGAGAGGAAAGGGTTGAGCATCAGGGGCGAGCAGGGGTCGTGAATGCCTCGGCGGCGAAAGCATCGGGAGAGTCTGCTGGCACATGCTTGCACATCAGCGCGGAGGGTGGCCAGAGAGGGTGCGTCGGGGCAGCACAGCGCGGCCAGCGCGGCGCAGGGCGAAGCGTGCTGGGCGCGTGCGCTTCTGGAGCCGGCCTGCGTAGCCGCGTGGCTGCAGGCTGCCCCTGCCAGCCTGTTGAGCAGGCGGGTAGCACGAGCCTGGCACCCACCGTCACAGGCACGCGGTCTTCCACAACCTTGCCATCCACGTCAATCACGTCGCTCTGGTCCACCGCGGCCGAGCAGCGCAGTGAGCGGCGACGGCGGGCAGCGGGGGTGGTAGGCACAGGGAGCCGTGCCAGAGCTGCCACGCTGCCTGCACTGCGGGCATGACTCCGTGGATGCGCTACAGCTGTAAGCCTGCTGGAGCCGCTGCCACGGTAGGCTGCACTTGCGGCAATGAAGCTGACATGCGTGACTGCCGCAGCCGCGTGCATTGCAATCGATTATCTGATGCTGCAATTTTTCATCACATGCGCACTGCGAAATCCCGACGAGCTGCCAGTCTCGCATGAGGCAGGACAGACCACACTACAGTCTGTTGTTTGTTGCCTATGAAAGAGACGGTCCCAGCTCATCGGCATTCTTATTTGTAGCCTGCAATTCCGCGGGATACACCGCTACCTGCACTGTGTCCACTCCAATCCAGATGGACAGTTGGCAGCGGACGACACCAGGTGAACCCGAAATGGCTTCATCGCTCCGCCACCTTGCACGGCACGATGGAAGCGCGCCCATCAAGCGCACTGGCGGCCCCAGGGAAGCATTTTCCGCCGAGCCAGCATTGGCCGGGCAGCCTGCGGCTCTGCAGCCCCAAAAGCCGGTCGATTTGCTGCTGCGCGGGCTGAAAAGCATCACACTCTCCAGCAGCCGTCAGGACACCCCAGCAGCAGCGGGTTCAGCTGCAGCGCTGGCGTCACCGGCCGCTGCCGCGGCCTCGCTTGTGCTGGCGCGGTCTTGTGCAGACTCGGGCACGGCAGCAGACGGAGGTCAGGGCGGCTCGCCTGCGTCGGACTCCTGTGACTCCAGCGTCACCTGCAGCATGGGCGGTTCAAGCCTCCTGGGCTCGCCCTAGCCGCCTTTGCCGCCGCCAAGCAGCGCCTTGCGCTTCGCACCCGCTCGGCAGACGGCCTCATCGCCAGCAGCATGCACGCGCTGCAAGGCACGCAGCAGGGCATCCCCGCTGGGTGGGGCGCTGCGCACTCCGCGGAGGCCCGCCAGCAAGACGAGCGGCTGGTGGAGGCGGCGGCGGTGGTGGCGCGCGGCAGCCAGGCCGTGGCCGCGCTGGCGAGAAGCAACACGGAGCTCAGAGAGCGCCTGCAGTCCTCGCTGGAGGTGTGCCGCGCGCTGCGCATCCAGGTGAAGCCAGCAGCACTACGCCCACCGCGCTGCTGCCGCTGCCGCCGAGCGGGTGCCCTCCTGCCTGCCTCACGCCTGCTGTGCACGCTGCCGTGACGCCAGCTGCCCCAGCGCTCAACCGCAGCCGCCCTCACCACCCCTCACCCCCTCTTTCAACCTCCCCCTCTTGCAGACTCAGGAGAGCTTTGGGCTGGTGGCCGAGTTGCAAGCAGACAACGAGCGGCTGAGCAGCAGTCTGCACGAGACCCAGGTGGGCGGTTTTTGCCTGCCGCCGCCGCTGCGGCTGCGGTGTCGATTGTACTGGAGGCAGAAAGGGCTTGTGGTGGCACGCGGTTGAGGGCTGGCGGCCTGACAGGCTGCCCGCGGCTGCACACGCCATGCCTGACCCTGGCTTGCGGCCGTCTCCCGTGGTTCTCCGTAACGCCGCCGCTGCCGGCTCTCTGTTCCTCCCCTTGCCGCAGCGGGACAACACGCAGCTGCAGTGCATGATCCGCCAGCTGTCCGTTGAGGCCACGCAGCTGTCGGAGCAAGCGCAGCGATCGCTGCTGGCTGAGCCGGCGGCGGCGGCGCCGCTTGTTGCGCCGCCAGCGGCTGCGGGCGGCAGCTTTCCGTGGTTTCCTGTTGAGCAGCAGCAGGACCTGCAGCTGACCAGGTACTTGAATGGGCCGTTGCCAGAGCCAAAAGAGCTGATGCTCACTCGTGACTGGTCCAGCGTTGGCAGCACCCGCAGCAGCAGCAGCAAAGGCTCCGCCTGGCCCCCGCCACCTCTGTCTGCGATTTCGACACCAGCGGCGCCGTCTACGCCCAGGGCTGGGGCGACGGCGGCGACAAGCGGCGGCGCCTGGCCCCCGGCATGCTTGCACACTGCCTGCGCCCCTCCGTGGCGGCAGCGGTGGCCGAGGCGGTGGATGGCGGCGAGGCTGCGGGCGGCGGCGGCACGCTGGGCCGCACGCCCAAGCGCAAGCTGGGGCAGCTGGCCGGTAGCCTGGGCTGCGTGTCGGCCGCTGCGCCGGATGCCGCCACGCCACACCCGGCAGCCTCGCCGCCGTCGCCAGCGCCGCGGCGGGGTGAGGGGGAGCACCTGGGGGCGCTTCTCGGCGGCGTGGGCTTCGGAGGAGCGTGAAGCTGCCGATCCAGCGGCAGGAACCTTGGCGGCGGCGCAGCAGCAGGACCAAGAGCAGCGCTTCCGCACCTTTGAACTGTTTGAGAGCAAGTGGCACGGCTGCTCCAGCCGCGACGGCGGGCGCCAGCTGCAGCTGCGCACCAGCCCGGGGCCCATCGTGGCGGCGGGCCGCCAGCAGCGCCGAGGCGGCATTTGCACCATCATGTGAGGTCCCATTGTGACCTCTGCCTTGGAATACTACCCTTGTTGTTTGTTAGATTGCCCTCTCTGTACCAAGAACTGCCCAACCCTTTGTTGGCTGCACCTTTTTGCGATCGTTTAGCTCCAAACTTCAACCCTTGTTGTTCAATGCCTTGCTGCCTCTAGCTTGCACCTGTCAATGCTTGTTTTGTTGTTCATCGCTGTAAACGTTGGCGAGCGAGTTGTTTGGTGACGCTGCTTGCGAGTGACGTGGCGTGAGGCGCCCGCCTGCTGAGGAGCGGCAGCGGGGGCTGATGGCACCCCTCACCGTGTCGGCTGCACCCAGTGAAGGTTGGAGCGACGTGATCGTTGCATGCATGCTTTGTTACGGCAGCATACAGCCTGGAGAAAGACGGCGCTGCTCCGCGAGTGTCGCGAAGCGTTTGTGCGGCTAGCGATGGCCGGCGAGACCTTTGATACGGCCGCCTGGATCCGCGACTGTCCCCATGACGTTCAGATGCCGCCCGTCTCTCAGCCCGTGCAGCTTGCGGGGTGGACCAAGACGGTGCGAGGTGGCGGCGCCGACCGGCACAGCCATGGCGACCATGCCGGTGCGCCAAACATCCGGTTGTTCCTTTCAGTCTTCTTCCATCAAACCCTGAGACTTTATTTCAGAGCATAGAGGGCCTGCCCTGATGTTGCGGGCCGCCGTATGTCGCGCTTTCTCCCTCCTGCAGGGCTGCTTCCGTTTGCGCCGCCGCGGCCGCCCTTCCCTCTGGAGGGCCCTTACACAGCCAAGCTGCCAGATGGGGATGTGGGTGTGGAGGCTGTGCTGCGTGCGGCGCTGCGTGCGGGGGTGAAGCTGGGCGGGGGCGAGGTGGTGACGTATCGTAACAACCTGAACAAGTGAGGAGGGGGGCGGTGGGGAGGGAGGGGCCGTCTGGTGTGCTCGTGATTTGGGCGGGCGGGCGGGCTGGGTGGGATGCGAGGAAACTGGGGGAGGGGCATCATTTGTCTGCCTGATCCCAGCGCATGGCAGCTGCCTGACCCGCCCAGCCTGCGTTCCTCCGCAGGATCTTTGGCGTTTCGATCGATCCGGCAGCCGCCTGGACCGTGGACGCGTGCTGGCTGCCGCTGCCGCCCGCTGGCAGCGGCAGCGGCGGCGCCCAGAGCGCTGCGGCCGGCGGTACGGGCGGCGGCGGCGCTCTGTTCCTGGACATAGTGAAGCGGGAGGAGCAGTGGGCGGGGGACCCAGCCGACCAGGAGCGCTTTGTGCGCTGGGGGTACCGCTTTGAGGCGCTGTGTACCGCCCAGCCCGTGGCCGACCCTAACCAGGAGTACAACGTACTGCTGGCCGCCCGCGTGGCGCGGCACCGCCTGCTGCTGGGAGCGGAGCTCGATTGCTACGACCCGCAGCTGCACCCCGGCGCCACTGGCAGCAACGGCAGCGACGGCGGTGGCGGCTTCGCTGCTGCGAGTGGCCCTGCAGCAGGAGGCGTGCAAGCGGGGGGCAGCGAGGCGGCGGCAGCAGCCGCAGCGCGCCGCCGCCGCCTCCGGCCTCCTGGCTGGAGCTCAAGACGTACCGCCTGCCGCGGCATGCGGGGCAGCAGCGCACGCTGCACGCGTTCAAGCACCCCAAGTGGTGGCTGCAGAGCTTCCTGGCGGGGGTGCCGCGCCTGGCGCTGGGCGGCCGAGACGACGAGGTGGGGGCGGGATGTGAACAGCCGCCCCGCCTCTGCCGCAGCCGCGTGGCAGCGCCGGGCGTTCGGCCACCTGCCTATGCAGTCTGTGAGCAGGCGCAGGGGGTGCTGTGCTTGCTAGTAATAGGGCCTGCTGGCCAGACTCGAGCGGCGCCCCAAGCTGCGCCATCCGCCCTCACCCTCAACCCTTGACTCCCTGCAGGGCGTCGTGCAGCGGCTGGATGTCGTCCGTACCGCTGAGCTGCCCCGCATTTCGGCGGCCCACGGCGCCCCCTGGAGCCCCGCCCGGGTGCTGCACTGCGGCGCCGCCGCCCTCTCCTGGATGCGGCAGGCGGCGGAGCGCTCCCGGCCAGCATCTGCGCTTCGAATACGAGGGCGGGCCCAGGGGGCCCAGGGGCGGCGCCACCGCCGGCCTCGTGCGCTGCGCGGTGGTGCCCGGTGGGCAGCTGCCCAACCGCATCCTCGGCTGCCTGCGAGAAGGGGGCGGGGATCCCGCCGCGCTCTAGCCGGAACCGTGCAGCCCCAGCCTGCTCGCGTTGGCATGGCAAAGATTGTGACGTGTTCCACAAAACAAGGTGTGAAGCAGTTTGGCAGGGCAAGGAGGCATACACAGCCACACTCAAGCAGGGGAGCTGAGGTTTAAAATGATGTCTACTTCAGTAACTGGGGGGGGCTCTACTAGTTTGGGGGGTGGGGTAAGCGGCGCCGGGACTGGTTGTTTGACAACCATGGCATGTGAGTAGAAAAGTTCACATCGAGGCAGTTCAGCATGCCGGAACAAGGGAGCTGGCTGGGGTCAATGGGCAGCCTGTCGACAGCGCTGGCACCACTCCAGGACACAGCATGGCTCCAGCACGGCTGCGTCCGAAGTATCGGCTGAGTTTGGGCTGCCGGGGTGCGCTGCCTTGTGCCAGCCCAGTGTCTCCTGCTGTGCAACTCACGGTAAGCGCATGCAACCGGCGCCTCCCGCACGACTGCTGGCAGGGCTGCTGCATGTGCTTGAAGCGCTGATGTGCCGCTGCACGCATGCTGCCGCGCACGGTGCTGCCGCGCCGCTGCAGCGCCGCCGCCTCAGCCCAGCTGGAAGGCGGCCAGCTGCAGCGCCGCCACTAGCAGCGCGAGGCCCACCTCACGGCGCAGGACCACCGGGTCTGGGCGCATGCTGCAGCTGGCCAAAAAGTCGGCGCGGGCGGCGGCTTCCTTGCAGTAGAGCAGCACGCAGGCCGCCCCCATGCCAAGGCACAGCTGCAGCGCCGGCAGGTAGGCCGAGCACAGCTCCGTGGGCGGGGCCGTGTATGCCGCGGCAACCGAGGCAGCCCTTGCCGCTGCCGAGCCGGGAGCGCCGCGGCCACGGCCCTCGCCAGGCCACGCAGACAGGGGAGCAGCAGGAGCGAGTGCACGTCGGCGGCAGCCTGCCGCAGCCGCGGGTTGGCGCCGCACTGGCTGTCGTTGTGCCTGAGGTGCACCATCAGGACGAGCAGCTGGGCGTGGACAAAGTAGCGCAGCGTGTTGGTCAGCGGCCACGCTGCATGCAGCAGCATGACCAAAGCGTGGCCGTGCCACAGCAGCACGAGCAGCGAGCGCAGCGCGGCGGGCAGGGAGGGCGGCGGGGCGGCGGCGGCGCCCGCGGCGCCTGCTGAGCTGGCGGCAGGCGTCGCGCCAGCTGGCGCCGGCTCGTGCAGCTGGGCGTAGAAGGCGACGGTGACGAGAGACTGCGCCAGGTTCCAAGCCCCCACCCAGTAGCGCCGCCATCTGTGGCCCATTGCCATGGGAAGGGTGAGGACAGGTGGCGAGGAAGGCCAGGAGGGTGCAACATGTGATGGGCAAGCATGTGCCGCCCCCCGCCTCTTCCCCCGCCCCCGGCGAAAGGAAAGCAGAAGCGCTGCCGTGGCTCGCCTGAGGAAGGCGCTCGGGCTTGCCGCCAGCAGGGCCATCGGTGCCAGCGAGAAGCCCACGGCCGCCGCCACCATGGCGGCCACCGTGTGTGCAGCCGCGCCGCGCCGCGGGCGGCGGCGCGCCAGGCGAAGCCGAGCCAGGCCACGAGGCGGAGCAGCGCGGATCGCGTCGTAGGGGGTCCTGGCGGCGGCATGTTCCAGCTGGAACCGCTCCTCGAGTTGGGGGTGGTCGCCAAAGGCCAGCAGCACGCATTGCACGACCTGCAGGGCAGCCGTCTGGGGGCAGGGCGGGTTGGAAGGCAGCGGGCGACGACGGTCTCGGCGTGGCATGGCGAGCGGCCGCGGCGGCCGAAGGTTGTGTGGCTGAGCAGGCCAGCCTTCGAGACATAAGAAGCACCCCGGGATTGCGAATCAGGCTGTGGGATGGCAGGCGAGGAGCCTCGGACGGGGACCAACCTTTGGAGGGCGGCCCAAGGAGCCAAGGCTGCCCTGGTGCATGGTGTCAGCGTGAAGCAGCCCCTGCCCCTCAAGTGGGAAGAGCGACAGCAGGGGCGGGTCAGCACTCAAAAGAACATTTCCTGACCCCTCAGCCAGACCCAGTTTCCTCGCTCATGAGCCTCAGATCCCAGCCTGTACCACAGCTGGCAGCCTGAGAGGCAAGCTGCGCATACAATGCTCACTATCCCAGGCTGATTGTGAAGCGTGCAGATTCGGACGCAGTCTTGATCTTAGTGAGCCTGGGTAGCAGCTGCAGCGGCGGCAGCACGGCCATGTGCGCCATCCCAAACTGAAGCTTCGCGCAGCACAACCACCCTTGTGCAGCAGGCCACCCTTGTGCAGAAGGCCATCATTACAGGCGTACATGCAACATCGTTGAATGAAGTTGGCAAGACATTGGGCACAGGGCATTGGTTTCATGCAGTGGAAAGGGTGCAAAGTGCTTGAACGTGGTGCTGGCGCCCGTCACTGCGGTGCCAGCTGGAGGCTCAGCAAGCGCTGGACACATGTAGGCAGGTTGGACAGTTTAGGTGGCTCCTGATGCTCGCAAGCTCATCAAGCTTGTTGAGCACAGTTCTTGAAAAGTCCTGAACAGGATCCTTTCTTCACGAGCGGAAGCGGAAGCACGGGCTCTCCGCCGCAGCGCGTCACAGCGTGCGTTGCGGTCCGCGCACCAAGCGCAGCAGCCAGGCCGCCACGCCGCACTGGCATGGCCCTGCTGCCTCGGTGCCATGATCACTGGACGTCTCGTGGTCAGGCGGAAGCGAGCGGGTGCCGCTGCAGGCATCATCCATGTACTCGGCGCCAGGGGGCATGCAGCTGCCGGCAACCGACACGCACGACTTGAACGCTGCAGACGGCTCAGCGCTCTGTGCCTCGCAGCTGCAGCTGCAACCGCTGCTGCCGCCCGCCGCTCTGGCAGGCGAGTCTTCCGGGGTGATTGGGCCCATCAATGGGCTGGGGTCAACTGTGGGTAGGGCTGCTCCTTTGCTGCTTGGGCTGCATGGAGGGGCCAGGGCAGCCTGCCAGGGGTGCCGGAGGCACCCAGGGTGTGTAGGCTGGCCAGCGACTGGCTGCTGCTGCGTGCAGTAGTAGTAGGCACGGAGGCTGTGACAGAAACGGGGGAGCCCGGCGGCTTGGCGCCGCTGGTGGCTGCAGCCGCTTGGGGCATTGCGACGGCGGCAGCCGCGCCAGGCCGGCATGGGCTGCCTCCGTGGTCGGTGGCGGGGCAAGGGGCATCGCCGTCTTGATGACGTAGGCTGTGGATGCTCGGCAGGCTGGCGGTGCTGGCTGTGCAGCTGCTGCCGCCTTCTGCGCCTGAGCTGGAGCCATCCGATGGGCCAACAATGCCATCCCCAGCAGCCTCTGCCGCTGCGGCGCCAGCAACGCCCTGCCTGCCGCAGCAAAGGCTGCGGGTGTGAGGCCGTCTGTGGTGCAGGCAGTGTGCCAGCCAATGCGTGCCGCAGCAGGGTTCATATCTGCAAGAGAGAGCGTCCAGGGTGGAAAGCAAAGGCTCAGCAAAAGAAACATCGCCAAGCTCGAACCCTCCCTTCCCTTGAGTTGAGCTCGCTTGACAACCCAGGAAACGCAAGCAGCACCTGCAGCACAGGAGCCCGGCCTCCTCACCGTGAAGAGCCTGCACCAGGGGAGCGCTGCGGGCGGCGGCGGCCAGGTGCAGCGGGGTGAGGCCCGCCGGCCCGGCCGCCATTGCGACGTCCCAGGACAGGTGCAGCGGCTTGCTCCAGCCTGCCAGAACCTGCGTGGCAGCGGACGAGAACATGATCTGCCAGATGCTGAGTGGTGCGACGACAGCTGGGACGATTGGGTAGCAGCAAGCGCCTGGCCGCTGTGCCAGCTTGCCTGCAGGACGGCGGCGGAGCCTGCGGCGGCTGCGACGTGAAGCAGGCTTGATCCCGGGGGCACAGCTCGTCCATGGCATGCACAGCATCCTCGGCAGAGCTGCAGAACAATGATTGCCAAGTGGAAGAACTGCAACTGGGAAATCGAGCATGAAGGGCTGCCCATAGCAGCTCAGCTGCACCATCCTGCAGGCCCATCCCAGCAAGCGCCCATGCCATCCATGCAGCCCACCTTCCGCCCGCTGCCACGCTGGGAAGCAGCAGCGCCGCCACCGCTGGCCAGCCGCGCAGGGCTGCCACGACCACGCAGGCCCTGGCCGCTGCAGCGGCAGCAGCTGCCAGCCTGGAGGTCTCCTTGCCACGGTGCTCTGGGCTGCCATTGTCGTCATCGGCGCAGCAGGGCTGGCGCTGGTCTTGTGAGCGGCGCTGCTGCAGCACAAGAGCGATGCTGCGCAGGAAGCCGTCCACGCTTTCCACCCCTGCAGCACAAGACGGGGTTTTCACGGTGTGAGGAAGCAGGGGAGCTTCACACATCATGTCGCAGCACACACACTGCCAGCACACACCTCCACCCACACCTCCAGTACACATGTAACAATGCCACATTGCACTAGGACAGTGCCGGCCGCGGCCGAGCAAGCATCGCGCCGCACCTGCGCAGTTGCGCTCCAGCTGGCGGAGCTCCGCCACAGCGGCGGCATCCTCGAGGGCCAGCAGCACGCGGCTGCCGCTGAGCAGCGCCCGCGCTGCCCGGCGGCACGGGGGCGTGGCGGGAGGGCAGCAGGCACGGTGGCCTCAGTCACCGGCGAGCCACGTGCTGGCGCGCTTGATCACATGCAAACATGCAGAGCAACTCGCTCGTGCTTGACAGAGGTGCAGGCCTGCAAGCCATGGCTGGGCCAGCCCACCTGCACCTCCACCGAAACCAGGCCCTGCTCAAGCTCCGGCAGCCTGCAAGGGCACGCAAGCCAGACGAGAGAGCAGTAAACACACAGCGTAAACAAAGCAGCATGAGGAGGTGCTGGAGGGTTCGGCAAGCTGAAAACCGCGAGCATGGGAGCCAAGTCGCCGGAGTCGCCTCGCCTGATTTCCATCCACTCCTCGTTGCCCACCCCAGCAGCGCTGCCGGGAGTTGCGGGGCCGCCGCTGCTCAGCACCTCCACCAGAGGATAGCGCCCTGGGTGGGTTCCGCAGCCGCGAGAGGGCAACAAGGTGTTTACTGAAGCAGGCCGTGATGCGCAGTGAGACGGCATGGGCCACAGCAGCCGCAAGCTGCCACTGCAGGCTGGCACTCGCAAGCCCTCCCCAAGCCTCGCCACACAAGCGCGCCTCCTCACCTCCCGAGCGCACGAGCAGGCGCTGCTGCCGCCCCACCAGACCGCGGCCCCGCACCAGCACGCTGCCCTGGGGCCGCCGCCCGGTGTGGAGGGCCAGCGGGGCCAGGCTGGCGATGCAGGGCAGCACGCCGTGGCAGGAGTCCAGCTGTAACAGCCGCACCACCCTGCCGCCTTCGACCAGCACCGCCTGCCCCTCCATCTGCACCTGCACACGAGTCGCTGTGAATCGCGGTGAACAGCACGCAAGAACAAGGAGGAAGCTAGAGGCTCATAGGCTGGAGGCTGGGGTGCCTTCCGGCGACGCTCTGCCAGCAAAGCGTGGGCCTGGCTGCATCGGTGCTGTCTCTGCTCTGGAGCCCGGGCCAAGGCAGCGGGGCGCACCAGAGCTGGAACACTGCGCAGCAGGCCGCCGAGGCCTGGCAGGCCACCGTCGCCGCGCAGCAGGCCCTCCACGACGGCAGCCACCCCGCCCTGCTGCAGCGCCGCCCACCCCGCCGAGTCCTGCGGCGGCGGCCAGACGGGCGACAGCACGATGACGCTTGCGACGCGCATGATGCCGTGCTGCAAGGGTGCGCCACTGCCACAGCAGCTGCACAGCAGTGCGGCCCCCGCATGTGGCGCAAGCGCATCATCAGCTTCGTCGGTGGCACCCCAGCAGCGCAAGCAAGAGCCCAAAGGCCAGGGCGGGAGCAGCGCTGCAGCGCACCGTCAGCAGCGCGTCGATTGTGAGGTGCACGCAGCCGGGCGCAGGTACCCCTCCAGGTTGGGCGACTGCAGCAGCACCGACAGCTCCTGCACGCATTGTTGGAGGCGGTTGTTCCGTTGGCTGCTTAGTCAGTTAAGTGCGTGTATTGGGTAGGTGTGTGGATGGGTGGGGGAGGGAAGGGGAGCAGCACAGATTGCAGGAGTAGCTCAACAGAATAGAAGGGACTGAAGCGAGGACGGAAGGAATGAGATGGTGGCAGCCACGGGCGTAGCAAGCACGGGTCGGCGGTGGAGGGACAGGAACCAGCGACCGGGGCGGCGCCAGCCTCTTGCAGCGCTACCGCACCCGCCGCAGCTCCGGGGGCAGCTGGTCGGGCGTGACTGAGAAGAGCTTGATGGAGAGTCGCACGGATCTGGCCTGCACAGAGTTAACATAAAAGGACTGAAGCTGTTGGAGATGGCGAAGGGCTGGAGGTGCAGGATACGTCTCGAAGAGGAACAGGCGCTGCATGCACGCTGTGACCGCCGCATCAAGCTGCTGGATTTGATCAGTGCGGGTGTGCCCTGCCTGCTCCAGAAGGCCCTGCCCAACCAGCTGCCAAGCGGGCTGCTGAACAGGCTGGGCCAGCGCCGCAGCTTGCTGGCGCTGGATCATGTCGAGCGCCTGCTGCAGCGAGCAGCCCTGCAGCAACTCATAAGGCTGCACCGGCTGCACCGCAGGCTGCGGTACCGCGGCAAGATGCCCCAAAGACAGCTCGCGCACGGCCGCTGCCCCGCTAGGAGTGCCCATCCCTTGCTGCTGGTAGACAGATAGGTTGCTGGTACGGGCGCCCGACACAGAACCTGACTGAGGTGGGCCTGCCTGGAGCGGCGCAAAGCCTGCAAGAGCGGCATGCTGCCCCAGCCGCGCTTGCTGCAGGGACAGGCTGGCCGGCACGGCTCCAGCCAGGGCCCCTGGAGGCAGGGCGCGCAGGAACGCCTGGCCGCTGCCGCCTTCCTGCTGCACCCGCTGCTGCTGCTGCTGGGGAGGTGGCGGCGGGGGCTGCATAAGCGGGCCGTGGCGGGGCGGGGAGGGCAGCAGCAGCTCCTCCAGCCAGGCGGCGTTGGCCCTGCTGGAGGGTGGGCTGGCCGCCGCTGCCCCAAACAGGTCAGCGATGAGCGCATCAAAGTCCTGGCCGCTCTGCATACCAGGCGCACGCGGCATGCGGGGCTCCGGTGCCGCTAGCACCACTGTCGGGGCCGGCTGGGGTGCTGCCCGCTGCTCTGGCGGAAAAGCGGCGAGGCTGGGGGCTGGCATGGGCGACTGGGGCCAGGGGAGCAGCAGGCTGGCCAGCTCCTGAGACAGCGGCGGCAGGCTGGGCAGGGACAGCGTTGTGCCTCCAGGGATGGGTATCATGCCAGGTGGCAGCTCCCGCTGGTCCTGACAGGACAGAAGCGAGTGGGCGGCATGTCACGGGGCGGGGAGGAAGGGGTGAGAAGCGATTATTGTTAGAGGAGTCAGCCCCCCTCGAGGACCGGCGCTGACCTGCACAAGCTGGTGGTCTGCAAGGTTTGCAGGGGGCACAGGCAGCATAGAAGGCAGGCAGCCCAGCACAGCCTCACGGTGTCAGTCTTCGCGGCGGCATGGGTGGGGAGGCCAGCGGGGAGGCATTGACGCAGGTGGCGTCGTTCCCAGTGCTGGTACCGCCACTCTCTTCGTCATCCCCGCCGGTCGCGGCCGCACGCTTTGGGCGCGGCGGCGGCGGGGCGCCCGCCCGGTGACGCCGGGAGCTGGCAGGGGCGGCGCCTCCCTGCGCCCCCTTCTTCTGGCTCGTCAGCTTGCGGCGGCGCTCGTTGTGGCGCTGCAACTGCACGCATCACACATGGCAGAGCTGGCGAGGGACCGCACTAACAGCCCGAGGCAGGATTTGTGCTGTCCATCGGTTCATCTGTTCTCCACATATCCAAACAACAAATCGGCCACCAAGTGCGGGTTGATTGGCACCACGGCAGACACAAGCGGTTGATGTGTGCCCATGGTGACGGCCCAGGAGCTGGGGAGCCCTGGCTTTGTTAGCAGCCAGAGTGGGGCTCGACGTCGGCGCCCAGGCCCAGCCCGACGCACCTTGCGGCGGCAGGTGCGCCTGTCGCCGTCAAAGTCCTCCAGCGGCTGGAACTTGCCGCACTGCGGTGAGCAAGCGAGCACGCCAGTCAATCGGGCATGGCTAAATCTTTTGGCAGCATTGAGGGCTCCCAAACCACAGGCGCTTGGCCTGCCAGCACCAGCATCTGCTGCGGCCCCAGAGTGCCTGCGGCATGTGCGGCATGCCGCCTGCCCTGCTCCCCACCTGCTGGCAGAAGCGCTGATGCAGACCGTCGCGCACGATGCACGGCATGGTGCAGTGCTCTGGGCAGATCTTGTAGCGCTGCGCGGCAATGGAGGAGGCAGGTGGGGGGGGATGGACTCGGGGGAGGCAAAGAGGCACTGCAACCTGGCAGAGGCTGGGACCTTGCTGGCGCCAGACTTCTCTTCCGCAGGTTCCCTTGTAACGGCCTGCCTGTTTCCCAGAACCATCACCTGATAGTACTCCTTCAGCACGCCCAGCTCTGCATGACACACTTGGCAGGTGGGGCCGCCGCCAGAGCGCTCGGCATGCGACCCCGGCCATGCTGGCGGCGCACCGGCGGCGCCTGCTGTCGTCAATCCTAGCAGCCTGTGCCGAAGCCTTCAGGGTTGCCGAGTCCCACGAAAACTGGTCGAATGTCCAGGGGATGTGCAGTGCGGTTTGGGCGGCGCTGGGGCTGGGCGTGGCGCCTAGGGCCGGCTGGGCGGCGTCAGGCGCTGCTGCTGAAAGGTCCATGGCAGCAAGGGCCGCCTAGGGCGCTTGCTGGACCTAAGTAGGGCCTGAAGGCGGACCTAGAGCGGTGAGAGTTATTCAGCCGGGTGAGCCTGTTGTGCCGGGTGAACAGGCCTGCTCTTGCAGTCAGCTGGCTCCCCTGAACAGGCAGGCAGAGCCTGGCGGCTTGATTGGCAGGGCAAGGCCACAGAGCACCCTGTATTGCAGGCCGTCCGAGGGGGTCTCTCAGCACCCCCTTGCCAAAGGCTTCCAAGGCATAGCAGGAGGCTATGGAAGGGAAGGGCAGCTGCTGATCGGGGTGAACGCACTTTCCTTCTTTCCTTCTTTACCCCATCCTTTCCTCCTCCCTGCAAAACTTCTTGTATGAGAGAGGGACAGCCTGAATGCAGCAGAGCAGGATCAGAAGAAAAAAATGAGTAAAAGCCAGGAGTTGTCAGCCGCAGCAGCCAGCAGCACCGGGTTGCACCCAGGGCAGCCCTCCTGCTTTCACTGTGTTGCTGGATGCAACAGGTGTTACACTGGGTATGGCTGCAGCGGCACAGAGCAGCGAGGAGGCAGGCAGGCATGAAGGCAGGGCACGCAGAGCGGCACACTGGCTGCGCGCGTGGTCCGCTCTCAAAAGCCCAGCATGCAGCCGCGGACAAACACATTGTGCCATGGCAGGTTGCCAGGCAGCGAGCGTCAGACTGCAACGGCAACCAGGAGCAGCACCCACTCTGGCAAAAAAAAAAAAAGAGTACCGAAGGGATTTGCTGGGTTGTGACGCGAAGAATTGTGCGGGCGCCGAAAGAGCCGAGGCGGGGGCAGGGAATCAAATGTTTTGAGTGGGAAGAGAGGGAGGCCGCAAGGCTGTGAAACGGGTTGGGCGGGAGCAGAGCAGGCAGGAAAGGGAAACAGGTACGGTGTAGTTTGGGTCGCTGTGTTGCAGCACAAGCACGGGGGAGAAACTTAAAAAAGAAGAGAAGTGCGGCGGCGGAGGGGCTGGGCCGTGGCGCAGGCGTCTTGGCCAGCAGGGTGGGCGGGCCCGGGACGGCGCTGGCGGGCTGGCAACCCCAGCCGCCTCAGACAGCGCTATTCGACCTGCATAGCGCGGGGCAGCGGGGTCTGCTCAAGGGTGGACTGGAGGCTCCTGCGCGGGCAGGCGCCCTTAACAGGCCACGCCAGCTACCTCGCAGCACGAGGGCGGGAGCTGGGCCGCCTCTCCCCACCCTGGCCGCTCACCTGATCAGGTTCTGCTGCTGCTGCTGCTGCTGCTGGTACGCGCCCGCCAGGTGCTTGTTGACAGGATAGCCGGCCGCCGCCGGCGGCGCTCCAGGGTACTGCGTGGGCGGGGGTGGCTTGCCCTACAGCAGGGCGGTGGCGGGCGGCAGCGGCACAGCGTGAGGGGCGTGCGGGTGAGAAGGGCCAGCCCTGGCACGGCGGTGGCCGGGCCCAACCGGGGCACAGCGGTGCTGCGACCAGGGGCAACGTTTCCCCCACGAGGTGTCGCCCGCAGCCAGGCGCCCGCCCCGCCGAGCCGAACAGAGCCCACGTCATCGGGCCAGGCGGCATACAGGTAAGGGTCGCTTCCTCAACCCAACGCATGGCAGCACCAAACAGAAACGAACCACACGATTGAACGCCCCCCCCCCCCGCACACACACACCTGATGGTGCATGTAGCCCGAGGCGTCGGTTGGGAAGCCGCTGTGCGCGTCAATCATGCTCATCTTCTCCACTGAGCTGCCCAACTGCAGGGAGGAAAGATGACGAAAAAGGCATGGGTGGGTGGGGGGCAGGCCGGCGTGGGCTGCTGCTGTTGCCGGCGGGGAGCGCGCAAAGGGGAAGCGAGGCCTAAGGCGGCGGCCAGCCCTCCGCCGGCTGCAGAGAACTGGGTGCTCAGAAGGGCAGCGGGCAGCGAATGCTGCAGCGCCGCAATGCGCCGCCCACCATCTCCACCGCCCCTCCATGTCCACTGACGAGCCGTACGGGTAGGCAGGCGGGGGCACCCGTAGCCGGCAGCCGCGGCCGCAGGGTGGCCGCCGTACACCGCGTGGTTGACCGCCGGCTGGCTGCTGTAGGCGGCGGCCGCCGCCACGCCGCTCATGTGCTGCGTGCTGCGACCCTGCGCCGCCAGGTACTTGGCAGCTTCCGACCGGAACTCGGACACTCGCTCCCGCGGCAGGCTGGTGGCCTGGCCCAGGTGTGGGTTGGCCTGGCCCCGGCCCCCGCCTCCAGGTGCGCAAACTGGCGCTTGAAGTTGTCCACCGCCGACGGGTACACAAAATTGGGCTGCGGCGCGGCAGCGCGAGTCGAGTCACTGTTTGTTGAAGTTGATGCACTCGTTGGGATCAAAGGGGAGCAAGGTAGGCACGCAGCCCATGGCAGCGTTCCAGCCAGGTCCACAGACCAACGCGTGAGGTCCAGGATGCAGTTGTTGCAGGGCCTGGGACAGGTATCGCACTGCCCAACCCCGAAAGTTGCACATACATCTAGGCCTGATCTCACACCCCCTCCACCACACCTGCCGGTGCCCGCCCGCCAGGTAGTCGGCCAGCATCTGGGGGTGGTACTCCAGGATCTCTCGGTAGATCAGCTCACGGACCTGCGGTACCGCGCAGCGTTCCGGCAGGGGAAGCGAGGGGGTGGGCACGGGTGGAAGGGAGGGCGAGGGCAAGCCAGGGGCAGCGTGACCAGAACTGGTCGCTCCCTGCATGGCTCTCGTGCCTCCGCTGCGACAGCTGAGCATGCAAGCACCAGGCAGCCCCTTGCATGCAGCGGCGCTGCCAAAGCTGGACTCGTTTGGGAACCCGGAGCTTGCACCTACAACATAAACACCTGCAAGCCAAGCCAACACTGCCCGCACCTCTTCCACCACCAGCTTGCGCCGCTCAAACTCAAAAGCCAGCTTGGAAATGGGCTGTGCCGAGGGCTCGCGGCTCGGCTGGCTCAGCCCCGCAAAGTACGGGTCAGCCAGCGCTTCCTCTGCAAAGAAGGAAGCGGCGGGGCAGGCGGCAGCAGGGCGTTTGCATCAGCGTCGGTAAGCGCCTTGTGAACTAGAGCGGGCGCCGCCGCCGCATGGCCCAGCGTCGGGATGGGCAGGGATGCAACAATGCATCACCGCTGTCAGGGCATTTGCTGGCGAGGCGCCCGGCTCCTGCCGCTGCGTGCGGCGCACACCGGTGGGGCGCTCCGCGGGGTCAAAGGCGAGGAGGCGCCACAGCAGGCGCAGCGCGCCCTTGTCAGCCTTGGCAAAGTGCTGCTCGAAGGGGATGCCCGGCTTCTTGCGCATGTTCATCAGGAAGCGGCGCGCCTTTTCGTTCCGCACCTGCGCAGGCAGCGGGTGAGGAGGAGGGTGGTGGATGGGCCCGAGGTAGAGGGGCCCGGAAGCAGGCACCAGCTGACAGCAGCAACTGCAATCCACGGCCTCGCGCGTGTTCCTGCCGCCCAACCTGCCCGAGGGCTGCAAGATGCGGCTAACTGCCCGCCCGCTTGCGCTACACTTGTCCCGTTCCTGCCCCTTCCCCCCTTCCCAAAAAAACAAACTCAAACACACCCACACGAACGCACCTTGGCGATGACCTCGGGCGAGGGCGTGCCCAGCAGGTCGGTGATGAGTTCCAGCTGGTGCACCACGTTGCGCCCGGGAAGAGCGGCTTGCCCAGCAGGATCTCCGCAAAGATGCAGCCGATGGACCTGGAGGGGGCGGGCGGCGGCACGGCAGGGTTTGGAGTCAGCACGGCAGGGCTCAGTGCCAGGTTTTGGAGCGGCCTTGAGGCGCGGCTGCGCTCCCCAACACGGCGGCTGTGCTGCGCCCCGCCCCTTCCTTGCACCCACCCACCCACACGCTGGCACCCACGCATGCGCGGCGCCCTGCCGGCACCCCTGCCGGTGCACCCACCAGATGTCGATGGCGGGTGAGTACTTGGCGAAGAAGGAGCCGCAGAGTTCGGGGGCGCGGTACCAGCGCGTGGCCACATAGTCGGTCCAGAACACCGTCTGCAGCGCAAGCGAGCGTTCTGTCTGTTGTGTGCGCGCACGCTGGGGCGAGTTGGGGTGAGCTGGGCACGCTGCCAGGGCGCGCAACCGCCGCCGCCACCAGTGGGCAGCCGGCGCTGCGACGCCGAGCAACCCAGCACACCACCACCTCGTCAGCCCCGCTCGATCGCTGCACGCTGGACCCATCCGCGCGTGTGGCCCCTCACTGCCCACGGCTCCCCACCTGCGGCATATCGTTGAAGGCCGGGCGGGCCAGCCCAAAGTCGCAGATCTTGAGCTTGCAGTCTGAGTTGGCCAGGATGTTCTTGGGCTTGAGGTCCCGGTGAAACACCTGGGGGAGGGAGCATGTGCACGCTCAGTCGCTAGAAAGATGGGGCAGGGAGGAAAGGGGCTTTGCGGGGGGATGGCTCGGAAGTCGGGGCCCCCGCCCCCTGCCAATCCATAGCTGCCCGCGTTCGCAGCAGCGCGCCGCCGCCCATCCCACCCACCCCCACGCCAGCCCTGCTCGGCCGGGGCCCACCTTGGCTGAGTGGATGTACTTCAGGCCACGCAGCATCTGGTACAGAAAGAACTGGTGGTGCTCGGGGTGAGGTCGTCGTTGGCCTTGATGACCTGTCGGTAGGGAGCGACGTGGGGGGGAGGGGTGCGTTTCACCCTAGTCGCCGCCGCCGCCGCAACAGATGCCAAGGAAAGTCTTTATCACAGGCGAGGCGCGCCCCAGCACGGAGCCCGCGCCAGAGTGCGTGCGACTTATGCACATCCAGCCCCTTGCCAGCAGCGCCGCAGTGCAACGCCTGACCCCGCACACATACCCGCCCTTCCCCGGTCAAAGCAACCTTGTGGAGGACAGACAAAAACAAGCAAACACACAACAAGAAAGGCAGGGGCAAGAAGGTGGCGGTGGGGGCGGGCGCTGCCCACCTGGTGCAGGTCGGTCTCCATCAGCTCAAACACGACGTAGATGTCTTTGAAGTCGCGGGCGGAGGGCGGCAGCATGATGTGCTTGATCTCCACGATGTCCGGGTGGCGCAGCAGGCGCAGCAGCTTGATCTCGCGCAGGATGCGGGTCGCATCTGCGGTGTGAGGCCGCCCAGTGTGCAAACGCGTCAGTGTGCGCGTGTGTGTCGAGTTGGGTGGAGAGGGTAGGGGAATGGGGCGGGAAAATGCGGAGGCCACAGCTGGGGGGCAGCGCCGCACGGAGGAGTCATCGGATGAGCGGTTGGCCAGCGGGCCGGGCAACTGTGAAGTGGCGTGAGGGCCGCCCTGCCCAGCCAGCATCGCATGCAGCGCCTGCGCCTCACCCGAAACGTGGTCAAACACGTTGGTGATCTTCTTGATCGCCACTTTCTCGCCTGCAGGGCGGGGCGCTCAGGGCGAGGTGGGCTTTTGGCGCCTCGCTGCTGTGACCTTCCGCGACGGAGCAGCTCAGCGCAACGGGGCTGCCACGCCAGCTTGCCACCTGCTTACGCGAATCAGTGCTTTCAGCCATGCTGGCACTGGAGGCTCCAGCAGAGTGCACAATACACAGTTCAGCCGCCCCTGGCTGCCCACAAACGCACCAGTGAACTGGTCTACGGCGGATGCGACAACCCCGTAGCTGCCCTTGCCGATCACTTCCGTCAGCTTGTAGCGCTGCGCCTCCGTGGCCTCAGCAAAGAACTCTCGTTGATCCATGATGGCCTGCTATGCTGCGTCCGGCTGCACAATTCGCAGGGAAAAGCACGGACTTGCTGGTCCCTGCAAGTAGCGTAAAAGGACGCGACGGAGGTCAACACGCGGCCGGCGTCCAGCTGCTGGCGGCCTTGGCGGAGCCTGCCGGCGAGGCCCAGCCCCAAGTTTCGTGATATCAGACCATGGGCAGCTGCGCTCAGAATCCCGTGTGCTCCTTGCCGCGACCGGGTTGGGGGTTGCGCTCCGATCTCACCGGCCGCAGAGTGGGCGTTGCCCGACAGTTTCTCAGGGGAGCTGGATGGCCCAAACAAAGACGTCGGGTTGCTCAAAGCCCTGTTGGTTTGGCACCGAGGGCCGGGAGGCTACCGCAGGCTGGCGCTCGTATTCGCCTGCCGCAACACCTCAGAAGATAACAGGATTCAGACCGCTACTAGCGGCAGGTCGCAGCCCGAGTTGCGGTGCATACGGGGCCGAGTGTGTTGCTATTGCGGCGCGTGTTTTGCCTCTCGATGCCAAGCAACGTTGAAAACAGGTGCCAGGATGCGAAGAGGGGGCATACCCCATGGCGCCTTCGGCACACAGCACACAGCATGGTGAAGCACGCGAGGTTGTTGCACCGATACTCTGAAGTCAATGCCGGCATCACAGGAGCCAGGAAGCCGCTGGGGTGTCCGCAACCCTCGCTCAATTCGCAGCTGAGAGCCACCGCCAACAGGCCCATGGATTGACGGCAGCAACAACAAGAAAGGGATGGTCAGCCTGACACCCCTGTCGATGCCCTGCTTTATTCTAAAGCATGCTTGCCACTGATCTTTGCTCTAGAGTTGTGGCCTGCGCAATACGCCATAGCAACTTGAGGGTGGCCTCGTCAGCCAAGACCTCTGAAGCGCGTGTCACAGCAGAGATGCCCCTTTACTGAAGTCGGCTCAGGAGCGGACCCAACATGATTGAAATCTTGCCTGATTAGTTTTGTTGTTCATGTCGAGGCACGACACCCTACTATCTTACATGACAACAGTCTTCTTGCATTCTGCATACATTGTCAATGAGGTGACCAACAGCACCGACAACAGTGCAACATTGACACTGTGATCTAGGTCAGGTGCGTGCCTTTGGATTAGAAGTGACAAGGCAGATGTAAGATGTCCAAGTAGGCAGCTGTGCAACAACACAGGGCTGCAGTGGAGCATCATATGCTGAGTGGCAAGGGGCCTTCACAGGCGCCAGGTAGCCTGGGTGCAAGAACAACGGGGAGCACATGGCTGGACAAGGGCGGCAACAAAGGTACAGCAAAGAAAGATACAGGTGAACAAATGAAGACATGGTTATGAAGCGAACAACATACAGAAGTACGATATAAACATCAGGCGGCTATGTGTCACAAACACGCGAGAGCTGTCAACGGGCACGACGAGCGACGCCGCTGGAGTCAGCAACTGGTCCGCAACAATTGAGCGGGTGACAGGTGCAGCCCCTGCAGAGCCACCTATCGTCGAGCGCTGGGCGCGTGCTGGGCTAGCAGCCGCCACAGCGTGTGCCGGAACTTGCGGTGCTCAGAGCGCAACATGCTCTGCACCTGGCCCCTGCTGCCTGCCAGCGTGCGGCTGTCCGCCAGGCTGGTGGAGCACAGCAACGCGCCCTGCATGGAACAGCGGCGGCAGAAGATTAACGGTTGGGCGGTGCTGGGCTCTCAAGCGCTGCTACACCGCAAGCTATGCCCCAATGCAGCAGCCGCGACCCTCGGGTTAATGTATACGCTGCATGTATATACTGCAGCGTTCCCCCCGCCCCCTTTGGCATGTCCCCACCCCTGCCCCTCCCCGCCTTTGGTGGGATACGGTCGATGGGACACTCCCCTCCTTCCAGGCGCTTGAATAACTGCCCCTCCTGCCCTGCGGTTGTGTCACTTCTGCCCACACTTCCGCTTCCCCTGCTGCCCGGCCTCACGTCGACGAAGAACAGGAAGCGCGGCGCAGTCTTCATGCGGTACCACCGCGCCACGTCGGAGGGCCAGTCCCATGCGTCCAGCATGTCGTGGCGCAGGAAAACGACACGCGCGCGCTGCTGTCGCGACTCGCGGCACACGACCTCCAACTCGCGCAGCACCTCCTTGCAGATTCCGCAGCTCCTGGCGAGGGTGGGGCGAGGAGGAGGAAGTGTGATTGTGTGGTGGTGGTGATGTGTCAGTGGTTGGAGCGCAGGGGATAGATGGCATGGCCTGGCAAGCACATCGCGGCAAAGGAATGATCAGCGCACGAGATGTGCGTGGACAGGATCAATTGCGGCACAGCGGCAGCAGCGCGGCAGTGGGAGCTGGCGCATCGTGCTCATGCATGCCATTGCCAAGCTGAGCAGCTGTCGGGGTGGGCTGTTGGCCAGCCCACAACCTATTAAGCAGCAGCACCTGGAGTAAACTGTGAGCACTACCAGCTGCCCCGCAGCTGCCTCCAGCAACGCATCCAAGTGATGCTGGCCAGCCACCTCAATCACGCCGCCCTGTGCCAACACAGAGGGCACCGCCGCAAGCAGCTCCTCCTGCTCCTGCTGCCGCTGCCACTGCAGCTCCATGTGGTGCCTGCAGCGCGGTGCCATGGTGCAAGGGAAATCGCGCCAGCTTGCGGCATGCTGCCTGCCAGCTGCCAGCTCAACGAGCGCAGCTGACAGCAGAGCGCTGGCGCTGGCGGGGGCGGGCCACAGTCAGCTGCGTGGCAGCGTCGCAGCTTGCATAAAAAGCCATCGGGACACACCTCCTGTCTATCTGGAAAGCTGTTGGGCGCAGCAGCTGGCCTCTATGTACGCGGCGTCCTACGAGTTGTTGAACCTGCACCTGTCTGCCAGTCTGGCGACACCAGGCGCGTTGTTCAGGTCGTGCTGGACATGCATGACCGACCATAACGCGGTCAGCCAGGCGTTTCTGCAAATTGAACAGGAGGTCGGTGACCCAGATCACGGTCGCTGCTCGCGAACAGTTTAGATCGGCAAGATCGAGAAACAGTGCTGGAGGCTCACGTTTTCGTCATGTGCCGGTGGAATGCAGCGGTACACCTGACAGGACATACCACCGCTGAAATCAGTTCGAACCCGATGCGACTGCTAGGCATATTGTTGGTCACTTGTAACGTGATGAGATCCAAACCCGGACTCTAACCGAAAGCCGGTCGGGCTTAAAAGGACCAGCGGCATCTCGCGCCCCAATGCCCTCCACGCAACGCTCTCTGGTCCGCCTGCAGCAGCTTTTCCAGGTCGCAGACGCAGAGGCTGCGGGGTCGGAGGCCGCGGGCCCATGCCCTAGCCCGTCGCCGCCGTGCGGCGGCTCCCTGCACGGCGGATCGCAGGCCAGTGGCTCGCAGCATGGCGGCACGCTGGCCCTGTCCTCGCTGGCTGCGTCGCAGCAGGGCACGACCCTGGGCCGCAGGCAGCTGACCAAGTCCAAGACGTTTGCGGCAGGCAGCACGCAGCTACCGCGCACCTCCAGCCGAGTGGACCCTGGCTTGGCACGCACCAGCTTTACAAGGCAGGCCAGCTTGGACCGCCAGCGCCCGCCGGAGCAACCCCCACGGCCCATCTTGCAGTACAACGGGCGCCTGCACACGCTGCTGCTCCAGCGATGCGCCGAAGCGACGCAAGTGCTGGAGCGGGTGCAGCGGCCGGTGGCGGCGCCCGAGGGCGGCGGCGAGCGCAGGCCGCCGCTGTCAAAGCCCGCCCTACGCATTGCAGTGGTGGGCATGGGGATGCGGTTCGCGCCGCAGGCAGCAGCCAGATCAGTCAGCAGGCCCTCACGCCTTCCGTTTCCGATTTTTTTTTTTTTTTTAGCTCGCTGTCAGCTGCTGAACCCACGTCCTGCTTCCTGCGCAGGGTCTGGCCTTCGTGGTGCAGCAGAAGTTTGGGCTGTTGGGCGGCGTCAATTGGGGCCGCGGCTGCATCTTTGCACGCCTCGCCGACGGTTCCTGGTCCCCCCATGTTTCCTGCGCTTGCGCCACGCCTCCCTCGGCCTCACCTTTGGTATGCGCCGCATCAGCAGCTGCTACGTGCTGCAGGCGAGCGGGGGCTGGGTGGTGCGAGGGAACCGCTCCAAGGGTGGGCCGCTGGGTTGCGTCGCGCCGAGCAGCGGTGCGCACCGGGCGGGCTGCCCGCCTGTCCCGACCCCGCCCGCCGCCTCGCCTCCCGCTGGCCACGGCCGCCCCGCAGAGCCAGGAGCAGGTGGACGCCTTTGCTCGCAGCAAGAGCGACTGCGGCTTCGACGCCGCCGTCTCGCAGGATGCTGACCCCTTTGACCGCGATGCCCCGAGGGGGGTCACCCTCCTCAGGTGAGCCGCGGCCGGCCGCCGCTGACAGGCCGCCATCTGTGCGCGCCGTTCACGCGCTGCTCTTGCTGTGGAACCTGTCTGGCCCAGGGTCACAGGGACTCTGATTCTACCCCCAACCCACCCCCAAAAGAAAGAAGAAACAGAAAAGACATGCGCAAGCACCTGGCTGCGCAGCCGGCCAGCCCGTTCCGGGGCCAGGCCGCACATCCTAGCCTGCCTGCCCTGTTGAGTGCCGACGTGCCGCTGCTGTCTCTGCCCCCTGGCCCCGCCTGCGCCTCGCAGGCACCCGGAGGGCGTGCAGCGGGGCAGGGGCGCCGCCCTACTGCGCGATGGTGTCCGACGGCGCCATCTGGGACCTCTCTGTGCGGGGTGGGGCTGCTGCAGGGGTGGCACCGGCGCCTGTGGGGGCCGTCCGGCACTCGATTTGGCTATGACAGCTGCGGGAGGCACTTTGTCGGTGCCCCTGCCAGCCTCAACCTGCAGCTCGCTCCACGCTTCCTTTGTTGCCGGCCCTGCCTCTTCCATATCCCCTTTGCTGCATCAGCACTTGCACCCCTCCCTGCTCTGATGCGGTCCCGTCCGCCCTCCACCCACACGCCTCCATCCCATGCCCCCGCTTGCGGGCCCCCTCTCCCCCATCCACACACACAGCTGGCTACGTGCGTATCGATCAGCGGCTCAACTCGCAGCTGTACGGCGACGGCGCCGCGCCCGCTGAAATTCTGAGGGGGCGTGGCTCTCCCCGCAGAGTTCCAGCCGCTGCTGGAGTCGGTGGAGGCGGCGGCCATGGGGGCCGAGGTGGGGCGAGGCTGCGCTTGTGGGCTGTGGGCTGTGGGCTGCGCCGCACGCTGCAACCTGCTGGGGAACCGCCGAGCTGCTCCTTGCACTGGGCGTGCCCCCAGTTTCTGACGGCCATTGGCCCCCCCTCCCCCTTCCCCTCTTTGTTGGAGCAGATGGTGCGCCGCGCGCCCAACAGGTACCAGCTGGTGCGGCAGGCGTCGCTGGCGGCGGGGCTGCTGCGCGAGGCGCCCCCGCCCTTCCTGACCTGCACCCCACGACCAACTTCATCCTCATGGTCAAGTGAGGCCCTGCCTTGGCCTTCCTTCCTGCGTTTTTCGACTCGTTTTCCTGAGCGCTGACCAACGCCAGAATGGACGGCCCTCTGCCGCCGCACTGTGGGCCCCCGGTGGCCCCCTCACCCCCAAAACAACCCCTCCTGTAGCCCCCTCACCCCCAAAACAACTCTCTGCCTGCATCCGTCGGTTGTCTTGGGCTTTGTGGCAGGGGCTGGAGCCATGATGCACAAACGGTATGCCCCCCTGCAGCAATGAGCATCTGGTTTCTTGCACACCTCTGCTGCACCGCCCTGCAGGTCGGGCATGTACCGCAGCAGCAGCGGCAGCCAACCGCGGGAGGCGCAGACGCTGGGCGCGCTGGAACGCACCTTCACGCTTGGAGAGGAGCGGGAGCGGGAACGGGGACGGGAGCGGGAGTGGTCGCGCAGCGGCAGCGTGCGCAGCGGCGGCACCGCCGGCCCCAGCACGCAGCGCAGCTCCCTCACCGCCTGCTCGCTGCCAGCCAGCCCCAACACCACACTGATGGCGCCGGGCGTGGCGGCGCCGCCGGCCTGCTGGCTGCCTCACTGCGGCGCAGCTCTGGCAGCGGCGACAGGCTGGGCAGCTGCAACGGCACCGCGCCCGCCCCCTCCTCTGGCCTCGCTGACGCCGGTACGCTCTCCGAGTCCTCTGGCGGCGGCGGCCTGTTTGGCGGCGCCGGGTTCAAGCTTTTTGGTGAGGTGGAAGTCGAGTTTGAGGAGCAGCACACGTATGAGCAGCAGGAGGAGGAGGAAGAGCGGGAGGCGCAGCTCTCGTCGGAGCCGGCGGCGGCGCAGCTGCCACCGGCAGGGGCGTAGCGCTTGCCAGGTGGCCTGCTGCGGCGCTGCCGCTACCCTCCCATCCCTCCCTCGTGCAAGCCAATGTTTGCCTCACAGCCCCACTGTCCCCTGCACCGCCTCCCGTCAACGCGCTCGCATACATCACACATCCGTCGCTGCACCGGTCTGGCGCCGACGCTTCCGCAGTTTTCCGGGCCCCATTGTTGGTTTTCCTCCTGCATTGGCTTCCTTTGACCAGAAGCATCCCCTAGATCTGTTTCCAATCTCCCGCCTGCCCTGTATGATTGCCGCCGAGCTTCTGGGGCGTGCGTGATGTCCACTCTCCACTCTCGGCGCTCCTCGATCCTTCTCGAGCTGACCGGTCCAAACTGCTCTGTTCCCCACCTGGCCACCTTCTCTCTCACCCGGCCGCCATTCTTCACCAGCCCGACGCATGCCGCTGTACTGCCTGTCCTTTTCATGGCCTGCGGCCCCATGCCGCGATGCGGCAATCCTGCCTGGACACCTTCCTCCTACTGCCCTCTCCGGCACTGTCTCGGCCCTTGAGACACATCCCGCTCAACCCTCACTCCAACCAGCGCCTGTGTGCACTTGCTGCGCTGCCTTGCCACCTTGCTGACCGAACTTGCAACAGAGCTGAGCTCGCAATGGCAGTACATGAATCAATCATTGATCCAGGATAGATGGTGAATGAATGCTTCAGGGAACAGGGGAGAAGCCGGCGCGGAGGCAGGGCCGTCGCTGTATGAAACGAATGTCAGTGAAAACATTGCTGTGTGATCGGTTGGGCCAAAGCTGGCTGCCCCCAGAGGCGGGACCAAGCGGCCAAGCAGCTGGCTAGAGTTGCTTATGGGCGCGCCCAGGCGTCATCACGAGGTCTGGGACACCACGTAGGCCGTGGCCCCCAGCATCAGCAGCACCGTTGCCAGCAGGAAGGGCAGCGCGGGCACGGAGGCGGCGGTGGCGGAGCGGTCCTTGGCCACAAACCCCTTGTCGGTGTACTCGCCCTTCACATCCACCCAGTCCTTCCAGTAGTCTGCAGCGGCGCCCGAGGGTGCCAGAAGGGGGTGTGCATGTGGGTGTATGTTGAGTGGTTTATCGATGGTGTCGGTGGTGGTGGATGGGTAAGAAGGGGGGGTCATGCAGGGCAGAAGCGTGCCGCTCATATTCCAGGGCTGCCGCACGCGCTGGCTGCTGAGGCTGCCTGCCCCGTGGGCCACACAGCTTGCAAGCGAGCTCAGGTTGGGGGCAGGGCTCCACCCCAAGCAGAACCCCGAGCAAAGCAACCGCTGCCCCCAGCCTGATGCCCTCAGCCCGCCCCCCCCGCAGCTCACCCTTGGCAGTGCCGCCGACGCGGCGGCGCAGCGCAGCGTACTGCTCGCGGGACATCTTGCCGCTGGCGTCCCGCCGGCCGTACTTGGCCTCGTACAGCAGCTCGGCGTCGGACTTGGACCGCACCTGGACGGCAGGTGGATGCATGGATGGGTAACAACATGAGTTCGGTGCCGGCAATCGTGGTGGTGGGGAAAGAGCCAGTCAGTTCAGCCCAGACGCTCTGAGAAGCGCTGGAGAGGTGTCAGAAGGGTGCAGGTTGGTGTCAACGTGTGGCGGGGCCAGCTTGAGCATCGTGTTGGTGCCCTGCTGTGCTGCCACAGCTGTTATGGCTGCCTGCAACCCAGGCCTACCTCCGCAAAGTCAAGGGCGCTCACAGCCTTGCTGAAGAAGCTCTGGCGCTGCCTGCGAGTCAGCACGCATGACACCATAGGTGTGCGACCGAGAAGAGATGGCGATGGTCAGCATTGCACCAGGCAGCCGGACATGCAAGCAGTGCATGCCAGCCGCTCACTCATATGCCGCCGCCTTGTCGACCGTCTTGCTGCTGCTCCTCTGCTTGGCGGGCTGCTGCTTGGGGGCGGCGGGGCTGCTGCTGCGACCAAACAGGCCGCGCTTGGATGGGCGTGGTGCCTCCTCAACGACGGCAGCTGAGGGTGTGCGGCCAAAGAAGCCGCGCTTTGGCGGCGCTGGCGGTGCCTCCTCGACGACCACCGCTGAGGACTTGCGGCCGAAGATGGCCTGAGGGGCTGCCGCGTGGACAGAAGCGCGAGAGGTGCTGCGATGGCGCTGCTGCGGCAGGCCAGCCCCACGAAGGGCGGTGCTCTGCGTTGCGAGGACGGTCTGCTGCATGGCGTCCCTGACTGCCCGTCCGGTCTTCTCGAAATGAATTTCAATACGTCACAAGCCAATGCTGTGGTGGAGACGCGTTCCGTGTGGCTTCATTGCCAACTTGCAAGGGGACGCAGTACAAGAGGCGGATGCGAGGACTCTCAGGTGCGAGGAGCGCATGGAGGCAATCAAAAGATGATGTCTGGGTCCGCCGTCATTTCGGTCAGCACGTTGGCCGACTTGTTTTGGTTTGCTGCCGCTGTCGCCGCCGACGCCGCCGCCGCCGCAGCTGCTGCGCCGCCGCGCGTCGCCTCCAGCGCCTCGGCCGCCTCGGCGTGCTTCTTCTTGTTGCTCTGCACCTTCTTCAGTCGGAAGAACTCCTCGCGCTCCAGCTCATCCAGCTCTCCCTGCAGCCAGGCAAAACAGACAGCCAGGCACCGTTCAACAACTATCACGATCACACCCCACTGACCCGATGGTCGCTGCAGCGCCACCCGAGTCTGTGTGCCTCTGAGGCCCGCCGCGCCCAGCACCCACCTTGATGTAGGCGATGGTGTTCTCCAGCCTGGGCTTGACAACATGCTCCAGCGCATTCACGCGGCGGTTGGTCGTCTTGATGGCCTCGTCCAGCGTCAGGAAGGCGGTCTGCGGGGGAGGGCACAGGGGAGGGCCCACAGCACACCGTGAGGAGGGCGCCTGCGCAGGGCCCACAGCGCAGCGTGGCAAAGGCGGATTGAGGAGGGCCCACAGCGCCGCGCAGCGCAGCCCGGGCCTTCAGGGGAAACGTCAGCTGGTTAGCTGGGGAAGACCAAGCGCAGCGCAGCGCAGCCCAGGCGTTTAAGGGAAGGCGAGCTAGACTGCTTCGCTGTTGCAGTTGCCTCGCCGTTGCAACAATGGAGCTGGTCTGGACCCGGGTACAGAATCTGCTCCATGCCAGCCCCGCTCCGAGTGGCCCCTCCCCGCGGCTGGCCCCACCTGCAGCGAGGCCAGCTCGACCAGCAAGTCCACCGCGCTCATGAACGACTTCCTGCAAGTAAATGAAAGAAAGGGTTGGCAGAGGCGAGCAGGTTAGTCAGGCGGAGGTGTGTAGGCAAGGCAGCGCGGGCTTCTGGCAGCTTGGCAGCCGGCCCAAGGTGGGCAGCGCACAAGAAAGACAGCAGGGCAGCGGGGCCTGCGGCTGGGCGGCGCACCGACACTCTTGTATCTGCTTGCCGCCGCTGCCCAGGCCGATGAGTCCCAGCTTGCTGTCCTGCCCCTCCTTCAGGCTCTCAAACTTGGGCAGCTTCACGCCGGCGACATTGTCCTGGCTGGCCCGCACCTTCACCGATGCCTGCGACGACACAGCACCGCAGAACCGCTTGGTGGGCTGCCTCTCCTGCTTTGGCGGCGCAGGCGGCAGCCAGCGACGCGGCAGGGGCAAGGGAAGCCCAAGCACGCAAGCCAGGCAACTGCCACAAATCTCTCCCCGCCTCCAGGCCTGCCCGCGCTGCCTGCCCCGAACTGTGCTAAGGCCTCGGCACACCTGATCCACCGAATCAAACACGGTGTGCTTGAAGTCGCCCGATGCGTACTTGGCCTGCAAGGGCAGCAAGGCGGCGGCCCGACGCAGCAGGGATCGGGCACTCGCGCAAGCAGTGGCGCCGTGAAGCGGCAGAAGCTGAGCGGCACGGCGGGCTGGCGAGCCTTTGCGGGGACCCAGCGCTTGCTGGTGCTGGTGGGGGAGATTTGGGGCGCCCTTGCTGCGGAGCCGTGCTCTTTCCAACTCCGCTCCCGAAAACAGCCAAACACGTGTGTGAACAGCAGCAGAAGAAGGTTCCCCCCCCCCAACCCACCCACCCACCTGTGCCAGGGAGAAGAAGGAGGCCTTCATCACCCGCCCCATCTCCTCCTTCGTCTCCACGATCTTCTTCAGGATCAGGCGGAAGCGCATGTTGAGCGCGTCCGCCTTCTTCTTGAGTAGCGAGTGGCCTGCGGGCGATTTAAGGGAAGTGGGAGCAGCGGTCAGAGCAACGCGCCCCAACACACCATTCCTTCAAAAAAAAAACCTGTTGCCTTGAAGGATACCTTCCCTGCAGCAACGCATACAAAATGCAGGGATAGCGTGCCGCAACACAGAAGCACAGATGGAGTACAGGGCTTCAAGAGGAGTGGGGCGCGAGCAGCCGTGCTCACCCTTGGTGGCGCCTGCCAACCGCGCTTTCATCACCGCCAGCACCGACACCGTCGGTGTGACGGTATACCTGCATGGTTCATGAAACGTTACGCTCAGAAGCGCACCACGATCTGGCAGGCAGCCCGCAGCTAAACGCCTGCTCGCTGGGTTGACCGCCGAGCCCTGCCGGCACACAGAACCCTGCCGCTGCGCCTGCTCTTCCGCGTCCTTCTGAAGCAGCGCTCGCCTGTTCTGGGTGCTCATGGTGGCTGCCGAGCTCGGCTGCCGCTTGCAGCGGGCTGGGCACTCTGCTCACGGCGCCTGCTTGATACCCACTGATCTGTGACACAGGATATCCCGGGGGCAGGTGCAAGACTCGATCAGATCAATTAGTGACTTAACCCTGCGCTGCGGGCCCTTGAGAGCAGCTCGGCAGCCCTGCTGGGAGCTAGGTTTACTGGGGCCGGGCTAGAACGGGTTGTTAGCCAGGTTTCGGGCGCTCTCAACACATGTGTATTTATTTCATTGAGCATAGAGTGGCATTGAGGCTCCTTCTTCCTGCGCAGCAGTACGCACGAAGAGTACTGTGGCCCTTTCTGCACAGCATCGCGGCATCGCATAACAAAAGCCAATTGGATCGATCGCGCCATGTCTTAGAGCCGGCCCGTGCTCGCCCTGTTTGTGCGCCTTGTTTTAATCGAAGGCAGCCGGGAGCAGCAGGCTTGTATGACGGGCCAGTCGTGTCTCAAACTTCCAAAACATTCGTACGCGTAACGGTCTCCCTCAGCGGCCACCATCGAGCCACCCCACACAAGTTTCAGCTGCTTCCGGCGTTCCGCCGGCGTGCTGAGAGCCAGATCTTGCAGCTGCACACCAGTGAACGGGCTGGCAGCCGCCAGTTGATCGGCTCGGGCCTGCAGCTAGCCCGCTCTCAAACACCGTCCACCTCGGCCCGCCGCTATGCCGGCAGCGGCCCTCTGGGCGCTGGAGGTGCCGCTGTGCCAGCTGGGCAGCGATGTGCCCACGGTGGAGGTGCCGGGGGCAGCAGCGTCGGCGTTTCCCCTGCCGCCGCTGCCCGAGGGCGGCGTGCTGGCCGGCAAGAGCCGGCTGGAGACGGGCGCCAGCACGGCACGCTGCCTGGTCTGGCAGCTGGACGGCAGCGCCCCAAACGAGCTCCTGCTCCAGGAGGTGGCGATCAGCGAGGAGCGACGCGGCGGCGCCGCACGCCTGCGCTTTGCCGCGCCGCTGCTGCCGTGCGTCAGCTGCACCGACTCCGTGAGGGGCGGCGGCACGCTCGTGGCGGCGGTCGGCGCGGACGGCACGCTGCACACGCTTCGCCACACCGCAGCGGCCAGCGCGGGCGACCCCAGCGCGACGCTCGCCCGCGCCCTGCAGGCGCCCGGGGCCGTCGCCAGCGTGCCGCTCGCGCCGCTGTTCCAGCGGGCGGGGGCGCCCACCGCCCTGCTGGAGGTCGGCGGCTTCCTGTGCGTCGGCACCGCTGAGGGCAACGTGGTGTGCCAGCCCGCCGACAGCGCAGACCCCGCAGACGCCTTCACCCTCACCCCGCTGGGCAGCCTGGGCAAGGCGAGGCGCCGCCCCGCTGCCGGCCGGCCCGTGCTGCAGCAAGCCAGCCCTTTGAAAAGGGATTGCTGGCCGCCTCGACGCGTGCGTCTTGAATCTCACGCACCTCGCCGATGCCCCGCCGCGGCTGCAGGTGTTTGGCGGCTTGTTTGGGCGCCCAGCCAGCAACGCCGTGCGGCACCTGCAGGCAAGCGCAAGCGCCCTGCTGGCCCCCGCCGCCTCTGGCAGTGCGCTGTCAGCCGGCACGCCAGCGGAAGCCACGCGTTGCCCCAGCGGCCCTGTGCCCACTCAGCAAGCCACGCTGCAGCTGGGCGGCAGTCCCCTCCCCATTTCTCTGCCACCGCGCGCAGTCAGGCGCACGTGCATCCTCCCCCAGCACACCCCTCCATCCTCCCACCCATCCCGCTTCCCCATGCCCCCTGCCTGCTGCACAGGAGCTGCGCTGCCTGGACCGCCGCCTGCTGGCGGTGCTGCACGACGACGCCTACCTGCGCCTTTGGGACCTGACTGCACGCAGGTGGGGGTGCTGGGGTGGGGGGGGGGGGGCGCGTGTGACCTTCTGTTTTGCCGTGTGCGTATGGCGTGTGTGTCTCTCGGGGGAGGCGGGTGGGGGCGCCAAGCACGAGGCATGGTGGGACAACGTGCCGAGGCAGGCTGCTCGGCTTCCAGCCGTGGCGGCAGCAGACGGCAACAGCGCCACCTGGGCGGCCGGTCCAGGCAGCAGCGCCACTCCTGCTCACCGCTGCTGCTGCCGTCGCTGCGTGCAGGCTGACTGATGTGGGGCCCCTGCTGCCCGACCGCGCCGCCAGCCAGCGCTGGGAGCCCAGCCTGGCACGGCTGACGGGTGAGCTTTGTGGGGGCGTTGAGGGTTGGGGGGGGCTGGCCTGCGCAGCTGGCCCTGGGCTCACAGGCAGCCTGTTGCCCTTCTGTCCTCAACTCATGTTGGTATGCTGCTTTCAATGCCAGCAGTCACCAAACCCTGACCTCCACTCCATACCCATCCTACCACCACCGCAGCCGAGCCGCTCGATGCATCGACCTCCATCCTCCTGGTCTGCTTTGAGCCGCGGGCCGGTGGCGGTACCGATGCTGGTACCGGCGATGGTACCGCCACCGAGCCCGGCATGCTGGCCATGTACGAGCTGTTTGTGGAGCACCGGGGGAGGGCAGCTACAAGGTAGCTTCCCGGGAGGGGCGTGGGGGATGGCGTCGCCGCACTGGGCGGGGCGGCGGGGCGCAGCCCGTGCAGCGTGAGAGGGGTGCCCCCGCCTCCCGCCTGCTGCCGCTCGTGCTCCGCTCCCTGCACCCCTTTGCTTGATCTCTCGAAATCACGCCCAGCCACCCTCAACACCTTTTCTCGGATCCCTCCTGGAGTTCAGTTTCGGTCTCCCCGCCTCCCCACCACAGCATCCCCCATCACCCCCACCCCCAACCCCCTCATACACACACACACACACACACACACACACACACACCATCCCAAATCACACCCCCTATCACACACACCACCACACACGCCATCCCCCATCACCCCCCCTCACACGCACGCAGGCCATGCTGGGGGGGCCGCGGCTGACGGGCGGCGGCGACGCCGCCATCCGCCGCGTGCGGGACCTGGCCCTGGAGCCCCTGGCCCTGCACACCACCGGCGCCTGGCTGCTGTACGACGACGACGCGGGGGCGGCGCCGCCTCGCCTGCGCCGCCCTCTCCTTCCAACCCGGGCCGCCGGGCTCGGGTGCGGCGCCGGGGGTGGGGGATGCTGGTTTCGTTTGCAGTCCGCCTGCGATCGCCTGCGGTTGCGGTGATGTTTGCGTTGACATAGGTGTGGGGGGGGCAGGGCGGGGCAGGGCTGGCTGCCCAGATGCCTTTGCCGGGGGAGCCGCTGCTGGCTTGGCTGATGCTGGACTGCCTGGGGGCGTTGTGCGCTTGGGAAGCCCAGGTCGGGCTGAACGTGGGTGGGGAGGGGTGTGTGGTGTGGCTCACGGCCACGCTGGCGCTGCCTCCCGCCCTCGGGCTTGCCCCTTTCCTGCTGCAGAGACGCAGGTGGTACTGCTGGAGGATCAGCTGATGGAGGGGTGTACCGCGGGGAGGCCCTGGAGGTGCAGCGGGAGGCGTGGCGGGCGGTGGAGAGCCAGCTGGGCAGCGGCAGCGGCAGCGCGGCTGCGGCAGCGGGCGGCGGCGGCGCGGGCCTGCCCCCGCCGCGCTGGCCGCCGCGTTTGTCGACGGCGTGGCGGCGCCGGGGCGGCTGTCGCGGGCGGCGCTGGCGACCGCGCTGCGCGCGTTGGGCGCTGAGGTGGCGCGCGATGACGTGCTGGGTGCTGACCTGGCAGAGCTCCGGGAGCAGCTGCCGCGCTGGGTGGCGGCTGCCACGCCCGGAGGCGGCGGCGGCGGCGGCGGCAGCCCGTGTGCTGCGGCGTTGGTGCGCTGGAGCGCGTTCTTGAGGCGTACGCCGCCGCGTGGCAAGAGGAGCACCGGCCGTTGGCGCTGCTGCAGCTACCGCCGCAGGGCGAGACGCACACGCTGCTGCTGGCCCGTAGCGGCGGCCTGTTCACCCGCTGCGCGGCGCCGCCACCCCGGAAGTCGTGCTGCAGACGTCGGCGGCGCCGCCCGACTGGCAGGTGGGCGGCGCGGCGGCGGCCGAGGCGGCGGCGCCCGCGCTGGCGGCGGCGGCGGAGCTGCAAGCGGCGGCGGGCGGCGGCCAGCTGTCGCGCCTGCTCTGGGCCTGCTTGCGCCACGGGCTGGACCCAGAAGCCGCTGTGCTGCCTGCTGTGGTGGCGGCGGTGGCAGGAGGCAGGGGGGGGCCCGCCCCGCCGCCGGCCGCCGCCAGCGGCCGCCGAAGCATGTTTGGCGGCGGTGGCGGCGAAGAGGGAGCGGAGGCGCGCAGGCGGTGGCGCGCCGCCTGCCGCGCGCTGCCTCTTCGCCTGGCGCGGCTGTGCGGCGACGCCGACGGCGGCGCCGCGGGCGCGGTCGCCGCCCGCGCTGCGCATGCTGGGCTGCGACTGGCAGGACGCGGCTCGCGTGCGGTCGCCGCTGGCGGCGATGCCGCCAACGCTGCGCGCCGCGGCGCTTGCCACGCTGGCGCAGGCCGCCTGGGCCCAGCTGGCGGTCCTGCTGCAGCTGGCTGTACTGCAGCGGTACATGCTGTGGTCCCGCAGCCTCGGCCTGTACTCCCTGCCGCCCGAGGATGCTGCCCAGCTGGAGGGGGAGCTGCTGCCCCGCACGCTGAGCCTGCTGCGAGCCGCCGCCGTGGCCTACTGGGCCGCCGTCACGCCCGCCGGCGGCGGCAGCGGCGGCGGCATCGACGCTCTCGACCCCTCCCAGCTGGTGTTATCGTTGCGAATCCGGGACGGCCCCTCTCCAAGTGAGGAGCGGGAGGAGCTGAGAGTGTGTGTGTGTGTGTGGGCGGGTGGGGGGTGGGGGGTGATAGGCTGGGTTAGTGGTTGGGTGGGGGACAGGGTTGGCTTCGTGTTCAGCAAGGTGTCGCCTGTTTGCTGTGGGCATAGTGATGGTTTGGGTTGAGGCTGCTGGCTGGTTGGTGTGTAGGGGGAGGGAAGAGCACCTCCAGGCTGCGTTGTGTCGATGGAACGCCGCACACTGCAGCTGATGCCCCTCCTCGCCAGCCTCTCACCCACACACATATGCATGCTCCCGCCCCCTTCACGCAGGCTCCGCGGCGCCGAAACGCGCCCGGCTGGCCCGCGGCGGCGGCGGCGGCGCGGTGGCTGCCTCGCTGCTGCTGGACGAGCTGCTGGCCGGCGGCGAGCTGCACGGTGCGTTCAGCGCTGCCTCCCATGCAGAAACGCATCCACGCAAGCGCTGCCCCCCCCGCCGGCCCTGCCCTGCTGCTTGTGGCGGCCGCGGCCCCAGAGCTGCGAGCAGCGGCGGGGCCTTGCTGCCGTCGGCCACGCTGTTGCGCCTTTTATAACTCATGCCCTCGCCCCCTTCCTGGGCCCAGCTTTCCTGCCTTGAAACTGACAAGGAACGTATCCTCCTGCGCCCCCCTTCACCCCACCCCACCCCCCACACACACACCCTGCAGTGGTTCGGGACCTGCCCGACCTGCAGCATGTCTCCCTGCTCTCCGCCCAGCGCCTGCTGTGCCTGCAGCCCTCCCCCGCTGCACGCCGCCCCGCGGGCCGCGGCGGCGCCGCCGCCAGCGTCGTCCCGGGCGCGCCCCGCCCGCCGATGGCGCCCGCCGAGCTGGCGGCAGCGGCGGCGGGGGCGCTGTTCTTGGGGACGGCACACGCGGCAGCTCGCGGAGCTGCAGCAGCTGCTGCCCGGGGACGGCGGCGACGCTCGGCTGCTCTTCTTCAAAGTGAGACGACCGGGGTTTGGGGAAACATCAGTGGGAAACACATAGCAGACGGCCGCAACACGGTTCAAGCACACTCGTCACAGCGGCGGCAATGTTGGGCCGCCGGCCACGGCCCTGGCTGGACCGAGCGGCGCAGCCTCGCTTGCAAGCGCTGCTGCTCGGGGGAGCCCGCGCCTCCTGCCTGCCCTCTGCTCAAGCGAGACGCTTGCTGGGATCCTCCACCCCGCCGCCTGTTCCCTGCTTCGCTGCAACGCCCCACCAACCATTGATGTGCAGGGCTGCTCGTGCGCACGCCTCATCGCTCTGGCGGCCAGCCCTGCAGAAGCGCAGGAGCTGGAGGATGAGAGCTGCTCCCTGTTCTTCCGCGCCGCCGCCGCCTTCTCTCAGCCAGCAGCTTTCCCCGGGCAGGCGGCCGCGCTGGCGCGCTGCGCCCGCGCAGCTGCTGGCCGACGCTGCGATGGGGGCAGCCAGCTGGGCGACGGGCCCGAGGTGGGTGTGAGCGGCAGCAACGCCGTCGCCCGCTGGCGGCGAGGCGGCACGCCGCTGTTGCGGTTCGTGTTGTTCGTGTCGGCCTGCCAGCAGCCCGTCTGTTTGCTGACGCCAGCCTGGCATGTGTCTGCTGCTGCCGGTTGGCAGCCTGGCCCCGCTACCTCTTCAGTGGGTGTTCCTTCAGGGTGTTCCTTTGTTGCTCCTCAGGTAGCCATTTTTCTGTTTCCCCCTCAACTGAGCCCCGTTCCCCTGTTCCCGGCCTTTCCCCCGCATGCAGGCTGCTGAACTGGCCTACTACGAAGCTCTGGCCACCCTGTTTGAGCGCATGGGTCGGTGCGGCGCCGCAGCACGCTGCGCGCGCCGCCGCCCGCGCGCCAGGCGGCCGCCGCGCTGCCGGCGCCGGCGCAGCTGCCGGCGAGGGCGGCGGCGCAGGCGCGCCTCTGGGCCAACGTCTTTGCCTGCAGCCTGGATGCTGGGCGGCCTGAGGTGGGTGTCTGGTTCACCATACTTGTACCCTTTTGCCGCCGCCTGCCCTGCTGCTGCTGCGTGCGCTGCTGGGCAGCCCCCACTCTGCGCCGCCGCCTCCAGTAGCTCGCCCCTCCCACGCATGTTTCCGCCCTCTCTGCGTCCTCAAACACGGCTGCCACCCTTTGATATACTTCACTTCCCACCAACACCACCAGCTGCAACCCTCTGAAGCACCCTCGCGTACCCCTCTGAAAGTAATACCCTTCTGAAACATCCTCGATCCCCCTAACTCCCCCCCCCACCCCAGGAGGCCTACGTGGCGCTGCTCTCTGTTGAGGTGGCGGAGGTGCAGCTGGACTGCCTGCACCGCTTGGTGGCGCGCCTGGCCGCGTCCCCCGCCGGCGTGCAGCTGCTCTGTCGCCTGCCCTTCGCCCAGAACATCGCGGTGGGTGGATGGGCCGGTAGTTTTTGTGTGGGGGGGGTCTTACTGCTGGTGGCGGCAGGGGGTGGAGGGTCGAGGTGGGGGAGGGAGTGATCTCACACGCCGACACCTTGCTGCACACACATGCACCGCACTGCCACACGCTGCCACTCGACGCAGCGAGAGGCGCACACACACATGCGCGCGCACACACACCCCACCACCGCCCTGCAGGTGCTGCGGGGCGGGCGGCAGGGCTGGGTGCCGATGCTGGCGGAGGCGGTGGGCTGCCTGGAGCGGCGGGCGGCGCAGCTGGACCTGGGGGCCCAGCCGCAGCCGTACAAGGCACGCCGCTCCGCGCTCCTCTTTTGTGTGCCAACCTCCTTGTGTGTTTTGTTGTTTGGTGTTGTATGTGTTCCTTGTTGCTGTTGTGTGGGGGTCCGGGGCCTGTTTGGGCGCGATGCTGCGAAGAAACGGGGGGCTCTGGCCTGCCGCCCGGCGGCTGCCCTCCGCCCACCCCTACCACCCCCAGCTCGCCGCTCCTCGCAACCCCTGGGAGCGCAGGTGCTGGCCGACTTCCACATCTGTCGCAGCAGCTACCAGGCGGCTGCCGGGCGCTGCTGGCGTACGCGCGGCGCCTGGTGGCGGAGGGTCCAGAGGACCCCGGGCAGCTGGGCGAGGCAGAGGCCGCGCTGACGGCCGCCGTCTCCTGCCTCAGGTGTGGAGTGTGATGCGATTGTTTCCTTCCTGGCACTATGAAGGGAGTGCGCGAGGGAGGGGGAGGGGGAGGGAAGGCAGGAGCCGAGGGCAGGGAGGCAGAGGCGCGGCGGCGGAGAGCCAGCACAGCAGTTGGGGCTGGGGTCGGGGTGGTCTTCTGAGGGTAGCGTTTTCTGCAGCCCTTGTTCTGAGCTGCCTTCATCTGTGAGCCATGCCCTCATGTGCTTGCCCGTTTGCTTTCCCTGCCCGCAGCCTGGTGGACAAGCAGCACGCGTGGGTGCTGGACCCAGCGGCCCTGCCGCCCCCGGCGACGCCGCCGGCGGCGGCGGCGGCGGCGACGGCGGCGATGCGCCCGTGCTGACGCTGGGCGCGCTGCGGCGGGAGCATGCCGTCGTGCAGGCCCAGGCGGCGCTGGCTGCAGCGCTGCCGGGCGGCCGCGGCTCGGCGCTGCTGTCGCCCGGCGGCGGCGGCGGCGGCGCGCGCTGCTGAAGGGCGGCGACGCGGAGGACATCTTCTCGCAGCTGCTGGCCCTGGGTGGGTGGAGGCTGCACAGCTTCCTCAACAAAAGTCTGCGTGGAGGGCTTGACCTCGCATGTGCCGACCATGTCCCGTGCCCACCTCGCCGCTCTTGGCCTCCCCATTCCTCCGCTTTCCACCCCATCCCTGCGGCGCAGACCAGCACGACGCCGCTTTCCAGCTGGCGGAGGCCGCCTTGTGGGCACCCAGCTGCAGCGCGGGCTGGAGCGCGCCTTTGCCGCCCTCGCCGCCGACTGCGTGCGGCAGCAGTGGGGCGGCGGCGGCGGCGGAGGGGCGGCAGCGGGGACGGCGCGTTCGCCGCCGCATCGACGGGCCGTGCACCTGCAGCTGGGGGCGACGGAATGGAGATCGAGGAGGTGGCGGCGGCGGCGGCGGCTGGCGGCGGCGGCAGCATCCCGGACGCACGGTTGGCAGCCGGGCTGGGCGCCGCCGTGGAGGCGGCCGGCTGGCGGCGGCTGCGGGGCTGGCTGCAGCGGTAAGGCGGCCTCTGTTTCTTTCCGCCGTCCTTTGCTGCCGCCCCTGCCCGCTGTTCTTTCCCGCTGCTCTTTCCTGCTCTATGCTGGTGATGGGATGCAGCCGCGTCCTCGAACGACGGGTGCCCCCGCCCCACCTGCCGCCCTCCCCCTCAGCCCCCTCCCTGCCCCTGCCCCCTCCCCTTGCCGCTTTGGCGCAGGCACGAGCGCGCAGGGCCCAGCTCCCGCCTGCGCCTCGTCATCCTTGACGCCCTGCTGCGCGCTGAGCCCGCCCTCATGCTGCCCCCTGGCTCACGGCGCCCTTCCGCCCCCCGCCGTCACCTCCCCCTCGCAACGGAAGCCGGGCGGCGGAGCGGGCGAGCCCCGCGGCTGCGCCCGACCTCGGCGGCGCGCTGCGGGTGCTGATGCAGCACGCCAGGCTGGCGGAGGCTGCCGAGCTGGCGGCGGCGCACCTGCGCCACCTGGCGCAGAGCGTGCCCAGCGTGGGCATGGCGCGCACGGCGCAGCTCTGCCTGCCCCACTCGCTGCTGGATGCTCTCGCGGCCGCCCTGGCGCGCGAGCAAGGCCTGGCGGAGGAGCAGCGGGCGCTCGCCGAGCTGCTGCAGCGCGTGCGGGCGCCGCGCTGGGCCAGACAGACGCCATCCAGGGCCTCTTTGCCACGTGACGGTGCGGCTCCTCCCCCTTGTCGCCCCGCCAGCCTTCCCATCCATCACAGGATGCACACGCTGTAAGGCAAGCCATACGAGGGATGGCAGGGGGCGATATGCAAGGGATAACGACAGGCTGGGAATGATGACAAGCTCACGCTGCTTGTGTTGCAAATGAAGGCCATAAATCAAGCACCTGAAAGCAAGGTATCGTGGAACAGCAAAGATTCTTGAATGTGAATGGGTCAAAACGCCGGGTTGCACAGCACTCGTCATCATCAGCACCCGGTTCCCTGGAACAGTTGCAGTTGAGGTGGCAACGCTGTGGGTCGCTTTCAGCAGGGCATCATGCCCAACTGGCTCCCCAGAGCGGAGGTGCGCTCCCGGCGCGTGGCCCAGCGCAGGGCTGCCTGGACGGCGGCCCAGCCGGCTGCCAGGCTGGCGGCCCCCAGGATGAAGACCCAGCGCATGCCCATGCCTTGGTAGACGAAGCCGCCGGCCAGGCCCGAGATGCCGGGGCCCACTCCATAGTAGAGCTGTGGGGAGGAGGAGGGGAGAGCCAGTATTAGTGCATACGTCATAATGAGAGAGCTTCCAACGGATGTGGGGCAGGCCTGTGAAGCTGGGCTGCCGCGGGCCGCCGCCGACCGGCCCACCGAGAAGAACAGCGACTGGGTGGTGGCGCGCAGGTGGGGGGGGCGATGGCCTTGGCGTGCGCTGTGCCCACCCCGTAGGCTGGAGGAGGAGGAGGAGGAGAGCGAGCACGTCGGCAGGCATACTGCTCAGTGTGTTGGCGCTCTGGACCGCACACGAACCACAGTTGGCGTCGATCAGGCAGCTGGGAGGCAGCAGGCACACAAGGCGGGGGAGGGCCTCCCGTCTGCTCACCCATGCCAAAGGTGAGGCCGTGAAGCAGCTCCACGGGCAGCACCCACCAGGGGAGGGGAGGAACGGCACAAGCTGCGGCATGGCCGTGAAGGGCAGCCAGGAGCGCGGCGCGTCACAGGACTGGCAGGCTGAGGCAGGAAGCTGACGGGAAGGCAGGGCCAGCAGGCTCTCACCGGGTACAGCGCCAGGCGGGCCACCCAGCCGCCAAAGGCGACGTTGAAGGCCCGCTCGCGCCCTGCAGTAGAGCCCAGGATGCAGGAGTTGCAGCCATGCCCCATAACGAAACACTTGCCGGTGTGGAAATCAGCAAGCAACGCGGTCAAATGCAAGTTGGGTTGCCGGGCGAGGTGCCTACCCGGCGCGGCAGCCACCAGCCCGTGGAGAGGAAGACGGGCACCTCGCCGCAGGTGGCCACCAGCAGAGCAGCGCCCAGCAGCGCTCCAGAGGCCCCGCCTTCTTCAAGGAAAAGGTTGACGTAGCCTAGGCAGCCAAACCTGTGTCAAAGGCACCAACGCAGCACACTCACTTGCATGTGCAGGCGCCCCCTGCCACAAATGCAAGCCACGTGCTGGCGAAAGCCTTACCCGATGCCCATCAGCCCCGTCGTCGCAAAAAAGCGGCGTGGCGCGGGTCGGAAAGCAGCTGGCGCAAACCTTCCCACACCGATAGCTCTGCCGCCACAACCGAGGCACCGGGTGCCTCCTGCAAGGGCAAGGATCTGCTGCTGCCGCATGCTGGCTGCCACCACTGCCCTGGGAGGTTGTCCGAGCCATCAAGGGGTGGCAACTTCAAGCAGTTCTCGGGCAGCAGCTCCTTGAGCCTGCCGTCGCCCCCGCTGGGTGCAGGTGCCAGCAGGAGCGGCTCCTGCTCTTCCCCCACGAGCGACGGCCGGCAGCAGCGTGCTCGGCCTCTTGCCCTGTCCCACAGGGGATAGGCAGCATGGGGCTCCCCGGCTGTGGGCTGCTCAGGCATTGCAGCAGCCGCGGAGGCTGCGGGCTGAGCGCGCTGCCTGGCTCTTCAACTGCCCAGGCAGAGGGGCGTGTGTGCCGCGGCGTGAAACCTGCAGCATCTGCGGCAGCAAGTGTGGGGGACTTGCCAAGGGGCCTGTGCCGGCCAAGGACCTGCAACAAGGACCTGCAACTGGAAGGATTCCCAAAGCAGGCATTGGCTGCTTCCAGCATGCAATGCCCCAGAGCCTACCCGGCTCGGGCACTGGCTCATGAGTGCAGGGGGTGGGGGCAGGATGCTGCGCTGCGCTGCTCTGGGGGACCCCACAGCTCGAATGCTCCACACCTCAACCTCTGCTGCGGCGTCCTTGTCTGCTGTGGTTCCCAGCAGGCTCAGCGTGACCTCAGGCAGTGCCTGCATAGGCAACTGCAAGCGCATTGCGATCCAGCAGCATTGTGGGCCGGCGGGAAGCCGTACAGCCAATTTTGCAGCACATCAAAGGGCTGTGCAGCCCCTCACCCCTGCAGTGGTGGCCTCCCGGGCAATACGGCCTTTCGTAGGCTGGGCAGCTGCGGCATCGGTCAGCTCGATCATCAGCCCAGCGTCGGGGCTGCTGTACTGCTTCCCATTCATGCGGTGCACGTCGTGCGAGCTTGTGCAGACGGGGACCGCCTTCAGGAGTGCAGTCTTGGGCGGTGTGAGGCTGTCGGGCTGCTGGGCGGCAGCTGGATTGGGCTTCTGGCCCAGCTCTGCAGGTGGCACACAGCAAAGGTGCATGGGGAGCCCGGTGCACTGGCAATAGGAAAGCTCTGCTTAAGCATACCCAAGCGCATGCCCTTCCGTGCACCCGCTCACCACGCAGCGGCAGCAGCAGGGTGGGCACGGCGGCCAGGCTGACCAGCCAGGAGTACGCTGCGATGCTGCGCGGCACTCCCCAACGCCCCACGATCCAGCCGCTAAGGAGAGCACAGCCTGGGGGAAGGGTTGGGCGTCATGCCTGGCGCCTTCAGCCCGATGGCAGCGATCGCATGCTGCCGGCACGGGATCCAGTGCCCGCTCAGCTCCCTCCCGCACCTCCCCAGCCGAGACGCCAGCACCCGCTTGCGACCGTATCCCGCTGCGTCGGTCGAGGCAGCAACCGCGGTGTCAATCATGATGCTGAAAGGCGCCTGCATGCAGTTACAGCACACAGGTTTCTGGGGCAGACGCACAGGCAAGACTCTCGGGATGGCATGTTTGCATAGGGACTCCTTGGCATGCTTGCCATGCCGCGCAACATGCAGACAACAGCAGCACCCACGTGGCATGCCTCGGCGACCACAACCAGCAGGAGGTGGGCCGAGAAGCCCTGGGCAGTCGCCATCGTAGCCCGTGCAGCTGCCGCGGTCACAAACGTAGCGGCCGTGATGGGGAGGTGCCAACGCTGCGAGTCCGCCAGGCCGACCAGCAGCTGGCCTTCAGGCACACAGCGGCTAGCCGACACGAGTCATGGATCCCATGCGAGGATGGGTTCTTGCTTTTGCAGAGCTGTGGCGCTTTGCAAATGCAGAGGCCCTGCTGCAAGCAACGGGAAAGGTCTGCCCTGGCAGGGGACGCACCACTGATAGAGCCGATGAAGGGCCGGAGGGCAGACAGGAAGCCTATTTGGCAGCCCGAGAAACCTTGATCCTTCCAGAGTATGGCGAGGAAGGGCGTAAGGAACACAAGGGCTGCATTGTCTGCGCGGTGCAGGAGGGGCAGCGAAAGCGGTGCCAACCATGCAAGGACCGCCGCTCTTGCTGGGCGGCTGGCGGCGGCTGGTGCATCGTGCGAGCAGCAATGCGTGTGCCACGGCTCTCGTCTCGCTACAGACTTACGCAGAAAATAGTAAAGTTCCGCGGAGTAGCGTTTCCCAAACGCGATCGCTTGCATGTATAGAGGGTGGTGGCTGCTTGAAGGCGCTATTCTATTTGAAACGGCCAAGCACTCGCGCCTAGTGTGTTGACCAGCTCAATAACCCGCGATGGGCTGGCCCTCCAGGCTCTCAACCTTGCCGGCGGCCAGCTGTCGCCGCCACTAGTGGCCACTCAGGAGGCTCATTCCTGCGGTTAAACCTTACCTCTGCCGCTTGTGTTGCGCTGACTCATTGTGCGATTACAGTGCAGGTCAAGGTCAAGCTGTGTTGTACGAGCGTCATGTAAGGCCCAGGAACAAAAAGGCCTGGCGCAGTAAGCGAAGCTTTTGTGTGCAAGAGACAAAGCGTGGGAGCAGCGTGGGAGCAAGGGGCAGCAGCGGGCAGTGCGGGAAAGGGGAAGAGGTAGGGGCAACAGCTGGGGGCTCGCCAGGCTCACTTGCCCGACTCCACATAACTGCAGCGGGGCAGGCACACACACAAGGTGTTGCAGCTGCAGCTGCATGAGTGCCCAAACTTTTATGAACCCTCCGCTGCCCCCTGCACCACCTCACCATGATCACAGACAGCGCAGTCCCCCTCATGCAGTGCCACCGCTGCAGCCGCACCTGACGATGGAGCCTATCCAGACGATGCTGAGGAAGGTCATGAGCACGGCGGTGATCACCACGGGCAGCACCCGGTTGTCGTACGGACCATCCAGCTTCTGGCTGCACAAAGAACCCCGGGGAGAGAGGGGGGGGGGGGGTCGTCAGCAGACCAGGCGATATTCCATCGTTGCATGCACCACAACCAATCCTGGAGGATCGCCTAGGATGTCTAGGCAGCGCGGGGATCGGGAGACGCGGCTGGCCCCAGCCGCTGGCAGCAGAAGGTGGCAGCGCGCAGCAGAAGGTGGCAGCGCGCAGCCCGCGGCCGGCCTCAGCCCGCCGACTCACACGAGCATGTCGCCGCGGGCGCTTGAAGTTGATGGCGGCGTAGACGGCCATGCCGATGGAGATGGCCATCATGAGCAGCGCCAGCACCCGCACCCCCACCGCGCGCACGGTGAAGTCCGAGCCCCAATGGCGGTGCGCGTGGCCCGCCACCCCTGCGCATGAATCATGGAGGTCCCAATGTGGAAGCAAAGCGCCGGTTGAGTCATGGAAGCTACGGGTTGAGGCAAAGCACCAGCCGGCCAGAGAGCGCGGTCGGCAGCTATCCTGCCGTGCAGCCGCAAACTGCTCGGCATCCCTTGGCTTTAGGGCTCGATTGCTGGCTTGGACGGCTCACCAAGCAGCGCAGCAGAGATGCTGCCGGTGGTGACGCTCATGTTCATCCAGTGCAGAAAGGTGCGCTCATTGGCTGCGCAGAGGGGAACGAGGGCGGCAGGGAGCGTGGGCTTGGGCGCGTCGTCGGTCGGACATTGGGCGCACACCCGTTGTACAACCCCCACCACACACAGCCTCAGCAAAGAGCGACAATGTCTATGAGTTGGCTTTGGCTATTGATGTTCGATGAGCTTGCAATTGGCAGCGGCGGCGCACCGAAGAAGGCCTTGGCCTCAGTCCGACGCAGCCCAGCCCCGCTCATGTCTGCCTGACGTCACGGCAAGTGCTGCGGGCAGCTTTCTCCGCGTGTTACGACGCTAACGCCTGCAAATCTGTACACGGCAGGGGAAAACAGCCGCTCAGCGCATGTAGAGAAAGCAGACGTCAGCACAAGCAGTGCCAACACGAGGGGGCGGAGGGGAGGCGGGCGGCGGCGGACAGCCAGCCGAGCAGGTTTGGCGCGGTGGCACGTGCAATGGGCGGGGACGATAATCGTTTCCGTTACCCTAGACAGCGTTGCGCCAAGCAAACAAGCCTGACTGGGCGTTGTTCTTAGGGAACTTTGTCTGTGCTCCCGGTTCCCAGCTGCACTCATGATCGTCGCAGTCTAGAACATCAGCTCACCAAAATATCGCGTTGGGTTGCTGGGGCAGCAGTGGCGACTCGTGCTTGTGCGAAGTACGGCTGAAACGGGGCTTGCAGCGGCTTCCCAGTGGTATCAACAATGGATTGATCAGCGAAACGACAATTTCCGTTTGCGAGACGACCCTTCACGCCCGCCAGCTCATGATTGATGCCACAGGGGAACCTCGAAAAGCATCAGGGCTGGGCGTTGCCAAGCACAGCCAAGCCCGTTATTTAAAGCATCTGCATTTCGGTGTTCATCTGCAAAGGCGCGGTTGCTGCCTCAGTTGCCACCCGTAAACCCTGGCGCGCTTTCGGTCCTTCTGAGGGCGCCTTCCGCAAATCAGCACATTAATCATAGGCGTACAGCTTGTTGCTAAGCGCCTCCAGGGCGTTCGGGCTGAGCGATGAAGGTAAGGCCACCAGGACTGTAGCTGTCGCAAGGGCTTGCGAACCCTGCATGCGTGTACATGCTGTAGAAGCCCGCAAGGTTGCCGCCCGCCCAGGGCGGGGGAAGCTCCAATGCCTGCTTGCCGCCGCCGCAACGCGCTGCTGCCACGTGCTTGTGCTGCCCGCTCTGACCCGCTCCATTCCTGTCGGCCCGCAGTTTGGCAAGTACCTGGTTGAGAAGCAGCGGCCGGAGTGGTCCGACCAGTATGTCGGTGCGTCACTTGCGCGCAGCAGTGCTGTGCATGCAAGCATGCCCAGCTGCCCAGCGCTGCACAAACATTGGCGATGGCCGCAGGGAACAGCGTGTTTGTGCCGCGCGCCCTCCCAGCCAAGGTCCTCTCGCCTCCCTCCTGCCCCTGACAACATGCCCATGCAGACTACAAGGGCCTCAAGGACCTCATCAAGCAGTCGGCGGCAGAGGAGCAGACAGTGGGGGTGCAGAGCTTCTCGCCTCGCACCACCTCCCTCACTGTGCAGCGGGCAGCCGACCGGAGGGACTCGGGTGGGTGGCGCATGCAGGGCATGCAGCGCGGCGATGCACACTGCGACTCCAACCCCTGAAAGCAGCTTGCCGCCAACAGGCTTTGGCTGACATTTTCACAGCGGCGGGGCCCACTGCTTCTGCCCACACTCCACGCTTCCGCTTCCGCCCCTCTTCTTTCCAGCTCAATTGCCTCCCTCCTTGGCTCAATCTGGTCCCCTGCAGCCGAGGAGCGCTTTTTCCAGAAGCTGGAGGCTGAGGTGGAAAAGTGCGGCGCCTTCACCGCGCGCCTGGTGGGCGAGATGCGCGAGCGGCTGAAGCAGCTGCAGGGGAGGGTGCGGGCGGCACCCGCGGGCGACGAGCCGCAGCGCGAGCAGCTGCTGGAGGTGCGTTTGCGGGGTGGAAAGGGGGGGGGCGTGAGCGTAAGGTGAAGCTTGTCCTTCGTGAGCGTAAGGTGGAGCTTGTCCTGGGGGGTCAAGCAGGCTTGCTGATCCACCGCTGCCTGCGCCGGTCTTGCCTGCTTCAGTGCTGCCCATTTTACGTTGCCTGGCCTTGGGTTGGCAAGTTCCACACAAGTCAGCCCTCCCGCAGCCCTGCCCATGCTGTCCTTCTGCTCCGCCATACCACCTTGCCTCCTCGTCCGCAATCGCCCTCCCTGCCTTAAAATCATGCGGCGCCCCCCCCAAACTCATCCCAACTTCGTTTCATGTATCTCCAAGTCTCTCAGACACAATCAGCGTACATGCACCTGCCATCATGCGCACACGACGCTCACGCTTCTGTGCGAACCCACCCGGCAGGAGGCGAAGGCCATCGGCGACGAGTTCCTGCAGCTGGAGAAGTACGTCAACCTCAACTACATGGGCTTCCACAAGATCCTGGTGGGCTGGCAGGGTGGCTTGGTGCAGGCTTTGATGCTGCCAGCGCGCGGACGAACATCTACAAGGATGGGGGCCACCGATGGCGGGGCTGTGGTGAACCAGGGATTGTCGAGATCGGCGAGGGGAGGGGGCCTTCACCGTGGCTGACCGCTCTGTTTCTGGGCCCCGTGCCCTCGTGCTGCCCCCTTCCTGCAGAAGAAGCACGACAAGATGCTGCCGCACTCGCCCTGCCGCCAGTTCTACATCTCCCACCTACACAACCAGCCGTGGGTGCAGGTGCGCTGCGCACGCTGCGATCTGCAGACGTCATACCAACACATCCCACGGCTGCCACCTTCTTTGATGGCTCTCCGGTTGCAGCGCCGTTGTGCAGCTGTCCTGCTGAGCAGCGCTGTGCACCGGTTGTTTTTGGATCCGACTGCATGGCTCCTGCGCCCCCCTCCTTCCCGGTGCAAGCAGGGCAACTACTCGGACCTGCTGGTAATCCTCTCCTCCGTCTATTCAGACCTGCGCGGCGATGCCCCCGCCCTCAACCCCGACGACGGCTCGCAGGCAGGCCGCTGCGGCGAGGCGGGGTGGGGACTGTGGCTCTGCAGTTATCGACGTAATGGGCTCCCTGTCCCCTCCCTTTCCTTCCAACAGCTGCACCACTGTTCCTGCCGCTCAGTCGGGAAGCTTGCCTCTGCACTCCCTCAATCCCTCATCTCTCCACCACACAACACACCGACGTATCACCAACCACAACCTCTGCCCCCCACCTCCAACCAACCACAACCTCTGCCCCCCCTACCACCCCCTGCAGGGCGTGGTGCGCTCCACCGCCAAGTACTGGGTGCGCATGAGCGACGTGTCGACTGTGAAGCACCACGTGCTGCAGCACCTGCCCGTCTTCCAGTTCAACCAGGGCCGCGACTTCACCGGGGACGCGCAGCTCATCAACTCGGGTGTGTGGCGGGGGGGTGGGGGGTGAGTGTGTGTGTGATTGTGTGTGTGTGTTTTTGTGGGGGGGGACCGGGCGGGGCGTGAGCTCATCATCTCGGGTGGGTGCGGGGAGCCGGGGGAGGGAGGGGAGGGAGCAAGCACGGGACGTGGGGGCGTGTGGTGAGGCCGGCTGGGTGGGAGGCGGGGAGGCAGGGGCAAGGCAGGCGATGCGGGGTTGTGCAGGTGGCTTGCTCACACGGGGAGGCCGGGGGTGGCGTGAGGCCGTTCTGGAGCCCACCGTACCGCCTGCCTTCCGCCGCCGTACTGCCGCAGTCTACCTGGACAACTCCTCGCTGGAGCTCTATCACGGCCGCCTGGACAAGCGCCCCAACGCCATCGCGCTGCGCATTCGATGGTACGGCCCCGATGACCCCAAGGACGTGTTTGTGGAGCGCAAGACGCACCGAGAGACGTGGAAGGTGTGAATGTTTGGGGGGGCGCGCTCTGGTGGCGTAGTGGGCATCTGGATGCATGTGTTTGTGTGTGTGTGTGTGTGTGTAAAGTGTGTGTGTGTGTGTGTGGGGGGGGGATGTTCGCAGACCGGTGTGGGAGGCGCCAGGGAGGCGGGGCAAGCAGCTGGGCCAGCCTGCAGCTCCGTCGCAGGCGCCGGCCTCCTCCTCGCCCCCGCGGCACCCAGGCCGCCCCTGTTTCCCCCTTCTGGCGCCAGGGCGACGAGAGCGTAAAGGAGCGGTTTGGTCTGGGCGAGGACCAGGTGCTGATGTTCCTGGATGGAGACCTGCCCTCCGAGGCCAAGGAAGTGGAGCTGCGCAAGGCGGTGAGTGGCCAGCCGTTTGGAGGGGGCTCTTTTATGAAAGTTGTGTGTGTGTGTGTGTGGGGGGGGATACATAACTGTATATGTACGTATTGTTTTTGTTTTGATGTATTCCTCTCCCTCTATCCTCTTGACCGAGCTTTTGTCTCGCTGCTGCTCGCTGCGTGGGGTTGCTCTGTGTGTGGCTTGGCCTACCACCCCACGCCCCCTCGCTGTCTCAACCCCTTGCACCCCTCTCTCGTCATGCCACCCGGTGTCTCTGCTCGTGCCAACCACTCGATGCCCCCTCCTGCAGGGCGTGAGCGAGGAGGAGATCACGCGCGTCACCCTGCTGTTTTCGGAGATGCAGCGCACGGTGGACGCGAAGCAGCTGAAGCCCATGATCCGCACACAGTACATGCGTACTGCGTTCCAAATCCCTTTTGACCCCACCGTGCGCATCAGGTGGGTTGGGCGGCTGTGGACGAGAGGTTTTCAGGGCCGGGGCTGCCGGGGCCGGGTTCGCGTGTTGGGTGCAGTGCTTCGTCGCGCTCCATTCGTTTATCAGCATCCAATCCTCCCCTGATACATACATTTGACTTCCCCCTCCCCTATGCAGCCTGGACACCAACCTGTGCATGATCAAGGAGAACCCCGAGGAGGGGCCCACCACCGCATCGGCCGGCAGGTGCGGCGGCATGCGGCGGCAGAGGCCGCTCGGCAGAGCTTCCTCACTGCCGTTGCCGCAGCCGGGGCCCTGCCGCCCACACCAGGCTGGCTGTGCTGTGCGGATCCTCCATCCTAGCCACCCTGAGGAGCAGCCGTCCGCCCGGTTCTCCCTGCACCAACGGCATTCGCACCTCTCCCTCCTTATGGTACCGATGTACCGCAGGTGGTACCGCGATCCCTCCCTGCCCATCCATCGCACCGAGATCACGCGCTTCCCCACGCTGTGCTGGAGATCAAGCTGAGCCTGGCGGAGGGGGAAGCGCCGCCCGACTGGGTGGCGGAGCTGGTGGACTCGGGTGGGCGGCTGAGGGGGCTGGGCTGCTGGGAGCCGAGAAGCAGGGGCAGCATGCATGTGCTGCGGGGTGTGAGTGTGAGTGCGGCTTGGGCTCCCTGCGGGCGGACCCAACGCAGGTCAGCCTTCTGCCGCACAAACGCGGGCTGAGCGGGGAGTGTTGGGTCTGGGGCCACACTCGCGGCAGGCTTCCATAGGCCGCAGCAAGTTGCGCACCGGGCCTGCCTGCTCACAGCCTGCTCACAGCCTCCCCATCCTCGCCCCCGCCCCCCCCCGCCCCCCAGGCCTGCTGACCGAGGTGCACAAGTTCTCCAAGTTCATCCACGGCACCGCCACCCTCTTCCCGGACATGGTACAGGCGGTACCGTACTGGGTGGACGACGAGAGCGGTGAGCGTGTGTGGTCGTGTGTGTGTGTGTGCCCCGGGGGGGAGCACAGCGTCGCAGCGGATGTCTTGGTGCTCGACGCCGGGGAGCTGCTTTGTACATGGCCGGATTGCAAGGCCTGTAGCCCCTGCTTCCAACAGCCTAGCTGCCAGCCGACCATCCTGCGTTACTCTCCACACACACACACACACGTGCCCCCCGAACACGCACACATGCCCTACTCAACCCCGCCCCCCCCACCTCCCGTCAACGCCTGCAGTGCGAGCCTCCATGCTGATGTCGGCGCCCGAGCAGCCCTACCAGGTGGCCCCGACGCGCTGGACCAGCAGTCCGGCCTGCGCATCAAGCCGCGCAAGTGAGCGGGGACGGTGGCGGTGGGGAAACGGGTGTTTGGCTAGACATCGTCGTCTTGTCAAGGGTTGATGAGGGGATGGGGGCCGAGCGAGGCCCCAGGGGGTGGAGGAGTGCAGGGCGAGAGCGCATTGAGATGGGTGGGGTATGGGGGCATGCAGCCAATCTGCCACCTGTCGCCCACCCCACGCCGCACGCTGCCACCGCCGTGCTGGGGCTGCCGCTCGCGCCAGCCCACCAAGCTGCATCGCCACCACCAACATTGCGTTGTCTCTGCATCGCTTGCTCTCCTGAGCAGGCACTTGGGCGACAGCGACGACGACGACGAGGTGGCTGAGCTGCAGGCGCCGCTGCTGGGCGGTCGGCAGAGCCTGATCAGCTCCGCCCGGGCCATGGACGCCGAGCGGCGGGCCCGAGGCGGCGGCGGCGGCGGCGGCAAGCGCCACGGCAAGCTTGCCCCCAGGCGGGCTGGGCCGAGCGCGCCCTCGAGTGGTGGTTTGCCAAGCCGCCCATGGCGCCGCAGCCGCGCCTGCCGGGCAGCATGGCTCCCAGGAAGATCGAGCCCAAGGTGGGGCTTTCGCGTCGGTGCTGGGCCCACGCTGGGCATGCCAGCAAGGCAGCGTCGCCGCAGACGCGCAAACCCTGGCACAGCTGTCAGCCACCAAGGAGTCTTGCCTATCCCCCCGCGCCCCCGCAGACCTTCTTTGCCAATGAGCGCACCTTCCTGTCGTGGCTGCACATGGCGGTCGTCATCGGCTCCATCTCCACCGCCCTGCTGGGCGTGGCGGGGCCCACCTCCACCAAGGGCCCCGCGGAGCCAGAGGTGTGCTGGGGCTGGTGTGCTGGGGCGCGGTTCGCTCCTGCGCCTGGCGGGAGCCTGCCAGGAGTCGCCTCCATGAGAGGGCTGGGCGGGCGCAGACGGCGGAGACTCGGCGCCAGCACTGCCGCCCAGCACAGGCTGTCCCACCCCCAAGCCCTTTGCTGCTAACCCCTTTTGCCCCCCCCACACCCCCGGCCCCTGTGGCCCGGCAGGACGGTCGCGGCCTGTCTGTATTCATTGCCTGCGTGCTGCTGCCGGTGGCCATCCTGATGTGCGGCTACTCGGTGGGTGTCGCCGCGCCGCGCCCTGCTTGCAGCCAGGGCAGGCTTCTGGGGCGGCAGCGCCTGCCAAAAATGCAGGAGGGGGCGGGGGGCGCGCGCATGCGCGGAACCTGCTGCGGTGGAAATGCGGGCAGCATTGAGGCTTGCAGCGCAGGGGTTGGTGGGCGGCTGCGGCTTTCTCGCTCCCCCTCCCCGTCCCCCCACCCTCCCATCCCACCTCCACCCACCCACCACACACACACTGCCGCAATCCCTGCCAGGCGGCTGCAGCTCCGCGTGCAAGCCCACGCGCCCCTGGCACTCTCCCTGCGCTCCAGCTGCTGATCTGTGCATCGTTGCTTCCCCCCTTCCGCCGCCTCCCTGCCCTGCAGCTGCTGCTGTATGTGTGGCGCACGGAGCAGATCCGGGACAAGTCTGCAACGCTGTACGACGACAGGCGGGGGCCCCTGGGCCTGGCCGCCGTCATCGTGGCGGCTCTGTCCCTCATCTTCGGGCGGCGCTGCTGGACTTCATCCAGGTGTGGCGGCACCACGGCGACGCGCCGCCGCCGGCTCCTGCCGCCGCCCTCGACGACGCGGCGGCCGCGGCTGGGGAGCTGGCTGCGGCGGCTGCGGGCGTGCTGCAGGCAGGGGGCGGCGGCAGCGGGGGCTGCTGCGCGTAGCCTTCTGGGCGCGGGCAGCGCTGCTTCTGCGTGATTTTTGGGGCAAGCGCTGCGTGCGAGCAGCAGCAGGGCAGCGCGCAATCGCCCATCACCGCACGCACCACACCCCCTTTGTCCATGCGATCGCTGATCTGCGTCCCTGCATCCCGCGTGCCTTGGCACTGTCTGCCTGCCTGCCCGCACTGGTGATTCGTCCCTCCCCTTTAACGCGTCTGGCTCCGTCCCTTTGCTGCATTAAAACTGTTCACACCGGGCCGGTGGTGTGCCTGTGGCTGCAAGTGGCTTGCCGTAGCAGCCGCAGGACAGGCAGAAGGCAGTGGAGGGCCTCCAGCAGCGCAGCTGACTGCAAGGGCCCTCAAACACCCGAGATTTTCGCGGGAGGGCTCCATGATGCAGCGCGGCGAGACCTACAGGTATCGTCATTGTTGCCCGACAGGCCCGGACAGGGCATCACAACAGCCACCGCACCTGCGCCGCCTGTTCGGACGCCGTCGCACAAGCCACACACAGGGACGGCTTTCATGAGTTGCCTCATGGGCTTGTTACAATCGCTTGCATGTTGACAGCTGCGACGTGGCAGGGCTGCCATGCTACCAATGTGGCGCAAGCACAACGAGTGACCGCAGCCACCAACAACGGGGGCCCCATGCTCACAGGCCCGGGATGCGGATGAGGCCCTTCCTCATGGGCTGCGACGCCTGGCCCACATCGCCGGCGGAATCAGCGGGGAGAGCGGCGCGCGGGGTGGTCAGGGTGCCCGACGGCGCCCCCTTGGGCGTCAGCGGCAGCGGCTCCCCTTCTCCGCCGCCTCCCGCACCTCGGACAGCTTCTTCAGCAGCTGCATGGCAGGCAGGCAGGCAGGCGGGGCAGGCAGGACAGACCACCTGAGCAGGTGCCACCGCGTCCACGGCAGCACAGCAGTGCACTGCAGGCAGGAGCCAGCCTCGCATCCCCGGCCGCGTTGGCCAGCTGCCGCCAGGCTGGCTGCAGACGCCGGCTGGACTCAAACAGGGCCTGCAAGGCGGCCCAGCCCCAGGCCCATCCCCTCCTCTGCACCCGCAGCCCTCCCCCACCTGCATGTTCTTCTCTCGGGTGCGCGCCAGCTGGCGCCTGGCCTCCAAATACTCGCCCTCCATCTCCGCCTGGCGCACCTGCAGGTACAGGCGGTACCGCGGCGGCACAACGACCGTACGGTGAGGCGATGGGGCAACAGCGGGCCGGGCAGCGCCGCGCAGGGCTGGCGGGGCGTCAGGCGCCAAGCTGGATGCAGGGCTGGCAGCTTTGCAGCGGCCTGGCTGCCGCTGTTGTGGTGCCTCCGACGCGCTGGCACGTCCCAAGCATCATTTGGCTTGCGGGAGCTTCGGCGTCTGTTTGGGCCACTCTAGAATCTGCAGCTCTTACTCTCCGGCGGCAGGAGACAAACAGACAAGTAAAAGCAGTGCGCGTGTGCTTGCTGCCCCACCTTGACCATCACCACATGCTCCATCAGCATCTGATTCTCCTCCCGCATCTTCAGCATCTGCAGCGGGCAAAGCGTGCAAGGGCGGCAGCAGAGCTGAGGTCAGAGGGGGACGGCAACAGGCGGAAATCCAGCATGCTATGGCCGAGGCGACAGCCAGGAAGCAGCCCAGGGGGCGGGGGCACGAGCGACAGAACAGGCGCCGAGGCCAGCACATCCCAGCGTGGTCGGCACCGGCAGCGCTGCTTGCTGCAGGAACCCGCAACCTGTTGCCACCAGCCCCGCAGACAGCAATTGCTCCCACGAACAGAGGCAGAGGCACGTGGCCCCAGCCAGGGCAAGCCGCACCTCCAGCTCCTCGTCGTCGTCTGCGCCGTCGGGCCCGGGAACGGCTCCAGGCTGCCGTCTGCGGAGGGGAGCCCTCGGCGCCCTGCAGCGCCGCCGCCGCGCCCGCCACGATGCCCGCGGTGTGCGCCTGCTGCTGCGTGACCTGCAGCGGCGGCGGCGGCGGCAAGGCGGTGGCACAAAGGCTGCATGGGGGCCGGGTTGGGCAGCTGCGCGCCGCAAGCCTCACCTACCAATCCTACACCGCCTGCAGCGGCTGCCAGAGCGCACCGGAGCGCCTGGCACATGCACCACGACTTGAACCAAGCAAAACCCACACCCACACGCTACCTAGTGCAGTACAAGCAAGCACAAGGCGTCCCGCCGTCGCCGGCTCCGACCCCCGCGCACCTGCTGGTACTTCTTGCTCAGCTTGGCCAGCTGGCGCTTCAGCGCATTCCTCTCCTCCTCGCTGCTGGTCAGAGCATCCTGCATCTCCTGCATAACGGCGGCGGGCGGAAAAGGCGCAGGAGACGCCAAACGGCGGCGTCAGCAACCATGCAGCAGGGGCCCTGCCTTCCCAAACCCGCAGTCGACGGGTTACGGGGCAGCCTGCTGCATTTCTGCACAGCCGCCAGCCCCGCTCAATCTGCGAGATGCACGAACGCAACGCCACTGCCAAGGAATGCTCGGGGGGCTCACATGCACAGTGTTCTTCAGAGAATCCTTGCTGGGTGAGGGCGCCTTGCCCGGCCGCCTGAACATGCGCGTGCCGCGGCTCAGCCGCTCCTTGAGGCTGTCCAGCGCGCTGACGTCCCCTGCGCACGCGACCAGGCCCAGGCAGCAGCCCGGCAGGGCAAGTTGGCCCGACAGCTCAAGACACGACTTAAGGGGCAGGGTGCAGCGCGCTTGCTTGCACCGCGGGCAGGCAGGACGGGGGTGGTTCGTGTGAGGGCATCGACGACAAACCCACCTGTGCGCAGAGCAGAGTCGAGCGTGTCCTCCATCACAGCATTGACCTCATCCACCGTCGCCAGCTCGCTCTGCGCAGCAGCAGCAGCAGCAACAAACACGCTGTCGGGGCCGGCTGGCTGGCAAGCCTCGACAACCCCGTGGCCAGCTGCTGGAATGTGTCAGCAACCCGGGCGGGCAGGGTGAGGCCGACATGCGAAGCACAATTTGAAGCTGCCAGCGTCACAGCGTGACCACGCAGCGGCCAAGCAACATTCAGGACGGGGGAACAGAAGCTGCTGGCAGCGGCGCATCCCCAGCGCGCGCTTCGCCTGCATCTTGGCCAGCTGCGCCTCCAGCATCTGGCACCGCGTCTCCAGCTCTGCCTTGGTGCGCAGCAGGGCGGGCACGTCGGTGGACTGCGGGGGCGGGCAGGAGGAAGGGTGTGTTGCTATGTGGCTGCTGCGAAGGTGGCGGTGGTGGTATGTGCATATCCATGTGCAAGTGCACGAGAGAGAGCGCAAGCGAGGGGGAGCGGGCGAGGGGGCACAGCGAGGCGCGAGAAGGGCAGCCGGCAATCGGCCCTGGGCTCGCAAGGGGCAGGCCGGGCCAACGGGTAGCCAGCACTCTGCAACCTCCCAGCAAGTCACGGACAGCGCCGCCCAAGACCCTCAAACACACACGATGGAGACCGACAGAAAGGACAGCAACGACGACGGCACATGAGAAAAGAGACCAGCGGACGCCCAGCAAGCGTCACCTTTTGGTACTCGCGCAGCGCCTCGTCGGCCGCCGCCCTCTCCCGCGACAGCGCGCTCGCCTGCTCGCTGCTGTACGGCGGCAGGCTCTGCAGGCTCAGGCTGCTGCGCTCCGCCGTCAGGCCCAGGTCCCCCAGGCTGGCCAGCGCAGGCGGCAGCGGCGACGCGGCGGCCGACTCCAGGCCGGCGGCGGCGGCGGGGCTGGCTGGGCTGACCGCATCGCCGCCGCCGCCGCTAGCCTGCTGGTCCAGCTGCAGCTGCAGCCGGATGGGCGCCAGGTCAGCAAGCTGCGCCCGCAGCAGGGCGGCCTCCGCCTCTGCGGCGGCCAGCCGCTCCGCGGTCTCTCCAGCGCCGCCGCCGTCGCCGCCGTCCAGCTGCAGGCTGAGCGCCACCGGCGCCGCGGGCTGCATGGCCGCCAGGCGGGCGCGCAGCTCGCCGCTCTGCTGCTCCGCGGCCTGCAGCTCTGCTTGCAGCTGCGCCATGTCGGCGCCGCCGCCCTCGCCGCCCTCCTCGGGCAGCTGCTGCACCTCCAGCGCCGCCCCCTCCGCCTCCCCCGCCGCCAGCCGCAGCGTGACGGGCGCCGCCGCCAGCAGCGCGGCGGCCAGGCGCCGCCGCTCGCCCTCCGCGCGCTGCAGCTGCTCCTGCAGCTCCGCCACCTCCCACAGCTGCTGCAGGGCGGCCTCCTTCTGGCGTTGCGCCGCCGCCAGCTCCCGCCGCAGCTGCTCCGCCTCGCCCGCCGTCCCCGCCGCCGCCAGCGCCGCGCTCGCGCCCTGCTGCGCCGCCGCCGCCGCCGCCGCCGCCGCCTCTGCTGCAAGGCTCAGCCGCGCGGCGTGGTGCAGGTCACCCGCAGCCGTCTCTGCATCCCCCAGCCGAGCCTCCAGCTCAGCAGCCTTGGCTGCCACCGTGGCGGCCGGCGCCGTGGGGCCCAGCTCAGGCTGGAGGGCCGGCGGCACTTCCACCGGTTCGCTGGCCGCCGCAGCGCTGAGCTGGAGGCGGACGGGCGCCAGGTCAGCAAGCGCAGCGCGCAACGTCGCCTGCTCCTCCTCGGCGGCGCGCAGCGCGGCGCCCAGCTGCCCCAGCTGCGCCGCCTGCTGGCGTAGGCTTTCAGCCTCACTGCTGTTGCCGTCGGCGTCGCCGCCGCCGCGCGCGCCTCCAGCGCCGCCGCCGCCTGCTCAGCGGCCCCGGCGGTGGCATTGGCGTCGCCGCTGCCCAGCTGCTGCCGCAGCGCCGCGCTCTCCGCCTCCGCCGCCGCCAGCTTGGCCTCCAGCTCGGCAGCCGCCGCCAGCACCGCCGCCGCTGGCGCCGACGCCCCAGCTCGCGGTGCAGCGACGGCGGCACCGCCACGGCCGTCTCGTCCAGCAGGCGGCGGCGCAGGTGCAGGTTCTCGGTGGCCGCCGCATCCAGCTGCGCCTGCATGCCCTGCACGCGCTCCGCGGCGGCGGCCAGGCTGGCGGCACCAGGGGACTGGATGCCTGCACCACGGGGGCAGGCAGCTGGGGCTTGTTGGCGCCCGGGCCAGTGTATGGGCATGCATATGCGATGCTGCTTGCCCCTCCCCTCCGCCCAAGCTGCAAGATGTCTAAACAACAAGCAAGCAACCAACACGTTCACACGACCCCCGGGCTCCATCTTCTACTCCAGCCGCCCCACCCTCCCCGTGCTGCCTCCCCGGCAGGCAGTGCCAGCAGCGCGGCCGGGTGGCAGCGGGGCACGCTGTGCACGACAGGCAGCAGCGGCGCCTCACCCACTCCGCCGCCATCCAGCCGCTCCACCAGCTGCGCCACCTCGTGGCCCTCCCTCGCCGCCGCGCCCAACGGGCCCTTGTAGGGGCTCAGCCGCCGCCCGCCCGCCCCAAACTCCCCCTCCGTCCGCATGCTGAGCTGCAGCTCGTGCAGCGCGGCGCGAGCGCTGTCCCGTTCCCGCTCCGACTGCAGCAGCCGCGCCTCCAGGTCCTGGGCGGCAGGGAGGCGTGCGCGCGTGGAGGCGAGGCGTCAGCGAAGAAAGGAAGCGTGCAGGCGTGGAGGCGGGGCGTCAGCGAAGAAAGGAAGCGTGCAGGCGTGGAGGGGGGCGTCAGCAAAGCTGAGAGCAGACTTGAGCGCGGGACACACGGGCCACAAGCCACAAGACGGACAACGACATCGGGCCGCAGGGCAGCTGTTCTGTGTGCGGGTGTGCGCAGAGAGGGGGTGGGGGGCACCTGACCCCCCTCCCCTGCCGCCCCCCCTCCCCCCTCCACCCCACCACCACCCCCACCTTCACCGCAGCTCCCCAGCCTCCCACCTGGATGCGCCCCTCGAGCTGGTGCGCCTTGCCCCCCCCCCGGTACGCCTCCAGCTCAGCAGCCAGCGCCGCCCGCCGCGCCGCCACCTCCTTCTGCTGCTCCTCCCAGAACTTCTTCTCGCTCTTGTACTTGATCTCGCGCTCTGCAGGGGGTGCAGAAGGAGGAGGAGGGGACAGGGGGTAGGAGGAGCGTGCACAGCTGGGCAGCTGGGGGGGGGGGGCGGGGGGGGGCGCGGGGGCAGCAGCACACGATCGGCGGCCCATGGTGCAGGCAGCTTGGGGGAGAAAAACAAGGATGAACCAGAGGCTGCGCAGGCAGGCGGGCCAGCCCGGGCCGCCCGGCTGCAACATGGTGCCAGCTCAGCGCGCCAGCTCAGCGAGCTCACCCGCCCACGCGCTGGGCGGCTTGAACGTCTTGGAGAACATGGTGTCGTTCAGCTCCTCCACCTCCCCACGCAGCCGCCCCAGCTCCTGCGGGAAGGATTCACAGAGTTGTGACCCAGTTTGTTGGCTGTTGAGGCTGCTGCAAGCCTTAGAAAGAGAGCCGGCCAGGGCAGAGGGATGAAAGGCTGGTGGGAGGGAACAGCCGGGGCCAGCATGCAGGCCGGAAACGAGGGAAGAGTGGGCGAGACAGAGGTGCAAGCTGGCCGCATACAAGCGAGGAGAGGCACTCCCGCCCCCCCCGCCCCTCTGCCGAGCGCACCCGCTCCGCCTCTTGCAGCGCCGCGTCGCGCTTGCTGAGCTCCCGCAGCGCCAGCGCCGCCTCCGCCAGCAGCCCGCTGTTGGCGCCGCCCGCGACCTCCTCCAGCTGCGCAGCGATGCGCGAGGCGGCGGCGCCCTCGGCGCTGGGCGCGGGCGGCGACGAGGGGCGCGCGCCGCGCGGCGAACCTCGTGGCGTGGCTCCGCCTGCTGGGCTGCTGCCGGGTGAGGCTGCGGCGCCGTTGGCCGCAGGCGCCTCCTCCCGGGTCGACGCCAATGCCGGCACTGCTGCACGGGCCGCTGCGCCAGCCTCCACCGCTTGTAGGCGCCGCACCTCATGGGACTGTAGCCGCTGCAGCTGCTGGGTGGTGGCCCTGAACTCGTTCAGGGTCTGTGTAAGGCCTGCGCAGTAAGATCAGCGCACGGAACAGCATGCGTGATGCAAGGGCCACGCAGCGCCAGCGGGACGCGCCCGAGCTGCGCATGCCGAGCCCCTCCCCCAGCGAAGCCAGCGCCCCGCTCCTTAATGCCATCCCCGGTTCTGCGCTCGAAAGCCGTTCGCGCAAGTCTCTCTTCGCGGCGGACACACACCCGCATTCTCCTCCTCCAGCTCAGCGATGCGCTCGCGCAGCCCTCCGCCTCGGCGGCGCGGGCCTCGGCATCGGCGAGCTTCGTCTCGTACAGATCTTTTTCAAACTCCTCTGCCACATCCTTCAGCTTCTGCGTCTCTGCCAGCGCCGCCCCCATGGTGGCCTCCAGAGTGGACTGGTCCAGCCGCGCCTGCAGCTCGTCCCGCTCGTCCCTCAGGCGCTGCGCAGACTGCGAGCGGCGGGCGGCAGCGACGGCTGACAGGCTCAGCCGCGGCACAAACCGGGCTGGCCGACGCGGGCCCGTTGCAAGGCACTCACAGCAACAACTGTGGCAGGTCGCCAGGGGGTGTACAGGGACGGACAGCAAGGGTTTGCTGCAGCACAACAAGGCAGCAGCTTTCGAGCACCCACCAAGATGGCTTGCTCGGCGTACTGCCGGAACTCCTCGTTCTCCTGGCGCAGCCGCTGCACAAACTCCTCCACCGCCGCAAAGTCCACCTGGTTGCCCAGACCCATCGACTTCTTGAGCTCGTCCACTGCGCTGCACAGACCCTCCAGAGACTCGTTCACCACTGCGGCGTTGTCAGAGGCGGCAGACGTGGCCGACACCGCCGACACCGTCCTCAGGACGGCGGGGTCGTCCGTGGTCATGCCCAATGCTTCCTGGGATCGATATGCAGCCGCAAACCAGGTGGTGAGCCTGCAAGGAGACGATCTGGAGTTGGACGGCAATCTGCGCGGGGTGCTGCCCGAGGTCGCTGCTGTGCGGTTTGTTGCGTTGCACAGTTGGTCGCAAGATCCGTGGCCGATCTTCCTTCCCAACCAGAGATGCGCCCCGACATGGGCTCCAGGCCGGCTGCACACACTGGGAGGCCTTACTAGCTGCTTGGCTCTTACCTTCAATGAAACGATGCTTTTGAGCTCGATTCCTCCCTCAGCAGCGAGCCGGGACAGCGCGTGCCAACCACCCCAAGACCGCGTTCGCAAGAGCGACAGGAATGGAGAAAGACCAGGAAAGCTGCCCGACCGTGTGCAGACACCCAGGCAATGCATCGATCACACTGCCGTGCACATGCATTTGGCTTGCTGCCGCTTCGGCGCTATGACCGCCGAGCGGCCAGGTACGGAAATGGGGCACACGGCTTTGCTGCTGCTCCTGTCAAGATGTGAAGACAGCTTCATCGCTTGTGATATGGACGATGCATCCTTGGCAGCTGAACCACGGAAGTTTACATGGTAGGGGAATCTGGGGAGGCATCAGGAGATGAAAGCAGGAAGGGCGGCACAGGAACAAAGAGGCTAATTTACATGAGCAGTGCAGGCCTGGCTGGCCATGGATACCGGCAGTCAGCAGCAGGATTTATCCAAGCATACCAGCGGCAGCACTGGTGCAGCTGCAGCGGTGCCGCCTGCCATCATGCGCCCAGCCCCAGCGCCTGCTTCCAGCCAAAGCCGTTCTGCTTGGCCTTGTCCTCATAAGTCATCCGCTGCACAGGGCAAAATGGAATCAAACGAAGGATCTCAGGGCCTTGAATACGCCCAAACATATATGGCGAGCAAGATGCAGCCCTGCCAGACGCTGCACTCAATTCGTCGCCGCTGGAAGGCATCTCCATCAAACTGGCTGCGTGCGCCGAGTCGTCGGGTGAAGCCCGTCAACCCTCCCCGCCCACGGTGTTACAGTCGCACTTTGAACGGCCGCGTTTCGTGGATCGCCAGGGCAACAAACGCCAGTGCCATCCAGGCCATCAGCTTCCACACCATCCAGGGGTCGTGCTGCTCGTAGAAGACGGTTGTGCCGCCGCAGGCCACCGACCCCAGGGTCAGGCCGCCGTACTGCCTGCACAGAGGGGAAGGCGCAGCACCTCGAACAAGTGGCCAGCACGGGCGGGATGCGAGGCAGGCCCTCGGCTGCGTGCAAGGGCTTGCGAGGCAGCAGGACGGCAGGCTGCCGTTGATGCAGCTGCTTGATGGCTGCTCGTGGGCATGGATCCGCTCGCCAGGCTTCCCTGCAAGTACCTCACCATGGGTAGTACTTCCACCAAGGCATCGAGGCTGCAGGGTCCTCAGCCGACTCTTGCACGGCGGGCGGAGCAGCTTGCTGCTCCGCCGTGCGCCGTGCTGCGCCGCCGCCGCTGCCGAAGCTGCTGCTGCAGTGCAAAGGGGCGTGTGGGACGCAAACTTTTAGATGGGTAGCCGGTTGAAGACGAGGGCTAAGCAAGGAAAGAGAGGATCAACCAACCGGGCAAGTGCAGGCAGGGTGGCCCCCTTGGCAGCAGCGGCAGGGGGCAGCAGCAGCCCAGCAGCAGCGCCGCGCACTTGAGGCTTGACGCCTGCATCCTGCTGCTGCTGCTGCTGCATCTTTTCGTCTGCCGTCTGCGGGGGAAGAGCTTCGGTGCGACGACGGGCCATGGGAGTGAGGAGGGAGAGAGGGGCAGCCGCTCCGGGTGTTTGTGGCGCAATCACAAGCTTGGAAGAATGTGGTAACAAGGTATAAAGTAGTTTGAGCGCAGGTGACCGTGACAAGTTGACGCTCCGTGGGGTGCACTTGAAAGGGTGCTCAGGCCTGAGCGCGGCGAGCGTGGGACCTGGGGCCTGCTTTCCCGCCGCCCATTACCGTCCTCCGGCAGGTCCATTGCAATAAGACGACGAATACAATCTTTTGAGACGAAAACCAGTCATTTACGGCCCGCAGAGCGTCCGAATCTCACAGGGCGCCGGCGCTGCGAGCGAGTGGCCCTGAGAGGCAGGCCACGGCCCCCACAGTTCAGCAGGCTCATGCACTCCAGTCTCAGACATGGGCCCTTCTCAAGCCAGGACTTCAACCCTTATCATATGGTTGCCTTAGCGTGGCAGCAAAAAGAGGTTTGGTTATGTGCCCATGCTCTGGCAACTGCCCTCGTCTCCCGTCACCGGCTGCAAATGACAGCTCTGGTGCCTCCCAGGCCGGTGAGAGGCAAGGCCCCCAAAACACAGCCATCAGTGTCAAGCAGCCCTAAACCCAGTGGACAGCGGCCTCCAACAGAGGCAGCAGCAAGCCATCACTGGCTGGCAAACTCACTTCGCCCGTCGCCTGCCGAGCCGCTCGTCAAGTTTCGTCCAGCCGTGACCCATTCTGAACTGCGGAGCAGGGAATTCGCGTCAACTCCTCAAAACCATTTGCTGTGGCTGGTGGCGATCGCCGCAGGGCCCATGCATGCTGCGGCCCCATGCTTAGCTCCTCCTGCAGCTCTGCTCTCCCTGCGGCTGTGCTCCCTGATAGGCAATCGCATCCAGAGGCAATATAGAGCTCTGACACTGGTTGTATGCAGAGAAAACCGAAAAATGGAAGGGTATGGTATCATTTCAAGAGAGTGCAGGTCCTGGATCGTAGGAAGAGGGCGGCTGTTGGCAGAATACAGCGCAGTTGCATGCAGGAAGCCTGGTTTGACATGGTAAACAGGAGGGAAACCTTGTTATCAAAAACAGGTGACAGGCGGCTGTTCCAGCAGTTCACAAGACAGTGAAGACGAAAGCGAGATGGGTTGAGCAGAAAGTTTTGCGCAGCCGAGGGCGGCACACCAGCAGCTTTCAGGGGCCCAATGTCGAGCTGCCGGATGCTTGGCCCTTCGGGATGGGCGAGGATGCATTTTACCCCGATGGGGGTGACAGGGGAGATCCAGCATTGTGCGGTCGATCAGTCGTGCGTTGGCCTTCAGAAATCGGTGTAAGCTTTCCCCATGTCGACTCGCACCAAAGCCGACAGAAGGTTGGCACACTGCAGGCGCCAGGGGGCAAAATGGCGTCGGGCAAGAGACAGCTGCGATCAGGCGTGACCATCGCAGCATGGACAGCAGGAAGTGTGAGGAAGCGCTGGAAGCTGGTGGTGCGGCACCGCCCTCGCGGCTGCCCACCTTTTGTCGGTCGCCCCCGCAGAGGTCGGCTAGAGCCTGCACACAGGTGCAGGAGGCTCAGACACGGAGGGAAACCCCGGCAGGCACCGGTTCCCACGCACGAGCCGTGCAGCCCCTCAGGCAGCCTTGTGCCTCAACGAAATCCCTGCTAAGCCAGCCAGCACAGCCAACGCTGACTTTTGACGCAGCCGGCTCAGCAGTGCGCCCCTCACACCTGCGGGTGCTCCTTGAGCCCCATCAGCCGTGACGCCCGCAGCGCCTTCCTGTCGGCAAAGGGGAACAGCTCCTCCCACACCACCTGGGCCTGCGCATCAAAACGTAGACGAGCTGTGATGTCAGGGCAAGGGTGCAAGGGAATGACATACATTCCACACGGCTCGCAGCCAGCGGCTGCGCCAACCAACCTCACCTGGACCCCCCCCTTCCCTCTCAGACACAGAGCCAGCTTCGACCACAGCCCCACCTGGCGGAAGAAGATGTCCACCGCACCGTCCCCTGTGCCCTTCAGCCTCTTCAGCAGGCCGCGCTCCTGCGGGGGTCCAGGCAGAGGAGGGGGGACGCGTGTTGCACGGCGATGCAGCAGCAGGGCGGTTAAGGGGCTTCCTGTCCAGCGAGGGCACCAAGTGCTCGCACGCGCAGTGCGCTGCGGCTGCCTTCCCGGCGCACCTGCGTGGGGGCGCTCCCCGCCTCCTGCCGCAGCTGGTTGAGGTCGCCGTCGTACTGCCTCAGCACGATCTGGGCGTTGTCCACGAGGTACGAGGCGGTACGCTCGTCTGCAGGCGGTGCACCCACGCAGGCAGGCAGGCAGGCAGGACAGCCTGTGGAGGCAACGTTGTGCGAAAGCAGCTTGCCTTGAGCATGCGTCGCCTCAGCTGAAGCATGCTGTGGGTGATGATCAGCCCACCTGTCTTGTCGTAGCCACTGGACGCCAAGAGGGAGCGCACGCGTTCGTGCCCCGCCGCCGCCACCGCCTGGGGCGTCGTCAGCCCGGCTTGTAGGAGCTCACGGCACGCGCTAATGGCTGCGGCAGCATAGCAGTGTTGTGTGTTGCAAGAGGGATGGGTGGAGGGGATGGGGCAGGGGATGGAGGGACAGCTTGGGGGACGTTACAGAGAGCAGAGTGGGCACAGACAGGTTAAGATTGAGCAGGTAGATTCCCTCGAGCAGGATGCTGCCCCTGCTTGTCTGTCACACACCTGCTTTGGACTTGATGCGGGCGCTGAACAGGATAGAGGCACACAGCCACTGCCACAGCGCGGCGGGGCTGCCCGAGGCAATGTCGATCTGCAGCGGCCGGGGATGGGGCACAACGTTGCAAGTTGAGCTGGAGCTGGCAGAGGTGACAGGCACAGGCCGGCACAAGGGCGGCGCGCGAGGAAGCAGCCAGGGCCACAGAGCGTGCCGGGGCTGAAGGATAGCACTGACGAGCAAGCACATCGCAGAGGAGAGCCAGGTGGATTGGGCTGTCTGCTGGGCCTGCTGAAGTTGCAGGGCCCGCTGGGCCTGTCAAGCCTGCTGAAGCCCGCTGAGCCCGCTGAGCCTGGGCTGAGCCTGCTGAGCCTAGTGAAGCCTGCTGAGCCTGCTGTGCCTGGGCTAAGCCTGCGGTGCCTGCTGAGCCCACCTGCAGCTCCTGGCAGAAGGAGCGGGGGAAGCGCTCCAGCAGGCGCACCACCTTCTCCTCAGCGCTCAGCCCGCTGCTGCGACCGTCGCGGGCGGGGCGGGCCGGGGTGGGCACCGCCCGAGGCGACGCCCGCCGCCAGGTCGGGCTGAGGTGGGAGGGCCGGGATGAGCTGCGGGTGGGGGCTGGCGGCTGCGGGCGGGGGGTGCACGGGTACCATGCCCGGCAGGAGGCTGGGGGTGGGAGCCCAGGGCGGCTGCGGCACGGCAGCCAAGGACGCGTAACTGCGGGGAGGGACCGCTGGCCTCGGGTTGCCGGCCAGGGGGTGCCGGGCGGCAGGGATAGGCTGCCGCCGGTTGCTCCGGTGCTCACGGTGCCGCCAAAGCCCTTGTCGTCCAGGCGCAGCCGCTTGGCCATGTGCATTGGGGGCTGCAGCGGCGCTGGCAGGGGGCTGCGGCGTCCTGCTGCTCCCGCAGCATCGGGTGCGCTCCGCGCATCTGCCCTGGGAGGGAGGAGGGCAGGCTTGAGGCGCTCCAGGAGAAGGTCACTCTCAGCTCAGGTTCTGGGCTGGGGTGCAGCAACAAGACAGTGGGGCAGCGAGAGGCGTGCGGCGGCACATTGGAAACCACCCCCTGCCTTTCACATTATGTAGTCAACAGCTCTTCCTGATGACCTGCTGGCAATGCTTCATCTTAGCGTAAAGAGTACGCGAAAAAACCGGGGAGCGGGATGTCTCCTGGGGTGAAGGGGCCCTGCAGGAGCACCCAGGGGGATCAGCCCCCAGCTTCAGGGCGCCTTCCTCTTTTTGCCGTCGAGCAGGTGATCCCGGGCCGGCCTTGTTAAGCCACCTATCGTGGATTTACGATTCGAACTATGGTTTTGCAGCCGCAAGCATTGTGCGCCAACAGCGCCAGCGTTGTGTCAGCAGCGGCTGTCAGCAGCCTGCGCTTGGATGGCAAACCTGAACTTTACAGCTCAACGCAGGCCCTATGGCTTTGTGTTACACGGTTGGAAGCCCGGATACCCATCGCCACAGCCTTTTGAGACAACAGTACAGGGTCCCATCGAAGCAGAAGCCGTGCGCTTGCCTTCCGAGGGCTCCTCAGACGCTGCCTCAGCCGCCGCCGCAGCCAGCCGTGCAGCGCCGCCGCGCTGCGATCGCGATTCTGCAGCCTGCAGGGGGCAAAGGGGAAGAGCAGGCAAAGGACAGAGCTCAGAAAGGGGAGGCAGCAATTGTTGGCGGGCACGGCAAGGGTTCAAGCATTCCAACCATCAGTGCCAGGCCTCCAGCCAGCCTGGCAACTGGCCAGCGCCGCGTGACGACAACTAGGGACAGAAACGCTCACAAACTTGAGCACGGAGGTGTGCATGCCCAGCCGGCGCTCCTCGCTGCTGAAGTCCCCGGCGTAGTAGGCCTCCTCCGAGGGCCCCCTCCACTGTCGCCCCCGCCGCCGCAGCAGCCGCCGCCGGAATGCAGCGCAGCCAGGTGGCGGGCAGCATGCCGCCCCTGCAGGCGGAGCGGCGAGCCAAGAGCACTGGCTGGGCTGGGCCAGCAAGCTCGACGCGGAGCCCAACAGCAAGTGGCCCGGCTTGTTGTTGGGCGTGAAATCGGACGCCGGCATCGGCGAGTTGGTGCTGCAGGCCAGGGAGGCGGGCAGGCACGGCCCACCACATGGGGAAGCGCAGCAGGAAGAGCAGCGAGGTGGCCGCCAGCGCTGTTAGCCCCTGCCCCGGGGATTGAATTTGCAGGGGGAGGCAGGGGCGGCAGGATCAGCGCAGGAGCGTGTGACCCACATCCGACGAGCACTGCTGCGGCGCTGGCGGCCCCAGCACCAGGGCACTGGGCAGCGGACCGTTGGGCACGGCAGCAGAACATGCTGGTCGCGCTTGCGCCCCGCCGGCAGCGGCGGCTGCAGCGCCAGGGGGCAGCGGCGGCGGGCGGCCCCACCATTCCCAGGAAGCCCTGGCTCCAGTCGACGCTGCTGCCAGTGAAGAAGAGCGCCTGCAGCAGAATGGAGCCTGCGGGGCACAGACACAGCACGGGAGGAAAGCAGGCCCGTGAGCAGCGCGTGACTGCCGCAAGGGGGCGGGAGAGTGCCCGGGGTGGGGGCTGCTCTGCAGCGAACGCTGATGGCAGGAACGGGGCGGGAGCGATCCATCCGGGGCCCTCACCAGCGCTGCCGCCGGAGCCCACGATGCCGTTGACAGCGCCCTGCAGCAGGCGGCAGAGGCGGTGGCAACGCCACGGCGGCGACGAGCATCAGCGCGCTCCACCGTGAAAGAGCCGGCTGCGGTATGCAGCGCAGCGGGCTGTCGTGCAGACACGCACTTCAAAGCTGGAAGCCAAGAGGTTGCCCCAACCAGCGCACCAGGCCCCGCCGCGAGACAAACGGCACGATGCCAAAGGTGGCCCCTGCCGCCGCCGTGCCGCCCAGCGCCATGCCCGCCACAAGGGCCATCGAGCCCCCAGGCTGGCCCCCACGCGCGACAGGCCGCAGCAGCAGGCGGCGGCGCCGCTCTGCAGCAAGTAGAGCACCCACAGGCGGCCGGGCATGCCAAACCTGCGGGTGCGGCAGAAGGCTGCTTCAATAGAAAGGAAGAAAACCCTCTCAGATGGGTCCTCATCCCGATGCCCTGCCAGCCGCACAGAACCGCAGGGCTCTGCAGCCGCCAAGGCGAGATCCTCCAGAATGCCAGGAGCCAGCCAACCAGCACAGCCCAGCGCAGCGCAGGCCCACACCTAGTCTGTTGTAACCCACCTGCGTGCCGCGGTGTCCGACAGCCAGCCCCCGCTGGACGGCCAGCCAGGTTAGAGAGGCCAAAGGTGGCGGCCAGGGCGCCGGCGGCGGTTAGGGAGGTGTCAAAGGTGTCGTAAAAGTATTGCGCCAGGACTGTACACGAGGAAGGGGAGCAGGAAAGGAAGAATGAAGGATGAAAAGAAGATTCAGGGAGGGCACGGAAAACGCTGGCGGTGCTGGGCAGCAGGGAACGCAAGAGAGCCGGCGCTGCGCCTTCCCAGCCCTCGTCCTGGGCCCCGCTGCAGGCACGGCAGCGCACATGTAAAGCGCGTCCCCCAACCACAGCGACAAAAACAGCAAACAGCAGTGCAAACGCTGCCTCGCCGTTATTCATGGTCAGCTCCACTCCGTATGAGAAGCCATAGACCGCGGTGAGCAGCCAGGTGCGGTGGTTGCGCGCCGCCGCCCAGTACTCGCGCGGCGTTGGGCTGGGGCAGCTCCCGGCCGCCCGCATGGCGGCGTAGCTGCCACCTGGCAGGTCCTGGCCCCACACCAGCACCTGCAACGATGGGTGCAGCGAGAAGCGCAGCACTGTGGGTGGGTGGCGAGGGCTGACGGTGAGGCGGGGCAGGGCACGTGGTTTCCGGGTGATGGTTTGCGTGTGCGCTGCAACATGGTGCAAAGGGAGCAGGTGCGGGCGGGAAGCGGCTTAAAGGCCGCCATATGGATGCAGCATGCACAGGAGGAGCGGGCCCCAGTGCTTCTTGCTGGCGAGTGGCTCTAGCAAGCTCTGCCAGGCGGGATTGCAGGCCAATTGTGAACCCAAGCCCTCACCGCCATGCCAGCCAGCACTTGCAGCCACCCAACGATGATGTAGCAGCAGCGCCAGGCCACAAAGTCGGGCTGGGACCGGGCCAGGCCCTGTTGCGGAGGGGACGCGGTGCATTCAACTGTTGGTTGATGTCAGAGGGCGGCAGCAGGAAAGCGACGAGCACCCTAGCGGCGCCTTGGTGGCCCTGCGGCTAGGGAGGCTGGCCGGCATGCGCACCGACACCGCAGCCAGGAGCAGCGGGCGCCCCGCCTTTAAAGGTCTGCAGACCTGCAGACTCACCTGCAGCAGCAGCGGCATCAACAGCTGCACCATGCCCCCGCGGCGTTGCCCCAGCCAGCGGCCAGCGCATTTGCGGTGCCCACAATTCTGCGGGGCAGGCCAGGAAGGGGGGAACAAGGTTCCAGGGGTGGGGGATGCATTGGGGCAGTGCGGCATGCATCCTGGGCAGGCAAGAGCCAGCAAACACCCCCAGCTGACCGCTGACAGCGAGTTTTGCTGGCAGGAGCAACCATCGGTGCAGAACAGCCGCTGGCAAGCGAGAGCTGCAGAGCTGCAGCAGCCGCCGCTGCGGGCACATCGCACTGCGGGCGGGCATGCAGGTCAGGCTCAGGAGGCCAGCCAGTGGCCCGGCCCTCAGCATGCCAGTGCCCCCAGCCGCCTTGCCTGCCGTTGAACATGACCGAGCACCAAAACTGGCAGGCCACGAAAGAGCCCAGCGAGCTGCCGATGAAGAGACGGGCGGCAATGAAGCCCGCGGGGTTTGCTACCGCGGCCATGCCTGGCAGGGAACGGGAGGCAGGAGCAGCGGCGCTCGCGGCGTGCAGCGAGGGCCTTGCCCCTGGCCTTGCCAAGAAGGGCGGGGCTGCCTTTGCAGCAAGCTTCTGAGCAGTCCACCCAGCACGCAGGCTGCGCGGCAGCCTCACCAAACGTGGCGGCAGCGGTGAGGAGCTGGGTCGTGGCGGCGGCGGCGCGGGGCCCCCAGCGGTCGCAGGCACCCCCATCAGGACTCGCGCCACTGCTCAGGGAATCAAGCAAGCAACAGAAAGGGCCACATGATGTGAACACAGGAGTCGCTCTCTTTGTGCGGAAGGGGGTTTGGCAACAGCGCTGTGTGAAAGCGGTCGCAGCGAGGCTCACAAATGGTGCCGCTGACGGCGGCGATGCCGGCGGCGGACGCTTGGGCCTTGCTGAGATCGAGGTCGTCCCTGATGACAGGCAGCAGCGGCGCAGCAACAAACGTGACTGCAGGGAGGAAAGGGAGGGGAGGAGGCTGAACGGCAGGGTGGTGTACAGGGTGTAGCGTTGGACCGGAGAGCACGCATGCCAGCTGCTGGGGATTGCACCAGCTGCAGGGGACTTTAGCTGCAGACAAGGGTCTGCAAGAATGACAGCATGCTGAGGTGGGAGAGCTTGTGGCAGGGCCAGGCGACGCTTGCGACACTCTCACCAAACATGGCCACAAAGTGGGTCAGCCAAGCCAGGTGGAAGGAGCGCATGTGCGGCGGAGCCCAGCTGAGCAGCCGAAGCTGGCAAGCTTTGTGTTCAGAGTCCAGCGGCAGCCCTGTGCGTGCTTCCTGCAGCAGGCTGCGCACGCCGCAGTGGCAGGCCGCTGTTGACGGCGGCCCGTCGGCGGCGCAGGCTCCTGCGTGGCGGTGGAAGCTGGGCGAGGCGGCGGTTTCGTCTGCAGCATGCGCCACGAGCCCCATGTCTCTGGCGCATATGCAAGCTGGCTTCAGGTTCTCAACACCTCAGCCGCATCATGCGCAGTGTCGGCGAGCAAGGTCCACTGATAACGCTGCGCCAGGTGGGCCCAGCCAAGCGCATGATGTTGGCAAACGGCCAAATCAAAGAAAAGCTACGGAACAGGCGAAGGGCTCATCACGTGCCCAGCCAGCGGGCACGAGATGGCACCCATTGCATCTCATCATGATGTGCAAGCGTCCCTCACCCTCCTGCCAGCTGATATACCACTTCATTTCTGCTCCAATCCTTTTGACATTGACAGAGTCAGAGGGGGTTGGGTTTACAGAGGTATTGCTCAGTTCAAGCGAGTACACTCCAGCAATCAGAGTGGGAGTGCTGCAAGGGGTTTCAGCGGGCCGGCCCACACAGAAAAGTCGAGGGTTAAATACAGCGGAGGGCAGCGGCAGCAGCAGAGAGCGCTCCTGTCGTATGGGAGGGCGAAGCAAGGAAATAAAATCACAGGTTTGGGCGGTTTGGCAGGGGCCGGGGATAAAGGGGGATGGGCTGGGGAAGGCAGGGGGCAGAGCGGGGCTAAGTGCTAAAACTAAAGAACGGCAGTTGGTTGTGGGGCGGGGGTGCGGCGTGGACGCGGGCGCAGACGCGGGGCACAAACGCAGCAGTCAAGTGTTATCATTGGCAATGGAATGAACACAAGGGCAGCTGCAGCAGAGCGTCAGCCCAGCGGGGTGGCTCAGCAGCCGCCAGCGAGGCGGGTCAAGAGGTGCGGAGGGCAGTGCGGAGAAGATCGTTGCATTCGCTGAGGTCGCAGGCAAACGAGGTGCTGCAGCCATCAAGCCAAGGAGCCAGGGCGGGAGGGGAAGGGTGGCGTCGGGCTGCCAGCGCCCTGGTGCCGGCTCAGACGTTGTTGGTGGTGGGGGCCGCCTGGGTGAGGTCGGCAGACAGCTTGGACAGCTGCTCCTTGAAGCCGCGGTTGGAGCGAGACTCGGAGGCCCAGGCCATGACAGCACGGTGGAGGCCCTGCTCCCTCTCAGCGGGGGTGTAGTCGCGGCTGCAGGCGGGGGACGAAGGGTGGTGGGGGGGCAGGCAGGTTCAAAACCCAGCGTACAAGCAAGCTATTTGGTATCCTACTGCAGACAGAAAACTTCCGGGCAAGCCAGCACGCATGCATGCAAGTGCAGGCAGGGCAGGTTGGCTGGCAGCGCGGTCTCCACGCTGGCAGGGGCCCCACCTGTAGTAGTCCTCCTCGGTGATGTCGGGGTTGCCGCGGGTGAACATGCCGCCCCACATGGGGAAGTGGATGGTCACGAGCAGCGCGGTGACAGCCAGGATCATGACTCTGCACCGGGCGGGAACCGTGACATCGCGGCGTGAACACTTTGGAAGCTCAACATCAGGGCGCGGCGCGGCACCTGAAAACTGAGACCCAACCAACCCTGGAACACGCAAGCCAGGCAAGAAGAGGCGGCGCTCACCCCATCCACTTGAAGCCCTCGGCCACCGTCATGTTGACGCCCGTGAAGAAGATGGCCTGGGTGACGGCGGAGCCCACGTTGCCGCCCGCGCCGATGAGGCCGGTGGCCACGCCCAGGCCGCGGCGGGTGATGAAGGGGGCGATGCCGTAGGAGGCGCCGCAGGCCATGGGCACAAAGATGGACCAGAAGACGACGACCATCATGGTCAGGCCCAGGGAGTGATCAACGTAGTACATGAGGATGGAGCACACGCCGCCTGCAACGGGAAACAGATGCACAGGGCAGGAGGTGAGACTGCCAGGCAGGATGCTTGGCCCGACGCCCCTCTGCCCATGCCACTGCTCCATGCCCGGCGGCTGCAGAGCGGCTCCAGAGCGGCGGCAGCCGGGGCTCACCCAGGCTCTGCACGATCCACAGCGTCCAGATGCGGCCCCGCATCCCAAAGCGGCGGGCCACGATGTCCGAAGCAAGGCCTCCCAGGGCGCGTGCAAACAGGTTGGACAGGCCAAACACGGCGCCCAGCACGCCTGCGGAGAAAGGGGGGTTGCAGCAGCGGCAGCCCGGTGAGCAAGCACGCTTGCTGGGACACCCACGCCAGGCTCGCCAGCACAGCGGCAAGAGGGAGAGCCCACGCGATGCAACAGGCCCGCGCAGCGTGGAGCGCCCAGCCCACCTGCGGTGTGAAGGTCCATGTCAAACTGGTCGTAGAGGTAGGGGCCGATGTTGTTGTCCACAGTCAGCTCCACACCGAAGCAGTAGCCGTAGCTCAGCAGCATAACCCAGGTGCTGCGGGGGAAGAAAGGAAAGACAGGAAGGGGAGGTAAGGAGGTGAGAGGCCATGCAGCGCGCTGGGAAGTCGCCAGACCAGGTGCTGTGTGCGCGGTGGGCTGCATGCATGCAGCCGGGGAGCGCGCTGCGGCGCACCGGTAGTTCTTCACCGCCGCCAGCATCTCCATGTGGGTCTTGGCCTTATCCTTCTTGCCCGCCTTGCGCAGCGCAGAGTAGTTGCCTGCAGGGGGAAAGGGAGGGGAGGGGCACGTGTCGAGCCAGAGAGGGGGGGGACAGGATGGCGGGCGGGGGCCGGGTACATGCAGAGGCGGTCGAGGTTGCAAACGCAAACCGGCGAGTTCTGACAGGGCAGAGAGATGCCTGGGCACGCCTCCCCTTGCAGCCGCCCTGCCGTGGGTTCACTACACCCCTCCTCCTCCCCCTCTTGGGGGCCCTCACCGTCGGGCAGATCCTGACCGAAGACCAGCACGGCGAGACCGATCAGGACCTGGCACCAGCCGGGATGAAGTACGCCACGCGCCAGGCCACAAAGTTGGGGTGCAGCTTCTCCAGTCCCGACAGGATGTAGGGCATGATGAGGTGGGTCAGGCCGGCGCCCATGTTGCCCCAGCCCGCAGCCACGGCGTTGGCGGTTCCCACAATCTTGGCGGTGAACATGACGGAGCACCTGGGGAGGCGGAAAGGGGGTGCAGGGGCGGACAGGGTCGAGGGGAAGGCCCTCAAAGCACATGCGGGGCTGGGCGCAGACGAGCAGCTGCTGCCAACGGGGCAGCCGACGCGCCGAATGAACGGCCTGTCCCAGGGGCAGCAGGCGCGGAGGAGGTGGAACTGCAGGTCCCAGCAGCCCACCAGAACTGGCAGGCCACGAAGGTGGCCAGCGAGAAGCCGATGAGCATGCGGCAGGCGATGAAGCCGGCAGAGTTGCTGACGGCGGCGATGCCGAAGGTGGCGGAGGCGGTGAGCAGTTGCAGCACGCCGTGGCCGTAGCGTGGGCCGTACGAGTCGCACACTGCAGCCAAAGGGTTGGTGCAGGGACGTGTGTTCAGAGAGTGGTGGTGGCGCAGCCGGGCAGGGGGCAGGCACGTCAGAGCAGCGATCAAACAGGCAAGGGGGTGGCTGGGGCCAGAGACAAGGGTTGCGGCACGGGGCGGCGGAGGCCGCACCCGCGCCCAGCAGGATGCGGGAGAAGACGGCGCCGGTGACGGAGGCGATGGAGGCGCCACCGATGTCCTGCTTGGTCAGGTCGAGGTCGTCGCTGCAGGGGGCCAACGGAGGGTGCGGGCAAGCGGGCAGACAGTGGGCAAACGCCAGGAACCGCAGCTGGCGGGTCGTGACCGGTCCAGGGGCCATGTGGCTGGGCAGTTGCGGCACGGACACCCGCGCAGCGAGCTGAGCAGTGCAAGGAGAGATGTTTGGCGGAGGTGGTGCGGCGCTCACCGGATGACGGGCATCATGGGGGCGGCAAAGGTGGCGAAGAAGGCAAGCATGAAGGAGAGCCAGTTGAGGTGGAAGCAGAGGTGGTGGGGAAGCCAAAGGACCAGATCTTGAGCACCTTGGACCTTCAGGGAAGAGAAACACAGGGGGAGGCAGGAGGAGTGAGCGGCGGCGGAGGGTGACCAGCAGCGACAAGGGCTAGGGCGCGGCGCTGCTCCCCGCAGGCGGGAAGCTGCGAGCGAGCCAGCTGGCGGGCGCAGCTCACTTGTTCTCGCTGTCCACGGGCACGCTGAAGCGCGGCACATCATCGTCGGAACTGTTGTCGGTGAACTTGCCGGAGACCTTGGGCTGCGGCACCCCGTGGGCGCTGTCGTCTGCCATGGCTGCTTGGGGCGGCGGCGAGGGCTGTGCTGCAGCGGCACGGGGGCGGGGGCGAGGCGGGTGAGTCGGGTGGCACGGGGGTGGCGGGGTGCAGGGGCGTGCGGCTGCCTGTACCATCCCTGACCCATCCCGGGCGCAACAGTGCCCAGCGAGTGCGGGGTCGGGGGAAGGGGCAGCGGTGGGCTGGGCTGGGAGGGGCAGTGGGCACAGGCAGGCAGGCAGGCAGGCAGGCTGCGCACGGCAGCTGCAGAGGGGCCCTGCAGCACGTGGGCCGTGCCGCTGCGCGCACGGCGTTGCACAAACAAGCAAGGTTGTGGCGGCAGTGCAGCACCTGAGAGGCCTGGAGCAAGAGACTTGAAGAGGGAAGCTGGCGGACTTCGGCTATGCCACGCCCACAACACAAGGAGAAAAGATGGGGCAAGGCATGTACCCAGGTTATCAAGGCACAAATCGGGCCCAGAGTTGCTGGCCCCGAGGCGGGCGAGTGCTGAGCAGGACAACCAGCTCGGGTCCACTCTGGCAACTCAGAGCTGTCGTGACCCCTCACTCTGCGCACTCTGCCCCCACCCTTTGGTCCCTGATGCAGTTTAGAAGAGGGCTGTTGCCCTCTAATTCCCTACTTCCTCTTGCAGACGCGGCCTCGCGCGACGCCCGCACCTTTCACAAAGCCCTTGCCGCTGCTACTGCACGTCATGCTGCGCACCACCGTGTTCCTTGCCCTGCTGGGCCTTTGCAGCTTTGCAGCGGCCGATGACTCCACGCAGAGTGAGCAGCAGGGACTGCCGTCATGCCCGCCGCTCAATACTTGTCGCTGGCAGCTGCGCCATCGTCTGGCCCTGCTGCCAGGCCCAGCAGCTGTGTCTGAGAGCCAGGGGGCGGCTGGAACCCGCTGGCCCACCGCCACGGCCTAGCCAGCAGCCCTTGTCGCTGCCTGGGGTGTCTCGTCGACGCAGCTCTCGGCTCCGCACTCTGCTGACCCCTCAACCGCTTCCTGCTGCTCCCTGTCTGCAGCCTATGCCAGCCTGCAGCCCTACACCTACACCGTCGACCTCAGCTATGTGCTCAACGGCGTCGCCGCCGACCCCGCGCCCTGCACCAACCCCAACTCCGCCACCTCCGACTGCCTGCCCCAGGTACGAAGGAAGCCCAGCTGCAGCCCGCTCAGACATGCCTGCCTGCTTGCTGCGCCGGTGCCCCGCCCCCTGTACAGGCCAGCTCCAGCGCCTCAGCACCCTCTGCCTCACCCCCGCCGCGCTCGCCCCACGCTTGTCCCACGCTTGCCCTGCTGTCCCGCCCCGCGCCCCCTCCCCTGCCCTCCATCTCCGCTGCTCGCCTGTCCGCCGCCCCCGCCTTCTCCCCCTCATGGCCTGCCGCCACCACCTGCCACCCACCCCTCCCCTGCCTCCCTGCCCTGCAGGTGTCTGTGACTGACAAGGACCAGGTGGTGGTCAGCTACTCGGGCCCCGCCACCGCCGGCAACACCGTCAGCATCATGTGGTGCTTCTCCAACTACTCATCGACCGACCGCCCCTGGCGCAAGCCCAAGGCCATCATCTCCGAGGACAGCCAGTGCAACGTGAAGAAGCCGGTGGCCAGCGGCCTGCCCACCGGCCAGGGCTCCTACACCTGGACCCCCGGTGAGGCAGCGGCGGCCGCAGCTGCGCAGCCGGCCCGCGGCAAGCCCCCCGCCTTGCTCGCCGGCGCCGCTTGCTTCCATGGTGCTGCCGGGAGGGCAGCCCGGTTGTGGCAACAGCTGCACCCCTGCTGCTCCCACCATCCGACCCACCAGCCTTCCAACCCCCACTCAACCTTTGCTGCTTCCCCTCTTGTCTCCCCGCCCCCATGCAGGCCCCAACACCGCCCCCTCCACCTACTTCTTCCAGGTGCTCGAGGTGGTGGCCGGCTCCGACCCCACCACCTACGCCGCCGCCGGCCGCTCAACCGGCTTCTTCCAGGTGTGTATCTGGGGGGTAGTCAGGGGATGGGGGAAGCAGGCTCCTGCCTGCACGCGCGCTTAGTGGTCAGTGTGGTGTGTCTGGCGGACGCGTGTGTGTCGAGAGGAAGGGGTGCGGAGGGTGCTTGGCTGTCGTCGATGTTTGTTCAGCTGTTCAGCTGTTGCAAGCCGCATACGGCAGCCTCTGCACACAGCTGGCCGAGCCGGGGCCCAGTGGCTGCCATGGTGTTGTCATTTCTTTACCCTCCGGTCCGCCCTGCCCTCCCCGTCGCAGATCATCCCCATCGACGACCGCCCTGGCTGGATGCTGGCGCTGGTGGGCGTGTTCTGCGCTGTTGGGCCCGTCACCTTGGCTGGCTTCTTTTACGTGGAGAAGGTAATGAAGAAGCGGGCGTGAAGCTGTGTTGCTGTGGACCATGCAGTCGCGGTTCAGTTGCGCATGCTGATGTCGTCCTGCACGGTGGCGGAGGCAGAAGTTCTTCGTGCCCACCTTGCCCCGCCGCCTATCTTCCCCGCTCGGCTGAGGCCTTCCATCCTCAGCGCCGCTGTCCCCCGGCAGCGGCGACACGTATCACTTTTAGCTTCGCTCGTCTGCCCCCTCCCCCTGCCCTCCTGTCGTTCATTACTTGGCCCCCGCTACCTTCAGCACCTCCTCACCTCGACCCCCTGCTATTTCGTTGTTGCTGCCGTAGCTGTACACTAGTACCCCCTCGCTTGCTTGTCCCCCTGACGCCTGGCAGCGCTTGCATCCCTCCCTCGAGCCGGTGCGTCTGCCGGCCGGGCACCAAACCCAATGCCCCTCTTGCTGTTTCTGTTTCACAACCCAACAGCCCCCTGTTACACTGGTTTCCTTGACCGCTTCACTGTGTAACTCTGAGAACTCCTGCTCGGCAAGCAAAGTGGCACAGGGACTATCTTGATGGCACGACCTTGCCGCAGTCAGCCAGTACGGGCAGACCGGGCGCCTGCCAGGGCCTGCCGGCCTCTCCTGTAAATCCTGCCTTGGACACACTGCAAACCCCTCTGGCCTGGACCCGCGTGTTTCCAATGCCTCCAAGGGCTGTGACGCTCCTGTTCCTGGTCCTCAGTGCGGCCGGCTGGCTGTCGGCGGCCGCCCAGGGAGGGCTTGGGCGAGGTGAGCAACCTTGACCGCCCTCTGCCAGCGGCCCCACAGCTCGAGGGTGGGTGGGGGGACGTCAAGCTCAAACCCCGCCAATTGGTGGGGATGACTTCCATCTCTTCCCTGCCAAGGCTCTACCTCACCTCACCCGCGTGTCGGCCAAGCCGTCTCCCCTGCCTGCCTGCCTGCCCTAACAGGCCTGGCGAGCCTGCCCTCCCGACTCCCGTCCCAGAGGCAATGGGACCTATGGGCGGCGCTGCGGTCCACCCGGCCTGCCCCAACCCCGTGCAGTGCTTGCTGGCGCCCTGCGCTGTGCAAGGGTGTGCTGCTGGCGAGCGCTGCGTGAATGACTACTGCAGCGGCAGCTGCCGGGCTGTGTGCGTCGCCGTAGGCGCTCCAAACGCCGAGGACTGATCAACCCCGCCTTGCTGCCCTGCCTGCCTCCCAGACCACACAATCAATGTCAGTGCTGCTTACATGCGGCGGGCTACCGCTTGGTTTGGCAAAGGATACAGGGTTTGGGCAGGAGCCAGTTCCAGCCACACAAGAAGAGTGGCTGCAGTGTACCAGGGGCACGGCAGAGGGGTGCGGCTTTCTTTCAGAACGCGCAAACAACAAGTGATGAGTATTGAGCAGGGAGGGTGGCGGTGCAGCTACTTTGCAGTCCCAAAAGGGCTGAACTTCTATCAGGATGAGGTATGAAAGTTGGAATGTCAGAGCAAAGCGTTCGAACTGAGAGCTGCCCCAAGGCGGGGCGACGAGGCGGCAAAACAAAATGAGTACCTCAACAAAAGGATATTGAAGAAGCTCTCTACGGCTGAAGATCAAGCGTGGAAGGCGCGACAGACATCGACAGCGCAACTGCTCAGAACTGGATGCAGGCCTCTTGCTTGTAGCCCAGCTTCTCCAGGTTGGGCAGGCAGGCAAACTTGATCATGGGGGCGGGCCGCACAGGCAGCAGATCGTGTCGTCACCGGCTGCAGGCGGGGTGAATGGCGGGGTGGGAGGGTGAGGCATGGGCACGGCCCGCGGCACAAGACGGCCGCAATCCGTGACGCTGGGCCTTCCTCAGCTTGAACCCAGAGCAGAGGGCAGCTCCGAGTAACGACTGGCGACCCCTGCCACCAGCCAAGCCTCCTCACCTGGGAACAGGTGCTCCTTCACCATCTCCTCGCTCACAAAGCCGGTGCTGTATCGCCAGTCGGGAAGCCATCCGCCTTGTCCACTGCAGGCAGGATCCCAGGGCGGGCAGCAAGGGGCCAGCTTTGAGTGGTCAGGTGGGGAGAGGGCAGGCCTGGGCAGCGCCCGCTTGCCCGCTTCACAGCCCAGGCCCCTTCACGCAGCGGGCACCAGCCTCGCGGCGCCAGCAAGGCTGCCACAGTGCGCGCAGAGGCTGGCGGCGCAGGCTCACCCGTGTACCACACGCGGAAGTTGGGGTGCGCGGCGGCCAGCGCATCCAGCTCCTCCCGCAGCAAGATGTCGTCGGGCGAGACGTTGGCGTACAGCAGCGACAGCTCGGTCCTGTCCTGCGGGTCCTTCACCACCGCCTGGATCACCTGCGGCACAGCGGGCACAGTGCAGAGGAAGAGTTGTGTTGAGTGTGCTGCATACATGTGTGTCAGGGAGATTGGCGCGGGTGTGAAGCGAGGTGCAGGGCGGGTGTTGGGTGGAGTAGGGGCAGGGCCACAGGTGCTTTCTGCAGAACTTGGCGTAGGAAGGTCGCACCTGATACATCGGGGTGATGCCGGTGCCGCCCGCAATCATGGAAATGCGGCGGACCGAGTGCGGCTCGCCGTTGAGCGTATACCTGCACGATGGGGTGGAGGGGTGGGGATGGGGGTGCACAATCGGTGAGCAGGACAGCGGTCAACAACCAGAGAGGTGAATCCAGAGAGGTGAACGGCAGCGCCTGGACACGCAGAAGCTGGTGCCCCCAGCCATGGCACATCCGCTTCGGCGGAACGCCCCGGCAAAGGCAGCTGTGCGGGCAGCGCTGCCGTCCCGCACCTGCCGCTCCCCGTGTAGTGCACGTGCCCCAAGGGCCCCTTGGCCTCGATGGTGTCTCCGATGGCCAGGGACTCCAGGTGTTGGCTCATCTTGCCTGTTGCACATCGACAAAAGGGGGAGGTGCTCTGCGGCTGAGCCAGGCAGGGGGTGCGCAGCAAGGCAAGCGCCAGGCTGCGGCGCTTCAACACGCAGTGGCCAGGCGCGGCAACTGGGCGCCGCGGCGGCTGGCGCTGCACGCGCAAAGAGCGGCGGCGCCAGGCGGGGGCCTGCTCACCGCCGTCTGGGAAGCGCGGGTGCTGGTTGGCAAAGTAGATCTTGACCACCAGCTCAAAGTAGCCGAGCGCGTCGTCCTGGGACGAGGGCGTGTAGGCCCTCATCACCAGCTCCCCGCCAATCCTGGGGGTAGCAGAGCAGGGTGGCAGGGGATGAGAGGTGGACAAAAAACGGAGCAGGGTTTCGGGACGGCAGCCAAGGGGCAGGGAGGGGGCACAGCAGCAGGGGGCAAGGGGGAGCAGAGGCGACGCTGCAAGGGCAATCCGCGGCCTGCAGCCGGACGCACACAAGCGTCTGGCGCGGCAGCTTGCGATACTGCGGCGAGTACTGCCACAAGTAGAAGCACCAGCGGTTCACCACTCACTTGGCATACAGGAAGATGTGTTTGCCCACGGGCAGGCCGAAGCGGTGCTGCGGCGACTGCAGCGCGAAGCGGAAGCGGCGCACGTTGTGGCTTAGCGCCTCCTTCTCTATCAGGGTGAAGGCCTGGCGCTTGCGTGGGTCCAGCGCCACGGGGGGCTCCCCCGGCGCCGCAGCGGGCAGCGCGCCGGCGGCGGCCGCCGCGGGCGCCGCCGCCGTCTGCTGCTGCGCGGGCGTGGGGGAGGCGTCACGGCGGCTGCCGGCGCCGCCGCTTGTGCGCCCTCCTCCGCCACATCACCGATGTAGTAATCCAGCAGCATCTTCTTGGCCTTGGCGGAGTGGATGGCGTTGAACTCGTCGGTGGCGTCGGTGCCCGCCACGAGCAGGATGGAATCGGCGCCGCCTGCAGCGAGATGGGCGACGGGCCGCACAGCGTGGTCAGGCACAGCAGAAGGGGCGTGCAAGGGAGACAGCGGAAGGCCGGCGGAGTGCTGCCAGGGAAGCGAGCCACCGTAAGCAAAGGCAACAGCCAGGGGGAAACCGGAAAGAGGCGCGCGCGCGGCTGACGCCAAACGGGCCAGAGGAGAAGAGAAGCAGGAGAAGCGCACCGGGGTGCTCCTTGAGGAAGGGGGTGGCGTCATACACCTTGCCGTCCACCACGAACCAGGCGCTGTCCATGCTCGTGTGCTGCTCCACCTCCGCCCAGGTGAACGTGCGGGCGCCGGAAGCGGGGGCCGGAGGGGCCGAAACCTGCGGAGCAAGCGGGGGGCACACGATTCGCAAGGAGCCCTCGTTCCCGCTGCCACGCACCCCATGCGGTCTCAGCGGAGGAGCGCAAAGAAGCATGCACTGCTTCTTTGTGAAGCAGCTCCGCGGCTGTGCATCCGAGGGCGCCCGCCGACGGACTCACCACAGCCGCCGCCGCCTTTGCGTCGGCCTCCTCGGCGCGGTTCATCCAGCCGCCCACGGTGGGTCCCGCGATTGTGGGGTGCTCAAACTGCAGCGCAAAGCCGCCGGCGCTCGTCTGGCGGGTGTGGATCTTGACGCGGTAGCAGCAGTTGTTCATCATGCCCATCACATTCCTGCGGGCCAGCAAAAGAAAGAAAGCAGAGTCAAAGGATAAAGAAGCAGAAGGGGAGGGCGATGGGAGCAAAATGGGCGGGGGAAGCAAGCACCGAGCTACACAAGCAGACTTGCAGCAGCCGAGGAGTTGCAGAGGGCTGCGGCTGCAGGCTGCCGCCGCAGGCGGGGCCGCACCAGGTGAAGGTGTTTGGCTGGGTGTTCATGTGGGAGTCCCAGGCGCGGCAGATGACCTCGGGCGTGGCCAGTAGCTCCGCTGCAGAAACGAAAGATTGGGGGGGGGAAAGGAAGGGAGCGGGGGAGGGAAGTGTGTGAGTGTGTGTGGGGCGGGGGGGGTTGGGGGTTGGGGGGTTCAGAAGAGCCTGCAGGGGAGTGCTTGGCATCCAGACACAGAAGAGCGTCAGCCCCTGCCTGTATCAGGCAGCGCCCAGCGGAGCTCAGGCAGCAGGGGGTACCTCAGGTACCATGTGGCAACAAGCCGGGCAACCTTTTGCTGACCCCCCAAGGCTCACCGATGGGCACATCCAGCTTCCACCACACCCACGCCCAATGCTTGCCGTAGGGGGTGGGGTCGGTGCTGTGCGTCACCTCCGCCAGCCGCCAGCTCTTGCCGTCGTCCAGGCTCACCTCGCAGCGGATGATCTTGTTGCCGTTGCCTGCGGGAGGTGCAGGCACCCGGCTGTGCGTCAAAAGGCAGCAAGGCGTGGATGGCTGGGTTGAGGCAGCGAGGCTCGAAGCTGAGAGCCGTGCTTGCTGCCTACCCCGTCCTCAGCGCCCGGGCTGCCCCACACACGCACTCCCTCTTCCCCCCCAGGTAGCCCCGGCGGGTGCGGCAGAGTGCAGCCTGCTGCCTGCCAACTCCCAGCCAGCTTCTCTCACCCCCCTCCCTCCCTCCCTCCCCCTCCCGCAGCGCACCGCAGTAAGCGTAGCCGCGCACGGGGTAGGTGCCCGCCGCCAGCGGCACCACCTCCTCGTGCGCGGGGTAGCCGATGGCGGACTGGACGTTGAGGTCGTTGATGATGAAGTCAGGCTTGTACCACCAGCCTGGGGCAGTACAGGGAGCGGTACGGAGGGGGCACTGATCGGCACACGCACTTGGCAGCCGCACCAGCCGCCAGGCGGGGCCGAGCCACGGCACGCTCGCCGCACACCAAACCACAAACCGAGCAAGAGCAAGCCCGGCACGAGCGACAACAACAACACCAGGCAAGGCAGTGAGGCTTTGCACAGGCTCACCCTCCTCGTTGGCCAGCTTCTCGTCCACGTGGGACGGCAGCACCCGGTTGTCGTGGAAGTGGTAGTAGTTCTGGCTCTCGGTCTCGGCCACAGTGATCTCCTCCAGCCACTTGATCATGCGCCCGCCGATGAAGCCGGGGATGATGAGGCTGCAGGAGGAGAAGGCGGGGGGGGCGAGGAGTGGGCAAAGGCGGGGGAAAGCGACGACTCGGCAGGCGGGGCGGGGCGGAGGCCCTCCTGCCAGCCAGGCAGAGAGCCAGCCTGCAGCGACATATGGCACGCGCGCGATGCTTTGAGCTGCCGCCGCACCGCAGCGGGTAGCCGTGGTCAGGTGTGAGCAGGCGACCGTTCTGCTTGTAGGCGAGGATGACGTCGCTGGCGGGGTCCATGGCTTTGACCTGCAAGAAAGAGCAGTTTGCGCAGCGGGTCAGGACTCAACACAAAATACGAGCTATTTTTACAGGAGAGAGAAGCAGTCCAAACAAGCTGGTCCGGCAGTGAAGCGAAGCCAATGCAGCTCACCCAAGTGATGGAGGTGCCGTAGGAGCCGTCGTCGCCCTTGGGCAGCCTCGCCTGCGGATGCCGGAACAGGAGGGTGGGGCGTTTGTTTGATTGCGAGTGAGCCGGAACAATGCGGCGGATGCCGGTTGTGATAGGGAGGAGGGCCAGGGCAGGCGGCGTTGTAGCCGAGGCCCCAAACCAGTTGCCCTTGCTTCAAGACGGAGCAGCAGCTAATCATAGCGGCAGCCCAACAGCAGCGGCGGCACGCTTTCAGCAGCAGCGTCACCGGCGCACCCTTGGGCCCGCGGAACCACACGTGGCGTGCCCCCTCCGCCATGCTCTTCACGCCGCAGCGGGCGAGCACGTCGGAGAGGCGCACGCCGGTCCAGGTGGAGCAGGAGGTGCCGGCGGGACCCCAGTTGAAGCCGATCGTCTGCTTCACCATGTTCTCCTCCTTGCGGCGGTTGCCTGGGGGCGAGCAACAACAATGAGGAGGCGGGGAAGGTGAGGGGCCGGCGGGGGCAGGGCATGGGGCAGGCCACTCGGAAACAGCATGGACAGCAGATGTGCGCTGCAAGCAAGCGCCGGTCGAGACGAGGAGAGCGCGAGGGCCGGCCAGCGGCGCTGCCGAGCGGCGGGGGAGACCCACCGGCGCAGGTGAGGGTGCAGGTGACGTCCACCGAGGGCATGGCCAACAGATCATCCATGGTGAACTCGGTGGGGGTGGACACCAAGCCTGCAGAAGGCAGCACAGGCAGGACGGGGCGCAGAGCAGCGGGTCGGGATCTCGGAACAAAGGTAGGCTTGGCAGGAAAGCGGGAGGGCTGGGAGAGGCCGGCTCGCCACAACTTGTTGCAGGAATGCCGGGAGGGATACAAGTAAGCAGCAGGGTGGGGAGCGCCGAGCGGCCTGCGGGCGCCTCCGCGGCAAGTGGCAGGCAGCACAGCGGCACAGCGGCAGCGCACCGTTGACCGCCAGGCGGTGCTGCTCCCACTGGATGCGCGGCACGGCGCCGTGGTTGCGCACATAGTGCAGGGACGGGGAGTGATGTAGGACTCAAACAGGCGGGCCGGCTTGGGCTCCACGTTGAACGGGTGGCGCCCGTCAGCCGGATCAGGTCTGGGTGGCTGGTCAGGGGCAGTGGGGAAGGGTGCAGGGGTGATGTTTGGATAGAAGCCCTGCCGCCATACGAGCGAGACGAGACGGCATCTGCCGGACCAACGTGCGGCGCGGCCCCGGCATGGCGACCGTGCTAAGTGCCAGGCGTCAGCGTGCGGCGCGGCCCCGGCATGGCGACCGTGCTAAGTGCCAGGCGTCAGCGTGCGGCGGCAGCGCGGCGGCAGGAGGTTGCTGTCGTGCTCGCAGGCCGGTAGGCGGCGCTCAGAAGAAGCAAACGGGTGCTGCAGCCAGGCTTCCCTGCAGCGGGGTGCTCACCGGGGGATCCACTCGTCCTTGGTGCCTTTGTCCAGCTCCAACACCTCTGTGACGGGCAGGTGGAGCTTGTACTCCTCGCTGCCTGGCTCCAGAGGGGGCTCATCCGGCGGGGGGCCGCACACCCCGCTCCCGCCCGGCGCCGAGCCGTTTGCTGCTGCTGGCAGGTGGCCATTTGCCTTGATGGCCGCTGCTGCGTTGTGGCTGCCGTGGGCAGAGTCCTCGCCCGCCAGGAGCACGGTCATGGTGGGGGCAGGCAGGAGTGCGTGTGCGCTGCCAGAGGTCTGCTGCCCAGCCTGGGGGAAGGGCGGGCTATTCATCGCATTGCGCCCCTGTAATCCCTTTTACCCCAGGCGTCGAGAGGGCCAGAGGCGCTGAGACGACGGGCCGCCCGGCGGGGGTACCGGTGCCCCTGCCAGCGAGGCGACAGAGTCGGAGGGGGCAGCTCTCCAGGCCTGGGGGCAGCATCCCACTCTTCCTGCATCCGCACCCTCGCACGATCGATTGTTGTTAAACCTGGATTAACCGTTCTACAGGGGGCCCGTCGGTTCGCAGCACTTTGCAACTCGGTCGTCCCGGCACTCACCCTCCAACAGGTATGCTCAAAAGGTGCCAAGACTTTATTGAAATGTAGTCCGGGCTGCATGGCACGTAAAATCGCTGAAGCAGGGCACGGGAGTTGTCGTTGCATTGCTGAGTTGAGCGCGAGAGCTCGGTTGGGTGGTCAGCCCCCTGGGGCTCCTATCGGTCTAAATACATCTAGTGCTGCGCTGTATAAGTTTGTAGCTCACGACCAGCTACCAACGACGCTGAGCAAGCGGCTGCTGATGCTGGCCCCTGCCGCCGCCGCCGCCGCCCTTGCAGACCGTCCCTCGAGCCCCAGTCCGCGCAGCAGGCAGCACAGCCATGCGCACCACCATTGCAGTGCCAGCGCAGGCCCCTGCCTGCACAGGCCGCAGGCTCACAGCCCGCCGCGCCGCTCCCCAGGTTTCGCGCCGGTTGGTGTCAGCGCGTGCCGTGGAGGCCGCCGGGGCCGAGGTGCCGCCGCTCAGCGATGAGGTTGCTGCCAAGCTGGCAGAGCTAGGCATCGACTTTGAACGCAGCGGCCTCAAGTACCTGCCCAACGAGGCGCGGGTGGGTGCTGATGATGCTCGTTTTGGCCCCCCAGCAGGCTGCTTGATTTCGCCTCCTGCCAGGCCAGGCAACCGTGCGTGCCTCGCTGCTCTCTGGGTGCCTGCACTCACCCGCTCTGCTTGTCGCACAGTCGGTCGCTTGCCATCACTCTCCCTCGGCTTTCTTCCCCTGCAGATGCGCGCCCTGGACCGCAAGTCCGCCAAGTTTGAGAAGACCAAGAACGAGAAGTGCGGCAGCCACATGTGGGAGGACGTGACACAGCTGGCGCAGCTCATCCGGTGCGCACCGCCGCCCGCCCGCCACTGCTTCCCTCCATCGCCGGCTGACACGCGGCTGCCGAGATTGCTTGTGGAAAGCTCCTCGCTGCCGCTCTGCACCTTTTCTGTACTGTCACGCAAGTGGCCCTTCCCACAAGGCTCCCCTGTCCATCAACCACCTCGTTCCCCCTCCCCCCCCCCCCACACAGCGAGGGCAAGACCAGCTGGCAAGACCTGGACCTGGACGACGTCGACGTGCGCCTCAAGTGGGCGGGGCTGTTCCACCGCCGCAAGCGCACACCGGGCCGTTTCATGATGCGCCTCAAGGTGTGAAAGGCGGCGGCGGCGGGGTGCGGTGTGTGTCGGGGGACGTGTATGTGTGTGTGTGTGTGTGTGTGTGTGTTTTCTTTTGGGGGTGGGCACAAGGAAGCTCGTCGGCAAGAGCGCGTGTTGCGAGTGAATGGGTGTAGGCAGCCGATGCTCGTTTAGAGGGAGAGGCCGACGATGGCTTCCCCGCCCTGGCTGACCTGCTCCAGGCCCAGCCGCTGCTGGGTTTTCAGGCAGGCCGGCTGGGCTGGGTCTACGGCAGGCGCCTGCACCCCCAGACTGCCCACTCCCAGCTGTGCCTCCTCTGGTGATGCTGCCACCCGCCAGGTGCCCAACGGCGAGCTGACCGCCGCTCAGCTGCGGTACCTGGGGGACTGCATCGCGCCGTACGGCGAGGATGGCTGCGCCGACATCACCACCCGCGCAAACATCCAGGTGAGCTGGCTTCAGGGTGGGGCAGAGGGTGGCAGCAAGACGCGGGGCGAGTGGCAAACTCGTTGGTTTTGTCATCGACAAGTAAATTGAATAGACTGAAGTGTTAGTATGCAAAAGACTCCTGCGGCCGACAGTGCCGGCTGGGGTGATAAAAGGGGTTGGTGAGCGCGGCAGGTGCCAAGAAAGGTCTCAGGGACCGCTGGCATGCCCGACTTGGCCTTGCATCGCGCCTGCTCTCTCTCCTACCTTCGCCCCTCACCCTTCATGCTTTCCTCCCCCTGCTGCTCCCCCGCTGTGCAGCTGCGCGGCGTGCAGCTGGAAGACGCGCACCGCATCATTGCGGGGCTGCAGCAGCGCGGCCTCACCTCCTTCATGGTGCGCCCGTGTGCCCTTGCTGGCTGGCTGGAAGCTGTCGCAGCTGGCTGGGCTGCAGCTTCGCCTGCCGCTGCAGTGTGCGCCCGCCTGCTCACTTGCCGTGCTTCCACCCGCTTGCTCCCTTGTCCCGGCCGCAGCCCTGACTGCCATTCCTTGCTGGCTGCCCCCTGGCCCCTTACATCCCTGCTCCCTGCTGTTCCGGCTGCCTCCTTTGCAGTCGGGCATGGACAATGTGCGTAACATCACAGGCTCTCCCGTCGCCGGCATTGACCCACACGAGCTCGTCGACACTCGCCCGCTGTGCCACGGTGGGTGCATGCTGGGCACGCTGTGGTCGAGACGCCGCACCATCAACCTCGCCATTACCCCGCCTCGCCCTCTTCCTCTTGTGCTCTTGCACACCCCTAAGCACTCCACCCCTGCTCCACCCTGCCCCTCAGAGCTGAACGCCGCCATCACGGCGCACGGCAAGGGCAACGCGGCCCTCACCAACCTGCCCCGCAAGATCAACATCGGCATCTCCTCCAGCCGCGACGATTTCGCGCACTGCCACATCAACGACGTGGGACTCAAGGTGCGCCTGTGTGCCTGTGCGTGCATGCCTGCGTTTACGGGCGGGAGAGGGGGCCTGTGGCGGTGACTTGGCTTTGGCGCATGGCGCGGACCATGCGGTCCTGCTGACATCATCCCCGGCAGCAAAAAAATGAATAAAACACGCGTCGGGTGGCCCCTTGTTGTGCCCTGCCCGCAGGCGGTGCGCGACCCCTCCACCGGCGAGGTGGGGTTCAACGTGGAGCTGGGCGGCTACTTCTCCATCAAACGCAACGTGATGAGCATCAGGTGGGGACAGGCGGCAGCGCGGGGAAGAGAAGCACGAGCAGGGGAGGAGGGACAGCGGTGGAGCTGTGCTGGAAGGGGGCCGCTGCCAGGCGAGGGGCACGGCTGGCAGCATGGAGGTGTTTGTGCCCCCTGATGGGCAGAGCCGGGCCCGTCAGCAAGCTCGCAGCCTTTGCTGCAGCTGCCACTGTGCGACTGACAGACCTGTTTCGCTTCCTCCTTTTCGATTGCTCGGCCGTAGCGGCGATACCTTCCTCACTGAGCAGCAGGTGGTCCCCTACTGCTTGGCCCTGCTGGAGGTCTTCCGGTGAGGCTGCCTGGGCGGGGGGTCCCATGCTGCACCTGCGGTGCTGCGCCTGCGGTGCAGGGCCACCCGGACCGGATGGTGCGTTGCGATGCAAGAAGCGGTCGGGCAGAATGGCCTGGTGCCGCCCTCGGCTAGCCCTTCTCGCACAAGCCTCGCCCTCGAGCATCTGCTGCCTGGCTGTGACCGCCGCACGGCGTCCTGCTTGTTTGTGCGTACCGCTGCAGCGACCACGGTGCGCGAGACGACCGCCAGAAGGCGCGGCTGATGTGGCTGGTGGAGGCGATGGGGGTGGACGCCTTCCGGCAGGCCATCGAGCAGCGCATGGGCCAGGCGCTGCGCCGCGAGGTGGGCTGCGCCAGGGCCGCCTCAGGCGCTGCCACACGCGGCTGCAGGGCTGACTGCAAGCGCATGGCTTACACTTGGCTGCGATGCTCGCGGCTGCAAGGGCACGCCTGGGCACGATTCGGCGCTGTGCTGCATTCGCGGCCTCGCCAGACGTGCTTTAGCGAGTGTTCTCTCCCCAAATCGCATCCTTTCAAGATTTTTGCTTCCCTCTCCTTCCTTCCTCCCCGCCAGGTCCACGTGGCATACGACGACGAGTGGCCCCGCCGCGACGTGCTGGGCGTGCACCCGCAGAAGCAGGCGGGGCTGTTCTGGGCGGGGGCGTGCGTGCCGGCGGGCCGCCTGCTGGCGGCCGACTTCCACGCGCTCGCCGACGCCTGCGAAAAGTGAGTCGAGGGCGGGTAGCTGGGGGGCTGAGGTGTTAAAGGCAGGGATATGGGGAGGTGGGGGAGGTCGGCACTCATCCCCATCCCCATCTGCTGTGGGGGCGGAGCGCCAGGCCAGGGCTTAGAAACCCGCAGTTTCTTCCGCCGCCTGCTTGCTCTGCCGCCACCTGACCAGTGCCACCTGCCCGCTCCTCCGACCCCCTGCGCTGCTGCCTCCAAACCCGGCTGCAGGTATGGTGACGGCAGCGTGCGGCTGACTGTGGAGGAGAACGTGATTGTGCCAAACGTGCCGGAGGCCAAGCTGGCGCAGCTGCAGGCCGACCCGCTGTTCTCGCAGCGTTTCCCAATCAGCGGAGGTGAGATGCCGCCAGCAGCCAAGGGGGACGCCAGCAGCAGGCGCTCCATATGCCCCAGACAGCTTCTTTCCCCTCCTGCCACCCCATGCATTGGAAGCACTCCTGGCCTCCCCAGCTGTACACACCCCCTGCCCCCCCCACCCCCCACCCCCGGCCTGATAGCCCTGCCACCCTAACCACCCATCAAAACCCACCCACACCTTCCCCATGCCCTTTGCCCCCTTCAGGCAACCTGCTGCGCGGCCTCGTGTCCTGCACCGGCGCCCAGTTCTGCAGCCTGGCCCTGATCGAGACCAAGAACCGCGCCCTGGAGCTGGTGCGCCAGCTGGAGGTGCAGCTGGAGGTGCCCTCCCTCGTGCGCATCCACTGGACCGGCTGCCCCAACTCCTGCGGCCAGGTGGGAGGGCGGCCAAGGGGGGAGGGGGGTAGATGCTGCGTGGAGCGGCGGGCGGCACTGTTCTTCACCAAGCCCTTCCCTCTGCAAGCTTTGCTCTTACCTCCCTCTCTGGACTCATCACCGTTGATGATCCAAAGCACAGCGTGACTAAGCACGCATTCCGTCTTCCTGCTTCTCCTGCCCTCAGGCCCAGGTGGGCGACATTGGGCTCATGGGCGCCCGGCCAAGCTGGATGGCAAGGCGGTGGAGGGGGTGAAGATCTTCCTGGGTGGGAAGATTGGGGAGAACCCCGAGGTGAGCCGCTGGAGGGGCGGTGCGGTGCGGCGTGGCGCGGCCACCGCGTGTGCGCTGCGCAGCATGGGCCTGTGGTGGGCCCTGTCGTGGGTGGTGTCTTGAGGCAGAGGGCCCGCCCGCGCACCACCTTTGCGCCCACGTTCCTTATTCCCATTCTCATCGATTCGTGCAGCTTGCGAAGCAGTTTGAGGCGGGCATCCCAGTGGAGCACCTGCTGCCCAAGCTGCGCGAACTGCTCATTTCCGAGTTTGGGGCGGTGCCGCGTGGCGCCGCCGCGCAGCAGGAGGGCGCCGCCGCCGCTGGCGCCGCCGCGTGAGCGGGCCCCCGCCACCAGCCTGTGCCGTGCAGCGCTGCCCCGCGCTTTTAAGGCCAGGGCGTGAACGGCGGCATGTACGATACCTCTTCTGTGCTAGCTGAGCTGCAGCGCCGATCGCGCTTCCCGGTTTTCATCCAATGCTTTTCCGTGTGCCAAAGCTCTGCATTTGGGTAGCGATACTGATGGTAGACAGTGCCTGGCGATTCTGCTGCCTTCTTTTCCTCCGGCCGCGTGTCGCCTGCTGCCATCGGGCGCCCTTGGCGGCGCCGCTGGCTGCGCCGGCAGCGTGCCACCAACCCAGAAGATTCCGTTGAAACCCAGCGCTTTCCAGCACGCCAGATTGAGTCATTCCTGTAAGCTTTGAAGACAGTCCCAGTGACGGATCCATAGGCTGAGGAACAGGGTCCAAGATTCGAAGGCTTTCTGGCCTTTTGAAGCCTGTCGCCTGCCCGGCTCGTCACCTGGCGGAGGTGACGTATCGAGCGCTCCGCAGACACATGCCTGGGCATGCCCGCCAGCTTGTTGTTGACCATTGCACGCATGCCAAGACTTGTGATCGCATACCTCGCAACCATGGACGCCTTCAGCCCAGCCCAGGTGTTCTGCGGCATGTGATGCAGGCGCAGCTTGGCGTCCCACGCCAAGTCGCCGGACCTGGGTAGAAAGGTGGGAGCACGTTTCCCTGGCAGCCTGCCCCTCTACTGCATTGATGCACGCGCGACGGACCTTCCTTGTTCATCTCAACGCTTTTGTGGGAGCCAAAGGAAGTTGAGCCCGGCATGATGGCAGCTCCGCTCCCCGCGAGCCACCCACAGGCTCGCCCACAGACTGTGATGCCTTGCTACAGTGGAGAACAGGTGGTCTGCGGCACGAACTCGGCGCTGTCTGAGAGCAGCAGGTGGGCACGCGTGAGCCATGAACCCTATGTGCCAACCCCAACCTGCCCGCTGTTAGTTCTACTGGTGCCCGCTGTGATTTCAATTAACGATCGGGGTACAACCGCTCGTCATGCAGCCACTCCGGCCACAGCGAGACCTGCGTGGTGGAGCAACGAGCACCCTGGTTGGGCCTCTCCTGGCCCGCCCACCCAGCTTGGCAGACGCAGCGATCACAGAGGTGAGAGCATACGCCTGGCGGCCGCACCAGAGGACCCCTCTGGTGCGGCCAAGGGGGTGCTGCGCATGTTGGCGTTCTGGATTCTGGCTGGTCCGCTAGCTGCTGATGAATTTTTGCTGATGCATTGGTTGGGTGCATCTTGCACGCCGCCTGCCTGCATTCCACACCCACGCTTCACACTCGCTCCACACTAACACCGCACACAACACGCAAGGGGTGCCAGGCATTTTTGCCTGAGCTGAGATCATACCCTCACGACCCGGAACCAGGCAATGCTGCGTCGGGGATGCGTCCTTCGGGCCTCCGCGCCCTTGTCCTGCCTCTGCACAGGAGCCGCCTCCAGCTCTCGCCAACCGGGGAGCCCCAGAGCTGTGGCCCGGCCAGGCACGCAGCGGACGGCGGCCAGCCCGCCAGCACCGCGCGTTAGCTGCGCAAGGCAGCCAGCCGCGGTGCTTGCGGCACCCAGGGACACGGCGACAGCTGCGCAGCTGGGCATGCGGCTGAGCGGCGGAAAGGTTGCCTGGCCGGCCACACTCTGGCGGGAGAGACTCGCTGGTTGCACGCTCGGCGACGCTCCAGGGAGGGGCCTCGGCCCCCGCCTCTTCCACCCCTCTTGGGTTACCCTGCCGGCCTGGTCACACAGGCGCCTCCTCCCCCCATCCGCCCACCATGCACCCACTGCTGCCCAGCCCCTCCTTGCTGCGTGTGGTGATCAGTGTTGTGTGGTTGCGTCGTTTGGCTGTGCAGCGGCGGGACGGGCCGGGAGGCGCTGCGGTGGCAGCAGGGCCAGCAGGGCCAGCCTGCGGGAGGTGCGGCAGCAGCAGCAGCGGCGGGGGCTGCGCCTCGCTCCCCTGCTGTCCCCTGTGCAGGCGGCAGGCAGGCGCAGCCTGGCCTCCAGCATGGCACGGCATCGGGTGAGCTTCGTCAGTGGACCTCGCGCTGAACTGGGTGCACTTGGGAGGAATAATGCGCGGATTGAGTGCTGTTGCTGCTGCTTTGAAGCTCTCACTGTGCTGGTCAGCGAGTGGCTGTTCCGTGCACAGAAAAACCTGCAGCTGCGCCTCATGCCTCTCGGCCGTTCCGCCCTCCCCTACTCGGCAATTCTCGCCGTCGTTGCAGACTGGCAGCAAGGCGGCGGCGGCAGCGGCAGCGGCTGCGCAGCCCCTGCCCCCGCCGCGGCAACAGCAGCGGTGGCGAGCGGCGTGTTGCCTGCACCGGCCGACGACCCTTGGGACAGCGGACTGGAGCTGCTGCTGGCCAACTCGACAGCCTCTGCCAACGAGCCGCTGGGCCTGCCCCTCCACCTCACCGACGCTGGGCTGGAAGCCCTGCTGGCACCCTTGAGGACTGGGCCTGCGACCCAGCGGCTCCAGCTGCGGCGCCGCCCCTCCTGGACCTTCCTCACACAGCAAGCGGTGCGGCGTCGCAGCAGGGCCCCTGCGAAGGCGGGCAGCAGCGTGCACAAGCGGGGACGGGGAGGGCTGCATGCCCACCCTGGCGCCCTCGGCGCCCTCCGCAGCCCCTTCCCCCGCCAGCAGCAGCGGGACGGGCGGCCGCGCGCCGCGGCGCCGTGGCGGTCGCCCCCGCCTGCACCCCGCCAGCGCCCCTGCGGACGCGGCAGCCCCTCCTCGCCCGACCCCAGCAGCGCGGGGCGAGCGGTGGAGCCGTATAAAAAGACCGGGCGCGGCCCCAAACCCAAGTACGTCTTCTCGACCCGTGAGGAGGCGGCTGATGCGCGGCGCGAGCGCAACCGCAGGGCAGCCCTGGAGTCGTACTACAAGTGAGCGCTGCACTGCGACCAGCAGCGCTTGGGGCAGGGCGGTGGGGCGCCTCTCTGCTTGGTTGCCCTGGCGGTGGGCGATCGCCGCACTGCGCTGCGCACTGACGTGCCCCCCCCGCCGTTGCTCCTCCTGCAGGAAGAAGGAGCGCACGCAGCGGCTGCAGGCTGAGGTGGCGGCGCTGCAGGCAGAGAATGCGGCGCTGGAGGGCCTGCTGCGCGACATGGCTGCCACAGGTGTGCTGCCTGCCGCTGCCAGGCTGGCTGGCACACAGCAGCGGCGTTCTCTCCCCGTCTGCCCCTCCTTGCTGGTGGCTGCGCAGTGAGGAGCACTGTCTGCTGGGCTGTAGGCCGCCGCTGAGAGGGCCATCACACATAGCTTTGTGGTGCCTCACCGCGCCTGGCGGCCCGCTGCTGCCCTGCAGGCCTCTGCCCACTGGCGCAGGCGAACGAGGAGGGCCTCCAGCTGTGGCTGCAAACGAACGGCTTTGCAGCCGAGGCAGCGACGCCCGCCTCCCCTTCCCAGCCGCACTGAGCGCCAGCTCAGCACCAGCGCAAAGATTATCAGCCTGTTGCAATCCTTCCCTTTTCCTTTTTCATGCTTTCCGTTCCTGCGCTACTGCCCAGGCCTGATCATTCACACCCAAGGCCCCCGCTGCTGATCCCTTTGACCGGCGCGCCAGACGGGCTGCGATGTCAAGCAGCACGGCTGTGCCCCCAGCCGCCCCGCCCCCATTTTTCTCCTCTCCCTGGTTGTTGCGTCTTTGCCCCATCTGCACGCAGCACTGATGAAGCGTGTCTTCTCCCCTTTCCGCAAGTGTGCCACCCTTCCCCTGCCGGCACAGCACACGCTCCCCAGACTCGTTCCAATTACCTTCTACTTTCTGTAGTTGGAGCGTTCCCAGCCTGGCCCCCATTTTTGAAGCCAGGCGCGGCCCCTTGCTTCCCACGGCAGCCTGCAAGCCACCACCGGCGTGACCCGTTGAGAGTGCCTGCCCCCTGTTTCCTTGGCCGACCCAAACCGACTGCCGCGGCTGACATGCCAGCCACCTGTAAACTATGCCGAGGACGTGCATTGTTGTGAGGGAACCGGTGCTGAGTGGTGCTGGGTGCTGGCCTAGGTGCCAGGCTGGGCTGGCTGCAACGCAAGGCGAGACCTGCTAGCTTACAGGGCGACGTAGCGAGCAAACAGCCTCAGGCAATACCTAGTGGCTGCATGCACAAAGAGGCGCCAGCACAGCGGGCAGCCCGCAAGGGAGCCGCCATCGCAGGGGTGCAAGGCCCTTCTGTGGGTGGTATTATGGGTGAGCCAGGCCTGACGGCTCACACCTGGCGGCTCAGCAAGGCCAGCAGCTCGGGGTCGCGCCCACACACGCGCCCCGCTGCCAGCTGCGCAGGCGTGAGGCCGTGGCGGTCGCGTGAGCATGCGGCGCCCCGCCTGCGAGCGCAGGGCAAGCAGGTTTGCGAGATGGGATGAGCTTTGCGCAGGGAGGTTAGGACAGAAAGGGCGACAGGCAAGCGCCGCGCCCGACCCTGTGCCTTTGCGGCCACCCCCTCGCATGACACCAGCATGCAATGGATCGCGGGCCGCGCCTCCCTGCCTTCCGTTGCGGTGCCGCTGAGGCGGGGCCGCCGCACCTGAGCAGGAGGCGGGCCAGCTGCGGCTGGTCGTAGAGGACGGCGTACATGAGGGGGAGCGGCGCATGACGTCGACAGCGTCGATGTGGGCCCCAGACTGCAGCAGCAACTCAGTCATCACGGAGGAGCCAGCCTGAAGAGGAGGGGGCATAAAAGAAAGAGGCGAGCGAGTAGGTTGGGGGTGCGTGTATGGGGAGGAGGGGGGGAAGGGAGGGGGCACGGCAGCGGTTTGTGTGGAGGAAAGGGTGTGAGGGAAGCATGCACCACAAGCTTGAAATTCAGCGGGGCGGAGGCTGGAGCGGGGCTGTGCGCGGCGGCTGACAGGCGGGCAGCGGCGGCAGGAAGCCGGGTGGCGAGGCCGCGGCCAAGCCGCTGCTGCCGCGGCCGCTGGGCGCACCATGCACGCGGCGTGCAGCACCCCGCGTGGCCCAGGTTGGAGGGGCTGAGTGGCTGGTCGGCGGCGCCGTCGGCCTGCAGGTTGGCCTCCCAGACCAGGCGAGCGGCGGGCTGGGTGGAGTAGGCGTGGTTGACGTCCGCGCCGCACGCGATGGCGTGGTAGGCTGCAACAGGGGGGTAAAGTGGAGGGGGCGTCGAAGCGAATGTGTGTGAGGGTGTTCATTTTTGGGGGTTTCAAGCGACTGCTGCTGCCTATGCGGCAAGGGAGAGCGACAAGAGAGCCGGCAAGCCGGCGCATGGGGACCACAGCGAGCGCAGCAGACGCGGCGGCCAGCGCAGGGTGTGGGGCGGCGGGCAGGGGGTGGGACTGCCCGGCTGGAGCGCTCAGCCGACATCTTGTCAAGTCAACGAGATAAGTGTGCCTGTCACTCTGATGTCCATCGTGGAGCGCGCTGCCGACATCCCGGGGAACGGTTCCAGGGAAGAGTTTTCCGACCGCTGGTGCCCCGCCTGCCTCTGCCCGACCCCTGCCCCAACCAACGCCCAGCGCCCCGCGGCGACAGGCAAGCAGCAGCGGAGCTTGCCTGCCTTGACGTCCCCGCTGCACCGCGTCCCACAGCCACTCCTGCAGCGCCTCGGCCCCCGTCAGCCCGCGCGGGCGCTGCAGCAGCCGCTTCTCCACGTATTTGGCCGCAATCCATCGCTCCTTGTCGGGCAGCGGCGAGTCGGGGGTGGGGCGGCCGCCACCAGGGCCCGCCTCTGCGGCAGCCGCGCAGGGGGAGGACGAACGGGGCCGGTTAGGCAATGGTGGAAGCTGTTGGGAAGGTGGCCCACGCGCAGCAGGACGCTGTGCCAGCCCAGGCATCGCCCGGCTCCGGCCGTACGCCAGGCGGCGAGCGGCGGCCAGCCCAGCGCAGCACGCACCCAGCGAGGAGCGGCGGCGGGCGGCGGCGCTCAGCGCCGCCTCGTCGTCGCTGTCGTCTGAGTCGGCGCTCCAGGGGTTGAGCTGCGGGCACGTGCAGCCAAGCATGCAAGCGCTCAGCTGCAGCCCCGAAAGCGCAGCCATCAAACGCCAACAGCGCGGCGCTCCGCACACCTTCACACCCCGATGGGCGGGGACACCACATCCCACCCCTCCTACAGATGCTGCCTGCGCAGCTCGCCACTCTATGGCACCGTCCCACCCACCCTCCCTCCACCCCTGACCCCACCTTGCTAGCCCGTGGTCCGGTGCCGCCGCTGCCGTCGCTGCCGCCGCCGCCGCCGCCCTCCCACACATCGGCCGCAAAGCGGTTGCCCAGCTGTTGGAAGAGCGCCACCACGGGCTGCTCCCAGGCCTTGGTGTCCAGCACCGTGCTGCGCACCTTGCTGACGTGCACCCCCAGCCGGCGGTGCACGCCGCTGCGGGAGGGGGCGGCAGGGGGCGGTGTTTGGAGGGAAGGGCGAGTGTGCGTGTGTGCGTGCGTGTGCTGCCCTGGGACACGCTGGTGGTGGGGGAGGCTATGGCATGGGCAGTTGCTGGCAAGGCGCTGCATATCAGCAGCGAAGGAAGCGGCGTGCGGCGGCGTCCGGGAGAGAAGTGTGGTAAGCAGCGGCGGCGGCGGCGGGCGGCAGCACGCTGCGCAGCACGACCCCGGCTCGCCTGCACTCGATGCACATGAGCACCCCAAGGTTCAAGCTGGCCCAGTCTGGGTTGGGGGCGCCACAGTCGCAGCACGCGGTGTTGCCCGGCACCGCCTGCAGCGTGTCCAGGATGCTGCCGACGCTGCCTGGCCGCGGCGCCGCCGCTGCAGGAGCCGCCGCCGCAGCAGCCGGGCGCCTCCCTGGGCAGAGCCGCCGCCGCCCAGCTGGCCCGCAGCGGCAGCCAGCACGCCAGAGGTGCCCGGCGTCGGGGCGCTGGCGGGGGCGGCCGTGCGGGCGAGGCGTGCTCGCTGATGGTGTGGAGCGAGTGGGCCGAGGGCTCGCCGTCGGTCAGGCGGCCGGAGAGCGAGACGGCGCCGCTGCCCAGGGGCGCGTCTGCCAGGTTGAGCGCGCTGATCTCAGAGGAGATGCTGCGCAGTGGGAGGGGGTGGGTGAACACACGGCGTGAGGGGCAAAGAAGGGGTGAGAGATGTGTGTGCGTGAGTATAAGGGGGTGGGGGCGGGGCAGGCAGCGGCGTGACGGTTGTGCTGCAGGTGGTGCTGACCGGCCCATAGCAGGCTCAGCAGCGCCAGCCGTCAAGCAGCGCGCAAAGCCAAGCAAGCAGCCCCGGGCTGCGCTGCCGGGCAGCGCTGCCTGGGTCGGCTGGCTCACGTGCGGGAGTGGGTGGGGCGCACTGGGCGGGTGGGGATGGCATCCGGCGCCACCGCGCCGCTCAGCAGGCACGCGATGACGCCCTGCGGCAGCGGCCAGCCATGCAAGCCCTCAGCACTGCGGCCCCCTGAGGCTCCAGGCAGCACCCCGTTGACGTGCAGCAGAACCGACTGCTGCAGCTGGGGTGAAGGACTTGGGCACCGCCTGCGCCACCTGCCTTGGCGTCGTCACACACTTCAGCACAACACAAGATTTGCTGCCCAACCATGCGTGGCCGCCCCACCTGCAGCATCTGCATCCACTCCCGCTGCTCCACCTCGTTCTCCGCCTGCAGCACATACTCTTTCTCGGGGCTGACCACGCGGAAGGCGTAGCGCAGGCTGGGGTCCTGCAGTGACAGGGGGAGGACGGGGGAAGGTGGGGGACACAGCGCCAGCATTAGCAAGGTCCATGTCCCTTTCCAAAGGCAATCACGGGAACACATGCAAACATCCCCGCCGCAGGCATTTGTGCAAGGAGAGTATGGCAGTCGCTGGATCAGGCAGGGTGGTGCTGTGCTGCGGCCCAGGCACTGCCCGTCGCGCGCCGTCCGCACCTCGGCATCTGGCTTGATGGTTGCGGTGAGCAGGGAGCAGGTGTTGCGCGGCGCCTGCTCCTTCCGGCTGCCCTCCTTGGCAGAATAGTAGTAGAGCATGCCCTGGGGAGAGCGCACGGTAAGTTGCAGTCAAGGCCTTTGAGACTCCGCATGCGGCCTGTGAGACGCCGCACACGGCTTCTGAGAACCCGCATGCGGCCTTTGAGACGCCGCGCGGTTTTTTGAAAAGCCGCACGCGGCTTTTGAGACGCCGCATGCGGCCTTTGAGACGCCGCATGCGGCCTTTGAGACGCCGCACGCGGCCTTTGAGACGCCGCATGCGGCTTTTGAAAAGCCGCACGCGGCTTTTGAGACGCCGCACGCGGCCTTTGAGACGCCGCACGCGGCTTCTGAAAAGCCGCACGCGGCCTTTGAAAAGCCGCACGCGGCTTCTGAGAACCCGCATGCGGCCTTTGAGACTCCGCATGCGGCCTTTGAGACGCCGCATGCAGCTTTTGAAAAGCCGCACGCGGCCTTTGAGACGCCGCACGCGGCTTCTGAGAACCCGCATGCGGCCTTTGAGACGCCGCATGCAACTTTTGAAAAGCCGCACGCGGCCTTTGAGACGCCGCACGCGGCTTCTGAGAACTTGCATGCGGCCTTTGAGACGCTGCACGCGGCTTCTGAGAAGCCGCGCGAGGCATTTGTGAAGCCGCATGCGGCCTTTGAGAACCCGCACGCGGTTTTTGAGAACCCGCACGCGGCATTTGTGAAGCCGCAGGCGGCCTTTGAGACGGCACAGCTGGATGCAGCGCTGGTTGCCCGCCGCCACGGCCTGCCCGCCCGACGCCTTGCACCTGCCGCCCGGCCCCACCTGGCTGTCCAGCACAAAGAATCGGCGCTTGAAGACCTTCCGGAAGTCGCGGTCTCTTCTTCAGCAGGTAGCCCTGCAGATACATAAGCAAAGCAGGGGGACACTGACGCTGGTTGAAAAGCTGGCGACCCACACAGCAGCGGCCTTCACAGGAGCTGGAACTGGGGAGGGTTGTCAGAGAACTGCAAGAGGCCTGTGCCCCCTCCCCCCCAAACCCCCCACACACACGCACACACACAGATAAAGAACGTTTCCTGCCAAAGCATGCCTGTTTGAGCACTGTGATGGTGTTGCCCTTGCTGCGCTGCGTCTCTGCAATAAACGACTCCATCTGGGCCGCCAGCTGGCTGGTTCCCGCCGTCATCTGCGCAGCAACAATTGGAGGCAACCCCTGTGTCGACTCGGCTGCGCACAACCGCGTGGTACACAGGCTCGGCAATTGAACCCTTCCCGGAGGCAGGCCTGCGGCGCAGCAACCCGCCGCTGGCAACCAGCAGCAGAGGAGGCGGCCGCCCCACCGCACCTGCAGCGGCCCCGAGGGCCGTGCCGCCGACACCTCGCGGCTGCTGGCCGCCGTCTCGCCCACCAGGCTGTCGCGCGCGCTCGCCTCCGCCTTGTGCTGCTGGATCAGCGCTTCCATGCGCGACTGCTGCACGTCGCCGTCCGTCTTGAGCTTCTCAATGAGCTGCGGGAGCACACTCAGTGGGGAGGATCGTTTCTGCTGTGTGCTGCCCAGGAGGCAGGCGTATCTGTATCACAGCCACCGCGGCGAGGAAGGCGGCGTGTGCAACACAGGACAGCAGGCCGCGCCACCTGCAGCGCGTGCTGGAGGTAGGGCTCCAGGCTGGCAAAGAGCTGGTAGCCACGTTGGAAGTAGCCTGCAGGAAGATAGGAGGCAAAACTTGAGGACCTCGCTGCGCATGCCATGTGGAGGCCGCCACATTATTTGCCTGCCACAGTCCGTTCCGTCATGAGTCAACAAGCCAGGGGGCGAGCACCTTCCCGAGGGGCAACACTCACGCAGGTGCGCGTCCACCGCGCTGACCATGCTCTCCAGGAAGTCGTACCGCTTGTGGCACTCCACCTGCGCAGTACGGCCACCGCACCAGCCTGTCAGCTGCTTTGAGTGCTGCTGAACGAAGCCTGCCACGCCACTCAAGAGCAGGGATGAGCGGCAAGGAGCTGTGGCCCAGCCTGCCTGCCGTCCTCCCCACCTCCGTGAAGCGCCGCGCCACCTCAAACCGCGCCTCGTCCGCCGCGCCCTTGGCCGCCAGCATGTCGGCAAAGGACTTGTCTGGGTCGCTGCTCTTGCCTGCCCAGGTGGACAGGTGCCCAGCGCTCCTGCGCAACGAGGCACCAGGCGACGGCTGGGGAAGAGGGATGCAGCGCCAGCGGCGGCAGACAGCGTAGCGAGCGCACCGCCTGCCTGCACAGGCAGCCTGTTCCACGCAGCAGCACAACGACAGCCGACCGCTGCCCGAGTGGTGGGGGCGCGCGCCCGCAGCGCCGTCCGCATCAGCGCACTCGCCTGTGGCCCAGGTGCTTGAGCCGCGCGGCGTCGTACTCGCTGCTGCGCTTGTCCAGCCGCCGCTTGCTGTCCTTCACCTCCCCTGTGACGCGGATGAAGTCCTGGTTCAGGCGCTCGCACAGCACAATCTCCGTCTGGGTGCGCAGCAGGTCCTGAAAGGATGCAAGCTGCAGGGACGAGGGGGATAATGGGGGGGGACATGGCCGCTCGTACAACGCGTGCAGCACATTCGCAGGCAGGTCCCGGTGCAAGATTTGTAAGGCTGCTTTGGGGTGGCCCGGCATTACTCCATCGCAAAGCCGCGGCTTGCCTCGCGAAAGGTGGACACAAACTTGAGCAGCGTGGGGCCGCCAATCACCGACGACTCCTCGTCGGCCTCGCCGCAGAAGGCTTGCAGGCTGCAGGCGGGGCAGGGGCTGGTTAGCCAGCTGAGAGGGAACGGTTTGTTCTACCGGGTTCGAACGCATTGAAAACCTGGCCAACAGGGGACATTGCATGGCTGTCTAAGCACACCGGCGGTCGAAAGGCATGGCTGGCGCCCGCAGCGCCAGCCAGCAGCCCCTCCTGCTCTTGCCTGTCCGCAAAGGATGAGGTGCCGAGCGACGTGCTGTCCAGTGTAGTGCTGTACTTCTTGGAGGCCTTGGTCAGCTTGGCTGCGCGGTCCTTCAGCCGCTCCAGGCTGCCGTCCAGCTCATTCACCTTGCTGCGGAAGAGCGGGCTGTCGTGCAAGTCGGAAAAGAGCAGGCTGCCGAGCGCGGCAGGCGCGCCTGCGGCTGGCTCCCCATGGCGGCAGCCGTGCAGCCAATCGGCGCTGACGCCCACGCTGGCACCTCCCAACCTGCAGCGAAGCAGGCAGGAGGACCAGTTGGGGCGCGGACGGCGGGGGCGGCGGGCAGCGTGCGTGCGGCGCAGGTTGGGGGACGGCAGGGCCGCAGGGCGCGCGGCATCAATCCCCATCAGCCCAATCGCCTCATACCCTTGCTTGAAAGTTAGCGGGGGGCCTTGAGCAGCAGCGAGGCGGTCAAAGGGCGTGACCCCTGGGGTTGTGGGGCTGGGTCAAGATCAAAAAGTTGGGGTGTGTCAGGTGGATCCGACTTTTAGGGTGCAGGCGGGGAAGAGGCTACACCATCCGCATGCTACGCCCTGCTGAGGTTTTGGTTGCCTGTCTCCTCTCCGGGGCCCCCACATGGCATTCCCATCATTCCGATCGTCGCTTGTTGGTACTTGTGCGTCGACCTACTGAGCAGCAGTGCAACAGCGGTGGGCAGCCACCATCAGGCGGGCAGCCATGAGCAACCTGCCGAGCGATGCGATGGAAATTTTGCAGAGGCTGAACGTCAGTAATGAGGGTCAGCATCAGCAAGGTCTTCCCGACAAGCTGGTGCTGCTCGAGCGCCGCCTCACGGTGCCTCCCTCCCCGTGGTGTCCCGCGACGCGGGAGGCTCAATACTCATCAATCAAAATAGTGTGCATAGCGTGACGCACGCGCCCAGCGGCGTGCAGCCGTCCCGAGGCCAGCGAGAGGCCACGCCCGGCATTTCGAACACTCAGCTGCAGCAGGGCGGCCGCAGCTTGGATGGTATGGAAGCCAACAGCGAGCAGCCCAGCAAACGGCGAAGAGTGCAGGCGGGGGAAGAGGCGGGCAGAAGGAGTTCAAAACCGGTAGCGGCCGCAGTGCCTGCAGGCGGCAGCAGCAGAGGGGCGTCGCCGCCAGCCATGCAGCGCCCCACGGTATCTCCCTTTCTGGTAGACGGTGGAAATGCAGCAGCAGCATCCAACAAGCAACAGGCCACGCCCACCAGCAGCAAAAAGCAAAAGAACACCATCAGCCGCTACTTTCCATCCATCAGCGGTGGCGGCGGCATTGCAGCGTGCGGCGGCGACGCCGCAGCCACCGCGACCAAACGGGTGCTGGCCTCCCCTGCGCCCTCCGATCAGCAGGCTGCACCTGCAGCAGCCGTGGTGCAGAACCTTCAGCAAGAAACGCAGCGGCTGCGGTGAGGTGGAGGGTGCTGCTTCCCGCTGTTGCATTTGCACGGCGTTGCATTCACCGGTGTGCTGCCCTGCCTGTTCTTGGCTGCTCCAGGGGCCAGCCCGCGCTCAGCCAACACATCAAGCACGACCATGCAAATCCCGTGCAGGGAGGAGAACCAGCGGCTGCAGGGCGAGCTGGAACGCGCGCAGCACGGCAGCGAGGAGCTGAGCGCCAGCGTGCAGCAACTGGAGGCTGCCGCCGCGCTGCGCGGCAGCAGCTCAGCACCCGCGACGGCGACGTGCGCGCTGCACTGCTGCGCCTGGCCGTGGCAAACGCCCGGCAGGAGCGGGAGCTGGTGCAGCAGCGGCTGCAGCGCGGCGGCGCCGCGCTTGGGCTGCCTCAGCGTGCGGCGTTGTGGCATCAACGTGCAGGAGGTGCGGCCCCTGCCGGCTTGCATGGCCCTGCAACTGCTGAGGGAGGGTGTGGCTTCCGATCGCAGACATGCGCAGCATGTGGCCCAGCAAAGCTGCAGGGGCGTGTCGCAGGGCGCCACCCATGCTGCCTTGCAATCTTTCGTCGCCCTCGTCTCCCCGAAGGCTTTGGTCACCTCGAAAGCTGACGTGACTGGGTTCAGGAGATGCTTTCATCAAGTTGGGGTTCAGCCTCCTGCCTGTGGCTCCCCGCAGGTCTGGGAGGATGGCCAGGCCTTCAAGGACGCTCAGCTGAGGCTGCGGGCAGCGGCGGAGCAACGCGAGAGCATAGAGGCAGCGCGCAAGGCCGCCAAGCGCCGCCTGCCGCTGCCGGGCCAGGCGCTGCCGGCAGAGCGCGGCAGCGGGAAGCCGCGGGCAGCGTGCTGCACCCGGATGACTGGGTGGTGCAGGTGGGCGGGGGTGTGGCGGCATGCCAAACTTGCTTGCACGCCCAGGGCAGCGCCCGGTCAACAGGCTGCTGCTCGGCGTTTCTGATGCGCTCAAGCCTCTGCCCTTTCCTGGTCAAAACTACTGGGCTCAGCGTCCGTTCTTTTCTGCTGTTTCCACCGGCTGCGTACAGGAAGAGATCTTCAAGGCACGCCAGGCGGCCCTGAAACGCGAGGAGGAGCTGGCGCGGGGAGAGCTGGCGCGGCTGGAGGCGGAGAAGACGGCGCACATCCGGTGAGGCAGAGGAGCGGGGCGGGGGGGGCACGGGCGGCGGGGCGCAATGCGCAACTATGCACGCCACAGGGCTGGCACGCCCCATGTGCTGTGCTGCTGCAGCTGAAACAGGGCCTGCACCATCAGAGGGCAGGTTTTCCTGCAACTTCCTCCGGCTGCTTGGCCGCTCCACTGCGCAGCGAGCTGAAGCGTGCCAAGGACGAGGAGGGCTCGCGCTTCTCCCGCTTCCCCGTGCTGCACAACCGATACCTCCTGCTCAACCTGCTGGGGCGCGGCGGCTTCTCCGAGGTCTACAAGGCCAGTTGCTTTGGGGGAGGAGTTTTGGGAGGGGTGGGGGCATTGGGGAGTGTACCTGTGTGTACGGCAGAAGGCAGGAAGAGGATGGGTGGCCGGCAACCTGACTTTCGTGCATGGCGAGGTGTCGGTGTGCTTCCGCCGCCATCCACGCCTATGGGAAGCCCGACCGCGGGCCGCCTCACCCACCGCTGCTGCCCTTACCTGGCTCCTGTGTTGCCTTGGCCTTCCTCTTCGTTGCAGGCGTTTGACCTTGTGGGGCTGCGGGAGGTGGCCTGCAAGATTCACCAGCTCAACTCGCAGGCAGGCGCCTTGCTGTGGTTGCATGTGGATCCTTGGAAGCGCGCAGCATGCTTGTGCTGCCCGTCTGCCACCACCTGCCGGCCTCGCTCCTTGCCGCGCTGTGCAGGCCCTCCACGGCCCGGGTCAGGCTCACAGCGCGCGTGCTGACTTGCTCTGTACTGCCCTGTGTACTGCAGTGGACCGAGGCCAAGAAGGCCTCCTACGTGAAGCACTCGGTGCGCGAGTACCACATCCACAAAGAACTGAAGCACCCGCGGTGCGAGGCTGCTGCTTGCGCAGCTGCTGTGCAGCTGCGTCGACGCACTGCCAGGGCCCTGGCAGCTTGCCAGGGCCCTGGCAGCTGGCTGGCCCCAGCGGCAGCGCAGCGGTGGGCGGGAGGTGCCCCCACTGCAGGTGTGGCGGCCTGAGCTCCCACGCGCGCTGCTGCCTTAACACCCCCCCCACCCCCCACCCCCATCCCTTCTGCGGCAGCATCGTGTCGCTGTTGGACATCTTTGAGATTGACAATGAGACGTTTGCCACGGTGCTGGAGCTGGTGCGCGGTGGCGACCTGGACGCGTACTGCAAGCTGCATGAGGCAAGCGGGCGGTACATGGCGATGAGGGTGCAGCATGCTGCGGCAGGGGGCAGCAGGTGGAGGCTGCTCCGGGCGGCATGCGATCCATGCGACGCATGCAGCAACAGCGTGTTCGCGCAACTTCCGCAGCTGGGCATGCACCCTTCCTGCTCACGCTTGCGCTATTGTTGATGCAAGCTCATCCCTTGTTCCTCTTTCTGCTCCGCACGTTGCACACCAGCGTGCTGCGCAAACTGCAGTCGCCGCCTGAGGGGCCCCCTTCCTCACCTATTGAACGCTCGATTGACGTACGCGCTGTCCCGCTGTCCCGCTGCTGCAGATGCTGCCCGAGAAGGAGGCGCGCACTGTGGTGGCCCAGATCCTGAGCGGCCTGGTCTACCTGAACACCAAGCCCCGCTCCGTCATCCACTACGACCTCAAGCCAGCCAACATCCTGTTCGATCGCAACGGGGAGTGCAAGATCACGGTGAGGGCCGCGGGGTGGGATGGGGTGGGGGTGGGGAGCGGAAGCTGTGTGTGGGGGAGGGGGAGGGGGAGCGGAAGTGTGTGGGGGGGAGGGGCAGGCGGACGAGTGCAGGTGCCGGGAAGTATGAAAGAATCCTTCCGGGGGTGGCGTCTGGTGGCGGGAGAGTGCAGCATGGAGGCACAGCTGTGTGAAGCGCGTGGGTTAGGCGGACACCTGCGGCTCCTTCCTGGCGCCCTGCCCCCCGCTCGGTCGGTTCCCTTGCCTCCCCTGCTCCCCACCCTCCCGCGCCGCAGGACTTTGGGCTGAGCAAGGTGGTGGACGAGGGGCACACGCAGGGCGTCGAGCTGACCAGCCAGGGAGCGGGCACCTACTGGTACCTGCCCCCAGAGTGCTTTGTGGTGCGGCCGGGGCGCCCCACCATCAGCAACAAGGTGGACGTGTGGAGCGTGGGGGTCATCTTCTACCAGATGCTGTTTGGCCGCCGCCCCTTTGGCCACGAGCAGAGCCAGGAGCAGATCCTGCGCAATGAGGTGTGTGTGACAGGGGGGGCTGCAGGGGCGCGTGGGGTGTGGGGCCGGTGCGGTGGCCAAGGGCAGGCGAGCCTCCTGCTATGCGCCAGGTGGGGAGGGTTGGGCAGGCGCGACAAGGGAGGTAGGGGGCCCCGGCAATAGCAAGCCTGGGGGAGGTGGTGATTCGTACCGGACCAGAAGCAAGAGGCAGGCTGGGTGCAGAGATGTGGCTGAACACGCTATGCATGCTGTGGTCTGCCCTGCAGGTCATGCTGAATGCGCGGGAGGTTGCCTTCCCCTCCAAGCCCAGCGTCTCTGCGGAGGCAAAGGACTTCATCCGAAGGTGGGCAGCACTTGGCTGTGCCTGGGGCAGCATCAGGGACAGTCGGCGCAGGGCCTGGGGCGGCCGCAGGGCTGCAGCTGCCCCCTGCATGCCGCCAGCTGCTGACGGCGCCTCGGCACAACATCCAGTTGCCCTTCTGCCGCGCGTAGCTCGTGCGTGTTCTGGTCTGCGTGGCCCATGCGCTTCTGCCTCGAGAGCCTGCCTGCCGTCACCCACCCTGCTGCCTGCACCTGTACAGGTGTCTGGCTTACCGCCAGGAGGATCGCGTGGATGTGCACCAGGCTGCAGCACACCCCTACATGTCTTTCAAGAAGCCCGGCAAGGCGGCCAAGGAGAGCTGCGCGACAGCGGCGGCGCCTGCTGGGGTTTGAGCAAGCGGCGCAGGCAGCGCAGGCTCAGGCTCAGCGACCTGTTTGGCTGGCTGGACGCTGCCTCAGCTCCTGCTCGCCGTCCAAGTCTGTCATGAAGGGCGGCATCCCGGATCCAAGCAGGGACCAGGCAGCGTGCTGTGGGGAGGCGGGCCCACGGGGCGCAGTTGACCTCATAATGGTGTGCCTGCCAAACTTGACCTGGCAGCAAGGCGACAGATGGCTGCAGGCGGTGCCCCCTGTCCTGGCGCAGTGAGGCCGCCTTGTACTGGCGCAGTGAGATCGCCTTGTACTGGCGCAGTGAGATCCCATTGCCGATCATTCTGCTGAATCATACGCTGCTGCATAGTAGTTCAATACAAACAACGAATTTGCAAGCAAGTGAGGCAGGATGCCAAGCCGCTCGCGTTCCGCGCAGCGCGCGGGGCCGGGTTTGAGCGACTTGAGAGCCACATATACGGCTTGCCGGCAATCGTCTCGAGCAAAACTGGACTGTATCGTGTCCATGGCAGGCGCCGTCGTTCACTTAACCCGCGTGTTGAACACCTCACATGACAGGCACTCTCTGCCGTTTACTAAGGCCTTTATCAGCACGTTCATGATCGCCATATACTCCTACAACATCGTGGCGTTGGCTCTGAGGCGAGCGCCGCTGCCAGCAGGCGGGGATGGGCTGCGCTGCCCACCTGTCGCATTCCCGTCCACCCGGCCGCTGCCCTCCTGATGCTGGTGGATTCTGTTACCTGGCCCGCTGCAGGAGAGACTTCTACCTGCGTGTCCGCCCCATTGTGTGCGCGGCTGTGAGGATGGGGGTTGCGGTGGGGTCTGCAGCGGACATGCACAGCGCTGCGCAGCCACCGGTCGCTCAGGGCTTGCCGTCCCCGCCGCTGAGCGCCAGCCCGGGGTTGCAAGCAGCGCCCTCGGCCCTGGCATGTGACCTGCTCCTCAACAGCAAGGCCCTGGCGGTTGGGGCGTCTGCTACCATGTGGCGAATGAGCCTTCTGCCACAGGTGGGCGGGAGTGGCATGCAGCGTGCCATGCCGAGCGAGCAAGTGCAGACCGCCGTGCTGAACTGGCAGAGCATGAGGATCGCCAGCACGGCAGTGCTTCACAGCGTGTTCTGGCTGGCCTTATCTGGTCACCTGGCCACGACTCCCGTATGCCGCTCTGTCGCAGATCTGCTTCTCTTTGCTGGCCGTGGCCTTGATACTGAGGGGCAACGGAGCCGCCTGCAGCTCCGCCTTAATGCGCCAACCGCAGGCAGGTTTTCGTGCGCCATCCCGACGTAGCACTTGTGCTTGGCCTCGTGCTGCATTGTTGGCTGTGCCCTGCTGAAAGAATGCATCTTGCAATCAATGATCAGCCCAGCTTGATCGTTTTGAGGATCAGCATGTTCCTGGCAATGGCTGTCCCTTCTGCAGGTGCAGGACGCCGTTCGGCTGGTGGGCGAGGTGGCGCATGCTGTGGTCGCGCTGCTGCTGCCTGGCGTGCCCACCCCTCCGGTGCCGCCCTTCCCGTGCCGCCACGTCATGGTGTTTCTGCAGCTGGCGGCGGGCTTGATGCTGCCCACAGCCTGGTACCTGTGGACAGAAAGCAGAGCAGCGGCAGCCCACTGCAACAGCATCGCAAGGGTGAGTTCCCGCTCTCGGCAGGCCGGCTGGCCGCAGCTTGACGCACTTGCCACTTGGAACTCAGCAGGAGCAGCCTGTTGCACGGGATGGGCAGCCTGTTGCGGGCTGGGTGCCAAAGCCTCTCGTCCCTGCCTACGTGCGCATGCAGGGCAGCCGAGGCGCAGGCTGGGAGCTGCGTTTTTGGTCTGGCTTGCAGAGGAGCGGGTGGGTGCCGCCCTCCTGGCGGCGCTGCATGCGTGAGAGGTGCCTCGCCCCCGCTCCGTGCTGCGACGTGCTGAACAATCGCCTGCACCGCAGCGGCGACACGTGTGCTTCCTCCGTTCTGTCTGCTGTAGGATCAACACAACGGGGCCGTGCCCTCTTCGCGTCTGCAGTCTTGATGGCCCTGCTGATGTGCTGGTTGCTTGGGTGGTTGTGATCTGCATGATTGACGTCAACACTGCCAATACATTCCCGGCACTGCAAGCACTGCAATAATACAGGACTAAGCCCATGAAAGGGGGAAGAGTGGGAAAGTACATGGTCAACAGTCTATTCAATGAGTGGGGAGTCTGTTCCAACATGGCAACTCGGTGCCAACACAGCAGGCATGAGGCGTGCATGGCAGTGCCTCCCAGTCTGGCTGCCTGGCTCATGGCAGACGGCCCCAGAGCGCCATGCTCAAGCGGTGATGGCTGGCTCCAGCGCGTGCTCTGTGTGCGTGGCCTTCAGGCGCCCCAGCAGCCACGTACCCGCCTGCACCGGCGGGTACTTGGCGGGGCAGTCGGGCCCAGTGCATGTGGGCAGCGCCTTAATGACGGCGTCAAAGTTAGCGTCTGCGGGGGAGCGGCGGGAGGGCGGGGACGTGAGGCAGAGATGGCCTAAGAGCAGCAGCGGTGACCGGAGGCTGGTGTCCGTGCTTCCCCCGCAAACAGGGCCGGCAGCATGGACAGCCGCAGGGGCAGCAGCCTAGGCAACGATGGGAGCTGAGAGATGGCAGGGGTGGGAGCACGTGGATGGGGACGCGGAAAAAACAGCTGCTGGGCGGGGTCAGAGGCCTCCTGAGGAGTCGGCAGGCGCACCCAGGAAGAAGGCGGCAGAGAAGCGCGCAGCCCCTGTGTTCAGCACACGGTGCAGCGTGGACTTGAACAGCCCGTTGCTCCAACGCTCCAGCATGTCTGCCGCGGAGGGGGGGGGGGGTAGCGGCCAGGCCGCTCAGCTCAGCGGCAGCGACGGCAGCAGCGGCAGCATGCCCCGCCAGGCCCCTTCCCGACGCTGCCCTTTACACTGCCCCCGCTGCGCTTTGCAGGTGCGCTGCTGCTGCCAGGCCAGGGGCTGTGCGTAGAGAGCTGGCTGGAGCGGGAGGAAAGCCCCTCCTCCAAACTTAAAGCACACGATCTCGCCTGCCCTCCCTCCATGCCCAACCACCCGGCACATTCGAGTGGCGGCGGCGGCGCACCCCCAATGTTCATGACGAAGCAGTCGGGCGCGGGCGGCACATCCACCCAGCGCCCCGCCAGGAACAGCTGCAGCCCCGGCTGCTCGTCGGTCAGCAGCAGCGTGATACAGCCAAAGTCTGTGTGGGCGCCGGCGCCGATGGCACCGGGGGCCTCCCGGGCGCTGCGTGCGAGCAATTGGTGGGGAGGAGGCAGGATGAGGAGGCCGCCGGCAATGGCTATGGACACACATATGCGCCCACAGATGCACCCTCCACAACATGTTCCCCCGGCGAGTCCTCTCAAGTCCACCACGGGCGCAGGCCACCTGCCACCCTACAGCGCCTCCACAGCGGCACCCGGCCATGCCATGCGGTGCCAGCAGGCCGTGCCTGCCGCTTTGGCGCACCGCCCCCGCCACCCGCGCACCTGTAGTGCAGCGGGCGCAGCGTGGCCACGCTGTGGTCGAACAGCGGCACGAAGTGGTCGCTCGGCAGGCCCAGCGCGCAGGCCAGCAGGCTCAGCACGCGGTCACCCAGGTCCAGCATGGCGGCGTGGTAGGCCAGCATGGCGCTGCAGGGTGGAAAGTCGGGGGTGGAAAGTCGGGGGTGGAAAGTCGGGGAGGAAAATCGGGGTGGAGCGTGAGGGCTCTAACAGCTGCAGAGCTTGCGGGCGGCCCAGTGTTCGTTGCGGGAGAGTGGCCGGCCGGCAGCAAGCTTCTGGCGGCAGGAAGGAGGCTGGCTGGGGGGGGGGGGGGTAGGGGGTGCGGCTGGGGACCATCCATGGTCCGTCCGCCTTGCATGGAATCCCCAGAGGCCCTGCTGTGATGCTCTCTGGCACCTGCCACCCACAGTACCACTTGCAGGGCAGCAGCACACCCAGGCAGGCAGGCAGGCGCGCGCGCCTGCTGAAGCCGGGGACCCATTCTTCGGGCGGCCACACGTTTGGCCCCTGCAGCAGAAGGTCCCCGCTGGCAGCTCCCGCCCGATGTAGTAGCCCTCCTTGGTGTCTGGCTGGCCGCTGGGGTCCAGGGCCTGCTCGTTGGGGGGCTGTACCTGCGGCAGCGGCGGTGGGGAGGCGCCGGGCGCGCGGGACCGCTTCCTTGCGGCTGGCACGAGGTGAGGCAAGGCAAGATTGATAGGCAAGGCGGCAGCAAGTGCTCGCACCCGCGGTTGTTGGGATCCTTGGTGGCCAGCAGCTCCATCTTTTTGCCCATGGGCAGCTGCAGTTGGGGGCGCAGGGGCGAGGCCAGCCAGCGGTGAGCCCTACCGGCTGAATCAACTGGAGCCAGGGTTCTGGCCTGGGAGCAACTCACAGCGAAGAAGCGCCTCTGGGCATCCCGCATGGCATCAATCACGGCTTGAGGCACTCCATGGCCTTTCAGCACGGCGAACCCGCTGTGCTCGCAGGCCTGGCGCAGAATTGAGGGAGCTTCCTCGCTGCTCAGGTCAACCACTGCCGCTGCCCCCATCCGATTGTGATGAGCGAGTTGCTGCAAAATCTTGAGAGCGGGTTGCGCCGAGATTTTACGTTAGGGTGGCCCCGCCAGCTGGGCGCGACACCGCGCTGCCCTATGCAGGTCCCTGATGTGGGGTGGGTCATCGTGGGACCTGCAAGCATGGTGCAAGTGCATGCACAGGTACTTGCCCTCCGTGCCAACAAGATTAAGTGTACCGTGGCTTGTCTTGTCTGGCTGCTGCCTAACAGAGCGCAGATCGCCAGCTGAGCAAGGCCGCTGACATGCGCCGCTTTTCAGGCCACTCTACCTGAGCAGCGTTCCAGGCACAGCAGTACTGTCATGTTCACGTTCTTACTTCGTCTGGCATCCAATTGTCAATCCACTTGAGTCGCAAATGACAGAATGAGCGCAGCCGGCAGTGGAACGGCGTCCTGCCTTTCACCAAACACCCGCACATGCCCATTCCGTAATTTGCAGTCATTGAACATAACGCTGAATGGGTACCGCGCGACTAGCAGGCGCTGCAGCGCTGCTGCCAGCAGCAGTGGCGGCAGCGGCAGCAGCGCCGAGCCTGCGATGCATGCCGGGGCACCCTGGAGCATATCCCCTTACTACACAAAGAAGCTGACGCGGCAAACGGATGCGCTGGGAAACATAATCAGCGAGCCAGATGCGGTGGCGGCGGCGCCGGGATGGACGCCCGATGCGCAGCTGCGGCTTGCTGCTGCGGCGCTGGCACCAGAGCTGCAGAGAGATGCGGAAGAGCTGCTTGACAAGGCACGCAGAGGGGTGCTGGAGCAATCAAGAACCGTGCCTGCCGTCTTCAGCTGCCGTCGTTCCCCTTCTTCCCATTGTTGCTTCCTTCTGACGCTGCCCGCGTCCACACTGGCTGCCCCTTGAAACGCCTGCTGCCTGCTGTCCATCCCGGCCCGCAGGTGCGCCAGCTGCTGGGCCTGCTCCCCCATATGGCTTCTCTGCGCAGCTTGAAGCCCGCAGAACTGGTGCGCATGGCGGCAGCCGTGGAGCAAATCACGGCGCGGCTGGTGGCGCTGCGACGGCGCTTCCCGGGGCGGACGTGGCCGCCATGGTGGCCGCGCACCCGCCGCTGCTGCGTATGGACGAAGCTGAGGTGGAGGCGGCGGTGGCGGCGGTGCGGCACGCGTTCCCGAGGCCAGCCAGGTGGGGGCGGCACACATGTGTGTGTGGTGGGCTGAGGGTGACGAGGGGCGTATGTGTGGGTTGGGTGGGGGTACCCCTGCAGTGCTTCTGCTGCAGATGAGGCCTGTGAGAATGGAGGGGGGGCGGGGCGCACATGCCACCCTGTCTTTTCCATGCTGTTATGAACACTCGGTACAGCCGTCTGGGGCCTCAGCGCACGTGTCGGGGCACCACAGCGTTCGTTGTAGCAACAGCGAGCGCAAGAGTCGCATGCACACCTGTGGCCCCTCCGCCGCCGTGCAGGAGGATCTGGAGGCCATGCTGTCGGCCAACGCTGGGCTGTTGGACGGCGGCGGCGCCGCGGAGGCGTGCCTGGCAGGGGTGGGCCATCTGCTGCCTCGGGACCTGATCATACATTTCCTCAAGACCGACCCCGCCTTCCTGTACCAGGTGCGGCTCTGGGTCAGCCTCTGCTTGAACCTTAGATCAACCGTGGAGGCGGGGGCACGATTTGGGAATGATCACGGCCCATCACCGCCAGGCTGCGCTGCCCGATGGCCGGGGTTAAGGCACGCACCCTGCACGCCGCCAGCCCTCCCACGCCCTCCGGTTGGGCACTCTGTTCCCTCGGCCTGCCAGAGTTTGTCGTGCCCTTCCCTGCTGTGCGCAGTTTCAGCCGCTGGAGGGGCAGTCGCGCGGGGAGCGCGACTCCGAGTATCTGGCAGACATGCTGAGGGGCAGCTAGGTTGCCCATGCTGAGGAGCCATGCGCACGCATACTGCCAGCCCAAGCGTTGCTGGGCCAGGATCAAGGGATAACGAGGACGGGAGCTGCTGCTCCAGGGCCTCTGCATCCGTGGATGGCTGCGAGGCAGGCTGCCCCTGGGGCGAGGGCTGGAGGGAGGGGAGCACCTGTTCTGAGCAGCCGGCTGGTGGTGGTGTCAACACGTGCGATGGCATTGTAACTGGAGGGGACGTCATTTTATGATATGATTGTATGTGAACGTCTGTTTGTGACGAACCAGGATGCCTCAACCCAGCAGTGGCCGCCGCGGCTCCTCCCGCTCTGCACATCTGGCGCCAGGGTGGCGCTGTGAAGCGGCGGCGTGGTGCCGACCTGTTTGTCGGGTGGCTGTTGAAGGTGTACATTGAACACTGAGCGGGTGCAGGGCAGCAACCAGCCAACATGGGAGGCATTGGCGCTAAGCGCTCCAAGAAGAGCAAGAGCAAGCGGTGAGCAGGGCGGCATATCAATAGCAGCCGACAGATCGGCTTATGGGTGCGGCTACAGACCCCCAGGAAGGGCATGCAAGGCCCTGCCTCCAGGCGCCGCCGCCACATCCGGGCCCTGAACCTGTTTGTGCGTTTTCGGTGCAGTCAAACACTCAAGCAGAAGTACAAGGTGCTGAAGAAGGTCAAGGAGCACCACCGCAAGAAGCGGCGAGAGGCCAAGAAGCTCGGGCTGAAGCCCAAGGAGCCCAAGGATCCGGGTATTCCCAACGCATGGCCATTCAAAGAGGAGCTCATCGCCCAGCTCAAGGCGCAGAAGGAGCGCGCCGAGGCCAAGGAGCGGATGCTCAAGGAGCAGCGCAAGCTCCAGAGGCAGCAGGCGGTGAGCAATCAGCTCTCCAGCGACTGTCTTTTATCTTTGTCACGCATGCAGCCAGTTACGGAAGAGGGGCCTGGGCTGCTCCTTGCTGCCGTCGCTGCCACTGCTGCCAGCTCGCGCGCCCAGCCCTCCGCAGCTCATTCCGCCCGCCCCGCGCTTGTCCGCCGCTCACAGACAGCAGCAGCGGCCGCCATGGAGCAGGACGGCGAGGGCCCGCAGCTGGAGGCGCTGCAGCGGCAGGCGCTGAAGCGCGGCCGCGACTACGACAAGGCCGCTGCCAAGGCTGCCGCCGCCGGCGACAAGGAGGGCTTCGTGGACTCCTCCCGCCGCGCTTTCTACAAGGAGTTTGTCAAGGTGCCGACCCTCTGCACTGCCCCCTGCATGCCCTTGGGCGGAGCAAGCGCCGCAGAGCGCGGTTGATCCTGACGCCGGAGAGGATGCCGCCCGGCCGCGCTCGCTGCGCTCGCCGCTGCTGGCCCCCGCATGCGCTCCTGATACGACTTCCTGCGCCCCACGCAGGTGGTGGAGGCCAGCGATGTGCTGATCGAGGTGGTGGACGCGCGCGATCCGCTGGGCTGCCGCTGCGCCGACGTCGAGCGCTTTGTGCGCAGGCTGGACCCTTCAAAGAAGATTGTCCTGCTGCTCAACAAGATTGGTGCGGCGCGGCTTGGGGGGCACGGGGAGCGAAATTGAGGGTGGAGAACGGTGCATGCCATTACTGCCACGCGTGGTCCTGGACAACAGGGCAGGAAGGACAAGAGTGCGGGGACAGCGGTGTGGTTGGGACGCTGGCATCAATGCCGGCCCCCAACCCTCCACCCTCTGGCCCCACCCCCTGCCGCCCCCAGACCTGGTGCCGCGCGAGGTGGCCGAGGCGTGGCTCAAGTACTTTAGGGAGGAGCTGCCCGCAGTCGCCTTCAAGTCCAGCACCCAGAAGCAGGTGGGGCGGTGGGGCGGGCAAACGGCTGCCACCTCCAGCTCAACTGGGTGGGGGTTGTGGGTGTGCAGCTGGGGCAAGGGCATGCTAGCCCTTTCCAGCGGCTGCGCCTTTGGCGGGCCTCTGCCTCGGCTGGGCTCCCAACAAGAGGGTCCGCGCTTCTGCTCCACAACTTGCTGATTTTGGTGACGTGTTTTTGTGTTGTGAAAGGCCGGGCAGCGATGCAGCCTGCAGCTACAACCCACAGCCCTGATGCACTTTCGCACCTTACGCCGCTCTCCCCTCGCAGGCCGCCAACCTGGGTCGGCGCCAGCTGGCGCAGGCGGCCGACGCGGCGCTCAAGGGCGCCGAGTGCATCGGCGCCGACACGCTGCTGCAGCTGCTCAAGAACTACACTCGCAGTGCGGACCTCAAGACCGCAATCACGGTGGGAGTGGTGGGGCTGCCCAACGTGGGCAAGTCGAGCGTGATCAACAGCCTGAAGCGCACGCGCGTGGCCCAGGTGCGCCTGCTCCCTGCCTGGCTCCGTGGTGGGGCTCTGCCTGCCTGCAGCTGCACTGTGCCGCGCGGCGCGCCCCCAGCGGCACAGCAGTCCTTGGGCGGCCTGTGTCCTGCTCTCCAGCGTCACGTTTGCGTCCGTCCCCCTCAAACAACAAAAACAAACAAAAAACCAAAATGGCTCCCATCCGACACCGTTCCCCACCCTGCCCCTGCCCAGGTTGGCAATACGCCTGGGGTGACCAAGGCGGTACAGGAGATCCACCTGGACCGCCACCTCACCCTGCTGGACTCGCCCGGCGTGGTGTTTGCCGATGCGGGGCGGATGGCGCGGCTGCCGCCGCACTGCGCAACGCAGTCAAGGCGGAGCAGCTTGAGGACCCGGCGCTTCCGGTGCGCTGTCGCGCCGCGACGTGCACGCTATGCCGTGCTGTGCCTGCTGCGCCCTACCGCACCTGCTGCGCTGTAACGCACGGCAGGGCCCTGCCCGCGGCCGTTGCCTGAGCACTGCTGCCTGCCTGCAAACCAAGGGTTGCGGGGGCAACCGGTCGCCCTTGGCTCCCCTTTCTGCCTGTGCCAGCACTCATGACCCACAACCACCCGATTGCTGCCGTTCCTCGCAGGTGGCGGAGATTGTGCGGCGCTGCCCCGCCAAGCAGCTCATGCAGCTGTACAAGGTGGCGGCGTTTGACGGCCCCGATGAGTTCCTCCAGCAAGTGGCCACAGTGAGTAAAGCATGCCGATGGGTGCTGTGTGTGTTCCTGTGGGTTGGTGGGTGGGCGTGTGGATGGGTGGGTCGGGGGTCGAAGGTGTTTGGAGGGAGGACCAATGAGCAGAACGGCCAGGCTGCCCTGCCCGGCCTGCAGTCGCTCACGACGCGGCAGTCGTATGCGCTCACTGTTTGCAGCTGCTCATCAGCTGCATGTCTGCACATTTTCTCCTGTGCCGCGCTCCCTCGCAGGCCCGTGGCAAGCTGAAGAAGGGCGGTGCGGTGGACACGGCGGCAGCGGCGCGCATCGTGCTGCAGGCGAGCCACAGGCGGCGCGCTGCGCGCTTTGCGTGCCGCCCCTGCCCGCGCTCGCCAGCCTGCATGCCAGCTACACCTTGCAGCGCGTCAGACCCAGCAACTGTAGCTGCCTTCCCCCGCACCAGCGACTGCCCAGCAGCTCAGCCCCTCCCGGCGCTCACTGCCCCCCTCCTGCCTCTCCCGTTTGCGTGCTGCAGGACTGGAACGACGGCCGCATCCCCTACTTCACGCTGCCCCCAAGCGCGACAGCGAGGTGGCAGGCTCCGCGCAGCTGGTGCCCGCCTGGGGCGCCGACTTCGTGGCCGACCAGTCGGCGTCGCTGGCGGCGCTGCGCAGCGTGGAGGACGGCGCTGGCAGCGGCGGCGCCGCTTTCTTCCAGGCGGACACGCTGGGCGCTGTGCGGGTGGACTTGGACGGCATGGCGGCGGCCGACGACGCCAGCGGCAGCGGCAGCGGCAGCGATGAGGACGAGGACAGCGGAGCAGGTGGGAGGGGGCGCTCACCATTGGCAGCTTCATGACGCCTGAACCGCCTTTGAGCTGCCGCCGCTGCCAGGAGCGATGGAATGGCTGCTGGCGGCCTCAGCGGGATTTTCTGTGTGGGGAGGGGGCTTTGCAACGCAGAAGCGCCTGGTAGTTCCCAGTCTGTCCGCCCTCATCTTGGCCCTTCATAACTTCTTCCTCTGCAGAGGAGATGAGCGGCAGCGAGGGGGAGGAGGGTGATGAGGAGGGTCCCTCGGGCAGCGAGGCAATGGACGAAGAAGAGGCGGCGCCAGCGGCCAAGCGGCAGCGCGGCGCGGCGTCGGCGGCGCAGAACGCGCAGCTGTTTGGCGAGGCGGGGCAGTACAACCCGCACGCAGCGCGGGCTGAGCGCAAGCGGCGCAAGAAGGGCGCGCTGCTGCGGCAGGCTGAAGCGGAGGCGGCGGCGGCGGAGCACGGCGGCGGCGGCGCTGCGGGCGGCGACGACGACTATGACTTTGAGGCGGACTGGGGCGCTGGCGGCAGCGGCAACCCGTTTGAGCAGCTGGGCAGCGGGGGGGGATGAGGACAGCGAGTGAGGGCGGGCTCGATGTTCGGTCGAGTGCACGCTGTCCCAATCCTCCCTTCATGTGCGCTAGATTGGGTGCTGCTGTGGCGAACCGACACCAGATACTTGAAATGTTGCCGAGCACAGTGCCCAGCCAAAGCAGATGGAACTGTTGATAAAGCATGGCAGATTGGTGCACCTCAACAAAGGCGCATCGCTGGCGTGCGGCCATGGCAGCGTTACCCGGCACCACGGCGGTTGGCATGGCTGCGGAGCCCCACGGCCCGCCTAGCCTGCTCCCGCTGCTGGGCTTGCATGCTGTGCCCTGCCTTGCTCTATCATTGGGAGGTGCATCACAGCGGCAGGCGCGCTCCGGGAACGGGGGCGCTGAGGCTGGCCTGCCACGGCTGGAAGCCAGAGCTGGGCAGCTGGCCTTGGGCCCAACCGTGCACTGCTGGCCTGCTCACCGCCCTGGCTCCGCCTGTCGCCTGCCGCTGCCAGAAGCCTAACTGGGAGATGAGGACGCAGGGGGAGGCAAGCACAGCGCCACAGCTGGTTCTGCTGCCGCAGTCTCACCACCAAAGCGGCGCTTGGCAAGGGCGGCGCCACGAGGGCAGGTGGCAGGCACATAGAAAGAGATGGCGGGACGCCGGTCGTCGCGAAACAGTTCTTATTGATCTCTGGGGCGGCCTGGGAACGCGCCACACAGTCTGTGGCCTTGGTGGTTGCTCCAGTTCCTGTCAATTCTTGCTGCGTTCGCTTGCCTGCAGAGCCACCGTCTCTCGGTATCCAGGCGTTTCAAACCATTGATTTGCAGCTTTTGGCAGCCTGCGGGCTATCCAGGTGCGCGGGCGAACCCTCACCCAGAAACAGCGTTCTCCGCGTAAGGTCCAAGCGGTCTGCGTCCACCATCAGTCTTATACCCGTCGTTCTAGATCCCGGGCACCAGCTCCCCGTCTCGGAGCCGCCTACGCGTGCCGCCGACTGGTGGCATCCCGCCGCCGCCACCGTAGGTCCCGCGCTCCTCGCCCGGCCTGGGCGATGCACTGACGCGTCTTTTGACCGCCACACCAGCCTAGCGTAGCGAAAACAGCATCGGGCGCGTGCAGCAGCAGCAGCAGGCGCCATGACGGAGGAGGTGTGCGAGCGGCTGCGCTTTCGACTGGAGGTGCGCACCGCGTCAGAGGTGACCCGGCTGTCGGTGGTGGGCAACTTCCAGGGCTGGCAGCTCTCCACCGCCAGCGACCTTCAGTACACGGAGGACTCAGGTGTGCGGGGATGACAGGGCGCTTTTCAGGGGGACACGGTTGGTATGGTCGCAAGGCGGGCCGCCGTTAATGCGCAGCCACAGGCGCCCGCCAGCAGGCGGCTGGCATCCCAGCTATCGCTTCCTCAATCTGCCAGCATGCGCCGGTCCCCGCCGTCCACACCAACGGCTGCGCGCTGGCTGGCTGGCTGGCTGGCTGACCAGGCGTGTTGCCCCCCCGCCGCGCTGCGCAGGCAACGTGGAGGGCAGCACGACTTGGCGCAGCGGCGTCCTGTCCATCCCTGCCAGCAAGCTGCCCCTGCGCTTCAAGTTTGTGGCCAACGGCCACCGCTCCTCCCCCAACACCCGGCCCCTCATCTGGGACAGCCAGAGCCGCGTGTACCACGAGATCCCGGCAGACGGGTGCGTGCTTGCGCGGGCGGTACCAATGCTGCACGGATGCCAACTTGCAGTGATGGCACACGCTCATGGATGCACGCTCGCTGCTTGCACCCATCTATGGTCCTGCCCTCGCCCGCAGCCAGTGCGCTACAGGTTTGCAGGCAAGCAGCCTGTTCATCCCAGCTCTGCCTGCCCTGCAGGCTGATCGAGTGTGAGTTTGAGCCCACGCCGGACAGCAGCGACACCGGGTGCGTGGGGAAGGGGGAAAGGGGGATTGGGCTTCAACACTTTTTGCTGCTGCCCAAGCATCCTTGAAAGCAGCTGCCCACGCTGCATCGCATCAGCCCAGGGGGTGGCATTCACCTCACGCCGCCCCCGCCCCGGTCCCAACTTGTCACCTTTGCAGTTGGGTGACGGCCGACGGAGTGGGCGCGTACCAGCTGCGTGTGGGGCAGCCCGCGGGCAGCACCGAGGCGCTGGTCACTCTGGAGCCACAGCTGGGCCACCTGCCGGGTGCGGCGCCGCTGCGTGCTGCTCCCCTCCTCCTCTGTTTGAGCCGATGCCACGCTTCACCGTGGTGGCCTGCCAGCTTGGCGGCTGCCGTAGCGGGGCAGCTGAATGCGGCCACCTGCCGGGGCCGCCCACGTCCTCCCACCCCTGCCGCGCCGTTGCCACCGCTGCACGCCTTTGCCTTGCGTGTCTCGGCAGCGACCCCTCAATGGCCGCTGTTGCTTGCTGCTTCCTGGATTGGGCACGTTCACGCCTTTCAACTTTCTTCGTCTGTTGCTGAGGTTTCGCTGCCTGCCACCGGCACCATCCGACTACAAAGTCAAGGTTTCTTGCCCTTTCCGGCCTGCAGAGGAGGTGGATGTGGTGCTGTGGGAGGCAAAGCCCAACGACCCCGCGGTGCCCCAGGGCAAGGTGCTGGCGCGCGTGGGAGGTGGGCCCCTGCCGCTCCTGTCGCCGTCCGCCACTCCCGCCCCTGTACTTGTGTGTGTGGTTGTTGCTGCCGCTGCCGAACAGCGCCCAGGCTGGCCGTTGACGGCGCCACGCTCCCTGCTGTTGAGCCGATGCTGTGGCCGTTTCCGGCTGGGGCGGCTTGCAAGCTCTTGAGCATCGCTGCAGCCGGTTACTCCGTCTGGTGCCCACCCCTGCCTGTTTGCGCTGCTGTCTCATCTGCTGAGCAGGCAGCGACGGCCCCGGCGACAGCCCCTGCACCTACCTGCTCAACAGCCAGTCCATTGAGGCGCTGGCATTCCGAGTGGATGTGGTGTCCAAGCGGGACGGCGGCGCGCTGCTGGCCCGCTGCTTCATCGCCCCCGAAACGCTGCAGGCACGCCCCCTGCTGCCCCGCTGCTGCCTCCATCCTGCGCCCGCTGGCCACCAACGGGCGACGACATCCCCTGCACTGCGCCGTGTGCCGGGATCTGGCTGGCTGCCGCTTGGCTGGGTAGCGAGGCCAGGGGCCGCCGTCCAGTCGGCTGCGCACGCTGTGCAGCCGCCGCGCATCACCCCGCCGCCCCTCCCACCTGTGTGCAGGCGCTTGAGGGCAGCATCAGCGCCGCGCTCGTCACGCCCGACCTGCGCCACGCTGGCACCTTCCGCGCCAGCTTCCTGGTGGTCGCCGCCCTGCCCCACCCCGCCAACAACCTGGGCAACCTGCAGCGCAGCCGATGGGTGCCGGGGGCAGCACGCTGGACATCGGGTGGGTGCTGCATGCTGTACGGGGCTGGTGGCTGTCGTTGGGGGCCCAGCCTGGGCGGGCGGGCCAGCGGGAGCAGTGGCGCTGCAGAGCAATCGGGCTGCGTGCTCTGTGTCCTGCCAGCGCTCGGCCTCGCGCTGCCAAGCCACGCCCTCCTTCCATGCTTGGCCGCCGTCCCCTCATGCTGCCGCCCTCTCAAGCTGGCCCGCTCCCCTGCCTGCCCCTACCTGCTTGCCCGCCCTGCAGCCACCGCGGTTCCGGCGCATCAAAGGTGCATGGGCACGCGGTGCGGGAGAACACGCTGCTGTCGTTCAACAAGGCGGCAGTCAACCATGCTGAGTTCATCGAGTTTGACGTGAGGCGCCCGGGTGGAAAGGGGAGGTGGAATGTGCGGGGTGTCAAGCGGGGTCGGGCGGGCCGCCGGGGGTTGGCTGCCGAGCGCCCGGTGGCCTTCCCACGTCAACCAGCAGCCCGCTGCTCTTGGCTGGGCCCTCCAGCACGGGTGGAGGTGGAGTCGGCCCGGGAAGGCTGCCAGTGTGTTTCACGCGGCCGCGCCCCCACTCTTGCCCCCATCCTCCCCTCCTCCAACACGCGCGTGACTGAGCACAGGTGCACGTTACCGCCGACGGCGAGGTCGTCGTCTTCCACGACTTCCTGGTGCCGCTGCGGCTGGCCTCCGAGGTGGTGCGCCTGCCGGTGGCCTCCCTCACCGCCGACCAGCTGCGCTCCTCAGACTTTGCTCAGTGGATGGTGTCGCCCAAGTGAGCTGCCGCGCCTGCGGTTCTGGGCTGGCCTGGTTGGGGTGTGAGGGATGCCCGGCGCGACTGCCGTCCCGGTGCCACCAGCCCGCAGCCGCCGCTGGGCGCTGGTCAGCCAGGCTGGGGTGCCGCCGACTGTGCGCCTTCTGCATCCGCTGCGGGACCCGAAATTGTTTGCCCCTGTTCACTCCTGGCCAAGCCCTTGCTCTGCCCCTCAACCCTCGCATGCAAACTCTCCCATGGAAGCCTCCCTGCGCCACTCCCGCCCTTGGCCCTGGCACATGAGCGCTCCAAGCGCAATTTCAACCCCTTCATGTCGCCCCCCCCGCACCGCAGCGAGGACGCCACCAACAAGGATGCGCTGGATGAGGAGAAGGCGCGGCGGCGCACCACGTTGCAGCGCAACTTGAGCAGCGCCGAAGACATGTTCCGCAGGTGGGGGCGCTGGGGTTTGGGCTTGTCTTCCACACTTTGACGAATGTGATGGATTGGGGGCAGCACGATGCAGGCTTGAGAGCCATGCCTGTGTGAGAATGCCAGCTGAGGAAGTGCCTCTGTGACTGCGCTGTGGGAGTGCGCGGGCGCCTTGTGACTGTCTGCTTGCTGGCCTGGGTTGGGATGCTGATGTTGCTGGCCAACCCCTCTTCCCCCACTGCTTGCACACCTGAACTGACACCCCCTCCCCCCCCCCTCCCCGCCCCTCTCGCACTGCAGCATCTTCAAGCCAGCGTTTGGCGGCTCCGCTGCCGCGCCTTCCCCGGCACGCGCCCAATCGTCGGGCGAACCCAACAGCAGCGACGCCGCCGCTGCCGCCGCCCCGCCGCCCGCCGGCCCGGGGTGTCTGCCGCCCGCTGGTTCCTCACCGACACCATTGCCAGCTTGCGCGAGGCGTTCCGCCGCACCCCGCGCTGGCTGGGGTTCAATATCGAGCTCAAGTACCCCACCCCTCTGGAGGTGGCCTCCATGCGCACGATCTGGTGGAGCCGCAACCACTTTGTGGACGCCGTGCTCAAGGTGGGGCTGTGCGGGGGGGGGGGGGGGGAGGGGTGCGGCAGGCTGGCGGGTGAGGGCGCGGCCGGGATGTGTGCGACAGGCTGGCGGACCTGTGTGTGGCAGGCTGGCGGCTGAGGGTGAAGGCCCGCCCCCCCTCCCCACCACACCACACCACCCACACAATCCCTCATCCCCCCCTCCAGGTGGCGCTGGAGGAGGGCGCTGGGCGGCGCGTCATCTTCTCCACGTTTGACCCCGACTGCGCCACGCTCCTCTCCCTCAAGCAGCCCCGCTTCCCCGTCCTCTTCCTCACCTGCGGCGGCACCAAGCTCTTTGACGACCCCCGCATGAACTCCGTGGAGGCCGCCCTCCAGTTTGCGCTCGCCTCCCGCCTGCAGGCAAGCCCGGCGGGGTGCACGCGCCGCGCCGCGGCAGCTGTTGCAGGCTGTGCGGCGGCCCGTGGCGAGGCCTCGCCTGCTTGCTGCCCTGCCTGCTCCTTGCCAGCTCCAGCAGGCAGAGCACGACCGTTCAGCAGACGCGCGTGCACTGTGCTGCCTCGTCACCTTCTGTCAATAATCATTCGGAGATTATCATCGTCCACCCCCCAAACACACACACCACACACACACACACACACACAAGCCACCGCCCCCACATGCGCAGGGCGTGGTGGCTGAAGTCAGCTCGGTGCTGGGCCGCCTGCACGAGACGGTGGCTGAGTTCCATCGCCACGGCCTCTTCCTCTACACCTGGGGCGACGCCAACAACGACTTTGCGTCCTACATGGCGCAGCGCGAGGCCGGCATCGGTGCGCTTTTGGGCTGGTTGGTGATGTGTGTGGGGGGGAATGAGGTGATGGTTATGAGGGGAAGGGAGGGGTTGAGGGCTGTGGGCGGCGGGGGGAGGGAGAGATGAGGCGATGTTGTTGTTTTCTGTTCGCTGTCTTGAGGCAGGGGCGGGGGGATCACACTGCGAAATCGCGCTCAACATCCCCCCCATAACCCCACCCCCAGACGCCATCATCCTCGACGACACAGAGAAGATGGCTCGCCGCACCAACAAGCAGGGCGCCTCCACACGCGCCCTCTTCGCCAAGAACATGCGCGCGCCCACCTCCACGCAGGTGGGTGGGCGTGTGCCTGCGCTGGGGGCTGCGAGGGGTGTGGGCAGGAAGCGCTGTAGGCTGGAGTCTGGGGTGGGGCTGACCCAGCCATCACTGTGAGTGTGCCTTCCACCGTGCCAACACACAGCCACCTCGTTCCCTGGCTCTGCCCGCCCCAGCACCCCCACCACCACCACCCGCACCGCCATGTCGCACACCTCCTCTTGCGCTGAACACACATCTTTCCAGCCCCCCTCCCGGCCCTTCCCCTCCCCACACCAGCAACTCCCATCCCTCCCCTTCCCCACGCACCACTTCCACCTCCCACCTCCCCCCCATACACACCGCTCTCGCCTCCTGTGCTCTACCCACAGGATCTGGAGCGGCTGGCCTCTGCGGGCGGCAGCATGCTGCAGACCGACCTCGAGCGCCTCTCCTCCAACCTCAACGCGCTGGCGGCGCTCAGCCCCATCGGCTCACCCACCCCCGCCCCTCGTCCGCGCCCCGCCGCCCCCTCCCTCAAACTGGCCATGGCGGAGGCGACGCTGGCGGCTTCAGCGGCCACCATCGGCGCCGGGAGCTGGCCGCGTTCTACGGCGGCGGCATCGGCGCGCTGGCCAGCGGCTTTGGCGCGCTGGCCGTGAACGGCGGCGCCAACGGCGCCAGCGCAGCCAATGGCCTCGGCGCCGCAAATGGCGCCAGCGCCGCCAACGTCACTCCTGCAGCAAATGGCGCTGCTCCCTCGAACGGCACCATCATCCCTGTCACAGCCAGCGGTGCGGGCGTCAACGGCGTTCGCCACTGAGGCATGTGCACCCTCTGTTGCTTCTGCGCCGCCAGCATCTCCTTTGTGCCAGCGGATGCCGGTCGAAACTTGGGTCAGCGCCTCTCACCGTGCCGACGCCTGCCATCCTGGGAAGCTCCCTGCCCCTGTTCTGGCCAGATCAGGCCCCCGCATCGCCTCCTGCCAGCCGCCTGCCCCGCACCCTGCATCGCATGACCTGCATCGCTGATGCCTATCAGTTCAGTGTGCCTCAGTATGCCTCACCCCTGCTGCTTCCCTGGGCCTTTCTCCCGCTTGTTCCATGGAGGCCCGCGCCTGTGGGCCCCCCTTGCTCCGTCTCGACCCAAAACTCTCAACTCTTCCCCAACAGGCGGGGCTCTGCTCCCCCAGCGCCCCTCCCCCGAGTGCCTCTCTCCCGCCGCTGTCCGGCCCTTGCCCCAGCACTTGACCAATCAAGCAATGCAATGCCTGCGCCGACCTGCCAGCGGCCCAACCCCTGCCCCCGCTATGCACCGCTCCATTCCTGCGCCTGCACACTCCAGTTTTGTCCTTCCGCAATACACCGGTCTTGCTATTTCGATATTTATTAATCCCAGGGTGCATGCCTGTACACAGTGATGACATATGGACTCGTAACAGCTGTTTACAATGCAGAGGTGTGCAGAAAGCAACTGAAGCAAGCAAGGGGTGACCGGCATCGGGTCTGTGGGTGGCGGAACAAAATGCAAACAGCAGCGGTGCATGCGTTTCGCAAAGGGTCAGGAGAAGAGGGGGCGGCAGCCTGAGAGAGATGCTGAGCAGGGCAAGGAAAACGTCATGAGCAGAGGCATGGGGAGCGACAGAGCAATAGAGCACCGCGGCAGCTTGGTCGACAGCTTGAACCTGCTGCCAACCAAGCCAGCCGCTGCTGCACACGGCGCAGGCTAGTACTTGCGCTGCGGGCCGCCAAACAGCACCAGCTTCTTGCCCTTCTTGCCGCCGCCTGCCAGCTGCAGCCCAGCCAGCTGCGTCGAGGCGGCGGCGCCGCCCTCCACGGCCGCCACGCCGGTGCCCGCCGCCCCCACACCGGGGCAGCCGAGGGGGCAGCCGGTCGGGGGCCCAGGCGCCCTTGGCTGCAGCAGGGGCGGCGGGACCGGCCCCTTGCTGCACTGGTGCCGCCGGCGGGCTGCCCAGGGAGGGCCCAGTTGCGGCAAAGCCGTCGCGAGCGATGCGGGCAAAGCTGACGCCCGGCTGGGGCACTGCAGGGGGCAGCTCGTCGCCATCTGGCTCCGCCTCGTCGCCGCCGGCCGCCGCGTCCTCTGCCGCTGCCGCCAGCCCCGCAGGCAGCAGGCTGGCCGAGGGCAGCGGCATGGCCCGCAGCTCCGCAACAGACGGGCCGGCGGCTGCAGCGGCGGCGGCGGCGGCGGCCGCCGCCGCAGCCCGCTCCTGGCGAAGGCGGCGGGCCTCCTGCTTTGCGCGCTGCGCTCGCCGCCGCTCCCGCTGCGCCAGCTCCTCCGCAAACGGGGCCAGGGCCTCGGGAGGGAGCAGGCCTGCGGGCGGGCCGGCGGTTGCTGTTGGATGGCATCCAAGGTGGTGTGGCAGAAAAGGGGGGGGGGGGCCGGCGGGGGCCGCACATGCATTCTGGCTGGCAGCGGGCCCAGAGGCGGCCACAGGCTTTGACCCTGGCACAAACGCGTGACAGGGCTGCCCCCAGTGAAGCAGGAGGCAGGCAGAGCTGGACGAGCAGCAGGCAAGAAACAAACACCAACCAACCACAAAGAAAAGCAGCAAGACATCGGCGGCTGGGGTGCTCACCCGTCAGGTCCACCTCGCACAGCTTGAAGCCGGCTGTGAGGGGCAGGTGGGCCAGGGTGCGCATGCGCCGCCGGCTCGCCTCGTCCTGAGCCACGTCCTCCACCTCAAGCACCTGCGGCACAACAACGAGCGGTACATGAGCAGTACAAACAAGCGGTACGGGCACATGTTGCTGTCTGAGGAAATGCAGCGCACAGCGGGGCCAGGCGCAACGCCCGGGCTCAGCAGTGCTTGAAGAAGGGTCGCTGCTGGGAAGGAAGGAAGCTCAGGCTCAGCAGGCGCGCGCCTTGGCGGTGAGCGTGGGGGGCAGGCGGGGTAGGAGCCGCAGTGCGCCAGCAGCATGCGCAGGTTGAGGGGGCAGAGGAAGAGCCACTGGCCGTCTGCGGTGCCGGGGGAGGGGGGATGGATGTGGCAGAGCGTGGGCCGCTTGAGCGCGCGAGGCCCGAGCAGCCAGGGAACCAGGGAGGGAGCTGCCGAGCTGCCATGCGTGCGCCGGGCATCCTGCAGCCCTGCATACTGTGTGCACACACGCGCACACGCACGTCCACAACACAGCACTGCACAGAACCAAACGTCCGTCTGACGCACCTGAGGACTGATAGAAGAAGAACTCTGAGCTGGCGCCGCTGGCAGCCCCCAGCTCGGCGGGCGAGCTGCCCAGCATGCCGCCGCCTGCCGACGCCGCGCTGCCCGGCCAGTTCGCCGCCGGGAGGCGAAGCAGCGGCAGCGGCGGCGGCCCCGGCGATGGGTACGGCTGCGGTGTGGGGTGGGGCGCCCCTGGGCCCTGTCTGGCCCTCGCCCACCTCCTCTTCATCATCGCTGAAGGCCGGCTGGTGGCTGGCGGTGATGGGCGGAGCAGGGGAAGGGGACGATGCCGCAGCAGGAGGTTGGGGAGGCGGCGCAGCACGCACGGGGCTCCACCCCACCGACCGCCAGCTGTCGCCGCCGGCGCCGCAGCCAGCGCGGGAAAGGCGCGGTCGCGGGCACTCTCTGCGGCTGCCGCCTCGCGCTGCACTGCGCGGCGCTCAGCGCGGCAGTAGTAGCGCCGCGTACCGCCGCCGCCGCCAGCTGGCCAGCTTCCTCGGGGCTCAGCAGTGAGTCCTGCGCAGGAGCGTGCGCAGGAGTCTGCAGTGTTAGTACTGGACAGATGGAGGGCCTCCAAACCGCCAGCCGCCGACCTTGCCCAACCGACCAATCAGCCCCAAGGAACCCGTTCTTGGTGCCCGCTGCAAACGCAGGCCTCCTCGACCCCCTTCCTTGCATATTTTGTCATGACATATTTTGTCATGACATACGCCAAACAAGGGAACAGGCGCATGCACACCTGCGCCAGGGCGTCGGCCGCCTCCAGCAGCAGTCGCTGGCGGCGCTCGGCGGCGGCGCGGGCGCGGGCTGCCAGCGCGTCGATGGCGGAGTAGACGTTGGGGGCCTCGTAGGCGGCTTCCATGCCGCCCTCTGCGGTGACCTGCGCTCATGAAGGAATCAGATAAGCATCACAGGGGATGTGAGGAGGTGTATGAGCGAGCGGGGGCACGGGTGGCAGGTTTGTTTGACAGGGCAGTAGATGAGGATGTTTCTGGCTAGCAAGAAGCAGATGAAAATGAGGCAGAAGGGCAGCCATGCAAGGAACGCACAGCCAGGCAGCCGTTGCGAGGCCTGCATGCGGGGCCTGCTTGCCAGGCTGGCGACAGCGGCCGCCACACAAGCCCCGCCGCCAAACCAGGCCCCACCTGTGCAGCATAGGCCGCCAGCCTCCGCGCCTCGCCCACCAGCAGCTGCGTGGCAGCTGCCTCCGAAACGAGCGTGAACTTGGAGAAGCGGTTGCAGGCGGTATTGGCAGCATCAGCGGCGGAGCCATGAGCCTCGTCTCCAAAGGCTGGCGCCGCGGCTGCTGGACCGCCCTCGGCTGCCTGCCCACGCTGACCAGGGGTGCTGGAGCCGCCGCCGGGGCTGGCTCCCTGCCTTGGCTGGCTTGTCGGGCGGCCAGGAGCAGCAAGGGGCGGCCCTACGGCCTCAGGATTGATGCTGTCCCGAGTGCGGCGCAGCAGCTGGAAGGTGGCGGGCCGGCCCGCGGCCCGGCGCCGCCACCCGATGCACCTGCACCAGCCGCAGCTCGCGGGCAGCAATCTGCAGGGAGGGCAGCGGGAGGCGAACACGTGCATTGCTGAGGAGGGTCACGCAATTGTTGACAGCAGGGCAGGATGAGAGCTGCCCTGCTCACGTGGCTTAGGGAGCACAGCAGCAGGTTGCCGCAACACAGGGTCGACAATAAAATCCCCCCCGGATCGCCAAGCCCCCTCCTCCCCCCCACACACCAACAAGTAAAGTCAAAACCAAGACGCCCCCTGCCCTTGCCTGCGTGTAGCACAGCGGGCAGGGCGCGCTCCTGCGCAGCTCGGGGCCGCCGTGCGCCACCAGGTGGCCCACGATGGCGGGGAAGGAGAAGACGTGGCCGCAGGGCGTGATCTGGGGGCTCAGCGGCCGCTCGTCCAGCGTGATGGGGCAGCGCACGGGTGCAGCGCTCAGCATCTCCACCTGCAGCGCGAGTTGGGGGAGGGGGGCGCCAGGTCATGTGGGGGAGGCCGGGTGGGGGGGTGATAGAGGAGCGAGAGCTGACAGAGCGACGGCAGGAGAGCGCGGCAAAGGAGGTGCCGGGTAATCCGTGGGGAGAAGGGAGCAGCACCGCCATCCCGTCCGCTGTACCAGCTGCTTCCCTCTCATGGCAAGCATTCAACGCATCAGCATGCAGCAAAGTCAGCTCCAACGATCGCCAAACAACTGCAAATAACCCCCCACCCCACCCCCCAACACACACCTGCACAATGTCTTCCCAGTCGAGCATGAGGTCGGGATCGGCCTCGTAGCGCCGCGCATCCACAGCATCAGACACGAGGAAGCGGAAGTTGGCCTGAAGGCGGCGGGACGCAGCGGAGCAGAGCCAGGTGGCCGGGAGGGGCAGCGGAGGGAGGGAGCGCGCAAGGGGTGCGGCGAGGGCTTGCAGCCTGGGAACCGAAGGTGCATGCGCTGCCCGGCTGGCAGGCTGCAGGCAGGACGTGCAGGGCAGACAAACAGCCAGCAAGCGGCACAGCAAGCGGGCAATGCACCTGCAGGAACTTGTTGCGGTCATAGGGCTGGGGCTTGGGGGCGGGGGCGCGGCGGCGCGCCGCGACCCGCACCGCGGCCGCCGCGGCTGCCGCCCCTGCCCCCGCCGCCGCCGCGCCGCTCTCCCGCCAGGAATGCAACCCCAGCAGGTGGTTGGCGACCCGCCCCCGCCTGCCTGGGCTGCTGCCCAGCGGCCCATCCCCAGTGGAGGCGGCCGCGGTGCGCTGCCGGGGCTGGCGCCGTCGTGCGCCCTGCCGCCGTCGCGGCCGCCGTGGGCGCCTCCACCGCTGCGGGCGGCGGCGGGTGGGGGCGCGCGCGCCGCAGCGCCGCCCCCGGACAGCTCCCGAGTCAAACGACTGCTGCGGCCCCTGCCTCGCCCGCCGCTGCCACTGCGCTCGCCTTGCGCATGGGCCTGCCCGCCCTGGCCCCCGCGCTCGCTACTGGACCAGCCTCTGCGTTTCCAAAGCCAGCCGTGCCCGCAGGCGAGCGTCCTGGTGGCACAAACGCCGTTGCGGCTGCGCTGAGCGCCTTGCCGCCGTTGCTGTCGCCTGCTCCATGCTGTTCGAAGCTTTCGTTGGACTGCGCCCCGCGCCTTTGAGACTCTACCGCTGTGGTGGGTGTGCTCTCAGAGGGGGCGCTGTTCATACAGCTGGGGCAGGCTCCTGGGGTGCTGCAGCGTGGAGCTCTAGCCCAAGCTGCAGGTTGTGTAACGTCGGTAACGCGCTACAAGACGGCCAAGGGCTGAGGGTCGGGGATAGTCTTAGCGAAGCGAAGGCAGTCGATCGCAAGGCTTGGGAGCCGTGTTCAACACGATTCCAGGGTGCACAATGTGCCGACCTATCGATCAGTGGGAACTGCTCTCGCTTTAGACATGATGAGTTGGCTGGAAGGAAGCAACTTCCGCCACAGCCCATCCGCATTCGTTGCGCAGGGAGGATTGAATTTACATGTAAACCGTCTCCTGCCATTTGATTTTTGCCACTTGCAGCAAAACGGTAGCACCCCGGCGTGGGCAAGCAGCCTGCTTTAACCAACACAGGTCGCGATCGCCTCGACGCAGCACTCTTGGTCATTGCTCTATTGGTGCTGGCGGCCTTTGGTCACATAGCTATTCCCAGGCAGTTGCGGGTAGCCTGAAACATCGCGATGCGCGCCAAACTCGGCTTGGTGCCCGCCGTGCTGCTCCTAGCAATAGCAGCGGTACTCCCGCAGGCCGCGCAGGCATATGAATTTGACATGGTGAGCGCCGCCGCCGGCGAGGGGGACGGCGGCGGGCGCCGTCAGCTACATACAGATGGCGTAGCCTTGCCGCGCTTGCCTTGCCCAGTGCCCTTCTGAAGGCCATGCTATGAGCAGCGAAACACGTCGCTGTTTGCGGCATCATGCTCCTGGCATGGCTGGCACCAGCTCCCTTGATCAAGCCCAGTGCCATTGCTGGGCTGCCGGGAGGCGCTTCACACCCTTGCTTCACATCCTTGCGCAGGTGTTTCAAACCAAGTGCATCATGGAGGACGTCGACGAGCACGTGGAGGTGACGGGTGACTTCCGTGCCTTCCAGCGGGACCACCCCGAGCAGGAGGTGGCGATAGATGCGCGGGTGCGTGCGGCAGGGTCTGTGCTGCTGGGCAGCGATGCAGCTCAAATCGCTTGCCTGCAATGCCACTTCACCTGCTTTCCCCTTACCCGCATTCTCTCCTGCCCTTGCAATCCCCCCTCCCCCTTCCCCCCTCCTCCCATCGCAGTTTGAGGACCCGCAGGGGCACCTGGTTTATGAGCGGCATGGATCTGCCTCGGGCGAGTTCCACTTTGTGTCGGGCGACGAGGGCGAGTACAAGCTCTGCTTCACTGCCAAAGGTGGGGCCAAGGGGGCGGGCAAAGGAAGTGGATGAGCACCAGGGGCTGGCCTGGCAGCTCGGCAATTCCAGAGAGGGCGCCAGCAGCGCAGGGGTGCGGGCGGCGACTGCTGCCGGGAGGCTGCCGACGCGCTGCGAACGGCTGGCGCAGCCCTCACAGAGGGCCGCCGCCCGCCCGAGCCTGCTGCCTGCCATGCCCGGCACCCCTGGGCGGCCAGCTACCACCCACTCGCTGCTCCCCGCTGTCTGTCCCTGTGGCGCCGCCGCAGACTACCACACCGCGCAGGGCACTCGCATCAAGATGAAGTGGGCCACGGGGCGGAGGCACACGACTGGGAGGCGGTTGCCAAGAAGGACAACCTGAATGCCATCCAGGTGCGCCGGCGCCGCTGCTTTGCTGGCTGGCTGGGCAAAGCAGGCAGGCGGGGCTGGCGTGGGTTGCTGCGGACGACGAGCTGGCGGTTTTACACCAGACCAGGTCCCAGCGTGCGGGGTGCAAGGGCTGATGCTCCAGCCGCCGCACCCCGTGCACTCCTCGCCTTGCGTCCCCGTTCTGCCTTTGAACACCCAGCCACACGCTCTGTGCGCATCGCCCCGCCCCCACCCCTGACGCGACAGGTGGAGATGCGGCGGCTGGAGCAGGTGGTGCAGACCATCCACCTTGAGCTGCAGAACATTCGGAGAAAGGAGGAGCGCATGCGCGATGTGAACGGTGCGCTGCTTGGGGCCGGTTGGTGGGGGATGTGGTGCAGATGTGGGTGGGTGCCAGCGGTCAGGGCGAGCAGGTGTGGGTGGCTTTCGGCGGCATAGGTGGTTTGCAGGCATAGCGCGCGCCTGCCCCCTGCCCGTGTCATGTGCGAGCAGCTGCCGGCCCTTGCTTCATTTCTACATGGCTGCCAATCTCACCTGCCCATGCTCCGCCCTCCCTCCTTCCTGCAGAAGCCACCAACAACCGCGTGGCCTGGTTCAACATCTTGGCGGCGCTCATCTGCATTGGCCTCGCCGGCTGGCAGCTCTGGTACCTCAACAAGGTAGGGCCTGCTGCATCAGCTGCCCGCTGCTCGTTCCTGACGTGTGCAAGATGGCGCTGGCAGCCCAGCGGGCACCCCCCCTGCTGTGATGCATCAGTGTGAGGCCTGTGCACTGACGCTTTCTGCCTGCCCCACACGCGCTCCTGCTGCAGTTCTTCAAGCGGAAGAAGGTGCTGTGAGCGCGCAAGGCAGCGGCAGGCAGGCCAACCAGGCAGGCAGTCATCTTGAACTGCAGCGCGCTGTGTTGCTCCAGCAAAGCCAGCCACCTACTTTGCAATGGACACGTGATTGCATGATCCTCCGTCCTGTTCCTGCTCCTCCCCTTTTGCCTGCTTCTGTCCTCTGGGTGCAAGCAAATGAGCTGGCAGTCGGGGAACTTCAAAGTGAGGGCTGAGGATACTTGCAAGCTGTGCGGCAGACAGATATGGTTGTTGCAGGACAGTGGAGGGGTGTGGCAGGGCAGCAGGTGTAGCTGTGATTCAGGAGAAGTGGTCAGGCGTTGGTGAGAGCAAGCAGGCGGGTGACAACGTCATTCGGTAGGTCGGGGCACGCGCGGTTGAGCGCCAGGGCAAAGCAGCGCAGCCGCGTGCGGGCGTCGGCGGGCAGGTGCCGCAGCAGCTGCTGTGCCTGCTCCTTGGCCTGCTCCGTCGCAACCTGCAGCACAGCTGGCAGCGCGCTGCCTAGGGGGCTGAATGCCATGGGCACATGCGCCCAGGCTCTGCCGTGCAGAGGCTGGTGGGCCACCACGCAGTCGGCAACAAGGGCGGCTGCTGGATGTTGCGCGGTGATCCTCAGCCGGAAAACGCCCTCAGCGCCACCGCAATGGGGCCTGCCGTGACCAGGAACCGTGCCACGCCCAGGCGGTGGTCGTCAAATGCTGCAACAGTGGTGTACAGCACCCAATCCAAGGCGGAGTATCCGTGATCATCCACCGTACCGAGGGTTGCAGGCGCTGCTGCCGCCAGCAGCTGCACAGCCTCTAGATGCAGATGCTGTGCTGCCAGGTGGAGCGCCAAACTTCCACATGCTGCCACGTCCTCGGCCGTGTCAGGCGCGGTTTGCAGCAGCAGCTTTACTGCCTCTGGGCGCCCCAAGTGCGCAGCGTAATGCAAGGGCAGCCAGCCATTGGCATCGCCCTCCCACGCTGCGCCGGGGGCTACCTGGAGCAGCAGCCTCACGCCCACAGTGAAACCACACCTGGCTGCCAGATGCAGTACCGTTTTACCACGTCTGCCTGGAAAGGTGGCTGCAGCCGGACCAGCCTCCAACAAGGCCACAAACATGGCAAAGTCTCCTGCAAGAGTTGCCACCCACAAGGGCGTCCGCCCGCTGCTGTCAAGAGCTGTTGCTGTTTCGGGGGCAGCTGCCAGCAGCGCCAGCGCTGTGGCACACTGGCGAGCTCTCACTGCAACGTGGATGGGCAAATTGCCTTCCTCGTCACGAGCTGCAAGGGCGCTTGGCGCAACAGCTATCAACAGCTGCACCACAGCCCCACAACCCGCCGCAGCAGCAAGGTGCAGCGCTGTTTGTTGTTCACTGTCTGCCAAGGCTACGACAGCTGCCTGCTGACCGGGAGAGCTGTCAGCAGCAGCTGGACCGCTTGAGCATGACCTCCCGCTGCGGCTGCATGGAATGCTGTTTGGTCGTAGTCGTCTGTCATGCCAGCTGCTTCAGGTGCTGCAGCAAGCAGCATCTGCATGATCTGGCGCGAGCCGTTGCCAGCGGCGAGATGCAAGGCAGTACCACCGTCACTGTTCCTGGCCAGTGCCGCATCTCGACCACCGGCCTCAAGCAGCAGCTGCACCGCTGCTTGCTCGTTCTCGCTGACTGCGGTGTGCAACGGCGTTGATCCTTCAGCGTTCTTCGTGAAGGCTGCACGTGGCCTGACATCCAGGATGGCGCTTAGGAGATCCAGTCTGCCGCACCGTACCGCCACATGCAGAACGGAGTCCCACAAACAAACGCCTGCATCTGCCTCGCCCCGCCCGTCTCCTTCTTCTTCTTCTTCTGCCTCCACACCGCACTGCGCTTGCAACAGCAGGTTCACTGCTTCTGCGTTCCCGCCTGCCACAGCAAGGGCAACCGGCATGAATCCACTGTGCGTTTTCATGTCTGCTGTGTCGGGGCTGTTTTCAGCAGCAGCTCCAGCACCGCAATCTGGTCATGTTCAGCTGCAACGTGCATGGCCATCCAACCGTCGCTGTTTGCTACCCACGCTGCCTCCGGCGCTGCTTCAAGCAGCATCTCTGCCATGCGCACAGCTCCATGATTGGCTGCCAGGTGAAGCAAAACGGATCCGTCCGCCTGAGCTGGTTCCATGGCTGCCTGTGGGGCTGCTTGCAACAGCAGTCCAACCAGGTCAGCATCGTCGGCATAAAATGCCTCGAAGAGGGGCAGGACCCCGTCGCCACGTGCCGGCTGCATGGCAAGCTGTGGGGCTGCAGCCAGCAGCAGCGCCACCACGTCTGCATGTCCAGCCTGTACTGCTTTGTGAAGGGCTGAATCCTTGCACACACTGTCTTGCAGCACAGCAGCCTCAGGTGCTGCTTCCAGCAACAGCTGCACCGTGCGGGTATGGCCTGCCTCAGCCGCGAAATGGAGGGGCAGCATTCCGCTCCTGTCTGCCGCCATCGCCTCCTCAGGGGCTGCACCCAGCAGCAGCTCCACACCATCGGCATGGCCTGCGGCTGCTGCCAAGTGGAGCGGGTGTTCACCATCATCTGAGGGAGCACCAGCTGCTTGAGGCACTGCTTCCAGCAGCAGCTCTAGCAGTTCCGCCTGCCCGCTGTCGGCTGCTAGGTGCACGGCAGTCCAGCCTGCAGTGTTCGTCACCCAAACCGCCTCTGGCGCGGCTGCAAGCAGCAGCTCTACTTTACGGGTGTCGCCAGCGGCTGTTGCGAGGTGGAGCAAAGCGAGCCATCTGGGTCGGCTGGTTCCATTGCTGCCTGTGGGGCCGCCTTCAACAGCAAGCGGAACAGCCACGCTTGACAAGGGTACGCCTTATGAAGAAGGGATCGCCCGCCTTTGCCTCCTGCTGGCCACGAGGCAGCGTGCGGCACCGCCGCGAGCAGCAGCGCCACCACATCTGCATGTGCGGCGTCTGCTGGTTCAGGAAGAGCTGCAACCATATGAATGCACTTCATCACCACAGCAGCCTCCGGCGCTTCTTGCAGCAGAGAATGCGCTGTCTGTGCATGGCCCGCCAAAGCTGCCAAAAGGAGGGGCAGCATTCCGCTCCTGTCTGCCGCCATCCTTTCCTTGGGGGCTGTGTCCAGCAGCAGCTCCACAACATCGGCATGGCCTGCGGCTGATGCCAAGTGGATTGGGTGGCTGCCATCAGCCGCGGCAGCGGTGGCTTGCTCAGGGGCCGCCTCAAGCAGCAGCTTCACTGCGGCCTTCTGCCCGCGGTCAGCTGCTACATGGATCGGCAGCTGCCCACGCCCGTCAGCTGCACAGGCTGCTGAAGGATTCAGGCGCAACACGGCCAGCACAACCTCCTCGCTGCCAGCTGCAGCTGCGACATGGAGGGGGACCTGCCCCGCGCCGTCGGTAGCAGCAGCCAGCTTTGCTTCCAGTGCACCGGCCAGCTTCACAATAGCTGCACTGCCTCCTCGTGCTGCGGCGTGGAGCAACCCGCTCCCATCCGATTGCGTGTGGTTTGCTGCGCCGCCAGGGAGCAGCAGCATCAGCAGCTGGAAGCTGGCCGCATAGCCGAGGGCGGCTGCGGCGTGGAGCAGGGCTGCGCGAGAGCCTTTTTCCCTGCAGCAGTCTCCCAGGCTCGGCGCTGCCCCTGCAAAGAAGCGTGAGGGCAGCTTGAGGATCGCAGCGTAAGCTGCACCATGCAGCTGTTCTGACGGTCACCTGCCATCCCCCTGAGCGCCAAGACGCAACCCTGCAGCTGAGACACCAGCTGCCCGCAATCGGTGCTGCATATGTGGTGGCAGCTCTCCAGGGAAAGCGAGAGGGGCAGGATGCTGTGCATGGTGGACGAGGGCCCCGCTCCAAACAGCTGGAGGCTGGAGAATGTTTGCAGGCTGCAAGCAAGGTTCCACCGACAGCAGGCGTTAGCAAGCAGTAGTAAGACACAGAAAGCATTGAACTGGCAGATCACCTGGGCAGAGCTGCCACTATACCCCCAGCATGCCATCCTTGGTGCGCAGCTGTAGGTCGAGCAGCGAATGGCCGCCCCTCAAATGGCAGTGCACTGCACGTGGGTGCAGCACAAGGATGTGGGTCCGATGCTGGGCTTCTTCGATACAGCATCCCCACTTACGATTGAGCGCATCATGCACCAAATCGACCTCTTCATGGCTCTGCAGGTGGTCTACGGTGTAGGTGGCGCCGTTGAATGTCCACGCTGCCTGCGTGCAGCGTCAGGCGGTGGCGGGTGGCGGCAAGCGGCAAGCGCAAATGCTGTGTCGGGCAGTGCTGTAGCAGGCATGAAGCCTTGCTGCGCCGCCTCACCGTGAGGCTAGCCCGCCCGGCCGCCTCCGCAGCCATCCCGACAGCAGGCTGTTCTCAGCGTTCAACAGGGCCCGACCCAGCGCCATACAGCGCAACCAACCATAATTTGTAGTCGTGCGGTCCGATCGACAGAAAGCTCGAAAGATTGGGCAGCACAAGACTTTCCCATGTGGCGCTGCCCCCGCCAGGTCAAGGTCCCAGTCACCACACAATCCCCTCCTCGGGCGCTTATATTGTTTAAAACTGACCGCAAGGGCTTCCTCCGATGTCTTTACATCCAGGACGAGGTAACGCATGCAGCTGTCGTACGAGTGCTGTGCGCAGATGGGCACCCGCATCACTTGGGTGCCGCTGTCCACAGGCATTGCTGTCCATATGCCCATAAAACTCCTTCTTTACCATGCTAAGCACTTTCTTGCTATTGATATATATGGCAGGGTTTATCTGGTATGGCAAGCTACAGGTTTTACATGCTGGGGTATCAGTGGGTTGCCTTGCGGTGCAGCTGGGGGCACATTGCTCAACTCACCAGCATACTGCAAACAAAACTTCATCTTCAACATGAACAAGGCTACCTCGTCACAGCATCATTACTGTAGAAGGTAGTAGTGAACACCTGACGTGATGAACTGTAGCAGCGGTGAAAGAACCGCCATGCAAATGCCGACCATAACGTTCGCGAGCTGGCGCCAGCGGGGGGAGGGGACATCACCCTTTCCCTAAGAGCGCTGTTCATGCCCTTGACTGCCAATGTACACCCTCCTACAGCTTTCCACGCGGGCCTTGGGCCACGCGCTATGCTGGGGCGCTGAGCCCATCGAGGTTGAGGCCATTCCGGAACAGGAACTCGTGCTGGCAGTGTTCGCCGCCTGGCAAGAGACTTTGGCGGCGATATGCCGAGCTGCGAACGCAGCCCGACTCCTTGGGCATGTTCCGTCCCGCCTACCGCCGGTGCCCAGACAGCAGCAAGTCCTCGTGGCCTTTGCTGCGGCCTTCTGGCGGCCCCAGCTGTTGCAGCTGGCATATCCAGGCCCCATCCCTGCTGGCCTTCTTCATCTGCCGTTGTTGTCGCAGCGCCTGCAACACTTGGAGCTGTCGGCACCTGCCCTGCTACACTTGGGCGGCGTGGCGGCGGCGTGCCCCCACCTGCGCTGCCTCAGCCTGCGTGGCTGCACGGGGCTGAGCGACGCCAGCCTGGAGGCCCTTCCCCTCCACCTCACCAGACTGCAAGCGCTGGACCTCGGAGGCTTGGCAGCGCTGTCTGATGGCGCCTGCTTCCACATCGCCCGCTTGCCGTCCCTGGTAGCGCTCAGCCTGAGCGGCACGGGCGCGAGCGATGCTGGCCTCTCGTTCCTGACCTACGGGCACAGGGTGCGGGCATGGCAGCGCGCCGAGGGTGTAGCGCAGCTTCCCCAGATGCAGCCGCCTGGCCGGCGCTGCCGCTGGAGCATCTGCAGCTGGCGGGGACGCGAGTGGGCGCAGCTGGGGTCGAGGAGCTGGCCCTGCTGCCACGCCTCAGGCGAGCCGGCCCACGCCAGACAGCTGGCCCATCTTCAGTGATCTAGCACCACCAACTCGATGCCTCGTGCGCTCTGAGCCAAACCTCTCCCAGCGCATGCAGGTTCCTCGACGTGCGGCGCACGGGGATCACTCGTGCATCCCTGGGGCCCCTCCAGCGCCGCTTCGCCCTCCAGTTTGTGCAGGGGCGGTGAGGCACAGCGCCTGCCGCTTGTGCTGTGCTGATTTTTGGCCTTCCACCTGCGCGTGCTGTATCTCTGGCTATCCCTCTGCCGCAGGTCTTAACCAGCAGCAACGCGGCGGCGGCAGCTGTGCTGAACCAGGATGCTGTGCCCTGCTGCTGCGCACGTGGCTACAGCGCCGACGCTAGCAGCACGCCAGGTGCAGATGCTGCATGGAAAGCTTTCTTGAGTTTTACTGTCGGTCATGCAGAGCAGCCAAGGTGCTGAGCGCATGCGGCTGGCCCACTGCCCCGTCCCACCTGCTGCAGGGACAGACACGGTGCGTGCGTGGGAGGCGGCGGGCGCGCAGCTGCTCCTAAACTCCGACCCGTCCCATGGCCTGCTTAGTTTTGTAGAGCCGCAGTTGATGGGTCCTGAGGGACAGCACACGGAAAGGGCAGTGCGCGAGCGGGCGCCCGCGAGAGCACCTCGCAGGCTGGTTGGCTACCGGCAACCGCGGCGGGCGCCAGCGCCCAGCGGAGAGGCCGCTGGCTCTTGGCAGCAGCAGAGATTAGGCATCAAGCGCGCATGGGATGTAACACAGCCATGACAAAGTCAATGACAAGAACAGCACAGTACACTAGCGTGTGAAAGGAAAGGGGCAAGAGCCTGCAACAGCCCTTGACGCGTCAGCAGGCAAGGCGCCTGAAACCCATGCTGGCCGCCTCAAGTATGCGCGGGGAGAGTGATGATGCTACCTTTGAATCCACTCGTTGCTGCGAGTGTAAAAAGAGCGTTGAGTAGCGCAGGTGGGGTTTGAGCGGTCGTTGGGATGTTGGCAGTCGCGAGCAGGGGTCTCCGTGCGCTTGACGCTGCCAGATCGGCAGGTGAGGTGCCAAACCCACCGCCCTGCATCTCCCGGCTGAAGACCTGGCGGTAGCGACGGCGGTGGCGAGTGGCGGCCTGCTTCCGCTGTGCCCTCCTCCTATGCTCTTGCATTCCCCAGCCGAAAAAATGTGCAAGTCTGCGCTCTTGCAGGCTTCGAACTCGTTTTTGCATGCAAGCTGCCTGGGGCCCGCTCCTTGGCAGACGCCGCGGGGCAGCCGCAGTCATCCCAGCGGCCGCGCTCCACGGATCCGCAAGTGCGTGCGGCGGCGGCAGCCAACGCGCCTGCCACCATTCCCGAGCTCCCATCCCGGCCAACCGTGCGCGATGCACTGTGCCTGAGCTCCATCAACGATCCAGGTGGCAAAGAGCGGCCAGGGAATTCAAAGTCTGGGCCGCCTGGCTGTGAGCTGCCGAAGGCCGCATCCTGTCAGCCAGCCCCTGCCTGTCCCCTGCCCTGGCAAGGCGCCCATCCTGCGTTCACTTGCTGTGCTGCATGCAGACAACTATGGGCTGGGTGTGAGCCCGCAGGGCAGCGGCGAGCCCGAGTACTACTGGCAGGGCAGCAGCCTGGGCAACCCCAAGGAGGCGGTGTCGCTCTGCGGCACGCGCGGCGGCGCGCCCAGCCCCTGAGCCGCCAGGTACGTCGTTCCTACCTGCACGTCGGTGGTACAGCTGACTGAACATGCAGTTGCCGACGTGGGTGCGGCAGGCGGGGGCGGCGATGCGTGGGAGCTGCCGGTGGCGATCCCAGAGTGCTCCCCCCACACCCACCCACACACTGCAGGGTTTCCGCACGGCGCAGACGCGGCCCATGCTGCAGCGGGTGATTTTCCGGTCGTCCATGCTTGACCCGGGACCACCCGGCGCTCGCAGAGGAGCAGCCAAAGCGCGTGCGGAAGTGAGACGCCTGCGAGCGACGGCCGCGCACGGCCCCTGGTGGCGCCTCCCAGCAAGCTGGCAGGCGCATGTACTTGTTCATTGCCATTCTCGTACTCTAAACCACCCCTTTCATTGCCGCCGAGTCAATTTCATGACCCAGCACCGCTATATTCGTCCAACCAGGTTTGCAAAAGCTTGTGTACACTTATTCCCCACAACAGGCGGTAAGCTTCCCAAACATTGCACTTGGCATGTAAAGTATGTGTTGAAGCCTGCATGTGCCGGAAAAGCTTACTGCCTGGGACATGCTCTGTGTTCCTGGGTGTGGGCAGCTGGCGGAAGCAGCGGCGCCGCCAGCGCAGCGTATGCTGTGAAACGCGTGGCGGGGCGGGGCCTCGACACACGGAGCAGCTCAACCAAGCTTTACTTGATCTCCTCAATCACGTCTCACGAGGCACAGCTTGTTCCAGCCTCTCTACGCTGCCTTTACAAATAAATGCTGCGAACGCAGGGTGTTCTGCTCCTGCTTGCGTCGTTCTTGTACATCATGGGTAACTCTGGATCACGCGCGCAGACGGATGGACGGCAGTGTGAGGATCCGAAGGTCCGCCCGCGGCCCTCGCTCTCTTTGCGTCCTTATTCTAGCTTTCGTGGCCCTTCCTGAGCATTAAACAACATTTTAATGGATTGGGAACGGCCTCGGGATGCTCCGTGACTTCCCCGAGGCGCTCTTTGGCTGCCGCCGTCTGGCGACCTCGGCTGCCCGCTGGCTCCCGCTCCACCTCACAGAACGCCGCCACCCTGGGTCATTTCCTCTGTGAAAATTGCAGACCGGACGGCTGTCGGTCACGGGCTCTGCCGTTGTGACCGAGACCCCGACACAGCCAAGGTGCACCTGTCGGTGACAGTGAGCAAGCCCACAGCGGCCGACGCGCGCGACGAGGCGGCGGCGACCGCTGCCGCCGTCATTGAAGCGCTGGGCGGCGTGGAGGGCATCAACGGCGGGGAGGACGTATCCACAGAGAACCTGAACCTGCAGCCCAACTATGTTTGGGTGCAGGAGACGAGGTGAGCAGAAAGTTCAAGGGGGAACGGTGTGGTAGGCCCAGTGCCAGAGGAGCGCACGGCAGGGGAACTGGGGTGCAGGATGTGCGGTGCTGCATGCACTCAGCAGCAGAGACGCTAGTTTGGCGTGCATGTCTGGCACCCTTTCCATGCTTGCCTCCTCCCTGCAGCTCAGATTGCTGTCTCCTTCCCGCCCCCGGCCCCCCGCCCCCCCGCGCAGCACCCAGCGCATCACTGGCTACACCTTCACGCAGCAGCTTGTGGTGAAGATCAGCAACCTGACGGGGGACACCCTGGGAGAGGTGGTGGACACGGCGGTCACAGCCGGCGGCAACAACCTGCAGGCGCGCGCGCACTGCGTTGCCAGCTGCTCGCCAGCCTCTCGCATGCTGCATGGTTTTGTGCCGCTCCAAAACTCAACCCCGCGCGCTGACCAGACTCGCTGTGCTGGCTGCTGGCTCTTGATAACAAGTGGCTCACCGCTGAGGCGTTCCTCGGCTCCGCCAGGCCATCTCGCGCCCTTCCTCGCTCCCTGGTCAAACCTACACGCAGAAGTATGTGTACTCCCCACCCCCACCTCCCACGCCGCACCCCCCAAAAAACGACCCACAGGTGTCCAGCATCCAGATTGAGCTGAGCCCCGAGCTGCGCCGCCAGGCCATGGACCAGGCGCGCTCGCTGGCGGTGGCCGACGCCGCCAACTCCGCGGCAATCCTGGCAGAGGTGGGGCGGTTCAGTGCGCAGGCATTGACGTTGAGAACGTTTGGGCATTGACGTTTGGGGCGGGGCCTGGGGGCCTCAAACCTGGCAGTGGGCAGCAGGACGGTCGTGGGCTGCCCATCCGCCGTGCATGGCCTCCTCAGGGGTTGGGCAACGCACGCAGCAAGCCCTGCTCCACCCCCACGCAGGCCGCCAAGGTCACCCTGGGACCCATCAAGTCGCTGACCGACAACAACTATGCGCCGCCGGCGCCAGTCCCCATGGCTGCAGGTGGGTGGGTGGGTGCGTTGGGGTGGTGAGGGGGGACAGGGGGGCGGGAGGCCGGGGCCAGTGGCTCCGACAAGCACCTGCATGGCGTGCTGTTGGATTCTGCGCAGCCCTCAAGCCTTTGGTTTTGGTTCTTGAAAGTGCGATGAGCATGCCGGCACGAGCCGCACCCTGCATGCTGCAGACATGGCCTTCGCTGGTGCCGCACGCAAGGAAATGGCGACGCCGGTGCAGATTGGCACAGCCGACGTGAGCTGGAGCCGCTGCCGCATCAGCATTTGCTTCCGCTGCGCACGCTGCTGCTGCTGTGAAGGGCCCCCGGCCGGGGCAGCTGCCGCAGTGAGAGCTGGCGGGTTGCTGTGCCAGCTGCTTGCTGGCTACTGCCGCCGCTCCCCTACCCTGTTCCCCGCGGTCTTTTTGTTGCAGGTTATGGCCAATGTGAATCTGGAGTATGCAATCGTCAACCAGTGAAGCTAGACACGAGAAGAGCACCACGCAGAGGACAGTTGCCCCGCTGAGCAGCAGCGGAGCGTGAGAGCATGGCGTAGCGAAGGAGAGAACTCATGTCACATGCATACAGCCTGTTGTAACGAACTGCACAGCATGTTGCATAGTGCGGACACCCCGGGCCAGGCCAGCCCGCTCACCCCAGTAGGGCACCAGGTAGGTTGCCGCTCAGGATGCTTTGCAGCTGCGGGAGGCGGTGCAAGGGCAGGCGTGACCTGCGTCACCAGCCTGGCAGCTTCCCTTGGGCGCCATGCAGCCGCAGCTTGCAGGCAGCTCAAGCTCACCAAGTGGGAGTCCCCAGGGTGCGCGCTGGAATTGACTGCTCCGGTGCCTCTCCAGCTGCTGCCGCCGCCGCAACTCCCAAGCTGCCGCTAGCCATGCGCCGCTTGTGGACCGGTGGTGGTGGCACGTCGACGCCTGCAACTGGCGCTTGAAGCGATTTAGACCCTGAAACCGTAGTTGCAGACCGCTAGGCGACGCTCCCAGCACAGGAGCTGCCTATCGCAGCGCTGTGCGCAAGTGGCTGGCCATACAGCGAGCTCAAAACACAACCTTGCAACCTGCAAATGCTTAGAACGGCCGAGCCGCCCTGTGAGACAGGGTTGGGGCCTGAGCCCATCCTCCCGATCACAACTCATCTTGTGTGCGCTCAACCGCACCACACCGGGCCTCATGCTCTGCGCTCCGACAGTGCTTGGTTCGTTGAACGTTACAAGATTTCAAATGTTGCATCAGTTGATATCGTAGTGAAGATTTGGGAGTGGCTGCATGGATCGGGATTCATAAGCTAAAAGCAAAACAGAAGGCAGTGACGGAATGACGGGACAGAGGTAGAAAAATCTGGGAGGGGCACGTCAAAACAGAAAGAAAGGCAGAGGGTGGTTGTGCTACAGAGCGTACAATGCGGGCATGAGGCTTATCTGAGCGTGGGTTTTGCCGCCAGCGCACCGAGCAGCCGACCTAGTTAGCGGCGGTCGCGCTGCGCCCGCTGGTCCAGCCACCACTGCGGCGGCTGCGCCCTCGGCTGCGGCGCTCGCGCCGGCGGCTGCCTTTACTGCTGCTGCTGCTGCTGCTGGCGGTCTCGCGTGCGCCGCTCCAGCCGAGCCTCAAAGCTCTCGCCTCCACGTCCACCGGCTGAGCCTCCAGCGGGCGATCGGAGCGGTAAACGATGTCTTGATCCCGCACCATCTTGCGTGCTGCCGCCCGCTGAGCCGCCGCCAGCTTGCGCTGCAGCTGCGGGTCAGGCTCGGCCAGCAGGCGCGCGGCTTCCTCCCGAGCCGCGTTGCGAGCGTCGATGGCGACGTTGGCGGCGCCGGTGAACTTCCAGCGCACCGCCGGGATGGCGAAGAAGGCGGCGGCGTAGGCCTGCAGCCATGGCATCAAGCCCAGCACGCCCTGCAGGCCATTGTGCGCCAGCGTCTGCTGGTTCGCGGGGTCTCGCAGGGCAAAGGTGAGGGCCATCACGCCCGCCAGGTTCAGCACGCCCAGCGTCAACGCCGCCAGCTGCTCGTCGAGCGACGCCGCCGTCAGCTGCCAGCGCTGCTCTTGCGCCAGAGGGGCTGGCGGCGGCGGCGTGGCAGCCTCCTGCGGGGAGCAGCGGGACAACGATGGTACGGGGGTCGATGCTTTCACGCTGCCGCTGACACAATCACCAAACGACCGATTGCCGCTGAAAGGCGCTGACTGCCAAGCCAATGCAGGGTCTCCCCCAACCCCTTTCCTTCTAGGATAGGCAGAGCTGAAGCGGCACGCCGCCCCTTTGCTGCTCCTATGCTGCGCTCACGCCGCTCACCACACACGCATACACTGCAGGGCACCCGTACTCCCCTCTCCCCCCGGGCACACTCTCGCGCTCCCCACCACCCGCCCTCACCCCGGCCGTGGTCTGCAGTTCGGGGAAGGAGTACACAATGTCGCCCCGCTCGTCCACTTGGGGGCTGCCGTTGAAGCGTGCCAGGACCGGCAGCATGAAGGATTCGTCCACTGCGGCAGAAGGAGGGGGGTTCTCGCTGGGGGTGGGTGGGGGCGATGGCTTGCGAATTGGAAGCAGGACAGTTTGGCTGACAGGTTGGAAGACAGGTGTAAGGCACAACTGCTAGGGAGGGCGAGCGGGTGGAAGCAGCGGGGCTGCCGCTGCAGCGAGGAGCGCACCCGTGATCCGGCTGCGGTCGGAGCTCAGCTGGTCGGGGGCCAGATCCAGGAACGGCGCCAGCTCCTCAGCCACTACGGTACCGCCACGGGAGGCGATGTACCGCCCAATCTGCGGCACAGGGAGCAGGACGAGGCGGGGCAGTTGCAGCTGGGAGGCGGGGAGGGCTGAGCGGATTGCCCAGCGCTGCAGAACTTGTTCCCTCAATGAGGCATCTAGCGCTAGCTGGGTGGGCAGAAGGGGGCAGGTTGCGCAAGGCGCTGCTCGCCCCTGCCCTGGCTAACGGAGGGAGGAGGGAGGCAGCAGCGGGAGCGGTGTGGCAACGCACCGCCTGCCAGCGCTGCTTGTCAAAGTCGACGTTGGGGTCGCCGTCGCCAAACACCCATGAGAAGATGGCCTCCAAAAAATTCATGCTCTCGCCGCCTCGCTGCGTTGCCAGCCGCTCACGTTTGCGCCGGTACCAAAAGGGGTCCCAGTACCACAGAAACTCTGTGGCGAAATCGATGGAGAAGCTGGGGCCGCTGCTGTAGTAGCGGCCGCCGCCGCCACCGCCGCTATTGCGTTTGCGGCCGTTGTCCTCGTCGTCGCTGCTGGCGAGCAGGAGCACGATGAGTGCGGTGAAGCCGATGACGATGGAGGCGAGGAGGGTGGTGCCGAATGCGACGCGAACCAGATACTCGGCCCCCGCCTTCAGGCCTACGCCACATGTAGTAAAGGCGCACAGGCTGGTTCAGTGCATGTTGGAGCCCCAGGAAGCTTGCAAGGCAGTTCAGTTGCTTGCAGGAGGAAGAAAAGGGGGCCAGGTTGGGGGATGGGAGGCCGAGGGGTGCCACGCTCCCGGGCGGCTGCTGCGCACCCGCTGCCGCCGGCTCCAGCCGCAGTAGCAGCGACTTGGAGGCGATGGCCTCCTGGAAGCCAGGGGCGAAGCGTAGACGACGTCGCCCGCCTGCGAGACCTGCAGCGTGGCCTGGCTGTCGGCCGCCAGCGCTCGCACCGCCTCCTCCGCTTGCTCCAGTCGCAGGCCGGCGCCGCTGGCAACGTCGCCTGTGGTGGGGCGAGTGCCGCAGGTATCATGGGTGGTAGGAAAGGTCAGCAAGTGCCCAAAAGTAAAGACAAAGCCACCTGCTCGCAGAAGAGGAGAAGAGGAGAATACAAACGCTGCAATTCTGGCTTACCAATCGTGACGCGGCCGCCGCGTTGCTTGATGGCACGCGCTGCCCGCTGCCGCACGTCAGGGTCCAACTTGGGGCTCAACAGGTCGCCCTTGCCAGCCACATTGTCCAGCAGCAGCTCAACGGCGCCGCGCTGGGCAGCGGCAGCGACGCGCAGGCGGGTGGAGCGACTGCTGGCACTGTGGAGCGCCGCTCGCTGCGCAGCTCTGCCTGTTGGGCGTTGGGGGGCGGCGTAGCGAACCTGCTCGCCAGCAAGCTGCTTCTTATGCTGGTGGGAGCAGCCCAGCTCTTGCCAAGCCGGAAAGGCCCGTGAAGCACCGCCCGGCCGGCCGTGGGCGCTTCCCAAGCCACAGGATGCATCAACCCAATTCACACCGTTGAGCAATATGCTGAACAAACGAGGTATTATCGAGCTTGCGGACTGGGGACCTTTCTTCGGGAACAATCGGCGGGCGAAACGCGGCTCCAGGCTCAAACGCGCCAAAGCAGCTGCTCCCGATCTGCCAAAGAGCTCGTTGTTGCACCAGAGATTGCGAATTCCTGCAAAAGAGCAATGCATGTCGGTCGAGGCTCTACCGTTGTTACCGAGACCCCGACAGCCAAGGTGTCCTGTCAGTGACGAGCAAGCGCTGGGCGCCCACAGCGGCGTACATGCGCGATGAGGCGGCGGCGACCGCTACCGCCGTCATTGAAGCGCTGGCGGCGTGGAAGGCATCAACGGCGGGGAGGACGTTTCCAAAGAGACCCTGAACCTGCAGCCCAACTATGTTTGGGTGCAGGAGGCGAGGTGAGCAGAAAGTTCAAGGGGGGAACGGTGTGGTAGGCCCAGTGCCAGAGAGGCGCACGGCAGGCGAACTGGGGTGCAGGATGTCCGCTGCTGCATGCACTCAGCAGCAGAGCTGCTAGTTTGGCATGCATGTCTAGCACCCTTTCCATGCTCGCTTCTTCCCCGCAGCTCAATTTGCTGTTTCCTTCTCGCCCGCCCCGCCCCGCCGCGGCCCCCCACACACACACACACACCACCACCACCATCACCCACCCACCCACCGCAGCACCCAGCGTATCACCGGCTACATCTTCACGCATCAGCTTGTTGTGAAGATCGGCAATCTGCTGCTGCTGCCGTTAAGGGGCCCTTCACAGCTGCAGGGAGAGCTGGCGGGCTGCTGTGCTGCTTGCTGGCCACTGCCGCCACTCTTCTATCCTGTTCCCCTGTTGTTGCAGATTACGGCCAATGTGAATCTGGAGTATGCAATCCTCAACCAGTGAAGCTAGACACGCGAAGAGGACCACGCAGAGGACAGTTGCCCCGCTGAGCAGCAGCGGAGCGTGAGAGCATGGCGTAGCGAAGGAGAGAACTCATATCACATGCATACAGCCTGGTGTAACGAACTGCACAGCGGGGGTATGCATAGTGCGGACACCCCGGACCAGGCTCGCCCGCCCAGCAGCGGCGGTGTCATTCACAGAAGGGGCTCCCTTCGGGCGCCGGCGCTGCCACTGCGCCCTGGAGCGCCCCAAAACAGTCGCTTCGCGAAGTACCCTTGCGACCAGAGCAGCTGACAAGCTCACTGCGCCAGCGTAGTGCTCTCAAAGATCTTGTCGGCGCTGGCCACCTCAAAGCCGTCGCGGCGGTGCCGCTCCTCCAGCTCCTCAGCCTGCGGGCCACAGCCGCGCAGGGAGGGGCCGCAACAGCTGGTGCGCCAGGTCTCACAGTGCCACCTTGCGGCGGCATCCAAGCGGTGTCGCTGCGCTTGGCTGGTGCGCTGCCAATTGCGGGTGCGGGGCAGCCTTGCACTGCCCATGAGGCAGTCCAAGGCCCATTCGTGCACAGTTGCAACCCCAGGCCACGGGACGGCCCCCACCCCCGCCCCACCTTCAGCCCTGCGTACTGCGGCAGTACCCGCCGCTCTGCAAACTCGATGTAGCTGCCGGGCACCAGCTCCGCCTCCCCGCCGGCAAAGGTGTAAGAGACGCGATCGGCGATGGTGCTGCTCTGCAGCAGGCCGCCGTCGGGGATACCTGCGCAGGGGCGGGCCGGGGTATGCGTGCGTGGGTGGGGGGTGGGGTGAGGTTGAGCTGGGGGTTCCAGCGAGGGCAAGCTCGCCTGCCTTGCCCTGGTGCAGCCTGACAAGCATGTGAAGACAGCACACGCCGTGTGTGGCGCTTGGCGGCGTCGGCATCGGGGCAACAACATGTTGGCTGGCTCAGACACCCAGCCCAGCCCTCCGCGCGGTGCAGATGTGATCAAGTGCCTGGCAGTGGGGCGAGCGCGGTGCTGATGGGGCGCCCGGTGCTGTGGGTGGCACCCAGCGGTGGCACCCAGCCAGCGCTGCCTCAGCAAAGCAGCTCAGCGCCCACCTTTATGGTGCCTCCCTCCTCATTCAGCTCCACCCCGTGCTCCTGCAGCAGCGCGTTCATGGTCTCCAGGCCCCCGCTGTGCCCGCTGAGGCGGTGCACTGCGGGGCAGGGAGGGGTGCGGGGGCAGGAGTCAGGGAAGCCAGCACTCCAGGTGTGGATTCACACCCTTCGCTCTTCCACATACACTCCACACACATGCAACAACACACAAGCGGCACGCAAGCCACGAGCGGCGCGACTGCATGCCTGCGGGTGCGGGCCCCACCACGTCGGCCCAAAAGCATGCATGCCCCACCCCCACCCCCCCCCACCCGAGATGGTTGTGTGGTTGAGGGCGTAGCCGTGCACAAGCACCCAGGCGGCGTACTCGCTCTCCTGCGGCAAGGGGGCGGAGGGTGAGGGAGGTGTGTGTGTGTGTGTGTGGAGATTGAGGCGCCGCGCTCACTCTCCTGGGGGAGAGACGGGCTGATGGTTGTTTGGGCTTTGGTTACTTTTTGGAGGGGGTGAAGAGCAGGGACAAAGGGGCCGAGGCGGTGTACCGCCGAACGGGCCAGGGTCGATCGTGGAGGGTGTCCGCCACAGGCTGTCAGGGCAGAGTAGGACCCTCCCACGCTTGTGGAAAGGGCACCCCCGCCCTGCCAGCCTGAAGCAAGCGAAAAAGCGGGCCCACCTGCGCCAGCAGGCGGTAGTCCTCCAGCGTGGGGGTGCTCCATGGCACCACCCCCACCAGCGCCGCCAGCAGCCCGTACCGCCCCAGCAGCTGCGGCGCCATGCCGCCCTCCGAGGTGTACCGGCGCACCACCGCCTGCGCCGCCGGGGACAACTCTGCCACCTGCATGGGGCTTGTGTGCAGCAGCGGGTAAGCAACGCACCTGGGACAGATGGCTGCGGCAGCGGTGGCTGAACGAGCTGCGACGCCAGAAGAAGCCAAGCCCCCCCCCACACACACAACACACACACCGGAGCAGGCAGCGCCAAAGGACCCAGCCGGCGCATGTTGCAGCAGCGCTGCGTTCCAGGGAGGGAGCCCTGTGCCGCAGCTGGCCCTGCCTCTGACCCAAGGGCTGCACAGGCGCACCCGGTCACCAACACAGGCACTCACATCACTGCCCGCCCACCCACCCTCCCACCCAACCGCTCGGCCTTGCCTTGAGCTCCGACACGAAGACGCGGGGCAGCTCCGGGTCTGGCGGCGAGTACCAGCGCGCCCGCAGCTTCTTGGCTGGGAACGACAGCTCGTCCCGCTCGCTGTACCCAAAGTCCTCGAACAGGCGCGCCACGCTGGCAATGCCCAGACCCTCCACCTGCGCCAATGGTGAGAAACTGTGGGCGCCGGCACAGGAGAGTGAGGATGCGCACAGCAGGCCCGGGGTTGGGGTGGGCGTGGTCAGCGCTGCGTGCTGCGTGAGCGGCATGAGAGATGTTTTGTGATGGCTCAAAGCAAACGCCTCGCAATGCAAACGTTTGCTTCCCACAGCGGGCACCTTGACTTGATGCTTTGCAGTCGCCGCCTCCCTGCTTGCAACCACACGCGCCCAACCTGCCCCCACCCATCACCCTTCATGGCCTCCCTCTCGATGCACATGCACATACACACACACAGGTGTTCCCACCCCGAAAGTCCTGAAGGCAATGTGGTCAAAGCCCAGGCTGGCCTCGGGGTATTGCTGCTCCAGCAGGCCAACGGTCGCCTCGGCGGTGGGGGTGGAGTCTGCGCGGCCGCAGGCAGCAGGTGGAACCAGCGGGCTGTTTTATGTGCCAGTTTAGTGCAAAAACACATCGTGTGTGGAGCATAGAGGCAGGCAGAGCAAGCAGGGCTCACCCCAGTAGGGCGCCAGGATGCCGCTCAGGATGCTTTGCAGCTGCGGGAGGCGGTGCAAGGGCAGGGGCGTGAGCTGCCTCACCGGCCTGGCAGCTTCCTACAGGCGCAATGCAGCCGCAGCTTGCAGGCAGCACGAGCTCACCAAGTGTGAGTCCCCAGGCTGCACAGTGGAACTCGACTGCTCCGGTGCCTCTCCGGCTGCTGCCGCCGCCGCAACTCTCGAGCTGCCGCTAGCCAAGCGCCGCTTGTGGACCGGTGGCGGCATGCCGACGCCTGCATCTGGCGCTTGAAGCGATTGAGAACCTAAAAATGGTCGTTGCAGACGACTAGGCGAGGCTCGCAGCACAGGAGCGGCCCGTCGCAACGCTGCGCGCAAGCGGCTTGCCATCCAGCGAGCTCCAAAACACAACCATATACAGTGCAAATGATTGGGGAGGCCGCGCCGCTATGCGAGACAGGGTTTACTCCAGATGACACCTCAGCAAGTTCAACCGCACCAAACCTCGTCCGGGCACACCAGTGCCTCATGCTCTGCGCTCCAACAGTGCTTCATTCGTTCAAAATTACAAGGCTTGCATGTGCATCATTTCACCCTCGTACAGAAGACTGGAGGAGTTGCGTGGATCGGGGTTCATAAGCTATAGCAGGATGGAACACGGTGACGGAATGAGCGTGGCAGAGATAGAAAAATCTGGGAGGGGCACGTCAAAACAGAAAGAAAGGCAGAGGTCCGTTGTGCTACAGAGCGTACAATACAGGCACGTTGCTTGAGCGAGGGTTTTGCCGCCAGCGCACCGCGCAGCCGACCCGGTCAGCGGCGGTCGCGCTGCGCTCGCTGGTCCAGCCACCATTGCGGCGGCTGCTCGATCGGCTGCGGCTCCCGCGCCGACGGCTGCTTCTGCTGCTGCTGCTGCTGCTGCTGGCGGTCTCGCGTGCGCCGCTCCAGCCGCGCCTCAAAGTTCTCCGCCTCCACGTCCACCGGCTGAGCCTCCAGCGGGCGGTCGGAGCGGTACACAACGTCCCGCTCCTGCACCACATTGCGTACCGCCGCCCGCTGAGCCCCCGCCAGCTTGCGCGCTGCAGCTGCGGGTCGGGCGGGCCAGCAGGCGCGCGGCCTCCTCCCGAGCCGCGTTGCGAGCGTCGATGGCGACGTTGGCGGCGCCGTTGCGCAGCCAGCGCACCGCCGGGATGGCGAAGAAGGCGGCGGCGTAGGCCTGCAGCCAGGGCATCAAGCCCAGCACGCCCAGCAGGCCGTTCCGCGCCAGCGCCAGCCGGTTCACTGGGTCGCCCAGGGCAAAGGTAAGGGCCGCGACGCCCGCCAGGTTCAGCGCGCCCAGCGCCACCGCCGCCAGCCGCTGGCCGGGCGACGCCGCCGTCAGCTGCCAGCGCTGCTCTCGCGCCAGCGGGCACGCGGCGGCGGCGGCGCAGCCGCCTGCGGGGAGCAGCGGGACAGCGATGGTGCGAAGTCGGTGCGCGTGTTCATGCTGCCGCTAGCACAGCCATCAAAACGACCAACTGCTGCTGCAACGCGCTCTCTTCCACCACACTCTGGAGGGTCGTCCCGAACCCCCTTCCCTCCTGACAGGCAGAGCTGAAGCGGCACGCACGCCTCTTGGCTGTTCCCACACGCCGCTCACCACACAAGCATACACGGTAGGGCACCCGGACTCCCCTCTTCCCCGCCCCCGGGCACACGCTCGCGCTCCCCACCACCCGCCCTCACCCCGGCCGTGGTCTGCAGGTCGGGGAAGGAGTACACGATGTCGCCCCGCTCGTCCACTTGGGGGCTGCCGTTGAAGCGCGCCAGCACCGGCAGCATGAAGGATTCGTCCACTGCGGCAGAAGAAGAGAGGGAAATGTTTGGGGGGTGATCTCGCTGGGGAGGTGCGGGGGCGACGGTGCAGGGGCTTGCGGGCTGAAAGCAGGACGGCCGGGACTTGGCCGACAGGTTGGAAGACAGTTGTAAGGCACAACTGCTGGGGAGGGGCGAGCGGGTGGAAGCAGCGGGGATGTCGTCGCAGCGAGAAGCGCACCCGTGATCCGGCTGCGGTCGGAGCTCAGCTGGCCGGGGGTCAAATCCAGGAACGGCGCCAGCTCCTCGGCCACTACGGTACCGCCACGGGAGGCAATGTACCGCCCAATCTGCGGCACAGGGAGCAGGATGAGGCGGGGCAGTTGGAGCAGGGAGGCAAGGAGTGCTGAGCGGATTGCCCAGTGCTGCAGAACTTGTTATCCTTAACGAGGAACCGAGCTCTGGTTGGGCCGGCAGAAGGGGGCAGGGTTGCACGAGGCGCTGCTCTCTTCTGCCCTGGCTGATGCAGGGGGAGGAAGGTAGCAGGCGAGGGCGACGCTGCCGACATGGAAAGCAAGGCGAGGCGGGTTGTGCAGCCGCCGCGTCACGGCCAGCAGCAAGCAGGCAGCCGGGCGGGCAGCGTGGGCGGCTCGGCGGCGCACCGCCTGCCAGCGCTGCTTGTCAAAGTCGGCGTTGGGGTCGCCATCGCCAAACACCCAGGAGAAGATGGCCTCCAAGAAGTTCATGCCCTCGCCGCCGCGCTGCGCCGCCAGCCGCTCACGCCGGTTGCGGTACCAGAAGGGGTCCCAGTACCAGAGCAGGTCTGTGAGGTCAAAGTAGAAGCGGGGCCGCCGCTGTAGTAGCCGCCGCCGCCGCCGCGCCCGCGCCCGTTGCTGTCGTCGCGGCTGCTGCTGGCGAGCACGGTGAGGGCGGTGAAGACGACGGCGACGGACGCGAGGAGGGCGGTGCCGAAGGCGACGCGGGCCAGATACTCGGCCCCCGCCTTCAAGCCTACAGGTAACAAGGGCAAAAGGCTGGTTCAGTGCATGTTGGAGCCCCAGAAAGCTTGCAAGGCAGTGAAGCAGTTGCTTGGAGGAGCAAGGAAAAGGGGACAGGTAGGGGTGGGGAGCCGGGGGTGCAGACCCGCTCTCGGCTGCTGCCGCGCACCTGCAGCCGCCGGCTCGAGCCGCAGCAGCAGCGACTTGGAGGCGATGGCCTCCTGGAAGCCAGGGGCGAAGGCGTAGACGACGTCGCCCGCCTGCGAGACCTGCAGCGTGGCCTGGCTGTCGGCCGCCAGCGCTCGCACCGCCTCCTCCGCTTGCTCCAGCCGCAGGCCGGCGCCGCTGGCAACGTCGCCTGCGGCAAGATGGGTGCCGCACGGAATCATGGGTAAATCGAAAGGGCGGCAAGTGTCCAGGAAGAAAGAAAGAGCCAGCTGCTCGCAGAAGCGGAGAACATAAAGCGGCAGCGAGGGCTCACCTATCGTGACGCGGCCGCCACGCTGCTTGATGGCACGCGCCGCCCGCTGCCGCACGTCAGGGTCCAGCTTGGGGCTCAACAAGTCGCCCTTGCCAGCCACATTGTCCAGCAGCAGCTCCACGGTGCCCCGCTGCGCAGCGGCAGCGACGCGCAGGCGGGCGGAGCGACCGCTGCCGCTTTGGAGCGCCGCCCGCTGCGTCGCTCCGCCTGCTGGGCGGTGGGGGAGCGGCGTGGCGATCCTGCTGGCCAGCAAGCTGCATCTGTTGCTAGTGGGAGCGGCCCAGCTCTTGCCAAGCCGGAAAGGCGCGTGAAGCACTACCCGGCCGGCCGTGGGCGCTTCCCGCGCCACAGGATGCATCGAAGCAAATCACGCCGTTGTAGGATATGCCAACGAGGGTGTAGCTGAGCTTGCGGACTGGGGACTCTTCAAAGAACCATCGGCGGGCAGGCGAAACGCGCCAAAGCAGCTGCTCAGATCTCGCGAAAGAGGCTCGCTGTTGCAGCAGAGATCGCGAGTCCTGCAAAGGAGCATTGCAGCATTGCCCTCCCGTGCTGGGCCTTTGACGCAGCAGGCCATTGGAATGCAGGAGCGCCTGAAGGCCACTGCGACTCCTATTCCACTGGACGTTTTGTGCAATACTGCCAGTAACCTACCAGATCATGTTGACCAGCACAGCAGCCTTCTTCGGCACTTCAACCGCCATCACAGGAGTCATCACCGTGACCAGGCCCAGAACGCTCTTTGCAGGGCGCTGCGCTCCTCTTCAGGCATGTTGAGCCGTTTGTGGTCGTCATTGACGCGTATATGCCATGGGTTAGCGTGGTGGACCCGCAGTGTGACATGTGGCCAGAAGGACACGGATGCTTAGCCCTTTCAACTCGTCCCCATATCGCTAAAACATACGGCTTGGGGTTGTGCGTCATGAATGCAGGCGCGCAAGCAGCAATTGATGGCACAGGTGCACCGTAGCTTTCATTCTGCCGCTGCACGAGCGCCCTGGCACTGCTGCCGCTGCCGCTGCGTTTCGACAGAACGTGCACAACACTGGCAATGCTAACAATTTTTATCAAGCGCAGGTCGGCAATGAAGCAGCCACTGCGTCCTTACCCAACCTGGCGGGGGTTCCAGAGGTGTATTTGCCAGTGCCGCTGGCTGCACGGGATGCCGCTGCCGCCGCCGAGGCGCCCGTCACAGCCCCCAGCAACATTCCCAGCTGGAGCAGCCTGGCTGCCGTCACGTTCTACGAGCCCCTGTCCAGCGTGGACGATGAGGAAGGCCTGAGCGACCTGGAAGAGACCGTGATGGGGCGGGGTTACGAGGCCGCCGCCTGCCGGTCAGTGGACGGCAACGAGGCTGCGCAGCTCAGCTGAGTGAGCCGCCAGGTCAGCATGGCACAGCTGTGCACAGCCCTAGCAGCCCTGATGGCATGCATGAGTCACACAGCACACCAACACTGGCTGCCAGAAGACAAGAAAACGAATGATGGCTGTACTCCCAGCCTTGTCAGTCCCAGGAAAGCTCTGCTACATGCCCTGTTTGCCTGGTGGCCACCCTCTGAAAGCATCCTGTACCTGCGCGCGCGCCCCCCTCCCCCTCTCCCATGTGTTTATGTATCCCTTTTTGGGCCCTTTACCTTGAATCTGCCCCTGTATCACTATTGCCCTGTTGTTCATGCTACCCAACCCTGCTCCTGATGCCCTGTGCTCACCGCTGCTTTGTAGATCGGTCAACAACCGCCTCGCTCACACCTGTGACATGTGCAGTGCAAATGCAGTCGCTGAAACGGCGTGATCAAGCAGCCATGTCCTACACCAACCGCAGCCATGACCGTCTACGCAGTGCCGCAATGTTGTCCCCCCATCCCCCTCACACCCACAAACAACCGCGCAACACCAAGCGTCCCTTGGCGGCAGCCTCTGCCAACCAGCTTTCCTGCTGGTGCCACCAGCCCTGAGAAGGACAATGGCTGCCGTCGCAGGCCTACCGCTGTTGCTTGCTGCCGCCCCTGCCACATTTGCGCTCGTTTGCTCCGCAGGGCTGCCTGCCCGCCATGGGGAGCCCTGCCGCCCCCGGCCTGCCCCTCTCCTCACTGCTCATACTTTTGCTGTTGCCGCATACACAAATCCAAGCAATCAACACCACACCGTTTGCTGAGTGCTTCTGCCATTGCCTGTCAGTGCAGTGATGCAGGTGGCTATCGCGCCACCCTGGTTGGTTTGACGGCATCGCTCCCGCCTGCGCCGGGGTGCAGTACATCATCAATATTCGAGGCGGTAGCACAACTTTGTCGGCTCGCACCATCACCTAGTTACTATTTACTTTTCCTGAGAGCCCCTAAACTTTAGCCATGGCTACTTCCTCGCTCAAAGACCGCATTCGCAGCGAGTATCAGCAACTCTTGGACAATTTTGCAAACCTTTTGCGATCCTCGAGGCTTGCAGATGAAGCAGGCGATGCGGGAAGCAGACAGGTGCGAGTTCGGCCGGCTCTTGGGCCCCTCCTGCAGCGTTGTGAAGCTCCCTATTTTCCAAACATGTCCTTGAAGGTCTGAAATTGCTGCCTCTAGCCGGTGGCGGGCACCTGCTGATGCGGAGCCAAAGTGGTGCTGCGGCCTGCCGCCCTGCCTGCTTCCTGCTTTGCAGGGACGTGTGCCAGGAGAGCTTATGGAAGTCTTTGCAGAAAAGATGCTGCAGGCGTGTCATGCGCTGCTGGGCGTTGTGGCAGAGCTGAAGCGCAACGCCCTGCTCAATGATGTTGCAGGCCGCAACGCTGAGGTGGGAGGGCGAAATGCAGGGCTGCCCAGCAGAAGCAGGTGGCACTCCACGCCAGGACAATCCCACTCTCAGCTGCTGTGTGTCAAACATGCGCAGGTGGCTGCCAGCAGCGCTGAAGCAGACACGGAGGCGGCTGCGCTGCAGCTGCGGTTCCAGCAACTGCGGCAGCGGATTGATGCGGCCATGCAGGTGGGCTACGCTGTGTCACAAATAGCTTCCATTGAATGTTGCTCCAGTATCTGGCCTCGCCGTCATTCCTCTTGCTGCAGCTTCTACCTTCAGCGGAGAATGACTCGGAGCAGGTATCCTTTGCACCAACAGATCCACAACCTGTCGCCATGGAAGTGTAGCCTCACCAGCAGCATATACTGTCTATGAGCATTGAGAAACAATGGCCAGCAGTCGCGCTGTTAGAGAGGCTCAATGCTACAGAGATGTGTATGTATAAAGAAAGCTGGGAAACCTGTCAAGTTGCAGTTCGAAGGGAAGAGAAGGGTAGTGGGTTGACATGGGGTCAAGAGTGGCTTGCTCTGCCTTGAAATGATTGAATGTAGAAAAGGTAAATCGGCAGAAAACTATGAAGCACACAAACAGCCGCTCAAGTTCTTGATGAAGACAGCCGCCTTCATCACGTCACCGCTCATGGACGGCTGCCTGGGCAGCAGCTTGTCGCACCTGCAGTCCAAAACTCTCGGGTCAGCAGCTGTCATGGTAAGCATGCATTTGAGCCGCCAGAACTGGTGGGCAACACGCTCAGCCGCGGGCTTGCTTGGCAATCGATGGCGGCTTTGCCTCAGAAAAACGCATCCAAGGCCGCCGCAAACCTGAGCCACCCGCTCTTTGTCCCAATGCGAGCTACGCCAGCGAATCATGAGGCCGCCATCAGTGACAAAGGTGTCCTCCTGATGGCTCCAGAAGTATGCGATTGTGCCTGCGAAAGCGAAAGCGGCAGAGACGTCGGGGCTGTGGCTCCCGCCCCTTTGGAGGAGGAACCGCTCCACTGCCGGTTCCGAGGCCTGCAAACTGCTTGCCGCTTGGCGAACAGAACTTCAAGGCCCCAGTACAGTCTTGTGCACTCACCTAGGCTGCAGCCGAAAGCGAAGCCCAAGATGTTCTGAGCGGCGGCCAGGAACGGCATGCTTTGGGACATGGACTTGTAAAATTCCACTGTAAGACGCAAGAAATGCATTCAATAGAGTAGGAAACATTCCGGGTTTACACAAGAACAGCTTCTTCGCGCCCGCACGTCTCCACTGCGTGTCTCTCTTCATAAGTGAGCAGGTTCCTGAGGAAGTTGCATGATAACCTTGCGGCCTCATGGTAACACATGCGCAAGATCCGAGGATGCTTATATGCTGAAGGGAATGCCAGCAGTGCCTGCCTGCCGCCCGCCGCCAGAGGCGCCGTTGGGCGTGTCTGGCCGAAGTAAGATGATAAAAGCATGCCACCCAGCTTTCAGGTCGACCAGTGCTTAATTCTGAAAACAACGCCTTATCCCGTACCAGCCTACTGATACGCTTCATGCTTTTCTGCTTGCCATGCAGCTGTCCCCGCACAGGCTGCTGGCATTATATCTGTGCCGGCTGGCAGGGAGCTTTGAAAATGTTACACTGTGCACATCGATGCTCTAGTTGGTGGGCATGAACAGGAGGATGGTATGTGCATGCGAGCAGACTGTAGGGCAGAAATGGACCATGACAGCCGGGAGGAAAGGGGTGGAGGTGGCGTGGGGGTGGGTGCTGGCCTAGGAAGGATACCTAGCTACATGGCACAATGGCTGGACAGAGATGAGGATGATCTGGATCTACGTGCTGAGACGCTGCAGTCCGCAAGGGCGGCACAAGTGAGGACTAATCAAGACGAATCAGAAGGGAGGGGCTCCCTTCAAAGCCATGCGTAACCAGGGCTGCCTTGCCACTGCCGGGAGGGCACTCAATCTGGTGGCCCGGCAGCGGCAAGGCCCTGTGCACGAGGGATCAGTAATGCCACGAATCATGAAAGCTCAAACACAAAGACAGAGACTGCACACGAAGGGCGAGTGGGGTCCTGGCGTGGTGCTGGGTGCAGGCAAGTTGTGGGACAAGTGCCCGGGAGTATCGTCGGCGTCGGCAAGCCAAGGAAGAGATAATGCAGCGCACAAGAAAAGATGCATTAACGATCGTCCAGTGAGCGAAATGGGCACAGGCAGAAGTGAAGTGGACCTGGGCAGCAGGCTGAGGCCCAGGCTGCTAGTTGAAAACAGCGCCGGGCAGAGTTGCCGCGGCGTGCCAGGGGTTGGGTTTTCCATTGGGTACCCTCTCAACTCGTTGATGAAAAGCCACAGCAGGCGCGACCATCTGGCAGCGCCCGGTCAGGGCTTGCGGCAGCGCCGGAAGCGCAATGCTGGTCTGGCAAGCACCGCGCAGGCTACCGCCGGTGGTGGTCGCCGTAGTAGCCGCCGTGCAGCAGGGAGCGGCCGAGGAGGCGTCTGCGCTGCCCACGCTCAGCACGCGGCGGTGGCTGCCATAGTAGCCGCCGTGGTGGTGGCCAGCGTGCAGCAGGGCACGGTGGCTGCCGCCGTAGTAGCCGCCGGTGTGGCTGTGGCCATCGTGGAGGAGGGAGCGGCGGTGGTGGCTGCCGCCGTAGTACCCGCCGTGGTGGCTGTGGCCGTCATGGAGGAGGGAGCGGCGGTGGTGGCTGTCGCCGTAGTACCCGCCGTGGTGGCTGTGGCCGTCGTGGAGGAGGGAGCGGCGGTGGTGGCTGCCGCCGTAGTACCCGCCATGGTGGCTGTGGCCGTCGTGGAGGAGGGAGCGGCGGTGGTGGCTGTCGCCGTAGTAGCCGCCATGGTGGCTGTGGCCGTCGTGGAGGAGGGAGCGGCGATGGTGGCTGTCGCCGTAGTACCCGCCGTGGTGGCTGTGGCCGTTGTGGAGGAGGGAGCGGCGATGGTGGCTGTCGCCGTAGTACCCGCCGTGGTGGCTGTGGCCGTCGTGGAGGAGGGAGCGGCGATGGTGGCTGTCGCCGTAGTACCCGCCATGGTGGCTGTGGCCGTCGTGGAGGAGGGAGCGGCGATGGTGGCTGTCGCCGTAGTACCCGCCGTGGTGGCTGTGGCCGTCGTGGAGGAGGGAGCGGCGGTGGTGGCTGTCGCCGTAGTACCCGCCATGGTGGCTGTGGCCGTCGTGGAGGAGGGAGCGGCGGTGATGGCTGTCGCCGTAGTACCCGCCGTGGTGGCTGTGGCCGTCATGGAGGAGGGAGCGGCGGTGATGGCTGTCGCCGTAGTACCCGCCGTGGTGGCTGTGGCCGTCGTGGAGGAGGGAGCGGCGGTGGTGGCTGTCGCCGTAGTAGCCGCCGTGGCGGCTGTGCCCTTCGTGCAGCAGCTCGCGGCTGCGGGCCAGGCGGTGGGGCAGCGGCACAGCCGAGGCGTCCAGAAGGCGGTGGGTGGCAAAGGCCAGCGGCTCCGCCGCGCCCTCCGCACCCGCCAGACGGCGGCGGTGGGCGGATGGGCCGTAGTAGCCGCCGTGGTGGTGGCCGTCGTGCAGCAGCGAGCGCACAAAGGGCGCCTGCTGCAGGCGGCGGTGGGAGCCGCCGTAGTAGGGGCGGGGGCCCTGCAGGACAGCGCAGCGAGGGACTCGTGAGTGGCCAGGCAGGGGATGCAGGAGCCAGCGGCCACGCGTGGAACAACGCCTGAAGTGAGCAACCAGCGGCTGTCGCATGCACGTCGTATGCACGGAGCGCGAGCCCGCTGCTTGGCAATCGTTCAGCCAGATCAGGCCAGGGGCTCACCGGGCTAGGGCTGGGCACCGGCCGTGGGGAGGGGGACGGTGAGGGTGAGGGTGAGGGTGAGGGTGAGGGGGACGGTGAGGGGGACGGTGAGGGAGACGGCGAGGGTGAGGGGGATGGAGAGGGGGAGGGGGACGGGCTCGGCACCGGTGAGGGCGGGGACGCGGGGGAGGGGCTGGGGAGGGGGAGGGGCTGCTGGGGGCGCAGGCGTGCGCTGGTCCACCTGGCCGACGCCAGCGGTGCCATCCGCCAGCTCCAGGGTCCACAGGCAGGAGGGGCCCTCCTGGGCAAACACCGTGGCGTTGTCGCCGTCCACGATCGTCACGCCCTGCTGGCACAGGTCCGACAGCGCCAGCGGGCCGGTGGCGCCTGGGGGTTGTACGCCGACAGCGACAGAATCTCGCAGCTCTCGCCCTGGGAGGGGCTGGAGGCCCCCAGCGACAGCAGCTCGGCGCCGGAGACAAACCAGCCGGGGCCGGCGCCGGCGCAGCCGGCCACAGAGGCGCCCTTGGGGGTGGCCGCCCTGATGTAGGTGGCCGGCGCCTCCAGGAAATCGTCAGTCAGGCGCAGCCGCAGCGTCTTGAGCGGCTGGCACAGCGGGTCAGATGCATCACACACCGTGGAACAGACCTGCAATCCGGAAAAGGGGGAGGGAGAGGCGGGAGGGCAGCGGGGTTGAGCGAGCGGTGGCTGGGGTGTACGAGCAGAGGGGGCCCCGCCGTCTGACCGGCTGTCAGGGGGCCCGGGGCACGCCAGCGGGAGTGCACCCTCTTTCCCGCCCTGACCAGAACAACAGGCAAGCAGGCTGCACTGGCCCTGCCGCGCAAATTGGTGAAGGCAGCAGGAGCGCGTGCCTTGAAGCGGAAGGTGGTGGTCGCTTGGTCGCCGGTGGTGGTGTAGTCAACGGTGAAGGGGAAGTCGGTGGCGGGGCCGCCGTAGGCCTCCCCCGCAGTTGGTGGCCACGCACTCCGACTCAGCGGCGCAGGCTGCCACAGCCTGCGCGCCCGCGAGCAGCGCGAGACTCGCCAACAGAGCGAGCTGCAGGGGGAAGGAAGGGAGCCGGGCGGTGAGGGCTGGCAGCCGAGTTGCAGAAACAAACTCGGGGCGGTGCGCACGGAAAGCAGTGGAAGGGCCTGATGATAGTGATGATAGTGCTAAAGAGGTAGTGGGCAGGCAAGGCGTGGTCGCATCGCGAGGCGTGCATCTGAACATGCCGGAGCCCAGGAGGGCAGGCCCACCGCCCAGCGCTGCTTGCATTGGTCAATGACGTTAGGAATTCAACGAAAGGGCGCTCCGCTCACCGTTGGCCCGACCTTCATGACTCCGCGTTCAAGGGCCCGCCGCCGCTGCAAAGGAAGCTCGCTCCTGGAGGGCTAACAAGCCTGATGACAAGCTTGATAGCCCTTTGGTGACTGTGTAGAGGGCTGGGGACGACCCGATCGGGGGCCTGCAGAAGGTGAGATGCAGCAGCAGTCGGGCTGAGGAGGAGCTGAAACTGCCCACCCCTTGGGTCCCTGAGGCTGGTCAGCATCCACATCCGACGGAGGGATATGACCGGCAGGCAGCCGCAGGCGCGAGGGTCCGTGCTCTGGCGACATGCTGACCGATTGGCGGCTGCTCCAGCGCCATAAGCCGCATTCCACCGCTGCCCATGCTGCTTGAGGACCAACCACGCAGAAAACTGGCTCTGCAAGCCCCGCCGCAGGGCCCAATCTATGCCTCACCTGGGTGAAGCGCTCCAAGCCGCCACTGGCGCTCGGGGACTGCTGTCTGGCTGATGGGAATAACAATTCAAAGATTGAAGACGGGGAGATAGGGCAGAACCGAGTTTGAGGAAGCATGCCAGGAGGGCCTGCTGCGCTTGCGTGTCGGGCCCACACCCATCATCCCCCATGCCTCCATATCCAACTTCCCTATCAATGAGCAGCCTCCATACCTCATAGCTTTCCGTTATTCGTGCGATCGGCGGCGCATTTCCATCTGCCACTGGACATGGACACATGCGCCCTGCTTCCAGAAGGGTTCAAAGGGTGTCCTGGCCCTCTTCTGTATTATTGATGTTGAGAAGTTTTGAATGGACCGATGCGGTTGTGATGGCCCGGGCAGGGAAGCAGCAGGGTGGGGTAGCGGGAGATTCCGCAAGTCCCCCTCCACTACGTTTCTCTCTCGAAATGCTGAAAACACATTGTATGAAAGCAATCCTGCCTGTGTTGCCTGCATCATGTGCAATGGAACACTGCTTGATCTGCCTTTTGTTGAGTGGTGAGCAGATAGTGACATGCTGCAGAAAGAGGCACCCCTTGGCAGAAAATGTCCTCTGCGGTTGAAAAACGCACCGAGAAGGAGGGCTGTGTCAGCAAGCTAGGTACCTCTGTTCGTAAACGATCGCTTGCCTCAGCGATTGACCTCACGATGAGGTCCCGCAGTGGAAGGACGTCGCCAGACAGAATTCGTCTGTTCAGAGGTGTTCACGTGCAGCGACAGAGAGTTGCTTGACAAAGCAGTCATCCTTGTAGAAGTAAAACCATCCCTCTGGTTCCTCTGGGGGGTCCAGCACATGCTGACAGCAGCTGAGGGCTGGCACGCATGATGCAATGCAGCGGCCCTCCGCAGCGGCACTCACCAGCAAGCAGAGGTGGCCATCGTGCAGGGTGGCTGTGGCAGAGCTCGCACTTTTAGCTTACAATTATTGAGCATGTGATGGCTTGCCTGCGTTTGTTAAACCTATCAAGGCTCCTTTCACCATGCCGCAGCTGGCGGGGTTTCTTGAGCTGGATGTGACCTTCAAGCTGGCAACTGGTAGCGGTGTCGCCGTTGGGCAGCAATTGAAGCTTGCCGCGGGAAGCTCAAAGCTGAGGTTTGCAGAACTCCGTGATGGGTTTGACGGGTGAGCGTTGTTCACACGCGTGCTTGCTAATGGTATCCGACAGATGCCCGTTCATACAAATGATTCAGTCGTCGTTGCGCGTAGGACGGCTCATTGCATAGCCCCCGCCTCGCCGCCTGGCGGCGGCAAGCAGCCCGCCACCAAGTTGCAAGCTGTGGTGGAGCTGGTGAGCAACCAGATGCACGGCCCAAACAGGGGAGAGGCCTCTGCGACTTCACTTGCGTTTGGGGCGACATCGAGCGCCCCTGCTCGCTGACTTGATCCAGAGGCCCGCCTCCTGTGGGCGTTTGTTGCGTTTGGCAGGTGAAGCGCCGCTTGATCGAATGCCCCGTGCTCGTGACCCACGTGTCCGCGGACGGCGGCAGCGCCGCGGTGCTGCTGGCGGTTGCTGTGCAACGCGACGTGGAGCGTGGGGGCCCATCGCTGGCCGGCCGGAGACAGGGCGGCGCTGCTCTTCCAGCACCTGCTCCCTCCGCGGGCTGCTGCCCCTGCTGGCGGCGCCTGCCAGCCCCTCCCGCAGCTGAGCTACGTCGAGGGGCTGCGGCAGGAGCTGGCGGGGCAGGGGGTGCAGGTCCCCGAGGGGTTCAGGTGCGCTGCAGCTCTGTGAGGGTGCCCACAAGGAGGACCCGCCTGCATGTGGTGGCACTGCCAGCTGAGCTGGCGCCCCCAGGACACGCCGCGCCCCTCGCCCTCCCTGCAGCCTGGCGGAATGCCTGCGCGCCCTGCCGCGGAAGCTCTGCCAGGAGGCGGCAGCCACCATCCTGCCGGCGGACGGCTCGCGCCCCTGCCTGCTTGCGGAGGCACGCTGCTGTGGGCTGCGCCAGCCTTTGGGGCCCTGCCTCTCAGCCCTGTGCCCCTAGCGCGGCACTGGGCATGCCGGTGTACATCCCAAACCCTGCGTGTTGCGTTACAGCCCTTCCTCTCATCCCCTGCATGCAGCTTCCTGGCTCTGTTGTGCTCCAGATCCTCGGCTGCCTCGACTGGCGCTCGCTGGCTGCCGCTGCGGCTGCCTGCCGCGGGCTGCGAGAGCTGTCGGCCGACGTTGCGCCCGGCCTGAAGCTCACCCTGTTCCCCCACCAGGTGCCCTGTGCCCCCGCCGGCCTCGCCTCTCGCTGCTGCTTGCACGTTGCTTTACGTTGTTGGCCAGCCTCTGCCACCGCCGTCTGCATGGTCACACAACACCCTGCTCTGCCGGCCTGCACTGTCCCGAGTGTGCTGGCACGCAACGGCCGTCCAAGGGAATGCGACCCCTGCTCGTCTCTTTGCTGGCTGTTGCAGCGTGCGGCCGTGCAGTGGATGCAGCAGCGGGAGACGGCGGCGGGGCGGGTGCCGCACCCAACCATCCGCAGCTTCCTCTGCCTGGAGCTTGGGCCCCACGACGACCCCTTCACCGCGGCGCCAGAGCGCTTTGCAGCAGCCGCCAGGAGCGCGGGGCCGAACACGCCCCCGGCACCGCTTGCGGCGGGGCTGCCGTTCTGGGGAGACACAGGTACCGGGCAGCTGCTGGTGGAGGAGCCTGAGCCGCTGCTGGACAGCCCGGGGGCTTCAACTGCGACGAGCCGGGCCTGGGCAAAACCATCGAGCTGGTGCGCAGCTGCCTCTTGCTGCATGCCCGCTCATCAGCCTGGCGGGTGCCACGCCATGCCTGCCTGCCTCCCGACCGCTGGTAGCCGGCCCAGCAGGGGGAGGGCAGCCTGCAGCCTGCAGCCTGCCTCGAACCACCCGGCTGATGTGGCCGCCATCTGGCCCTTCCTCTCACAACAGCTGGCGCTCGTCCTTCGCACCGTTCGCAAGCTGCCCGCGCCGCCACCGGGGGCCAGAGTGACCGAAGTTGAGCCTGGCGTGCGCCACTTTTACGTGGCTCAAGAGCCGCGGTGCTTTGCCATGCAGCCGGCCGTTGGAGACCGCAGCGACCGCGCCACCCGCGACAGCTGCAAGCGCACGCGAGGCAGCGCTGGCGAGCTGCTACAGGCTGACGACGATGATCCAGTCAGGACGGAGCGGGTCAACCGGCGGCAGCGGCGCAGCCCTAGCGAGCAGCCGCAGCTGGAGCAACAGCAGCAGCAGCGCGGTTTGGGGGGTGGGAACAGGGGGCGGAGAAGGAGGAGCAGCAGCAGGACCGTTTGCCGCTGGTGCCGCCTCCACAGCAGCAGGCTTCAAGGGTCGAGGAGCAGCCTGCTGGTGCGCAGCTCGGCTGCCCCAGCGCTGGCCCGGCTGGGCCAGAGCTTCCCAGCGCCCCCAGCAACGTGTGGGCATCATGTGATCTGTGCAACAAGTGGCGGCGCCTGCCTAGTTGCTACGAGGTGGGCATTCTCGGCCTGACCGCTTCACCGCCGCTGCATTGGCGAGCTGCTGCTGATTGCTGGCAAACGTACGGGCAGCGCTCTCGGGCCACACAGGCCAGCAGCAGGAGCGCAGCTGCAGCTGCCGTTTCCTCAGGTGCACCCGCCCCTTGGCTGCAGGTCCCCTCTGAAGGGCTGTGGGTGTGCGCCATGCACCCAGAAGAGGGCATGCGCTGGCAGGGGTGCCAGGCGCCGCAGGAGGCGTGGGATGGAGCAGTAGTCAGGGCATGTCCAGGGTGAGTGCCCCCCCCCACCCCCGGCCACTTCTCTCTGTCACCCGTCAAGTGAACACTCAACAGTGTGTCGCAGAGCCGCCGTGGCGCGCTCTGCTGCACGGCTGCGGCACTGCCGCGCTGCCGCCGTCTGCACTCGCAGCATACCCCTGCCCCAGCCTTCACCTGATGTGGTTTGCGTGCCGCCCTGTCTGTGTGCGCCCACGTGCAGCTGGGTGGAGAGCGAAGATGACCAGGGCTCCCCCAGAACGTGCAGTTCTTCCGCCGGCTGCTGGAAGAAGCGTGCAGCCTGGCGCACAAGAACTCTCCGCTGGCCTGGCTCGCTCGGCAGCCGTTGGAGCCCCTCATGCGCTCTCCCTTCCGCTTGCAAGGGGACATGTGCAGGTGAGTGGGCAGGTTCGGGTTTGGCTGCCGGCCGACACATGCATGCAGCTGTTCCTTCCCGTGACTGCTCAACGTGTCAACCTGCGCGCCAACACCTTGCTGGCTTGCATGGCCCATGGATGCGTGCAGGTATTATCCCGAGTTTGTGACCGTTTTTCACAGAATGGATCTTGAACCAGTGCCCATGCAGCGGCAGCAGCGGCAACCTCCAGGCCGGATGGGTGGCAAAGGAGGGGCCCACCTCGGTCGGCGTGGGTCGGGCATGGCGGCCAAGCGCGCGAGCGTCGTTGGCGGCCGGGGTAACTCTTCTTCCGGCAGCGATGATGAGGATGAGTGGTCGTCTTTGACTGATGACAGCGACCAAGATGAGGCAGGGGAGGACGAGGCAGTTCAGGCGGCGGCAGCTGGCACGCGCACAAAGCGGGGCAGGCCTTCTGCCGAGCAGCTGCCGACGGTGTGGCGGCGGCCCGCGTCCCACGAGTGCCTGCTGCTGGACCTGGCTGCGCTGCGACAGGCCCTGCTTGAAGGTGGGCTGCAGCCCATGCGCATGCCAAGCTGCCCTGGGCTTGTGCAGGTTGATTGCATGGTGCTGCATGATTGCTGACGTACAGGCGGGACCCTGGGCCTCTGCCCCCAACCCCGCGCACCCACCCACAAGCTCACACAGAACAATGAACTGCGGCATGCCTGGCAACAGCAGCGCTGTGCCCTTGCCCCGTGCTACTGTTGCAGGGCCGCTGCCCCCCAGCGCATCGTCTACCTGTCGTCCGCCACGCTGGTTGCGGTACCGCAGCCCGAGCACGTGAGGCACTGGCAGTACCAGATCGGCCAGCACGCTCCCTCCCTACGAGTCCTGGTCTATACCACCGAAGGTGCGCGGGAGGCTGGGTGAGCGAGCCAGGGCCGAGCTCAGGCACTGCGGCTATTCACAGGCCAGGCAGAGGCTGCTGCCTGCCCGCCTGCGACGGTGTGGGGCTTGGCCGCCCAGCGGGCCCAGTCGACTCCAGGCCAGCGCACTTGTCGAGGCTGACGGCAGGCCAGCCAGAGGCTGCTGTCGTTGCGGCCCTCAGCCTGCCCTGCTCCCCGCGCATGTTGCATTGCCGCAACCGCAGAGAAGAGAGAGGCTGCGCGGCTGGGCAGGGAGCTCACGCCGCAGCGGCTGGCATGGGAGGCGGATGTGGTGAGACCGGGGTGGGAGGGCTCTGAGCGCGGGGCTTGCGACGTTAGCCTGACAGGGCATGCACAGCTGGTGTCTGAAGCCAGCCCCGCTACACTTGGCTGGGCGGCTGGTGCCTGGGCCCCTGCCGGCGCTCCTTCCGCAGCATGACCTGGTTGATGTAGGGCAGCCTGCACACCCAACTCCCCATTGAATCACGCCCACCCCCACACCCCCACACTCACCGCAGGTGCTGACCACCTTCCAGATGCTTTCCAATGAAGACAGGGACCCAAGCTCGCCCCTCATGCAGGTCTCCTGCCCTGCCTGCAGGGTGCCGACGGCGCCGGCTCATCACCTTTGCAGCTCGCCGGCCCGGCAGTGGCTGCGGGCCTCCTGCTGAACCAGCCTGTGCCAGATCTGCTCACCGTAAACTCCTGCATCATCCCAGGAGTCCCCCCCCACTCCCCGCTTATGGAGTCCCGCCCACCCGCCTGGCGCAGGTGCACTGGCTGCGCAAGGTGCTGGACGAGGGGCACGGCATCGGCGGCAGCGACCTCACCAACAAGCACAGGATGGCCAGCCAGCTGCGGGCGGGATCCGCGTGGATCATGACGGGTGAGGAGGGGGTGGGGGGCTGCGGGGCCGTGGGTGTGTGTGTAGGTGGGAGGCCCAGGGGAGATGAGAGGGGAAGAAGTGGGCGATGGCACAAGCAGCCGAGGGGTGGCACGTGGCAGGCAACCGAGGGCTGGCTGTGCTTGCCCGCTACGCACTCGCGCTGCCTCCTGGCAGTACAACGGTACGACCATTCGGTACAGGAGCTAGCCTGCGACCACTCATCGGCCGCCGCGCTGCGCACGCTGCGCCGCAGGCACGCCCACCAGGCACACGCTGACCGACGCGAGTGTGGAGGAGCTGCGCCCCCAGCTGGCCTTCCTGCGCCAGGAGCCCGCCTGCCGGGAGCAGTGGTGGCGCAAGGCCATCCAGGTGTGTGGGCGTGTGTGTTTCGGGGGTGGAGGGCGGGCTGGTATGTTCCTCTGTTCAGCCCCTTTCCACCCACCCGTGCGCCTGCAGGAGCCCTTCCAGAGTGGGCAGGAGGTGGGCAAGCTGCGCCTGCTGGCCCTGCAGCACCGCCTCATGGTGCGCGCATTCAAGGACGAGCTGGTGGGGCTGGGCATACCCCCTGCGTGTCGCGGTGAGCCGGGGTGGGGCGGGGGGTTGAAGGGGGGTGGGGGAGGGGCGGCTATGCGGTGGGCAGGGGCGGAGGACGATGCAAGCCCTCTGGTGCGTATTCTTATGTGGGTGGGGTAGATGGCGAAACAATGGCAAGGGTGACCTGCAAGGCAATTTGGCAGGGAGGGGTGGAGGATGTTGCGTTTTCACCCCCGCCCTGCATCTTGCCCCCACCCCCACCCCCACCCCGCAGCCCCCCACGCTGCTGGACTTCAGCCCCGCCCACGCTGGGTCCTACAACAGCTTTGTGAGCCCCTGATGCCCAGACCTCTGTTTCCTGCCCTCCATGCCGTGGGCCCTATGCTGTGCTGCTGCCACAGCCGGCAGCCGGCCTGCTGGTGGCTGGTCAGCCTGCGCCCCCGCCCATGTTCACGCTCGGCGGCTGCCCGCTTCCACATGCCGCGTCGAGCCCATGTGCGCACGTCCCCCCCCATCCCCACCAGGTGGACATCATCCGCTTCAACCTGCTGACCGCCGACTGGTGAGTCGAGGCCGCCTGCCCTTTTACACTGTGCTCCTGGCATGCACTCGGTGCCCTGTCGCCAGCTTGCGCTGTTTAAAATCGTTTGGATCTGTCTGCTTCAGTCTGTGGTGCCTGTTGTCTGTTCAGTTGATGCACCGCATCGTGCACCGCAGGTTGGACCCAGACAACAACGAGTCCCTGCTCAACTCCAAGAACAGCAAGCGCGCCAGCCAGACGCTGGAGAACCTGCGCCGCTCATGCAACGTGGCCGGCAACTGCGCGCTGCAGGCGAGTCGCCCAAAACCCCGGGGGAGGCCAGCGGGCTCTGGCATTAAAGCGGGCCAGAGTTGCCCCGTCGGGACCAACAGGTCCCCTTCTCTGCTCACAAGGCCTAGCAACGTCTTGCGTCTTTCACCAGCACCACCACCACTTCACAACCCATCCAACACCTTTCCCAGGCACATATCCCCACACTCCCCACTCTCAAATGTGCAGGTGCTGGAGGCTGATGTGCTGGAGACGCTGTGCCTGCTGACGCGGGTGCACCTGAAACGCCGCTGCCAGGCGGCGGCCCCACCAGGACCCTCACCCGGCGCCGGCGGCAGCGCTGCGAAGGTGGAGGAGCGGGGCCAGGAGGACGACCCCTCTGTGCCGCTGGCGCAGCTGCTGGAGGCGGCGGGGCCCGAGTGGGGCGTCCGCGCCCGCCACCTGCGCGCGTGCCTGGAGGAGGGCGGCGCGTGCGAGCGCTGCGCTGGGGTGGTGCGCGTGCTGCTGGTGGCGCCCTGCGCCTGCCTGCTCTGCGTGGACTGCGCCGCGCTGGAGCGGGAGCGCTGCCCGTGCTGCAGCTCGCCCTACGTCATGCAGGTGCGGCGCCGCTGCCCAGCCGCAGCCTGAGGGCCAGGGCTGGGCAGCGGGCGGGCGGGCGGACGGGCGGGCGGGGGGGGCCGCGCCTGTCTGCTGCCCACGGCGGTGGGCCGGGAACGGCCTGCACGGCCGCCTGCAACGATTGCCGTGCGTGCCTTGGCCCTGCAGCACCCAGCCAAGCAGCCTCCTTGCCACATCTGAGTCTCACTTGCTTGCTGCCGCCCCTGCGCCGCCGCCGCCGCTGCTTCAGGGCGTGGACCACCCGGAGCGCAGGCGGGACAACCCCAACCCCAAGTGGGCCGTGCCGGTACAGCTGATCGAGTTCCAGCCCGCCTACGCTCAGCGGGGTGGGCCCCCAGCCTGCAGGACCCCCTTTTTCAGTCTCTGGCCTGTTTCCTCTGCCGTCCTGCGCTGCTCCCAAGTGTGCAGCAAGAAGCGAAAAGAAGCTGCGGCTTGGGAGCCGCGGCTGCTTCGCTGCTGCAGCTCCCACCTGCTGGTGTGTGGGTCACGTGCGCTGCGGGGCCCCCTTCCTGCCGCAGGGGCCAAGGGCGTTGAGGAGGGCACCTGGCAGGCCGACTGGCAGCACACGCAGAGCACCAAGTGTGTGCACCTGCTGGGCAGGCTGCGGGAGGTGGGGGCGGCGGCGCGCGCGGCAGCGGCAGCCACCCCACCGCCAAGGCTATCGTGTACACGCAGGTGAGCCCTCACGCGGCTGCCGCGGCGCAGCGCCGTGCCCTTGTGCTGCTGGCTCCGCTGTCATGCGCTGCTGCAGCCTCTTGGCTCACTGCTTTCCATAATGGGTGGCTCTGCTGCAAATGGACGTCTGTGCATTTGGCAGCTCTGCACTTTGTTATAAACGTTGTCCCTCCCCCGTACGTGCAAGTCCCCCTTTTCTCATTCCCCCACACACAACAAACATCCACAAACGCTGACCTTTCCTACTGACCCCCACCCACACACCGTCCCCACTGGCCCTGCAGTTCTGGGACCATTTGCAAGTTATTGAGCGCTACCTGCACAGTCACGGCGTGGGCCTGGCAGTGCTGAAGCGCAACGGCAAGCCGGCTGAGCGGCAGGCGGCGCTGAGAAGGTGGGGGCCCGGCTTGATGAGCGCCTGGAGCGGCTGGGCAGTGGGAGTTCCCCACTTCGAAGCTACAACGACGAGAACGACCCGGATCACGCTCTCCCTTCATCCCTCGCTCAGGTTTCGCAACCTGCGCAGCGTGGGGGTGCTGCTGATGGACCAGACGGGGCAGGTGGGGCTGGACCTGAGGTGAGCAGTACCGTGCGGTACCATGGAACCGCCAGTGCTGTGCCAGCTCACCCGCAGCTCCTGCGCCCAGCCGGGCGGCCACTACCACCAAGCGCCAGAGCGCCTGCGCTGGTGCCCGGACTGGTGCCGGCGATGCCCGTTGTTGCTCCTTGCGCCGCCCGCACTCAGACGCCGCATCACCCGACGCCGCTGCAGCAGCTTTCAAATCACGCCCTGTGAACCTTTTGAGCCCCCACACCCCCTGCCGTGCTGCCGCAGCTTTGTTAGCCACGTGTTCCTGATGGAGCCGGTGCCAGACCTGTCTGAAGAAGACCAGGCGGGTGGCCTCCCTGCCCCGCAGCTGCCGCACCTGCAGCTGCCGCACGCAAGCGGAGGAGCCGCGGAAACTGGCGCGCCTTGCTCGCTGGGCCCAGGCTGCTGAGCGGCAGGGGGTGTCTGAGGCGCACCTTCTGTCCCGCTCCGCGGCCCGCACGTTGTACCGCAGGTGATCAGCCGGGCGTACCGCATGGGCGCCAAGCTGGCGGTGCACGTGGAGACGCTGGCGATGCGGGGCACCGTAGAGGAAGACATTGTGCGTCAGCGCCAGCAGGCACAGCAAGCGCAGCACGCGCAGCAGGCGGACAGCACGGGCGCACCGCGCGGCGGCCGCGGCGCTGCAGCGGGCCAGCGGGAGCGCGGCAGGCTGGATCGCCGCAACGTTTTGTTCCTGGCGCTGCGAAAGGTGCCAGTGCGGGACCTGCCGCAGTTTGAAGACCTGCCGGATGTGCCGGGGGAGGCGGGGGCGGCAGCTGCGGACGGCCATCCATTGCAGCAGGCGCGGCAGCCGTTGCAGGCGCAGCAGGCGCAGCAGGCGCAGCAGGCGCGGGGCGCAGCAAGCGCAGCAGGCGCAGCGGGCGGGGCCCAGCCGCCCGCTTGTCCCACAAAGGGAGGCGCCGCTACAGGAGGCCCAGCTGGCGGTACGGGCTGTCTGCCCCACAGCAGATCCGTCGCAGCAGGTGCAAACGCAGCAGCAGCACCCCAAGCCGCGGTTGGTGCGCTTTGCAGCACATGCAGAGGGCGACGAGGCTGGCAGGGAACAGCAGCACCAGAGTCGGCAGGCAGGCCTGTCGTTGCCTCCAGCTGCTGCCCCCGCTGCTCGGGTGAAGCAGGAGTCAGCTGCGGATTTGCCGCCACCCCAACAGCAGCAGCAGCAGCTGCAGGAGCACTGCTCAGCCGCAGGCAGCGGCGCCCGACTGCCGCCGCGCACCGCAGCGCCGCTTCTACGGGCGCCACGAGCGCAGCGGCTGCGCAGCCGCGTCCGCTGAAGCAGTTGCTGCGGAGTGTGCTTGGGCAAGCGGGGAGCACGGCTGTCGCCTGCCAGCAGGAGCCGCCGCCGATCCAGCAGGAACCTGAGCGGCCGGCAGCTGAGGGGGTCAAGGCGTCTGTGCAGCATGTTGAGCAGGCTTGGAGCAAAAGCAGCAGGACCCGCAGAACGCAGCCCACCAGCCGCAGCTGCCGAGGGCGGCGCCCACTCCCACAGTGGACGACGCCGCGGCGGCCGCCTCCCCCGCAATCGATGCACAGCCGGTGGCTGCCGCCGCGCTTTGTGCCGATCGGGCGCCGGGCCCAGGCTCTGTTGGCGCCAAGACGCCACCAGGCTCGGCCCCGTTGCCCGGTGAGCAGCTGGAGCAGCAGCAGGATCTGTTTGACCTGCTCTACGACATGAGCCGCCAGGGCGGAGCGGCGGCGGCGGGGCTCAGCGACGGCCTGGTGGGCGCGTTTGAAGGAGGTGTGCGTCGCTGCCTGGCAGCCATGCCTGGGGTTGGCACGGGCGCCCTGTGCTGGTTCGAACCGCATCTCACCCGTTTTCACCACCAGGCGGGGTGCATTGCACGCGTGCCTGCTCGGTCGCACCTGCTTGCTGTTGATGACCTGGCCGCTCGCTGACCTGGCCACCCCGCTGGCCTACGTCTGCCGCCCCCTCGCCCCCTCCACCGCCCTGCCGCAGTCTTCTTCAGCATGGCGCCGGCGGAGCAGCAGCGCCGCGAGCGCAGCCTGCGGGGCAGCCTGAGCAGGGGCAGGCTCGCTGCTGTGGCTGGCCACCTCCGCGCCTACCTCCGCTCGCAAGGCCTCTTGGAGGGAGGGGGCGGCGGCGGCGGCGGCGCCCCTCGGCGGCAGCTGTGGCCAGGGCAGCAGCGTCGGCTGACGGGGTGGCGCCGCCACGCGGTTGTTGCACCAGGCGCCCATTCGGGGGAGTCCTTGATCGCATGCTTGCTTGTGTTGTGGGCTTGCTGGCCACCAACTCAAAACACAAGCTGCTGCTGTGGCAGGAGCACCTCCCCTGGGCGTGCGTGGCTGCTGTGCCCTTGGAATGCCGCTGACCGCTGTGTTAGGATCGTATCGTGAGCTGTCGGCCGGAGCACCCCGTCACATACTTGCTTGGGGGCTCATAACGGTCTGGCGCCGGCTTCTTACAATAAAAGGCGGCTCGGTTCAGCCAGTGCGTGCACCCGGCTTCAGCCCAGCTTCTGCAGCTTCGAAGCAAGCCCGCTGGCCCGCGCCTTGAGCGCCGGTAGCTTCTCGCGCCCCTCCGCCGCCCCCAGCCGCGCCAGCACCGCCGCATGCTCCTCGGCAGGCAGGCCGCTCCAGAGCTGCTCCAGCAGCAGCTCACTGGAAGGCGGGAGGAGCATGCAAGGGGGCCTGGTGGGTGGCCGTGCAAGCGCAAGCCGCCGAGGCAAGCAAGCCCCAACAGAACGACAAGTGGGTCGGCTCTCGGCCACCCCGTTCTTTCCACCCCTCCTCACCTCAGCTCGTAGCACTCCTCCCGCAGCTGGGACACCTTGCCCTCCTCCGCAAGCCGCAGCCCCGTCTGCAGCAGCCGGGAGACGCCCTCCTGCTGCGGCGACAGCACCGGCGGCGCGGGCTGGGCCGCCGCCCGGCCAGCTACGAGGGCGGCGTGCTTTGCAAGGCGACAGCCGGCAGCCGCGGCCGCCAGCTGGTCTGCAGCCTTTCCTGCCGTGTCCAGCAACGAGGCCAGCGCTGCTGCGGCCGCGTCTGCATGCTGCCGCGCCGCCTCCCGGGCGGCGGTGGCAAAGGCAGCGCCGAGGCAGGCCGCCACATGCGCCACTGGCACCGACCGCCCGGGGTGGGGCTCCCCTTCTTCCTGCCCCCAGCCGGGGCCTGCCCCCGCTGCTCGTCGACCTCCATCGCGCCGCCGCCCCTCGCAGCTTCCAGGTAGCTTCCCGCCAGCTCCAGAAGCAGCGGCGCTGTCATGCCGTAGTAGTCCTCTGCTTCCTCTCCCCGGCCGCTGCGCCTGCAACCGGCGCCGGAGCCGCTGGCTGGCTGCCGCTGCCTGCAGCGCTGCCAAAGGCATCCAGCGCCGCCTCCAGCTGCACCAGAGCTTCCTTGCGGTACGCTGCACGCTTCTTCCCCGCGGCATCCAGCAGCGCGGCGACAGTGCGGCGTCGTGCCTCGGGCGGCAGGGCCGCTGAGCACGCTGCGCTCAGCACCCCAACCGCGCCCAGCACCCCCTCCTTGCCCTCCCAGATCCGTCCCGGCACCTCCTGCACGCCACGCAGCGCAAGGCAGGCACACCACCCTGAAACGGCGCTCGCAACATGCCAGGTAGGCCAAGCAAGCTTCCCCAACTCGCAAAAGGTGCCAGTGCGGCCAAGCGAGCCGCCTCTGCCTCCCATTTGTCCTCCTTCGCCGCAAGGCCCATCCTGCCCCCGCCCTCCTCCCCCACCCACCTTCAGCAGTGCATCCAGCAGCACGGGGCGCTGGGCGCCAGCGCGTCCGCGCCCTGCTGACTCATCAGCGTGGCGGCCGCCGCCGCCGCGCCTTCTTGCGGCCCCACTGCCCCGACTGCAGGCCAGCGATGACGAGCTGCAGCGGGGCGAGGCAAGCGAAAGTGGGTGGGTAATGTGTAAGCGGGTGAAAACAAGATGGACAAATGGAGATAGGGTTGCGTGTGTGGCACACATGTGCGGGTGTGGCACACATGTGCGTTTGTTGAACAAATCAACATACACAACAGAGGCTCCGCGCACCTTGAGCACCTCCCCCATGTGCAGCCGCAGGCCGGCGCCGGAGGAGGCGGCGCTCTCCTCCCAGACCTCGCGCCACACCGCCGCCGCGTCGCCGTCCTCGTCAAACTGAGGAGCAGGGGAAGGAAGCAGGGGGGTGCAAGTGGGGGTGGTAGGAGCATGCGGTGAGGAGCGTGGTGAAGGGGTTGGGGTGGGGTGGGTGAGAAGGGCGCCCTTGGCACCGCACCAGCATCACTGACAAATTACACATTGACAGCGACCGCCGGCGGATCCCCGAGGAAACAAACACGGTTGTGCATGAAAACGCCAGGTGACAGTGCCAGCAGCGGTGGCGGCGCACCTGGGCCATGAAGGCTGCAGGGGCCACCTCGGCGGCGTGTGCCGTCAGCACATCGGGCGCCTCACGGCCCAGCTCCCGCAAGCAGCCCTGCACCCGTTGCCAGCCAGCATGCTGGTCACAACAGCGGGCGCTTGTCGAGGCCAGGGGGTGCAAAGCCTGCCCCACACGCAGGCATGGCTCATGCTACCTTGGCAATCCCTCCCCCACACGCACACAAACAGACACACATACACGCAAATTCTGCAGCCCCGCCCACCTCCCACGTAACGATCGTCGCGGTCGGCACCCTCCGCCCCGCGCTGGCCAGGGCATCCGAGATGAAACGAGCGACCCGCGAGGCGGTCGCGTGGCGGCACAGCAGCGGCGGCGGCGGCGTAAGAGCGGCGCACCGCGCCGCTGCGGTCGGCGCGGCACGCCTCACACAGGGCCTACGTAGCGGCGCAGCACGGAGAGAAGGTGAGCTGGGTGGCTGAAGCAAGAGGCGTCGGGAGGCGTGCAAAAGCCTACCAACCAGTGCAAAGCGCAAGCAGCGGCGGGCTGTGCTGAGGCAAGGCTAGTTGGGGACACAGAGAAGTACCCTAAATAGCTTGATACGGCAGGTTGATCAGCAATGTGCCCTGCCCCGCCCCCCCACTCATATACACACACACCACCACACACATACCTTGATGAGCTGAGCAGTCAGGGGCTGCATGTCGCCGCCCAGCCGCCGCGTCACCTGCAGCACAGGCGGTGAGGGTGGTGGGGCTGGCGGGCACCCCGAGGAAGCAGCGCTTGGGCCGTGATGGCCCCCTGCCCATGTGTTGCCACAGGGCTAGGCAGGCTCTCCACAGAATCAAGCTTCCCAAACCACACACACCCATGCACACACACACAAGCTACCTGCGCGACGACATTAGAACCACAACCCTGCCCGCCTCGCCTGTGTGATGAAGCGCCCCGCCCCTGCGCGCGTGTTCAGCCCAACCCCGCGCCGCACCAGCCCCGCCAGCCGTGGCGCCAGCTCCGCCATTGTGGCGGCGTCGATGAACCTGAGCGGGGTGACAGCCAAAGAAGCGCGATGGGGGCACCGGTTTGGTGCCAATACCGACTGCCACACCCCGAACAACATCCTCTCCATAAAACACACTCACACGCCGTGCGCGCCGCAACTGCTTTCGAACAAAAAGTGGCGCCGCCCAACTCCCGTACCCTCACAACTCTCGGAACCCAGCCCACCCACCCATTCGCCCATTCACATCCACACTGACACTTCACCCACCACCATTACCATCGCCACCCCACCAACCAACCACCCACCGAGCGCAGAGATCCAGGGTCTCTCCCGCGGGGCCGCCCTGCGCCGCCGCCACGCGCGCCCCCTCCAGCCGCCCCGCATCCAGGCCCAGCCGCTCGGCGTGCTGCTCAATGTAGTTGAGGCGCGAGTCCTCCAGGCCGCTGTAGGTGGGGGGGGGGGATACGTGACCAGGGACGGGAGGCCAGGGGGCGGGCTGGGCAGACTCGGGAGAAGGAACGCAATTTCCCCTCCACATTTCCGCCACTCATGCACACTTGGGAAAGCTGTGCTGCCCATCCACACCCCAGTGGGGCCCTGACCCCACGTACAACTCACACACCACCCGCATCCACACCTGAGGCTCTCCAGCATGGCAGGCACCAACTGGGGCATGTGGGGCCGCAGCAGCTCGGGCCCCGCCGCCGCCGCCAGCCGACAGGTGGTGTCCAGTGCCAGCGCCGCCACCTCGGGAACCTGGGGGCAGTAGGGGGTGGTTGTCGCGATTCTGTCGCCACAACAATCTTGCCAAGACTGCCCGCCGGTTTAAGCCAAAAGCCTCCAGCTCTTGATGCCAGAAGCGTTGCGATAGCCTGTGCCAACAAGTTTGCTGTGCCTGCCCAACCCAGAGCACGTTGCGGAGGTGCCGGTGCTGCAGCCCAGGGACCTGGTTGTCAAACCCCTCACCCACCTGGGAGGGCAGGCCGCGCTCCAGAAGCAGCGGCAGCGCCGCGCCCACCGCCTGCCGCCCCTCGCTCAGCGGGGTGAGCTCCGCATCAGCCAGACGCAGCGTCAGCCCTCGCACGCTCCTGCCGACCGAAAAGGCAGCAAACGGGAGTGGTATAGGAGTTTTCCAGTCTCAAAGCGCGAGGGCAGGCCCAGCCCTGCACAGGCAGGCTGCTGCGGCGTTGTGCCGGCCTTGTCACGTGCCGCCGCTGCTCTCGCCCACCTGGCCAGAGCGATGCCCGCCTGCCGCACGCTTTCCTTGATGTCATCCATGACCCTGCAGGCCACGCGGGGGGAAGGGGGCCGGGGGGGCGGTTGTTGATGGTTTGGGCGATGCTAAATACGAAACTTTGCTGCATGCAAAATGCACATTTGTCAAGCATACAGGCAAGTGTGGGCTGGTGTATGCAGGCAGCCCAGGGCGCCTGCTTCACAGGCGGGGGCCACAAATGCCGCAGCACCCCGGTGGGCAGCCATCACCCCTAGCCCTTCCAACCCTGCCCCGCCCGGTCAGCACCCACCTGAGCGTCATGCTCCACAGCTGCTCAAAGTGGGGTCGCAGCTGCGGCCAGCGCCGGCCCTGCAGGAGGTCGGCAGTTGCGGCGGCCGCCGCCTCGCGCACGCGCCACTGGCTGCCGCCCATGTCGGCCAGGAGCGCTTTCATGATGGCTGCGAGCGTAGGCGGGGCCGGTGCGGGCAGGTGGGGCGTGGTGGGTGTGGAGAAACGAGGGTGTGGGTGTTGAGGGCACCCAAAAATGCTGCATGAGCGTCAGATCAAGCCCCTGACACATCCAAGGTAGCGGCAGCAGGAGCCCAGGCAGGCAGGGATGTGGATGTGTGCCTGCCCCGGCTGTGCAGCGGCCGCACCATCAAAGTGCTCCGTCACCGCGGCCTTGGGATCGTCCAGCAGCGCATGCCAGATGTGGGACATGGCGTCCCGCACCTGTACCGCAGGAAACGCAGGGGGTGCCAAGTGAGAAGTCGCATGCGGTCACGACATGCAGATGGGAGCGTCGGCAAGGCTGTGCAGGGCGGGCAGAGGATGCGCAAGGAACACAGGCTGCGGCGGCACGGGCGATGGCCTGCGGCCCTCCCGGCCCTACGGCGCGGCAGACAGCTGCCAGCCCCTGGTGCAGCTTCCACCCAGCTTCCGTGTCCCTCCCCCAAAGCCCACCTTGCCGTTGGGGTCGTACAGGTAGCGGTAGAGGCGGGGGATGATGCGCGCCACGTGTGCGCCCAGCTGCCCTCCGGCCAGCTTGGCGATGGACGCAAAGCTGCGGCAGGGCATGGGAAGAGCGGGCAGCGCGTGTGCCTGCCGCTGCCAGCAAGACGCAGCTTTTCAGTGGCGCCCAGCTGGCTCCCTGTCCCGTCCCCACCCCACCGCTTCTTGCTTCCTGTCTTGCATTGCACACAGGAATGAAAACTCCCCTGCCCCCTGCGTCCTGCCCCCTCCTGCGCCCACCAAGCGTGACCCAGTCCCAACCGACCCAAGGGGCAGCCCTCACCCGAAGGCCGCGCGCCGCGGCTGCTGTTGAGCGCGGCCTGGCTGTTGGCCAGCTCCATGAAGCGGTACACCAGGTCCGGCTGGCCCAGCTCCGTGGCCAGGCTGCACAGCTCCTTGTACGTGGTCAGGCTGCCGCCGCCGGGGCCGAACCCAGCGCGCCGGGCTCAAACAGCGCGCTCTCCTCGCTCAGCTTCACCGCCCGCCGCTTCTGGGGCGCGCCTGCGGGGAGCGGCGGCGGCGGCGCGGCGGGGGAGGCATCAGCGGCGACGGGCGATGCGCAGCCGTGCGCCAATGCGCCCCTGCATGGCAGCGCCAGGGCCAGCCCGCTTGGGCTGCCAAGCACGGTTGCCGCAGACCAAAGTGGAGGCAGCAAGGGTTGCGGTGGTGCGTCGTGGCGCCGCCGCCCACCGCTCAGAGTGGCCATCAGCGAGTCGAGCAGCGCCTTGCGGGTCGCCTCGTCAGCCATGTCGTACACAGCAGCCAGGCCCCGGCTCGCCATCTCCTGAACGGGGGAGGTAATAGCGGGGGGTGCAAGCGAAAACGGCATGTGTGGGGCGACGTGCATGTGTGGGTGGGCAGACAGAAGCAAGCAAGCAGGAGCATGAAACAGTGAGAGGTGCCCAAGAGGGTCAGCAGCGGCAAGCGCGCACGCGTCCGGCAGCGCTGGGCGGCGGCACAGACGCCGCCCGCAGCTAGCTGGGGGGCAGCGCAGGGGCAGCTCTTGCCTGGGTGAGCTCGTTTTGGTCGCCCAGCAGGGCGGAGAGGGCCTGCTGGATGTCGGGCAGCAGCGGCGCCAGGCGCGGGTGGCGCCCGCAGTGCAACAGCAGCGACACGAGCCACACCGCGCCGGCGCAGCGCACCTGCAGGGAGGGAAGGAGAAGGGGGCGGTGAGGTGGGAGTGTGGTCAAGGAAGTTCTTGGGGGTCAGGTGGGGGGGGATGGTGTGTATGTGTGAGGGGGTGGTGAGGGGGGTGGGGGTCTTTGAGAGGGGGTGTCTGCAGAACCTGGGTCAGGCAATTTAACAACGTGCATGTAATGGCCGCACGGCACGCAACGCACGCAGACAAGCGGGCAGCCCCCACCTCTGCCCTCGTGTGCAGGAGGCACTCATCCATCACGGTGCCCAGTATCTGCTGCTGAGCGGCAGCCAGCGGCGAGCCCGCGGGCGCCGCTCCGCCAACCGCAGCATCTTCGCCTGCTTCCCGAGCCGCTGCACCATTCCTTCCCTCCTCCGACTGTTCGTGCTGCTGCTCCAGCCGCCGCTGCTGCTGCTGCTTCCAGGCCGCCAGGGATGTGAAGGGGGTGTGCAGGATGTCTTCTGGGGTGACTGGCACGCCTGGGCGGGGTGATAGGTGGCAAAAGGCAGGCAATGGCTGTGGTGGAGGGTTGGATGCGAGAGAACAAGCAGCCTGCGCTGCACACGCTGCAGGGTCGTGCAAGGAGGCAGGCCAGGCTGCCTTGCCGCGCATGCCCCACTGAGCCGCCCGCACACCTCCAAAGCAGAAGCAGAGCGCCTCCCCCGCCGCAAACAGCAACTCCTCGGTCTTGCTGGTCTTCAAGGCCAGCAGGGCGGAAATGGAGGGTTGCAGCACGCCGCCGCTGGCAGGCATGCCGGCAGCTGCGCCGTCGGGCGGAGCGTCGGCGTCGGTGGCCGCAGGAGCGGCGGGGGTGCAGCGGCGGCGGCGGGGCCACGCGCATGCGCCCAGCAGAGGTACCCCAGCGCGGCGGCCGCCTTCTTGGCCACCTTGGGGTCTTTGTCGGCCAGCAGCTCGGCTGCTTCACCCGCAATCTGAGCCGCCTCTGGCAGCGCCGGCAGCAGCAGCTGCGGGCGCCGCCCGAGCCTTCCGCAGCTAGGGGCAGGCTCGCGTGCGCCAACGCCAGCGCGGCAGCGGCACGCAGGCTGGAGGAGCCCGAGGTGGCCGTCGCCGCCGGAGGGGCCGCCAGCAGCTGGCGCAGCTGGCTCAGCAGGGAGAGCAGCAAGTCCTGCGGTACGGCAGGTGTACCTGCACACAGCAGGACACACTCCAGCACCTGTTCGCTGGGTAGTTCGGACTGCATGTGGCCGGTTGGGAAATCACCAGCACGGCAGGCGAGCAGCCAGCAGCGGCGAGTTCCAGCAACAGCAGCAGCGCCTTGCTGGCCTCGCACCCACGCCTCCACCCCCAAAGTAGGATGCAACCGTGGCCCCACCTTGCAGCAGGTGCGCCGCTATAAAGCCTGCCGCCGCCGCCGCGCCGTCCGCTTGCTCCAGGCGCGCGGCGTGCCCAGCCCGCAGCGTGCTCAGCAGCGTGTCGCACAGCTGCCCCACTCTGGAGTCTGGCCCAGCGCCCAAGTGAGGGACCAGCATGCCCAACAGCTGCGCCGCCGCCTGGCGGGCGCCGCCGTCCACGTGCCCCGTCAGCCGCAGCAACAGCGCCTGGCGGGGGCCGTCGGCGGCGTAGGCGGCCGCAAACGCGCTGCGCGCCGCCGCGGCAGCCGCCAGCAGCGCGCCCAGCGTGGCGGAGGCCAGCTCAGCGGGCGCAGCGGGCAGCAGCGCATTCTCCAGCAGCTGCAGGTAGGCGGTGGCGGTGTCGCCAGGCATGCCGCCGTTGCTGCCGTGGTGGGAAGCGGACGCTGCCTGGCGGCGGCACTCCTCCAGGAAAGAAATGGCTGCCAGGAACGCCTGGCATACGGCACATGAGGGGCGGGCAGTTGTGTAAATTTTGCAGCAGAAAGGGCCAGGCAAATCGCTTCTATAAGACGCCAGGGCAAGGCAAGGGAAGCGTGCGGCTGCCAGCGAGGAGCCGAGCGGGCGCACCTTGGGCTGCAGCGGCAGGGCTGCGCCGTCGGCGGGCCGCCGCCCCAGCTGCGGCACCTGGCCCAGCAGGAACTGCAGCACCTCCTCAAATGCTGGGTGCTGTGGTAACGCATCTTTGGGACCATTGCCGCTGCCGCTGGCACCGCCTGCACCGCCGCCGGCAAACTTGCCGGGCTGCAGGCCCTCCAGCGCAGCCTCGGCGACCTGGAAGCGGCCGTCCGCGGCCGCCAGCATGCAGAGGTACCGGGCGGGGACGTGGGCAAAGGGGAAGAGCTTGACCGCCCACTGCAGCGCCGCCATGCGCACCGCCTCTGGCTGCTGCGGAGCCACCGACTCCAGCAGCAGCTGCTGCAGGGCTGCCGCTGTCTCGCCCTCAGCGCCCCTGCATCTCAACAGCAGCAGGTCGGGGTGTGGGGGTGGGCGGCGGAGCCAAATGGATCAAGCTGGCAGTTTCACCCCAATGGGGACACGGGCAGGCACAGCCGCCGTAGCCGCCACCACCAAGGTGTTGGGAAGGGGCTTGCCTGAAGGCTGCCGACAGGCTGGCCGTGGCCTCCTGCACAGCCGCCCGCACCCCAGGCGGCTCGGTGGACAGCGCAGCAAAGAACCTGCAGGGCCGTACAGGGCGCAGCAGTCAGCATGGCGAGCACAAGGCACCAGCCAGCGAGCAGTAGCCTCCCCCCCAACGGCGCGGGCTCCTTGACCTCAAAGCAGGGGCTCTAGCAAGGCAATGGCAAGCAATGGCAACTGTAGTGCCCATGCGTGCACAACTCGAGACACCCCCCCCAACAACTCACCTGGCCGCGATGTCGGTGCGCCCAGCAAAGGCTTGAGGCTGGCGCTGAGCCAGCTGGCCCACCGCCTGATACGTGAAGCCGCGCAGGGTGAGCGACGCGGCGTCGCCCGCCCTCGTGCTCGCTGCGACAGGCGGCAGACGGGGAGGCACAACAGCACGCTCAGGTGATAGGCTTGCAGGTACCCCAGGATGCTTCGCAAGGGCCATAGCAATACGATCGACCCAGGCCAAGCCCAGAGTGCCATGAGCGAGGCTGCCTGGATTGAAACAGCCATCCTGGCATACAGGGGGACCACCGGGCGGGTGCAGCAACAGCGGCGACACCACCACGGAGGGTGAAGGGGCCAACGCGCGTGGCAGCAGCTGGGGCAGCAGCGGCGGCAGCCCCCACCCTCGTCCAGCAGCTGGAGGCAGCCTTCCAGGATGGAGGCGGCTGCTGGGGAAAGCTGCTCCGCGGCGGCGTGCTTGAACATCCACACCGCAAACTCCATGCCAGCCTGGCGCAGGCGGGGCGTGGTCTGGCCGTACAGGCACACAGTGACAGTCTGCAGGGGCAGCAGCAGGTTGGGCAGCACACTGGCAGCAGCATCACGGCTTATGGAGCGGAACCTGATGTGGCCCAGCGGACAAGCACGGACTGTTAAAACAATGGGGATGTGGCAATGCAAACAAACAGATTAGGCACAGGCGCAGCAGCTGCCACAGCGCAACTCACTGTCAGTGAGTGGGGGAAGCAGTTGGCCGCAGCCGTGCTCTTGCAGAAGAGCGAGAGCAGGCGGGCACGCAGGGCCACCCCCGCCGGCGTGTGCCGCTCCTGCACAGCAGTGCAGCCAAGCTATTCAAAAGGTTTTGATGATAAAGCTCCCCCCACACACACACACGCATCACACCTGCAATGCCATCAAATCCCTTTCCATCCAACCACAGCCATTTCACCCCTCCAAGCCCTCTCATCCTCCACACCCGTGCAGACACACCCCGCACACACCTCCAGGGGCAGGCTGTCGTCATCGGCGGTTCCGTGGAACAGCTCAAACAGCGGCTCCACCACCGCCGCCGCCTCCAGATCGACTGCAGATGACCATGCAGACTCGCAATTGGCAGGGGTGGCCCAGAGGGGCGGCTGCTGTCCATCCAAGACGGCACCCGCAAGCAGCAGGCTTAACAAGCTGATCTGTGCGGCACGGGGTCCCGGCCAGCAAGCGCAGCGCCTTGGCGGCCCAGTGGTCACCTGGCGGCCTGTGCGCGTCGACGCCGCACCGCTTCTTCAGCAGCTCTTCGCCGCGGCGGGACACCTGCACGGCAGGCACAGCCAAGCCCGGCGTCAGCCCCGCCGAGACAAGGCCAACTGGTGGCAGCAGGCTGTTTTCCGGCTGCCAGGCAGGTGCTACATGGCGGTTGAGGCGGCAGAAGCTGCTGGGCAGCTGGCATGGCCTGGGCTGACCTGGTCGTTGGGGTCGCAGGCAGCTGCCAGGTAGACGCGCAGCAGCTCTGTCGGGTCCCAGCCGGCAGCTGCCGAGAAGTTGAGGAAGCCAAGCTTGCGGCGCAGCAGCACCTCCCCTGCGGAGGAGCAGGTGCAAGACAGCACCTCGGCTACTTGACTCTGGATGCAGCAAAGCGCTGCCGGGCAGCCATGGTGGACGCATGGCTGGCAGGCAGCGCCTTGCCAGCCGCTGCCAGCCTTGCCTGCGGGGGCGACTTGCCCTCCACCGCCGCCACATCCTTCAGGCTCATGCCCGGCGGTACAGAGGCCAGCGGGGCCGTCGCGCCGTCCACATCCATTGGCTGCGCCCGGCGCCCGGCCGCCTCCCGCCGCCGCTGCCTGAGCCGCTGCCAGAGGGTTGGAGGGGCCCTTGGTCGAGGGCGGCTGGTACAGCATCAGCGGCAGCACAAAACGCAGCAACGCCGCGCGATCGGCGGCAGCGGTGCTGGGTGGGCCGCCCGGAGCAGTGGCCTCGTTGGCGGCGGCCTCTGGCTGCAAAAAGGGATAGGCTGCTGCAAAATCCTGTTCGCTGACGCGTGCGCTGCTGGCGCCCGGCGCCGCCATGTGCTCCCAGCACTGCGCAGCCATGCGCAGCAGCATGTCTCGGTGCTGCTGGGGGCGCGTGCTGAGGCCCGTGAGCAGGGTGGGCAGCTGCAAGGAGTGGGAGTGGCATGGCAACACAGCATGACAAATAGGAATGCTGCCCCAGCAGCCGGGACAGCCCGCAAGGTGCAGCAAGCCTCTGGCCCCACGCGCCTCTGCAAAGCGATCGGCGGGCGGTGCGCGGGCCACGGCCTGCTCCAGGTACACCACAGCAAAGTTGCGGGCCATGGCGCTGGTGGCAGGTGCTGCACAGACAGGGAGAGGCGCCGCATGGACACGAGCAGTGATGCCGGCATGCAGACCACACGCAACCTCTGTCTGGAACTATGCGTACGTAGCATGGCGTGCGGTGTGGCCAGCAGCAGTGCGGGCAGCACAGAGGGCAGCACCCACCAGCGTAGAGGTGCGCCAGGTCGTGCAGTGGGAGGCGCAGCTGGGCCAGCGCCCGGGTGCGCTTGTTGCAGTGCGAGAGGATCTCCAGAACCTTCTTTTGCAGCCCTGGGCTGGCAGCAGGACCCAGCTTGCCTATAACAATCGGCAGCAGCTTTGAGAGGACCTGCGGGTCAGGAAACAACAACTCGGCGCTTCAAGCGGCGGCGGGCGGGGCAGCCTAGAGTGTGTGGGAAACAGCGCTGCCAGGTCGTCGGCAGTCACCTGCTCCAGCCGGTCATCTTCCGTGAGGGCCAGCCTCGTGAGGATGCGGCCCAAGCCCTCGATTTCCTCCTGATCACCCATCTTCCCACTGATCGCGCGGGTCCGCGCCGGCTGAAAGGTGGCACGACGCTGGGTTGATAGACCTGGGCAGTAGATGCGAGCGCAAAAGGCCTGCTGGCGATGGGCAGCATTGCATGCTGCCAGCGCTGTGCGGCGCCGTCGCACTTGGCGCCTGGCACACAACCATGAAAAATACACTCGTCTGCTTGCAAGAAATGCGGCACTTGCAAGAAACGCGGCATTTTATCACACTCCGTAGCTTACATTGGAGCTGGCTTCGCTGCCGTCGTCCTCCACAGATTTTGACATCAGCTTGGCAGCATGTCCGCGCACGGCAGACAGCAGATTGGAGGTGCGCGGGAAGCAGGCCAGCCACACCATGCACAGAAGGCAGCAGACCAGAACGAACAGCAGTGTCAGGAAGGAGCCAGCGACGATGCCACTCACGGCAGGCCCAACGGCAGCGTGGCCCGCACAGCCGTGCTGTGCTCGACCCCGCAGGAGAAGGGTGATGCCAGCGGCTAGGGCTGCGCCAAACAGGGTGCTGCATGCCAGCGATGCGGCAAGCGCAGCGACAACGTCCTGCGCGCTGTGCGCTGGGCTCTGCTCCCTTTGGACGACCAGCAGAGCGAGGGCTAGCAGGAAGGGTCCCAAGCCGGGGAGCAGGAACACAGCCACAAACAAGGCCAGCCTGCCGGCGAACCAGAGCATGTCGCTGGTGCTGGCGCTGGGCAGCCCCTCCTCCAGCAGCGAAGAGACCGCCAGCACCAGCACAGCTGCGGCCATGAGGGCGGCGATGGTCACGAGCGCCGCGCCAGGGGTGACGTAAGACCAGCAGGCAGACATGCCCTCGATGCCACAGCTGGGAGCCCTCTGTGGATGGATGGCTGCTGCCGCCACACAAATGCGCGCTGCTGGTTTGGAGGCACCTGGATCTGGCTGCAGACGGGGGTGCGCATGGGCAACGGGGCTTCAAGACCGGCCCCCGACTGCCAGCAGCGGGCAGGCAACGGGGACTACTGAACTGTCTGTCCCACGATCCATTCAAGCTCACCTGCCAACTGGTGATTGCAATCCACACAGCAGCAGAAAGGTTGAGCCGGTGCCCAGGCGGATGGTCGGCAGGAGGTTGACAGGGCAGGTCCAAGGTTCGGCAGCCGGGCGCACAGCTGCCAAGTGCAGTCCACAAGCAGAGCAGCAAACGTAAACCCACAGACGAGAGGGCCGGCCGCTGCTTCCCTTGCTGAAGGAAGCTGCGCAATCAGCGCCAGCACAGAGTCGGTGAACCTCCTCAGCGGTTGTCAAGTACATTAAACTCAATGCATGTATCCCCTTCATGATACCAATTCAAACCAAAGGAGGTCAGAAAGTGGAATAGATCGATATGGAGTCAATGCAGTGTTTCAACATCAATTTTCACAGTTTCGCATGGCAAGTGTCACCCTCGCCTCTGGTTGCCTGGGCCCGCCGCCCGCCGCCACCGCGCCGCCGCCTGGCGTCCGCTATTCACCGTGTGCACAACTTGCCCAAGACGCAGGCTGCTGAAGGTGTTTGAGTTGCCGGGGCCTGCCTCCACATCTCGCTCTGCACCGCCCTCGCCGCTGCTTGGCGACTGCTGGCCCTTTGCGGCGTTGGCCCTTGCCACCCTCTCCAAAAAGCTGTGTGAAATCAGGGGCGGGACAGTGTGCCTTTGAGCTGCCCCTCGTGAAGACATCTCTCTGCAGCCTTGACCACAGCACGCGCGTGCGTGCCACCGGCCCCCTGTCCGCCTGCCCTGCAATTGCGCAGCCCCCCAGACAGCCCAGACACTCGCTCACACCTCTGCCCCTCCCCCTACACACCACCACCACCACCAACACACACACACACACCTCTGCGCCTGCTCCATCAGGCGTTCCGCCTCCTCTGGGTGGTCCCGCAGCACGGCGTGGAACTCGGCAGCGGGCAGGTAGAAGAGCTCGCAGCGGCTGAGTGCGGTGGCGGTGAAGGCGGCGCGCCAACGGGACCCCACCACCAGCTCGTCGCGCACAGCGGCGCTGGGGTCCTGCAACGGCGGCGGAGGACGGGCTGCGCGCGGTGAGTAGCCTGGCGATGCCGACAAGCGGAGCGGACAGAGGTGCAGGCCAGGAGGGCCCCGCTGGCCACGCTGAGGCCCGCACCCGCACCCCACCCCGCCTCCATGTGCATGCACACCTCCGCTCCTGCCCCCGCACGTACACACCACCCGCACGTCTTGCTCTGTCCCTGTGTTACCATGATGCATTCCCCCTTTCTAGCTGCTCCTTCCCTCCTTCCCCTCCCTGACCAGTTCCTCCCCTGCTGTTCCTCCGCTGCTGGCACACCAGTTCTGCCACACCTGTGGCCCATCCCCACACGCCCCACCTCCTTGCTGGGCGCTGGCGGCCGGCAGCAGCGCCAGCTCGGCCAGGCAGTCGCCAGGGCCCAGCGTGTCCACGGCGCCGGGGGCACTGACGTCGACGAAGCCGCTGCGCAGGAAGTAGGCGGCGCGTAGGAGGTGCCCCTCCTGCAGGATGACCTGGCCTGCGGGCAGCAGCAGGTGTGCGTGCGTGTGGGGGTGTGGGGGGGTGGGGGATGGGATTGAGAGAGCTGGAAAATGGGAAGCTTGTGGCGGTAAGGGAACAGGGGGCGCTTGCAAAGGGAGGGGCATGCAGACTTCCACCCAGGAGGGCAGGAAGGGGATAAGAAAGATATGAAGGAGAGGTTTTATAGCAGGCAAGCATTTGCTGAAGCCGCCAGCCAGCCCCGGACGCGGCCGGTCACGCAGGCCGACGGCGACAGGCAGCAGCTGCGTTTGTGGCACGCACCCGGCAGCGCCACGGTGCGGCGCAGCAGCGGTGCCACGTCCTCCAACAGCAGCGGGCTGTCGGCGAAGGGCGGCAGGCGCGCCAGCAGGTCGCTGACGGACAGCAGGGCGACCTGGGAGCGGATGGCGGGGGCAGCTCCCGAAGCACTTCCTCGTCGTGGTCCACCCGCCCCTCAGAGTGCTTGGCCGCCATGAAGTCCAACACGCGGCGGCGCAGCTGCGACGGAACATGCCGTGCTTGTAGCATCTCCTGCACACAGGGCAGCCGGGCGGGGGCAGCGTGCACCGTCGACAGATGCAAAGAGGCACGCCTGGGGCCCTGGGTTGGCCGCATGCATGCCGCAAACCTTGGAGGCCAAAAAGTAAGCACAGGAACAAAATCGGCGCGCATGCTGCTGGCCGGCACAGCAACTCAAAATGTGCGGTGAGGCGGTGCCACCCCGCCCCCAGCCACCCACCACCATCCTGTCCATGCGATCCTTGTACTCCTGCGCCCCGCTGCTGCTCTGGAAGATGTAGTTGATGATGAAGCCGTTCATGACTGGTCCCGGCAGCGCGGAGTGACAAAGGGAGCGGGTCAGGAGCAGCTGCTCGCGCTGGCATTGACCGGGTCGTGACCACAGCGCCGACGGCTGGTAGGGCTGGCGCGGCAGCAGGGCAGCGACAGCAGGCAGCGGCCAGGCCTGGGGCGCCGGCTGCGCAGCCTGCTGCATGGCAAGGGCAGGCGGCACCCAAGCGGCGTGCGAGGGCTCCTCTCTGGCTCACCTGCAAACATCGCTGCCACCAGGATCATCACAAACACCCAGACCATCGCCTCCGGCCAGGTGATTGGCGGGTAGCTGCCGTAGCCTGCAATGGGGCATCCAGGCCAGGCAGGAGGGCAATGCCTGGCTCGGCATCAGCTGATGACGGGGCTGGCAGCTCCCAAACAACAAGCCCTTCCCAATGCTTCAAGGCAACAAGCCAGGCTGTTGTTCCCTTCCATGCCGCAGGCAAGGCATCCGCTCACCCAACCCAATCATGGCGCTGACAATGGAGAACAGGCTGAAAATCCACTGCTGCCCCACAGGCGCCTCCAGCAGGTCCAGCAGCACTGGCCAGGTATCTGCAGGGGGCAGGATTGGAACATGGTTGGAGGTGCAGGCACCCAAGCGCCGCAGGAAGAGAGGGAGGCACTTTGGACTGACATAGCTCCGCGCGCGCCCGCCCCCGCCCCACCCCCACCCACACGCACCCCACCCCCGGCCCAGGTGCCTATGGCCCTGCCGTTCACGCACCGCTTTGGCGCACGCACCTGCTGGGAAGTCCTGGATGCGGAGGGTCAGCCAGAGCAGGCAGGCACAGCAGTGGCACGTCTCCAGCAGCACCAGCGCAAAGGAGAGCATGCGGCGGGCGTTGTGGCTGAACTCGCGACGGATGCCTGCAGGGCGGGGTGGGCGAGGTGGCAGGGTGCGTTACTGTAAGCAGTGGCACAAAGAGCCAGCTCTACAGCCACAAAAACACAAAACGGAGGGGATGCAACACACAGGCTGATGCCTCCTCGACCAGGCTACCGCAAGCCGGCAGCTGCCCACCCGAAAAGTGGTCGATCCACTGCCAGGGAGAGCCGTGGCCGCGCCGCCCAATGCCGAATATGCGAACCAGCCTGCAGCAGGGCGCAACGTATCGAAGCGCAACATAGCCTTTAGCGTAACAACGCACACGTGAGATCAGCCCCTGTTCTCCTTCATGTGCACCACTTTGTGTCTCCCCAACAAGATGTTCTTCCCAAGGCTGTGCCATTCCAGGGGGTAAACTCTGGCCCCTGCTTTAGTGTTGCTGCTAGCGCTTCATGCCCCTGCCCTTCCCTCTCCTCCCGCCCTCACCCAGCCAGCCACACATGCACGCACACGAAAGACGTGCATAATCTCACTTGATTAACTCTCCGGTGTTGTAGTAGTTCAGGCTGGAGTTGGCCAACACCATGATGCAGTTGATGGGCAGGCAGGCCAGCACGTCGGTCAGCAGGTACGAGGTGGCGTACTGCAACCTGCACCGCAGGCGGGAGGGATGGGGCGCCACGTGTGGTTGTCCCGCATTTCCATCTGCAGCAGGCATGACATCCGCTGCTCCAAGCAAGGTCAAGGTGATGGCAAGCAGTTTGAGGTCCAGGCCCTGCCCCATGTGGTACCCCTGGCTGTGCACACACCACCGAAGCGGGGACCGGGGGCAGTGGGGCAGCAGCTGCCGGGCACGGTGCACTCACGCAATACGGCGCAGGGAGTAGTCCACCCGCTGCTCCTCCTCGTCATAGTAGCCGGTGAAAAAGTTGAGCACAACATCCAGCTGCGCACAGTACCGCAGGCGCAGAACGACATCGGGCAGCGCACCAGTAAGACAGCCTTACAGGGCGGGGGAAGGGGTGCGGAGGCTGCTTGTCTGCAAACAACTAGCGAGCACAGGCGCACGCACAACGTCACGCAAGCGGGCCAGCCAGGAGAGCCATGGCATGTGGCCGACCGCACTCACGAAGAAGAAAGCGCTGACGAAGAAGCTGAAGACGTCCCAAAAGGATGACTTGTCAGAGGCTTCTGCGCCGCCCGAGAAGCTGCTCTGGCTGCCGCGAGTGCAGGAGTTTTGCGTGTAGAAGGCTGCAGCATGGCAGTGCAAACAAACCGACGGTCAGGGAGCAGCTGCTGTTCGAGGGAAACTCGGCCTCGCACAGCAGTCAAACCATGCGCGCGGTTGACGGTGTTGGGAAACCGCTCAATCCCCACCATTCCGGCATGCAAGCTGCCGCCAGCTGACCTATCTGGAGCGGCACCGTGACGAGCGTGGCGTAGATGAGCAGCAGCGCCGCGGTGTCCCACAGCTTGCGGGCGAGCGTGTGCGGGGCCATCATGTACCGCGGCCGTATGCTGCCCAGCACCTCCTCCCTCAGCATCTCCGCAATCTGGGAAGGGCAGGGTGTGGGTGTGGGGTGAAGGGGGCAAGGCCACGCGGTACAGGGGCATGGCATGATCCCAGGGCTCAGCAGCAGACTACTGCAGGGGTTGTCAGGCCCCGCGCACCTCTTTCGCGTGCTGCTGCTCGTACTCGCCGCCAGCGAGCTCTTCCTCGTCGCTGAGCGGCCGCATGAGCAGACGGTGGCGCAGGCTGCCCGACCCTGCTGCTTGGCCCTGGCCGCCCTTCCGGGCGGCATCCTCGACTGCACCAGCAAGGGCAGCAGCAGGGCCATGGCAGGGGCCGGCGAAGGGCCGCGGCGGGCAGGGCGCCGGCGGCAAGTTGGGCTTGCAACGCGGCGGCCGAGGACCACGCGATCAAGCGATCCCTTCGACCCCTTGCTCACCATCGGCAAGCCGCATGGACAGCATATCCCTGACGGCAAACTTCTCCCGCCGCAGGGCATCTGTGCGGCGTAGCTGGCTCAAGCGCATGGTGCACAAACATACAGTGCTTGCAGTGGTTTTGTCAAGAACGGGGAAGCCACAGGATTGGGGTGTATGAAACCCTTAATCCACTGCCAAGATGGCGGCCCCGCTGCAGTGGCAGCCGCTAGCCCCAGCATCTGGGCACCTGACCGAACCATTCTAGTTGCAGTAAGGAAAATTTAGGTGCTGATGGGTCATTTAAACGCGTTTCAGCCACCTCCCTCATGCAGATTGGCTCCCCGCTGACGCGTCAGCGCTGACACGTAGCGCCGCATGCTTTTTGTGCCTGTCTCTCTCGGACCTGTCTATTTGCTGTGACTGAGTGTTGACGTTGAGACAGCCAGGGCATCATGAAGTGGGAACTGGACGAGAACACGCTGCTCAAGGTGTCGGGGGCTGCCTCCCTGGTCTACGGTCTCTCTGCTGCCAGCGTCCCCAGGAACTTCCACGACGTCTATCACACCAGCGTGAGTGAAGTGCAAGGCAGGCAGCAGCTCTTGCCGCAGGGTTCCGCCTGCGGCCACTCTTTCTGGCATGTGGCGTCCAAACAGCCTTGGACGAGGCTGCCAAGCGTTAATGGACAGTATCCAGCAGTTTGCTGCCTGCCAGAGCCAGCACTGCGATGCAACCACTGCCTGAAGCGTGCGACACCAGCTCCTGCTAACAGCGATTCGGCAGCCCCCGTCATTGTTGGCCCCCGCTGCTCGCCCTCCAATTTCTTGCCAGCCTATGCATGAAGCCTTGCTCGTGACCTGCGCATGTCAGACTGGCAGCGACAGAATGCGGCAGAGCAGCGCTGCTAGCAGGTCAGCCAAGGGAGGAAGCGCCGCGACTCGACTCCCTCGTAGCAGCCACTTTGCGCACTGTGTGCTGGAAACCCTCAACAGCAGCTATCCCCCGATTTGCAGAGCGCTGCCTTCTCGGAGCCCAACACCCGCTACGCCGGCATCGTGGGCTCCTGGCTGGGCAGCCAGCAGCTGGTGCTGAGCGCCCGCGACAACTCGCGGGTGTGCCCGCCAGCTGAGCTGGCTTGTGAGAGGCAGGGCTTCGGTTCCTCCCACCCAACCCACACCCAACCCCACACACCACACACCTTTTCACCCTTCAGCGCACACAAAGCTGTCGTACCTCGCACCCGCAGCTGTTCCTTGACCTTGTGCCTTCCTTCTAGCTGCCGCAGGAGTCCAAGAAGGACATGCTGAAGGTGGCAGGGTTTGGCTGGCTGGCATGTGCCGCAACCCACGCGTACAACGCGCAGGCAAGGCGGGATGGAGTGTCACCATTCTTGCAGATATTTTCAGCACATCGCTTGGTACTACAGCCAGGTCATGTAACCAGCTTGTTCGTGCGTCAGAACATTCTGGCCTTATCGTGCACAGAAACATTGCTCTTGCTCTTCCTTCCTTGCAGAACAACCTGCAGCAGCGGGACATCAGCAACGCCACCGCTGGGCCAGGCTGTGCTGGGCGGTGCGTGAACCCTGCCCAGCTGGGCCGCAGCCAATCCATGCCCAGCAGCCTGGCTGATCTGGCAAGTTCACGCCTCGACAAACCACATGCTCGCTTTGCTGCAGGACTTTGCCTCTGGAAAGGTTACGAAGACCCGTACAAGATTGATTGAGCCAGTGCAGGGATGTGCACACCTCTCGCACCTTCAGATGCGGTCACGCAAGCCGGGCTGCGGCCCGGCTTCATTCGAGTGCGTTTGCGACCGGGGCCTTCGCAGTTCCTGGCACCTTAAGTGGTTGCGCATTACCATGTTCGCCCTGCACAGGCTTCAATGCATGTAAACCCTCGTGGCATTCACACAAACGAGTCATTTGTCACGAAAGCATGCGTGCCGTGCAACAATGGGTTGCCGTACGGGAGAAGAGAGAGTCAGTGCGGAGGCTGGAGCGCAGCCCTGCTCATACGTTCGTCTGGGGCGGGCCATCCCCGCGGACGTGCTAGATAAACCGCTTTCCTTCCGGGCAAGTAAAGATCCAACAAGTCAAGCTGGAGGCAGCAGAAAGCTCCCGAAACCATTTAGATTCAGTAGGTGAAGTCTGGCGAGTAGATGGGGTCCACGCTCTGCTGCCACGGCCCGTTGTAGAACTCCAGCAGGCGGTCGGCCTGCAGAGGCCACAGCAGGGGCACACAGCGAGATGAAACGCACCAGATGAACGAGCCACACGCGTGCCCCGCTTTGCCGCGGGGATAAGAAACAAGGCAGGCAGCGACGAGCAGCGGCAGGTGACGGGAAGGGAGGCAGCGCGCACCTGCGTCACGCCGCTCTCCGCAATCGCCTCCAGCTCCTTCAGAAACTTGGCCTCCTCCTTGCCCCGCCGCTGCAGCCCGCCCTTGCTAATGGCCAGCACCTGTGAGAAGGCATCATTGCAGGAGCGCAGCGCAGCAGGCAGGTCACATGGGCAGGCGAGGCGGGGTGCTGCGCAGCCAGGTAAAGCCGGCCCCGGCTGCTGCGCTCCTGCCAGCCTAGGCTGGGCGTGCCCCAGCCCTGCTGCGCTCCCCCACCTGCTTGGCCAAATCTTGCACTGTGCCGCCGCGGAAGGGCGTGGCCAGCGCGCCGCGCGGTACCTCGTCCCGCAGATACTCACGCTCCTCGGCGGTCCAGTCTGCAACCAGCGCCGCTGCCTCCGCCTGCAGACGGCAGCAGAGGGCATCAACTGGGTGCACGGCGACACAAAATGCAAGGCTGCACTCTTGATTTGAACGATGGGAGGGGCAGGCCTCCCAAGCAGCCTGCGCATGCGCCACAACCGCCGGGCGTGAAGTGGTACCGGACACTGGCAGGCGGCTGCCAACCACCCCCGCCCGCCCACCTGCGCCTGTTGGTCGTACAGCAGCCCCACCCAGAGGGCGGGTAGGGCGCAGATGAGGCGCCAGGGGCCGCCGTCGGCGCCGCGCATCTCCAGGAAGCGCTTGAGCCGCACCTCGGGGAACACGGTGGTCAGGTGGCTCTCCCAGTCCTTCAGGCTGGGCAGCTCGCCTGCAAAGGGCGCAGACGCAGGCTCCGGCCGCTCAGCGATGGTGCGGTTCTCAGTGGCAGCGCGACACGTGGGCTGGGGGAGAAAAGTCCAGGCAGCAGCCCGTAGGGCCAACGCAAATTGCTGGCCCCAAGTCTGCAGCAAGAATCGGCAGCAGCCAGCCGGGTGCTGCTCGGTGGGGCCCACCTGGCAGCCCCGGCAGCCTGCCCTCCATGAAGTCCCGGAAGGACTGCCCCGCCACGTTGTGGTATGTACCGCCGCGGTACACAAAGTACATGGGCACATCCAGCACGTAGTCCACGTACCGCTCGAACCCAAAGCCGGGGTCAAACACAAAGGGCAGCGTGCCGCAGCGGTCGGGGTCGGTGTCGGTCCACACATGGCTGCGCCAGCTCTTGAACCCCGTGGCCCGGCCCTCCTTGAAGGGAGAGTTGGCAAACAGCGCGGTGGCCACGGGCTGGAGGTGGATGGGTGGGGTTGGGGATTTGGGGGGGCCAAGGGCATGGGACACGGTGAGTTGAGGTTGCAACCTGTCAATGATGTGGACAGCAGGCTGCCTCGACCCTCACCCCAGGCCGCTCGCCTGCTTTCGTGCATCTGACAGGCCCTGCCATTTGTTGCTGGCCACCCACCTGCAGCGCCATGCCAATGCGCATCTTCTCCACCATGTCCGCCTCGCTCTCAAAGTCCAGGTTGACTTGGATGGTGCAGGAGCGGAACATCATGTCGCGTCCCAGGTCGCCGCGGGTGGGCATGTAGTCCCGCATGATGGCGTACCTGGCAAGAAAGCAAGCCGGGGGAGGAAAGAAAGCTGGAAGGCGTGAACGGCAGAAGCGCGAGTGCAGTCGCTGTTCAAAACCACACCACAAGCTGGCCAACGCTGCGGAAGGGAAACGGCAAGAGGTCGGGCTGCACATCGCAGCATGGGTGACCCGGCCGTGAAGCGTGTGGCGCAAGCAGCGCTGATCCCCGCGGCGCCGCGCGCACCTGGCCTTGGGCATCTTGGGCACATCCTCGTATAGCCACTTGGGGTCAAAGCCCACCCCCAGGAAGGCGATGCCGAGCTCCTCACTGATGCTGCGCACCTGCGGGAGAAGGAGGGGTGGCAACCCAACCAGAAAGTGGACAGGGGCACACGTTGGGCGGCGGCAGCAGAGGAGCGGCGCAAGATGTGCAGCTTTGTAGGGTGAAGCCTGGGGACTGAGGCGAAACCCCGGCCTCCCAGCCAGCAGGGCAGCTGGGCCGCAACGTAGCCCGGCAGGGTGGCTGCTAGATGCAGCCACGCCCAGGAGGGCGGGCTTGCTGCCCCTCCGGCGGCAGCACCTGGTACAGGTGGCTGTTGACCTCCGCACAAGTCTTGTGCAGCGTGTCCAGCGTGGCGCCGCTCAGCTCAAACTGGCCCCCGGGCTCCAGCGTCACGCTCTGCCCATCCTGCGTCAGCCCAATGATCTTGCCCTCCTCCACGATCGGCTGCCAGCCAAACCGCTCCTGGATGCGCGTCAGCAGCGCCGCAATCTGCTCGTAGGTCAGGCGGCGGCCGTCGGCCACGTTGTAGCCCAGCTTCTCATGCTCCGTGCCGATCCTGTGGCAGGAAAAGGCGGGCACAAAGGCAGCCCAGCCCAACGAGTAGGGACAGGAATGTGCAATGCGCAAAAGAACAGCGGTTTGAGTAGCGCTGTACTTGACAGCTTAGGCCAGGGTGAGCTGCGAGGGCTGGTGCATTTGCAAAGGCCAGCATGCTGCAGGAGACATCGCTGTGTGGCAGGTGCACAGAAGCCCGACCGTTGGCGCTGCTGCCGCCGCCGCCTGCGCTGGCCCAGCCGGCGCACCTCCACTGGTCCCTCGGCTTGCACCCAGATGCCACGTACTTGACCAGATCGTCCTTTGTCAGGCGCTGAGTGGCTGGCTCGGCCGCCACGGCCCTCACCGCTAGTGGACGCCGGGAAAGGGGACGCGGCTGTGCAGTGGAGGTATTCACAGCCGATATACCGGCTGTGATAGCACACTGCATGGTCGAACTGGCCGCGGGGCGCTCGACCTGGAAAGAGCAGCAATTAATCCAACCGGTCAGGGGGCATGCGAGGCCTAGGCCCGCTCACCAACAGATAGAGCGATAATTGAGACACAACTGCAAGGTCACGGTCTTTGGTGAGCCCGGTCCGCATCATCATGACATCAGCCTGCCGCCAGCTGATTTGCAGGGCTGCACCATAGGACAGCTTCAGTGAATCACCCTTCACACCACCTATCTCCACCCTGTACAACCACCTTCGGCAGCAGGATCACCAGCTGATATACGTTGACCATGTTCTTTCAATTGACAGGTACGATACAGCCCACGAGGAAATTGATTGTTTCAACAGTGAGCATTGCTGCGGCAGATACGCTCGAGGCAGGCATAAGAAAATAGGATGCAAGCAGCGACAGCGGCACGCTGCACGCGGGGGAGCGGCGTGCACAGCTAAAACTGTGCTGGCTAGGCGCCAGGCGGCGGAGAAGGAATGGATACACGAGGGCAGGACTGAACGAGGTGCGGGCACGTAGAGGCGACATTCGTTGAAGGGGGGCTGCGTCGTGAGTGTGTGGGCCCATCTGCTTGGGGGCTGGCACTCTAATGGTTGGCCAGCCGACGGCGCCGGGGGAGGAGGGGCCCCCTTCGGGGGGCTGAAAGGAGGCATAGCCGGCAGTGCAAGGGCACTGGGTGCTGCTCACCAGGCCTCCTTGCCGCCAGAACGCCCGCCGAAGGTGTCCTCGCTCAGGTCCCAGCCTGGGCGGCTGCCGCCAAAGCTGCGCTCGCTGCGCTCAAAGCCGCCAGGCGTGCGGCGGCGATCACCGTAGCTGCCGCGGCTGCCGTCGCGCCCGCCGTCGCGGTCGCGGCGCTCAAAGCTGCGTCCGCCGTCGCGCCCGCCGTCGCGGTCACGGCGCTCAAAGCTGCGGCCGCTGTCGCGCCCGCCGAAACTGCGCCCCCCGCGCGGCCGCCGTAGCCACCGCGGCCGCCCTCGCGCCCGCCGTAGCCGCCCGCGCCCGCCACGCCCGCCCTGCTGCATGCGCCGGCGCTCAAAGAAGTCGCCGTCGCGGCTGCCAAAGCGCCCCCACGTCCCATCGAGTAGAGGTCTTCCTCCGCAGGCAGGCTGTCGGGGGCGGTGAGGCTGACGCCGCGCTTGTGCAGCTCGCCCACGCGCTCCATCAGCGCCTTGGACACCTCCAGAGGCACGTCAAACGCGGCGCCTGCACCCCGGAACAGGCAGCGGGAGCATGGCTCAGCGACAAGCAGAGGGGTTCAAGGTTCAGAGGGACAAGCAGGGAGGGGGGCGCTACACATGTAGCGCAGCGTCATGCCACTCCAGGCCACACGAGGGCTGCAGGGACAGCCAGGGGCTGGCCGCCAGGCGCGGAGGGCTGGAGCGGGAGGCACGCACCGCACTCGTCGCCCGCCTCCAGCATGCGGATGCGGCCCACGGCGTCCGCGCTGTACTGCGTGTCCTCCAGCAGCTTGGCCACAATGGCGCTGCAGGCAGGAGAGCGGGTGATGTGTGTGTGGGTGTGGATGGGGGGGGCAACGCACAACGACAGCTGAGACAGGTGAGCCCTTTGCACAAGGAACACTCTAACGGGCAGGGCTGCCACAGCAGGCAGCCAGGCGCGCTGCCCTTGAGGGGTGCTGGCTCGGACCGCGGACCGCACCTGACGTGGGAGGGGCGCACGATGCGCCCGGCTTGCTCATGATCTGCAGCGTCTGCACCCCCTCCTCCAGCGTCAGCAGGCTGCGCGGCTCGGGCACCTCCTGGATGCCGCTGAGCGCCGCCAGCGCCGCCTGCAGGGTGGCCACGGGCGCCGAGCACGGCGGGGCAGTGCGGTCAGGGGGCACCGAGGGTGGCGTGCCGCCAGGCTTCCAGCCGCACGCTGCAAACCCAGGCGAGAGGCCCTGGATGGGGCGCTGCGCCAGCAGCAGGGCCTTGAAAAGTTTGCATGCGGCAGCTGGGCTGCTGGTGCTGCAGGGTACGCACCACCATCGCCTCCTGCGGGTCGCGCGAAGACAGCACCAGCTTGGCCACGGGCGCAAAGTAGCTCTTCACCTCCTCATCCACGCCGTCCAAGCGGTACATCACCTGCGGGACGGCGACAGGCGGGCACAGGGGTGGGCAGCGAACATGGGACGGGAGCAAGCACGCAGGCAGGCATGCTCTGTCTGCGCCTGGCACGCGGGGCGCTCGCTGCAGCGGGCCCGGAAGGCGGGGGCTGCACAGGAGGACGAGCCGGGCTGCACAGGACCGCCCCCAGGGTTGCGCCGCCGTCAGCCTGGTGCGCACCTGCTTGGCGGCGGCCTCGATGACCTGGGTGGGTGAGGGGGCAGGGATGAGCTTCACGCCCTGCGTCTCCGTCTCGCGCAGGATGCGCTTGAAGTAGCCAATCTCCTTGGGCTGGAACATGGCGATGGCAGTGCCGCTCTTGCCCGCGCGACCGGTGCGGCCTGCGCGGCGGGGAGGACGAGGCGGCAGGGCAGGTGAGAAGGGCCCGCGGCAGCTGTCGGGTGCCCACCCCTGCAGGCTTCTGCCAGCGCTCAACCTCATCATGCGTGGCTGCCTCCCTCCCCTGACACGCACGCAGGCTCACAGCCTCTGCACACCGACGTGGGGACCCAGCCACGCACACACAAATGCACAAGCAAGGCAGCACACACACGCACACCCTGCCCGCAGACGTGCCTGAGCGGTGCAGGAAGGACTCGGGGTCCTGGGGCAGCTCGTAGTGGACCACCAGGTCGACGTCGGGGATGTCCAAGCCGCGGGCCGCCACGTCGGTGGCCACCAGCACGGTGAGCTGCGGCGGGGGAGCGGGGCAGCGGGGTGCTTGTAAGGCGCGGTTGCCACTGACACAAGAAAGCAAGAAGAAGTCATTCGACCCACTGTGTCGTAGTTGCAGCCAGAAAAAGCGCACTTGTCCCCCCAATACACACACCCACACCAGGCCCCAAACCCACCTTGTTTGCGCGGAAGGCGGCCAGCACCTTCTCACGCTCCCGCTGGCTCATGTCGCCGTGCAGCGCGCCGCAGGGCAGGTGTCCGCCCACCGATGCCGCCACCTCGTCCGCCTCGCGCTTGGTCTGCGTGAACACGATGGCCTTGCCGCCCTCGCCATACACGGTCAGCAGGTCGACCAGCACGGAGCGGCGAGCGTCAGCGGGCACCTGCAGGGGTGGAACGCGGGTACGAGAGTGGAGAAGGGTGGGGGTGCATGGAAGGGAAGCCCTGCCAGCGGGCTCCACCGCATTCCTCCCTCCTGCAGGGTAAATGTGGCGCCTCTGCACTCTCGCCCACCGATGACGTCTTGTCTCCTCCACCCAATCGCCCCTTCCCCCACACACAACTAAAAAGGCCCCCACTGCCCCCACCTGGCAGCCCAGCCACCCATGCCCCAAACACCACCACCGTCAACGCACGGCCTCCTCCTGCCCAGAGCCCCACCTGCACCGCCAGCGCGGTGATGGAGTCGGCCATTTTGCCCGTCTGCCCCTCCCCGACCAGGTCGATGTTCTCGGGCTCGTTCAGGTACTGCTTCACCAGCTTCTTCACCCACTTGGGCACGGTGGCGCTGAACAGCATCGTCTGGCGGTTCTGTGGGTGGACAAGGGGTGGGGGGTGGGGGTGAGGTTAGAGTGGGACAACAGAAGGGGATGAATGTGTGTAGTTGAAGGGCAGCAAAGGGCAAGGGAGGGGATGCACGAGCGGAGCCAATGTCCGCCTGGCGACGGCGGCATGACTGCAGCCAGCGCTCCTGTGGGGGCGTATGGAGCAGCAGGCGGCGGCCAGCGCAAAGCCCTCACCTGGGGCACGTTCTCCAGGATGGTCTCCACATCCTTCTCAAAGCCCACGTTGAGCATCTGGTCTGCCTCATCCAGCACCACAAAGCGCACCTGGAGGAGGGGAACGGGACAGGGACGGGGGGGTAAGCTCAACCAGTCGACAAGTGCATGCACCGGAGGTCATCCGGCAACACGTCGCGTTTGTTTACATCGGCCTCTTTTTTGGCAGAGTGGAAAGGCAGGAGGGGAAAGCAGGGAGGGGGTGCTTCCCGGCAGCCATCGGGGCCAGCTCCTGGCCTGCCCGGCCCGCCAGGCCGCAGCAGCAAGGGTCGATGCACGCAGGGCGACAGAGGCAAGCAGGGCGAGCGCACCGACGACAGGTCCAGAGCGTCCTGGTCGATCAGGTCGATGATGCGGCCGGGGTGCCCACCACGATGTCCACCCCCGGCGCAGCTCCTTGAGCTGGGGGCCGATGGGGTTGCCGCCGTAGTAGCAGCCCATGGCGAGGGAGGGGGCCGTGGCAGCGATCTCGCGCTCCACCTGCTTGGCCAGCTCGCGTGTGGGCGCCAGCACCAGGCACTGCGGCTTGCGCAGGCGCGGGCCCGCCAAGATCTTCTCGATCACGGGGATGGCAAAGGCCAGGGTCTTGCCTGCGTAGGGTGGGGTGGGTGGGTGGGCGTGGGGTTGGGGGCTGGCAGACGGATGGAGCTAAGCTCTGACAAGGCGCAGACATCATGCAGGGAGCCTGCGCTGTTGCATGCGGCAAGCTGTCCGGGCTGCTGGTGAGGGCAGGCTGGAGGGTAGGCCCCCACCCGGGCTTCACCCCTCGGCCGAGTGACCCACGCTCACCGCTGCCAGTCTTGGCACGCGCAATGAGGTCAGCGCCGCGCATGGCGGGCTCGAACACCACCTTCTGGATGGGGAAGAGGGCGGTGATGCCGCGCTGCTCCAGCGCGCTCACTGTGGCCTCCGACAGACCGCAGTTGACCAGCATCAGGGAGGGGTCCACCTCGGCAGCCTCCTCCTCGTCCTCAGAGCCAAACAGGCTGGCAAAGGAGCGCGGCACGGCGCCAAAGCCCTCCGGCGCCTCGCCAAAGAGCTCCTCCTCCGGGAGGCCCGTGGACGGCAGCACGGCATCCAGGCGGGACACGACGTCGGCCAGCGGCGCACGCTGCTCAGCCTGCTCCAGCTCCTCGGCCTCTGGCTCCACAGTGGCCTGCAGGGAGGAGGTGTCAGCGACATATGAGGGCACACCCAGTGTGCTGCCGGCTCAACAGGTTGGAAAACAGGGCGGCGGCACCGTGCTGCTGCACCAGGCGCCGGCGCTCAGCGCCATCCGCCGCCTGCTCTGGTGCATGCATGGCCCGCCGCTCACCACTGCGACCTGAGCGTCGCGTTGAGCTTGAGTCCGGAGGGTCTGGGCCTGCTTCAGGGCCGCCTGGCCGCCGGCGCTCTGTGAGCCACTAGTGAGGGGTGCCAGGGGGCGGGCTCCCCGGCGGGCCAGGCTCGACGCATTTCTACTGCTGCCGGCCACAACCGTCTGGGCGGAGCGCGCCACCGTGAGGGCGGCCATTTGCAGGAGTTTGGAGAGCGCCGTGGCGAGAGCTCCACACGGCAGGTTGCCGAGCTAATCCAAACAAAAGTACCGGCAAGTGCGTGGGGAAAGAGGGATGGAGCGGGCAGATTGGGTGCTTTGGGGGAAGGGTTAGCTGGAAGGCTGGGAGTGGCGGCGCTCATGCGGGCTCGGGGTTTGGGGTGCCCGGCACCCCATGATTAATTTTTTTGGCTACTGCACAAGTACTCAAGAGTGTCTGAGGGCCACAACGCGCGCCTCCAAGCCCATGCTCCCCGGCTTGCAAACAGCAAGCCGAAGCCCTTGCAAAGCGACTGCTGTCGGCCTCGATTCATTCAAGGTCATTCTTAAGGGCATGTGATGAAGTCCGATCGCTGCTTCAGCGTGGTGCACCTGTTCCCAGTGGGCTGCCTGCCGCTGCCGCCTGCGCCTTGTTCAGAGAGGACCACTGCAGAGGGGCGCGTGATACTGATGCTTCAAGGTGACCTGCCAGCGTCCTATCATTGCAGGCCACCCAGAGCTGCAGCCGACTCCTCCCAAGGCGACCGTCCAGCGGCAGCCACGCCCGGCTGTTGACGCCACCTGCTGCCGCGGCCAAGCTGCGTGCTGCGGGGCCGCCCGCCACCATGGAGCTGCCCGCCATCGTGGCGTTTGACCTGGATGCCACGCTGTGGTACCCCGAGATGTACATGCTGAGTGGGCCGCCCTTTCGGCTGGGCAGTCGGCGGGGCCGGCCTGTGGTGGTGGACGCAGCGGGGGAGGAGGTGGGGCTGATTGGCGACGCGTGGCGCATCCTTGCTGAGTTGGCCACCGACCCAAAGTGGGAGAGTGTGCAGATCGCATACGTCAGCCGCACCGACGAACCAAGTGAGTGCAGTCATGAGGCGCCCATCTTGTTGTCGTGCAGGGGTACTGCAGCCCACTGCTGCCACGTGCCTGTGATACTTGCAGCTGCGCTGGACACCCCAGGACAACAACTGCCTGCCCCCCGGGGAAACTTGTGCTTCTTGCAGAGTGGGCCAAGCAGTGCCTACAGATGCTGAAGTTGGACAATGGCACAAGCCTGTACGACCTGGCAGACCACCACGAAATATACCCAGGCAGCAAGCGCACGCACTTCCGCCGCATCCATGACCGCAGCGGCATCGCGTACAGGGACATGCTGGTGCGCCCGCTGGCCGCCTGGCTGCCTGTGTCAAAGGGGGAGGCGGAGCAGAGCAGCCTATGCGGCAAGCCTGCGGGGCGTTGGTGCCGTGGGGTCCGAGCCGCCCTTGGGCGGAGCTAAAGGTACCTGCAACATTCTGCTTTGGCTCCTGGTGCAGTTTTTCGATGACATGCATTGGAACATAGAGGTACGCAATATGCGCAGCGCATCCTTGCACTGCTGAATCACTTTGTGCAGGCCTCTGAACGGATGTTGCATTCGCTGGTGCAGGACTGTGACGAGCTGGGCGTGTGCGGAGTGTATGCTCCTCGCGGCCTCACTGCAGAGGTCTGGAACAAGGGGCTCGCAGAATACGCCAAGCGCAAGCAGGGCAGCAAAAGATGAACACCGTGCTCCTCTGTTCTTCCTGCACTCGTTTCCAAGTTGACCTGACTTTCGCCACTGCCATCACTGATACCTCTTCTCCCCTGCAATTCTTACCTCCTTGCTTACTTGTGATGCAATGATAACATAATGTCCATAAGCCATGTCCTTTGTGCGTTGCGCTGCTTGCCTTCTGGTGCGCAAAGAGTGTCAGCGGAGGGGCGGCACTCCAAGGGTGAGCAATAAGCAGGAGACAGCAGCCCTCTGCACAGTATGGCATGGTTCTGCAAATGCCTTTGGACGCATCCTGCACGCCAGCAGCTGCCAAACTGCCATGGAGACGGGTGGGCTCCAGAGCTCCTGGCCCTGACGGCCTGCTGGCAGCCGCTGAACGGAGGGATCGCTGGTTTGTCAAACAAAGGAGTGCAGAACGTTGGATGAAAGCCGTGGCCCCTGACGATACCGCCTTTTACCCAGGCCCAGCCTGGAGGGTCGGGGAGGAAATCAAGCCTGCCTAGCGCTTCTGCCGAGCTTGCAGCACTTGCGATTGTTCATCACTCTTCACGACACCATGATGGCCTCCACGCTCGCCGGGTGGGCAGCAGGGGTGCAGGAGAGGTTGGGTTGCGTTGCCAGCCGTCACCTTGTAGATCGGGCTGTCGCCTCCCCGTCGCCTTTCTGCTAACCCGCATTATTCTCGCTTGATTTGCAGCGCCAAGCTCCAGGTCCGCGCGACCACCCAGCAGCGCCGCCCTGCCCGCCAGGCGGTGGTCGCCGCCGCCGCTGACAACCGCGCGGCCGCCGGCTTCGCAGCTGCTGCCCTGGCTGCTGCCGTGCTGATCAACGCGCCGGTGGCCAAGGCCGATCTGGTGAGGCAGGCAGCGTTGCGGTTGGGCTGTCGGGAGGGCGCCTTGCACACCTGTCTGGCCATGCTCCTGGATGCACCGGCAGCGTTGGCATCAGCCGCTTGCCGTTCGTTGCAAGCCTTTGCCGCTGAGAGGCGCGCCGCCTCGGTTTACATCTACGTGCAAACAAATTGGTCACACTGAAACACTTCAGGTCGAGGATCTGCTGGCGAAGAGCGCGGAGAACTCCGCCCTGAACAACAAGAAGCGCCTGGCCACCAGCTACAGCAACTTTGCCCGCAGGTGAGGGCTCAGCACACGGCGGCTGCCCCACTGCGCCTGCAGCACCTGCGCCACATGCTGAGCTTCAGCCTGCATGGTATACGGCGTGCACAAGGTGTTGTTGGGCCGCCCAGCCTGCTGCTTGAGGGTGCTGCTCACGCCCCTTCGCCTCACTCTCAACCCCCCCCTCCCCCAGCCGCACCGTCACCGACGGCACCTGCAAGTTCCCGGGTAACTGGTTCGGGTGCGATGTGGGCGCTGTGGCAGGCGACGTGAAGTATGTGTCCGACGACATCAAGCTGGGTGAGTTTGCCCATGTCTGTTGCCCTACTTTGGCTCCTCCTGTTCTTACCGCTACTGTTGAGCTGCTGGAATGAGGCTTCACAGCTCAATCGTGGTGCTCATCTGCCTTTCTCTGCTTGCAGAGTGCGAGGGCAAGGAGGCCGGCAAGTGCGCCAGCAACATCAACATCAAGAACCTGCGCCAGTAGATTCCTGCAAGCGTAGCTTGCCCGGCAGCCAGCGCTGCGCCCTGTGGCCGTCGCTTAGCGGTGAGCACGGCGGCCGCAGTCCGCGGAGGCCGTGCCGGCTGTTGCGCCCAGCATACCACCCCCACCCGAGAAGAACTTGCCACCACGCCCATCTCCTTTTTGTGCTCCTCCTGACCGCCGCTTCCAGAGTCGTGTTTTGCTGCTGTGTGGCTCCTTAGCCTGAAGCCCACAGGCCCAGTGTAACACTGTTATGCTGTACAACCAACCAGATCGTCTAGAACATAATGGAGGGGTGCTGCACACAGGCAGGGTCACCACTCGAGAGGAGTGCCCAGGTCGCCTGGCAGTGTGGAGGGGGAGGTAGAGCAGGGCAGACAGCAGTGTCAGCGCGCCACAGAAAAGGCCCAGCCGCAAGCCAGAAATGTTTGTGCCTGCCAGGCTGCCGGCAATTTTGGTCCTGGGCAGACGGCCATTCGTGGCTGGTGCGGGGTCGTCGGCTGCCACAGTTGCCCTCCTTGCCAAGTCTCCCAGCGCTCGGCGTGCGCTGGCATGCTCTGCATCAGGAGGCAGCATGGGTGTTTGCCACAGTGGACTGGGCATGGGGACAGCAGGCCTTCACCCAGCAAAGTGAAGCATTGAGGATGCTGACTGCTCACCTGGGAGCTCTGCGGACACGGTCCTGGTAGCTGCCTCCAACGGAACTGGCGGCATGATTGACGGCAGAGCCTGTGGGCATCACATCAAGTGCGTTGTGAGGCCTGCTCACAACAGTTCTCTGTAAAAAGATACACATGCTTGCTGCTAACCTTGCTCGTTAGCATTGTGTGCACTTCACAGCCCTCCAGAACGCACCCTGGACTGATCAATGAGGGCTCGGCTCACCTTGCTACCAATTTACCTCATCCACACACATGCGTGCACTAAACAACATGCATGTTTGGCAAAGTAACCCGAGCAAAGTTGCGCCTTTCCTTCAGCGCGGCGACGCATGCCCCCTGACGCCAGCAAGTACTGCTTTCATGGGCGTTGTACGACAGAAGATCAATATGACAGAAGAAACCAGATACAAAAACATGGACGTTGCTTGATTCAATTGGTGGTGCTTGCTGAAAAGGAAATGCACCTCACGACACAAAAATCTCGTCCCTCGACGTTGGTGACGTGCTGCCAAGCATGTGCAGCTGCCAGTGCTCTCCAGCCAGCCTTAAGCGTGTGCAGGCGGCTCAGCTCAAGCAGCGGCGCTCAGGCAGCGTTGCTCAAAGGGCGTCCACACGTTGTTGCGGTACTTGCGCACCTGGGTGGGCACAGGCACCTTTGTTGGGGTGAACACCAGGGGCTCTTGCTGGGCCCCCTCAAAACGCAACGCCGTCCCATGCATCCGCCTTCTCACCTGGTAGCCCAGGATCCAGCAGATGAAGAAGGGGATGCCCTCCTGCTTGGCAAAACCACGAAACTCTTCCTTGGACATGGTGCGGAAATAGGCGCCGACGTCATCGGGGCCCATGCCCCCTGCAACAAGCATGCAGCGGCGGCATGGCGGTGAGGCCGAGCTGGGTCGACAGCTTGCCAGCAAGCACGAAAGCCCAGTGGCGGCGAGCGCTGTACTTGGCACGAAGAAGCAGCTGCTGGTGCTCAGCGGCCCGTATTTGCAGGTCTGTGGCAGTGTGCAGGCGACCGCTGCTGCAGCAGGCTGCACAAACGGATATGTCTGCACGGCGAGGCATGTGTGCTGGTAGCCCCGCCTGCCCTGCCCTGCACGCTCACGCAGAATCTTGCTAACCACGTTCTTCTCAATCTCCTTGGGCGTGAAGTGGCGACGCATTAAGGGCATGGCCTCCGCCTCCTCCTCCCTGAAGTGCTCGAGGCACAGGCTGTGCATCTGCTCAAAGGTGGCCTGCACGGTGGTTGCAGGCCCGGGCTGGTTCCATGGGTGGCTCAGGCTGCAGCTCGCTGCGCTGAAGAAGTCAGGCAAGGGCTCAGCGGGCCCAGACCAAGCGAGGTTGCCAAGAACTCAACGCCCGGCCCTGGGCGCCTGCCGCGCGGCGGCGCCGCCCCAGAGCGGCCCCAGCAGCGCACCGTCACGTCCAGCAGCAGCTTTTGCTGCTCATCCAGCTGGGTGGCGGCCAACATCTTCTTGATGCCGGCCTCAAAAGATTGCATCAGCTCCTGAACGGGCAGAAAGCAGGCGCAGGTTGGACATCACCAGCCCGCACCAAGGCGGCACTGTCGCTCCCCTCCTTGGGCCTGCTGCGGGCCACAAGCAGCGCCAGCAGGCAGCACGCGTTGGCCGTTGCCAGCGGGGCGGCGGCCTTGCCTCCAGGTGCTTGTGGTCGGCCCCAATCTTGTCGTTCAGCTGGAAGCGGGTGCTCAGGTAAGGACTTGCAATGGCTGCGGGAGGCAGGAGGAAGGTTGAGGTCGGATGGCGAGTTGGGGCACCTCACTTTGAGGGGTGCATACAATGCCAAACTGAGCGGAGTCAACACAGCAGGTTTTCGGCGGCGCGCAGGAGAGCTTTGCGGGGCACAGCTGCATGCGCCCACCATCCTCGTTTGCGTGGTGATGGTGCAGGAACTTGACGAAGGCGACGACGAGCGCGTGGCGGCGGCGGCCTGCTCGCGAGAGATGGGTGTTCCAGCGGCCAGCTGCTTGCGGAAGCTGGCTAGCATGCTCTCAACAGCGGTCATGTCGGCACGCAGGGCGTTGTGGGCGCGGTACCAGCCTGCACATGTAGGGAGAGTGGGTTGCATGGGTGGGCTGGGGTTGGGGAGGGGTGGAGAGGCGAGGGGCACGGGGCAGTGCCTGCCCGTCAGGTGTGGGGCTGCAAGGGGACAACGGCAGATTCTGTAGGGGTCAACAAGAGAAAAAAGAAGGCCGAGAAGCTGTCTGCTGATCGCTTGCTTGTTATTAATTGGTTACTTGCGCGCTGCGCAACGTGCAGGGCAAGGAACCATGTGCGGCAGCAGCAACACAACAAAGCAGATGGCGCTGCCAGTGTGCCGCCGTTGCCAACCGCCCGCCCACCAACCCAGGCCCCTCACCATCCTCCTCCAGGCGGTGCTTCCAGGTGGAGCTGAGGTCTTCGCCGTTTGATTCGGGTTTGCTCATGGTCGGGAGGGACGCGGGAGGCCTGCAGGGACCAGATCGATGCGCGCCTCGATAGCCGGGCAATCGAGGTGTCACACATTTGTTTCAAGTATTTGGTTGCGGGGGCACACGAGCAGGGTGGTACAAACGCAGGGCAGCACTCGGCTGCTTTCAACTCACGGTCTGCGGTGACACAGGGCGAAGCCGTTGTCAAGGAGGAGCAGGCAACAGACAAGGCGACAGCGAGGCGTGGAAGGCAGAACAAGTGACCCGCTCTTCACAAACACGCGGGGCGCTGAGGGTTACGGGGCAGGGTAGCAGTTGGATGGAAAAAGGGAGGCACAGATCATCGGATTTGCGAATTCTTGGCCCAGCTCTAATGAAAACCTTGATTGCAATTAACATGCTCGTTCCCGTGACCAACGAGCACGGTATTCAAGAGGTGTTCCCAGCCGTTGCCAATGGACCTATTACAACAACGACGATTGTTTAATTATCAAGATCATTATGGATAAGGATATTAACGAGCCGCAAGTTTGATCGTGAGCTGCAGAAACCCACCCGAGTATCACGAACTGTTTGCCGTCTACACCGAAGTGAATCTATGAGTGATTACCCAGGGATATGCCAACAAGCCCCAATGTGGCCGTAACTCGTATGGCGGCGGGCTCACTTGTAAGAGGCCCCTCCGTCAGAGGTGGCAGCTGGACAGGCCCTGGTTTCCTTTGCATTTTGCAGTCCTAACGTTGAGAAACCAACTTACATCGCGGTTCAGGCGCACTGGGCCTGCATATGCAATCTTCCATGCTGATTCCTTCAGCTGTGTGCCGTGCCTTGCCGTGCGGCTCGCACTGCTTGCATGCTTCCTTGCGTTCGCATTTTGCGAGTCGCTATTGCCTATGTCGGCGTCCATTCAGTGCTTTTGTCGCCATTGTTACTCATGCTTATGCAGGGGGAATTCAGTTTTGTGACACTACGCGCGACTTCAGCCACGCGGCCAGGTGTCGCTGCGCTCAGCCCGCCATGCAGCTGCGCCCTCAGCACGATCACGGGCGTCGACTCGGGCTTGTCGTAAATTAACCACTGCTATCCGACACTGATAGAGCCCTTTAGGTCGTCGATCATAGCGGGTGGCCCGCATGGGTCCGTCAGGAGCTCCCCGGCGGGGCTTCCGCGCTGAGCTCTGTTTTCACCCTACTGAATTCTGGTGGGGCCTGCTGCCGCGCCTTACCAGCCAGGAGTCCACCGCCTCGTTTTGTTGCACACCGCCGCCGCCGCCGCCGCCCACGCCGCCCTTGCCGCCGCCTGCCCCTTCTCCCTTCTGCAGCCGTGGGCGCGGGCGTGCTGTCGCTGCCCTTTGCGTTCCGTGCGGCAGGCTGGGCAGGCTGTTTGATTGCCACGCTGGTGGTGGCAGCCATCGAGACGTTCACGCTGTACGTACTGGCGCGGTACGCCGAGGCCACCGGCTCCGCCACCTACTCCCAGCTCGTGCGCAAGATGCTGGGGCGCAAGGCCTCCTGGCCATGTCCATCGTGCTCATAATCTACTCATACGGCTCTGGTGCGCGCAGCTGCAGGCGGGCAGGGCAGCGCTGGCTGCGCGGTGCAGGCCGCCGCGTGCCGCTCGGTGGGCGCCGCACCTGCACGCTTGGTGTGCCAGAGCAAGCGAGGGTTGTGCTGCGCGGCCACTTTCGCACCCTCTGTCCCTGGCACCCCTCCCTCCCGTGCCCCTCCCCCAGCCACCGCCTACCTCATCATCCTGGGCGACTGCTTCCAGCCGATGGTGGCAGAGGCGTTTGGGCAGTGTGGGGGCATGCTGCCCCGCGGCGGCGCTACCCGCACAGCGCTTTTGCTGCCCTGCGGATAAAGCCGGCAGCCCTTGCGCGGCATGCTGAACGCTCGAAGAAGCGCGCTGCCCATCCGCGATCCCGCCTCCGCCCACCCACCCCTAAAGTGACACAATCCGCCCCCGCGCCTCCCCCCGCCCCCTTCCCCATCCCCTCGCGGCGACAGACCTGGTGGACGGCTCGTGACCCGGTGATCCTGGGGCTGGCCACCGCCTTCATGCTGCCCCTGTGCTTCCCCCGCACCCTGCACGCCATCTCCGGTGGGCCTTGAGGCAGCGCCGCCGGGCGCAGCCAGGGAGTGTCCCCTCTGCAGATGGCCTGCCCCTGCCTGGTCCCCGCCCGGGCCCCGGGCAGCCGCCTCGTGTGCCTGCACCTGCCCTCCAGCGGCCCTCTGGTCACTGTGCCCCATCGCCCACCCCCGCACGCCCCGCGCCGCCGCCCCGCAGCCTTCAGCAGCGTGACATTCTACGCGCTGTGCGCTGTGGTCGGCCTCGTCGTGCACCGCTCGGTGCAGGCGGTGCGCGCCCCGACTACGACTGGTCGGCGGTGCACGCCTTTGGGCGGCCGCTGGAAACCCTGGACGCGCTGCCCATCCTGGCGTTTGGGTTCCAGGTGGGCGGCTGGGGCCTGGTGGAGGCTTGGTTGCAGTGTTGCTTCTCTGGTTGGCAAACCGTCTGTTGTTGCAGCTGGCGCGAGGTCGGTTGGATCAGCGCAGCTCACTGCACACCTAGCGTCCAAAGCAGCTGACCGTTGGGAGGCCCTCTGTGTGTTTCCCGCTGTCTGGGCATGCCCCCTTGAATCCCACCGTCGGCTTGCCGCACTTGTTCGTGTGCGTGCAGTGCCACACAAACCTGGTGGCTGTGTGGAATGAGCTGGAGGAGGAGCCCAACCTGCTGGGATCGGCCACCAACCTGGCCGGCCTTGTCGGCACCGTGGCCGCCAGCCTGGCGCCCGGCAACGGCGCCGCCGCCGCGCAGCCTGAGGAGAGCGACAGCGACGCCGCTTCGGCGGCAGCGGTGCAGTCCGCGGCTGCGGAGGAGGCCCAAGGAGGCTCAGCGGCTGCGTCGCCGCAGCCGGAGCAGCGCGTGATGCTGCTGCACAACCCGCGGCGTCGTTTTTTGCGCCCGGCGCAGCGCACGCCCAAGCTGCTGGGCATGGTGCAGATTGTGGGAGCGTCCAGTGAGTGGCCGCCCGGCTGGCTGCCAACACGATATGCCTGGACCGCGCCCTGCATGCAGCGCTGGCCTGCGTCTCTGCGTGTCATGCTTCGACAGTCGTACCAGCAGCGGTGCCTGGACTGGCCCATGCCACCAGCCCTGTCCAAGGGCTGTTGTGACCCCTCACCCTGAGCCTCCTTGGCCGCATGCCCCTCCCTTTGTGCCCTCCCTGGCCCTGCCTGAGTTGGTGCTGCGCTGCCCTTGCCCCCGCAGTCGGCATGACCGCCTGTTTCTACTGCACCGTGGGTCAGCCTCGCAGCGTGCTGCCATCTTGCTGCGTGCACTGCTGCCCGCGGCTGCCGGCGGCGCCGCTGCTGGAGCCCAGCCGGCTGGCGCATGAAGAGGCCGTGCCAGCCGCGCCTTCCCGATGAAGCAGACTCAGCAAGCAAGCAAGCAATCGGAATGAAACATCCTGGTTCGCCCTCCTGCAGGCCTCTTTGGCTACCTCAACTTCCCGCTGGATGCCCACAGCAACATCCTGCTCAACTACTCAGGTGCAGCCTGCCCTCGCCCTCGCCAGCCCCCGAGTTGCCCCCTGCTGCTCCGTGCCTGCCTCTCCAGCCCCCTGTGTTTTTGTCCCTCCTGCCATGTCGGACGGGTACTGTCTACACCTGCCACCTGGCTTGGGCATGCCACGGCTTCACACCCCCTCCTGCCCACCACCCCCACCCTGCCGCCTCCCACAGCTCACGACGGTCTGATGAAGGTGGCGCGGGTGCTGGTGGGCGTGATCCAGATCATCCACTACCCCGTCAACCACGCCCCCGCCCGCGCCTCCACCCGCGACCTGCTGGCCCAGCTGAGCGGGCGGGAACTGGGCGGCGCGGCCTTCAACGCCGCCGAGGTGCTGACCTTCTTCGCCTCCACCCTGGCGCTCTCCCTGGTGCGGCGCGCGGCGCCGCAGCCCTCCTCACACCCTTGTGCTGGGCGGGGTTGCGTTTTGTGCCTCTGCGAATGGGCTGGCTGATTGCTGGCAACGTGCCTCGCGAGTGCCGCATGCCTGAAATGCTTCACTTTACCTTGACCATTTCAGTTTGTTGCCCGATCTGTGAATCCCACTGCTGTGCCTGCCAATCGACGCACTGACATCCCCGCCGCTGGTGCCCTGCAGCTGGTGACCGACCTGGGCCAGGTGTTCAAGCTGATTGGCGGCTCCTGCGGCGCCTTCTTCATCTTCGGTATGCCTGGAGCCTTGTGCCTGCAGGTGCGCTGCTGCTGCCGCCGGCGCTGTCGCTGTCGACGGGGCATGTTTCCCCTTGCCCTGGTTGTGTTGCTGCACCTTCCGCGTGCTTTGCTGGTTGCCCTGCCCACGGCAGCGTACCTGCTGCTTTTTGTCCTCTCTTTCTGACGCAGTACGCGTACAACAAGCACCTGACGCTGAGGTCGGGCCTGCAGCAGCCGCTGCTGCACGGCGAGGCGGCGGCAGAGGACGGACGGCACGATGGCGGCGCCCAGCCAGCGGCGGGCTTCCCACAGCAGCAGCAGCGGTACCACTTCCTGGCCAGCAAGCTGTGGTGGGCGGGCATCGCGCTGCTGTCCTTTGCGCTGGGCCTGTTGGCGCTGACTGTGTACACGCTTGTCGCGCCGCCTGTTTAAACTGCAACGCGTATTTATCCAGTGTTGAGGGTGCAGTGTAAGGTCATGGATTAGTTCCACACATCAACATGCCTGTCAGCATGCGATATAGCAGATAATAAAGGCCTTTGTTGCAGACTGATTCTCACATGCCGCTTCCCTGACATGCTGGTGTTGACTGTTGACATTACCAGCCCCGTCAGGCTCACAAATCGCGCAGCTTGCGTTTGTTGGTGTTTGTTGGAGGTGGGGCCTTGTTGTCTGGTACAGTAGGTAGCTTTCGGCATCAAACTCCTACATGAATCACGCAGCACATTGCATATCTGGCGGATATCTCAAGGAATGGAGTATACAAGGAATGGCAAGGTTAGTGGTGTCTACAGCACCTGTTTAAGCACATGTCAGTTTGGAGCGGAACAGATGGCACTTCAAGCAAAGAGCGGATTGTAGAAGTCATATGTGAAAGAGATGTAGGACATGGACTCATCGAAGCCAGTGTTGCTGGAGGCAGTGTTCCCAAACATTGTAACACTGCACACGCAATGAAAAACACGGCGCTGAACACCAGTGAATCACGCACGTACGAAGTGCATTGCTCAGGCACTGGGGTCAGCCCTGCAAAGCCGCCCCCAGAGCGGGACAGACTGCTGCGCATGCCCTGCTGGTCTGCCGTTGGAATCTTGAAACCCGGGAATGCGCTGGGCGTCTGGTGGTTGGCTGGCAGCAGTGCGCTGCAGGTCGCAAAAGCAGGCCAAATAGACAGAAACACTATCTACCTTCATGGATGGAAGGGCAATATTCGTAAAGTCAACTGGCCAGCCAACAATCATCCCCTGTCAAACTGTCAAAAGATGTGGCCTCACCGGTTCTCCTCCTCGGCACCACGCAGGTGCAGCAGGTCAAGCTGAGCAGTCAAGCTGGCAAGGGGTGCCATGGACGGGGCATGCCGTTGCATCCTGCTGCGCAGCCTTGACCTGCGCGCGCAGCACTTCCAGCTCCTGATCCTTCTGCTGCAGCAGCGCGTCCTTCTGCTGCAGCAGCGCATCCTTCAGCTGCAGCTGACGAGGTAGCTGTGTAGCGTCTCGGCATACTGCTGCGCCAACATGCTCATTTTGAAATTCTGTCCCCTGTATTCACTGCAAGCCCAGCAAGAGGGCAAGTCAAAGCATACACAGACACCTTACAAAACAACAGGAGCGAGGCACCACTGGCTGTGGCCTGCCTAACATCGCCCAACCTGTGCTAGCCGCAGCGACGCGGCTGGCTCACCTGCTAAACTCTGCCACAATCTTGTTCAGGCCCCTGCAACACAATGCACACTGTCCGTCACACAAATTACGCTGGCGACAGCACCTTCGCATCACGGATGATCCATTTGACAGGTGTGCTTACGCGATCTGGCTGGCAATGTCGTCCAACTTGTCGTCCACGCCTTCCAAGTTGTCACTGGTGTCGTTCGTCACCACGTGTGTGGCCGCAGCAAGGCGGGCAACACCTGCATCTCGATTCTCCCGCAGCTGCTGGCAGCTGGCTTCTGTAAGGCACCGCCTCATGGAGCACAGCTGGCCATGAAGCAGCAGCTCAAACACAGCCACAAACTGCGATGCATGCTCTCAAAGGCGCAACACAGAGCTGCAGGAGCGCGATAGACAGGGAAAGAGGTGAAGGGATCGTGAACTGGGCATCTCATGACCCCTTCACCTCTTTTTCTGACTATCGCGCTCCTGCAGCTCTGTGTTGCGCCTTGAGAGCATGCATCGCAGTTTGTGGCTGTGTTTGAGCTGCTGCTTCATGGCCAGCTGTGCTCCATGAGGCGGTCCCTTACAGAAGCCAGCTGCCAGAAGCTGCGGGAGAATCGAGATGCAGGTGTTGCCCGCCTTGCTGCGGCGCCACATATGGTGGCGAACGACATAAATATGCCATCAGCAGGCGCACAATGCAGTCGCCCACCTGTCTTTAGTTCCTTCCCAAAATGCGCATTTTGGGAAGGAACTAAAGACAGGTGGGCGACTGCATTGTGCGCCTGCAAAGCTTGTCGGCAGCGCAAGACGCATCATGCAGGAAGTTCAAGATCTGCACAGCGAGCCTGTTTGAACACATTCGTGGGCACGGTTGAGCGGTGCCTGGCTGCCGCCAGTATGTGACATGTTGCAAGGGCCTGCAGTCCACGCAGGCTAATGCATAATGAACATGCAATTGATGAGTACAGCACACCTTCAATGCGTTTGCCAACACCGTCCTCCATGCTAAGGACAGGCTTTCCATGCCCAGCAGGAGCCCCAGCCCGTTGAGCTTTGCCAGGGGGCAAGCACAGCGGAAAGCAGTGGGTGCCAGATGACAAACAGCTGCGCAAATGGTGCCGACAGGTTGCTGGCTGTGTCGGCTGGCGCAACCTCGTAGACTCTGCTGGCTGCGCCGCTGACACAGCCAGCAGCGCACGCGCATGGAACGACGCTCGGGTGTTCTACACCGACGGGGCGGCTGGACAGTACTCGGCCAAGCTGGCCAGACACTTCGGGCGCAAGGTCAAGGGCAGCTTCTTCCTGGCCACCCGCAACGTGCACAAACGCAGGCGCCAGTGACCCGCAGCCGCCCCTGTATGGCCTCACCCCCTATGCCAGTGCACTTTTTGAACCGTAATAACCTTCAACAGCGCGACCGGCAGCAGAGATCCGCTCTGTGGGCCGGCCATGCCGCGATGCTGGCCTTGCTAAAGGAAGGGTGGAGGATTGGTTTTGACCAGCCCCAGAGGCATTTCAAGGTGCCATGAGAAGGAAATGAATGTCACAGCAAAATGTCCACCGCTCCCAGAGCCGGGCCAACAACGCGCATGGGGATGTGCGGGCGCCTACCATTTCTGGTGCAAGGCGCATATCTGGATAAATAGAAGCTGTTGTACAAGCTGGGACAGCCGCTGTAGAGCATGCAAATATGCGCCCTGCACAGCTTAGCCTGGCCCTGCCTGCCATCAACTTGCCCAGCACCTCCTGCAGGTCTTTTGACCTGAGACGACAAAGGGCGCGCAAAATGCAGTGGCTGCCCCTGCAGGCACCCCAGCAGGACGGTCGGCCCCTTGGTCGCCGCCTTCACCTTGTCATGCCTCTCCATTCGTGAAGAACCCTTCATCTGCATGCAGACTGCGCTCATCGCGTTGCAGGTTGCCGCAGGAAGGCGCCGGGGTGGCAGGCCTGCGCCACAGGCCGAGAGAAACGTTGATTGCAGTGCCTGTATCGTCACGCCTGTAAATCGCCATCCACAAGCAGCAGTCGGCTCACTTGCAGTCTCCGCTGGACTCCATCTCCATAGTTTTCAGCCTTGGTGCGCTAGGTGATAAGCAATAACAGACCTACATTGCCTCTTACAGTGCGTGAAGCGCAGTCTGCACAAGGGCGCCCGTAGGACACTGCTTCCATGTATGCGCCGTGCGTGCTGCGCTGTGCAGCTGCCCAATATCGCAACTACAGGTGAGCTGCAACATTGCACAGACATCATACAACTGTTCTGTGCAGCTAACTTGCAGCTCTGAAGTATGGCTGTACTTAATGCGTGCAGGTTAGCAATTGCCCCCACAAGGCGGTGGTGCTTAGAGCGAACGGTGCCCACAGCGGACGGCTGCCGCCATCCTCCAACCGCATGCAGAGCTCGCTGCAGGCATGCGGCAGGTTTGAACCAGACCGCAAATCACAGACATATATATGCCAGCGTCCACACAAGTAGCACATGCCACCCACGCTACATTCGCCTGCACGCCACATTCGGCCAGCCCACCTGCTCATCCCCCATCTGCATGCCTCAGAATGGGGCAGGCGAGCGACGCCCATCCAGCGCCCACAAACAAACAGCAGCAGCTGGGCCGCCGTAAGTGCGCCCGGACATTCGCGACACCGCGTGCACTGCACTCTGCTGCGCGCTTCGCTCCCCACCTTCCCCCTATCCTTACCGTTGCCCAAACAAGGCAAGCTTACATCCGTCAGCAATTCGTGTGACAGCAACGACAGCATTCCGAGCAACAGTTGGGCGCTGGGCAAGAAAGTTTCTCAGTTCTTACAGCTGTGCAGCGCCTTCCCTCACCTGCCCAGCCACCCGCCACAGGGAGACGTTGGGCGTCATGCGCTCGAAGCGATACGCAAAGGTGTCCGGCTGGCTGATGTGCTGTACCTGCGATGCAAGCCTGCCAGCGCCGCTCCAGGAGAAGGACAGCATGCCACTCCTGGCTGGTGGGCCAACCACTGCAGCAGGGAGTGGAGCGAGTCCAGTTGGCCCGTTCCAGTTGGCCAGTGGCACTCAGCACGCGCAGACTGACACAGGAATTTATGCTGCCGTGTACATCTCTATCTTGGGCCACCTGCGTCTGATTCCAGGGCGAGCGCCAACCGCCAAGTGGTGGCTTTTGAGTCGTAGCAGCCGGAGAGGCGAGGGTGGACGGGGTCCAGGTCGCCACGCCCACACAGCGCCCAGCGGCGTGCCACCGGAGTACTGCGAGGGAAAGCGACTTCGACCGACAGTTGAAAAGTGCGTGTGACAATAAGACTTAAATATGAGGGCCGCCCTGCCATCCTTACCGGCTCATTTGGCCAGTTGTTGCTGCGCAGCAGCACTTTCAGGCTGGTAAAGTCGTGCACGCTGTGCACATCTCGACGGAATACCTGTGAGCGTGGCGCCAGCTGGTAGGATGCTCCAGACACTGCATGCATCGAAGAGAATGGCAGCTGGGGATTCTTACGCATGGACGCTTGGTTCACGCAAGCACAAATGCGCATGGGGGTGAACTGACCAGCGGCCACGTGGTATGCAGGCCCCCTGGCTGCCTGGGCTTCTATAAAATCGGGGTACCCGCTAGCATTGTAAATTTCAACATCGAAGGGTATGTGATACGACGGCCTGTGCATGATGGATAAACAATGGTTGCTTTTTGTTTTGGCAAGCTACACAGGAGCTGCAAAGCTGAATGCATCCTCACCAGTAGCCTCGCTCCAGCGTGTTTGTCTGGTCAGAAGCCCTAACTAAGCCTGCAGCCTTGCATTGCTCTTCGTCATGGCAGGTAATCGTCGCGATCGCTCGCTGGGACAGAGCTGTTTGTGACAAGGCGCTTGCCTGGCATCTGCTCCACCACCCAAAGTAGGCCCTTGGGCAGCTCTTGCCCAGGCTGGAACAGCTTGAGGTCCACCACCTGCAGGGGCCCACAAGGGGCCCAGGAAATCAGGGTAGCGCGCTACCTCTTCTCCATCATGCTTGGGATAAGCTGTGCTGCCGCGACGAGGGCCTGCGGAACAGCTAGACCTTAGCCTACCATCCATTGGTTGTTGCCCATGCCGCTGTTGTGCTGCGCGAAGGTCTCAGTCCATTGGCGGCCGCTGGTAGTTATGAAGCTGGCGATGCGAGCGCGCTGCCAACTCAGCGCCGACTGCAAGCCTGAGCCAGGCACCCCGCTTAGCAGAAAAGAACAAAGTCGACGCAGCGTGCCGTGCACAGCGGCTCATATGCACGGAGAAAGCCTGCAACACCCAACGCACGTGAGGAGTCAGCAGTGACAGCAGCGATGCGTTGAACACTTGGTTGGTGGTCTGCAGCACCGCCAGCCTGGTGTCCAGGAGGTAGAAGTCGTCGTCGCTGGACAGCTCGCCTGTCAGAAGCGGGGAACATGGCAGATGTGCTCAGCATGGGGCGCAGGACCACTGTGGGGCTGGCGGGGTCACCGGCTTGGAAAGGGGGAAGGGGCAGCCCAGAGATCGAGGCGAGAGGGTTGTGAACTGCATGTGCTCCTCACCCCGCCTACCCGTATAGGAGGAGAAGGACAGCCGGCGCAGCGGGAGGGCAGAGCTGTGCAGCGCCAGGCGGTAATGCTTGTAGATGCGCACCATCTGCAGCACCGCAGCAGACGTTGGGCACACCGTCTAGTGCGGGGGGCCAGGCAAGCTTGCAAGGAGGATGGGCATTCATGCCTATGCACGGTGCACTGCCGCCAATGCCCAGGCCATGCGTCCTGCCCCTTCCCCCGCACCGTGCCAAATGTGAACCAGGCCGAGTGGCCCAGCAGCAGGTCTTTTGAGGTCTGGCGTTACGCGCACCACCGCGCTGCACCTACCAGCCGAGTGCAGCTCGACCGCCAGCTCCTGCGGCGTCAGGCCCGCCCATCTGGCCACTCCAGCTGCTGCAATGGGCGGAAGCTGCAGGCCAGTGAAAAGCCAAGCGGCCAGATGAGTGCCTAGTCCCCGCATGAGCACCCTCCATGGCATCGCTGAGGTCGGCGTTCACCAGCACTGCCCCGGGGGCCAGGGCCTGCTGCAGCGGGTCCATGTCTCCCACGGCAGACAGGAACAGGAACGCGCGGCGCCCCAGCGGGTGCAGTCCCCCGCTGCTCGAGTCGCGCACAGCTTGCTGTTGCAGCTCATGCTCCCTGCGTGCGCTGTACCCAGCTTGCATGCCATCCATCTGCGAGCACGACGCTGCCACAGTGTGAGCACCGGCCATTGGGCGCAGTCAAGCTGCGGATGTCGACTGGCCCGTGCATTTGCGCGTGCAGCAGGCGCATTGCCTCCCAGAAGGCGCTCCGGTTGCGTGGCGCGTCCAGTTGTCCTGCTCCTCCAGCCTGCAAACCTCTTCAACGCTGTTCAGCAGCCAAGCCAGGACACAGCGCGGCGCATATCACACTCTGCCAGGGACTGCTGGAGGCCCAGACGCGCACCCTGACGCACCAGTCGAGAGCCGCCTCGGAGGTGAGGTTGAAGTGCGCCCAGATGTTGTGATGGTGGGCGTGGATCTGGAAGGCTGCTTATACAGGGAGCAGGGGCCAATGTCAGCGCTGATGCTTGGTTCCCAGCTCCCGCCCTCGCCACTCATCAAGTCAGCTGCCCTTGGGGTCACCTGACAGCCAGCCCTCCAGAAGGCCGAGTGCCAGCGCCTGCTGCTCGTCTGTAAAGCTTGGGCTAGTGCTGATGCTCAGCTGATACCACCCCCTGTGGTGTTGCTCGCTGGCAGGTAGTGACCTGTTGCAGCGGCATCTGCACAGCACAACGTCTTGTCAGCAGGGTGGACTGCGCCTCACGACTGCATCCTGCCGACCCGTCCCGCCGCACCCCTGCACCCCTGCTGAGGCTTCAATCGCGGCGGTGTGAAACCGTAGCTTGCCGCCATTGAACGTCGCACAGCCTTGGTGGATCGCATCCATAAGGTCTTGATGCTCATTGAACAATGATTTCGCGCCAAATGCAGGGCCAAGCCCGCTCAAGAACATGATCGCTAGCAACTTCATTGCGTGCATGTTTATGCCTCTTCATTCGCAACTCTACGGTGTCACCGTGTACTGGTGCGCTTTCTGTTAGCATCCGAAACCTATTGAGGGACGGAGCGCCGAGGGTGTACCGCGTACTGCTCTCCCACTCGTGCTGGGCAGGCTTCGCGCCTGTAGGGCATTTGCTGCTGCTCGACCAGGTTCATAGCAGCGCATTTCGGGGTTTAGCAGGTGAGCTGCGCTCCCAGGAACCAGGAAGGGCTTGCTAACCCCAGCGCTGTGCTGGGCCGCATCTGATCCACGGCGTGGTAAGGTAGTGAATGCTGCTGCATGTCTCATATCCTGCTCTGCAGGCCTTGCCAAGCCAGGCCACGAGATGAAGGCCCTCCTTCTGTTGGCCCTGCTGGGGCTGACGGCCGCGGGTTAGATTTCTGTTGCATTGCTGAACTTTCTGCAGGACGCGCGGCGAGAGGAGACCAAGGGCGGCATTGCTGGTGCTGCCGCCCCGCTCCGCAGACATCGTACTGACACCGCATGTGTCTCCACTTCCTCTGTGCAGCGCCCGTGATCACCTCGCAGAACAACGCCCACTTCCACACGCTGCGCCCAGAGGTGGAGGACCTCCGAAGAACGCCCTGTGACTACTGCCAGGTTCGTGGGGTAGCAGGGCATTAAGGGACCACGCACCAAAGCTCAGCCACTCCACGCGACTACCCTGCCGACTTTCTTTGTCCCGGGATGCAGGACATGGTGACCACCCTGGAGACTTTTGTGACGGACCCACAGACCCAGAAGACGATAGTGGAGTATGTGGACGAGACCGTGTGCTCTGGCTTGCCAGACTCCTTTGCGCAGATGTGCCAGCAGGTGCGCGCATTGCCTGGAAGGGCAGATTGTACATGCTTGTTTGGGTGCATCAGGTTATACTGGTAGGTAGCTGGGTCGTTCTTCAACAGAAACAGCATAGTTTAGCCCCCATCTTGCATCATAAGCGGTGTAACTGGGGCGTACCATGTCGACTTGTCCGTGCTTGCACGGCATCATTGAGCAAGGCCCCGTGCTCTGGGCTTCTGCCCGCTCTGCACCTGAACATACCTGCTGCTGTCCGTGTGCAGGAGGTTCCCGTCCTGGTGGCTCAGGCCGCCGAGACCCTGCAACAGGCGCTGGACCCCGCCGACACGTGCACCCTGCTGGGGGCCTGCGCCACCGGTTCGCAGGCCAAGCTGCTGGGCCTGACCGCCGAGCAGGTGCGCTATGCGGTGTGGGGAAGCTGCGATGGCCATTCCAGTGTGCCCACCTCAGCCTCGACCAAGCTGCCGACGGCCGTTCCCAGCGGCTTTATGCTGCCCTTGCAGCGCTCGATCAGCTCGCGGATGACACGTGTTCACACCTTGCCCCTCTCTCCCCAGGCCTCCTCCCCTGGGACTGCCCCGTGTGCAAGATGGTGGTGGTGGCCTTTGTGCAGCGGCTGCAGGACCGGCAGGAGCGGCAGCAGATCGAGGCCGACATGCGCGCCGCCTGCGACAACCTCAGCCCCGAGGCCAAGGTGCGCGGGCTCGGCAGCTGCGCTTGAGCCTCGGCCCACAAGCTTTGCTCTGCCACAGCTCCCGACAACTGCTTGGTTTGACCGACCGCGGAGCAGGGCGCTGCGAGCAGCAACCCTCGTGCCCCGCTGGCTGTGACGCCCTTGCTGCCGCCCGCCTGCCGCTCCCCCTGGCTGTGCAGGAGCGGTGCCTGCAGGACGTGGCCAACCTGTTTGCCGCCCTGGACAACCTGCTGCACGACGTCGACCCCGAGGGCGTGTGCCGCGTGGCCGACTTCTGCGACCCGACGGGCCTGCTGGCCGCCGCGCCGCCTGCGGCCCGCGCCGTGGCCGCCGCCTTTGCGTCGCTGGCGACGGGCGGGCCATCGGTGGGGGCCCGCCAACGACGTGTGCCAGAACTGCAAGACGATTGTGGTGGAGGCGGCCGCCATCCTGCAGGTGGGAGTCGAGTCATGATGCCCAGTTTTCTGGCAGCTTTGCCTCGGCCTGTTGGCATGCCCCATTGGCTTACACCAAACGGAATAAGCTTGGCTGTTGGGTTCCAGTTGCTCGGCTGCTCTTTGTGCACACCAGCTCGACAGCCCGAACACGGCAACCCCGCTGTCCCCTGCAGGACCCCAAGACCCAGATGGAGCTGCTGGAGTATGCCAAGGAGGGGTGCAGCGTGTTTGCCGACTTCAAGGACCAGTGCGAGCAGTACGTCACGCTGTACGGGCCCCTCGTCTTCAACATGCTCATCTCCTACCTGCAGCCCGACGCGCTCTGCACGCGCCTGGGCTACTGCACCCCGCAGCCCCCCTGGTGGTCACCTGAGCGCGACTGCGGCTGCGGCCGGTGCATGCCGTCGGCAAGACTTTCTGCACCAATGTACACATTCAATGTATGGGAAGCGCGTGTTTTGGTAGGCAGCTGCACCCAGCTGCTGCTGTGTCCTCATGCGACCGTGCTGAACACCCTGAGCAGCTACGAAACAGCTGCAGACGCATGTCTGTATCCCAGCTCACTTTTGTAAGTCCAGTTCTCGAGTTGCGATCAGGGTTGCGCTGAACCCATGCTGAATGTCGGTATCATTCCAGGTGTTCACGAGATTTGCCCCAAGTCCAGAGCAGCTGATGTTTGTTATCAGCTGGTGTCCTGAATGACTGCCCGCTTTCAATCTTATGACTGCATCTCTGCTGTAAAATATACTTGGTGTCTATTTCTCACAGTCGCGAGTAGCAACATGACGGCGGAAGCACTTGCCGTGCCCAGCCTCTGGGAGCTATGTCTGCGGGTCAGCATCAGTGCAATGATTGCAAAGTGGGGTTGATGTACAGCTCCGATGATCGGGAACCGAACAGTGCCGCCGCCACCGCCCAAGCTTGCGCCTGCTGCTCCGCCGCCACTGCAGGCTGCTGCTGCGGGAGAATACTGGCGAGTGCAGCGGCATCAGCTCGCTGTAAGCTCCGTCTACCGCCAGTCTAGCTTGAGTTGCAGCCTTGTTAGGCAGACGAGTTCTCACAAACCCTGCGCACTGCCCTTGTCTAGCCACACACCCCCATCCCATGCACATGCCTTCACCCGTTGATTTTGCAGTGCCTGCCAGAGGAGGCCGCCAACGAGCTGCTGCGCCGCCTGCTGGAGCAGCGCCGCGTGGCGCGCCCCAGCTGGAGCTGTTCCGCTTCTGCGCCACGTCGGTGCACCTGGCCGGCCCCGCCATCACCCCCGCCTGGCTGGCCTACCTCGGCGACTACCCAGCGCTGAGGGAGCTCCGCCTGGAGCGCTGCCCCAGGCTGAGGGATGAGCACCTGCGGCACCTGCAGACGTTGGCCCCAACCCTGCAGACGCTCAGCTTGAGCGGCTGCGGCGGCCTTGGCGGCGGCGCGGGGGCCCCTGGCCGCCCTCACGCGCTTGCGGGCCTTGGACCTCTCTGGCACGTCGGTCGGAGAGGGCGCCCTGCTGCAGTGCCTGCCCGCGTTGCCAGGCCTCACGTCCCTCAGCCTGGCCGACGTCGCCGCCGCCAGCGATGCGGTGTGCGAGGCGGCAGGCGGGGCGTTGTCGGGGCTCCAGCGCCTGGTGCTGTCGGCGACGGCGGTGGGCGACGCCGGCGTGTCGCACCTCGAGCGGCTGAGCCGGCTGACTGCGCTGGACTTGTCGCTGACGCAGGTGGGCGCTGGCGGGGCTGCACCATGGGCTGGTGCTTGGTACATTGTTTCGCACGCCGCCCGCCGCACCGGCCAAGCCCGCGCAAGCCTGGCTTGTCGACCGTCCTCCCGGCCGTCCTGCCCACCGTGCCCCCCTGCAGGTGCACTTGCCCCCGTTGTGCACCAGCCTGCGCCAGCTCAGCATGATGCACTGCCAGCTGGGCGTGGAGGACGAGGCGGCCCAGGAGGCCGCCTGGCTGCACCTGGGGTGAGCGTCGGCTGGGGTGCCACCGCCAGGTGCTGTTGGCCCTGGCACGCAGCGCGCCCAAGCACTCGGCCCTGCCACCCTTGCTGTTGACGTCACAGGCATGTGGCTCATGTTGGTGCAGGGCTGCGCTGCCTCAGCTGGAAGAGCTGCACCTAGCACACATCTCGCTGCTGCCGCCCCTGGGCGCCCACCTGCTGCACGAGTTGGTTGCGGGGGCTGCGCCCAGGCTGGGCCGGCTGGATTTGAGCGGCGCCGCCTTCAGCGGCGACCTGGGCATGTTGGCGGGGGCGGCGGCGCTGACCTGGCTCGACCTGTCAGGTATTGGGGGCCCAGCCAGTGGGAGGCCTCCGGGCTGGGACTGCCGGTTTCACTGATTACAAGTGCAATTGCTGCTGCTGGTGCCAGGAAACAACACACAACCAATGTTTGTGTGTTCAACCAATGTTTACATGCATCACCCCAAATCTGTTGTTTTTTCCTCCCTGCCTGCAGGCACCCCGTGGCAGACCACCATCTGGCCGACCTAGCGTGCCTGTCGCTGCGCCGCCTGTCGCTGGCTGACACCGGCGTGGGCGACGAGGGCGTGGGCCAGCTGCTGGCCATGCAGCACCTCACCAGCCTGGACATCAGGTGGGCAGGGCGTGCAGGGCGTGAGTGAGAGCTGGCGGGGACCTGTGGGAGGGGTGATGCCGACAGCGACGCGCCGTGTTTGCAGAGGGCGCAAAGAGCCTCGTGCTGCGCATGCTGCTGTCGCACGGTGCCGTCATCCTTCTGGCAGCTGCGCCGCCGAGCTGGGTGCGGTGCCTGTTGCTGGCTGCAGGAAGACGCGGGTGGGTGACACGAGCTGGGCCGCGCTGCTGCAGCTGCCCTCGCTGGCCGCCCTGGACGCGTCTGGCTGCCAGCTCTGCTTGGAAGCCCAGCCCGACGGTGCGCTGCATTGCTGAAGCAGGGGTTCAAAAGGTTGCATGCCAGTCGTGGGAACAGATTTCCCTTTCGCTGCTCTGCGCTGGCATGCCAGCCCGGGACGGGAGAGCTGCTGCCATGGAGCAGGCTCAGGGAGCCCCCGCCCCCTGCCTGCCTGCCGAGCCTGCAGGCCAGCCCCACCACCGCAGCACCAGCCTGACCAGCCTGCGCCTGGAGTCCAGCCGGCTGGGCAACCGTGGGTGCCGCCAGCTGGCGGCGGCGCTGCCTGCGCTGCGGGAGCTGCGGCTGGTCAGCCGGGCGGTGGACGACAGGGGCCTCAAGGCCCTCTGCACCCTGCCCAAGGTGCGCTGGTTCGCTGTTTGACAGCGCTGCGGTGTGTGCATGCACGTGGCTGGGTGGGGAGGGGAAGTGAAGGGGAGCCGCAAATGCGCAGCACGCCTCGCGCATTCATATTGGAGCCACCCTAAGGCGGCCCCAGCCCCCCGCCCCCCACCCCCCAGCTCGAGGCACTGGAGCTGCAAGGCTGCGCCGCGTCGGACCCCGGCCTGCTGAGCGCCCTGCCCCGTTGCCCCAGCCTATGCCGCCTGTCGCTCCAAGGCTGCTGGCTGGCCAGCGCAGCAGGGGTGCAGGCAGCGGCGGCAGCAGCGGTGCAGGCCGGGGGCGGCTGAGGGAACTGGAGCTGGATGGAATTCCTGTTGCCATTGCGGACCCCAGAGCCAGCGCTTCAGGCATCGCTGCAGCGGCGGCTGCCCTGACGGGCATGCAGCTCCGCTCCGCACCCGCTGGCCTCGGTGCACTCGTGCCCAAACAAGCAGTCTCGCCTCCAGCGTCGCTGCCTGGCTCTGGCAGCAGCGGCAATGCGCGGCCCCGTGCCGGCATGCCTGGCGCGAGGCTGTCGCCAGATGTGCTGGCGCACGATGAGCGCATGCAGTACAGCAGGGACGAGCTGCTGCATCTCGCGCGTGTGCATGCAGCGCCAGCGGCCCCGGCACAAGCGCCGGGGCCAGGTTTGGCAGCAGGCGTCAGCAGCAGCAGCACCTGGCATCAGAGCAGTTGTTGCCAGCTGGTGGAGGCCATCCCGCCTGACCTGCGACTGGAGCGGCCGGCAGCTGAGGGAGGGCACAGCAGCGACTGACCCTGTGGTGCTGGCTTCCAACCCAGCCCCCTGGCATCATGCATGATGAGTCGTCTGCACACTACTGCATAATGAAAAATGCCGGTCTTTGTTCGCTTGCTACAGCACGACGCAGTCGTTGAAGTCTGGTACTCTCTACAAGCAAGCGTTGTTGCAGACAGAGAGGATGTGGTGAACGTTGCATGATGATCTGAGAGGCAATGCTGGCATGGAGAGCGGAGCGCGCAGGAAGGAATAGCAAGCAGCAGCAGTGCAAAAGAGACAACGACGTAGGGCTCAGCAGCAGAGGGCTCAAATGTGTGTTCATTCAACAAACAACCGACTAACGACAGCGACACACGGGCAGCGAGACAGCAGTAATGAACAGAATGGATGCGCGGCTTGACAAGCCAACCGCAGTGACTGACGCGGCGCCACGACATCAGCGGGATCATCAATCAGGGCAGGTCACGAAGGGCCCACAGAACACCTGCAGGGCGGAGCAAGCAGCCTGAGATCAACAGCAATCCCGCTTCACAAGTTACCTCTGACAGTCGCAGCAAGCAGGCAGGATTGTGGTGATGCATCAGGTATCCCAGCCTACTTGCCTTGATGTCGTAAATTGCCGGCTGCAAGATGGCTGCTGCAGGATCCTCCCACGATATGTTGAAGCCTTGTATCACCCAATCTGCAAGTATGTAACCTTCCTTGAGAATGAGTCGGCCAAAGCTTATGTCTGGCATCATATGAGAACAGCGGTATCTTACCTTGCGGGCACTGGTAGTTTATTTGATACTGGGAAGGGTCAACTGCAGGTCAAGGATAGCATGATCACAGCTTTGCCAACTAGAACATAGGACACCAAACCTCTACACTGAACATCACAGTCCTGGGCTCACCAACTGGTCGATTGTCGATCACGCTTGTTCGCGGATCTGGTGTGCCGAACAACACTGCTAATGCTTGGTTGCCAATCCCTCGCAAGACCCTGCAATGTCCTCAGCGTGCAAACACGGTCAAAGCAAGGTTCAATGGTAGACAGTCAGGTAGCAAGCACAGGTGATACGAGTCTGCCAAGCAGCCCCACCTAGAGTTGTCGGGTGACTCCACAGCCAGTTGCTCGCCAGCAGCAGCAACCTTGCCCTGCACCCGCCACCAGATTGAACCAAGAGTCAATACAGCTGAGAGTCTCGGCTGCACAGCAACCGTGGGAGTGGCGCAGGGCCGGAGCTCACCGTGATGGTGGCCCCGTTGGAGCACTGAGCGGAGAGGCCCACGATGAATTTGGCGAAATAGAGCTCGTTCTGGAACGGCTGGGGGAAGAACGTGCCGGCTGACATGGTGAGCTGCCAGCTGGTGATGCGGCCGCATGGCCCCCGCCCGACAATGGCCTGCACAGGCCGCTGGCGCGCTGCGCCGGCCCGCCCACGCTGCCTTCCACGTACGGCGCCATCAAGGACCGTGACCACTGTCCTGCATACCAGTCGATTTGGGAAGCCAGGCGGAAAATGAGCTCATGCCATGTGCAGAATACCGCAAGGGAAACAGAAGGAGCTGCTCGATGGGCAAGACGGCACAGCCAGCTCCAGGGCTTTTACCAGCTGGAGGGGGTGGCGGTTTGGGCCGCGGCGGAGGCGGCCGTGGCTTCGGTTGGGGCGGCGGCGGCTTGGGCGGCGGCGGCTTGGGCGGCTTGGGCTTGGGGGCGGCTGGCGTGGTTTGGGAGGCCTGGGACTAGGCGGCTTTGGCGGTTTCGGTTTGGGAGGGGGAGGCTTGGGCCGTGGCGGCGATGCCGCTGCTGTTCTTGGCGGCGTTGGAGGCGGTGGTGGCTTTGGCCTCGGTCTCGGCGGTGGCTTTGGCCTCGGCCTCGGCGGTGGCTTTGGTTTTGGCCTCGGCGGTGGCTTAGGTTTTGGCCTCGGCGGCGGACTCTTTGGTGGTGGGGAGGAGGCCTGGGGCTCGGTGGCTTTGGCGTGGGGGCTTGGGGGTGGGCGGGGGTGGGTGAGGGGGTGGCACGCTGGGATCCAAAGGCGGTGGGGCAAGCAGAGGTGGTGGCACGCTGGGATCCAAAGGCGGTGGGGCCAGCAGAGGTGGTGGCGGGGCACTGTTGGGCACGGGTGGCTGGGGAGGTGGGGGCGACGGGGGTGGGGGCAGCTGTGGGGGCGGCTCAGCTGCCAAGGAAGGGCTGGGCGGCGGGAAAGGGGGCCGGGCGGGGCTGGCGGTTGCGGTTGGGGCGGGGCTGGCGGTTGCGGTTGGGGCGGGGCTGGCTGAGATTGGGGTGATGCGGGGGCGGGAGGCACCGGAGGTGGTGGGCGAGGGGCCAGCAAGCCTGCGGGTGGCGGCTGAACGGGCGCCGTGACACCGGGGCTGGTGGGGGTGGGGCAGGCAGCTGCACGCCAGGTGGCAAAGGTGGAATTGGTGGCGGGGCGGGTGGGCTGGGAGGGTCAGGTGGCGGCGACGGCGGGGCAGGCGGGCTGGGAGGGTCGGGTGGCGGCGCTGGCGGGGCGGGCGGGCTGGGAGGGTCGGGTGGCGGCGATGGCGGGGCGGGCGGGCTTGGCGGACCGGGTGGAGGTGCGGGCGGCAGAGGTGGGCTCGGCGGCGTGGCAGGGCCAGGCGGTGGGCTGGGTGGCTCAGGCGGTGGCGCCTGCACACGGCAGCAGTGACCATGGTTGGCAGGGCAGCCCAACAGTGGGACGTGCCCCATCAGCAGCTGTCTTGTGCAGGCCCTGCCACGGCCCCCCATCCATCCAAGCAAGCCAGGCTGGGGCGCACCGGTGGGAGCGGCGGCGGCGCGTCGCCCGCGCACGGGGCGTCCAAGCCACAATAGAAGCGGATGCCCACAGCCACGGGCTGCCCCCAGCAAGCCGGTTGAGTCGGACGTGACCACCTGCAGCCAGCGCGGGTGCAGACCACTAAGCTGCCGGCTCCCTTGTGCATGCAACGCAGCCAAGCTGCGGCGGGGAATCCGCGTCTAGGCCGCTGGGCACCTCAGCAGGCGCTTGCCTCAAAGCCTGTGAGGAGCTGGTCCTGTGGGCACTGCAGCGTGGCGGCCGCCGCGCCTCCAAGTCCCTCGGCGCTGCAGGCCAACCGGCAGCGCAAGCAGCGCGTCAGGCCAGCAGCAGCGGGTTTTGCAGCGGAGCCCGAAGGAGTGCCATGGCTTGCATGCACGTTGCAGGTGCCTCCTTCCCCCTTCCCCCCATCCGCTCACTCTGGTGTGAAGTCCCCGCTGGCACCCCCACAGATCGGAAGCCGTTGTCGTTGTCGAAGGGCAAGGTGGGGCTGTCGGGCGGGACACCAGGGAACACCTGCAGCAGCGGCGATGGGGGCGCGGGTCAAGGCACAAACTTAGGGAGGCAGCCCCCACCCCGTGGCTCTCGAAGGCCCTGCCAGCAGCGCGGCACTGGTGCACGCGCCCCGCATGCGCACCAGCAGCTGGGTGTCGTTGGAGGCGCCGCAGGCAGCGGTGAGCCCGGTGAGGGCCACGCCGTTGGCGAGCCACATGTCAAAGCTCTGCATGAGCAACAGGCAAGAGGGACGGAATGACAGCCTGTTTGGTGCAAGCGGCGGGACGGGTGCAGGCAGCAAGTCAGGAACTGGCAGGACAAGTGCCATGCTGCTGCGGCGGCAGGCGGGGCTTGCCGTGATGAAGCTGCAGGGGCAGAACTGCGCCGGCCAGACGGTGGTGTTGTCGCCGTCGCATGTGCCCAGGCAGCCGAGGAAGCCCTCCAGCGGGGGCGGGGGAGGGGCGCGAGAGGCGGCAGCGGCGGCGGCAGCGGAGGCGGCGGGGTGGGCGGCGGGGGCGCCGAGGGGCACTCCACCGGCGTTTCGCAGAAGAAGCGCACGCCGCGCAGGTACCTGGTGCCGCCGCCCAGCTGGGTGTCCACCTGCGGGCAGCAAATTTTGGGAGGGGTTGCCACGCTGCGGCAAAACAGGTACTGTGCGCAAGCAGCGCAGGTGTGGCCTGCGGCGGGGGCGGGGGTGCAGCGCAGCCGGGCCCCACCTGAATGCCGGTGACCAGCTCGCCCCCGGGGCAGGAGAAGGTGAAGGGGTTGGTACCGCCGATGCCCCCAGGCCGCCGATGCTGCACGCAGGCAGGCAGCACAGCGACCGTCGCGGCGGTGCACCCCTGGACTTGCTGCGCAAGTGGTGGGTGCACCTGCAAACAGCTTCCAGCATGCGCAGTGCAGCAACAAAAGGGCGCCGCGGCACCCGCCTGGTGATGTAGTCGCCGTACTGCCCAGCCAGGTTTGAGAAGCCCTCCCAGCTCAGGATGCTCTGGTCGGGCACGTTGCGGGGAACGCCTGGGAACACCTGCGGGCGGAGCAGCACCCAGCCTGGCGCTCAACCCCAGCCCGCGCCCGCTTTGCCAGGACAAGCGCAGGCGGCTCTGGCCAGCAGCTGAGCGCGCATGCGGGCAGCGGCCCCGCCAGCTTGCCGGCAGCGGCACTCACGTCCAGGGCGGTCTGGGCGGGGTCGGAGCAGGTGCCGGTGATGCCCGCCAGCGCAGAGCCCGACACGGTTGGGTCCACCCACAGGGCCAGGCTCTGCAGCGCCACCGCGGGAGGGCCAGCAAACCTTCATCCCAGCTTGTGTAGGCTGCAGCAAGAGCCTTCAGGACACGCTGCAATGCGCGGTACGGCGGGAGACGCCGCGGCAGCGGAGGCGCTCACCCGCACAAACCCGCAGGTGCACTTGCCAAAGGCGTCCGCGGGGCCCTGCCCGGCACCAAACCACGCCGACAGGCCGGACTGTGGTAGCGGTGTGGGTGTGGGTGTGGGTGTGGGTGTGGGTGTGGGTGTGGGTGTGGGTGTGGGTGTGGGTGTGGGTGTGGGTGTGGGTGTGGGTGTGGGGGTTGGCGTGGGTGTGGGTGTGGGTGTGGGTGTGGGTGTGGGTGTGGGTGTGGGTGTGGGTGTGGGTGTGGGTGTGGGGGTGGGGGTGGGGGTGGGGGTGGGGGTGGGGGTTGGCGTGGGGGTGGGGGTGGGGGTCGGGTTGGGGGTGGGCTTGGGAATGGGTTTGGGCTTGGGAGTAGGGGTGGGCGTGGGAGTCGGGTTGGGGGTGGGGGTGGGCGTGGGGTTGGGGCTTGGCGTAGGTGTTGGGGTGGGCGTGGGCGTGGGTGTGGGTGTGGGGGTAGGCTGTGCGCCAGGGGTTGTGCCCTGGCCAGGTGGCGAGGGCGACACCCCGCCAAAGTCGGGCGACAGCAAAGGCGGCAGGATTGGCGAGTCCGCCGGCGCAGGCCCTGGTGCAAGGGGAGCGGAGGAGGGCAGGGGCGCGAGTGCCTCCAGCGGGGGCAGCACCCCGCCCCCTGGCGCTGGCGCTGCGCCGACGGGCAGCGGCGCCTCGGCTGGCAGCGGCGCCGCCTCAGGCCTGGGCGCCCCGCCAGGACTGCCTTGCATGCCAACGTCAGGGGCGGGCGCCGCAGGCAACGGTCCGGGGGCCTCAGCTGCCCCCGGCGCCTCTGCTGGCACGTTTGCTGGGGCTGGCCGCCTGGCGGCTTCAGCAGCTGGGCCAGCGGGGCGGCACCGGCGGCGCCAGCAGCAGCGCGCCGGCAGACGCCACCTGGCTGCGGCCCTGAGCATACGCCTGCCCGCGCTGGTTGTTGCGGTTGGAGTTGACGACTGCAGGAGCGGCGGCGGCGGCATGGCAGGTTGTGAGTGTGGGAGCAGCAGGGCAGGTGGCCAGGGGCTCTGGCCACGCCAGCAGCCCACCCGCGGCTAGGGCGCAGGAGCGGTGCAGGGCGGCCATGCCAGCAACGCAGAAGCCACTGCAGGCCTCCGCACGCACCTCCTGTTGCCGCTGTAGCAACCAGTGACGCCAGCAGGACGGAGAGCACCCAGCCAACCAGCAAGCCCTCCGGGCGCCGCCAGAGCGGTGCCCGCTCTGCGTAGCCAAAGTCGTTCTCGACGCCGTCGCCTGCGTCCAAGCTTAGACTGGCGCTATTGCCCCTCGGGCTGAGCTGCTCGACCGTGCGGATCTCAGGGTCATCAACAGGGCGCTGCCGCCCGGGTCCAGGCCAGGCCCCAGACGTGGCCCCTGACCGTCTGCCATGGAGGGAGCGGCCGGCAGTGGCGCAGCTACCCTGAAGGCTCCCGATGGCCCGCCACTCGCCGCCTCAAGGTCATGCCTGTTGCACCGTCTGCGCAAACACGTAGCGATAAGGACAGGTGACAATCTTAGCGAGGGCCGGAGAAGTGGTCCCCACACACGTGGAGCAGCACTCAATGCTCACGTTTGCAATATTTACTGTCAGAAACAAATGACGGACCGAGCACTGCTCTTCTTTCAGGGGCTCGGAGTCGGTGGGCGTCCTTGAAACAGCGGCCTGTGACGCTCGTCTGCTGTTGTGCATACACAAGTAATCAGTGGGCGTCCATGTCGCACTGCTCTGCGATGGGGTCCCTTACGGGCCGCGGCACTGTACTACAGCTCGTACCTCAACTCAGCCGCAGTGAGATTATCGTAGTTGGACACCTGCTGGGCATAAAGTCCCTCACAATACGAGAAAATCAACGACTTGGCAGGGCACAACAGGGAGAATGCCTGGCGTGACTTGCCAGCGATGGATACGGCTATGCAGTGCTGCGCAGGTGCGCCCAGCTTGTGCCACACAAATGAGCCGGTATCCAGGCACTATAAGCATGCATCAAAGTTAAGAATGCACAACACAGAAGTGATGCTGCCGTTGCCGACGCCCCTAAAAGCATGAGCATGCTGCACTTCTTGGCGACGCTGCTGCCGTCTTCTGCTGTCCCGCACGTTTCACGTTTCATGGACAGGAGGGCAATGGGTCGGCTAAATGCCGCATTCTTGGCACTAGCCATTGACATGGCACGATTTGTCCCATTGTTGCGAACCGGGTTTGTGTTGCACATATTGCAATCACTTGTTCGCCATTTCTTGAGCCTCGCCCTGTTCACCACTGCACTTTGCAGTGAATGTGATTTCAAGGCGTTTCTTACAACGGCAGTTGTTGCGAGCACTTCACCGCCCGTCAATAGTTGCATGCTGAGGCCTGCTGAGGAACTGCCGGCTGCCCCCTTGTTTCTCAGCACGCCAATTAGGTGCAAGTGGCCATTGCTTTGCTTTGATCCGGTGGAAACGACACTGTGAGGGCTGCCTGAACCCAGCAGACTCACCACCTCTCAGACCCTTGGCAGACTCCATTTCGGCAGGAGACTTCACGACAGCAGCAGGTGGATCAAGCAGCCTGATCGCGTTGGAAGGCGCGATGCTGGCGTGCAGGGTGATGCGCCGCGAGGCGCTTGGCTATGGCGCCGGGCTCTTCCGAGGCGTGGCCAGTTGGAGCAAGTTCAACCCGGATACGCTGTCGGGCAGCAATCCCGCGCAAGTCAGCAATCTAGGTGGGCTGGTTGGTGTGGCGCCTGTGCCAGCTGTGAACCTCCGCCAACCTGGGTGTCTGCGTGCGCGCTGCTTGCAGTGTATGGCGCGTGGGTGCAGAGCGAGAAGAGCATGACCATTCCCGACCCGCTGAATGGAGAGCCTTTCATCCAGGCAAGCACGGCCGGCCAGGATGCCAACCGCTGCGGCACCTCCCTGCTGGGCAGCACCCGCTCGCCGAAGCGCTGGGCGTCCGTCAGACTGCGGCTGGGAGGAGCGTCTGTTGTGCCCGTTGCCCCTCTGCCTCCCCGGTCGGCAAGTTTATGACTGGAGAGCCTGCTGGCCGCCACCATGTGCGCAGGTGCCCGACACGCAGCTGTATGAGGTGGAGCCGTTTGTGGCCTCCATGAAGGCCACCCCCAAGTCCGGCATGCACAACCCATTCAAGGAGCCGGAGCGGTGGGTTGCCCCATTCACGGATGATGCCACGAATGCACGTACATCAACAAAGGCAGGATGTTGCGCAGTGCACGGACCGTGCTGGGTGCCCCCGCCCGATGGCTTTGCTCCGGCCTCTGCCAGTAAAGGGCTGGTCGGCGCCGTCCCTGATGCCCTGGCAGGTACGTGATGTGGGGCGACATCACGGCCCGTGCAGCGGCGGAGCTGCGGCGGCCCGAGGTGGAGCAGCACTTTGCACGCCTCATCCAGCGCACCAGCCCCAAGAGCGACGCGCAGGCAGGCAGGGGGCAGTGGGGCGGGTCCCATGAGGAGCTGCTCCGCGGTGCTGCTGCTCCAAGTCAAGGCTGCGGTACCTGCTCGGTGATGTGACGTTGCCCTCTTGCTGCAGGCAACGGGCGAGGTGCGCGTGACCCGCAAGTTCCTGGAGAACTTCAGCGGCGACCAGGTGCGGCTCCAGCGCACGCCCTGCTGCTGAGCCGCCTCCTGCGCCGTCCATCCTTCCCTGAGCTTGGAAGCATCGTACACTCGCCCTGCGTGCTGCCTCCACTCCAGCGTCATTGACTATGGCCCCCCCACACCCCGCCTCCCCGCGGCAGGTTCGCTTCTTGGCGCGCGGCTTCAGCGTGCCGGGTGACCACCCCGGGCAGCAGAGCAACGGCTACCGCTGGCCGTACGGCCCTGTGGCCCTCATCACGCCCTTCAACTTCCCGCTGGAGATCCCGGTGCTGCAGGTGCGCAGGGACAGCGGGCGCAGCCGCCTGTTCGCAGCGGGGGAGGCAGGGGGCGTGGTGCAGCCGAGCGCTCTCATGGCCCTCGCACTTCCAACACAAGCAATAGCCACAAGCCTGTGAGCGGTGCTGCGTCATATGGCTGCTCGTCAAGGCCTGCATGGCGCGCTCTGCACCTTTTGCAGATGATGGGCGCCCTCTACATGGGCAACAAGCCGCTGGTGCACTCTGACCACAAGTGAGGGCGGCGGTGCGGCTGCCCTCCACGGGCCTGGGCGCGACATGCATGGCAGCAACGCGCTGTTCGCTGGGCTTCTCGGGGTTTGTCAGCCCCTCACGCAGCTGCAAGCAAGCTTCCCCCCCCACCCACCCACACACACACCCACACACACACACACCTTTCTGCAGGGTGTGCATCGTGCTGGAGGAGTTCCTGCGCCTGCTGCACCACTGCGGCATGAGCCTCACAGAGGTGGACCTGTGCCACGGGCGCGGCGCCACAGTGAACGAGATCATGGCGCAAGGGGGGCCGACGGGCGGTGCTGGGTCATGCTACTGACGCCTGTAGCTCTTGCAGACTGCGCTGGAGGGGCACTGTGTCGCCATGTTGCATGTACGCTGATGCAATCAGGCTCTCTGCGCTGCTCCTTGCACCCCGACTGGCAGGCCACCCACGCAGCACGCTGTTCACGGGCAGCAAGCGCGTTGCGGAGAAGCTGGCCAAGGACTTCCACGGCAAGGTGCGGGGCGTGGGCGTGATCCCGGGTGGGGGCGGGGGCGGGGGCTGCTCCCCCGGGGTGCAACTCCCGGTGCAGCTGGGCTGTCAGCTGCACACCATGGGCAGGCGAGAATGCAATGCAGTTGCGTTCCCTCTGCTGTGTCTTGGTCGCGGGCAGCCAACCACCTCCCCCTGCCTTGCCTGCCCCCTCTGCGCCGCCGCCAGATCTTCTTGGAGGACGCGGGCTTTGACTGGAAGATCCTGGGGCCCGATGTGCACGAGTTCGACTATGTGGCGTGGCAGGTCGGCAAGGCCGGGGCTGTTGGGGGTCCGGCAGCTACACGTGCAGAGCTTTGGTAGCTTTGGAGCCTGCCAGCGGCGCACCTGCTCCCCCTCGGATTCGCACGCCACCCACGCTTCCCCCTGCCGCCCCTCGCCTCCTTCGTCGCAGTGCGACCAGGACGCGTATGCGTGCAGCGGGCAGAAGTGCAGCGCGCAGAGCATCCTGTTCATGCACGACAACTGGGCGGAGGCGGGTGCGGTGGGGGCGTGCCCGTGTCGCTGCCGCGGTGTGCTGGCTGGTCTGGGCAGCAGCATGCACGCGTGCGACAGCACACGCGCATCGCTGTGGCTCGCTGCACCTTTGCATGCGCCCTTGCCCTTGTTGTTGCCCCTGAGTACCGTTGGGCAAGGCGTGTGGTGCAGGGCTGGAGAAGGCGCTGGCCCAGCGCGCCGCCAGCCGCCGGCTGGAGGACCTCACGGTGGGCCCGGTGCTGTCGGTGACCACGGAGACGATGATGGCGCACAAGGAGCGCCTGCTGCAGATCCCAGGTGCGGAGGGGCGGAAGGGGCGTGTGTGCACGCAGACCTGCTTGCAGAATATACTGATATACTGGGGCATGGTTGGCCGCACTGACCCAATCTAGGTTGTTGCGGTTGTCTGAGCAATGTCTCACTGTGGGCAGCCGCGCTTTGTCCCCGCCACCCGCTGCCCCGGCCTGCAGGTGCGCGGCTAGCATTTGGCGGCGAGCCGCTGCAGGGCCACTCCATCCCCGAGCGGTACGGCGCCATTCAGCCCACCGCCGTGTTTGTGCCCCTCAGGCAAGAAACCCCCTCTGTAGTACTTGCTGTATCGTCCTCAAGCCACCTTCTTGCTGCCGCTTGCGGCGAGTGCCGTTGCATTGTGGCTGCGGTTCAGCGCGGGAAGCAAGCTTTTTGCTGTTTGTGCTTGTCATGTGCCTGCTGTTCAGCAGCACGCTGCCCACCCCTCGCCCCCATGCAGTGAGCTGCTCAAGCCTGACAACTTCGAGGTGGCCACCAAGGAGATCTTTGGCCCCTTCCAGGCAAGTTTCGGGCGTTCTATGCTACATGCTGGGTGGGGCCAACATGCCAGCAGGTGTGCTGAGGAGTGGCCCCTCTTTAGTATGCAACCCCTCCCTCCTCGCCCCCGGTGCCGCAGGTCATCACGCAGTACAGCGACCGCGATGTGCCTCACGTGCTGGAGGCGTGCGAGCGCATGGAGGCGCATCTCACGGCAGCCGTGGTGTCCAATGACATCCGCTTTGTGCAGCACGTGCTGGGGTCCACCGTGAACGGCACCACCTACGCGGGCATCCGGGGGCGGACCACGGGTGGGTGCAGGAAGGGGGCAGGCGAGGGTGGAACGCCTAGCTTCAAAGACACCCGTCTTTGGCAGGCCGGGAGAGCAGAGGAAGGGCAGCGCGTTGTTTGTCCACCCGTGCTGGCATAATTTTGAGCTCCCTGCTGCTTGCACTGCCCTGCCGTTGTTTGCAGGTGCACCACAAAACCACTGGTTTGGGCCGGCAGGCGACCCGCGAGCTGCGGGCATCGGCACTCCAGAGGCCATCAGGCTGGTGTGGTCGACTCACCGGTGCGTGGGCATGCCAATGGCTGACAGAAAGATGGTTGAGGCAGCGTGCGGAGGTCCTGCCCTTGAGGTCCTGCCCTTGTTACCGCTGCACGCTGCTAGAGACTGGAACAGCAGGACGCTGACATGGCCTCACCATTGTGCTCTGGCGCTTGTGTACCTCGCTCCTTGTAGGGAGGTGATCCAGGACTTTGGCCCTGTCCCGCACGGCATGCAGCTGGTGCAGAGTTGAGCTTGCAGTGGACGGGCCATGCCGATGACCTGCATCTTGCTTTTCCTGCTTCTGGTCTTGCTGACAGCCTGATCGCCCTCTAATCTCTCACAGTGATCCTCTTCCGGCTTATAACCAGCTGATTGCAATCAATGTCGTCCCGCCAGCCACATAAAGCCTTGCACGTTTGGCAGCATTGCACAAGGACAAAAGTGGGCTTGCGTGCCACTTGGCGCCAATTGCCAGCCTGTACGGGCCGCCAGGGATTTGCAATTCAAAGGCGCAGCATCTCCTTCTCGAACACACTGGCATTTTGCAACCTGTTTTGGCCAGTGTATCGCAGCGTGTGAGCATGATTGGGAGCCGGACGAGCTTCCTCGCCGCTTGCGCCGTCCTACTCTTGGCGGCGCAATGCCTAGCTCAAGTGCCTGCTCCGGCTCCGGGGTAAGCACCAAACCGCTGCCAAGGCGACGCAAATTCCCCATCGCCAGATCTGTCTTGCATCTGGTGTGCAGGCTTTTGATGTCAGGGCCGGCGCACGCATCTGCACATCGCTCATGACATGGGTCGGGACCATTGACACGCGCCTACGCGTTGCACCTCCCCAACGCAGCCCGGACTCTGCGCCCGCCGCCGCTCCCGGTCCCGACGGCGGCTCTCTCCCTGGGAGCTCGTGCTCCACTGTGACGCCCGGCACAAACAGGGCCTGCTGCCAGACCAAAATTGCGGAAAACATCACGGATACTTGGTGCGAGACAACCTATCCGGGATTGTTCAGGCCGCCAGCATCGGCACCCCCTTCCCCCAGGCCATCCCGCCGCCGCGTGCAGCTCCCGTGCCTGTTCCCTCGCCTTCCCCTCCTCCGGTGCTGGTGGGCGGCTCCTGCTCCACCGTCACTCCCGGCGACAACGAGGCGTGCTGTGCACGCAAGGTTGCAGAGAACGAGCTGGACACCTGGTGTGAGGAGAACTTCCCCAGGTGTGACAGTGACTATAGACAGAAGGCCAGAGCCTGCCACTCTGGCAAGTGCAGGGTTGACACATCAGATGCCTTGCCCATCCAACACCACTGCAGCTGTTCGCCCCGCCGTCCCCCATCCTGGGGGCCAGCTGCGCGACAGTGACCCCCGCCGACCAAGCAGCCTGCTGCGCACGGAAGCTGGCGGAGAACCAGGCGGACGAGTTTTGTGCTCAGGTGGGCGCTGTGCGCACAGAGCGGGCTGAGCTGTCCTCCTCGTGCTTGCAGTACCTTTGAAGGGCCGTCGCTCGGGGGGTACTAAACTTTGCTGGCCGGTTCTTTTCCCGCAATGCAGCTCCCACCCGAGCCGGAAAGCCCCGCCCTTGAGCCCACCCTGGCGCCCGAGCCCTCCCGGCTGTGGACGTGCTGCCGCCCACTGAAGCACCCGCTCCTGTGCCAGCCCCCGCTCCTCAGCCAGAGCTGGCACCCGAGGCGGCCCCTGCGCCAGCCCCCAGGAAGACACCGACGCTCAGGCCGTCCCAACACCCCCGCCCAGCGCCGCCGCCACCAAGCAACTCCCCACCGCGCTCCTGCTGGCGATGCTGGTGGGAGCGGTGGGTGCCATCCTGCTGCTGGCCTAGCCGAGGGCCCACACTGCTCGTCCATACTGCTCAAACTGCTTAGCAGATAGACTTGAAGGCATCGCTTATGGCTGTGAACAGTCCCACGGTAAAATGTCAACTGCACTGCGATGCCAGAGGAAAGCAACATGGTCAATGCAGGAGCCAAACAACGTACACGGTCAACACCGAAAATTGATTGATGTGGGATGGCGAAAAGTCCGGCAATGTGACAACGACCCGAAACAGCATAAGGCTTACAGCCACAGCGGCTGGCAGCGGCGACCCTTCTGCATGCTCAAAAGCACGTTCCGCTTGCGACCATCAGCCGTCGCGCCGTGGCGGCTGGTACAGCGCGAGAGGGCTGCGAGGCTTGCGGCGCTCGGCGCCTCGACCGGCGTTCGTCGCACGTGCCGTTGCTAGCCCGCCTGCCGCCTTCTCCAGAGCCAGCACCCTCTGCAAGTGTGGGTTCAAGCGCGGGGCAGTGGGCACACATGGTCCAGTTCAGACGTATGGTTGTCGGGGAGAAGGGCGGGCTAGCGGGGGCAGCAGTACACCCCGGGCGCGGTGCACACCTGCAGTACGGCGCGCTGCCTCTCCTGCAGCTGCTGCAGGCGGGGAGCCAGCTCCCGGCGGGTGCCCGGCTACTGGCAGCCTCACGCTCGGCCGGGCTCTGGGCTGCGCTCAGCTGCTTGCCAGCACCAGGCCTGTCGGCAGCCCGGCCTTGCTTGCTGCCTGCCCTTGAATCGGGCGTGGCAGCAGCAGCGACCACAGCCTTCAGGGCTGCCACGGCTCCGCGCGGCACCACCCCTGCTGTGGCCTCCGCGGCAGCCTGCCGATCCTTTGCATGCTTGCGCTGCGCTGCACGCCGCTGCGTGGGCGTCATGCCCGCATACAGAGAGGTGGGCTCCTGCTGCTGCTGCTCCGCGGGCTTTGGAGGCTTGCCCTCGCCGACGGCTGTGCTTGCCGGCTGCGGGCTGCTGCCTGCCTCCCTTGCCTGGTGCACCACCCTCCTGCTCTCGGTGTCCGCGCCGCCGCTCAGCTTCACTGTCAGCCCGCTGCTCTTGCTTGCCTCGTACTCTTGCCGTGCGCTGCCGCTCTCCAGCGGGTCTTTGAAGCTGTGGAGCAGGCGCCGCACCTCGAGGCCGGGCTGGGCGGCGGGGCTGGGGGGCTGCACCCCTGGCTGTCGGCGGCATCTGCCGCCCCGCGCCCGCCTGCACCTGCCGGCTGCCGCGGCCCACAGTGATGGTCAGAGCCGCCACCTCCGCCCCAGCCTCCGCCAGCGCTGCTTCCGTCTCGGATGCCGTCTCCCACTCAGTCTCGCCCCCGCTGCTCGCCTCATCTTCTTCTCCTGCTGCCGCTCCCAGCAGGGGCGTGCTGCCAGGCTGGGGCTGGGGCTGGGCCGGGCCCGGGGGGCGCTGCCCCGGCGGGTCGATGCCGGGCGGCGGGCCATCGACGTCCTCAGCCTGTGCCGCCGCCGCCGCTGCCTCGCGAAGCCGGGCTTTCTCGCGCTTCTGCTGCTCCCGGCGCCCGCCGCGCTTGTGTTTCCGCCTGGGGCTGCCCTGCCCAGCGCTGCTGCCCAGCTCCTGCTGCCCGCTGCTCCCGGCTTTGGCGGCGGGCGGCGTCTGCGCGCGCGGCGCAACAGCTGGCCGCTGCGCCGCCTCCCTGTCTGCAGCGGCTGCCGACAGCGCGACGGTCAGCGCGCTGCGGCCCTGACGCCGCTCAGCGCTGGTGACGGCTGCAGCAGGGGCGCTGCCTCGGTCTTTGGAGGCCTTGGCGCCGCCGCCAGACCCGTTGGCAGCACGGGCCGCAGCAGGGGCAGCCGTGGCACCCGCAGCTTCCTCCTGCGGAGACCGCGCTGCCCGGCGTCCCCTGCTGCCTGCCCCGCCTGCCTGCCGCGGTCACGCAGCCTGGGAGCCACCGGGTCCAGGCCGCGCAGCTCTGCCGCAGGCACGCTGCCCTGCCGGTAAGCACCGGCGGCGGGCGGTACGCCGCAAACCCTTCCCGCAGCTTGGGCGCCCTCTTGGCGGGACTGGCGCTCGGCTGCGGCGGCTCTGCGGCGGGTGGCGCCGCCACCGGAGGCGCCACGGGCACCAACACGGCCAGGCTGCCGTCCTGCATGCGCACCACAGCGGGCGGCGGCTGCCCGGCAGCCCCCGTCGCGAGTGGTGCGCCCGCCGTGCCCGCCGCCACTGCGGTCGGCGATGGCTCCCCTCCAGGGCCCCCTGGCGGCACGTCAGCTGCTGCCTGCTGCACGGCGCGCTGCAGGATACGCGACTGCAGAGGGGCCCCGCGCATCAACCCCGGCTCAGCTCATGGCGGCGCACCCCGAGCACCACCATTGCAGGCACACGACGCATGTAAGTGGCTTACACCGTCGCCCCGCCTCACCGGCTTGACCTTGGGGAGGGCTTGCGCCACGAGGCAGCGCGGTCGGCCTCCGACTCAGGTTGCTGCTGCTGCGGTGGCGGCTGCTGCTGCAGGAGCTCCTGTTCGCCAGGCTTGGGGGCGGAGCGCCACGGCTCCGGCCTGTACAGGGGAAAAAAGAAAGTGAGATAGGCGGGCTGACTGCAGCGCTGCGCCGAGGTGGGCCCCCATGCCCCGCCTTGCGCCCGCCCGCCCGCCCCCCTCCCGGCCCACTTACGTGCCCCAGTCTCGGCCGTCACGCTGCACCTTGGCCCGCCCCCACTTGCGCTGGTACTCGTCGCCTTGCGCGTGCGCCGCCCGCCAGGCCCGCTCATACGCGTCGCGGTCGCGCTGGTTGCGCACCTGGTGGGAGGGGGCGATGCGCTCAGGGAGGGGCAGCGCTCTCTGAACTGGCGAGGCGCCTTTGCGATGGAAACAGGTGGAGCAAGCTGAAGGGAAGGTGTTGGCGCGCATGAGCTGGAGGCTCGGGTGGGCAGCGAGGGCCAGGGGGCCCAATCTCACAATCTCGCGCACAAAGCCGTGGCGGAGGTCGAGGCGCTGGCGGCTGGCGCCGCGCTCCACCTCCAACCCCTCATGCCAGCCGTCCCGCGGTTCAAGCGCGGGTAGCCTGCCTCCTCAGCCAGCTCCTCACGAACCGTGCTGCGGCTGCCGCGACTGCTGCTCACGCCGGCGTCCTTTGCGTTGGTGCCGCCGCCACCGCGGCCGCCTGACGCCTGGAGGGGCGATGCCGCTCCACGCCGCTGCTGGTCTCTTGCTTCCTCAAGCTCATCCTCCTCGACGTCATCCGCCCAGAGATGGCGGCCCTCCTGCGCCCCCGCCATCGTCGTCTGTTTCGGTGCTTGTGGTGCGCCTGTCTTTGCGGCAAAACCAGCGTTCGGGTAGACAAATAACCGACCTACAGTCGTTCCGGCGCGCCCGGCAACCATCCACCCATGCCGCTGCCGCCTTCCTTTCCTTCACGCTGCCCCCCAAAGGGCTACGCGTGGGCAGATGCCCAAGGGTTGTTTGCTGCAAACCCACAGTCAACCCCAGCTTTGCCCTTTGCGCTGATTTGGCGCAAAACCTTCCATCATGTTGTCTGCGTCCCCGCTCAAGGGTGGCCGTGTTACATGAGGCTGCCGTGCTCACACCTCCACGCTGCCGGAGAAGGCCAGCTCCGCAGGTCCGGTCATGTACACGTGGTTGTCCGCTTCCCGCCACTCGATGTGCAGCGGCCCGCCGGGCAGATCCACCTGCGGTCGCGTGGCGTGCAGCGGCCAGCGTGCCTGGTAGCGCAGCGGGCCAGCTTGAAGGGCTGCAAGTCGATGGCAGAGCCGACCCACGGCGCCCCCCCCTCCCTCCCGCGGCGCGTGCCCACCTGGCACGGCGCACAGTGCGCCCCTCCAGCACGCCCGCCACCACGACCGCGCAGGCGCCAGTGCCGCAGGCCAGGGTGCGCCCAGCGCCGCGCTCCCACACAATCATGCGCACGTGGCTGGGGGACAGCACCTCGATGAACTCTGGGGGAGGGGGCCCGGGAGGGAGCGGGCGGGGGTGAGGATGGCATGCCCACAAGCCTTGCCGTCCCTGCAGCCGGCTCAAGGGCCCGCTGGCGGGCAAGCCGAGGTGCATGGCCCACCGGTGTTGGTGCGGGCGGGGAAGGCCGCGTTGTGCTCGAACAAGGGGCCGATGCGGGCGAGGTCGATGTCGTCAACCTGCGGCAGCCGGGCAGGGCGGGGTGGTGGCAGCAGGCATCTGTGCACACAGGAGCCGGCAATGGTGACGTCCGCCGGTTGGCAGACGCTGCAAGCCAGCGAACCGGCTGCGCCAACCCCGGGTGGGCCTGCACCTTGATGCTGCTGCCGTCTGCCAGGCCAAAGGTGATGGCGTGAGGGTTGCCCATGCTGACGCACGTCATGAGCCACTCCCGGCCGTCAACCTCCAGCCGCTGCCCAACCACCATCTCGCCCTGCACGCACAACACAGCCATCCATCAACGGCACTGATCGCTGCAGGCACAGGAGATGCCGTGCAGCGTGCAGCGGTGCCTCGCCTGCGTGGGCTCCAGCGTGGTGGGCACATCAGCCGCGCGCAGGATGGGCTCCCCATGTCCACGCACACCTGCATGGGGGTGTGTGTGTGGTGGGGGAGGGGGGGGCGGTTGCAGTAGCCTGGGGTGCAGCCTAGGGCAGCGAGACGGGGAGCGGGTGTCTGGGTGCGAACTGAGACACGGCAAGGCAGGAGGGCAGGGCGGCAAGGTGCTTCCACTGCTCCGCCCAGCCGCCCACCTGGCCGTCCTCCAGCAGGTTGGGCTGGATGAGGCCCGCCAGGGTATGCACCTTGAACAAGCGCGGCTGCGAGCCGTCCAGGTCTGCAGGGGGCGGGCACCAGGCGCTGTCAGCTGCGAGGCGCCGTCGGCTGCCCCAGCGCCTGCCGGACGCCCGTGCAGGGCGGCCGATGCACGTCCTCACCCGCCACGAAGCGCGCAAGGCAGCGGATGCCGTTGCCGCACATCTCGGGCTCCGACCCATCCGAGTTGAAGATGCGCATGCTGTAGTCGGTGCCGTTCTGGGGCGGCAGCGCAAAGATGACCTGCGGGCGGGGACGACAGAAAGGCGGTGGATTGGGGGCAGGTGCAGGTGCAAGAGCAGAGGTGCAGCAGGAGGGGAGACGGCGGGGACACCGGGGGCAGGAGCAGGAGCAGCAGGGGCAGGAGCTGCAGGGGGCAGGAGCGCACCCCATCGCCGCCAATGCCAAAATTGCGGTCGCACAGCTGGATGGCCTGCTCCTGGCTGATGACGGGCTCTGTTTGATGCCGGTTGTCCACCAGAATGAAGTCGTTGCCCAGGCCCTGGTACTTGGCAAACTTGATGGCCGCGGAGCAGCGCACGGCACGCCGCCGCGGGGCGCCTGCCGCCTGCTGCATGGGGACGCCGCTGCTGCTGGAGCTGCTGCAGCGGGGCTACTGCTCTCGCTGCGGCGGCTAGCATGGCTCGCTCTGTTGGGATGCCGCTCGCTCTGTTGGGATGCTGTCAAGCGCTGGGCGACGATGCAAACAGCTCGGCGGCCACTGGCCACAAGGGCTGCAATATGCAAATGTGCGGTCAAAGACCCAAGCAGGGCAGGCTGGTAAGGCGAGAGCTGACATCAACCTGGGAAGTCCAGGTGGAGGGCGCCAAAGTCGCGCGGCCCGCGGCTAGCGTGGAAGAGAAATGCAGCCATCAACAGATGTTTCGCCGGTCATAGTGAGCGTGTGCTGGCATAAGCTAAAATGTGCAGGCATGCCTGGGGCGGCGAGCACCAGAACCGCTGGCGCCGCCTCGCCAGGTGATGCCAGCCCACGGGTCTCCGTTCTGCTGCACTTCGTCTTAATTGACAGCGGTGCAGGCAGATTTATGGGTGGAGCACTCGCTGCAGACGTGCCATCCCTGCGACGTATGCGCAACCGTCCAGCGCGGCCGGGTGACCTGCGTGGCCGCGACAACTCAAGTGCGCCCTGGACTGCGGGCAGTATGGCAGTCACACTCAGGACAATACGTTGACGGCCATTACCACACGCAGCAGCGCTAACATTCCATGAGCGGTGCAAGGCGGCAGCACAGGGCGGCAGAGTGCTGCCCCTCCGCTGAGCGCCGAGCAGCAGTCGGGGCTGGAGCGGCTGGTGCTGTCGGAGCAAGTTAACGAGGAGGCACAACCTTCCAGCGCGCCACGGCAGCCCCATGTGGCCGCGCAGCGCCGTGCGCGGGGTCTCCTACGCCCCAACCGGCGGAGAATGCTCGCCATGGCAGGCACACTCGGGAAAAGACTTTGACAGGCACTACGCCACGCAGCAGGCGGCGGCGCTGGCGGCGCTGGCATTCCACGCGCGGCAAAGGGCGGCAGCAGAGGGCCGCACAGTGCGGCCCCATCAGCTGAGCGTCGAGCAGCAGGTGGGCCTGCTGCTGCACTCGCTGCGCCCGCAGGTGGAGGCCAGCCTGGAGGTGGTGCAGCGGGCGGGCGCTCGGCATCCGCTTCCCGTACTGCCACCTGGACCACGGGCCGCCCATGGCGCTGGAGGACGGCAGCGCCCCGCCCACAAGACCACCAGCGTGGCCCAGGTCACGCCCTGCGACGCGTGAGTCGTCGGCTGCAGCTGGCTGTGTTTTGTGCGTGGGATGCTGTTTGTTGGTGTGCTTGCTGTTTGAGCCATCAATATGCTCATGCACCCATCATCCTTTGCTGAGCCTGGCCTGCAGCAAAATCAACCAGATCAAGGCAAGCTACGGCGGGCGCGCCGACCAGACAGGCGGGTTTGTGGACGGCGTCCCGCAGGCCATCATCCTGGTGGCAGAGCCCGACGTGGTGGTGCGGCCGTGGGACCCGCGCTACGAGGTGAGACGCCGCGCACGCTTGGGTGGCTGCCAGCCGGCTGATGCGCCTGCTCAAGCGGCTGATGCGCCTGCGTGGCCGGCAGGAGATCGCGGAGCTCATGCGGCAGGACATGCGGGAGGCCGAGCAGCGGCGGGAGCAGATCCTGCGCCGGGCGGGCCCCTGCCAGTGCGGGGTGTGCCGCTTCCAACGCGGCGAGGCGCTGAACGAGCGGCAGCGGAGCGAGCTGCTGCACTTTGTGCTGGACTACTTCTACCGTTACTTCGTGTACGTGGCGCGGGAGGCAGGTGAGGGTGGGAGGGTGGGTGGGGCAGCATGGAGACCTTCAGCAGCTGCCTGGCAGCGGCTGCGACGTTGGCTCTCAGCAGCGGCATGACCCTGCCTGCCCCCTAGCGGCTGCGATGTCAGCCCTGAGCAGCGTTGCAACCCTGCCTGCCCCCCCTTCTGCCACGCAGCCGACGACGACTCGTCGTGGTCCATCGCCGCGGCGCGCTACCACGGCGCGCTGGGCGACCGCAGCCAGTACATCCCCGCCAGCCTGCCCAGCCTGCGCGGCCCGTTGCGGCTGCCGCCCCTGCTGCGCAGCGACGGCGACGAGCCGGCGGGGGCCAGCGCGACGCCGCGCGGCCGCCCCAGCGCCGACACGGTGCGCAGGCTGGCGGCGCGGGCCGCGGAGATGGCGGTGGCGGGCCTGGCGGAGGAGGAGCAGCGCGACGTGGCGGCAGCGCAGGTGCAGTCGGTGCTGGAGCGGCTGGTGCTGTCGGAGCAGGTGTACGTGGAGGAGGCGGAGGAGGGGGCTGAGGAGGCGGCGGCAGCGGCGGCGGAGGCGGCAGCGGAGGCGGAGGCGGAGGCGGCGGCGGAGGCGGCGGAGGCGGCGGAGCGCAGGCCGCCGACGTTTGCCTCGTCGCCGCAGGCAGCGTGGACGCGGGAGATGTGGCACGCCCTGCACGTGATCCTGACGAGACCCTATCTGAGCCCCGCTGAGCTCGCGGCGGCGCTGCGGGGGCCCGGGGGCGCGGCCGTGGCCCTGGCCCCAGGATGGCTCGCAGTAGCTTGTTCATGAGTGTTCCTGCATGTTCCTGCATGAATGTGATGTGCGTGCGAAATGTTCCTGCATGAAACACTATGCGTGATATCACACCACAGACAGCAGCCAAGATAATGCCCAGCTGCAGCGGGGGCCGCCGCTGCGGTTGTGGCCCTGGCCCCAAGGATGGCCCAGTGTGACCCGTCGGCATACACTGTAAGAGGGAGACTGGAGCGCCACTCGTATAACTAACTCAGTACAATAGATCCAGGTGCTCTGCAGCATGCAATGGCAGGGCCAGGTAGGCGCAGCGTCATGACGCGTCAGCGGGCTGCTGCAGGCAAGTAGAAGGCGGCGGTGGCACAGCGATCGTCTGCTTGCGCTATTCTGCATAGCTGTGGGGGCCCAGCACTGGCCCCCGCCTCCGACTCTTCCCTGCCCGTGCCCTCCCGGTCGCACTGCTGCCCCCGTCTTTGCGGCTGCCGCCTGCAAGGGTGCTGACGTGCGCATAGCTGTTGCTTGCGTCTTCAACCGGCGGGGGCAAAAACCACCGCGCAGCCGGCAACAGGGCACTTCCCTGGGTTCGGCCCTTGCGCCGTTGGCCGGCCTGAGAACGATTGTGAGAAGCGGGGAATCGATTTAGAGCAATCATCTCCCTGCAGATCCTAGCAGAGGACCGTCGCACAGCGATGGCTCAGTAGAACCATCGGTCAGTAGAACCATCGGAGGCGCTTACGGCCATCCGCCACACCACCGTGGTGGGCCCGAGTTGCTTTGTTTGTGGCGTGAGACTTGGTTGTCTGAGCTGCCCTAGTTTTTCAACAGGTGCACATGCCTTCCTTCAAGTCAAGTTCAACTTCAACTCAACGCCGTCGCCATGGCTGAGCTGCTGCTGTGCATTCCAGAGTGATGGGCAGCTGTGCAGATGCAGGCTGTTGCTGGGGGCCTTCCTGGGATGCTGCTGTGTACTCCAGAGTGCTGCAGCTGTGCTGCTGTAGACTGGCGCTGTGAGCTGACGTTGCTGGGTATGTCGAGGTGCAGATGTGTGGTTGTGCATGCCAGGGTGTTGCTGACCTACAGCAGGGCTCTTGTTTGTGGTGGTGTGCATCCCAGAGAATTCAGCTGCAGCTGCTGCTGTGGATTTCAGGAGGTGGCCAATCTGAGCATTATTGAGGCTGAGCTGCTGTGCAGGCAAGGGTGTTGCAAACCTGCAGTTGTGCTGCTGCAGGCTTGGCTGCGGGCGCCTGATGTGTATTGTTTGCTGAGCTGCAGCTGTGCTATTGAGCCTTCCAGATTGATGCTGGTGTGTAGCAGTGTTTGCTGCAGGCTGCTGCCGCTGGGCATTCCAGAGTGATGCTGATATGCAACAGTGCTTACATTCTGCTGCTCTGCACTGAAGAAGTGGTGAATTGCAGAAATTGCCGACTGCTAAGGATGTGGTGTGTTCAGCTAATGATGCAGGCACAGGTGGTCTCTGAGGAGGTCATGGAGGGAGGCAGGCCTCTGAGCTGGGGAGCGATGCATCATGCCTCCTCGTCGCTGCCAGCCTCGTTGTGACCCTTCCCACCACGTAAGCGGGCAGGTTCAATGACAAGAAATGGAAGAATGGAACGACAGCACGAGGTTGAGAATCACGGAGGTCACGAGTGGACCAAGGCTGTGCCTGAGGTGCCTGCAGCTGTGGGGAGGTCAGTGAGGCTGATGAGCTGGAGGAAGATGAGGATGAGGACATGATGCTGGAGGGCAGATGCAGGTGGGCTGTGCTGGCTGCTACACCTGTAACACCAGCTGAAGGCCACTACTTGAGCTCAGGCTTCCGTCGCGCTCCGTCTGCATTCCAACCGGCCGTCTTTGTTGCAGAACATGAGGGACATTGCCTTCTGGCTGGATGTCGAGGCAGCAGAGGATCACGCACCAGCGGAGACGCCCATGCCGGCGGTGACCTTGCCGCCTCGCTTCAACAACTGTCTGAGCAGGGCCTGGCATCGTTGCATCCGTCCTTGCCAGGTATCTCATGAAGCGGTGTGGTACAGTGTGTGCATGGTGCGCTTGGTGCACTGTCGTTATGCGCAGCTGCGTGTGTTAGGCAGCTGTCACGCATTCAGGCTGCGCCAGTTGTTTGTTGTCCCTCGCATCGCAATCATCTGAGCAGCAGCCATTCTGGTCCCCTTCTGCCACAGCATATACGGCGCGGAGTCAGGTGTGGCTGCCGGCCAGGCAGCCCGCACCTTGATGCTCTTCTGGCCAGCCCGACAGGGAGCGGCTGTGCAAGCCCGCCAGCCCTGGACTCATCTCCGGGCCAGCAGCCGCCGTCCACACACGCTTCCACACACGTGCAGCATTTCCTGTACATCAGCCACCTCTAGATCCTCAGCCTCAGCAGCTGTTGCAGGTCAATGCACATCAACCACACTGTAATGCTAATACTCTGTACAGCAAGCAGGTCACCAGGGTACAAGCGCCAGCCTGCAGCAGCCCTGCTGCCCACTTCAGCACCACTCTGGAACGCACAGGAGCGCCACAGCAGCACTCTGGAATGCATCAATGTAACAAACATCAACAGACGTGTGTGCTGGGAGCTCAGGATGCCGTGCAGGAGGGGGTTCATGCGAGTCCAGCGGCGGCGCTTTCCAGCGCTGAGCTGGAGGTGGAGGGCGGCCCAGTCCTGGTGATCTTGAGCCTTCCAAGCCACTTTGGCAGCAGCAGGGAGCCTGCACTCTCATCCTCAGCCCCAGCGCCACCCATCCTCCGTCTGGCCGTGTGGAGGCAGAGCTGCTGGCCGTGGAGGTGAGCCTTGGAGGCAGGCAGGCCCTTGCTTTGGTGCACGAGGTTTGCATGTGGTGGATCGCCAACCTTGGGTGGCCCCCTGGCAGGCCAGCGGGCAAGGTTGGTTCACCACCCTGCCTGGTCTTGCTGCCTTGGCCTACAGGGATGGAGGTGGAGGTGGAGGTGGCGAATGAGTTCCTCCTCACGTCCAAGTACCACTGTGTGTGGTGGGCGAGGCAGGAGAAGAAGTGGAGGGCTAGGGTCCCTACAGCGCTTCGCGCGAGGGACCCAGCCACTTTCAGCTTCATGTACAGAGACTGCAGCAATGAGCTGGAGGCGGCGCAGCAGGTGGATGCGTGGGTGGCGGACGCGCTGGAGCGCGGCTTGATCAACACAACAGAAGCCTTTAAAATGCGCAACCTTCCAGCGCACCCTGGCGCCCCCGTGCGGCCGCGCAGCGCTGTGCCCGGGGTCTCCTACGCCCCGATCGGCAGAGAGTACTCGCCATGGCGGTTTCACTGGCATGATAAGTTTGACGGCCACTACCCCACGCAGCAGGAGGCGGAGCTGGTGGCGCTGGCATTCCACGCGCAGCGCAAGGCGGCAGCAGAGGGCGGCGAGGTGCGGCCCCACCAGCTGAGCGTCGAGCAGCAGGTGGGCCTGCTGCTGCACGCGCTGCGCCCGCAGGTGGAGGCCAGCCTGGAGAGGGTGCAGCGGGCGCCGCCCGGCAGCGGATGCGGGAGGTGCGGCCGCGGCAGGCGGCCGAGGATGAGCTGGTGCCGAGCGAGGTGGAGGTCAGGTATAACAGCTCTCTGATCGCCAGCCTCATGCGGCGCTTCGGCTGCTACCAGTGCCGCCACGAGCTGAACAGCGTGGTGCGGGCCGGCGTGCTGCGCCAGCCCAGCCCGCCGCTGCTGCACCTGCTGCTGGGCCTCGACTGGGACGAGGCGGTGGTCTACGTGCTGCGCATCGGGGGGCGCTCGGCATCCGCTTCCCGTACTGCCACCTGGATCACGGGCCGCCCATGGCGCTGGAGGACGGCAGCGCCCCGCCGACAAGACCACCAGCGTGGCCCAGGTCACGCCCTGCAACGCGTGAGTCGTCAGCTTCAGATGGGCTTTGTTGGTGTGTGGGGTGTTGTTTGTTGGTGTGTTGTTTGAGCAAATATGCACCCATCATCCTTTGTTGTGCCTGTCCTGCAGCAAAATCAACCAGATCAAGGCAAGCTACGGCGGGCGCGCCGACCAGACGGGCGGGTTTGTGGACGGCGTGCCGCAGGCCATCATCCTGGTGGCCCAGCCCGACGTGGTGGTGCGGCCGGGGACCCGCGCTACGAGGTGAGACGCCGCGCACGCTTGGGTGGCTGGCAGCCGGCTTCTGCTCGGCTGCTCAAGCGGCTGATGCGCCTGCGTGGCCGGCAGGAGATCGCGGAGCTCATGCGGCAGGACATGCGGGCGGCCGAGCAGCGACGAGAGCAGATCCTGCGCCGAGCGGGCCCCTGCCAGTGTGGGGTGTGCCGCTTCCAGCGCGGTGAGGCGCTGAGCGAGCCGCAGCGGCGTGAGCTGCTGCGCTTCGTGCTGGACTACTTCTACCGCTACTTCGTGTACGTGGCGCGGGAGGCAGGTGAGGGTGGGAGGGTGGGTGGGGCAGCATGGAGACCTTCAGCAGCTGCCTGGCAACGGCTGCCGGCGTTGGCTCTCGGCAGCGTTGCGACCCTTCCTGTTGGCCTGCCCCCTTCCGGCACGCAGCCGACGACGACTCGTCGTGGTCCATCGCCGCGGCGCGCTACCACGGCGCGCTGGGCGACCGCAGCCAGTACATCCCCGCCGGCCTGCCCAGCCTGCGCGGCCCGTTGCGGCTGCCGCCCCTGCTGCGCAGCGACGGCGACGAGCCGGCGGGGGGCCAGCGCGACGCCGCGCGGCCGCCCCAGTGCCGACACGGTGCGCAGGCTGGCGGCGCGGGCCGCGGAGATGGCGGTGGCGGGCCTGGCGGAGGAGGAGCAGCGCGACGCGGCGGTGGCGCAGGTGCAGTCGGTGCTGGAGCGGCTGGTGCTGTCGGAGCAGGTGTACGAGGAGGAGGCGGAGGAGGGGGCTGCGGAGGCGGCAGAGGCGGCGGCGGCGGCGGCAGAGGCGGAGGCGGAGGCGGCGGCGGAGGCGGTGGAGGCGGCGGAGGCGGCGGCGCGCAGGCCGCCGACATTTGCCTCGCCGCCGCAGCCAGCGTGGACGCGGGAGATGTGGTACGCCCTGCACGTGATCCTGACGAGACCCTATCTGAGCCCCGCTGAGCTCGCGGCGGCGCGCTGCGGCGGGCCCGGGGCCGCGGCCGTGGCCCTGGCCCCGGGATGGCTCGCAGTAGCTTGTTCATGAGTGTTCCTGCATGTTCCTGCATGAATGTGACGTGTGTGTGAAATGTTCCTCCATGAAACACTATGCGTGATATCACACCACAGACAGCAGCCTCCTCCCTCTCCTACGGCGCAACGATCTGGGCCCCGGCTTGGCCCTGGCGGCCGCCAGGAGGCGGGTCCGTGGCGCGAGCGGGCTGTCAGCGGGGGAGGTGCAGCACCACCGCACCCTGCGGCGGCTGCTAGGCCTGCCCAGGCGCGCCCCAGTTGCCACCGTGCTGGCAGAGGCCGGCGAGCCGCCCCTCTACATCTCCTGGCTGGTGCGTTGCGCCCGCTTTTGGAGCAGTGTGGTGGCAGCGCCAGAGGGCAGCCTCATGCACCAGGTGGTGACAGCCAGCCTGGAGATGGCAGCGGACTGCAGCGACAGCCCGCCAGCCCACCTCCCTTGGGCAGCCCAGCTCCAGCATGCACGCAGGCCACAGCACGCAAAGCCTGCGACGCGGCACCGTGATTCATGATCATCAGGTGCTGGGCCTGTCTCCTGCCGCTGCTGGTGCTAGGTTGCAGCACACAGATCCTGGCGGGGAGCAGACGTTGCAGTACCTATATACTTTTCGTGAGACTGGCGTCCCACCTCGCCAGCGCTTGCACGATTCAGGTGCTGGGCCTGTCTCCTGCCGCTGCTGGTGCTAGGTTGCAGCACACAGATCCTGGCGGGGAGCAGACGTTGCAGTACCTATATACTTTTCGTGAGACTGGCGTCCCACCTCGCCAGCGCTTGCACGATTTGTCAAGATTTTTTTTTTCAAGAATTCATTCTCAAGTGAACTTGTTGTAGAAAGCCAGCAACGGGATGCGTATGTGCAAAAGAGCAGGAGGTGGGGTATAGAGGAGAGGAAACCAGGTCAACGGGTAGAGCGGCGGAGAAGGGCGTGAGTGGATTGCCAAAATGGAGACTGAGCGGCTCACCAAGATGAGCGAGAAGCCAATCAGGTGGAAGCGAGCAGCACGGTTCGCTTCCTCTGCAATGTGCCTAAGTCATGAAGTATGAACCCTGACAAAAGCTTTTGAACGATTTAAAATCGGGGACACCCGAGAATCGAACTCGGGACCTCTCGCACCCGAAGCGAGAATCATACCACTAGACCAGTGTCCCGTGGTGCTGGAGACAATCGCCGGCCCAGCGTGATCGTGGCAAATTTTTTAAATACTATGTTATTGAAAGTACTTTTTCGTCTTCTCCCTCCCGCGTCTGCTCCTCTCCTGCCTGACCTGCTGCATGACGCTTCAGTGTCCCCTGCCTGCCCTGTGTCGTTTCCGCCCGCCCGTCTGGCCGCCTTCCGGCTACTGTGCCGGGCGGGCTGCGTCGCGTGGCTGTCAGCGGCCTGCTGCTGCCTTGCTGCGGGACCCTGCCTTCCCCCTTTCCATCCCCATTCTGACCCGTGCTGGCGGCCCTGCGGTGGCGTGCGATGGTGCCCACATGCGTAACCGGCGCCCTGCCTCCCCGCCTTCCTGTGTCATTTGCCTCGCTGGCGGTGCTTTGGGTGTGCTCCCAGGCGCCCTCCGCTCCCCTACCGCCCTCTGCGCCCGATCCCCGGCATGCGCCGGTGCTTACGCCCTGCCCGCCCGCCCGCCTGCGATGCTTAGATGTTGTACCGGAGCTAGTGGGATGCTCTGCTGTGTGTCCCCAGCGCGTTACCGCGCCTGGTCTCTGTAACAGTCAAGTCAAGTCAAGTCGCGTTTTTTTTTTTCAGCGCCGGCTATGGCGTGCCGAAGCTGCTCTACCACCTGAGTTCCAGGGCCACCCCCGCCGCCATCGCTGACCGCCTTGCACGCATCACGGCCCGCCTTGTGGATCGCAGCCAGGGCCCCTCCGCCACGCAGCGGCGCTTTGCCGGCCTCGCACCGCGACGTCCTGCCTGGGCGGCCTGCTGACGGCGGCTTTGGGGCGCTGCCCTGGCTCCTCCATATCTCGGCCCGCCATGCCAGCTGGGCGGCCCGCCTCCTCACCTCCCCTCCGCCTCCCCTCACACACCTCGCAGGGGCGGCGGCCCCTCCCCCGACCCGCCACCTCCCTTGCCTCCCCTTCCGCCGCTCCCGGCCGCCGCCCCGCCCCCGCCTCCCGACGCACCGGCCCCTCCGGAGGAGCGGCTCCTGCCCTGGGTGGCGCTGGCGTACGAGCTGCTTGACGGCCTGCCGCCAGCAGGCCTGCTGTTCTGGCCCATCCACCAGCCCCTGCCGGCGTCGCTCGCCCACCTGCCGCTGCCCTTCCTCCGCCTGCGGGCCGCCCTCGCCTCCTTGCCACCCCCAGCCGACCTGGCACCCCAGCAGCTCCGACCCGGCCCCTGGTGCCTCTCCCTGCCCCTGTGGGGCAACCCCTTCCTGGTCTCAGCAGCCCACCCCGCCGGCCTGGACCACGCCTTCACCGACTTCCTAGCAGCAGGGGTGGGCACCCTCGGGCGCGCGCTCGCTGTTGAGCGGGCTGTGGCGGCAGCGCCCACGCAGGCGGCTTACGTCAGCCTGGTGCGCCACCCGCTCTTAGCCTCCTCCCGGCGTTTGCACACCGCCACGTGGCGGCGGAGCGCCCCGCAGCTCTGCTGGCGGCGGTCCCCGCTGCTTGGGTAGCGGCAGCGCGCGCGGCCGTTGCTGCTGCGGCCCCACCGCGGCCGCCCCCCCCGCCCACGTCCTCCACACCCTCCTTCTCCCTCGCCTGGCCTGGCGGCTGCCCGCCGGCCGGACCGTCAGCTTCGCGCGGCTCACCGTGCGCACAGCCACCGCGCTGCTGGCGGCGCCAGCTGCTCAGCAGCGTGCCAGCCTTCGCCTTGCCCCCTTTGCGTCGCTCGCCACCGCCGGCAGCCCCCTTCCCCTTCCCACCTCCCCGAGCTCCAGGCTGCCATGCGCCGGCTGTGGCGCCTGCCCTGGGAGAACGGACGGAAGGAGGTGTTCTGGCGGCTGGCCTACGATGCCTCCCCACCGCAGCCCGCCTGCACCGCGACCAGCCGTGCGAGTGCGGCGCAGGCCCCCGCCCAGACCGCCGCCACCACTTCTGGGCGTGCCCGGTGGCGCAGGCCGTTGTCGCCGCTGTCCAGGCGGCGCTGGCGGCCGCGGCGCCCACCCCCCCAGAGCAGCCTGTCCCCCTTGTGCCGGCCAACGTCTGGCTGGCCCGCGCCCCGCCCGGCCTCGACGCCGGGGTTTGAGGGTGGTCTGCCTGGCGGCTGTCGAAGCCATGGACCGTGGCCGGCGTTCTCGCCCAACTGCAGCAACAGCAGCCCCGCCTCGTCCAGCGCTCGCTTGATGGCTTCCTGCAGCAGCCCCAGCCTCCCGAGCCCTGTGGCGCGGCGGCTTCGGCCGCCGCCAGCCAGGAGCCCCTCCCCCGCCTCCACAAGAGCCGGCGGCGCCCTCAGTGCTGCTGCCCCATACCCCCCACAGCCCCCCCTCCCCGCCGCCTGCCGCTGGGCGGTTGGTGCGTTTTGGTCCCTGCTTGCTAAATTTTCCATGCTCTGGACCTGGCGCCTGCCGCTTGGCCTGGCCGCATCCCACCACGCACCCCTTCTTGTCCATAGAAAATGGCCGCCTGCAGCTGCGCCCTACCTTGATGCCTGGCGCCTGACCCCGGCCTGTGTGCCCCGCCGCCTTGCTGCGCTGCTTGCGGTTGCCGCTTGTTACCCGATGCGTGCTCGTACGGAATGCCCTTGCCTCGTCGTTGGTGGTGCTGTTGAGTGGTCCAGCCCTGGGACCTGGCCCAATCTGCCGCTCACACCCGCTGGCGGCGGGGCCTGTGCGCCTTGTCGTAGTCGGCGACGCAGAGGAAGAGGGAGAGGTGGTTGGCGACGTCGCAGCCGTGGGGGTAGACGAGCAGGTACCTGTGGGGGCAAAGGGCGTAGAGGAGGACACAGCTGGGTGCAGGGAGCGCGGTTGGCTCGATAGAGATGGTGCGGTCAACACCCCTCTGAGCCATTTGACCAAGCCTGTGACAGAGCGCAGCGCTGCAAACGTCCCGCTGGCCTGTGCTTGCTGGCCATGCTGCTGGATGGCGTGCAAGGCGCAACGCAAGGCGGCAGCGCACCACCTGAAGCTGCCCACTTCAAACACATTGCTGCGCAACTCGCGCTTGCCGCTCTCGCCAAAATTTGTCCAGCTGCCAGGTGAACTTCCCGTACAGTTCGCATGTCGGGGCCCTGCATGCACGGGACGGATCTCGCCCTGCGTGGAAAGCTGGCGGGGCGGCCCCACCCCCATCTCCCTCTAGTTCCTTAACAGTTGGTTCCCTCTGCTACTCTCCTGCCTGACCCGCTGCATGACGCTTCAGTGTCCCCTGCATGCCCTGTGTCGTTTCCGCTGCCCGTCTGGCCGCTTCTCGTGCCGGGGCGGGCTGCGGCCTGCTGTCACCCGATGCGGGGCCCTGCCTTGCCCCCTTAGATCCCCGATCTGACCCGTGTTGGCGTCCCTGCAGTGGTGTGCGATGCTGCCCACATGCGCAACCGGCGCCCTGCCCCCCGCCTTCTTGTGTCTGCTGCTTGGCTGGCGGCGCTTTGGGTGTGCTCATAGGCGCCCTCCGCTCCCCTACCGCCCCCTGCGCCCGATCCCTCGGCTTGCGCCGGTGCTTACATCCCTGCCCGCCCGCCCGCCTGCGATGCTTAGATGTTGTACTGGAGCTAGTGGGATGCACTGCTGTGTGTCGTTTCCGCCCGCCCGTCTGGCCGCCTCCCGGCTGCTGTGCCGGGCGGGCTGCGCCGCATGGTTGTCAGCGGCCTGCTGCCACCCGTTTGCGGGACCCTGCCTTACCCGCTTAGATCCTCGTTCTGACCCGTGTTGGCGGCCCTGCAGTGGTGTTCGATGGTGCCCACATGCGGAACCGGCGCCCTGGCCCCCGCCTCCTCCCCATTTCACCTGCCCTCCGCTGCGCCCGAATGAAGCTGGCATAAGCTGACGCCTGCTGGCCTTCTTTCGTCTGGTGGCCCGTCTTCAAGCCCTGCTGGTTGGACCAGAGGCCCTTGTTGTGGGCTGCACCGCGCCAGTCGCCGCCTCGCGTGTTGTTGGGGCGGCCAGTGATGACCTCCAGGCCTTGCATGCAGCTTTGGATGCTGGACAGGAGGATGCGCTGCTGTTGCCGTCCGCCAGCGATTTGCCGCTGTCTTTGCGGCGAGCGAGGCGGAGGCGCGCTTGCGCCGCCGCCAGCGCTGCCTGCACTCGGGGGAGCCGCCGCTCATGCGCCGCCTGCGCGCCCGCCAAAGGACCGCCACACATACGCGCCGCGCGATGATGGCGGCCAGCTCCTCGCGTCCAGCCAAACTTGTGCCTCGGCGTGCAGCCGCGGCGGCGGCTGCCTTCTCCGCCCGGCCCACGGGTTGGCCGCCTTCTTCGATGCTGCCCGCGGCGGGGCCAGTACGCTCTGCTGCCATGTGGGGGTGCCGTGCTTGGCCGACAGGCCAGCGGCGGGCATGGTTGAGAGGGTGGTGTCGGCGCGCCTCGTCTCCTCCCCCTCTTGTGGCATGTTACATCCTGCCCTCTTGGGCCCCCTCGCCGCCTCTGGCCCTGCTTCTGCCGCGGTGCCTTGGGGGTGCGCTTTGGCCCTCACCCGGATAGGCGGCACCTTGCTGTCTCAGCCTCCCCTCCTGCGATCGTGTCGTTCTGTTGTGGTTGAAGGGTTGCGGCGATGGGCCCACATCAGTGCACACCGCCCTTGCCACCTTCGCATGCATGGTCCCGCTGCATCTTGTACGGCTTGGGGCTGGCCCCGTCAGGTGTACTTGCCGCCAGACCATGTAACACCCCCAAGCAGCAGCAGTGTTCCCGTGGCTTGCTCGTCTTCCCTGGCGCCGCTGTGCACCGCTTGCAGGGTGACAGCGCGCCCCTTCCGTTCCTGACTGCGTTCCCCACACGTGTCCGCCCGATGCCCCACCCGGTTCTTGCTCGTTTGCGAACCCCTGTCTGCCCTGCTGCGCTCCCGCCCGCTTGCTGGCCGCTTTCAAGCTCCTGTGCCAGGGCGAGCGTGCTGGCAGCGGCCCCTTTGCGCATGGCTGCAGGTGCCCGCTGCCTCCGCCTCTCGCACAATCTTGGGCAACGAGGCGCTGGCGCTGCTGCTGCCAGAGGCCGCACTGCGCATGCGCGCTGCCAAACACCCTTGACGCGCTCCCCTCCTTGTCGACTTATACATCTGGCCTCAAGCTCGAGGGTATGTTTGGTGCCACCAGCAGGGTCTGCTCATGGCGGCTTGCTGTGCTCCTGCGCACCTTATTAAACTTGGATGTGTTTGTTGCTTGCTTTTCAAGGGATGGGCAACCGACACGATCGGCACAATTGGAGGACATGCTGGCTGCCGAGAAGCTGGACATTAGGCTCACTCTGGCATGCCCTCTTGCGGTTTCTAATCTTCTGTTTCTGCATTCTGCGGCACAGGCAGAGCCGGCTATAAGGCTCAGCTTCAGGCGTCGAGCCTCTGTTCCGCACAGGTGTTGAGGTGAGTCAGGCTTGACCGATGCAAAAAGCTTCTCAGAGCAGCCAGCTTCTTTACTTGCTGCATTGAGTTAAAATTAGGGGGCCGAACTGTCGGCCACTTCTGCCCACATTGCGCGGCGGGCAACGGCAGCGTGCATGCGGTGACGATGACGTCGATGTCCCCCCCCCTCCCAGTGCAGCACCGAGCACTTAAGAGTTCTTTATGGCCTCGGCAACCGCTGCACCTGCCTCGCGGGGCGGCAGCCTTGCTGGTGCAGCCAGCCAGGACCTGGCCTTGCTGTCACTGGCCAGCACGGCGTCGGCCGAGCTGAGCTTCCGCCGCGCGGAGAGCCTGCTGCCATGTGGGCTTACACAGGACGAGCTGAATGAGCTGCTGGGCAGGTGCACACAAGGAGCATATGGAGGCCAGCATGAGAAACACACGGCTATCACCACTGACAGCAAGACCATGGGACATTCCCCTCCTCAGCAGCACTATGGACCCGGCACGCCTGCTCCCAGCGCAAAATAGGTGCAAGCCTGCAAGTGAACGCGAGCGGGGCAGCAGGTGGCAGTTTAGCTTAGTCGACCCACTTTTAGATTGTAGCCTGAATTGCTAGTGTTAACTTCCAAACGAGGAGAGCAATGGATTGGGTCATCCGTCAAGAGCCAGACAACTGCTGTTATGAGTGGATAACACTGGCCAGAAAATCACCTGTGCAACCAATTGATGTTGACCATGCCTATCTTACAGGGGTTGGCAGGCGCCATTGTATGTATGGATACATGCGTGTCGCACAATAGCCATCGCTAGAATCTGCAGGGCCTGAACAGCCCACATCCACTAGCACCAACTGCCAGAGCGAGATCTAGCAAAGAACCATGCGCCTTTCAAGAACGCAGCTAGCCAGCAAAGCCTCGTCCGGGAGGTATGAAAGAATTGTGATGGCAAGAGGCATGAGGGATGGTCTGTCTACGACATGGGCCAGCTGCCCATCATCTCTCGCAAGAAAGACGGAAAGAAAGAAACAGGGACAGCAATCAATCAGATTCGGAGAAAGAAAAGAGAGAGAGAGTACAACGAAACAACATTGCCATCTCACAAGATCATGCTCTGCCAATCCAGTGGTAAGCAGGCCGAGATTGTCGCAGCCGCAATCAAGAGCAGGCAGGTCAAACTGGTGGAGGGAAAAGGTTGGAAAACTTGGCGTACGGATATAAGCTGATCTACTAGTCGAGCGTACATGTCAGGCGACAACCTGAGGCCTGCGGGCCCTAATCACTCAACAGACTGGTACAAAGGGAACAGAGGAGTCTGAGGCAGGAACGAAGGGACGCATGGACTAGATGTACATGGAATAGCCCGGCTCAGCGCGGACATTCTCTTGCCCTGTTGGCTTGCGGTGTTGGGTTCAGTGGCTCATGCCAGGCGACGGCGGTTGGGGTTGGATGCAAAGGGGGCTGCACTGCCTCCGTGGGCACGCCATAGCCCATGTTCACAAACTGCGCAGGGGCGGAAGGACAACAGCAAGGGCGTGACCTTCAACGCAACACATATCATACAGGTCCTGGGGTACAGGTATGCCACAGCATCGATCTTGATAGCAGCTGTCCCGCCGAAGCAGCTCACCTCCTGGCGCAACCTGCGGAACTCGGTCTGCGGCGCGTCGGCTCGCACAGAGTACTCTCGCAGCAGCTCGTCGTACTTGAGCTGCTCCACCATGTCCTTGTCCTCGTTCTGGATCTTGAGCATGGCACTGCGGGGCGCGGCACGTGCGGAGGTAAGGGTGTGGGTGAAGCAGGATGAAAGGAATGTTATGAGGCAGGGCAGCAGGGACAATGGAAGGGCTGGACAACCAGCACATCGTGCGCTGACTGCCTCACCGGCGAGCCATGCCATCCCACAGCGGCAGGTTGAACAGCCCGGTCTTGTCGGTGGACAGCTTGCGCACCAGAGCAAAGCGATTCACGGTCTTGTTGGCTGTGGTGGGGTGGGCAAGCGAGAAGATAGATCAGATGCTTGATGTGGAAGAAGCGTGGAGCTCAACTGCGCAGCGAAGCTACGGCTGCAAGGACGGGGGTGCTGCCACGCCTGCAAGCACCTCTTCCTCCACCCTGCAAAGTTGTTCAACAACAACATTAGACTCACCCGAGATGGGGACGGTGGAGACAAAGGTGGTGAAGTTGAGGCCGTTGGCCAGCTCAAAGGTGACCAGGGAGGTGGAGGGCAGGAAGGCCCTGGCTGTGACGTGCACCTCGGGAACCTGGCGTGGGCAGGGCATGAGGCAGCACGCACATTCATAAAGGGGCAGACTGCTCCACAGGCAGGCAAACAGGGCAGCCAGCCCAGCGCCACACACCCAGAGTTGGCAGGCAACCTGCTGTTGAACACACCTGGAACAGCGCCCAAAAGGCGTTGACAGGCTTATTGTACACAGTGAAGGTGGCGGTGACATCAAACTGGCCCCGCGTGGTCACCATCTCCTTGATCTCAGGCTTGCCCTGCAAACATTCGCAGAAGGTGGACAACCAAGCCATAATCAAGTAACGTGGCAAATTGCTTCAGTAGCCAACCACCAAGGCGTGCAGGCACTGCTGAGCAGAACGAGCAGATGTTAGGGGCGGCTGCTGCGCACCGAGTTGCCGAAGGAGTCGCCGTGCAGGTAATGGATGTGGGCCATGTCGATGGCGTTCTCAAACACGCCAAAGTGGTTGCAGTCGAACTCAATCTCCTCGTACACGGCGCGCCACTCCGGATCGTCTGGCAGAGGAACGGCGGCACAGCGGCGCGTGAAGTTTGGATCGCTGGCCAGCGGGATGGAGAACATGCATGCCGACATCGGCCCCCAGCCTCCACTTGCTGGTTGCTCACCCAGCTCCGGGCGTATGGGATGGGGGCGAGCATCAGCAGGCAGGTCCTTGGAGCCGAAGAAGAGCCACACGAAGCCACCCTTCTCCTCGACTGCAGGCAGGCAGAAAACACACCTTCCCATGAACACAAACCAGAGTAGCAGATTCACAAGCAGCCACGATGGCAGGCGAAGACTGGAGATGGCGGCGGCAGCGGCCCATACCTGCCCAAGAATCCAGCACAGGGCGCTTAGGCCACCCCCTTGTTGGTGGCGGCCTGCAGTTGTACCAGGGCGAAAGCAATCCATGATTGCTTGCAAGTCGACAAGTGGGCTGCCCACACCCGCAGCCGTGGCGTAGACCAGCACCAACGCCCAGCGCACTCACAGGCACATCCTGAATCTTGCCATCCTGGTCCAAAGCCCAGCCGTGATACTTGCATGCCACGCAGCTCTTGCCGCCCTTGTTTTCAACCCAGCCCTCACTGAGCGGGGCGCCCCTGCATCAAGAAGAAGGCGTTCCACATGAGCAACACTGAACAGCAGCCTAGCTGCAAACCGCAGTTGTCACTCTACACTGCTGCCTCCCTTCCCCCTCCGCAGGCACCGACCTGTGGGGGCAGGCATTGTCGATGGCATGCACTTTGCCGTCATCATCGCGGAACAGCACCATCTCGCGGCCGCACAGCTGGGTCTTCACGGGCTTGTCCTTCACCTCGTGACTGAAGGCTGCAGGAGCAATAAAGACAGGAGTCGGAGACAGGTTGCCCACATTAACCATGCCGATGCACAGACCACAGCGCAACGTGGCAGCAAGCACAGGGACCTCTTGGCCTGGGCTGCAAACCTGCTGCGTCATCCGCAGCCTTACCCCTCACGGGCTCACCTGCAGCGTACCACATGTTGCGCAGGTAGCCCTCGCGGTCGCGCAGCTCCTTGCCGCGCTTGGCAATGGCGGCTGCACGGCAGGGAGACGGGCGGGGTGGGCAACCGGTCAGCACTGTTGCAAGCCAGAAGCGGCAGGAACAAAGTGCAAGAGCGATAAGTGACATTACTGCAACAGTAACCGCGTGCTTACCGCGCTCTGCCTCAATCTCGGGTGCCACCGGGCGCCGGTGAGGCCAGGCGGAACAGGCAGCACGCTGTTGGCTCCACGAGCGCGAGTGGTGGGCGGCATGGTTGCCACACCAGGCACCACGGGAACGGAGGAGATGGCGGCTGCGGTGGGTGGAGCAGCGGCATCCTGCAAGAACAGCGAGAAAGGTGCGAGTTGGTTAAAGGCCAAGGGCTGCCAGGGCCGCAGCTCGCAGCGTGCATAGAAGCTGCCTCTAGTCACCTCTGCAGGGGGCAGAAGCCGCAACGACAGCAGGGCTGGGGCTAGCAGAGTCCGCGGTAGAGCCTGCCGCGCTGCTCAGGACTGAGGACGGCAGTGCCAGCTTGGCTCCGGCTGCGAAGAACTGCTTGAACAGCGTGAGCCGCCTGCACACAGCACACAACAGCGGTCAAAACAGGGCACATGTGCGTCAGCAGAAGCGCTGCTTTGTGCAACGTAGCAACTGTAGGAGGCAGGCACGGCATGCAGCCAGGTAACACCAGGTGAGGGTGCTCACAGTGGCAGCATCTTTTTGGAAGGGGTGACCAGGCTGGCGATGTCGCGGGAGGCAGCGCGAGGGTCATAGTTGAACCTGCACCAGGGTGCCAGGTTGAGACAGACTTGGCAACAGCTTCTGCATGCACGTCTACGGCTGTTCCAGGCGCAAGATGCAACAAAACGTAACAGGTGAGAGGAAGGCGGAACGGGGCGGAAGCGTACCGCTTCAGCACGGCCATAATGGCGGCGGCCTCCACAGCATACAGGCAGATCCACGAGGCTCTGCAAGGCGGGAGCGTCATGGGTAAAGGGGAAACCATTGGTCGCTGCGAACACGGCCGCAGGCAGTCCGCAAATGCATCACGGCACGCAGCTCACAGCGCGGTGACGTGGTCAGCCACCAAGAGTGGTGCGAAGTTGGCGGTGCCTGGGAAGCTGCCGCTGAGGACCTGCAGAATAGGCGAGGCGATGGGGAGTAGGGTCAGCTTGGGCAGCACCCTGCTGAGTGTGCCGCCGCCGTGTGCCGGGACTTGCCGACCTGCAGCGCGACGTGGCCGCCCTCCAGCAGCGCTCCTGCACCCACGCCCAAGCAGAAGGTGCGGAGGAAAGGGTCCAAGAAGGGGGCGCGATCATCCTGTGGGCAGCAAGGAAGCAGGGGTAGGCATGAAGCACCAGCACAATGGAGGCAGCGCGCAGCAGCTGAGCGTGCCATGTGCGTTAAGCCACTCCCCGCCGCTGGTGCTGCCCCCAGCTGAACTCACCAGCTCGGCTGAGGCTGAGCGGACCAGGCTCTGCCGCTGCTGCTGCGGGCCTGCAGACGCGCTGATGCGTTTGATGATGCTTCGCGAGCATGCTGCCGACCGCCGCGGTGCCAGTCCAAGGGACAGGCTCCGGTCACTGCTGCCTGCTGGGGCGCCGCAGACTCTGGCGCAGCTGCTAAGGCGCGTGCACACGGCGCTTTGCATGATTCCTGCGATAGCAAAGGCGCAAACGCAGCGGGGGGAATGCAATCACGAGGGGGGTCACGAAGAAGTGGAAACGGAGGGAGCGGGGAAGGCGCGAGAGGTTGAAGAGTGGGCGGGTTGGGGAGTGGGCAGACCTTCAAGTGGCTGCACTTAGGCTGGTATCAAGTCCTTGTGCGCGGCGGCTTTCTGGCAGCTGCTGCTGACAACGATGGGTTCGGCGGGAACTCACCGTCTCGCATACTCGCCAGCTTCTGCGCTTGCAGCCCAGTCAATCGCTTGCTGAGGGTCCTGAAGTAATTTTGCGGGGTGTCGAGGGCCAGTTGAAGGCTGCACAAAGGTGCGTGTGACAAGGCGCTGCACACAAATAGCCTGCACGAGACGGCTGTGGCAGGCTCAGGGTCCCAGAATTGTCAATTTCAAAGAGTAGACTGGTGAAGAGACGCAGTTGAGCGCCTGTTATGCGCGTTGCCTGCATGGGCCCACCTCCGGTTCAAACAACAATGCGTTTGATTTTCACCTCACGCTCAGCGGGTCTCAGTTCTGAGCGCCGGAAAGCGGTCAAAGTGCTCTAGAAGTGGCTGCAACCCCGCAGCTGCATGTGGACCGACAACTTTGCTGAGGCGCCGGCGGGGTGAGGGCGCTGGCGCAAGCCACGCCAAGGGCGTAGCCTGCGACCTGGGGTGCTGCCTTAAGCAGTGTGACACGGCAGTATTCCCGACTGCTAGACTCTACCCAACAATTCCCCGCGATTAGCTGAACCCTGCGCAACAATCCCGCTGAGCGTAACAAGGTGTACAACACTTGGCGCTGGCAGTGCGTAGCAGTTGGGCAAGAAACCCCGGGCATCAGGCGACTGGGTTGTCGTCCAGCTGCTCCAGCCTGGGCAACGCGTGCTTCATGCGCAGCTTGTAGGACATGCTGGCTGCGCAGGGGTTGCCACGCAGGTAGATGCAGGTCATGGACTTGTGTTGGCTTCGCAGTGCCTCCTCCACCTCGTCCAAGCTCTCTATTTGGTTGTCATTGGCCCAGAGGTCGCTCAGCTGCAATGAACACGGCCGGCATGGAAGAAGTGTGGCTTGACCAAGAGGCGTGGACCTAGACACGTCCAGAAGCGACAGGACAGGAAAAGGTGGCACAATTGTACAAGCACTAGTGAGCCCTTCTGATGCCTGACCTGCAGCGTCTCCAACCCTCCGATTCGCTGTATTCTGTTGTTAGCGACGTCCAAGATTCTTAGGTTGACCAGGGTTTCCAGACCTTCCAGCCGCTCTATGCCATTATGGCTGCAGATGCAGGCAGATTTAAGGTGCAGTTCGCAAGTTTGGGGCTGCGTATATAGGACATGGCGATGATGTCCAGCAAGCGAGCAGCCAACCGCACCTCAAGTACAGCTCTTCAAGCGAGGTGCAGTGCTGCAGCCCAGCCAGCGACGTCAACCGGTTGCTTTGCAGCGACAGACGCCGAAGGTTTGTCAGCGCAGTCAGCCCTTGCCCAGCCTCGGTGATGCGGTTGCGCCCCAGCCAAAGCTCCTCCAGCAGGCTCAGCTGCGCCAGGCCTGCACTCGAGATATGACGGCCAATAACACAGGCCAGTACGCCATCAAGTGCAGCTGGGACCTTCGGTGGTGGTGGGCCGCCATCTAGGTCCCAACTGCACCCGCAATGTGCTCGGCGCACTACAGACGGCGTGGCAACAGGTCATACCTTCCAGCGCACGAATGCGGTTGCCGCCAAGCTCGAGCGTGCGAAGGTTGGTAAAGCGGTCCAGGCTTTCGATGGCCGTAATCTTGTTGCATGCGACAAAGAGCTCTTGCAGCTGCGTGCTGGCTAAGGCACTTAGAGGTGCCAGTGAGCGCACCTGCACCAGCAGAAACGCTGGCGGCTGAGCCCGCACACCCTCGAGGCAAGCGACGGCTAGTCATACACGCGCTGCCCGCACACACTCCTCGGGGAAGGGATGGCCTGTAGCACGCCGCATCCCTGCGCAGCTCTCACCTCGTTGTACGACGCCTCCAAGCAGCGCAATGCAGTAAAGGCGGCCAAGCTGGGCAGCGTCTTGAAATGGTTGTCACGCAAGTCCAGCGACTCGAGAACTGCAGCGATAGAACCAGCTTATGTTGAAGACAGGGGCAGAGCAAACAAACAATGGCTTGCCATGTACATCAGCATGCCTGCTCGAAAACATTGCCCAGCAGAAAAACTAGAATCATAGAGAACAATTCATAAAAGTCATCGAGAGTCACCTGGTGTGCAGCTGAGGGCTTCCACCTCGGCTGTGTTGCACAGCAGGTTCTGGCGCAAGCACAACCGGCGCAGGCCAGTCAGGGCCAGCAGGTTTGGCTCTAACATGCGCAGCCGGTTGGCTGTAAGGTCCAGGCTCTACGCAAGCATAAGAAGGCAGTGTTTGAGGCAGGCTCCAAGCTCTCTGGAGGGGCCTTCTGGAAGGTGCAGCAGCCGGCGGCAGCTGGCAGGGGGCGGCAGCGGCGGCGGCGACGGCGACTCAAGCAGCAGACTTGCCGTGAGCCTCGCTGGGAACTCTACTTCTGCGAGACTAGGCAAGTGGGCATTTGTCAGGTCCAGCTCCGTATCGCCCTGCGCATCATCGGCCATCGGAGCTGGAGGAGCCATTTTCCAGTGGAGTGTGAATCGGACAGCGATGATTCTATGAACTTGAAATAGAGTTTCTACCGTTGGCAGGTGGTGCCCACATGCTTCATGTCCTGCCGTCTGTCCTGCCCCACGGCTCAACCAGATTGCTGAATCTTTGCACGGCCCACTGCACCTTCGTTGCCTAGTGCTTAAACGGTCCCGCAGGCTTACTTTCATCGCTGCAAGCGCGCGCCGTGCCGGTTTAAGCAGCGATAACAAGGGTGCCTTGCTCATGCGCAACTGCACACAGCAGCTGGCTGCTGCCCCCGCAGCTGTCTGCCATGGCAGACACACGCAGCAACAGCGCTCCGCACAATCTCTTTGCCGCTCTGCGGCGATTGCTGGCAGGGGCGCAGCGGCCCTCGCCGCCGCTGCCAGACCCGCTTCTGCGGCGCCTCCGGCACAGCACATGCGGCGGTGTTGCGCAGCCGCAGCACCCCCGCATCCGATGTGCTGGAGGTTCCGGCAGCCGACCGCAAGGCGCCCATGAAGGTGGTGATCGCTGGCGGCGGCATCGGCGGCCTGGTGCTGGCCGTGGGCCTCCTCAAGCGTGGCTTTGACGTGACGGTGCTGGAGCGCGACATGACCGCCATCCGCGGCGAGGGCAAGTACCGGGGACCCATCCAGGTGCGTCGGCTTGGCAGCGTGGCAGGGCGGCAGCCCGGCTGTGGCCAATGCTACCACTGCCTGCGGGGTGCTTGCTGGCTGGCGCTGGCAAGCCGCGGGAGCATGCCAGCTGGAGCTGACGCCGTTGCAGCTGCACCAGATCGCATGTGTTGCACTGTGGCTGCAGCCCTGTCATTGCTGAAATGTAGTGGCTGGTGCCACACCGCTTGTCGGCCGGGCCCCCTCCCCACCCACCCACCCCACTACCGCCACCGCCTGCCCCCGCAGATCCAGTCCAACGCGCTGGGCGCGCTGGAGGCACTGGACCAGGGCGTGGCCGACCGCGTGTATCAGGAGGGCTGCATCACCGGCGACCGCATCAACGGCCTCTGCGACGGCGTCACGGGGACTGGTGCGCCACCGCCGCCGCGGTGCCAGGCCCTGGGCAGCTTGCGGGGCTCTCCCCTGCAATGCAGCTTTGTTGTGGATCAGGGTGCTTGCAAGATTGCAGTAAACGTACAGCTGTCATGAAGCATATCTTACAACTTGTTATTATTGGTAGCCAGTTCAGCACCTGCAGCACAGCAGGTTTCTGACGGCGCCGCCGCCCCTCTCCTCCCCATCATCCAACCACACCCACACGCAGGTACATCAAGTTCGACACCTTCCACCCAGCTGTGGACCTGGGCCTGCCCGTCACCCGCGTCATCTCCCGCATCACGCTGCAGGTGCGGCCATGCATGGCAGGCAGCAGACCGACGAGTGGGGGCAAGCCGCGCCGGCCAAGCTTGGCTGGGTTGGCGTGGCCTGGAGCGCGCTGCCTGCCACTCGTTGTCCCAAGGGCCCCCTGCTTGCCCATGCGCAGGAGATCCTTGCCGATGCGTGCCGCGAGATCGCGGGTGAGGGCGTGATCCTGAACAGCGTCAACGTGGTGGACTATGAGCAGGCGGTGGACCCCGCCACCGGCAGCAAGGTGCGCCGGAGCCCCTGGAACCAGTCCCCGCCTGTTGATTGCAGGCACCCGTGCAGGGGCCGCTGTTGGGCAGCTACAATGCTGGTGCAACCCCGCGATGCTGTTCCTGCCACAACCCCCAACCTCCCCTCGCCGCCCCACCCGCCCCAGGTGGTGACGGCCATCGCCGAGGACGGGCGCCGCTTCTCCGGCGACCTGCTGGTGGGCGCCGACGGCATCTGGTCCAAGGTGCGGCGCAAGATGGTGGGCGACAGCCATGCCCACTACTCCCAGTACACCTGCTACACCGGCATCTCCGACTTCACGCCCGCCGACATCGACATTGGTGAGCTGCAGGCAGGGGTCCGGGGGCCGCAGCAGCTGTGTTGCAGCACCCCTGCCCGTGGCTTTGTGCGCAGGTGCCGTCAAGGCCGGCTGTATGCGACGTGCCTGCCAAGCGGGGGCTGCATGCGCCGAAACAATGTCCTCTGGGCGCCTCCACACCCACCCACCCAACACCCCCTTCCCTCTCCAGTCGGTTACCGCGTGTTCCTGGGCAACGGCAAGTACTTTGTGTCCAGCGACGTGGGCGGTGGCAAGATGCAGTGGTACGCCTTCAACAAGGAGCCCGCCGATGGCACCGGTGAGCGGCGGCTGGGGAAGTGCAGGCAGGGGTGCCCAGCGTTTGCCACAAGCAGCTTCCTGAAGCCCTGAAGGCTTGGGAAGTTGAGAAGTAGGGGCGCTGTGTGGATGAGCTTTGCACCCATAGACAACCCTGCTGCGCCCCATTCGCCGCAGACCCCCAGGGGCGCGTAAGCAGCGGCTGATGGAGATCTTTGGCAGCTGGACACACCACGGTGGGGCGCTGCTCTGGGCGGGCGACCCCTTGCTTTGCGCACTTGCTTCATGGGGCTGCCTGCTGGAGGTCCTGCAGGCTGGGCTGTCTTCTGCCTTTAAAACGCGCCTGTCCCCTCTCCCTCCTCCCCCATCTCGCAGTGACCGACCTGCTGAAGGCCACCCCGAGACCGAGATCATGCGGCGTGACATCTATGACAGGCCCCCAATTTTCAAGTGGGCCGACGGTGAGTATGCTGCGCCCAGCTTTACCGCACTGCTGCGCGCACCGCTGCCTGGCCGGTTGGGGCTGTACCGTGCCCCAGCCAAGCCGGCTGCTCCTGCCTGAGGGGTGGCCGTCCTCTCGCCCATGCCCCTGTTCACTCTGCGTGGTACCTGCGCCGTTTGCCGCTTGCAGGGCGCGTCGTGCTGCTGGGCGACTCTGCACACGCGATGCAGCCCAACCTGGGGCAGGGCGGGTGCATGGCGATTGAGGACGCGTACCAGCTGGTGCTGGACCTGTGCCAGGAGGCGGACCGGGTGGAGGGGGAGGCGGCGCAGGGGCGCCCGCTGCCATGGATGTGGAGCGCGTGCTGACGGGGTACACCCTGGTGCGCCGCCGCCGCCTGCTGTCACCACCTCCTCCGCCTGCTGCCTGCTGGCTTGCCGGCCCCTGCCCGAGCGCGCCCTGCCTGAGCCCTCGCAAGCCGCGCTCTTGCCGCCGCGCTGGCTGCTGCTGAGCGCCTCTCTCCCTCCTGCTCCCACTTGCCCCCAAGCAGCAGCGCGTGGTGCGCGCCGCCTCCATCCACGGCATGGCGGGCATGGCTGCCTACATGGCCTCCACCTACAAGGCCTACCTGGGGGAGGGGCTGGGCCCTCTGGAGTGGCTCACGCAGTTCAAGATTCCGCACCCGGGCCGGGTGGTCGGCCAGGTGCGCGGTGGGCGGGCATGCTGACACTGGAATGCGGGCCGTGCATGCACAGGCGCTGCAGGCTGGCTCCTGCCTGGCCAGGGTCCAGGTGCCACATGCTTCGGCTCAAGTCGCTGCCTTGTGCCGCTCACGCTGCCCCCCTCTTGCACCCCCACCCCCACCCTGCCTCTGGCCAGATCATCATGAAGGCCACCATGCCGGGCACCATGAGCCGCATCCTGGGCGGCTACCGAGCCAGCCTGGCGCGCAGCGAGCGCGTGTCGGTGTGCCACCTGGCAGACCAGCCGCGCGGCTTCCCGAGCACCTCTTCCCGCTCTACATGGAGGACGACGACGCGCTGCTGCGTGCCTCCCACGCGCACTGGGTCCTCACCCCCATCACCGGTGAGCCGGGCGGGCTGGGGGATGGGCGCCGGGCAGCAGCGCTGCCTGCCCTGCAGTGGTGATGGGCCAGGGCGGCTGGCGCCTGGCGGGTGCCTGGCGCAGATCGGGTTGGTTGTGCGGACGCTTGCTGAAACCTACACCACCACCACTCACTCGCCCCCTGCTGCCTCGGCTCCGCAGAGGGCATCGACGAGCAGGCGCTGCACCTTGAGTTTGAGGCTGCCAAGCGCCAGTCCCCGGTGATCACGCGGCAGGGCGTCACCGTGGGCCGCGCCGCCGACTGCGACATGGTGGTGGACGCGCCCTCCTCGCAGCGCCACGCGCGCCTGCACCAGTGCGGTGAGCACCCGGGGCTGCGGAGGGGCCAGGCGCTGGTCCGCTGCTGCGTGTAGTCAACAGTGTCAGTCAGCGCTGCCGCTTGAAGCCCAAGCCCCTGAAACCCAGCATTCCTCGCATCAAGCTGAAAGGCCCCTTACACTTACCTCACCCCCCGCAGAGGCGGGCGACTACCACGTCACCGACCTGGACACCCAGAACGGCACGTGGGTCAACGGCAGGCGCCTGAACCCGGGCATGCCCTTCCGCCTGCACCCCGGCGATATCGTGCGGTTTGGCTCCGCCGAGCAGGGCGCCAAGGACTTCAAGGTGCGCATGGTGCACAAGAGCCTTCTGGAGGATGGCGGCCGCCACGGCAGCTACGACCGGCGCGCGCCGGCGGGCGGCCGCCAGATGGCGCTCAGCAGCAAGTGATGCGGCGCCCACGCACCGAGAGGGCGGCACAGCCCCGGTTCCCCTGTGCCTGCCCTCCCTCATGTCGAAGAAGCAAGCTTGTCACACAGTTGTACCACCACCTTGACATCCCCCGCTCGTCCCTTTTGCCCATCACTGACTCTCCATCCTGCCCCGTCACGCTGCTCTTTTGCGATTGCTCACTGCACGGGCCTTGAAGCCCGCTGGAGGGCCTGCGTGCCTCGATTCTTTGCCCCTGCGCTTCTTTTGTGGTGCAAGCCCGCCGTGTCCGTGCTGGCTTCGCAGGTTTGATTGTGTCTTCATCGTAAATCAATCCACATGATCCACTCTCTTGTTCGCTAATGAATGCCAGGCCCACCATCTTGTAGGCCCCTGCCTACTTTTCACCTAGTTATCCAAGAGTGCTCCAACTGTAACTTGACATAGCGTCCACCGGCTAGATATGTTACAGTGGTTCATGGGGGCTGGTTGGGCGGGATCACGAGCTGGCCCGGCTCTGCTTGGCTGCATAAACACCAGTGAGACGGGACGAAGCATGGGACGAAGACTTGTCCAGCAACACACAGGACTGGAGCACAGGACTATCTCCAACACAGATGATTGTCATTAGGAAAGGGCAGAGGGGGATACAAGGATGCCATTAAATGTGGGCACTTTCAAGTTCATTCAAGAGCAGGGTCAAGTGCACCAGGGGTGCGCATTGCTTATCTGAGCAGACAGGTTCAAGGGGAAGGGGTGCAAAGCAGAACGCAGAACGCGCCTAGAAGTGGAGAGCAGCCAAAGACTTTTGAAGCGAAAACCGTCTCAGACACAACCTCCGCTGAGGCGGCCTGTGCATTTGAGAGGGCGGCATTGCCGCTGGCCTCCAAAGATGACACGCGGTCAACAAGCCCTGCCTGCAGGGTGCCAGATCCAGTCTTCACATTCACCAGAACATCGCTGGAGGTGGCCGCGAGGCTGCCCAGCAGGTCTTGCCCTTCGCGCTGCAACTCCACAAAGGCATGTGCGGCGCTGCGGCTCAGGCCGCTCGCGCCCGCGTTGGCCTGCACCGCTGCCCAGCCACTGGTAGCGGAAGCCTGCAGCGAGCCCAGGCCGTCGCCGGCCGCTGTCTGCAGCGCCCACATGCTTTCTGCAGCGCTGTGGCTGGCCTCTGCTGAGCCAGACTGGAAGGCCGCAAACAGGCTGGCCAGCGTGTGCTGCATGGCAGCCACAGCAGCCGCCGCCGCGCTCGTCCACGTGCTGCCATCCACAGCGTTCCCAGAGGACAGCTCCAAGCCTGGCAGAACACTGAGCGCTGCAGCACCCAAGCATAGGATGCCGGCGCACAGCGGCAGCAGCATGGGCAGCACGAAACCAGAGGAAGGCTCGGCCGCGCTGGCAACAGCAGCAGAGGCTGGGGCCGCAGCTGCCATGCTTGCAGCAGTCTGTGCTGGCTGCGGCCCTTTGAGGCTTGAAGACAAAACTGTGGTGGCCGCCCCTTGCTTTGCAGCAGGAGCAGCTTCACTGGTGGCCAATGTGCCAACCTTGCTCCTTCTCCAAGCTTCTGCCAGCTCCTGTGCGCTCTTCTGCTGGCGGTCTGCGGCGTCCCGTTGAGCTGCCGAAGAGCGGGAAACTGCCGACACCCCTGCAGTTGCTGCAGAGGCCTTGTTCCCAACCTTGACATCGACAACCGATGAAGTAGCGGAGCTACAGCCATCAATCTCGGTTGCAACAGCCCTGCAGTCAAGGAAGACGGGGCGGGTCAGCAATCTGCGGTGAAATGATACATGTCAGCTGCTGGATACAGCTGCTGTGCATGTCAGCGTCCCTTGTCCGGTGGGGGCCTACCTGTCCTCCGCTGGAGCAACAGCGTCACTGGCGCTCCTGGCCCGCGTAATATCATCTAGAGCGGCGTAGCTCTGCAATGGTCACAGGGATTCGCATCGGGTGAGCACATTGCAGAATGCAGTGGAGGCGAAGTGCAAAGGAAGTCATCAACGCGATTGGAAATCCACAACCCCTGAACCTGGCCAAGCTTGGTTCTCTTGGCAGGGCGGCGCACCTCTGCTTCAATAGGCGGCTGTGCCACTGCAGTGTCGGCGGTTTTGCCAAACAAGGCAACCACCCGCAGGGCTGGCGCAGCTGAGGGCGCTGTTGCGACCACTGCCAGCTGCCGGTTCTCCCCTTCCTCCCAGTACTGGCTGCCGTCGCTGCGCATGATGACCAGCTTGAAGGCATGCTCGCCAGAGGGGAGCGCAACCTCCGCTGCCCAGTTGTCGCCCGCCCCACTCCAACATGGGCGCAGCAGCCGTGTCCCAGCTGCCCAGCTCCTCGCAGCTGCCAACCAGGCGCAGGTGCTCCCCAAATCGCAGCGTGCACTGGGGAACCTCCACCGCAACCAGAGTCGTGCTGGTGCTCTGCGCAGTGGTTGCAGCTGCAGCGGTGCGCACGGCATCCGTTCGCCGTCGGCTGACCTGCACAGGGCCAGGCAGGAGCCCTCCTTTCAGTTAAGTCATGGCTTAATTATTCTGCAAAGGGGCCTGCAGCTCATAACGAACTGAGCACATGCCACACCACACCTGTGGGGCGGCGATGGTCAGGCGCGAGCCAACAGCCCCGGCTTGAACGGGTTGATGGTGCCAAACTGGCCTTGCATGGGGCGCGCCACACCCTTGGAGGTGTCTCCTGCTGCATCCTGCAGCAGGTCCATGCATGAGAAACAGCTCTTGCAACCACCATATGGATTTATTGCACGGCTTGGATGGAGCACAAGAGCTCAGGTCAACCAGGCAGCAGCAACATCTTGCCTTTGTAGCGCCATATTCTGCACTGCTGTGTCGGCGGTTTTGCCAAACAAGGCAACCACCCGCAGGGCTGGCGCAGCTGAGGGCGCTGTTGCGACCACTGCCAGCTGCCGGTTCTCCCCTTCCTCCCAGTACTGGCTGCCGTCGCTGCGCATGATGACCAGCTTGAAGGCGTGCTCGCCAAAGGGGAGCGCAACCTCCGCTGCCCAGTTGTCGCCCTCGCCCCACTCCAACATGGGCGCAGCAGCCGTGTCCCAGCTGCCCAGCTCCTCGCAGCTGCCAACCAGGCGCAGGTGCTCCCCAAATCGCAGCGTGCACTGGGGAACCTCCACCGCAACCAACATTCCGGCCTCCGCTGCTCGAGTAAAGATGGCGGACGGGGCTGCTGAAGCTTGATGCTGTTGGCGTAACTGCATGGGGGCAGCAGCAAATCGATCAGGCTGCTCTGGGGGAAGTGCTGCAGCACCAGCGCTGGCGCCCATGCGGAGCTCACCAGCCTGGCCCGCCCACAGGCAGGTCGCACGCGCATTCGGCGCATCTGGCTCTTAAACACGCCAATGACTGCGAGGGCGGGACACAAGTGCGCGAGGGGAGGGGTTGGCGCAGGTTGGAAACGTGGGTTTGACGAGGGCCTGAAACAAACGTCGCCTTACCTGATCGACCTGCATATTCTTTGCGATATGCTGGCAACGGCAACAGGCCGGAGCCTGTAGCAACGTCCCTTGCGATCATAGCTTCCGCAGACCCGTCTCCAGACAGCCGCCAGAATGTGCAGACCTGCCGATTGTGTAAAAATGCAGCTGTTGTAGGCCCGCGGTACTCAGTTAGAAGCCCTCGATGACCCGAGCCCATGTACTGCTGGCAGCGGGCGGCGGCGGCCGTCGCAGATGGCGTCACTTGAAGATGATGGGCCCGTGAGCCGAGACAAGAGAACGGGCAGGTGCATGCACATGTGCAGATGGCAACATGGCTTTCCGCCACACCTCTCAAGCAGTGAGAGGGCCATGTCTGCTTCCTATGTGCAGCGACGCGCTGGGCGTGTTGTGTCCCAGCTGTCAGCCACAATTTCTATGCTCGGTAATGCTCCACCTAACCAGATCCTGCATCCTTTTTAGCAATTGATACCCAGTAAAGTTCAAGACCGCTCGGGCCGCAGTACATCATCTCCCGTCTTTGTTGAAAGAGAGTTCGACGGCTTCATGCCTCCGTCAGTTAATGCATGATTAGTGTGTGTACGGGAGTGACATCGTCGGTGAGCTGACAGCCCCCGCCGGTTCCGCCCCGACTGGTTCTTCTTTGCGCTTTTATTTTGCTCGTGGGAATTATCATCTTTTTCCTTTGCAATGTGGCGCCCCAGCGGTGGTTTTTCAGCTTGACTCAAAACTTGCCTGCTGGTGCCGCCATGCTGCAGGTTGTTGCCGTTTGTGTCGTTTCAGACATCAGGCAACATGACAGATCTAAGTGAGGTTCTAGACATCATTCTACAGGAGTTGCTGTCATTTACTAATCTACAGTAAAGCTTGTAGTATTGTTTAAACAAGGGGATTGCAGTTGCAGGTCAGGCGTTGGCCAGCTTCAATGTTGCAAGTGGCGGCCCAGCACCTCCTGCAGCTTCCGATGCGCGGCTTTGGCTGCCAGCAGATGCCATGTACTCTCTGTGCCTCAAGGCAGGCACCAGAGTTTTGGTGAGCAGTCGGCCGGTCTGGAGTTGTAGAAACCTCACCATTGAGCATACGCCTTGCAGTGCCCCACATGGCTTCGCCCGACATCTTCAGCCCATGCACCACGATCGCAGGTTGGCATTGCCAGTGGCGAGAACAAGCCAAGGCCCCTGGCATCCTTATTCCGCGAAAGCTCGGTGGGCAGCTTGCGGTCGGATGCCCCGCCAGAGGCAGCATGCGATGTGAACAGCACCGACTCGCGGCAGGCCCAGCAACAACCTCCCACCTCGCAGCCGGGAGGCTTTCTGGTGACCGCGGAGCTGTGGCCCCTGCAAGGGCTGAGCAGGGGCAGCGCCGCGCTGTCTGCAGTGCTGCGTGATGCGCTTGCACGCCCAGCCGCCGGCAGTCAACTGCTGGTGTATTTTGCCGACGCTGGCAGCAGCGACGCTGGCAGCAACATCGACTCCAACACTGACGGTTCACAAATTGCAGTGTTCCTGCGCATGTGGCAGCAGCCCAGCGCTGACGGCTCTGGCCCTCGCTCATTGCTGCTGCCAGATGAGGAGGCTGCAGACAGTGCATCGGCCTTGGAACAAGGCGTGGGTGCTCTAGCCGGCAGCGGCGCACCTTCCAGCCCAGCCACGCGTGGCACTGGTGCCGCTCCTCCAGCTGGGCTGAGCCCTCCAGCAATGCGAGGCAGTGCTGCTTCCCCAGCCGCCCTTAGCCCAGCGATGCGTTCCAGCAACACCAGCAGGCCGTCTGGCGGGGCCAGCCCGCTGCTCAACACACGGGGCAGGACTGTCAGTGCCAGTGCCACGCCGCAAAAGAACAGCATTGCGTCGACAGCCTCGGTGGCAAGTGCACACTCCAGTTCCAGCAGCGTTGCTGGTAGGGCCAGCAGCAAGCCAGCGGCAGCAGGCAGCGTGGAGCGAGACAGGGCGAAGGCTGAGGCACTCTTGGCTGCGCTGTCCCTGGAACGTGAGCTGGAGCATGCTGCAGCCTGTTCAGCCTTGCTGGTGTGCTGCTGGTTGGTGGGATCAGCAGGGGACCATGCCATGTCTTGATAGCTGGGATGGGTGAGTCCTTTCATCAGATCCAATCTGTTCACCTTTTCTGCTTCACATGCAGCGGAGCAGAGTGCACGACCGCGGCAGATGCTGGAGGCGCTGCTGCTGCGCGCCAGCTGGCTGGTCGGAGGCTCCTTGCCGGCAACATCGTTGCGCTGCCCCTCTTTGGACAGCTGGCGCTGTTTTATGTGGAATGTGTTCTGCCAGCTGGCATAGCTGCAAGTCAGCCCACCGCACAGACAGGCGAGACACACGCAGCAGGAGACCCACTGCATGTTCACTGGCCAGCAGCCATTGCAGCAACCTCTACCGTCCGCCTGCTGGTGGGGGACGAGGTGCCTCCCGGGAGGCGCAGGAGGATGGCGAACAGGAGGACTTGGCAGCAAAGGCAGCAGCATTGGCGGCAGAGGCGCTTGGGTGCACGTTGGACGATGCCGGAGCGCTGGCAGCCAGCCGCGCCGCTGCTGCTGGCATGGTTAGCAGGCGCATCAAGTTTGAGGAGCTGGGCGGCGTGGCGCGGCATGTGAGCTTCCATGTCGATGTGTCTGCGCTGTTTTCCTTGGGTTTGTGGCTGATCAAGTTGATGCTGCCGGGCAGGCGCATTAGCTTATGGCGGGATGCCCACATCTGCCCATATCTGCAGGTGGAGGCTCTGAAGCAGCTGGTGGTGCTGCCCCTGCGGTCGCCAGAAATTTTCATGAGGTACAGCATCTTGCCACCTCGCGGCGTACTGCTCTATGGCCCACCAGGTCAGCACGATCGCCAGCTGTCTCCGTTGCCACGTGCTGTGAGCGCGCCTGTCGCATGGTCCCAATGCGGGGGATGCCGCCATGCTTGGCAGCCTGCAGCTCCCCCGACCCATTCTGCTGCCGTTCCGCAGGCACGGGCAAGACCATGCTGGCTTGCGCCGCGGCAACGGCCGCTGGCGCCGCTTGCTGGTCCTCAACGGGCCAGACATCGTGACGGAGCACTCTGGCGAGTCAGAGGCAGGGCTGCGTGGCGTCTTTGCTGCCGCCGCCGGCCTGGCGCCCGCGGTGAGGGCGGCAGCAGTGGCTTGCTTGTGCTGGCCAGGTTCCAAGGCATGCAGGGCCTGGCCACCTGTGTTGCTTCGCCAGCTCTGCGAGTGGCATGGGAGCCAACCAGTTGGCTGCGTTTCAACTGCACAGCTGTTGAGCATGACGGCTCGCCAGCGCCGACATCCCCCCTCCGCCTCCCCCATCCCCCCAGCTCATCTTCATTGACGAGCTGGACGCCCTTGCGCCCGCACGCAGCGGCCCGGGCGGCAAGCCCTCCGCTATCAGCAGCACTTCGGCCCGCATGGTGGCCACCCTGGTGACAGAGATGGACAGGCTGGGAGGTGCGGCAAGGGGCTGCTCGTGACTGGGCAACCCAGGCTGTCCGAAGCATGGGCCTTGTCCGCCTCACACAGGACATTGTTTGCCCGCCCAACCTGCAGGCGTGCCCGTGGTTGTCTTGGCCGCCACCAATCGCCCGGATGCACTGGACGATGGCCTTCGCCGGCCGGGACGGTTTGACCGCGAGGTTGAGGTGGGCGCGCCCACGCCTGCCGAGCGCCGGGATATGCTGGAGAAGCGGCTGCAGCAGATGGCCCACGAGCTGACGCCCGAGCAGGTGAGAAAGGCTGCCGGTTGATGACAGTTCTAGTAGCAGCCATCTGTTCAGTTTTGCTGTTGCCAGTCAGCTCACCATTATATGTCCTTTTTCCTCAGGTCACAGAGCTTGCTGATGTTGCACATGGCTTTGTCGCTGCCGACATGGCTGGCCTGTGCAACGAAGCAGCTATGATTGCGCTCCGCCGCATCGTGAAAGGGCCGCCCGGTGGCGATCGCGATCCACGAGTCACGTTTGCTGATTTCACAGCCGCACGGGCTCTTATACGGCCAAGCGCAATGCGAGAGCTCGTCATTGAAGTGCCCAGGGTACGAGCACTGCTTGGCCTTCTTGTACAATCATGCCAACATCCAGCCCCGATTTCGTGTTGCTTTTATCCTGATTGCGCTTATGCCTATGTGCAGGTGACTTGGGACGACATCGGAGGACTTGAAGACGTCAAGCAGCAACTGAAGGAAGCTGTTGAGCTGCCGTTCAAGAATCCAGAGGCATTGAAGCGGCTTGGTGTTATTCCGCCAAGAGGTGCGCCGCCAACTCTCCAGGCACGTGAATGTCCTTCATAGTTTGATATTGCTGCCAGCTCATGCATCTTTTGTAGCTGTGCAGGTGTGCTGCTCCATGGACCCCCTGGATGCAGCAAAACGTTGCTTGCTAGAGCGGTAGCCTCGGAGTCAAAGCTGAACTTCATATCGGTCAAGGGCCCAGAGCTTTTCAACAAGTACGTGGGCGAGAGTGAGAAGGCCCTGGCAGCTCTCTTTGCCAAGTAAGCTGTGCCATGGCAACAACGGCGGTTGACTTGAGCATGCATGGCCACCACTTGCATGGTTCGCGCAGAAAGATTTTTTTCTGTTCGCATTGCACATGACTCATTACAAATTCGTTACTAATGTTGAGCAGGGCGCGGCAGTCTAGCCCTGCTGTCATTTTCTTCGATGAGCTGGATGGGATGGTGATGTCACGCGACGATGGTGGTGATGGAGGCGTGAGTGTTGGTGACCGCATGCTGAGCACACTCCTTCAAGAGATGGATGGCCTGCAGGTAAGTCATGACCACACATTGCCAGTTTGAAGTTGATGTCGGTGTGCAGACAGCCCATGGTGCATGCAGTTGCGGTCCGAGGTGATTGTTATTGCAGCAACCAACCGCAAGGATTTCTTGGATCCAGCTTTGCTTCGGCCGGGTCGATTTGACAGGTGAGCAGTTTGTGGAGCCCGACGTAGCTTTCATGGCTTGCATGGCTCTTCACACTTCTCCGCTATTTGTTGTAAAATGCAGACTGGTGCACGTCCCTCCTCCTGACACTGCGGCAAGAGCAGCCATCTTTGCAATACAAACAAGAAATACACCATTGGCGGCAGACGTGACGTTTGACAGCTTGGCCCATCAAACCGAAAACTTCACAGGAGCAATGATAGCAACCTGCTGCAAAGACGCAGCTTTGGCCGCATTGGAAGAAGATATGAATGCTGCTTGTGTGAGCAAAAGGCATTTTGAAATGGCCATTGCATCTCGCAATGCTCAAAATAAAGTAGTCTCTTAATTGCAAAATACGCATGCAACAAGTAAAGGCGGCATTCGTTGCAGGGCAGATTGTGGATGATTTCGCAACATGGTTAAGGATTCACGAGCTGTTGCACATTATTTTAGGGGGACTCTTACACTTGAGACATGGGGGCTCTCAAGCAGCGTAAGGTCCACATGGAAATGGTCGCATCTGCTCTGCACCGCATGCCTTCATGTATTGTGGCCTTCTGCCACCACGCGCTTTTTGCGCAGGAGCGGTTGGTGGGCTGGGCGGAGCATGCCAGGCATGAAGTGGCGGAGCAGTTTGTAGCTGTCTCGGGTGCGCGCCCTCCCTCGTTTGTCCCAGAGTCTTCCTTGCAGATGAGCCTGCCATTCAGGCCCCGCCGTCCCGGCTCCGCCACGGCAGCGAGGCTGCACACCTCGCCAACATCAACCTGGCAGGGCTCCCGACCATCAAGGGGACCCAACCCCAGGCTGCGAAGGTATCCTACAACCTGAGTCCCCCACGGCTGGCGCGCCACCCCACCCGCCCCGCCGTGTGCCCGCAAAAGGTCTACCTACTCAAAGAGTGCCCACTTGGTGACGCGCGTATCTGGAAGGCCCACCAGCCTGTTCCAGAAACGAGTCACCATCTTTCCCCGGTGAGTGGCAAGAGGATTAAACCCTGCCTCGGCCAAAACCACAGGAGCGGGGGTGCTCTGCGGCAGGCGCCCCATCGCGTGTCGCAAGAACGAGCGCAAGAGCCGCTCGGAAGCATTCTCCCCTCCCCTCGCAAGAAATGCGGCGCCCACACCTCGCAGCCGTACGACACCACAGGCAGCACCAAAGCCTGGAAAAGCCGCCTTTGCAACCCAAAGTCAGACGTGCCAATGTGTGAGAGCTTGCGCCGCATGGCGTGCAGTGCCCGCAGGCCCGCCCTGCCCAACTCTGCGCAGGCAAAAGGCCCAAACGCTAGTAGCTGGTGTAACTACACCCCAAGGTACCTAAAGGAGGGTGCTATGGCCAGCCGCTCCCCCTGGTACGTGAGGCGTGGTGCTGGCCTGGCCGCCACGCGAGAAGAGGCGGGGAAGACCACCACCTTGGTCTTCTCAACATCAACGGTCAGGGCCCAACGCTCACAGTACCGCTCCAGCACCCCCGGCTGTGCTTGGAGCCCTGCTGCCGTAACGGACACGAGCAGCAGGTCGTCAGCATACAACAACGGTGGGACCCTTTGACCACGCAGGGTGGGCAGCTCAACCCCGTCCGCACTCATCACCCACTGCTCAAGGTCGTCTAGAAACAAGCCAAACAATGTGGGGCTCAGCGGGCACACTCGTTTGACGCCAATGGAGGATTGGAACAAAGGAGTGAGGCCCTCTTATGTTATGTTATGTTACACGTGTTTATCGTCTGCCTCTGGGACAATCACTGTCCCTCGCGGACGGGGCATAGGGCCCATGCAACTCAAACGCAAACGGGCCCATCCCTGTTGCAGCCGGAGGCAGTAGACAGGTTTGGGCTGGCCCTCGAAACCGGGAACTCATCAGGCCAGCAGTGCACGGGAGACAAAGCCCGGGCCCGCGCACCCCCATCGCGGCGAGGTGAAGATGCAGCAAGCACACGGGATGGCAAGCAAGTATGCACGCAAAGTATGCCCCCTCCTGGACGCCCCCTTCTCCCTGTCCTAGTACGCCCCCCTTTTTTGTCTTCGCCTGGTTGCCTTTGCGTCTCTTCCGTGGTGGGCTGCTCCATCCTCGCCTCGGGTCTTTCAGTTCTTTGTCTCGCCCTGTTGTGCCGCTGCCTGCCCCAGTCTGGCGGTTGCCGGGATCTCGCGTTTCATCTGCCTTTACAGCGACATACCAAACACACACTCAAAAAAGAAAAAAAGTATATATCTGCATACCACCCCCGTGGCTGCATGCCCCATCTTGCTGTCACATGCACACTCGCATTGCTGATTGGCTGCCTCATCGGTCATGATGCTTCGTGGCTTCGGCCTACCTACGCTTCTTGGGATCCCCCACGTCTCAAGTGTAAGAGCACCCCCTCCAAAAAAAAAAAAAAAAGTATGCACGCAAAGCCGTGTTGAGGTTCGCCGTCAGGTTAACAGGGCACGCCGCGAGGTGCAGCGCCAACTGCGCCCGCGGGCCCTGAGTCTCACGCCTATCGTCAGGCTGCCAAAGAGTACCGTCGCCTTGCTGCCCGTATGCAGCGTGAGCTGCGGCGAACAAAAGGAGCTTTGGCTGTCATGCTTGCCATTGCGGACATGGCAGCTTTCTGGCGGAAAGCTTGGAGGCCAAAATCTGCGTACCACCCCGTGACTGCATGCCCCATCTTGCTGTCACATGCGCGTTCGCGCTGCTGTTTGGCTGCCTCATCGGTCATGATGCTTCGTGGCTTCGGCCTACCTACGCTTCTTGAGATCCCCCACGTCTCAGGTGTAAGAGCACCCCCAAAAAAAAAAAAAAAAAAAAAAAAAGCTTGGAGGCCGTTGGGCCGCATGGGTCACCCGATCACACCTGCCATTACGCCTCGCCAGTGGTACGACTACTTTAAGGGGTTGTTGGCACAACCCCTTGCCCGCTTGCGTATGAGTTGCATGGGCCCTATGCCCCGTCCGCGAGGGACAGTGATTGTCCCGAAGGCAGACGTTAAGCACGTGTAACATAACATAACATTGCCCCTTTGCCTTCCCATGAGAGCTCTGGCCGCACTCAACCCTTACCCGCAAACCACCCACCCACCCATTCGCAACCGAATGAGGTCAGCACTGCGCCCCAGTCCTTTTATGGGCCCTTCACCGCAGCTGAGGTGCGAGCTGCCGTCCCCCGCCTCAAACCGGGAGCCGCCGTGACAAGATTTGAGCAGGCTGACATCCTGGGGCGCGCTCTGTGTTGTGGAGGCGGGTGTTATGCACTTGCGCTTTAGCCTGTCCCACCCTGTGGCAGCGCCAGCGGAGGAGCCTGTCAGTGTGCCCACCGCCGTTGCGCCTGTTGCACCTCATGTGGCTGCTATTCCCCTAGCTGCCCTTGTGCCTGTGCCACCTCCACGCCTGCAGCTCCCCTCTGCTTCAGCTCGCCTTTACGATGCCCTCTTGGGTGTGGGGCACGGACGCGGTGTTCAGTTGTCGCTGGCTCAAGCAAGGGGTTGAAGGTTACTTGGGGCATTGCTGTGGCACGCTGTTGGCAAAGCACACAGCGTAATATGCCGTATTGGTGAACAAGAGGGTCACGGACTGGGCGGAGGGGGCAGGCCTGAGAGCTGCAGGCCAAGCAGGGTTCCGGAAGGACCACCGGACCGCTGACCAGATTTTCGTGTTGCGCACGCTGATTGAATCCGCTCGGGCACGGGGTGCGCCCTTGTTCACTTGCTTTGTGGATTTCAAGAAAGCGTACGATCTGGTGGATAGGAGGTTGCTCTGGGACAAGCTTGCACGCCGTGGGATGCCCACGGCGTTGCTTGATGCGGTGAAGGCATTGTACGGGGATGTGCCTATGTTAATGTTAATGTTACACGTGTTTAACGTCTGCCTTCGGGACAATCACTGTCCCTCGCAGACGGGGCATAGGGCCCATGCAACTCAGACGCAAATGGGCCCATCCCTGCGGCAGCCGGAGGCAGCAGACAGGAACGGGCTGGCCCTCGAAACCGGGAACTCATCAGGCCAGCAGTGCACGGGAGTCAAAGCCCGGGCCCGCGCACCCCCATCGCGCCGAGGTGAAGATGCACAATGCAGCAAGCACACGGGATGGCAAGCAACCATGCACGCAAAGCATGATGACAAGGATGCAGAGCAAGGAAAAGCTGTGAAAGAGTCAGAAAAGGCAAGGAAGAATCCAACGCAAGCCGGGCACGGGCTGGTAGGGGCCGCGAGAACGGCGACGTGGGCCCACTCAAGCCGGGGTCCCCGCGCTGGGGCTGGGGCTCAGACTCGCTGCTGTGGGTGTCGTCTCCAGCCAACGACAGACGGTAGCAATGGTGCACAAAGCTAGCCACCGCCACCGGATCCTGCGCAAGGAACTGTGCCGAGGTTCCCTGCCCCGCCAGCGGACCGCTGGGCGGACCCTGACCGACCCCCAAAAAGGGACTCACTGTAATCGGCTCGCAGGCGGGCATACTTTGGGCAGCCAAACACCATGTGATGCTCGTCCTCCACAGCACCCAACGAGCAGTGGGGGCAAATCCGGCTGGGCTGTCCAACCCCTCACGCCGCCCAGTCTCCACCCGCAACCAATGACAGCCCGTGCGGAACCTGGCCAGGCTGGCCATGCGCACACGGCTGTCAACCTCGGTCAGGCCAATGCGTCACATCCCCCTTCAGGATGTCAACCTGCTCAAAGCTTGTCACGGCAAAAAAAAAAAAAAAAAAAAAAAAAAAGCCTGTCACGGCGGCTCGCCCTTTGAGGCGGGGGACGGCAGCTCGCACCTCAGCTGCGGTGAAGGGCCCATCAAAGGACTGGGGCGCAGCGCTGACCTCATTCGGTTGCGAATGGATGTTATGTTATGTTACACGTGTTTAACGTCCGCCTTCGGGACAATCACTGTCCCTCGCAGACATGGATGGTTGGGTTGTTTGCGGGCAAGGCTTGAGTGTGGCCAGAGCTCTCATGGGAAGGCAAAGGGGCAAGGGGTTGTGCCAACAACCCCTTGAAGTAGTCGTACCACTGGCGAGGCGTAATGGCAGGTGTGGTCGGGTGACCCATGCGGCCCAACGGCCTCCAAACTTTCCGCCAGAAAGCTGCCATGTCCGCATTGGCAAGCTTGACAGCCAAAGCCCCTTTTGTCCGCCGCAGCTCACGCTTCATGCGGGCAGCAAGGCGACGGTACTCCTTGGCAGCCTGACGATAGGCGTGAGACTCAGGGCCCGCGGAGCGCAGTTGGCGCCGCACCTCGCGGCGTGCCCTGTTAACCTGACGGCGAACCCCAGCAGGGAGCGACACCCGCAGGCTGACCCGGCAGTGGTCCGAATGGGCGTCAATTTCCCGCACAACAAGGCGTGAGAGGAGGGGGAAGACCCGGGGCAGCCTAGGAAGAAGTCAACCTGGCTGCTGCCCCCACCCACAGGGTAGCAGGTGCAGGCGCCTGTCTCATCGCCGCCACTCGCCATTGGCAATGCGCATGCCCGTCGTCTGACACAAGTGTAGCAACTCATTGGCATAACCAATCTTGGTGCCACGATCTTGGGACTGCCGCGGGATGCCCGTGGTGGAGGCCCCTTCCTCGCCCACGGCCAACGCGTGCTGGAGGGCGACGTTGTGCTCATCCGAGCCACCAGCCACCCAATCAGGACGCTCCCTGGGTCTGGCATTGACATCGCCGGCAAGCAGCACAAGTCCGCGCCCTTGTGCTGCAACAATGTCCTCCTCCAACGTCCCCCACATCCCCTCGTCTGCCTCGTACACCGCCCCGTACCGTTTGGGTGCAAAGTACGCCACGCACAAGGCGAGGTCATCTCCTAGCCCAACCGCACGGTGCAGATGTAACCACGCATACCGGCCGTGAGCATCTCCGCGACCAAGGGTCACGTACTGTGCCACGTCAGCACGCGCGTAGACCACGATGCCGCCCCGTGAAAGGATTTCAAGAAAGCGTACGACTTGGTGGATAGGAGGTTGCTCTGGGACAAGCTTGCGCGCCGTGGGATGCCCACGGCGTTGCTTGATGCGGTGAAGGCATTGTACGGGGATGTGCCCATGTGTGTCCGCACGCACGAGGGCCTCGCTCCTTTGTTCCAATCCTCCATTGGCGTCAAGCAAGGGTGCCCGCTGAGCCCCACTTTGTTTGGCTTGTTTCTGGACGACCTTGAGCAGTGGGTGATGAGTGCGGATGGGGTTGAGCTGCCCGCCCTGCGTGGTCACAGGGTCCCACCGTTGTTGTATGCGACGACTTGCTGCGCGTGTCCGTTACGGCAGCTGGGCTCCAAGCACAGCCGGGGTGCTGGAGCGGTACTGTGAGCGTTGGGGCCTGACCGTTGATGTTGAGAAGACCAAGGTGGTGGTCTTCCCCGCCTCTTCTCGCGTGGCGGCAAGGCCAGCACCACGCCTCACGTACCGGGGAGCGGCTGGCCACCGCCCCCTCCTTTAGGTACCTTGGGGTGGAGGTACATCAGCTACACGCGTTTGGGCCCTTTGCCTGCGCAGAGTTGGGCAGGGCGGGCCTACGGGCCTTGCACGCCATGCGGCGCAAACTCTCACACATTGGCACGTCTGACTTTGGGTTGCAAAGGCGGCTTTTCCAGGCTTTGGTGCTGCCTGTGGTGTCGTACGGCTGCGAGGTGTGGGCGCCGCATTTCTTGCGAGGGGTGGGGAGGATGCTTCCGAGCGGCTCTTGCGCTCGTTCTTGCGGCACGCGATGGGGCGCCTGCCGCAAAGCACTCCCGCTCCTGTGGTGTTGGCCGAGGCAGGGTTTTACCCTCTTGCCACTCACCGGGGAAAGATGGTGACTCGTTTCTGGAACAGGCTGGTGGGCCTTCCAGATACGCGCGTCACCAAGTGGGCACTCTTTGAGGAGGTATACCTTTTGCGGGCACACGGCGGGGCGGGTGGGGTGGCGCGCCAGCCGTGGGGGCCCAGGATGTAGGATACCTTCGCAGCCTGGAGTTGGGTCCCCTTGCTGGTGGGGAGCCCCGCCTGGTCGATGTTGGCGAGGCGTGCGGCCCGCTGACGAGGCCTACGTCGAGGGCGTCTGCGGGGAGCACCATCCCAGCCCAAAGTGCAGTTTTACTGCGCTAGTGTGAGGGGGAGGCTCACGCGTGATACGTAGGAACGGGCTGGCCCTCGAAACCGGGAACTCATCAGGCCAGCAGCGCACGAGAGTCAAAGCCCGGGCCCGCGCACCCCCATCGCGCCGAGGTGAAGATGCACAATGCGGCAAGCACACGGGATGGCAAGCAAGCATGCAATCAAATCATGATGACAAGGATGCAAAGCAAGGAAATCTGTGAAAGAGTCAGAAAAGGCAAGGAAGAATCCAACGCAAGCCGGGCACGGGCTGGTAGGGGCCGCGAGAACGGCGACGTGGGCCCACTCAAGCCGGGGCCGCCTCGCGCTGGGGCTGGGGCTCAGACTCGCTGCTGTGGGTGTCGTCTCCAGCCAACGACAGACGGCCTATGTTATGTTATGTTACACTGGTTTAACGTCTGCCTTCGGGACAATCACTGTCCCTCGCAGACGGGGCATAGGGCCCATGCAACTCAGACGCAAACGGGCCCATCCCTGTTGCAGCCGAAGCCAACAGACAGGAACGGGCTGGCCCTCGAAACCGGGAACTCATCAGGCCAGCGGTGCACGGGAGTCAAAGCCCGGGCCCGCGCACCCCCATCGCGCCGAGGTGAAGATGCAAGATGCAGCAAGCACACGGGATGGCAAGCAAGCATGCACGGCGGTGCGCCGCAGGGCGATGGGAGGAGAAGGTGGGTCTTCAGGCTCGGCTGGTGCTCCCACGGACTCGGTGTCGCCGGTGTCATCGTTGTCGATGAGGGAAATGGTCTCTGGCAGGTTGGGCTTGGGCAGGTTGGGCTTGGGCAGGCTTGGCTTGGGCAAATTGGTCTTGGGCAGGTTGGAGCTGGTCTCATTGAAGGTGACATCGCGGCTGATGACGATGGAGCCGTTGTCCAGCAGGATCTTGTAGCCTTTGGTGTTGGTGGGGTAGCCGATGAAGCGGCCGGGCTCGCTAACGGCGTCGAGCTTGGAGCGTAGTGCTGTTGGAATGTGGGCGTAGGCACGGGCGCCAAAGATGCGCAGGTGGGAGAGGTCGGGCTTGGTGCCGTGGAGCATCTCGTAGCGGGTGACGTCTTGGGCAGATGTTGGAGAGCGTTTTTTTTTTTTTTTTTTTTTTTTTTTTTTGAGGGGGTGCTCTTACACTTGAGACGTGGGGGATCTCAAGAAAGAAAAATCGGAGGCCTGCGAGCCGATTACGGTGAGTCCCTTTTGGGGGTCGGTCGGGGTCCGCCCGGTCCGGTCCGGGCGGGCAGGGAACCTTGGCACAGTTCCTTGCGCGGGATCCGGTGGCGGTGGCTAGCTTTGTGCACCACTGCTACCGTCTGTCGTTAGCTGGAGACGACACCCACAGCGGTGAGTCTGAGCCCCAACCCCAGCGCGAGGCGGCCCCGGCTTGAGTGGGCCCACGTCGCCGTTCTCGGCCCCCGCCAGCCCGTGCCCGGCTTGCGTTGGATTCTTCCTTGCCTTTTCTGACTCTTTCACAGTTTGCCTTGCTTTGCATCCTTGTCATCATGCTTTGCTTGCGTGCTTGCTTGCCATCCCGTGTGCTTGCCGCATCTTGCATCTTCACCTCGGCGCGATGGGGTGCGCGGGCCCGGGCTTTGACTCCCGTGCGCGGCGCTGGCCTGATGAGTTCCCGGTTTCGAGGGCCAGCCCGTTCCTGTCTGCTGGCTCCGGCTGCAGCAGGGATGGGCCCGTTTGCGTCTGAGTTGCATGGGCCCTATGCCCCGTCTGCGAGGGTCAGTGATTGTCCCGAAGGCAGACGTTATGTTATGTTATGTTACACTGGTTTAACGCCGCCTTCGGGACAATCACTGTCCCTCGCAGACGGGGCATAGGGCCCATGCAACTCAGACGTTAAACACGTGTAACATGTAACATAACATCTTGCATCTTCACCTCGGCGCGATGGGGGTGCGCGGGCCCGGGCTTTGACTCCCGCGCGCTGCTGGCCTGATGAGTTCCCGGTTTCGAGGGCCAGCCCGTTCCTATCTGCTGGCTCCGGCTGCAGCAGGGATGGGCCCATTTGCGTCTGAGTTGCATGGGCCCTATGCCCCGTCAGCGAGGGACAGTGATTGTCCCGAAGGCAGACGTTAAACACGTGTAACATAACATAACTCCCGCTCCTGTGGTGTTGGCCGAGGCAGGGTTTTACCCCCTTGCCACTCACTGGGGGCAAGCTGGTGACCCGTTTCTGGAACAGGCTGGTGGGCCTCCCAGATACGCGCGTCACCAAGTGGGCGCTCTTTGAGCAGTTAGACCTTTGCGGGCGCACGGTGGGGGCGGGTGGGGTGGCCCGCCAGCCGTGGGGGACCCAGGTTGTAGGATACCTTCGCAGCCTGGGGTTGGGTCCCCTTGATGGTGGGGAGCCCTGCCAGGTCGATGTTGGCGAGGCGTGCAGCCTCGCTGACGAGGCCTACGTCGGGGCGTCTGCAGGGGGCACCATCCCAGCCCAAAGTGCAGTTTTACTGTGCTAATGTGAGGGGGGCTCACGCGTGATACGTACTGCCGTCGCCCGCAACCGTACCTGGCCGAGGTTGACAGTCGTGCGCGCATGGCCAGCCTGGCCAGGTTCCGCACGGGCTGTCATTGGTTGCGGGTGGAGACTGGGCGGCGTTTTTTTTTTTTTTTTTTTTTTTTTTTTTTTTTTTTTGAGGGGGTGCTCTTACACTTGAGACGTGGGGGATCTCAAGAAGCGTAGGTAGGCCGAAGCCACGAAGCATCATGACCGATGAGGCAGCCAAACAGCAGCGCGAACGCGCATGTGACAGCAAGATGGGGCATGCAGTCACGGGGTGGTACGCAGATTTTTTTCTTTTTGTTTTGTGTGTGTATGTGTGTTCGGTATGTCGCTGTGAAAGCAGATGAAACGCGAGATCCCGGCAACCGCCAGACGGGGCAGGCAGCGGCACAACAGGGCAAGGCAAAGAACTGAAAGACCCGAGGCGAGGATGGAGCAACCCACCACGGAAGAGACGCAAAGGCAACCAGGCCAAGACAAAAAAAAAAAAAAAAAGGGGGGCGTCTTGGGACAGGGAGAAGGGGGCGTCCAGGAGGGGGCAGGCTAAGAAAAGGAGGGGAGCCATGGAAAGGGAAGGTGCAAGCCACTCAGAAAGGGGCGAGGAAATCGAGTGTGGAAGCGTCTTTGGAGGGAGCCATGGGAACAGGGACAAGTCAACGCAGGAGCCGAGCGCCGGGGAACCGTCAGCCAATGGATGCAAAGAGCAAGGACGGGGCAAGCCGAGGGCTGGCGGGCACACGAGCGGCGTGAGGGGTTGGACAGGCCCGGCCGGATTTGCCCCCACTGCTCGTTGGGTGCTGTGGAGGACGAGCATCACATGGTGTTTGACTGCCCAAAGTATGCCCGCCTGCGTGCCGATTACAGCGAGTCCCTTTTGGGGTCGGTCGGGGTCCGCCCGCGGTCCGTCCGCGGGGCGGGGCAGGAACCTTGGCACAGTTCCTTGCGCAGAATCGGTGGCGGTGGCTAGCTTTGTGCACCGCTGCTACCGTCTGTCGTTGGCTGGAGACGACACCCGCAGCGGCGAGTCTGAGCCCCAGCCCCAGCGCGAGGCGACCCCGGCTTGAGTGGGCCTACGTCGCCGTTCTCGCGGCCCCCGCCAGCCCGTGCCCGGCTTGCGTTGGATTCTTCCTTGCCTTTTCTGACTCTTTCACAGTTTGCCTTGCTTTGCATCCTTGTCATCATGCTTTGCTTGCGTGCTTGCTTGCCATCCCGTGTGCTTGCTGCATCTTGCATCTTCACCTCGGCGCGATGGGGTGCGCGGGCCCGGGCTTTGACTCCCGTGCGCTGCTGGCCTGATGAGTTCCCGGTTTCGAGGGCCAGCCCGTTCCTGTCTGTTGGCTTCGGCTGCAACAGGGATGGGCCCGTTTGCGTCTGAGTTGCATGGGCCCTATGCCCCGTCTGCGAGGGACAGTGATTGTCCCGAAGGCAGACGTTAAACCCTTGTAACATAACATACTGCTCGTTGGGTGCGGTGGAGGACGAGCATCACATGGTGTTTGACTGCCCAAAGTATGCCCGCCTGCGTGCCGATTACGCTGAGTCCCTTTTGGGGTCGGTCGGGGTCCGCCCGGCGGTCCGTTGGCGGGGCGGGAACCTTGGCACAGTTCCTTGCGCGGGAATCGGTGGCGGTGGCTAGCTTTGTGCACCGCTGCTACCGTCTGTCGTTAGCTGGAGACGACACCCACAGCAGCGATTCTGAGCCCCAACCCCACCGCGAGGCGACCCCGGCTAGAGTGGGCCTACGTCGCCTTTCTCGCGCCCCCGCCAGCCCGTGCCCGGCTTGCGTTGGATTCTTCCTTGCCTTTTCTGACTCTTTCACAGTTTGCCTTGCTTTGCATCCTTGTCATCATGCTTTGCTTGCGTGCTTGCTTGCCATCCCGTGTGCTTGCTGCATCTTGCATCTTCACCTCGGCGCGATGGGGGTGCGCGGGCCCGGGCTTTGACTCCTGCGCGCTGCTGGCCTGATGAGTTCCCGGTTTCGAGGGCCAGCCCGTTCCTATCTGCTGGCTCCGGCTGCAGCAGGATGGGCCCATTTGCGTCTGAGTTGCATGGGCCCTATGCCCCGTCAGCGAGGGACAGTGATTGTCCCGAAGGCAGACGTTAAACACGTGTAACATAACATAACTCCCGCTCCTGTGGTGTTGGCCGAGGCAGGGTTTTACCCCCTTGCCACTCAGGGCAAGCTGGTGACCCGTTTCTGGAACAGGCTGGTGGGCCTCCCAGATACGCGCGTCACCAAGTGGGCGCTCTTTGAGCAGTTAGACCTTTTGCGGGCGCACGGTGGGGCGGGTGGGGTGGCCCGCCAGCCGTGGGGACCCAGGTTGTAGGATACCTTCGCAGCCTGGGGTTGGGTCCCCTTGATGGTGGGGAGCCCCGCCAGGTCGATGTTGGCGAGGCGTGCGGCCTCGGCCGACGAGGCCTACGTCGAGGGCGTCTGCAGGGGCACCATCCCAGCCCAAAGTGCAGTTTTACTGTGCTAATGTGAGGGGGGCTCACGCGTGATACGTCTTGCCGTCGCCCGCAACCGTACCTGGCCGAGGTTGACAGTCGTGCGCGCATGGCCAGCCTGGCCAGGTTCCGCACGGGCTGTCATTGGTTGCGGGTGGAGACGGGCGGCGTTTTTTTTTTTTTTTTTTTTTTTTTTTTTTTTTTTTTGAGGGGGTGCTCTTACACTTGAGACGTGGGGGATCTCAAGAAGCGTAGGTAGGCCGAAGCCACGAAGCATCATGACCGATGAGGCAGCCAAACAGCAGCGCGAACGCGCATGTGACAGCAAGATGGGGCATGCAGTCACGGGGGTGGTACGCAGATTTTTTTTTCTTTTTGTTTTGTGTGTGTATGTGTGTTCGGTATGTCGCTGTGAAAGCAGATGAAACGCGAGATCCCGGCAACCGCCAGACGGGGGCAGGCAGCGGCACAACAGGGCAAGGCAAAGAACTGAAAGACCCGAGGCGAGGATGGAGCAACCCACCACGGAAGAGACGCAAAGGCAACCAGGCCAAGACAAAAAAAAAAAAAAAAAAAAAGGGGGCGCATCTTGGGACAGGGGGAGAAGGGGGCGTCCGGGAGGGGGCAGGCTAAGAAAAGGAGGGGAGCCATGGAAAGGGAAGGTGCAAGCCACTCAGAAAGGGGCGAGGAAATCGAGTGTGGAAGCGTCTTTGGAGGGAGCCATGGGAACAGGGACAAGTCAACGCAGGAGCCGAGCGCCGGGGAACCGTCAGCCAATGGATGCAAAGAGCAAGGACGGGGCAAGCCGAGGGCTGGCGGGCACACGAGCGGCGTGAGGGGTTGGACAGGCCCAGCCGGATTTGCCCCCACCGCTCGTTGGGTGCTGTGGAGGACGAGCATCACATGGTGTTTGACTGCCCAAAGTATGCCCGCCCGCGTGCCGATTACAGCGAGTCCCTTTGGGGTCGGTCGGGGTCCGCCCAGCGGTCCGTTGGCGGGGCAGGAACCTTGGCACAGTTCCTTGCGCAGAATCGGTGGCGGTGGCTAGCTTTGTGCACCGCTGCTACCGTCTGTCGTTAGCTGGAGACGACACCCACAGCAGCGATTCTGAGCCCCAACCCCACCGCGAGGCGACCCCGGCTTGAGTGGGCCTACGTCGCCTTTCTCGCGGCCCCGCCAGCCCGTGCCCGGCTTGCGTTGGATTCTTCCTTGCCTTTTCTGACTCTTTCACAGTTTGCCTTGCTTTGCATCCTTGTCATCATGCTTTGCTTGCGTGCTTGCTTGCCATCCCGTGTGCTTGCTGCATCTTGCATCTTCACCTCGGCGCGATGGGGGTGCGCGGGCCCGGGCTTTGACTCCCGCGCGCCGCCTGGCCTGATGAGTTCCCGGTTTCGAGGGCCAGCCCGTTCCTATCTGCTGGCTCCGGCTGCAGCAGGATGGGCCCATTTGCGTCTGAGTTGCATGGGCCCTATGCCCCGTCGCGAGGGACAAAGTGATTGTCCCGAAGGCAGACGTTAAACACGTGTAACATAACATAACTCCCGCTCCTGTGGTGTTGGCCGAGGCAGGGTTTTACCCCCTTGCCACTCACTGGGGCAAGCTGGTGACCCGTTTCGGAACAGGCTGGTGGGCCTCCCAGATACGCGCGTCACCAAGTGGGCGCTCTTTGAGCAGTTAGACCTTTGCGGGCGCACGGTGGGGCGGGTGGGGTGGCCCGCCAGCCGTGGGGGACCCAGGTTGTAGGATACCTTCGCAGCCTGGGGTTGGGTCCCCTTGATGGTGGGGAGCCCCGCCCGGTCGATGTTGGCGAGGCGTGCGGCCTCGCCGACGAGGCCTACGTCGAGGGCGTCTGCAGGGGGCACCATCCCAGCCCAAAGTGCAGTTTTACTGTGCTAATGTGAGGGGGCTCACGCGTGATACGTACTGCCGTCGCCCGCAACCGTACCTGGCCGAGGTTGACAGGTCGTGCGCGCATGGCCAGCCTGGCCAGGTTCCGCACGGGCTGTCATTGGTTGCGGGTGGAGACTGGGCGGCGTGAGGTTTTTTTTTTTTTTTTTTTTTTTCTTTTGAGGGGGTGCTCTTACACTTGAGACGTGGGGGATCTCAAGAAGCGTAGGTAGGCCGAAGCCACGAAGCATCATGACCGATGAGGCAGCCAAACAGCAGCGCGAACGCGCATGTGACAGCAAGATGGGGCATGCAGTCACGGGGTGGTACGCAGATTTTTTTCTTTTTGTTTTGTGTGTGTATGTGTGTTCGGTATGTCGCTGTGAAAGCAGATGAAACGCGAGATCCCGGCAACCGCCAGACTGGCACGAGCGCTTTGGGCACTTGGGCTACGAGAACCTGGCCAAGCTGCCAAGCATGGTCACCGGCATGGCCACCACAGCAGATGAGTTCAGGGAAGCAGCCTTTTGTGAGCCATGCGCTCTGGGAAAGCAGCACCGCAGCCCGTTCCAGCAGTCACACAGCGCAGCCGACACGGCCGCGGGCACTGGTGCACACAGATGTGTGCGGCCCGCTGCCTGTCACCTCCATGGGCGGCAGCAACTACTTCGTCACGCTTCTTGAGATCCCCCACGTCTCAAGTGTAAGAGCACCCCCAAAAAAAAAAAAAAAAAAAAAAAAAAAAAAAACTACTTCGTCACCCTTTTGGACGAGTACAGCAAGCTGTCAGCCGTGCGACCCACGGCACACAAGTCCGGCGCAGCTGCAGCTGTCAAAGACGTGCTGACGCTGCTGGAGAATCAAACCGGCCACAGCGTGCAGCGCTTGCGCTGCGACAACGGCTGACAGACGCGGGGCTGCACCCAGGCGTGCGGCCCGGTATGCTCCGCGTTTTTGGGACCGGCGGCATCACGCCGGCTGCTGCTGCCGCAGCCTTGGCGGCGCCTTTGGGCGGCGGCGCCCGGCCGCTGCCAGGGGGCAGCGGCCAGGTCTGGGCCTGGCGGATGTACCTGCTGCCCCCTTGGCCGCTGGGCCTCTTTGCCGCCCGGGTGGTCCCGTTGCCCCGCGGGCCCCTCCTCCCTCCCCTCCCCTTCCTGCAGAAGAACCCATGCCGCAGGCCGCGCCCGCAGTGCAACGTCCCGAGGGAGAGCCTGGGTTTGATGTGGCTTGTGATTTTGTGGCGGAGGAGTTGGATTGTTCTGCGGCCGAGGCAGAGCAGATTGTTCTTGCGGCTCGTGAGGCGCAGCCTGCGGTCTACAGAGATGCGGCCCACGCCTCTCGCCCGGGTGACTTGCCTCGTGCTTTCAGATTGGCTCTGCATGCCCAGGCTGTTGTTTTGTTGGGCGAGCCGCGGGCTGCGGCTTTGGAGGTGGCCCCGCTTGCGGATTCTGGGGAGGCGGTGGGGGCGCCTGGGTCGTCGCGTCTTGCGGCCGCCCCCTCCCTCCTCTGCTTCCCCCGCCCAGGCCCATACCGCCCACCAAGCTCTGCCAAGCGTGGATCTGTCACAACCTTGGCAAAGGGCCCGCTGGCACCCAGGGCCACCTGCCATCTGCTTCTGGCCCTCGCCGCTCGGCGCGTTTGTCGGCTCCAGCCGAGGCGGGTGCCCACAGCTGGTTGACAATTGCGACGCGGGCGGCGCCTGAGCGGGGCGCACGTCTGGACACACCCACCTCCACGATTCTTCCACCGGTTGCGGCAGCAGGAGCCGCAGCCGGCCCCGCAGATGAGTCATTTTGATTGGCGGGCCGCTCGCCCTGCCCAGCCTTTGCGCCTCGTGGCGGTCAATGCTAACGGCCTGCGTGATGCTGCTAAGCGGCACCAGCTGCTTGAGCGGTTCATTGCTGGTCCTTGGCATATGCTGCTTGTGTTTGAGGCGCATGCTGCCTCTGCGGAGGAGGTGGCAGGCTGGGCACGCGAGGGCACAGGGCGCGGCTCGCCTTTTTGCGGGAGCAGCTTTTGCTGCCCCGCACACTAGCTCTTCTGCTGGGGTGGTTGCCTTCATAAAGGCCACCGCCCCGTGGAGGCCGTCACGCTGGCGGCTGTCCCGGCCCAGGAGGGCAGGCTTCTCCATCTTTCCTTCTCCTATGCAGGCCTTCCCTTTTCAGTCCTTGGCTGTTATGCGCCCACGGAGGCGTGCAACCGCCCTGCATTTTTCTCCAGGTCCCTTCTTTGCAGCAATCCCCACCGACCGCCTTGTGCTCATGGCTGGCGATTGGAACCACGTTTCTGATCCCTTGGACGTTGCCGGCGCTACCGCCCTTTCACGGCATCGATTTGCCGGCGCGGAGGAGTTTGCTGCGGTGGCGGCTCAGCGCAACCTGGTGGATGTGTGGCGGCGGCTCCACCCGGCGGCACATGCAGTCACGCACGTAGCCTCCGGGGCTGCGGGCGGGGCGCGCTTGGACCGTTGGTATGCGGCGGCGCCCCTGCTTGCGGGGATTAGCAGCGCAGGCATCCTTCATGGCTTCCCTGGCGATCACCTCGCTGTGGATGTCCATTTGTCGCCCCCTTCCGTCGTCCCCTGCTGGCCCTGGGCGCTTCCGCCTCCCCGACCACTTCCACTCCGACCCAGATTTTGTCGCTTTTGTCCGCCAGCACATCCACACCTTTGCAGAGGAGCACCCCGTGCAGCCTGGCGCCCGCCGCGCTTACTGGGTTCCACTCAAGGCCCACCTCTCCACCCACGTCGTGGCATTCACTGCAGCCCGGCGGCGGCAAGCGGATGCCACGAGGCGCGCGTTGTTGGCTGCAGTGGAGGACGCCATGCGAGCATATCTTAGCCAGCCCAGCCACCCAGCCACGCTTGGCCTGCTCCGACGTGCGACCGCAGCCTTGAGGGAGCATGACGCGGCAAGAGAGCAGCGGCGGCGCGAACAGCTGGACGTCCTTTGGCATTGCTTCGGCGAGCGCCCTACACGCTGGTTTCACATGTTGGACCGCAGCGCCTTACCAAACCAGCCCCTGGCGGAGCTCTTACACCCATCTGACCCAGCAGCCCCAGCGGCAGACCTCAGCACACCCGCGGGCCGTGAACTTGCCTCAACCCGGGCGGTGGCCTTCTTCTCGGCGGACAGCCCTGTGGGCCTCTTCCACTCGGAGGCTACCGACTCCGCAGCTAGCGGGGCGGTTGTTGGACGCGCTGGATGCCACCCTGTCCCCCGACGAGGCGGCTGCCACTCTAGGACCTCTTTGGTGGGCCCATCACCGATGCCGAGGTGCGAGCTGTGTTTCCCGACCTGCCACTTGGCACCAGCCCCGGCCTGGATGGTCTGCCGTATTCCTTCTACGTGACGTTCGGTCTGAGCTGCGCCCGTTCTTCCCGGGCATGGCTGATGAGGCCTTGGCATTCTTTGCCCGCCGCTGATGAGGGTAGCCTGGCAGCTGGGGTGGAGCCGTTCCGCCCTCTCGAGGTTACGGCTGGCCTCATTGTCCCGCTGTCCAAGCCTGGCACCGCTGACACCCGGCAGCTTGCCTCCCACCGCCCCATCACCCTCCTGAATTGTGACTACCGCCTGCTAGCTAAGGTGTTGTCGGCCCGCTTCGCTGGGCCCCTTCTCTCCGTCATCGACCCCACCCAGACCGCCTTCTTACCCGACCGTTGGATTGGCGACAATGTCCCGCTTGCACCTTGAGGAGGTGGAGTACTTGAGAGAGCAGGATGCGCCTGGCTGCATCGTCTTCCTGGACTTTGAAAAGGCGTACGACAGGGTTGATCGCCCTTGGCTTTTTGATGTCATGCGCCGCATGCGCTTCCCGCAGCTTTGCGTGCGTTGGGTGCAGCTGATGCTGTCCGGGTGCTTGCCATGGTGTCCCCGAACGGCTATTACACCCCAGCCTTCCCACTCGCACGCGGTGTGCAACGGGCAGCCCCCTTAGCGTTTTGTTGTATCTCATTGCCGCACAACCCCTCGCAGCTTCCTTGCGCCGTGCGCGGAAGCCAGGCGTTTGCGTGCCCCCGCCGCCGCCCGGGGGCTCCCCCGCTCCAATCTCCCACCAACATGCAGATGATATCACCATCCATGTCTTGGCCCCGCGTGACGCGCACGCCGCCCTGGGCGGGGCCTGTGGCCGACTTTTGCGGCCACCCAGGCCAGGCTCAACCTGCGCAAGTGCAAGGGCATCTTGTTTGGCGATCAGTCCACCATCGACCCCGCAACGGGCTTGTGTGGCGTCACCGGCGTGCGCTTCCCTTCGCCGTCGAGTCCATCCGCCACCTCGGCATTCACCTGGGCCTTGACGCCCAGGTGGCCCACGAGCAACCTTCCAAGTTCTCGTGGTAAGGCCGAGGGAGGTTGCCGAGCGTTGGGCGCGGCACGAGCCGTCCCGGGCCGGGAGGGCCCACGTGGCCAAGCAGGTGCCGGCGGCCATGGTGGTGTATCACGCCACCTTTGTGCGCCCGCCGCCGCCATGTGGCGCCGCATTGTTAGCGTCATTTTCTCTTTTGTGGGTGGCATGTCACCCTCGATGTCCCTCGATGTCCCGCCCACACCGCGGTCTTGCCGTGGTTGGAGGGGCCATTAACTTGGTTGCCCGCCGACGTGCCGTGGTTGGAGGGGGGGCATTAACCGCCACAGCGCCAACCCGGAGGTTAATTAGTATGTGCCCATTTGTGGTGCCATATAGGGACGTTGATCGTATTTCAACACTCCCCCGAGCAACGTTCCGTATGCTCGCTTCGTACCTAACCACGTTCGTGAAGGCAGGGCTGCTCCCCCGCTTCCGAGTGGAGAAACGTTTTACAGGCCGGAAACCTGGATGTCCCGTGATGGGAATCGAACCCACGATCTGTGGGTGTATGTGACAGCGCGCCCATCTAGCGCATTGGGGCCCATAACCTGTTAAAAGCGCCAACCCGGAGGTTAATTAGTATGTGCCCATTTGTGGTGCCATATAGGGACGTTGATCGTATTTCAACACTCCCCCCGAGCAACGTTCCGTATGCTCGCTTCGTACCTAACCACGATCGTGAAGGCAGGGCTGCTCCCCCGCTTCCGAGTGGAGAAACGTTTTACAGGCCGGAAACCTGGATGTCCCGTGATGGGAATCGAACCCACAATCTGTGGGTGTATGTGACAGCGCGCCCATCTAGCGCATTGGGGCCCATAACCTGTTAAAAGCGCCAACCCGGAGGTTAATTAGTATGTGCCCATTTGTGGTGCCATATAGGGACGTTGATCGTATTTCAACACTCCCCCGAGCAACGTTCCGTATGCTCGCTTCGTACCTAACCACGATCGTGAAGGCAGGGCTGCTCCCCCGCTTCCGAGTGGAGAAACGTTTTACAGGCCGGAAACCTGGATGTCCCGTGATGGGAATCGAACCCACAATCTGTGGGTGTATGTGACAGCGCGCCCATCTAGCGCATTGGGGCCCATAACCTGTTAAAAGCGCCAACCCGGAGGTTAATTAGTATGTGCCCATTTGTGGTGCCATATAGGGACGTTGATCGTACCGTATATGGCAGCCTTGCCTTGGGGCTGCGTGCCTGCCTCGCGTGCGGTGGCGGACCAGCGCCGGCGGGGTGGCTTTGTCGCGACGGGGCGGCCGAGTGGGTGGCCGGGGCGGCCGCCCCGGGGTGATGGCAGCTGCGCCCCCTCTCGGCGGCGCGGCCCTCCCGGCTGGCACCGTGGCAGGCTGCGTGGTGGGGGCGGCCGCCCCATCCGCCTCGGCGCGTGGGATTTCGTGGACCCCACCGTGTGGGGCTTTGGCAGCGTGGACCTCTTGGGGTTCACCGTTAAGGCAGCCACACAGCGGCGCATCCACCTGGCAGCCCGGCAGCGCTGCGGCCCGCGATACCTTCCTTCGGCGGGCTGCAGGCCAGCCCGTGGCGGCAGCCTGCAGATGAGCCAGGCCCGTCTGCTGCCGCCACGGGCTTGCAAGCGTTGGAGCTGCGCTGGGCCTCCTCCTACGACACGCGGCTTCACGAGCGGGTCATGTCTCGCCGGCGGGCAGCAGAGTGGGAGGTGGATCTCCTGCCGTGTCAGCGCCCGGGCCAGCGGCAGCGCCTTGCCGTCTTTGAACGGGTGGCGCAGCGGCAGCATGCTGAGGAAGAGCAGTTGCAGCAGCTTCAGCCACAGCCGGCCCCACCACCAGCTTGGCCTTTGAGGGACGACACAGTGGATGCAGCGGCAGCGCCGGCGGGCCTCAATGAGGCTGCCCAAGCGGAGCGCGCTGCGGTGCGCGGTGTATGGCGCCGCCTGCGCGAGGCAGGCCGCTGCTGCCGAGTGGGTCTGTCGTGTCTTTGCGGCTGTCTCGGGTGTGTGCCCTCCTCCCCTCTGTCCCCGTGTCTTTCTTGCAGATGAGCATGCCACTTGGGCCCCACCCGCCCGTCTTCGCCACGTATGGGCACACCTTTTTTTTTTTTTTTTTTTTTTTTTTTTTTTTTAGGGGGTGCTCTTACACTTGAGACGTGGGGGATCTCAAGAAGCGTAGGTAGGCCGAAGCCACGAAGCATCATGACCGATGAGGCAGCCAAACAGCAGCGCGAACGCGCATGTGACAGCAAGATGGGGCATGCAGTCACGGGGGTGGTACGCAGATTTTTCTTTCTTTTTCACAGGCAACCAGGCCAAGACAAAAAAAGGGGGGCGTACTGGGACAGGGAGAAGGGGGCGTCCAGGAGGGGGCAGGCTAAGAAAAGGAGGGGAGCCATGGAAAGGGAAGGTGCAAGCCACTCAGAAAGGGGCGAGGAAATCGAGTGTGGAAGCGTGCTGGAGGGAGCCATGGGAACAGGGACAAGTCAACGCAGGAGCCGAGCGCTGGGGAACCGTCAGCCAATGGATGCAAAGAGCAAGGACGGGGCAAGCCGAGGGCTGGCGGGCACACGACTACCGACAGCAAGGGCATGTACGCGCTCCGCAGGTGTGCCTGCCGGCCCGCTAGGACCGGCGGCGCGGGTGCCGCAAGGCAAGCCGGGCGGGGGCGGCGGACCCCCGCCGGCACGTTGCCACACACGGTGGCGAACGCCCATCACCCGCCGCGCCACTACACACGCACTTGCCGCCATCGCCGCTGCCGCTGCCGGCCGCCCAACTGCCGCCGCCTGCAAGAATGGAAGGAGCCCCAGCAGCGCGCATGTAAAGATGAACAGAAGTCAGGCTGTATCGCATGGCCCAAAAGGGAGTGGAAGCAGCACGGTCGAGTATAAAAATAACAAGAAGGCCGCTGAGGCCGTGGGAAAGCGCCCCGCAAAGAAAGGAGGGCCCCAGCCAGAAAAGGGCAGGGCGGAGAGTTAACCGACGCCCGCGCGTGGTGCAGCCCGTGCCATTGCTGCCCCGCCGCTTGAAGGGGCTGCCCCGCCTTCACGCTCCATACTCAGCAGCGGCCCCGCAGGAGGGAGAGCCGTAGGTGAGGCTCCACCAGGGCGAGCGGAGGCAGGGGAGAGCTGCAGGCGTGGAGGGGGCAAGGGACCAAGGCAGGACGCAGGGGCAATTGCAGGCACCCGAGACGCAGAAGGGCCCTCCACTGGTGCGGCCACCGGGTGGGACAGGCTGAAGCGCAACCGCATAGCACCCGCCTCCACAACACAAAGCGCGCCCCTGTGGGTCCACCGCGCTTTGAACTGGCCCATACGGAGGGAGGTGTCGCGGCCACGGAACCACTCAGCATAGGTGCCATCCAGCCGGCGCATGTTGTGCGTGGCCCGCGCCCAGTCCCGCTTGATGGCAGCCAGCACCGCTGCTACCGTGGCACCGCACACGCTGGCCGGCGAGATGGGCTGGCCCGCAAGAGTTCGCCGGCCGCGCATCTGCCACACAGCGTAGAGGTAAGCGGTGCGCAGGTGTGCCCATACGTGGCGAAGACGGGCGGGTGGGGCCCAAGTGGCATGCTCATCTGCAAGAAAGACACGGGGACAGAGGGGAGGAGGGCGCACACCCGAGACAGCCGCAAAGACACGACAGACCCACTCGGCAGCAGCGGCCACGGCCGGGCAGAGCAAGAATGCATGGGTCAGCCCATCAAGGGGCGGATCCGCTGCTGCCGCACAATCACCGTGCTGGCACAACGCATCTGCCGCTGGCACGACCCGAATGTGGCAAAGGAAGGCGGCCACATACAGGCACCCATGCAGCACGCGGTATGCCACAGTGTACTGCTCACGGGGCAGGTCTGCCTCGCGCAGGCGGCGCCATACACCGCGCACCGCAGCGCGCTCCGCTTGGGCAGCCTCATTGAGGCCCGCCGGCGCTGCCGCTGCATCCACTGTGTCGTCCCTCAAAGGCCAAGCTGGTGGTGGGGCCGGCTGTGGCTGAAGCTGCTGCAACTGCTCTTCCTCAGCATGCTGCCGCTGCGCCACCCGTTCAAAGACGGCAAGGCGCTGCCGCTGGCCCGGGCGCTGACACGGCAGGAGATCCACCTCCCACTCTGCTGCCCGCCGGCGAGACATGACCCGCTCGTGAAGCCGCGTGTCGTAGGAGGAGGCCCAGCGTAGCTCCAACGCTTGCAAGCCCGTGGCGGCAGCAGACCGGCCTGGCTCATCTGCAGGCTGCCGCCACAGGGCTGGCCTGCAGCCCGCCGAAGGAAGGTATCGCGGGCCGCAGCGCTGCCGGGCTGCCAGGTGGATGCGCCGCTGTGTGGCTGCCTTAACGGTGAACCCCAAGAGGTCCACGCTGCCAAAGCCCCACACGGTGGGGTCCACGAAGACGGAATCCCACGCGCCGAGCAGCATGGGGCGGCCGCCCCCACCACGCAGCAGGGCTGCCATACGGTGCCAGCCGGGAGGGCCGGCGCCGCCGAGAGGGGGCGCAGGCTGCCATCACCCCGGACAGCGTAGTGCACAGGGCCGGGCAGCCCCGGCAACTGCCGGCGCACCCACTCGGCCGCCCCGTCGCGACAAAGCTGCCACCCCGCCGGCGGCGGCTGGTCCGCCACCGCACGCCAGGAGGCAGGCACGCAGCCCCAAGCAATATGCAAGGCCAGAGTGGGCCCGCGAGCATCGCATCCCGCAAGCGGCCCACCGTATAGATGCCAGCCGCGGCCAGCGGCTCCCACGCCGGGCTGACGGGGTCGAGCACGGCGCCATCAGGCCCGCGGACCTGGCGGTTGTGGAAGAGGCGCTCCGCCAGGACTTGGTGGTGTGAGAGCCGCGGTGGGGGAGGAGGCGGTGTGGAAGCGTTTGCTGGAAGCCGCTCAAATAAGCTGCTAGACGGGGTGGGAGGAGGCGTGTAGTGACCTGCAGCCCGCTAACAGCAATGGCGGGCCCAAGGGAAGGGACGGCATCCACCAGGCGCGCCGCAACAAGGAGCTTCCAAGCATGACGGCCTGGCTGCAGAAGGCGGGCGGTGACCTTGGCACGCAAGCAATCAGCATGCACGTCGGGGGCAACCAAGTTAATGCCCCCTCCAACCACGGCAAGGCAGCAGTGTGGCGGGCTGGGTGGCTAACGGCAGCACCGCGCAGGACATCAGAGGGTGACATGCCACCCACAAAAGAGAAAATGACGCTAACAATGCGGCGCCACATGGCAGGCGGCGGGCGCACAAAGGTGGCGTGATACACCACCATGGCCGCCAGCACCTGCTTGGCCACGTGGGCCCTCCCCAGCCAGGACAGCTCGTGCCGCGCCCAACGCTCAGCAACCTCCCTCAGCCTTACCACGAGAACTTGGAAGGTTGCCTGTGTGGCCACCTGGGCGTCAAGGCCCAGGTGAATGCCGAGGTGGCGGATGGACTCTGACGGCGAAGGGAAGCGCACGCCAGTGACGCCACACAAGCGCGTTGCAGGGTCGATGGTGGACTGATCGCCAAACAAGATGCCCTTGCACTTGCGCAGGTTGAGCCTGGCCTGGGTGGCTGCGCAAAAGTCGGCCACAGGCCCCGCCAGGGCGGCGTGCGCGTCACGCGGGGCCAAGACATGGATGGTGATATCATCTGCATGTTGGTGGGAGATTGGAGCAGGGGAGCCCCCAGGCAGCAGCAGGGGCCTGCAAACGCCCTGCTGCTGCGCACGGCGCAAGGAAGCTGCGAGGGGTTGTGCAGCAATGAGATACAACAAAACGCTAAGGGGCTGCCCTGTTGCACACTGCGTGCGAGTGGGAAGGCTGGGGTGTAATAGCCGTTCAGGGACACCATGGCAGTGCACCCGGACAGCATCAGCTGCACCCAACGCACAGCAAGCTGCGGGAAGCGCATGCGGCGCATGACATCAAAAAGCCAAGGGCGATCAACCCTGTCGTACGCCTTTTCAAAGTCCAGGAAGACGATGCAGCCAGGCGCATCCTGCTCTCTCAAGTACTCCACCTCCTCAAGGTGCAGCAGGACATTGTCGCCAATCCAACGGTCGGGTAAGAAGGCGGTCTGGGTGGGGTCGATGACGGAGAGAAGGGGCCCAGCGAAGCGGGCCGACAACACCTTAGCTAGCAGGCGGTAGTCACAATTCAGGAGGGTGATGGGGCGGTGGGAGGCAAGCTGCCGGGTGTCAGCGGTGCCAGGCTTGGACAGCAGGACAATGAGGCCAGCCGTAACCTCAGAGGGCAGGAACGGCTCCACCCCAGCTGCCAGGCTACCCTCATCAGCAGCGGCAGCAACAGCCAAGGCCTCATCAGCCATGCCCAGGAAGAACGGGCGCAGCTCAGACCAGAACGTCACGTAGAAGGAATACGGCAGACCATCCAGGCCAGGGCTGGTGCCAAGTGGCAGGTCAGGAAACACAGCCTGCACCTCAGCATCAGTGATGGGCCCACCAGCAGGTCCTAGAGTGGCAGCCGCCTCGTCAGGGGACAGGGTGGCATCCAGCGCGTCCAACAACCGCCCCGCTGCTGCGGAGTCGGTAGCCTCCGAGTGGAAGAGGCCCACAGGGCTGTCCGCCGAGAAGAAGGCCACCGCCCGGGTTGAGGCAAGTTCACGGCCCGCGGGTGTGCTGAGGTCTGCTGCTGGGGCTGCTGGGTCAGATGGGTGTAAGAGCTCCGCCAGGGGCTGGTTTGGTAAGGCGTTGCGGTCCAACATGTGAAACCAGCGTGTAGGGCGCTCGCCGAAGCAATGCCAAAGGACGTCCAGCTGTTCGCGCCGCCGCTGCTCTGCTGCCGCGTCATGCTCCCTCAAGGCTGCGGTCGCACGTCCGAGCAGGCCAAGCGTGGCTGGGTGGCTGGGCTGGCTAAGATATGCTCGCATGGCGTCCTCCACTGCAGCCAACAACGCGCGCCTCGTGGCATCCGCTTGCCGCCGCCGGGCTGCAGTGAATGCCACGACGTGGGTGGAGAGGTGGGCCTTGAGTGCAACCCAGTAAGCGCGGCGGGCGCCAGGCTGCACGGGGTGCTCCTCTGCAAAGGTGTGGATGTGCTGGCGGACAAAAGCGACAAAATCTGGGTCGGAGTGGAAGTGGTCAGGGAGGCGGAAGCGCCCAGGGCCAGCAGGGACGACGGAAGGGGGCGACAAATGGACATCCACAGCGAGGTGATCGCCAGGGAAGCCATGAAGGATGCCTGCGCTGCTAATCCCTGCAAGCAGGGGCGCTGCCGCATACCAACGGTCCAAGCGCCCCGCCTGCAGCCCCGGAGGCTACGTGCGTGACTGCACGTGCCGCCGGGTGGAGCCGCCGCCACACATCCACCAGGTTGCGCTGAGCCGCCACCGCAGCAAACTCCTCCGCGCCGGCAAATCGATGCCGTGAAAGGGCGGTAGCGCCGGCAACGTCCAAGGGATCAGAAACGTGGTTCCAATCGCCAGCCATGAGCACAAGGCGGTCGGTGGGGATTGCTGCAGCAAGGGACCTGGAGAAAAATGCAGGGCGGTTGCACGCCTCCGTGGGCGCATAACAGCCAAGGATTGAAAAGGGAAGGCCTGCATAGGAGAAGGAAAGATGGAGAAGCCTGCCCTCCTGGGCCGGGACAGCCGCCAGCGTGACGGCCTCCACGGGGGCGGTGGCCTTTATGAAGGCAACCACCCCAGCAGAAGAGCTAGTGTGCGGGGCAGCAAAAGCTGCTCCCGCAAAAGGCGAGCCGCGCCCTGTGCCCTCGCGTGCCCAGCCTGCCACCTCCTCCGCAGAGGCAGTATGCGCCTCAAACACAAGCAGCATATGCCAAGGACCAGCAATGAACCGCTCAAGCAGCTGGTGCCGCTTAGCAGCATCACGCAGGCCGTTAGCATTGACCGCCACGAGGCGCAAAGGCTGGGCAGGGCGAGCGGCCCGCCAATCAAAACGACTCATCTGCGGGGCCGGCTGCGGCTCCTGCTGCCGCAACCGGTGGAAGAATCGTGGAGGTGGGTGTGTCCAGACGTGCGCCCCGCTCAGGCGCCGCCCGCGTCGCAATTGTCAACCAGCTGTGGGCACCCGCCTCGGCTGGAGCCGACAAACGCGCCGAGCGGCGAGGGCCAGAAGCAGATGGCAGGTGGCCCTGGGTGCCAGCAGGGCCCTTTGCCAAGGTTGTGACAGATCCACGCTTGGCAGAGCTTGGTGGGCGGTATGGGCCTGGGCGGGGGAAGCAGAGGAGGGAGGGGGCGGCCGCAAGACGCGACGACCCAGGCGCCCCACCGCCTCCCCAGAATCCGCAAGCGGGGCCACCTCCAAAGCCGCAGCCCGCGGCTCGCCCAACAAAACAACAGCCTGGGCATGCAGAGCCAATCTGAAAGCACGAGGCAAGTCACCCGGGCGAGAGGCGTGGGCCGCATCTCTGTAGACCGCAGGCTGCGCCTCACGAGCCGCAAGAACAATCTGCTCTGCCTCGGCCGCAGAACAATCCAACTCCTCCGCCACAAAATCACAAGCCACATCAAACCCAGGCTCTCCCTCGGGACGTTGCGCTGCGGGCGCGGCCTGCGGCATGGGTTCTTCTGCAGGAAGGGGAGGGGAGGGAGGAGGGGCCCGCGGGGCAACGGGACCACCCGGGCGGCAGCAGGCCCAGCGGCCAAGGGGGCAGCAGGTACATCCGCCAGGCCCAGACCTGGCCGCTGCCCCCTGGCAGCGGCCGGGCGCCGCCGCCCAAAGGCGCCGCCAAGGCTGCGGCAGCAGCAGCCGGCGTGATGCCGCCGGTCCCAAAAACGCGGAGCATACCGGGCCGCACGCCTGGGTGCAGCCCCGCGTCTGGCTGCTGCCCAGATGCAGGCCGCACGCGGCGCAAGACAACACGCCCCCTCTCAAAGACACAGGGACGCAAGACGACCTGAGCAGACCACCCCAGCCCCTGTACCACCCGCGGCAGGCGAGGCAGTCCCGCGTGGGGATAAGGCACCCGGACCACTGCCTCAATCATATCCAGAACAGGCAAATGGGCCTCCTGCCCAGGCCCAACGGCAGCCACACCTGCTCGCTCATGAACAACAGAGACACCGCTGGCCGCGTCGTATCCAACAACAGCCAGCAGGGCCTCCGTGGTGCCACTCACGACGAACTGAGAGGGCAGGCTGCGCAGCTCCACAACCCAATGGTCCGCCGGGAGGTAGCCAAGGACAGACTTGACGGGAATGCCCACTGCAACGTCCTCCACCTGCACAGTAAGGCGCTGCGCCTGCACAACAGCTGCAAAGCGCTGAACGGCGTCGTTGCCGCGGCGCGGCACCATCTGTACACGGGCCAACCGCTGCCAGCCGCGGCGAGACGGCCCCGCCGCAAGGCCCGCAATGAAGTCTGCATGCTGCAAATAAGCCTGGCTGACGATCCGCGACGCAAAGGCGGAGTACGCCTCCTCGCTGAGATCAGCTGAGGCGTAGCGGCCCACTGCCTCAGCCACATCAAGCTCCAGATACATGCAACCAGCTGGCTGAAACCGTTTGGAGCTAAGATAATCAGCGTCCGAGCGTAATACACCGTCGACTGCTTGCTGCACCACGACTGGCGGCACTGGCGGCCAGGGCGGCGGCACAGGAGGCTGAGGCGCCGCCATGGGTGCTGACGCCGGGCAAACCTGACAGTAAAGGTCACCTTAGCGCTGTTGTGCGCGCGGGATGCAGACGACAGACGCCGGTAAAAGCGGAAGTCGCAATCCAACCGCCACGAGCGAGACTCCCGTAATACCGCGCTGCAAACGCCGTAAAATCGCCAACTAAATCCGCTGTAAACGCTGCCGCGCGCGGAGGGACAGGCGGGAAACGCGACAAGGGCGAAAGTCGCAGAGCGAGGGGTGTGTGCCCCGCTCGCGACAAAATCGCGCCACAGCTGACGTAAAACCAATATCAAGCGCAGCCGAACGCTGGCGCGAGGTGGGGCAGCCCGGTGAGGCGGGCTAGAGGAACTCCAGGGTGGGCGAGAGCAAGTAAACAACAACAACAACAACAACAACAACAACAACAACAACAACAACAACAACAACAACAACAACAACAACAACAACACCACAGCGCATCTGCCGCACCGCTTACCTCTACGCTGTGTGGCAGATGCGCGGCCGGCGAACTCTTGCGGGCCAGCCCATCTCGCCGGCCAGCGTGTGCGGTGCCACGGTAGCAGCGGTGCTGGCTGCCATCAAGCGGGACTGGGCGCGTGCCACGCACAACATGCGCCGGCTGGATGGCACCTATGCTGAGTGGTTCCGTGGCCGCGACACCTCCCTCCGTATGGGCCAGTTCAAAGCGCGGTGGACCCACAGGGGCGCGCTTTGTGTTGTGGAGGCGGGTGCTATGCGGTTGCGCTTCAGCCTGTCCCACCCGGTGGCCGCACCAGTGGAGGGCCCTTCTGCGTCTCGGGTACCTGCAATTGCCCCTGCGTCCTGCCTTGGTCCCTTGCCCCCTCCACGCCTGCAGCTCTCCCCTACCTCCGCTCGTCCTGGTGGAGCCTCACCTGCGGCTCTCCCTCCTGCGGGGCTGCTGCTGAGTATGGAGCGTGCAGGCGGGGCAGCCCCTTCAAGCGGCGGGGCAGCAATGGCACGGGCTGCACCACGCGCGGGCGTCGGTTAACTCTCCGCCCTGCCCTTTTCTGGCTGGGGCCCTCCTCTTCTTTGCGGGGCGCTTTCCCACGGCCTCAGCGGCCTTCTTGTTATTTTTATACTCGACCGTGCTGCTTCCACTCCCTTTTGGGCCATGCGATACAGCCTGACTTCTGTTCATCTTTACATGCGCGCTGCTGGGGCTCCTTCCATTCTTGCAGGCGGCGGCAGTTGGGCGGCCGGCAGCGGCAGCGGCGATGGCGGCAAGTGCGTGTGTAGTGGCGCGGCGGGTGATGGGCGTTCGCCACCGTGTGTGGCAACGTGCCGGCGGGGTTCGCCGCCCCCGCCCGGCTTGCCTTGCGGCACCCGCGCCGCCGGTCCTAGCGGGCCGGCAGGCACACCTGCGGAGCGCGTACATGCCCTTGCTGTCGGTAGTCGTGTGCCCGCCAGCCCTCGGCTTGCCCCGTCCTTGCTCTTTGCATCCATTGGCTGACGGTTCCCCAGCGCTCGGCTCCTGCGTTGACTTGTCCCTGTTCCCATGGCTCCCTCCAGCACGCTTCCACACTCGATTTCCTCGCCCCTTTCTGAGTGGCTTGCACCTTCCCTTTCCATGGCTCCCCTCCTTTTCTTAGCCTGCCCCCTCCTGGACGCCCCCTTCTCCCTGTCCCAGTACGCCCCCCCTTTTTTGTCTTGGCCTGGTTGCCTGTGAAAAAGAAAAAAATCTGCGTACCAGCCCCGTGACTGCATGCCCCATCTTGCTGTCACATGCGCGTTCGCGCTGCTGTTTGGCTGCCTCATCGGTCATGATGCTTCGTGGCTTCGGCCTACCTACGCTTCTTGAGATCCCCCACGTCTCAAGTGTAAGAGCACCCCCTCAAAAAAAAAAAAAAAAAAAAAAAAAAAAAAAAGGCGCCGCGTGCGTGGCATGCCAAGCTGAAGGAGGAGTTGGAGGCAATGGACTTCCACCCCTCAGCTGCTGATCCAGCCCTGTTCATCAAGTCTGGCCAAGACCCAGTCTTCTTGCTGGTCTACGTGGACGATATGCTGATCGTCACCCGCCTCATCTCTGACGTCAATGAGACCAAAGGCAAGATCAAGTCAGCCTTTGAGGCACGTGATCTGGGCGCTGCCACCTGCTTCCTTGGGATGGACATCCACCGCGACCGCAGCGCCCGCACCATCTCTCTGGGTCAGCACCGCCTGACAGCAGACCTGTTGGACAAGTACGGCATGGTAGAGTGCAAGCCGCTGAGCACTCCAATCAGCACCGCCGTCAAGCTGACCAAGGACGGCGAGCTGCTGGACACCCGCACCCATGCCTACTCTCAGCTGGTAGGCAGCCTTATGTATTTGTCGGTCTGCACGCGCCCAGACCTGGCGCAAGCCGTGGGAGCACTGGCCCGCTTCATGGCAAAGCCCACTGTCACGCACTGGCAAGCTGCCAAGGGCGTGTTGCGCCACGTCGCTGGCACCGCGCATTACGGCATCACCTTCGGCGGGAGCGGCCTGAGCTTGGAAGCCTTTTGTGATGCTGACTACACCGGAGACCTTGATACCCGCCGCTCCACCACTGGGTATGTGTTCACTCTCAGTGGTGGTGCAATCAGCTGGTCGAGCCGCTTGCAGCCAACAGTTGCAGCTTCCACAACCGAAGCTGAGTACATGGCAGCGGCCTACGCCATCAAGGAGGCTCTCTGGCTGAGGACACTGCTGAACGACCTGGGCAGGAGGCCGTTGTTGTTGTTGTTGTTGTTGTTGTTGTTGTTGTTGTTGTTGTTGTTGTTGTTGTTGTTGTTGTTGTTGTTGTTGTTGTTGTTTACTTGCTCTCGCCCACCCTGGAGTTCCTCTAGCCCGCCTCACCGGGCTGCCCCACCTCGCGCCAGCGTTCGGCTGCGCTTGATATTAGTTTTACGTCAGCTGTGGCGCGATTTTGTCGCGAGCGGGGCACACACCCCTCGCTCTGCGACTTTCGCCCTTGTCGCGTTTCCCGCCTGTCCCTCCGCGCGCGGAAGCGTTTATAGCGGATTTAGTTGGCGATTTTTACGGCGTTTGCAGCGCGGTATTACGGGAGTCTCGCTCGTGGCGGTTGGATTGCGACTTCCGCTTTTACCGGCGTCTGTCGTCTGCATCCCGCGCGCACAACAGCGCTAAGGTGACCTTTACTGTCAGGTTTGCCCGGCGTCAGCACCCATGGCGGCGCCTCAGCCTCCTGTGCCGCCGCCCTGGCCGCCAGTGCCGCCAGTCGTGGTGCAGCAAGCAGTCGACGGTGTATTTTTTTTTTTTTTTTTTTTTTTGAGGGGGTGCTCTTACACTTGAGACGCATACACACACAAAACAAAAAGAAAAAAATCTGCGTACCACCCCGTGACTGCATGCCCCATCTTGCTGTCACATGCGCGTTCGCGCTGCTGTTTGGCTGCCTCATCGGTCATGATGCTTCGTGGCTTCGGCCTACCTACGCTTCTTGAGAGTCGACGGTGTATTACGCTCGGACGCTGATTATCTTAGCTCCAAACGGTTTCAGCCAGCTGGTTGCATGTATCTGGAGCTTGATGTGGCTGAGGCAGTGGGCCGCTACGCCTCAGCTGATCTCAACGAGGAGGCGTACTCCGCCTTTGCGTCGCGGATCGTCAGCCAGGCTTATTTGCAGCATGCAGACTTTATTGCGGGCCTTGCGGCGGGGCCGTCTCGCCGCGGCTGGCAGCAGTTGGCCCGTGTACAGATGGTGCCGCGCCGCGGCAACGACGCCGTTCAGCGCTTTGCAGCTGTTGTGCAGGCGCAGCGCCTTACTGTTTTTTTTTTTTTTTTTTTTTTTTGAGGGGGTGCTCTTACACCTGAGACGTGGGGGATCTCAAGAAGCGTAGGTAGGCCGAAGCCACGAAGCATCATGACCGATGAGGCAGCCAAACAGCAGCGCGAACGCGCATGTGACAGCAAGATGGGGCATGCAGTCACGGGGGTGGTACGCAGATTTTGTTTTCTGTTGGTTTTGTGTGTGTATGTGTGCTCGGTATGTCGCTGTGAAAGCAGATGAAACGCGAGATCCCGGCAACCGCCAGACTGGGGCAGGCAGCGGCACAACAGGGCAAGGCAAAGAACTGAAAGACCCGAGGCGAGGATGGAGCAACCCACCACGGAAGAGACGCAAAGGCAACCAGGCCAAGACAGCAGCGCCTTACTGTGCAGGTGGATGACGTTGCAGTGGGCATTCCCGTCAAGTCTGTCCTTGGCTACCTCCCGGCGGACCATTGGGTTGTGGAGCTGCGCAGCCTGCCCTCTCAGTTCGTCGTGAGTGGCACCACGGAGGCCCTGCTGGCTGTTTTTGGATACGACGCGGCCAGCGGTGTCTCTGTTGTTCATGAGCGAGCAGGTGTGGCTGCCGTTGGGCCTGGGCAGGAGGCCCATTTGCCTGTTCTGGATATGATTGAGGCAGTGGTCCGGGTGCCTTATCCCCACGCGGGACTGCCTCGCCTGCCGCGGGTGGTACAGGGGCTGGGGTGGTCTGCTCAGGTCGTATTGCGTCCCTGTGTCTTTGAGGGGGCGTGTTGTCTTGCGCCGCGTGCGGCCTGCATCTGGGCAGCAGCCAGACGCGGGGCTGCACCCAGGCGTGCGGCCCGGTATGCTCCGCGTTTTTGGGACCGGCGGCATCACGCCGGCTGCTGCTGCCGCAGCCTTGGCGGCGCCTTTGGGCGGCGGCGCCCGGCCGCTGCCAGGGGGCAGCGGCCAGGTCTGGGCCTGGCGGATGTACCTGCTGCCCCCTTGGCCGCTGGGCCTGCTGCCGCCCGGGTGGTCCCGTTGCCCCGCGGGCCCCTCCTCCCTCCCCCTCCCCTTCCTGCAGAAGAACCCATGCCGCAGGCCGCGCCCGCAGCGCAACGTCCCGAGGGAGAGCCTGGGTTTGATGTGGCTTGTGATTTTGTGGCGGAGGAGTTGGATTGTTCTGCGGCCGAGGCAGAGCAGATTGTTCTTGCGGCTCGTGAGGCGCAGCCTGCGGTCTACAGAGATGCGGCCCACGCCTCTCGCCCGGGTGACTTGCCTCGTGCTTTCAGATTGGCTCTGCATGCCCAGGCTGTTGTTTTGTTGGGCGAGCCGCGGGCTGCGGCTTTGGAGGTGGCCCCGCTTGCGGTAACTGGGGAGGCAGTGGGGGCGCCTAGGTCGTCGCGTCTTGCGGCCGCCCCCTCCCTCCTCTGCTTCCCCCGCCCAGGCCCATACCGCCCACCAAGCTCTGCCAAGCGTGGATCTGTCACAACCTTGGCAAAGGGCCCTGCTGGCACCCAGGGCCACCTGCCATCTGCTTCTGGCCCTCGCCGCTCGGCGCGTTTGTCGGCTCCAGCCGAGGCGCCCACAGCTGGTTGACAATTGCGACGCGGGCGGCGCCTGAGCGGGGGCGCACGTCTGGACACACCCACCTCCACGATTCTTCCACCGGTTGCGGCAGCAGGAGCCGCAGCCGGCCCCGCAGATGAGTCGTTTTGATTGGCGGGCCGCTCGCCCTGCCCAGCCTTTGCGCCTCGTGGCGGTCAATGCTAACGGCCTGCGTGATGCTGCTAAGCGGCACCAGCTGCTTGAGCGGTTCATCGCTGGTCCTTGGCATATGCTGCTTGTGTTTGAGGCGCATGCTGCCTCTGCGGAGGAGGTGGCAGGCTGGGCACGCGAGGGCACAGGGCGCGGCTCGCCTTTTGCGGGAGCAGCTTTTGCTGCCCCGCACACTAGCTCTTCTGCTGGGGTGGTTGCCTTCATAAAGGCCACCGCCCCCGTGGAGGCCGTCACGCTGGCGGCTGTCCCGGCCCAGGAGGGCAGGCTTCTCCATCTTTCCTTCTCCTATGCAGGCCTTCCCTTTTCAGTCCTTGGCTGTTATGCGCCCACGGAGGCGTGCAACCGCCCTGCATTTTTCTCCAGGTCCCTTGCTGCAGCAATCCCCACCGACCGCCTTGTGCTCATGGCTGGCGATTGGAACCACGTTTCTGATCCCTTGGACGTTGCCGGCGCTACCGCCCTTTCACGGCATCGATTTGCCGGCGCGGAGGAGTTTGCTGCGGTGGCGGCTCAGCGCAACCTGGTGGATGTGTGGCGGCGGCTCCACCCGGCGGCACGTGCAGTCACGCACGTAGCCTCCGGGGCTGCAGGCGGGGCGCGCTTGGACCGTTGGTATGCGGCAGCGCCCCTGCTTGCAGGGATTAGCAGCGCAGGCATCCTTCATGGCTTCCCTGGCGATCACCTCGCTGTGGATGTCCATTTGTCGCCCCCTTCCGTCGTCCCTGCTGGCCCTGGGCGCTTCCGCCTCCCTGACCACTTCCACTCCGACCCAGATTTCGTCGCTTTTGTCCGCCAGCACATCCACACCTTTGCAGAGGAGCACCCCGTGCAGCCTGGCGCCCGCCGCGCTTACTGGGTTGCACTCAAGGCCCACCTCTCCACCCACGTCGTGGCATTCACTGCAGCCCGGCGGCGGCAAGCGGATGCCACGAGGCGCGCGTTGTTGGCTGCAGTGGAGGACGCCATGCGAGCATATCTTAGCCAGCCCAGCCACCCAGCCACGCTTGGCCTGCTCCGACGTGCGACCGCAGCCTTGAGGGAGCATGACGCGGCAGCAGAGCAGCGGCGGCGCGAACAGCTGGGCGCCGCCTGCGTGAGGCAGACCTGCCCCGTGAGCAGTACACTGTGGCATACCGCGTGTTGCATGGGTGCCTGTATGTGGGCGCCTTCCTTTGCCACATTCGGGTCGTGCCAGCGGCAGATGCGTTGTGCCAGCACGGTGATTGTGCGGCAGCAGCGGATCCGCCCCTTGATGGGCTGACCCATGCATTCTTGCTCTGCCCCGCCGTGGCCGCTGCTGCCGAGTGGGTCTGTCGTGTCTTTGCGGCTGTCTCGGGTGTGCGCCCTCCTCCCCTCTGTCCCCGTGTCTTTCTTGCAGATGAGCATGCCACTTGGGCCCCACCCGCCCGTCTTCGCCACGTATGGGCACACCTGCGCACCGCTTACCTCTACGCTGTGTGGCAGATGCGCGGCCGGCGAACTCTTGCGGGCCAGCCCATCTCGCCCGCCAGCGTGTGCGGTGCCACGGTAGCAGCGGTGCTGGCTGCCATCAAGCGGGACTGGGCGCGGGCCACGCACAACATGCGCCGGCTGGATGGCACCTATGCTGAGTGGTTCCGTGGCCGCGACACCTCCCTCCGTATGGGCCAGTTCAAAGCGCGGTGGACCCACAGGGGCGCGCTTTGTGTTGTGGAGGCGGGTGCTATGCGGTTGCGCTTCAGCCTGTCCCACCCGGTGGCCGCACCAGTGGAGGGCCCTTCTGCGTCTCGGGTGCCTGCAATTGCCCCTGCGTCCTGCCTTGGTCCCTTGCCCCCTCCACGCCTGCAGCTCTCCCCTGCCTCCGCTCGCCCTGGTGGAGCCTCACCTGCGGCTCTCCCTCCTGCGGGGCCGCTGCTGAGTATGGAGCGTGAAGGCGGGGCAGCCCCTTCAAGCGGCGGGGCAGCAATGGCACGGGCTGCACCACGAGCGGGCGTCGGTTAACTCTCCGCCCTGCCCTTTTCTGGCTGGGGCCCTCCTCTTCTTTGCGGGGCGCTTTCCCACGGCCTCAGCGGCCTTCTTGTTATTTTTATGCTCGGCCGTGCTGCTTCCACTCCCTTTTGGGCCATGCGATACAGCCTGACTTCTGTTCATCTTTACATGCGCGCTGCTGGGGCTCCTTCCATTCTTGCAGGCGGCGGCAGTTGGGCGGCCGGCAGCGGCAGCGGCGATGGCGGCAAGTGCGTGTGTAGTGGCGCGGCGGGTGATGGGCGTTCGCCACCGTGTGTGGCAACGTGCCGGCGGGGTCCGCCGCCCCCGCCCGGCTTGCCTTGCGGCACCCGCGCCGCCGGTCCCAGCGGGCCGGCAGGCACACCTGCGGAGCGCGTACATGCCCTTGCTGTCGGTAGTCGTGTGCCCGCCAGCCCTCGGCTTGCCCCGTCCTTGCTCTTTGCATCCATTGGCTGACGGTTCCCAAGCGCTCGGCTCCTGCGTTGACTTGTCCCTGTTCCCATGGCTCCCTCCAGCACGCTTCCACACTCGATTTCCTCGCCCCTTTCTGAGTGGCTTGCACCTTCCCTTTCCATGGCTCCCCTCCTTTTCTTAGCCTGCCCCCTCCTGGACGCCCCCTTCTCCCTGTCCCAGTACGCCCCCCTTTTTTTTTGTCTTGGCCTGGTTGCCTTTGCGTCTCTTCCGTGGTGGGTTGCTCCATCCTCGCCTCGGGTCTTTCAGTTCTTTGCCTTGCCCTGTTGTGCCGCTGCCTACCCCAGTCTGGCGGTTGCCGGAATCTCGCGTTTCATCTGCTTTCACGGCGACATACCGAACACACATACACACACATAACAAAAAGAAAAAAAAATCTGCGTACCACCCCGTGACTGCATGCCCCATCTTGCTGTCACATGCGCGTTCGCGCTGCTGTTTGGCTGCCTCATCGGTCATGATGCTTCGTGGCTTCGGCCTACCTACGCTTCTTGAGATCCCCCACGTCTCAAGTGTAAGAGCACCCCCTCAAAAAAAAAAAAAAAAAAAAAAAAAAAAAAAAAAGAACGACCTGGGCATGGCTATGCACACTATCGAGATCCAGGCCGACAGCCAGAGCGCCATCAAGCTGCTAAAGAACCCCGTCTTCTCCATGCGCTCGAAGCACATTGATGTCATCTACCACTTTGCGCGCGAGCGAGTGACCCGCAAGGACATCACTTTCAGGTACATCTCCACAGATAAAATGGTGGCTGATGCCCTGACCAAGCCATTGGCCTCGTCCAAGTTCGTTTTCTGCCGCACCGCTATGGGCATCGGCGGCACCGACAGCGACAGCAAGTGAACAGCTTTTGCTGGGCACTAGATGATGCAGCTCGACAGTCTGCGTGGGAGTGTTGAAAGTGGGTTCCTGTGAACCCTCTGTTCAGCCTGCCGACCTGCATGTGCCCTTGTTTGTCATCGTTTGTCGCCATCTGTCCTTGCTTGTCCGCGTCTGTCCTTGTTTGTCCCGGTCTGTCTCTAGACCTTTCTAGAAGCTTCTCGACCCGACTTCTCCAGAACATCCTTGAACATTCCAGAACATTCCAGAAGCTTCCGCGCGCATTCCGCTGCATGCTTCCAGAAACTTCCAGAGACTTCCGGAAGCTTCTACACACTTCCGTGCATCCGTTTCCAGATGCTTCTCGATCCTTCTGGAACCTTCTACAGCCTTCCGTCCAGAAGCTTCCAGATCATGCTGTGCATGCTGTGACTTTCTAGCCGGCGGCCTATATAAGAGGCCTGTCGCCCTTGATGGCAACTTTTCCATCCTTTTATTTTCAGCTGTCTTGCCCACCGGGCTGCTGCCCCTCGTGTAACTTCAACACTGGAGACGACACCCACAGCAGCGAGTCTGAGCCCCAGCCCCAGCGCGAGGCGGCCCCGGCTTGAGTGGGCCCACGTCGCCGTTCTCGCGGCCCCTACCAGCCCGTGCCCGGCTTGCGTTGGATTCTTCCTTGCCTTTTCTGACTCTTTCACAGATTTCCTTGCTTTGCATCCTTGTCATCATGCTTTGCGTGCATGGTTGCTTGCCCTCCCGTGTGCTTGCTGCATCGTGCATCTTCACCTCGGCGCGATGGGGGTGCGCGGGCCCGGGCTTTGACTCCCGTGCGCTGCTGGCCTGATGAGTTCCCCGTTTCGAGGGCCAGCCCGTTCCTGTCTGCTGGCTCCGGCTGCAGCAGGGATGGGCCCGTTTGCGTCTGAGTTGCATGGGCCCTATGCCCCGTCTGCGAGGGACAGTGATTGTCCCGAAGGCAGACGTTAAACACGTGTAACATAACATTGGTTGCGGGTGGAGACTGGGCGGCGTGAGGGGTTGGACAGGCCCAGCCGGATTTGCCCCCACTGCTCGTTGGGTGCTGTGGAGGACGAGCATCACATGGTGTTTGACTGCCCAAAGTATGCCCGCCTGCGTGCCGATTACAGCGAGTCCCTTTTGGGGGTCGGTCAGGGCCCGCCCAGAGGTCCGTTGGCGGGGCAGGGAACCTTGGCACAGTTCCTTGCGCAGGAATCGGTGGCGGTGGCCAGCTTTGTGCACCATTGCTACCGTCTGTCGTTGGCTGGAGACGACACCCACAGCAGCGAGTCTGAGCCCCAGCCCCAGCGCGAGGCGACCCCGGCTTGAGTGGGCCCACGTCGCCGTTCTCGCGGCCCCTGCCAGCCCGTGCCCGGCTTGCGTTGGATTCTTCCTTGCCTTTTCTGACTCTTTCACAGATTTCCTTGCTTTGCATCCTTGTCATCATGCTTTGCGTGCATGGTTGCTTGCCCTCCCGTGTGCTTGCTGCATCTTGCATCTTCACCTCGTCGCGATGGGGTGCGCGGGCCCGGGCTTTGACTCCCGTGCGCTGCTGGCCTGATGAGATCCCCGTTTCGAGGGCCAGCCCGTTCCTGTCTGTTGGCTTCGGCTGCAACAGGGATGGGCCCGTTTGCGTCTGAGTTGCATGGGCCCTATGCCCCGTCTGCGAGGGACAGTGATTGTCCCGAAGGCAGACGTTAATCCAGTGTAACATAACATAACCCCCATCGCGTCGAGGTGAAGATGCAAGATGCAGCAAGCACACGGGAGGGCAAGCAACCATGCACGCAAAGCATGATGACAAGGATGCAAAGCAAGGAAAACTGTGAAAGAGTCAGAAAAGGCAAGGAAGAATCCAACGCAAGCCGGGCACGGGCTGGCAGGGGCCGCGAGAACGGCGACGTGGGCCCACTCAAGCCGGGGTCGCTCGCGCTGGGGCTGGGGCTCAGACTCGCTGCTGTGGGTGTCGTCTCCAGCCAACGACAGACGGTAGCAATGGTGCACAAAGCTGGCCACCGCCACCGATTCCTGCGCAAGGAACTGTGCCAAGGTTCCCTGCCCCGCCAACGGACCTCTGGGCGGGCCCTGACCGACCCCCAAAAGGGACTCGCTGTAATCGGCACGCAGGCGGGCATACTTTGGGCAGTCAAACACCATGTGATGCTCGTCCTCCACAGCACCCAACGAGCAGTGGGGCAAATCCGGCTGGGCCTGTCCAACCCCTCACGCCGCCCAGTCTCCACCCGCAACCAATGACAGCCCGTGCGGAACCTGGCCAGGCTGGCCATGCGCACACGGCTGTCAACCTCGGTCAGGTACGGTTGCGGGCGACGGCAGTACGTATCACGCGTGAGCCCCCCTCACACTAGCGCAGTATAACTGCACTTTGGGCTGGGATGGTGCTCCCTGCAGGACGCCCTCGACGTAGGCCTCGTCAGCGAGGCTGCACGCCTCGCCAACATCGACCAGGCAGGGCTCCCCACCATCAAGGGGACCCAACTCCAGGCTGCGAAGGTATCCTACAACCTGGGTCCCCCACGGCTGGCGGGCGGTGGCCCCACCCGCCCCGCCGTGTGCCCGCAAAAGGTCTACCTCCTCAAAGAGTGCCCACTTGGTGACGCGCGTATCTGGAAGGCCCACCAGCCTGTTCCAGAAACGAGTCACCATCTTTCCCCGGTGAGTGGCAAGGGGGTAAAACCCTGCCTCGGCCAGCACCACAGGAGCGGGAGTGCTTTGCGGCAGGCGCCCCATCGCGTGCCGCAAAAATGAGCGCAAGAGCCGCTCGGAAGCATCCTCCCCACCCCGTGACTGCATGCCCCATCTTGCTGTCACATGCGCGTTCGCGCTGCTGTTTGGCTGCCTCATCGGTCATGATGCTTCGTGGCTTCGCCTACCTACGCTTCTTGAGATCCCCCACGTCTCAAGTGTAAGAGCACCCCCTCAAAAAAAAAAAAAAAAAAATCCTCCCCACCCCCTCGCAAGAACTGCGGCGCCCACACCTCGCAGCCATACGACACCACCGGCAGCACCAAAGCCTGGAAAAGCCGCCTTTGCAACCCAAAGTCAGACGTGCCAATGTGTGAGAGTTGACGCCGCATGGCGTGCAAGGCCCGTAGGCCCGCCCTGCCCAACTCTGCGCAGGCAAAAGGCCCAAACGCTAGTAGCTGGTGTAACTACACCCCAAGGTACCTAAAGGAGGGTGCTATGGCCAGCCGCTCCCCCTGGTACGTGAGGCGTGGTGCTGGCCTTGCCGCCACGCGAGAAGAGGCGGGGAAGACCACCACCTTGGTCTTCTCAACATCAACGGTCAGGCCCCAACGCTCACAGTACCGCTCCAGCACCCCCAGGTGTGCTTGGAGCCCAGCTGCCGTAACGGACACGAGCAGCAAGTCGTCAGCATACAACAACGGTGGGACCCTGTGACCACGCAGGGCGGGCAGCACAACCCCATCCGCACTCATCACCCACTGCTCAAGGTCGTCTAGAAACAAGCCAAACAAAGTGGGGCTCAGCGGGCACCCCTGCTTGACGCCAATGGAGGATTGGAACAAAGGAGTGAGGCCCTCGTGCGTGCGGACACACATGGGCACATCCCCGTACAATGCCTTCACCGCATCAAGCAACGCCGTGGGCATCCCACGGCGTGCAAGCTTGTCCCAGAGCAACCTCCTATCCACCAGATCGTACGCTTTCTTGAAATCCACAAAGCAAGTGAACAAGGACGCACCCCGTGCCCGAGCGGATTCAATCAGCGTGCGCAACACGAAAATCTGGTCAGCGGTCCGGTGGTCCTTCCGGAACCCTGCTTGGCCTGCAGCTCTCAGGCCTGCCCCCTCCGCCCAGTCCGTGACCCTCTTGTTCACCAAGACGGCATATAGCTTTGCCAGCAACGTGCCAACTGCAATGCCCCTGTAGTTGCCAGGCTCCAACGGATCACCGGCCTTGACTATGGGAGTGATAGCACTCACCGCAAGGACCGACATCGTCCCAAGGCGACGGCAGGCATTGAAGACAGCGCTATGGCAGGAGCCAATGTTATGTTATGTTATGTTATGTTACACTGGTTTAACGTCTGCCTTCGGGACAATCACTGTCCCTCGCAGACGGGGCATACGGCCCATGCAACTCTGACGCAAAAGAATGTCGTCGACGTAGATGAGCAGGTAGACTGGTGGATAGGAAAGCTTGATGAAGAGGCTTGGGTCAGCAGTTGACTCGGTGAAGCCCATGGACTCGATTTCGGTCTTCAGGGTGCGATGCCAGGCTCGAGAAGCTTGCTTGAGTCCATAGAGGGCCTTGTTCAGCTTGCAGGCTTGGTCGTGGTTGCCGTTGTGGTAGCCTGGAGGTTGCTGAATGTAGACGTCTTCGTCCAGCTTGCCGTTGAGGAAGGCGGTCTTGATGTCCAGCTGGTGAATCTCCAGGTCCAGGTCGGCAGCAATGGCCAACACGGTGCGCAGGGTGGAGTATTTAGAGACAGGAGCAAATGCTTGGTCGTAGTCGATGCCTTCACGTTGGTGGAACCTCTTGACAACGAGGCGGGCCACGTCTCAAGTGTAAGAGCACCCCCCCCCACCCCACCCCACCCCACCCCAAAAAAACAAAAAAAAAACGAGGCGGGCCTTGTAGCGCTCCACGTTGCCGTTGGCGTCGCGCTTCAGGCTCGGCTGTTGCTCCCACGGACTCGGTGTCGCCGGTGTCGTCGGTGTCGATGAGGGAGATGGTCTCTGGCAGGTTGGGCTTGGGCAGGTTGGGCTTGGGCAGGTTGGGCTTCGGCATGTTGGAGTTGGTCTCATTGAAGGTTACGTCGTGGCTGATGACGATGGAGCCGTTGTCGAGCAGGATCTTGTGGCCTTTGGTGTTGGTGGGGTAGCCGATGAAGCGGCCGGGCTCGCTGACGGCGTCGAGCTTGGAGCGCAGCGCTGTCGGAATGTGGGCGTAGGCACGGGCGCCAAAGATGCGCAGGTGGGAGAGGTCGGGCTTGGTGCCGTGTAGCATCTCGAAGGGGGTGACGTCTTGGGCAGATGTTGGAGAACGGTTACGCAGGTAGTTGGCGGTGGCGATGGCTTTCGCCCAAAAGGTGCTTGGGCAGGTTGTACTCGGCCAGCCTTGTCCAGCAGGGTGCGGTTGAGACGCTCGGCCTTGCCGTTTTGCTGGGGCGTGAGGAGACGGTGGTTTCTGACTGGATGCCCTTGGACTTGTAGAAGGTGTCCAGGTCGTTGTTGATGAACTCGCCGCCGTTGTCGGAGCGGATGCGCTTGACGGTGTGGCCGGTCTGACGCTCCAGTAGGTGGTACATCAGCTACACGCGTTTGGGCCTTTTGCCTGCGCAGAGTTGGGCAGGGCGGGCCTGCGGGCATTGCACGCCATGTGGCGCAAGCTCTCACACATTAGCACGTCTGACTTTGGGTTGCAAAGGAGGCTTTTCCAGGCTTTGGTGCTGCCTGTGGTGTCGTACGGCTGCGAGGTGTGGGCGCCACAGTTCTTGCGAGGGGAGGGGAGAATGCTTCCGAGCGGCTCTTGCTGTTTGCTGGCTTCTGCTACAGCAAGGGTGGGCCCGTTTGCGTCTGAGCTGCATGTTACACAAAACCCTGCCTCGGCCAAAACCACAGGAGCGGGGGTGCTTTGGGGCAGGCGCCCCATCGCATGCCGCAAGAACGAAGCAAAATGCAGCAAGCACACGGGATGGCAAGCATCCATGCACGCAAAGCTCGATGGCAAGGATGCAACGCAAGGCAAAATGTGAAAGAGTCAGAAAAGGCAAGGAAAACTGCAACCCAAGCGGGCATGGGCTGGCAGGGGCCGCGAGAACGGCGACGCAGGCCCACTCAAGCTGGGGTCGCCTCGCGCTGGGCCGGGGGGGGGGGGGCACAGACTCGCTGCTGTGGGTGTCATCTCCAGCCGACGACAGACGGTAGCAATGGTGCACAGAACAGGCCACTGCCACCGGATCCTGCTCAAGGAATTGTGCCAAGGTTCCATGCCTCCCCCCCCCAAAAAAAAAGGTTCCATGCCTCGCCAACGGACCGTTGGGCGGACCCTAACCGACCCCCAAAAGGGACTCACTGTAATCGGACCGCAGGCGGGCATACTTTGGGCAGTCAAACACCATGTGATGCTCGTCCTCCACAGCACCCAACGAGCAGTGGGGGCAGGTCCGGCTGGGCCTGTCCAACCCCTCACGCCTCCCGGTCTCCACCCGCAACCAACGAACCTCGGTCAGGTACGGTTGCGGGCGACGGGAGTACGTGTCACGTGTGAGCCCCCACCTCACACTAGAGCAGTATTACCCTAAACAAGTGTAACATAACATAACATAACATTTTGGCCCAATGCGCCGTCCGCAGGGGACAGTGATTGTCCCGACGGCAGACGTTAAACAGGTGTAACATAACAGATCTCCATCGGTGTTCGCAGCTTGTTCCTTTGGCACATGTTCTGCACAATCTCATTAATTTGCTTAGAATTCTAGCCCTCATCACTTTGTAACGATGATTGATCTTGATAGGAGCAAAACAAATGACGATATGTATATGGGTTGAACTCTCTGAAGTCATTCTAGGTCAGGGCTTGTTGCAGACAAGGAGCGTCTGCTGTACGTTCGTGTGAAGCCAAGGCGATACAGGTTCGTGTATATCGCATCGGGCTGTCCTATGCCTACTGATGGCATTACTGCGCTGCTGCTTTCCCCACTAAGAGCCTTCTCCATCGCTGACATTGAAGGGTTGCGCATCCGCGCTGTGGTGCTGACTGGCACGCTCAGCTGAGCTGATGAGACATTGGCTCGGGCGCTGGCTGGCCACCATAACCCTTGCTTGCTGCTGGTTTGCACGCTGGTGCGGCCGCTAAGTGTTGTTGGATGGACATATGCCGGCAAGCCAATCCCGCCATGCGCTCGCAAGGACAGGTCGGGAGCGCTGCAAGGACCTTTGGGTCCAGCTTGCCGCCAGCACGCCAAGAGTATTGCCTTGCAAGGTGACAATTGCGTAGGAAGGTGCCGCATAGTATCAGGACCAGAACCACAACTGCCACTAGCCTGAGCGCCCGATTGTCAGAAAAGCTGCAGCACGAGAAAGACAAACGGTTCAATCACATCACAACCATGTTTATGGCCCTAGCTGCGGGATAATTTGCAGCCCGCAGAAGCTTTCCATATTGCCTTGCCTGGATCCTGCTTCTTGCCGTCGGTCGCGGCCCACTGCACGAGATCCCTCAACCAATGCTGCTCCCAAAGTCCAACCGACGTCACCGCTGCCTGCATGGGTGAAAGCTTCATCTTCAGAGTTGCAACCCACCTGCTATGTGGAAAGACATTTGACAACTTACCTATTTCGAGCTGGGCATTGCTGAGTGAGAGACCATGTGTCAACAGCGCAGCAACATATGGTGCCCTGCAAATGGCCACAATACTATACACATGCAGTTGCACGCCAGTAGAATGATGCACCGACCAGAGTCTGCACCATATTCAACCTCGCCTGAAGCAGTAGGTCTCCAGCATTAGCTCCCCTGGCCGGTCTCTGCGAGCCTGTGTCCAGCTCTTGGCACAAAAATCGTGCCCTGCCTATGACCAAGCATGCGAGGAATGCGGAATCAATGATTCAAGCTAGAGCAAGAGCGAATGGACCTCCACCGGGCTTGCCTGTTCAAGTGCATCTAAAGGAGCGGTGTGTGGCAGCTGGTAGAAGCGGTAAACGACGTAGAAGCCAGTGAGTGCCACGAACTTGTGACCATCTGCGTCAGGCTGCAAGGTAGAGGGGCAACCATGTCAACAGTTACGTCAAAAGGCACATTGACAACACAAGGTTTACGTTCCAGCAAGGCTGATACATGCTGCATGCAAGCACAGAATGTTGGCAGCAGTGGTGGATGAGCTCAAAAAGCAACCATGAGCAAGCCCAATTTGACGCTTCAGCAACCGGCACACAAACCTGGGGCGCCCCAAGGGCGCAAAATGGGGCAGAACAGGGCACGGTTGCATTGATTATGGCACGAGCCAAGTGTTGACAAGCGGTGTAGTCAGGTCTGCATCAACATGTCGGAAGAACATCTTGCGACTGTCGGAGACGCAATGTTGTACCAGCGTCAGAAGACAACACAGGTGTGTTCCCGAAATCCCCAAGTGCCAATGCCTGCGGCTCCAACTCTACTCCACGCGCATCAAGCTGCAACGCTCACCTTCCCGCGAGCACCACCCGTGCCGGAGCCGGACGGATAGCACCATCCTGGCTAAGGCGGGAATAGTGTTGTAGGTAGCCTTTATGCAAGCAAGGATGCTCCACCACAGGCGCCTCGCCCAGCAGGCGCGAACGTCCAGGGTGCAACCGCTGCCCAGTGTGCAGGGTACTAGCGGAAGCGCTTGGTGACGGCGCCAGGTAACCTGAGAGGCCTTGCTGCCTATCATCTGCAGCCCTATAGGGGCCATGGCACTGCCCTGAGCAGAATCGTTGTCAGCTGCGGCAACGCTGTCGACTTCTACAACACCCACATCTAGTGTGGTTGCATCTGCTATGGCAGCACGAACTGCTCTGTTTTGCGGATGTGGATGCTTTGGCTGCTCCACGTCAGCCACTTGCTGCTGCTGCTGTGCCTGCTGTTCGCCATTGCCCGCATGAGCTGCCGCCAGCCTCGGCGAGCCCTCCTCTAGCAGCAGGCTCACTGAGCGATCCCACGCGTCGTTCAGGCCGTAGTGATGGTGGACGTGAGTGTAAAGCCGGTGCGATGAGCCCAACACCGTCGCATTCACTGCAAAAGCATTGCACATAAGAATGGCCAAGCAAAAGCAGGGGATGGGCTGCACAACACGCCAATAGCTCATGCCGCATGTGCATGGCGGTTCACATGGAAAGCAAGCCCCACATAACATAGCCGTCACAAGAGCACGACACCACCCAAATGACTCGCCTGCATCCTCTGGGTCCGGCACTGCGGCAGCAGCAAAGGTGACCTCTAGGGACGAGCCGCCCAGGTCCAGCGTGCCCAGCGTGCCGGTGGCGTTGCTCAGCGTGCCTGCACCACGCCTTGGGCGCTCAGTGCAAACGCTGGTGGAGACTGTCATGGCACTGCAGCGCATCACGCTGCGCAGGCCGCCTGGCACATGCGGGCTTCACCTTTCAGGTAGTTGAGGGCGACCCAGCCGTACACGCCCTCATCTGCACCGCTGATGATGCGCGCCCAGCTGGGCTGGAAGCGGAACACGCTGCCTTCCAGCACGCTGCGTGCCCCGTTCAACAGCCCAGCCTGCTGTTCCTCGCTGCATGACATACGCAAGCGCACCTTACAGCCTGCAGAGCCTTGCACCATACATGGCGACGCCCAAACACAATGGGAGTGGTGGAAGCTCAGAGCGGGCGCTTGCCTGAGCTTGCGCAGTCCGGCAGTGCCAAACAGGAAGACTGGTGTGTTCCTCCACCGCCAAGCCGGCACCACAGCCTGAGCCCACTCCAGCAGAGGACCTGCACGACCACACAGGTGACATTACTGGACGTTGCTCGAAAAGCAACAATCAGCACAAGCGCCGGCAAACTACATCAAGTTGAAAGCGGCATAGCCGCACGGTGCCTCACCAAGCGCCTTGGCCTGCAGGCCGTGGTGATCCCCGGCATACTGATCCAGGCCAGGCTCCGTTTCTACACGCTGGTACGCTCGCTTGCCAGGCTTGGCACGGCGGGGTACTTTGTGAGGCGCCATGCCAGAGGGCACTGCCTCAAGCAGCGGCATCTCGGCCGGGTCGTCTGCTTCCCGCCATGTGTAGGCATACATGCGGGTACCGCTGCTGCCGGCGTCAATCACCAGAACATGGCCTGGCGGTGCTGGGCCATGTAGCAGTAGTAGCGCCACCGCAGATAGAACGGCAAGCACAGCTACCGCCTGTAGCGCAAGGCAGCGACGACCATCCCGCCAGAAGGCTTGCGGCTGCTGCTGCAGCACGTCAATGACGCATAAAGGGTGGGCATAAGCGTATGAAAATCAAAAGAATACGCGCTGCGGTCGGTTGCACCTGTGGCAGCTGGACACCGCCGCCGCGGCAGAAGGAGCGCGCAGGCCGGCAGATACGAACGATACAAAGGCGTCTCAGTCGTCGATCGACCTTGCCTGAGTCACGGACAGGAGCCTGGGGAGCTGCAGTCGCGGCACCGTGCTTCTGGCAGCCATCCAGGCAAAGTTTTTGGGGCCCGCGTGGCATACATCCAATTCATCAATGATTGCAGGTGTGTAAATTGCTGGCGCCAATCTGCTCATGTGCAAGGCAGGCGCCCTTCTTAGTTTGTGGCATTCTTGTACTGCCGGCCAGCCTTCACCCGTTTCTTCCCGTTTTGCGCTGATAGCGTCAACCTCGCACACGTGCATGTCGCACTGCTACCTGATGTCTGTGTTGCCATAGCTTCGGAGAAGCCTGTCACCTGACCCACGCTCAGGACATCTGTGCATGGAATGGCGGCACCTGAGGCGGCCACCATGGGTATTGGAAGCGATCAGGAGAATGAAAAGCCTGCACCAGAGGCCGCTGGGTCCCTCAAACTGCTGTGGGACAAGCAAGCCGCACTAGGCACTCACAGGTGTGAAATTTCCGGCGACTTGGATGCAAAGCAGGTTGAGCGCACTTTCCTGACGCGCCCCGATGTCAGCAACAAGCCTGCATTTTTGAATGGCGGCGATGGCGCGTGGGCGCGACAGGCAGCTTGTGTCATTGTTGGCTCATTCCTGCTCGCCAATTTCTGGCGCAGAACGAATGACATTTTCCAGGAGGAGCGCAGCCTGACAGAAGAGGAGGAGCGCATCATCGCGCAGCGGGTGCGGCTAGCCGCCGCCAGCAGCGCGCCGCTCTGGGTGTCGCTGACTGGCTGCAGCTGTCGTCGCTCGCGTCGTCTCCTGCCCACCAGCGTGTTGTCCAGCAAGGCGAGAGCCCTCTCCCCGCCGCAGGTGGCCCTTCAGCGCCGGATGTTCGAGGAGTATGAGCGGCGGGAGCGGCGGCGCAGGGTTGCGGAGCTGCGAGAGGTGTGCCCAGGGCTGAGCGAGGAGGAGGCGGAGCAGGCTCTGGAGCTGTGTGACGGAAGGTGCGCCTGCACCATGCCTCGCTTGCACTGCAGCACCGCAGTCTTCAGCCGCCTCTGCTGTTTGGGCACGCTGCAGCGGGCCGAAACCCAAGAGGCCCGGTGCCTCTGCCGCAGGGAGGACGAGGCTGCAGCTCTCCTTGTGTCGGACCCGGGCTTCAAGCGGCAGGTGCAGGAGGCCTGCAGCGCGGCTGGCATGCCCGCTGCCGCTGTCGCGCCTGCCCCTCGCAGGGAGCCCAGCCGCCACAGCAGTCGCGGCACCAGGCCAGCTGGCCCGCGCCCCAAAATTGTGGATCCCGCCACCCTGGGCACCAGCGTGAGACCCCTTGCCCCGGCGCACCTGCCCCGCCCCTGTTTGCCCTGCCTGGCACAGCAGCGCTCCTTGGTCGCATGTCTCTGTTGTGGCGCCCGCAGCGCTGCGCCCCCACGATGACGCTGATTGCTGCGCCTGCAGGTTTTTGTTGGCGCGTTCCGGGGCAAGGGGTTCAAGCCGCCGCCCAAGGGCCGCGCACACGCCAAGGACGCTGCAGCTAGAAGCAACCAGGTGCCGCTGCAGGGCTCAGACACGGAGAGCGAGCAAGGCGATGGGGATGTGCAGGATGAGGAGGGCTTTGCGGGGCAGCTGCACGATGAAGGCGAGACATGTGGCCAGCAAGGGGAGCGGGGCGATGAAGGGGCCTCCCCAGCCAGTTGCCAGGCAGCAGCAAGTTTATTGGAGCAGCAGACGGTGCTGCTGTGGCCAGGAGGGCAATGCGCCGCGGACAAGGCAGACGCTGCGCAGCACCAAAGGTGGGATGCGAGGGTCTGCAAGGGCGGCGTTTGCCGCTGGAGTGGGTAAGCCTTGGCAGCACGTGCTGACACACACCATGTACCCATGCGAGCAGGTATGTGCTGGTGCACGCCGACACGCTGCAGCCCCCAGCGAGTCCACCCTGCGCGCAGCGCGGCGCCAGCTGGGCGAGCCATCCGACTCCCGACCCGCGGGCGACGGCGAGCACCCAGCACCATGCTCCGCGGCACGCTCTCGCCCCTCTGGCCCTGTCGATGGGCGGGCGGCTGATGAAGCACCCGACGCAGCCTTTACGGAGGCCGGGCGAGGTCGGGAGGAGCAAGCAGCGGCGGGACTTGCAGAGACCGAGCCTAGCAGCACGGAGCAGCGGCAGGCCGCACGACCCATAGCCCAGCCCGACAGCATTGGTGGGCTTGCAGCCAGAACTCGCCGTGCCATGAAACGCCCAGCTCCATCGCCGCCCTCAGATAGCGAGGCCACAGAATCAGACGCGGAGCCGTCGGCAGCATCCAGGTGCGTTGTGTGCCCTGCTGCCAGCCTCAGCTGCGCAAACGTCTGCATGCTTGCACGACCCATCATGATTGCAACGCCACTTGCGTTGGCCTGGTGCAGCGAGAGCGACGACGCCAGCAGCGACGATGACTTTGCTGTCCCAGCCCCGCGACGCCGGCCACAGGTGGGCGCCGGGATGGAAAAACGTGGTGGACCACTGATGTATTTGTGCTCACTCGTTTGCGTTTGACTTGTGCATTGCCTATGCGCAGGCTGCACCCCAGCCCGCAAAGCGCGCCGTGCGTCCGAGCCGGGCTGCCAAGCAGGCCGCCGCAGCCGTCTTTGTGGCGTATGCCGATTCTGGCGACGACAGCGAGGCCGGGCTGGCGGGATCGTCGTCGGACGAGGAGGACCCACGACAACGCCCCTCGGCATCCAAGCTGCGTAGCAGCAACCGGCCCAAGCCAGCCTCGCCGTCATCAGAGCAGGCAGCTGCCAAAGCCCCCGCCAGCAAGTCACCCCCAAAGAAGAAGCAGCGGGCTCAGTCAGACGTCGCGGCAGCAGCAGGCATGTTGTCGGCGGCACCCGATCTTTTGGGGGTGCGGCAGCCACCTTGCCCACTGACCAGGGCGGCAACCAGCAGGGCGGCGGCGAGGCAGATCAGGCGGCGCAGCAAGAGCAGGAGCACGTTGGCGGCATGGAGGCGGCTCTGCCTCGCGTGCGCGCCATCTCCAGCACCGGCCACACCTGCCGCGGGCGCGTGAAGCAGAAGAGCCACAAGTCAGCGGACCTGGTGCAGGCGGGGGCGCTGAGGTGGGCTAATGTGGGCGCTCACAGCGGAGAAGGCTGGGGGCGTTTGAGGAGGCTCCTTTGGACGAATCCCTCTGCCCTCCATCTGCCTCCTTATCTGCTGTGGCTGCTGCATGTGCAATGCCGGCTGCCGCGCCCAGCACGAGCCGCGCAAGCCGTGCATCGATGTCCCCCTCTCCGCCGCCATGCCCGCGTGGAGCTGAGGGCCGTTGTGTGCGCGCAGGGCGGAGAAGGGCTGGTTCAACGCGGGCTACATCTTCCCTGAGGGCTTCCAGTCCCGCACCCTCTTTCGCTCCAGGTGCGCTGCTGGAGGGGGAGTGCGCTGGCTGCGCGGTCCCTCATGCTCGTCGCTGCATTGTGCCAGCCACAGTGTTTTGGTCAAGCGCTGAAGCCTGTGCGCTGCTGCTGCCTGCTGGCTGAGCTGGCTGCCCTGCCCTGCCGCCTGCAGTGTGGCCATTGACCAGTTGTGCGTGCATGAGTGCCACATCCTGGGCAGGGGTGGCCAGCACTGGCCACAGCCCACATTCAAGGTGCAGTTATGCTGGGGGGTGGGGGAGGGGGCGGGGGGCAGCTGGTGTTGTGACTGCGGCCTTTTCCTGTTTGGAGTCTTGCCTTCATCACCGGCCCCCTGACTGCACCACGCTGCGCCAGGTGGTAGCGCTGGACCGCCCCGACGAGCCGCTCATCGCCAAAAGCTGCACGGGCTGCTGGACGGGGGGTGAGTTTTGGGCCTGCTGGGCTGGGGGGATGGGAGCTGAGTGCTTTCAAAGTCACCTGGCTGGGGATACCTCCTCCAACGGCCCTGCTCAACCCCCGACCCCCTCTTGCCCCTTTCCCAAACTGAACATGTGTGCGCCAGGTCTTGAAGCGCATCAACGCAGATCGAGGCGCGCCGCAAGGCCGGGGAGGACTTGCCGCCGCCACCCAAGACCGCCATCGCAGGACCCGAGTACTTTGGCCTCAACCAGCCAAACGTGGGCTGCAGCGTGCTTGGTGGATGCGGGCAAAGAGGGGGCCCGGCTGTGGAGAGCAGCTGCAGTCAAGCAGCTTGAAGCAACGCCCATTTTCCCACCCCACCGCAGATCCAGGAGGCGGTTGAGGCGCTGGACCCCGGCCGCCTGTGCACCGAGTACTGGGCGGGCAAGGCGGAGCGGCTGCGCGCGGCGGCAGGCTTGCCCCTGGGGGCAGCGCCCGCGCGTGCACCCCGCGCATCCAGGTGAGGCTGCCTGGTTACGGGGTGGGGCGGGCGGACCACCGACGCATAGCACTCTGCACACGTTACAAACTGCCTGCCCAACGGCCCACATGCCTCGAACCTCCACGGTTTGGGTGCAGGGCTCCCAGCCAAGGCAGCAAACGTGCGGCCCAGGGCAGTGGCAGAGGGCTCGGGCGGCGGCGCGGCGACAGCGACAGCGAGGACGAGGCGGCGCCGGGAGAGGAGGACGAGACGCAGCTGATGACCAGCAAGTGGGTCGGAGGGGGAGGCTGCTCACGTCCGCTGCTGCCCGTCTTGCACTGCGCTGCCCCCGCACTCCGCCTCCTCGCCCGTCACCCCGCTTTGCCTTGCGGCGACCCGCAGGTGGAGCGCCGTGAGCCGAGCAGAGCGTTACCGCAAGCGGCTGCAGGAGAATGGGGAGGACACCTCGCTGCTGGGTGCGCAGCACGGGGGCAGGGGGCGTCCCTGCTGGTTGCCCTGCCTGCTTCCGCGGCTGCCCATGCCGCCCTATCACCTGCCATCATTATCAGGGGGCACAACCCACACCCACACCCACACGTTGGCCTGTGCACAAGGTCACGTTGCCTGTTCAGCCCTCACCTCCACCCCCCCCGCCCAGCAGACCAGGACAACCCGCTGCCGCACTTTGTCGACCCCATCACCATGAGCGTGGTGGTGCGCCCCGCCATCTCGCCGTACGGCCACGTGGCAGGGCTGGCCACCTGGAAGGTGGGGCGCGCCGCGGCACGTCCCAGCGGCTGTGCAGCACGCGCAGTAGTACTCCCATGGCTTGCTGTTGGGCTTGGCATGTTGAGTGTCTGTCGAGTGCACAATAGGGCAACCCCTCCGAGGCAGTGCTCCCTTGGCTGAACGCAGGTGGTGCTGGCAGAGAAGCAGCAGTGCCCCTTCACCAACCAGCCGCTCAAGTTTGAGCAGCTCAAGCTGCTGACCAAAACCAACATCCACCTGCACCGCGGCAAGATAGTCAACGGCAATGTGCAGCCTGGCGCGTGACCACGGTGCGGCGTCGAGCGACCGCCGCGACGCCAGTGTCTGTCATGTTCACAAAGAGAATGGGTGGTGGAGGAATGGCCAGCAGAGCAGCAACGTAACATGAGAAGTAGGGCAAGTACAGAGTGACAATGAAATGGCTGGGGCAAGGTGCGTCGCGGGCGGGGGGCGGGCGCTACCGCACCACCGGTATGCCCAGGTTGGTTGCCAGGAAGGTGACCCACAGAGTGACCGGCAGGATGGCGTAGCTGTACAGCTTGAGCAGTAGGCGCGCGGCCGGGGCCAGGGACTGCGTGTGCTCCGACAGCTGCAGCAGGATGATGAGGTTCTGCGGGGGCCGCATGCAGGTGTGGGTGTGGGGGAGGTTCGGGCGGCGGAGGTGCCATGTGCAGGGCGTGGGTCCGCACAGCGGCCAGCCAGGGCAGCCAGGGCAGCAGGCTGCCCCTCACCTGCGCGCTGGGCATGCATGCCTCGGTGAGCAGCACAAACAGGAGCACCGGGTCCGACAGCACCGGGGCAGCAGCCCGCCTGCAGGCCAGGTGCGGGTGGGCGCGCCGTCAGCACCCTGCCTCACGGCCCTCAGCAGCACACGGCAGGACGGGGCGTGCAGGCTGGCAGGCGGGGCGCCCCTGCCTCACCCGCCAGCAGCGCTTGCAGGCACGCTATGCTGGCCAGCGGCAGCAGCAGGAAGCGCGTGAGCGACAGGATGGCCAGGGCCCGCGCCTCCGTGCCGTCTGACGGCAGCAGCTGTTTGAGGCCGCCCATCCACCCCAGCCGCGAGCGAGCCACGGCGGCCGCGGTGGCCGATGCAGCGGGGCCCACGCTGGCCGCGGCAGGGGGCCTCGGGCTGCTGCAGCAGCGATGCGGCCAGCACGAGCGTCTGAGAGGCCAGGGTGCCTTGCGCCAGCAGCTCAACCACCTGGGGGCGAGGGGGTGCATGCGCACGCAGAGGAAGTGAGCATGTCGGGTCAGATCCGCCACACAATCGGCCTTGTCAGCAGCGCGTTGCGCCCCAGTGGCCGACACCATGCCAGCTGCGCCCCCAGCAGCGCCCCACCTCCAACGTGGCCCTGGCCAGCGCCTGCAGCAGGCCCAGCTCCGGCGGCAGCGGCGGCGGCGGCGGCCTGCCCAGCCGCGGCGGCGGCCTCAGGCGCCTGCGCCATCGCCATGAGGGCGCGCCCTGCGGGCGTCATGCCCACCAGCGTGCCCAGCAGGATGGCCACCACGGGCGGGTTGAGCACCTGGCAGGGGCAGCGGGCGTGGGCAGCAAGGGGTGCCTGAGGCTGCGGGTGCAGACGGGGCGGGCCGAGCGGCGTGCCACCCCCACCCCGGCCCACCCACCTGGCCCGCAAAGCGGCAAAGCTGCGTGGTCAGCGGGTGCATGGCCAGGCGGTGCGCCCAGGTGGGCGGCTCCACAACCCCGGGCTCGGCGGCGGCGGTGGACCAGGAGCCGCCGCTGCCCACGCCGCCGCCGCCGTTGGGGGCCCAGGGCGTGACGTCCAGCACGCGCGGCTGGCGCCACGACAGCGACCGGCTGGCAGCTGCCGCGCCCCCTGCCCCTCGCCCTCCTGCTCCGACGGCCCCCCTGCGTCTGGCTGCCGCTCGGCCCCTGCGGGTGGGGCGCTGCCGCCGGTCCACCAGGGCCAGCCCGATGCTCCACAGGCAGGGCGACCAGGCCAGCAGGAAGAGGGCGGCGTAGCCCAGGGCGCGGTCCGCCACCGCCCGCGGCAGCAGCGTGGTCAGGAAGACGGCGGGCAGCGTGAAGGAGTTGCCAAAGGCGGCGGCGGCCGGCACCATCTGGGCGGGGCCTGCGGCGCGGCGTGGGCACGGCTGGACGTGAGTGCGTGGCGCAAGGCAGCAGGAAGCGCGCGGTGCCAAGCACAGCGAGCAAAGGCCTCACCCGCCACGGGCACCGGCTGCTTCAGCCGCAGCGCGGGTGCCGCCGCGGGCGCGCCGGATGCCGAGGCCAGGGAGAGGGCGATGGCCGAGGCGGCGGCGGGTGACGAGCGCCCCTGCCAGCTGCCCGCGCTGCCGCCCACAGCAGCAGGCTGCTGCTGCTGCGCATCGCCCAGCCCAAACAGCCGGGTCAGCGCCAGGCCACACACCGCGCCCAGCCCGATCTGCAGCAGCGCGGCGGCCGCGATGCCGCACAGCAGCATGCCGTCTGGCTGCGCCGCTAGCGTAGAGGCCACCTTGCTGAACAGCATGGCTGGGATGAGGATTTCATAGGACACCTGCACCCGGGGGTGGACTGTCAGCAGGAGCCCAGCATCGACGCAGGGACTCGCGCGGCATCACAGCACTTGCGCTCACAACCCTGCGCCCCGCTCCAACCATCACCTCCAACCCACCTTGCTGAGCACTGTGGCCGTGGAGTTGGGGATGCGGCCGGAGCGCAGCAGCCAGCCCACCGCGCCGCAGATGATCAGCAGCTTGGCGCTGGCGTGCAGCGTGGCCGCCAGCACGGCCGGGTCCACGGCGGCAGCCAGCGCCTGGCAGGAGCTGGTGGCAGCGCCGCATGCCAGCGTGCCCGCCCTTGCGGCCGCACCCAGCAGCTGCTGAGGCAGCGCTGACGCTGCCACCACGCGCGTGCATCGGGCCGAGCCACGCCGTGCGGCGCGGCGCCACGACAGTTGGCGGGCGACGGCGGGTTTGCCCAGCGCTGGCACACCAGCCGAGACTTTTGATGCGACCGCCCGCGCCTGCATCATCATGAACGACTCATCCGACAATGATTGAAGGATTGGCAGCTTGCGACGAAAGCGTAAGCAAAACAAGGGAGACTCTGGGGTGACTTTGGCGATGAGTAAGGGTTCCAAGCTAATGAAATAGTGATGCTGAGTCGATTGATCGCAGTGACTGCGGTGATGATGGATGGCTTTGTCGGGAGGTGAAGGTACAATTTTGGTGCCTGCTCCTCATCCACTTGCTTCTTCACAATAAGCAACCATTTATTTATATGGTTGGAACATGCAACGCTGTACTCAGGTCGCGCCCAAACCTGCTTCTCCCTCGTGGCCATGTAAGAGGACTTGCACCGCAGTTTTAAACTTGTTTTAGTTGTCGCTCGCATACTTCTCACTTTTTATTGCGGCTAGAGGGACCCCGCCCACCGGTCTGCCACATGAAGAATTTTCTCTTCAGGGCTCAGCCCTCCAGGGGCCCCCGAGCCACTGTAACCACCACAACAGCAGTGAGTGCGGTATACAACAGCTTGCCGGGGCACTCTGTCGGCTGCCCAAGCGACGACGGCGGCCGCCTGCTGCCTGCTGCTGCCGGTCTGAGTGGCGTCCGCCTCCTGCAGGTTCCTTCCAGCGGTGCCGGGGCCACAAGCACCTCTACCAGGGTGGCGCCCGCTCCTGCACAGCCTGCCGCAAACACGAGCGAGCCGCCCCCTCCAGCCGCCACCCCGGTGGCGCCAGCGTCTGACCTGCAGACCCGCCAGCTGCGCCTGCTCCCCTGGCAGACCAGCGCCAGCCCGGCACGGCAGGCCAGCGCCAGCCCGGCACCAGCTGAGCGGGAAGACGCCAGTACCAGCCTAGGGCGGCCTGCATCGCCGCCATTGGGGGCGCAGCCAGCAGCGCAGACAGCGCAAACGGCGACAAGGCGCAGCCACGGCGCCTGCCGGCCGGCTCGCTCGCCGCGGGTGCTGTCCCACCTGGGCAGGCAGGCCCTGTGTGCGAGGTATGCGGGGGCAAGGGGTACCTCAGGTCGGGCGCCGCGTGCAGCCGTGCCTGGCATGCCAGCAGTGGCGGCAGCGCCCAGACTACAGCCCCGGCGCCTCCTGCTCACGCTGCAAGACGTCGACTTGGCGGTGCTGGACGGCTCAGCGAGCGGCGCGGCGGGCTCACCCGGCAGCCCAGTGAGCAGCGAGTCCAGCGGGGAGGAGGGGCCCAGCGCAAGCGGCGACGGCGCCACTGCCGTTGCGCGTCGGCCGCGGCGGCGGGCAGGCCCCATGCCAGCCGAGCAGCGGGAGGCCATCAGCCGCGCCCTGCAGTCAAAGGGCGCCAAGTCAGCCGAGCACCGGCGGTGAGTGTAGGCTGGCTTGGGCAGCGCTGCCCTGCCTACTCGTGAGCCGCGCCCGCCACGTCGCCGGCCAGGGCTGCGCTGCGCATGCAGCCCACCAGAGGCAATGGTTCCGTGCTGTGTCGCAGGAGCATTTCACGCGCCATGCGCGAGGCGCACGCCCGCAACCCCAACCTGCGACGGTCGGCAGCGGGCCTGAAGAAGCGCTGCGGGTACTGCGGCCAGAGGGGCACAACCGCCGGTCGTGCCCACAGCTGGCGGCTGCCAGCGCGGGCACAGCGCCCACGCACGGTCCCCCGGCACCCTCAGCCGTGCCGGCCAACAAGTTGATTGTGATTGAGGAGGTGGATGAGGTGGCACCAGCGCAAGCAGGGGCCGCACCAGCAGCCAGCGTTGAAGGCAGCAGCAGCAGCAGCGGTGGCGTTGCAGGTATCACCACGCCTGCTGGCAGCAGCGGCAGCGCGTCCGCTGGTCCCCAAGCGCCGGCGCCACCAGCGGCATCAGGCCTTGATGCCAGCACTGGCAGCGCTGACGCAGCGGCGTCAGCGGCGCCGCGGGCCGCAGCCTCGGCACCCGTCCCGCCGAGCGGCGGTGCGCAAGCGCTGGGGCCGCTGGCGGATCTGGTGCCCTCGAGGCGCCTGGCCCCGGCATGTCGCTGAGCGCAGAGGGCGACTGGATCTTCTCCCTGCCCCGCACCAAGGAGGAGTGCGTGGCGCAGGCGGCGCAGGTGCGATGCTGCATGGCTGGCGCAGGTGCGGCATGCGGGCACCGAGCGCTAGGGGGAAGGCGACGATGCGGCCCCGGCTCCTGTCGCAGGCGGTGCTGCGGGCATGGGACGACGGCATACGGCGGCAGGCAGTGGAGCTGCTGCTGCCGCAGGCCGACCCCAACGCTGACGGCGGGTGGCCAGGCGGCATCCGGCAGCAGTTCAGGCAAGTGTTGCCGCAGGCGCTCGCCCGCTGCTGGAGTGCATGGGCCTGGCGCGGCACTGCTGACCGCTGGCGCTGCCCAGCTGGCGACAGCACGCGCCTGCGCCGCCTGCCTGCAGGGTGGCCAAGCCGATGGTTGAGGCGATGCTGCTGCGCCTGAAGCAGCACCGCGGGCTGTCGGGCGCATCACCGCCGAGTTCCTGGACGAGGGCGACTGCGTGGGTGAGGGGGAGGGGGTGGGTGGTGGGGCATTGTGTGCCCTCGGGATGACTGGCAGCAGGGCTGGACTGCAGGGCAGCCTGCTCCGAGGGCGGGGCGGCTATGGGGCAGGTGGGGGTGGGGCCCACCTCCGCTTGCCCCCTTTTCCCTGCCGCAGGCGCGTGGCAGAGCGAGCGGCTAGGCGCCGTCCTGTTCGCCACGGCCGACACGCTGGAGGGGTTGAGGCGCATTGACGATGCGCTCAGGTGGGTGCAACCCCGCCGCTGCACTGCCCCGCTGGCCGCCCTGCAGCTGGCAACCGCGCAGCAGGCGCTGCAGGGCTGGTTCCACCCTGGCCCCCTTTGCTGCCTCCCCCCCCGCAGCGGCCAGCGGCTCACACTGGTGGTCAACCCGCAGTGGCAGACGCAGGGCCAGGTCATCTCAGGTGCGCCCGCCTGAGGCGACGCGCCTGGCGGGGCCGCCCACGCTTGCCGCACATCACCGGCCAGGGGCACAGCGTCACGCGTCACGCACCCGCCTCCCCCCCCGCCGCAGACTTTGGCATCGGTCGCGCGCGCAAGGCGGCGGAGCGCTTTGTGTCGGCGTTTGAGGAGTCGTACTACCTGCGGCGCGTGCGTGTGTTTGGGGACGACGTGCGCATCCTGCGCTGCTACCCAGGGCTGTGGCAGGTACGAGGCGGTGGGTGGTTGGGGGCAAGCGTCCGAGCAAGAGCCTGTGCTGCGGGCTGCAAGCGTCGCACCAACCTGAACAGACAGGACATGGCATGCCGCTGCTTGCCATCGCACCTTGCATGCTGCTGAGCGTGCAGACGCCCTCCCAACACACAGGTGCACTATGTGGCCTCCGAGGCCCCCTCCGACACCGTGCTGCTGAGCTGCGAGGATGCCAAGCCCACCTTCCAGCGCCTCATAGAGCTGCTCAAGGCGGTGCGCGGCACCAGGTGGGCTGGGGGGACGCCAGGTGCCTGGCGCTGCACACGTCCCCGGCTTGCCCATCCAACAGCCGTGTCAGCGTGGCCAGGCCAGGCCGCCCTTCTGCGGTTGCTGCTTCCCCTGTGAGGGCTCCCGCCCCACACAGCCCCGCCGCACACGCTGAACCCCACGCGCCGCCCCGCAGGGCCAGCAAGACGTGGCTGGACCGCGTGCTCACCTCCTCCATGGGCTCCTTCAACGAGTTTGCTGCCTACCAGGCCCAGGGCGCCGGCGCCGGCGCCGCAGCCGGCTCAGGCGAGGGCACAGACGCGTCATCGACCGCCAAGGGGCGGGAGATTGATGCCTCGGGGGCAGCCAGGGCGAGTCGGGGGAGGCCGCCGCCGGGCCGGGCCAGGAGCGCGACATTGTGACGGGGAGGTGCTGCCGCCTGCGGTGGAGGGCAAGGCCCCGCGAGACATCCGCCTGCAGCCCGTCCACGAGATCGCCAAGTGGCTGCCCTAACCGTGGATGGGAACCAAACGGCTGCTGAACGACCACAAACCCTGCACCCTACACTGTGCGCTTATGCTTCAGATTTTTCACACATGCATTCCATGTGGCTGACGCTGTATTTCATGTGCCAAGGCGCCCATTGCGCCCATGTAACGCATCACAAGCTGAACAGCTGGTCGTGCCGCGATCCCAGCCACATGCTCAGCCGGCTGCATACGCTGGCCGCCTCTTCAGCGGTGGTCAGGGGGTCCAGTGCCAGGTAAAGCTCGGTGTCGGCGCTCACTGCAGAAGGTGGGAAGGCACCAGACTGACCACGAGCATCAACAGCTGCGACTGCATGCACTCTGCCCGTGGGATGCCCTGTGCATGCTCCATGTTTCAAGCGCCGGCGGCTCCCGCGGCCTACCCGTCCCCAGCAGCACAAAGCTTGGCCGGGCCTCGAAGCGCAGCCGCTGCAGGGGCCCGCTGCCAGTGCTGCTCTCAAACATGGATGCACGCAGCTGCGAGTAGGCCGCCACCAACTGCTGCAGCCAGATGGGGCAAGCAGGACAGCTCGACAACAACACACACGCGCCTACCTAGCAAGCACTTCGCCGGGCTGCAAGCATATGACGGCCAGCCACACAGGCGGGTGCCCGCTCACCTGCTGCAGGCCACCAGCGGACAGGGCCCGGCTGAAGGGGCTCATCACATACTGCTGCCGCATCGACAGCTTGTATGCAAAGTGCAGCAGCGACGTGGCTCCAAAGGCACCGCCGCCCGCTGCTGCTGGCAGCCTCCGCACAGCCAGCAGAGACCCAGGTGGGTCGCCGTGCCCTGCTGGCAAGCCATTGTTTTGCAAACTGCTGCTGCTGCTGCCATATTGCTGGCATGCTTCCTGCGTTGCGCTTTGGATCACGGCCTGCAAAGCGCCCACTGCCTCCAGCTGTTGCTGCATGCGCTGCCGAGCTGCAGATAGTGCTGCAAAGTCCGGCATGCCTCCGCACAGGATCACCACCGCAGTTTTACTGGGAGCATCCATGTAGTGTATATATGCATGAAGGTTGGCCGCTGCACAGCAGCGAGAAATGCCCAGCGCTGATCAACGGCCAGCCAACCTTGCACGACAAAGCAGCAAAGTCACTACACACAGCAGCCAGCAGCAAGGGGCACCTGGGTTGAAGCGGGGCAAGCAGATGGGCGTCATTGCTTCGCCAGAGTGTCGGAATGACTGGTTGGCACCCAGAGTATTCAGCAGCAGCAGCATGTCCCACTGCTGCATGGCAGCCACCCCGGTGGCCGCACACACCGCCGCCACCTGCCCAGCAGCCACGACCACCCCGTACACTGCGCTTGTGGCCTGCAGGGAGAAATGCCTGCGCCCTCACCATGCGATGCACGCAACTGCGGCGGCAGTTGACATGTGTTACGCTGCCATAATCGCCGCCTCACCTTGACAGCTGCTACGAGCGCGGTTGTCAGCGCCTGCCGCACGCCGCCCAGAAGCGGGAGGGAAGGGTATGCGCCCAACAGGGTTGCTGGTGTGGTGGTGAAGGAATCAATAAGAGCAGACAGCATGCCCTCTGACCCACCTGCAGCCAGGAAGGGGCAAACAAGCAACTTGCAAGAGGGGCAGCTGAGAGTATGCTCACGTTGAGCAGGACGCGCTGCTGCCAGCGGGTGCTCACCAAGCAGCTTGCGGGCGTCGTAGCCAGGGTTGCGGGCAAACATGGCAGTCAGGGCGGTGGCCGTGAGGAGCGATACAATCTGGCTGTGCACTAGCACGAGCTTCATGCATCAATGGGAATCGCAAGAAGTGAGCAGTAAGTGTTGAGCATGTCCATAAATGCAACAACATTCCAGTCAGCGGCGTGGCCATAACACTTGCCTGCATGCGCAATACAGCTGGTGGCTCAGACAAGGCGGACACTCCAACAAGGCACAGTGGCGGACGTTCCAGAAATGCGAACACATGCTGTCCCGCCCTGCAAGGAAGGCGTGTGGGTCGAAGCACTGCTGGGATTTCGGGCACGCATGTGGTTGTGGTAGCCGCATGGGTGGTTGTGGTGTGCCCTACCTGATGTGCTTCAGTGCATGTCCCTTGCTGTGTGCCACAGACAGAATGGCTTCTGCTGTTGCCATCAGCCCTGCCAGCCGTGATTCGTCACCTCTGTAGCTGTAGATAGGCTTGCCGGCGGTGCTGAACACAAAGACATGCTTGCTGCTCGAAAGGAGGTGCTGCTCTGATGCCTCGCCAGCCTGATCGCTAGAGGCTCCTGCAGGCATTTGCACGCTGCTGCGCAGGGTAGCCGCCAGCTGCAATGGCGCGCTTGCTGTAGCTGCCACAGCCTGCCGTACAGGTTGTTCGTCTTCCTCCCTGCCGAACAGGCCAGACGCAACTGAGGCGGCACTGCGGCGCCCGCTGTCCTCATCGCTGTAAAGCGACGCCGCACTGCTCGACTGTCGCAGATCACAACCTGCTAGCTGGGATGCGGCCTGCGCTGCTTCTGCTGCTGGCTCGGCAGGCGCTTGCCGTCCCGAATGGCTATTCAAGTCAGTCTGCCCTCCTTCCTGATCGCTGTTATCGTTGTCATCCATGATGCCTGTCGGCTTTGTCCTGTGTGCTCTCGTTGCCAAAAGCTTTCGTCGATCAAGGGGTGATCTGTTTTTGGTTGCCAACCAATCATGCTCTCTGGAGTGTAACCATCATACTCATCAAGATAATTGCCCCCTTCTTAGGCTTCTTCCAGTCCACTGAGGAAGCGGTATAGGCGGTACAACTGCAGCGAATAAACACCCGGGTTGCGCTTGTAAACAAACAGCTGTATAAATTCGTGATCTGATTGCCATCTTAATAGGGATGGTGACTGCCGGGGACGTGGAAGCCAGGCTTCGCTCAGCGCTGAAACCCCTTGAAGTGCTGGTGGAAGACTTGGAAGGGTGCGCCTTGCATTTCTGCAATCAATCACTGCAAGGTCTACATTATCGCGGCCAGCCGCCCTGAGAAGTAGCTGCTCGGCAGCGGCAGCGTGTGTACCCGCCTCCTGCAGCGACGGTCGAGCATACAATTGTACTGAGGAAAGACAAGTAATCTCCTGCTGCCTTGCAGCTGCGGTACTAGCTTCAATGTGCACATTGTTAGTCCAGCGTTTGCTGGCAAGCGGCTGCTGGAGCGTCACAAGATGGTGAACGCTGCGCTGGCGCCGCTCATGGGCTCCATCCACGCTCTGAGCATCAGGAAGGCCAAGACGCCCGAGGAGGATGCAGCGGCGCAGCAGCAGCAAGCTGCAGCAACATGACATTGATCCCATAGCGGCTCAGCTAGTGCTTGTGCTATGGATGCCTGTGTTGGATTCACAAGGTGGTGTTATGCGCAGTGCGATGCTGCAAGGGTGGCAACTTTAGATTTCACTTGTCGTCACTGGGTGGCATGCAACATCTTTGTCTATCCGATGGTCCTGGTATCACGAACAGTTGCCTGAGGTTGGCGTCATGGGACGAGTGTATTGATATGAGTATGCGTTGGCGGCAAGTTTGCATGCCCTGCCAAATCGTGTGTGTGCGCTATAGCCAGCCAGTCTCCTCGCCGTGCTGCTTGAGGAACTCGAAGGTAGCATCAAAGCAACCCAACTCGATGCCGTTACCTGCGAGGACGTGTGGCAAGATTATACCATGCTCAGCATAAGGATTGACCCTTTGAAAGCATACTGCATCGATGCACGCGGCACGGCTGATGCCAACCCTCTGGATCGTGACAGAAGAGCTGCTTCACGTTGGCCTCTGCACCAGAAAGGCGCAAGATGGGTTTATGGTAAGCCAAGCACGACAGATTCCAATCCAACTCATGCACCGTTCAGTGGACAGTTCGCTTCAATTCATGCAGCATCACCGGGCAGCACATGGCGGGAGTACTCGACGCCATGGCGCTGCAGCATCCGCTCCGCTTCGTCAAAGTCCTCCACCTGCAGCCTGGCATAGCAGCGGTCAGGTATGCTGCCTGGCTTCACACGAAAGCTCAACGCACCTCCAGCGCCAGATGGCTGCCCCGCCGGATGAACCAGGCCTCAGGCTCCCCGGCGTACAGCTCCTGCACTCACCGGCTGCCTTGGCCGAGCAACCGTAGATTGATTGGCGGGTGTCATGCAGCAGCATTGAGGGAACCAACCTTCCAGTCACGAAAGCGGTAGGGCACAGTAGGGTCCCGCTCAATGATGTGAATCATGATGCCAAGGCCCTTGAGCCAGTAGCCTGCACCAGGCTACCAACGCGCATGCATGGGGCACCGAATCCTGCCTGCAACCCACACGCTCTCATACTTGCGTCGGTGCACCGCGCTGCCGCTGTCTCTGAGCAAGCCAGCAGCGGCGCGCCTGGGAAACCTATGGCGGGGCGGGGGATCTCCCTGAAGCCTAGCACCTTGGTGTAGAAGCGGCGGATGGCTTCCACGTCGAAGGCGCCAATGGCGACGTGGTTGACGGCCTTCAGGGTGATGGACGGCCCCCAGCGCTCGTCGCCGTCGGTGAAGCTGGGGTTGTTCGCGCCCGCCTGGGGGCACGGGGCAGGCTGGCAGGAGGTGGCTTCCATTGCCCGTGTCTACATTAGACTCGAGAGCTACACTGCTACCCCTTCACAGGCAGCGACGGTCCACAGCGCACCAGCTTCAGCACTGGCTTGCACTTGGTAAAGGGGTCGCCCTTGAAATCCCAAGCCTCCACCTCCACATACCGAGGTCCCTGCTGCCTGCGGATGCAGTGAAGTTGGAGAGGCCAAAACAAGCGTGACCGATGGAGGATGGACGCCTTGAGGTCGGGCCAGAACGCGGCGGTGGACGACCGGCAGCCAAGCTGGCCTTACGCAGGGACACACCGGGCCTGCTGCAGCAGGGCCTCCTTGATGTCTTGAGGCACCCCTTCCTCGCTCTCAGGTCTGGCAGCACCTCCTTCGCTTCCAGTGCCGCTGCTTCCACTCTCAGCCATGATGCCAACCATCTTGAAGTATAACTTCGAATTTAGCAAGAGGGGAGGAAACAAACGAAAATCATCAACTTGGCTCTCAAGCAAATGCCCTGCTCAGCAGGGTGGAAGGTGCAGCAGGTGCTCTGGTCTCCAACCGTCCAAGGTTTGTTATTGCATCCAAGGCGCTATGCAGGCCATGGCCAAGCTACAGGCAGCAGCAGGCTCTGCTGCTGCTGGTGGCGACGACGTCTACCCCTTCTCAACCTTGGCTGTGTGGCGTGACAAGCTGCGCTGTGATCTGAGGAGCGCAGATGCTGGGCCAGGCTTCAGAGCCACCCTGCTCATGCAGCAGGTGTGGACCGCTGCTGCCGCTGCTGCCGCCCCGCTGCTTGTGTGGAGGTGAACCTGCTGTCCAATTCTCACGCATTCTTGACCTCATGTGATTCAGGGCAAAGATGTGGAGCAGGCAGGTGCGTGGTGAAGGCAAGCAAGCAAGTTGGATAAGAATACAGGGTTTCCATGTGTTCAGGGCCGTGACTTTTGCATTGCCCCGGCTTGACGACCCACCTCCGCAGTGCTGGGCTGCCTCAAGGACTGCCTCTTTGACCTGAACGAAGGCGTGACCTGGGGCCTGCTGGATCCCGGATTCGAGCAGCAGCAGCGCCAGGCCCTGGTCAACGCCGCCGCCAACGAGCTCAACACCGACAAGCAGTTGTGCGTGCAGCTGGCGCATGAGCACGGCGTGCTTGGGCAGTATGCCGCCCGGCTGCAGGTGAGTCCAAGCAGCAGCTGCAGCATGTAGTCCGCCTTTGGACATCCTGTCATGAGCAGGCCAGTTCAAGGCTTGACAAGCTGGCCAAAGGGTCTTGCTAGCTCTTGCCGCTGTGCAGAAGCAGCGCAGCCGCGCGCTGGACGACTACGAGCGGGTGGGCGAGCTCAGGTTTGGGCTGCTCGTTTGGCGCGCAAACCTGAGGCGCGACGTGGCGTTGGCACGCAACCCAGCAGCCGGCGGCAGCAGCGACCCACAGCACATCGACCTGCTCTTCCGCTCCGCTTACTGCTCAGCCCTCAGCCTGATCAGGCGCTGCGCAGACAAGAGCACAGGGTACTGGGCGGGCCAACAGGCCAGGAATGCTCCGGATGGCAACAGCAAGCATTGCCTGCATCACGCAGCAGTTCAGGTGTGGCCTGCGCAGCAGCACCCCTCCGCTTCGATTCTTATCCTCGTCAACTAGCGCACGCGCCGCAAGCATGTTGCCCCTGCACCACTGCAGAAGGTGCGCAGCGGCCTTCTGGAGCTGGCTGACACGTTTTGTGTGGAGCGCCAGGCCTTGGACCGCCTGTTTGAAGAGGTGCGGAGTGGCACGGCTGCGTGCAGCTCAAACAAGGGTACCAAGGCTGTCGTCAGCTTCCGCTCGGCCTGGACTGCGTGGCTGCCAGTGCAGGTGCCAGGCCCCGAGGTGGTTGGCGCGGTGGAGGGAGCCGAGGGTGCAGAGGGTGAGGACAGCGAGCAGGGCAGCATGCTGCGCAGCGCCGGCGACAAGTGCGAGGCTAGCACCCCGGGCTTCTGACTCACAGTGTGGTGCTTACAGCGGGACAACCGAAAAGGTGAAAACTGGGAGAATGAAAAGTGCGATCTGAAACTGAAACTACCGTTGAGTGACAAGTTAGGGCAGTTGATAACCGGCGTTGAAAGGGAGGCATACAGGCACGGGTTCAAGGGGCACGTCGTGCGCAAGAATCAGAGACAAGCACGCGCTGAAAAGAGGCAGGAAGGACCGCCGAGTAACTGCGACGGCAGAAGTGAGGCACACTGCCAGACCTCCAACCCCTGCATCCCTGATGAAAAACCAAACATGTAAAGCTTCATTGCATGCAAGCGCACAGGGGAGGTGCGCAGGGGCGCAGTGGTGGCTCATCCTCAGCTGAGGGGGTGGGTGTTACCAGGGTTGAAGGAGCAGCCCACTCGCCGGTGGGGGCAGCGCTGCTCCCGCCCGCCAGCAACTCGTTCTGCAGCTGCCACATGGCCAGCCGGTTGGCAGCAGCGGCATCCAGGTCAGGCGATGCGCTGCCGCTGCTTCCGCCAGCGCCAGCCGCGCGGCAGTTGATGGCGGTTGCCAGCTGTGAGAGCTCGCCCATGGGCGGGCTGCTGGCGGCCGAGGCGTGCTGAGCATCCAGGGTGCTGTAGGGGCTTGCAGCACCCGCCGGCAGCGACCAATCGGTGCCGTTTGACAGGCGGCATTCAGTGCCCGCGGGGTGGGCCAGTGCTGTGGGAAGGGCAGTTGAGCTGCCGGGGGAAGATAGGGGGCTGGCTGGGACGCCAGGTAGGGGCGCGTCACTGCAGGCCCGCCCAGGCTGCTGGCCGCCTGGCTGAACCCAGGCAGGTTGGCAAAGGGCAGTGGGGCGGGGGCATGGCGAAGCCGGGCATGCGAGCCTCAAAGCCACTGTTTGGCAGCGCCTGGGGCATGGGGTACGCCTGCACGGCCAGTGCACAGGGGTCGAGACACCAGTTTGACAACAGGTGCACTGGGCAGCCAGGCAGCCGAGCGCGGATATCTCCAAATGCTGATGAAATCGCACCGCGGCGCAGCAGCACACCTGCGTGAGTGCTGCCTGCAGCTGGGGGCGCCCCCATTCTCCAGGGAGAGCAGCGCCGCCAGGTTGGCCAGGTCGGGCGCAGGCGCGCGGGTGGGCATGGCAGTCGGTGGGCCGCTTGCAGAGGTGCTGGCATCGGCTCCCAGCAGCGCTAGTGTCTGCAGCGCCTGCACCAGCGTGCTCTGCGCGGCTGCAGCAGCAGGGGAGTGGCAGGCTTGCGGTGGGTGGTGGGCCACCAGGTGGCAGCGTCACAGACCACCCCACCGCCAGCATGTCAAGCCCCTCCCTCCCAGCTCGCTCACCCTGCTGCCGGTGCTTGTAGTAGTCGGCGCGGTCCTCCACCAGGTTGAGCTGCTTGATGGGGATGCCGCAGATGTTCATGGGGCTCTCAGCAATCGCACGCTGTGCATCCTCCAGCAGTGCAAACGTCACAAAGCAGAAGGGGCGGCGGCGGAAGTTGTCCTTGCGCTTTGGAAAGTAAACGTCTGCGCAAAGTCAGGGCAGCATCGGCCCATTAGTTACGGATTGGGCATCTTTAGCAGCGGCTACTGGTCCAGCAGCTGGGGGGCGCGGGGTGCGCGGCGGCGCGACAGCAGCGAGCTGTACCTGTCACATGGCCCCATTGACTGAAGTGGGCCCGGACCAGCTCTTCCGTGCACTCTGCAGATGAAGAGTGAGGTTGAAGGGCAGGAGCAGGGTTGGGAAGTGGCGTGGCTATGGCGTAAGGATGCGAGTTGCCTTCACCCGTCCTTGGTAACCGGCTCAGGGCGGGACCCCAATCGCCCATGGTTCAAGTCCTCATGCCAAAACCCAGGCAGCGAAAGCCTACAAAGAACACACCAGGAGGGACGTGTCCACAGAAGACGCGGGGCCCGCTGCCGCGGCTTGCAATGTGGGCTAGATGATCCAACGGGCCACAGCCGATGTTAAGCTGTGCTTGAAGGCGTGCCTGCAGGCGCTCGAGCACCTGCAAAGTTGTGGTCATGAGGCGAGTGTCAGCGTCACTGCCCCGGAATGCAGGGTTGTTCGACAGGAAACATGATACCCTTGACATTCAATAACAGTCAACAAGTGCGACCGGCCCAAAGCTGACAAGCCGAGCGGCAGCAGGTTTCCGGCCCCCACCTGGGCCTCGGCGTTTTCTTGCACTGTAGGACGGCACATTATTGCTGATTACAACTTATAAACGCGGTTTGGAGCATGCAGAGGGCGGGCACTATCTGCGTCGCTGGTGACTCCGCGAAGTCACGTCGCCGCACGCAAAGCACGCGGAAGAAGGGCGAAGTGCATCGTTAACGGGGTTGCTTACGTGAAGCCGGTTGTTGTGGCTGCTTGACAGCATTTACAGGGGCTGGCAGCACCGTAACACTGTGTCAGTCCAACTGTCATCCTGCCGCCGCCACCCCTGCAACCAGACGCCTGCCTTGGACACCTTACGTTGCAGCTCAAGTGAGCCTCACTATAGCCAAGACGTGTGATTCTTTCAGTGAAATGCACAGGACGGCAGTCTGAGCAGAGGCCAGCAACTCGTTTGCAAATCTTGCAACTGAGCAGCAGGGTGCTGGAGCTCGCAGGGCACGCCTGCACTGCCAGGCCCAGGAGAAGGCTCAGCTGGAGCCATACACATAGTCCTCTACTTTGCCGGTGCAGACCTCAAACTCTGCAAAGGGATACGGGCGGTGTTGGACATTGGGTGACAGCCCCATCATGGCAGCTTCAGCCCCGCACAGCAGCCCGCACAGCAGCCGCAGCCGAGGCGCAGCATGCTGCCCGCCCAGCCCCCTGACCCGGGTGCGCCTTGAAGAACTCCAGCAGGTGCTGCAGTATGGCACGCATGCCGCCCTGCACCTCCGACTCAACATTCAGCACCACGTCTGAAACAGGGGAGGCGGGGGGTGGGTGGGGCGCATGTGTGAACAAAGGCACAGCCTGCTGATCCACATGGGTGGCCCAGTGCCCCACCAAGCTTGCACCCTCCACCACTGATGCACACCCGGGTCGTGCAGCGAGGGCCGCAGCAGGATCCAGCCCTCCTTGCCGTCCCCCTCCGCCACCCGCACGCGCCAGCCCTCGTAGTTTTCTTGCTCCATTCGCCAGTGAGAGGCGCCGCCGCAGCCTGCATATGCGGGCAGGTAGGCAGGGTCTCACCTTCTGGCCGGCCAAGAAAGCAGCATCTGGTTGAGCGCAATGGCGGCGCCAAGCCCCTTGCAGCATCGGCAGAGGCGCGTGCACGTGGCCCCCGTCCTTGCCTGCATCCACCCAGTCCTTGAATGCCGCAGTGACACGCTCCCCCTCAGCCTGCACGTCGGCCGCCTGGATGGCCACCCGGATCTCCATCGCCTCGGCGGGCTCCCTGCGGCGGGGCAGGGCCAGGAAAGCAGGATGGGTGGTGCATCACAGACCGTCTTCTGCTCTTTGGTCGCCTGCACCTCCCGGCTGCCGGCGGCTGCTGGGCACTTACCGCAGGCTGGTCAGCATGTCGGCGATGCCCTGCCTGCCCTCCAGGCGGCGCTTGACCATCTCAATCACCACTTTGAGCGCGGTGTAGCAGCCGTCGTCCAGGAAGTAGTTCTCCTGGGGGTGGGATGGGGAGGACATGGTTCGGCCAAGAGCAGAGCAGCAGCGCCCATAGCCTGCTCCCACTGCACAGCTTTGTGCCGCCAGCTGTCCGCGCACCCGCAGCGCGCCATGGCCCGACGTTTCCATCATGAGGGGGCATGGCACGCCGGCTTTGTTCAGCTCGATGCCCTGCATCGCCGCGGGGCAACAGGGATGAGCGGGGCAGCAGAAGCAGGGCACGGTGTAGAGCCGCACAGGGCCGAGGTGGCAGACAGCCTGCGCGGCGGCCCGGGCGGCGCACCTTGTTGATGATGTTCTTGTAGCCCTGCAGCCAGGTGGGGAGCGGCAACACGGCGTTGGCATGGAGGACCAGCTCCCTGCCTCTGGGACCCCGCGCCGCCGCGGGAGCCACGCTGAGGTCGACCAACCCTCACGCACCTTCTTGAAGCGGAAGTGGTTGCCCCCAGTTCCGCGATGAAGGCCGCCAGGCCGTTGCTGGTGCACGAGTCGGTGACGATCGTCTCCCGGGGTGCTCTCGCAGCGTGATGGCAGACATGAGCGCAATGTAGCGGTTGCGGTTGATGCCTGCGGAGCAGCCAGCACGGCGCGGATTCGCGGGGCAGCCGCACTGACAAGGTTGGTCAGTGGCAGTTGGGGGAAGGCCACGCAGGCCAGCCGCTGTGCGCCTGATATGTTGCTTGCAGCAGCCTGCAAAGGGCGCGGCGCCTGCGCAGCCCCCACCGTTGCCCCCGCGTCCACGCAGCCCGAACGGTCCACATCAGTGTCCAGCATGATGCCCAGGTCCGCCCCGACCCCAGCACCGCCGCCTGCGTCGCCTCCACCGCGTTCTTATCCTCAGGGTTGGGCAGGTGGTGGGGGAAGCTGCCGTCTGCGTGGCGGCGAGGGTGGGGAGGGGGATGGCCATGGGGTTGAGCCGCATAGCTGTTGCTGCAAGCATCAAGCCTCTGCAGCAGCCAGGCAGGCAGCCGCGGCAGCCTGTGTGGCAGCCCCCACCAGGCTCCAGGTAGATGCTGGCGGAGACGTCGGCGCCCAGCGGGCCCAGCACCTGCACCGCATCCGCGCACAGCAGGGCATGCGGCAGTTTCTTTTTGGGGGCGGGGCAAAACATGCGCGTGGCTGTGTGTGGTCATGCAGCGCGTCCCCGGCCGGCCCAGGCACCCCCGTGCCTGCTCGGCGATGAAGCCGCCGCCGCCGTTGCCGGGGTTGACCACCACCTTGAGGCCCGTCAGCGGCGAGTCGGGGTGCTCGGGGTGCGCTATCTCCCGCTTCATGATGTCGCGCAGGAAGGCGGCGTAGTCCTGCGCCACAGGGGGCCACACATGGTGCAGCCAGCGCGAGTTTCCACGCATGGTGCAGCCAGCACAAGCCCCACGGCGGCAGCGGGCGCCCCTCCTGCGCCACGGCGTGGCTTGCTCAGCGCGCGCGACCACGCGTTCTTCCCGCCGCCCACGCCGGGCTCACCGGCAGGAAGTCCACAACCTGCACCAGCCCGCTGTTGGCCTGCAGCGCCGCGGTCACCACGAACGCGTGGTCGTTGTGGACGTCGGCGGGCAGCTGCCCTGCCTCTGTCGCCAGCTCGGCCGCGCGCCGCACCAGCGCCGAGATGTCGCGCTTCTCCAGCCCGCCCTGCGGCAGGGAAGCAAGGGCCGGGAGTGGGCGGGTCGGCGGCACGCGGGCTTGTCCACGCGCGGGCGCTGCCTGCTGCATGGTGCAGCCACCCCATCAGCACTTGGTCACGCCAACAGCGGCGGCCAGCAGCCCCCTTCACCTCTGCCGTGCAGAACTTGGCTCCGTTGCGGTTCACCGGCAGGTGGCTGGCAGTGATCATGACAGCGCCGTCGTACTCGTGGCCTGCAGGAAGGGCGGGCGGGCAGCGGGGGTGTTGCGGTGCTGCGTGACGGCAACCAGCGCGCGGCATTGAAGCAGCAGGAGGCATCGGGGACAGCACAAGGGCAGCAGCCAGGCGTTGCCCACCCGGCAGGATGCAGCTCATGAACATGGCGGGGGTTGTGCACATGCCAAAGCGCGCCACAGACACCCCGCGCTGACCAGGCCCGCAGCCACGCTGGCGGCCATGAGGGGGAGGAGAGGCGGGGGTCGCGACCGATGGACGCGCGCAGCGCGCTCGGCGGCCGACCCTTCTTCTCAGACAGCCACTCTGCGGGGAGGTCGCCAGGGCAGACTTGAAAATGCGGTTGCCATGCAACCGCTGCGCCAGAAGCTCCTCCGGCTGCTCCTCATGCTCTCGCCTTCACTGCCAGCCTGTGACACACCCCGCTCAGTCCTGCTGCCAGCCTGCACCCGCACCCGCAAAGGCGGCGCCAATGAAGAACAGCATAGCGGGTGTCAGCGTGACAGGCTCTGCGGGGTTGATGTCCAGCGCCACGCCCCGCACGTCGCTGCCGTTCTGCACCCGCAGGTACGCCTTGAGCGCGGCGGGGTCCACTGGCGGCGGTGGCGGCGGGCGGCGGCATCCGCCGCAGCATCCGTCGCCGCTGCAGCACGCCGCAGTGCCTTCACCGTCCGCGCAACGAGTGGCGCATGACACCGCTGCGGCAGTGGGCCTCGCTGCTGGTCTGCGCATGTGCAAAGCTTGCGTTAGTCGTAGCCTAAAGACTGCCAGCGTGAGGCAGTGGCGAGGAACAGGTGGCGGCATGGGCTACGTCATCCCTGCTTCATTTGCATTGACCGTAAATTACGCACCGGGATTTGATACTCCAGGTGCTTCCCTCCACCGCGCCGCTACACACACACTGGCTTGACGGTAGCCACTGCCAACCCGGCTGTTGTACAAGCCGCTTGCTTCTATTCTGCCGACAGACTGCATCTAAGTCGTGCCCTAACCGGTCACAGGATCGCGGCGCGCGTCGATCGGTTGAACCGTCTCTGTTTCGTGGATCCTGCTTTGCAAAGCACCGCAGTTACTCATGAAACGATCGAGCAACAAGAGCGCCCGATCGCTGCAGGGATCTGCCAACTGGCTGATGCTGGGAGCTGACTTGGCGGCATGGCTGGCGGCAGGGCATCCATACTCGGGTGGACAGCCATTGCCCGCATGCGAGACTGGTATGAACAGTGCATTAAGTACTTGACACTGAAAGGCATGAATCCTGCGGTTCTCACCACCGCAGGTCAGTCCACTCCTGGTCAGAGCCGCAGCCTTGTGCAGGCAACACTCCATGCTGCCATGATACCCAGCTGCAGACATTACCCAGTGCAATGAACATGTATTAAGCAGCAGAAGGAACCTCTCGGTTCAAGTCTTGAGGCAGCCAGTGCAACTGTCTCGCCCATGCGCGCGCGCTCCAATGCAAGTTCAATCCAGACACCCATATTGTTTGCGCTAGCAAGCACCTTCTGTTATCTCCGTGTATTTTGATATTGTTCTCTCGGGTACTAGGCGCGGCCCCTGGTGCTCAACACAGCCGCGTTGCATCTCGGCGCCTTAGGCGGCCTGTCTAATCGGCTGACAGTCAGTGCGTCAACTGTGAGCGACTTTCGAGTAGCTGGCTAGCCGGAGGGGCTCGCGTGGAGCCTGAGCCGCCGCAGCGCCGCCGCCGCCCAGCTTCCTGCTTGGCGCCGCCTGCTCGATGGTCAACCTGACCACGGCCCCAGGCGGGGGAACCCTTGCGAATGGAGTGGTTACTTACCTTCCAGAGTGCTCCGCACTACGTTTTGACGACGTGGTACGCTTGGGCTCTGTGGTGCTGCTGGATGTGCGAATGTTTCGCCAGCTCAGCTCACATTGATTCAAACCCCGCCGTCCAGGTTTTCAACAATGCCGAGTCATTTGATTTAACTGACAGCACATACTATGTGGTGAGTATCAGGCTGCAGCTGTCAGCCCCCTGCACAGCACCTCGTCGCTGCTGCTTTCCTGGCCTTCCTGGTTTTGACATGCGCGCCTGCCTTCTGGGGCCCGCAGGATCTGATCCCTTCAGTCGTGCCCGGCCTCCTGTTCGCCATCCTGTCCCTGCCCGGCTTCCTGTTGTTTTCCATCTGGCTGTGCATGCAATGCGGCGGGCAACCCCCGCCGCCACACTGCCCCAGGGCAAGCACAGTTCATTGGCAGCTCAAAGCAGGTGCAGACCTGCAGGGAAGAGGCATGCTGTAGTTGCTGCCCCGCTGTGCATAGTAACTGCGTGGCCTGTCTCCACATGTATTGCTGCGGCCCGGGCAACGTTTACCCCGTTTGCCTGCGCTTACGTTTGCAGACTGCTCTGCCGCCCGGAGCACCGCCGCCCGCGACGGCGCCCCCGCCGCTCCCGTCGCGGGCTCGCCTGCAAGGTGGCGCTCCTGCTGGCGGCGCTGGCGCTGGCTGGGCTGAGCGGTTGGGGCATGGCGCAAAGCATTCAAGCCACCGACAGCACGGTCAGCGACTTCTGGGGCATTGTGGAGCAGGTGGAGGGCAAGGTGAGGCGGCGGCAGCGGGGCTACCGGGCGCCGCTGCCTCGCGCGTGCTGGTGCTCACTGTTGCCGCCCGCCTCCTGCATGTGCTGCGCTCGGTGCGATGCCCCTGTGACGGTCTGGCAGGCTTGTGCCGAGGCTGCAACGCCCCCGAGCATCCTGCGCCGTGCGGTGCCCGCAGGTCTCCACTGCTGCCGACGACCTTGAGCTGCTGGGGACGCAGCTGGCCCAGCTGAGCGGCAACGTCAGCACGGTCTCGGATAGGGGCCCAGGTGGGGGGCTCCCCTGCGGGGATGGGGAGGGATGGCGGGCATGTGTGAGCGGATCGCAGCCGTTGTGACCCGTGCCCCCCGCGTACGCCCCTGGTTCACTGCGTCGTTCCGCGCCGCCCTGCGTCGATCCATGCCGCCGCGCGGCGCGCCCCGTGAGCGCAGCGCTGCTGGAGCTGTTTGACTCCGCACTCGACCTGCTGACCGGCAGCCAGCTGGCGGGCCTGCTGACCCCCCGGGCCCACCTGCTGCCTCGCCGCCCGCGCCCACACCCGCCGGCCCCCTTCTGGCCGCCGTCAATGCCAGCGAGGTGCGGGACGCGCTGGCGGCGGCGGTGGATTCGCTGGTGGCCCTGCCCGACGACATCGACGGCCTGGAGGACGGCATCACGGATGCGGTGCAGCTGCTGCGGGACAGCTTCAACGACACGCTGGCCGACATACGCTCCCGCTTCGAGGCACCCACGCTGGCGGTGGAGCAGCGCTGGCGCTTCATCCCCATTGCGGGTGGGGGCTGCCGCTCCATCAAGCCGGGGCCTGCCCCTGCACCTTCCACGCCCTCGCCAGGCTGCAGCTGTGGCTGGCCCACCCCCTCCCAACACAAATGCGCGCACACACCCTCCCCACCCGCCACCCGCGCCTCCCCCTCCCCTCCAGTCGTGTTTGGCACCACCATCCTGGCGGCCCTGGTCTGCGCCGCCTCCTTCTGGAGCCTACGCTGGTATCGCTCGGCCGTCGCCGCCCTGGCGCTGCTCTGGCTGGACCTCGCCCTGCTGTGGCTGCTGGGAGTGGGTGAGCCGCAGGGCGCAGCGCGACTGTCGGGCAGCAGCAGGGGCATGCGCGCACTGCAATCCATTGCATTTGTGCAGTCCGCACGGGCAGACAGAGCTTGCCGTGCGTAGTTGCACCTGGGCATCCTCCCCCAAACCGCCGCCGGCCCCCCAAACTGGCGCGGCTCCCCCCCTTCCCCCTCGCCTCCAGGCCTGATACGCTTTGTGTCCGTGCTCGCCTCCGACTCCTGCCTCTACTCCGAGTTCCTGTCGCTGGACCTGGTGCAGCGCAAGGTGGCAGCCTCTCAGCGCGATCGGGTGAGCCGCCTGCTGCCAGCTGGCTGATGCCGGGCGTGCCGGGGCAGGCGCGCTTCGCTGCCCCTGCTGCCTGCAGCTCGAGCGCACGAGCCATGCTGTCAGCGCATCGAGCGTGTCCGCACCGCTCTCCCCCTTCGCCTCACGCCCACCCACCAACACCCACACCTGCACAATCCATGGAGTAGAATTCAGCTCACCAGGCAAGGTGCCTCCCCGCCTTCCCAGGTCCTCTCCATCCTCTCCTACGCCTACGGCCTCATCGACATCCCCGACAGCCAGGTGGTGGATCAGCTGCTGGGCGTGCCCACCTGGCGCCTCCACGACGCCGTGTACGGGCCCTTCCTCCCCCTGGCCACCCAGCTCACGCAGATGGCAGACACGCCGCAGGCACGTGCACTCCTGGCTGCGGTGCCCACCCTGCCGGCGCCAAGCAGCACGCCCCTCCGCTCCGCGGCCCCCTTGCTGTCAGCAAGCGCCTGCACAGCATTGCAGCGGCTGATGCTGTCCCGCCCCCGCTGCTGTGCCGCAGGTCGGGGCCCTGGTGGCGGGTGGGGGCTGTGATGGCTGCCTCGCGGCGCTGGCCAACCTCACCGCCATCCTGCCAAACGTTTCCGCAACAGGCAAGTCGCGGTGCCATGCACTCCTTCCTGTTTCTCGGCTCGCCCTGGGCGACAGCCCTGCCCCGCTGGACTGCTGGCAGCAGCACGTTGAGGGGACCATGCAGGGGCTTGCCTCGTGAACTGCCCACCCCTGTCCCGCCCCCGTCCCGCCCCACTGTGCACATTACTGCCCTGCTGCCATGCCCATCCCCCCGCCCCCCCCATCTTGCCCGCAGTTTGGCGGTTGGAGCAGCAGGCGCTGAGGCCGAGCATCCAGCCGCTGTACCACCAGGTCAAGGGGTACCTGTGCTGTGGGCTGTCGGGCGCCGCCGCCGACATCTGGGTGGCCTGGACCTGCGCCGGCGTGGTGGGCTTTGTGCTGGGCCTGCTGTGCACGGCGCGCATAGCCCACCACACCCTCTCACTCCGCAAGTACGAGGTGCGCAGCCGCGGGGCGGCAGTGGCAGTGTGCGGGTGGGTGGGTGCTGGTAGTTGCAAGGGGGGCCGCTGGGGATGCAAAGCGGCGCCGCCTGGGCTTGCAAGCAGACATCCTCATGTCCCCATCCCTTCATTGCAGCGGCGCCTTGCAGCCGCAGCTGCTGCAGCTGTGCCCGACAAAGTGTGCTGGCAGGGCGCAGCTCACACTCCACCGACCTCAGAGGGCAAGGGGGGCTCGAGCTGGAGGCAGGCTACACCGGCCAGCCATTCAGCGCAGCAGCGCCAGAGCTTGCCCTGGCACCACCGGCCGCAGGGTTTGGAGGACAGGGTGGTGCTGCTGCTGCGCCAACCGCGGCCTCAGGCGTGACCCAGCACCTGTTCTGGCCGTGGGGCCGGCATACCAGCAGGCCCGCCCCCGCGCTGATGCATCCATGCAAGCTCGCTGCGATTCCGACTTGTGAGTCACATGCAAGGTGCTTGTGAAAGTTACAATCTTGGGCTGCGGGAAAAAGGGGCAGTGCAGGCTCACAGGATGGCGCTCGTGGAGTGGAATACGCAGGCCGGCCTGGCACGGCCTGAGCGCGGTGACGCTCCACATCCCTCGGCGGATCGGCCAGGCACGAGGGAGCCGTTGCAGGAAAAGCGCAGGAAAGTGAGGACTGATGGGGATGATAGCTACAAGAGGCACTGGCTGCAGATGCCACCACAGCGGCGGGCACGTGGCACGGGACAGGCCCACCAACAGCAAGCAAGCACTTGGTTGCAAACGGGGACAGACGGTGAGCACGCAGGGGGAAGAGAAAGAAATCGGTTTCCGCGCGTGGGGGCAGCCTTGGCGAGGTCGGGCATCTGCGAAGGGCGCTTCTTGCAGGAGCGGCAACTCAAAAAGGTAACGGGCGTGGTAAGGGGCGGCGGGAGAGGGCCCAGAGCAGCCGAGGGGTGTCGAGGCGTTGGTAAGGGTAGTCAAATTGCGTGTCATTGTTGGCAAAGAATACCATGCATGCTTCCCTCAGCAGAGGCCGTTAGGTCACCACCAGGCAGCGCGGTGGGCTGCACCCCCACACCGCGTGCGGCTGCCGCGAGCGGCAAGGTGGCTGTGGGCCAAAACATAGGGCAGCCAAAGCAAGGACGGGTAGAGGGAGAGGCCAGCAAGCACAGGGCCTGGGCATGAGTGGTATGGCGACATGTTGTACAGGCAGCCTGGCCCTGTGCAGCAAGCCGCAAGCTGCGGGAGAGGAGCCAATCACCCACAGCCGTTTCGCTGCCAGCGCTGGTTTCATTCGTTGTAGGCGTGGCGCTGCAGCATGGGGAGCAGGCTACACGCCGCCGCCGCCGCCGCTGCTGTGCTTGCCAGCTCCTCCGCCTTGCTGCCGCGACGCAGCGGAAGCAGCTGCGGCTGCTGCTGCGGCCACTGCATTGGCATGCTGCCGCACATCAAAATCCAGCCCAGCTGGCAGCGCACCGCTGCTGAAGGGGCTCACCAGCGGCACAGCACCAGCGGCAGGTGCGGCAACCGAGGTAGGCGCAGGCCCTGGGGCCTGGTCGGCAAAGGGAGAGAGCGCCGTGGGTGCCACCGCCGCGCCGGCAAAGGGCGACTGCGGCACCTGAGCCCCTGGGTGGGCGCCGCCGCCTGGCCCCCGCTGGGCAGATGGGCGCTCATGCTGGAGCGCACCGCCACCGCCGAGGGCTGGATGCTGCGCGCGCGCTGCGTCCGGTCGTCGGTGGCGGCAGCCTCAGAGCGCTGCAGGACAGGCGGTGAAACACACATGGGGGCTGGAATCGCACAAAAGAGTGGCAACAAGCCAACCAGCGGCAGCTCCGCTTCCCTTGCCTCCTCCTGCAACGAGGGGGCAGGGCAGGGCGGCAGCCGCCCAGCCCTCGCTGCGGCCGCCCACCTCCGACAGCTGCGCCTCAGCCTCCACCTCCGCCTGGGTCATGGGCGACAGGTCCACAATGACGACTGTCACGTTGTCGCGGCTGCCGCGGTCCACAGCCGCACGCGTCAGCACCGTGGCGGCCACGCGCGCCGCGCTCTGCAGCAGCAGGACAGGAGGGCAGCAGCGCACGTGAGGAGAGGGTCAGCAGCTGCAAACCTTGAGATGCTGCAGCCACGACAGCAGTGCAGCATGCAGCGCTGCGGAGCAGCACTGCAGGCATGGGCAGCAGCGGGGGAGGCGTGGGTGGCGTGGCTGCAGCACGGCGGCGCACCTGGCGCGTGGAGCCCCGCGAGCGCGCCCTGCCCAAGCACTTCTTGGCCAGCGTGACCGCCTCCTGGTTGCTCATCACGTCCCACAGGCCGTCTGAAGCCATGACCAGCACCTCGTCGCTGGGGTGGCGCGCGAGGATGGTCACCTGCAGGCAGCAGGAGCCAGCAAGGCTGGGAGGCCGGCAGCACGCGCTGGCAGCGCTGGCAGTGCAAGCGCCCAGAGGAAGGCAGGCCAGCGGGCACACCAAGCGCGCGCATGGCGCCAATCCCTGCAGGAGAGCCCTCGCATCCCTGATGCTCAGCTCCACCCGCCCACCTCGGGCTCCGCAATGACGTACGGCCGCAGCGAGTGGTCGCCAATGGCGCGCGACACCGCCAGCAGGCCCATCACGCGAACGCCATTCCAAAAAAGAATCTGGCCGCCGGCAGCCTCCACGCGCGCCTGCCAACCATGAAAAAGAGAGGACCAGGTTGCTTTCAAGGGGTCAGGTGCCCAGCCCAGGCCTGCTGCATGGCCAGCTCCGCCGCGGCGCCGACTCGTGCCCGCCATCCTGCCGCAAGGGCGCCCTCGGCTCAAAGGCGCCCTCAGCACGCCCCCACCCACCGTCTCGTCCTCCCGGGCCGCCTTGTGGTCATCGGTGAGGGGCAGCGCGCCGCCCGACCGGCACAGCACGGCGCGCGAGTCGCCGCAGTTGGCCACGTAAATCATGCGGGAGCCCACCAGGGCCACCACGGCGGTGGTGCCCACCAGCGCCAGGTGCTCGTAGCCGCCCAGGTTGCCAAACTCCTCGTCTGCGGTGGGACAGGGGACAGGGCACCCAGCATCAGAGCAGTGCTGCAATCACATTGCGCTGTGAACACACTGGGCACAAAGGTGTCCCCGTGCCCAGGACGGGACTGGCCCCGCTCAGCCGCACCGCGGCAGGAGCAGCACACCCTGCTCACCCGTAACATGGAACGCCTTGGTCAGCGCCGCCTCTATTGTTTCCGCTGTGCAGGGGGCCGTGCATGCTGGAGCTGGTGTGGCCGGGGGACTCGCCCTCAAAGTCGGCGTCTAGATAGCTGTTGGCGCTGTTGCTGCTGCTGCACCCCGAGGCCTTGGAGGCGGTGGCTGCTGCAGGAGGGGCGAGCACCAGGGCGTAGGGCAAGGTGCAAGCTGGGTTGCCAAACAGTCATGACAGGGCAAACCGCCCGCAACACAGCTGGCATGCGCGGGGCATGGTGCTGCCGGAATCCGCTGCGTGCCACACAGGCCAGCCCTTCCCATGCAGCCAGCAACCAACCTGCATCGTGGCAGTCGGTGCGTCCGCTGCCAGCAGTGGGCGGCCGTGGCGACGCAGCCTCGTCAGCGCTGCCGGTGGAGGCCTGCGTGCCGGGCTGCCCTGCCTGGTGCGTGGCCGACTCGTCTCGGTCCTTGTCACGCAGGGCTGCCAGGTTCCCTGACAGGGAGGCACGCACGCTGACAGCACATCACGCACGCGCTCATGCAGGCACTTGGCGCAGTGTAGCGCCGCGTCGGCCCCGCCGTGGCCGTCAAACACGCCAAAGAAGTGGAGCGTCTCAGTTGCGAGCGCCGCTGCTAATGCGCCGCTGCCTGCAGCATCCATCGCCATGGCACCTGAGCCAGGCTCTCTGCTGTGCTGCTGCTGCTGCCGCCGCCCGCTGCTGCCAAAGGCCGCCCCGCTGCCGCTGCTATCGCCGCTCGCCGCCATGGCGGTCTGCTGAGAGTGTGCCGAAGATCCGGCGCCGCTGCCGGTGCGTAGCTGCGGCGCTATCCTGGGGGCAGCAACTCATCCATGCCACCATGGCTGACAGGCACCTCCACCAGGTACGGCACTGCTACGCACGCGTCCTCCATCTTAGCACGCCGCCCAATCACCGACTTGCTGCCGAACGGCGGGCAGGCGTGTGCCAAGGCCTGGCTTGGCTGCGCCTGTTGCTGTCCATGCTGCTGGTGTTCTTGTGACTGCTGCTGCTGCACTGCGGCTGCAGACGCAGCCTGCGAGCTGTCGGAACGCATGTGCGTGGCTTGGAACTCTACGGCTGGAGTGGGAGCGGCTCCTGCGGGGCCTGCTGCAGTGTGCAAACGGGTGCTGTTGCCAGGGGGCCGTATTGGAGGGTCATCTGCAGGCGGGTTGCAAGAACAAAGCAAATGAGGATGGATGAACAGTGATGAAAGGCAGCAGGGACAGCAGCTGAGCGTCTGGTGGGCGGCGCCCAGCAGCGTCGCCTTCCGCCTGCTCACCTAGTCCCATGGAGTTTTGGCGTTTGACGGGCTGCTCCTCCGCCTCGCCCTCTTTGGGCAAGTCAGACCTGGAGCGCCTGCCCGTCAGGGGCGGCTTCAGGGTGGCCGGCTGCTCGCGAGGAGGGCCCCAGCAGGGGCAGGCTCCGCTTTGAGCGGCCCGCTTTCAGTGCTGGAGCTACTGCCCGCCTGAGCCCTGCGGCGACCCTCGGCTGGCTTGATCGCACTGCAACAAGGGCGCAGGCGACTCAGCCAGCGGAGGGGGCTGCCGCGAAGCCACCCAGCCGGCTGCTTCTGTGGGACGAGAGGCGGGGCCAAGGTTCAGCCAGGCACCCTGGCCGCCACTGGGCGCCCAGCGGAGCTCGGTCTCGCCGGGTGCCCCTACCTGCGCAGAAATCTGCACCCGCAGCACGCTACTCGGCCGGGACTGGAGGCACCAGCCCCTTCCTCATCCATGGAAGAGCATCCGAAAACCTGGCTCACGGACGGCGGTCTGGCCTGCCTGCCTTGGGGTGTTAGTGCACGGGGTCTAGGCGCGGGCTGGTTTTTATAATGCGGGGGCACAAAGGTAGATGAACGCCATTTCCTATTCCCCAGGTATTTCTCGAGGCATTTGCTTGCAGGGAAGCAGTGGCCGCGGCTCCACCTGGCGCTTTACAAACAAGCCCTGTTTGGCGGTGTGCAGCAGGCCTGTTTGGGTTGCTCGGTCTTGCTCGTTTATTTCACTACCCAACGTGATAAGGAACTTGCTGGGGCCGAACAGGCGCCTTGGCCCCGGCCATCTCACCACCCCTACGACCAACAGCGCTGAGCTCACCATTTCAAGGCTGAATTATTTGTTGGAGGTGAAACTGAGTCTTGGGCAATTGGGCCCTGCAAGGCGGACGTGCCCCTGCTGCCGCCGTCAGGCCGCCAAACCAGGCCAGAATCCTCTTGACGCCACAGCAAGGGCTCCTGCTTGGGAAGCATGCTTACTGTATCTATGCTCAATGGAAAGGGGAGCAGTGTCACCGAGGTCCTTTTTCCAAGCAGAAAGCTCAATGAGCAGGGGGCACTGCGCTCCCATGCAGCTGCTGCTTGATGAGATGCACAATGAACCATGCGACAGCACTCCATGAGCTTTTGAGGCGCAAGCAAAACCCTTGCAATGCAAGAACAGGGAGGTAGACTTGCCCAAGATGATCTGCATGTGATGTGTGAACAAAACCGGTCTTGACATACAGGCTCAATTGCGCCACAGCGCAGGGCGACAGTTTCCATAAAGCTTGCTATCTTGAAATCTTGCACTAGAGACTTCGAGACGAGATGAGCAAACCGCCAAAAGTGCTCTCAAGGCTCCTGCTTTGGGGTACCTCGCCAGCGCCACTTCACGCTGCGCTGCGAACCTCCAGCTTGGCAGGCCTGAGGACAGCTGAGGAAGTCAGCGGCTTCTGAGCCGCGCCTTCTGAGCCCGCGGATGCTCACTGGTGCCCCTTTTATCATGGTGTCGGGGCGCTGTTCCACCGGCAGTTACCCAAGTTGAACTGCACCCAGCACCTGCCTGCACCACACGAGCCCTGTTACTCTAGCAGTGCTTCTTGAGGATCGCAAGCTCCCCAGAAGCACTCGCGTCCTTAGGCAGGGCGAAAGCCCTTTGTTGTCTGACCTCTCGAAGGCCTGTGCGTCTGTGCACACCTTGCATTGCGTAAAAGGATTGTATGGTTGTGAAAGAGCCGGCCCGCACGGGCAGGCAGCGCCGAGGAGGCCTTGGGGTGTCGGGTGAGCAGCAGCACAGGAGGTGGCGACAGCTGCAGCCCAGCGTTTAGCAGATGGCTAGATGGGGGCCAGGCATGATGGTCGTCGACCCGCACCGTCCCACAGCCGCATCTGCCGCAATCGTTCTGCAGGAGGGACCTCCGCCAGCGGGGTGGCTGCGGCGGAGCCGGTGCTGGTGGGCTGCGAGGCTGACCTGCGCTGCGAGGTGGACCGCCTGCTGCACCTGCTGGCCCCCGCTGTGGAGTGGACCCAGCGCACGGAAGCCCTGCTGCGCCTCGAGCGCCTGGCCCTGGGCGACGCGCCCAGCTTCGCGGCCTTCCCGAGCTGCTGCTGGGCCTGCGGGACGCGCTGGCGGCGCAGATGCAGGAGCGGCGCTCGGCGGTGTCTCGCCAGGCATGCCGCACAGTAGCCGCGCTGGCGACCGCCTCCGGCCCTGGGTTTGAGCCGCTCGCCGTGCACCTGCTGCCGGTGGTGTTCAAGGCGCTGGCCATGGGCATCCAGGTGGGCGCTGGGTGCGGCCGGGGGTGCCGCCCAGCAGCCAGCCAGCTGCCCTCACCTGGACCTGTTCCCAGGGTGCCGCTCCTCAGGCTGCCCACGGTGCTGGCTGCCCCGCGCAGGTGGTGACCGAAGCAGCCGAGGCGTGCGCCCACGCCATGCTGGCCGCATGCCCCAGCCCCGTCTGCTGCCCCCGCTGTGCGGCATGCTGTGCGGCGACCGCAACGGCCGCTTACGCCAGGCGGCAGCTGAGTTCCTGCTGGTAGCGCTGGAGGGATGGCCACACGCGGAGCTGGACCGGCAGGCCGAGGCGATCGATCGCGCGGTGCTGGCGGCAGCGCAGGATGCGCAGGCTGAGACGCGGACCGTGGGGCGCAGCCTGTTTGGGGCGTACGCTCGCGCGTGGCCCGCCGCGGCTCAGGCCGCGCTGGCCCGGCTGGGGCGCGACCGCCAGCTGGCAGAGGCTGGCGGCGGCGGCAATCGAGTACGTGCCGGGCGGCGGCGGGCACTCCTGCCCCGCCAGCCGCCGCTCGTCGCTGGGGCATGGCGGGTCCGGCACGCCGCCTGGCGGCCTGTCGCGCACCTCCTCCTGCGCCGCCGGCCCGCTGCGTGCGGCCCCCTGCCCAGGCTGGCCCTCCCCTCCGCGGGCAGCGGCAACGACGACGGCGGGCGCTGCAGCCCTGTGCGCCCCAGCAGCGCCCGCTCAGCGGCCGCCGCAGGCCCTGGGGCTGCGCCGGCGCATGCGGCCTGGGGCGCCCATTCACGGGAGAACCAGCCGGACAACAGGGCGGCCGGGGTGCTGGCCACCCCTCGCTCCGTCTTCCCCAAGCTGATGGCCCGCAGGGGTGCGCCTGGGCCTGCGGAGGCTGAAGCAGAGGCGGAGCTGGGCCGGCAGGCAGCCTCAGGCAGGGAGCGGCTGGCGCCGCGCCGCTCCCTGGGGGTGCTGCGCTGCGCAGGAGCATGGCCGCCTTCCAGGTGGGCGCGGCAGCCAGGCCGCGTGTCAACCCCCAAGCAGTGCGCCGGCTGCCCCTTGCTTTGGCCAGCCCCACCATCGCACCTCGGCCGCCCCTCCTGACTGCGTGTGACTGTGTGGGGTGCCCGCAGCGACAGCACGACTGGGGCGATGCCGAGGAGGAGGGCAGCCACGGCTACGCGGCGGCGGCGGCGGCGGCGGCGGGGCAGCGAGCCCTGCGCCCTCAGCGCGGGGCGCTGCGTGTGCCGCCGCCGCCCCTGGCCCCCTCCCAGGCCTGTGAGGAGCAGCTCGAGGCTGCACCCCCGCCTCTCACCCACCAACGGCTCGGCGACTGGCAACGGCGGAGCAGCAGGCTGAGCCATGCCCGGGGGAGGAGCCGGGTGAGGCGGAAGGGGGTCAGGCCAGGGGGGGGACGAGGCGCACGACGCACGGCGGCAGGCGTCGAGTGTGCTTGCCGCTGGGCCGCCTCTCCCTCTGTGATGCCGCTGCTCACATTGCCCGCCCTGCACTCCCCGCCGCTCCCGCAGAGTGCGCCAGCCTGTTTGGGGGTGTGGGGATGGCCCGGCCGCCGCCTCCCGACCGCCGCCAGCCTGGCGCAGCTGCTGGCGGGCCTGGGCAGGGCGGGGGGGCGGGGTGGTCCCACCGGCTGGAGGTGTACCAGGCGGTGGGGGCCACCCTGGCCCAGTCAGGCAGCCCGGCAGTGGCGGCCGACGTGGCCTCCAACATCGACCGCCTGGTGGCGGCGCTGCTGGAGGGTGCGGGGGATGCGCACTTCAGGGTGGCGGCGGCGGCGCTGGGCGCGCTGGGCGCGGGCCTCGCCTCCCCCTGCACCCGCGCCTTTGAGCCGCAGCTGGACCGACTCATGACGGCGCTGTTTGCACGGTGAGCCTTGTTGGGGGCGGGCGGCCGCGGTGGCAACTGCTGCAGCGCCCTCAGCGCGGCCCCGGCAGCGCCCCCGCCTCCCATGGCTGCCCGGCCATGCATGGACGAGGGTGGCTGAAGCAGTGGCGCGCCCCTCCCCACCCCCTGCCCCTCAGCGTGGCCGACCCCAAGGAGCGCATCCGCTGCCTGGTGGCCGACGCACTGGCCACCGCCCTGCAGCAGCACAGCAGCGAGGCGGTGGTGGGCGCTCTGGGCCGCTCGCTGCATGCCAACCGCGCCCCGCGCGTCAAGTGCGCCGTCATGGAGTTCTTTGCTGCGGCGGCTCGCGGCTCGCCCGGCCGCCCGGCCTGCTGCACTCCCTGGGCGGCTCCGCGCTGGGGGCATGCTGCGGTGCATGCTGCAGCTGGCCATCGACAAGAATCCCGACATTCGACGGGCAGCAGCCGAGGGCGTGGCCGCGGCCTACCACGGCGGCGCGGCAGCGGCGGTACTGACGGCGGTACAGGCCCTGCCCCCGGCCGATCTGCTGGCGGTGCAGCGGGCTGTGAGCCCCGCCATCCAGCAGCAGCAGGCCAGGGCGGCGAGGCGGCACGGGAGGGCAGGCCTCCCGCGGGCGCGGCCAGCCAGGCAGCCAGCTCGGCAGGCAGCCGGCGGCAGAGCGGCGACGGCTCCAGGCAGCACCCCTCCTCCCGGCAGCTGCAGCGGCAGGCCAGCAGCAGCAGCCTGACGGCGGGCAGCCGACACGCCAGCCAGGCAGGCTCGCCGCCCCCGTCGACCAGCAGGGCAGGGCGACGGCGCCGGCGCCAGCCCCACATGCTGCTGCCCCCAGCAGCTCACCCCCGCCCCGCCGTCGCCCTTCCCGTGGCAGGTGCAGCCGCCCTCGCCGCCAGCAGCGGCGAACGCCGCAAGCCAAGCCGCGGCAGCGGGCCCAGCGCTGCTGCTGAGACAGACAGCGGCCCAGCACGCCCTGACGCGCCACACGATGCCAGCTCAGCGCACGATGCCAGCTCGGCGTTGCAGCCGGCACCCAGCGAGCCGCCCGCCCCCTTTGACGACGCCTTTGCCGTGCAGCTGGAGCGCCTGCTGGCCCAGGCGGAGGGCGAGCCCGGCTGCCAGGCGCTGCAGGGGCTGTCCCGCCTGGCGCACGCCCTGCCACCGCCCGCCTGGGCCCCCTGCTTCGACCGCGTCGTGGCTGTGCTGAGCGCTGCCCTGGACAGCGGCAGCCCGCCTCTGCGGGATGCGGGGCTGGCGCTGGCGCGGGATGCGGCGGCGGCGGCCCCCCTCCCTCTTCCTGCCCGCCCTGCCCGCCCTGCTGCCCCGCCTGCTGCGCTGCGCGGGAGACCAGGAGGCGCGGGAGGTGGCCGTGGCCGCCGACGAGGCGCTGCAGGGTCTGCTGCGGCGGGCGCCGCCCCAGAGCTGCCTGGCGGTGCTTTCGCAGTTCCTGCCGCCACCCGGCGAGCCGCCGTCGGCCGACCGGCAACGCGGCGCCGAGCTGCACGCCGCCATCCGCTCCCTGCACCGCGTGGTGGCGGGCATGCAGCCCGCAGGCCTGGCGGCACACCTGCAGCCGCTGCTTGTGCCGGGGCTGTGTGCCGCCTACGCCTCGCCCCTCACCGACGTGCGCAAAGCGACGGTGGACTGCCTGGTGGGCATCTGGCAGGTGGGCATGCGGGCAGGAGCAGCGCCGGGGGAGGGAGCAGAGGACGCAAGAAGCATGCGAGCCGGCGTGAAGGAGGTGGGGGTGGGGGCCACGATATCCGGGCATGCGCCGCTGCCCTCAGTGCTGCCGCGTCCTGCCGCCCCGCAGGTTGTGGGCGACGCCATCAGGCCGCACCTGGAGCCGCTGTCGCCCTCCCAGCTGCGCCTGCTGGAGATCTACATGGACCGCGCCCCCAGCAACTCGGGCAGCCACCCGCCTGCGACCCGTGACTGACACTGACCCACGCAGTGGCCTCGACCCCCGCCCCTGCGCGCTGCATGGGCGCCCCTTGTTCGTGTGACACCTGTGCAATGACCTCTCCAGCAGTGCACCCAAGCGTAAGGACTAGCAACAAATGTCGGTGGAAAAGCTCAGTGGTGACATTGCGCAACATTCACAGCAGTCCGCATTGCTCTCGTCAGGCGATAAGTGTGAGCACAGGCGGTCACGTGAGGCCCACGTCAGCAGGCGGGGCACACTTGGCGCGCAGCGGCCAGCCCCCCAAACTTGGTCGCAATTAGAACTGGTGAGCTCGCCCTGGGCCGCTGCCTGACAGTGCAGCTGGTCTTTCTGGTCGGTGGACAAGTCACATTCCAAAGGCCAAGGTCGCGCAAGAAGAGACTCTCGTGGCGCAACATCGGCGGCAGCGCTGCTCATCTCCTCAGAATCCTGTCCTTGCTCCTGTGCTGGCTTATGTTGGTTCTACAAGGGCCTCTTGGCACAATTTCTGCACGTGTACACAATTGTGAAAGCAAGGTTGTAGCGGTGTACGTATTCTGTCATGGGCACATCGTGCACAGAGGTTCAGGATGGGAACAGGGCGTGTAGTAAAGGAGTTTTGGGAAAGAAAGGAGACTGACTTTTGCAACCATTATCGGCAGGTGGGGAACTTGAGAGCACTCAAGAAAGATGGTAGGTCCGCCTTCATCGAACTGGGCTGGCGGCGGCGCACTGAGCGTGGACATACGCCCCTGTCGTGCATGGTATGCACAGAGCACCAGCGGCACAGGGCGCATGCAAGGGCGCATGCACCCCGAGGATTGGCAGGGTAAAAGCGAAGCAGCAGGTTTCTGAACAGGCGCGAATGGGTAGGCGCAGTGGGGAATGGGGAAGGGAGGGAAATAGTGCATCGGCTGAGTTAGCGTAACAACCAATGAAAGCAGTATGAATGGGGCGTCGCCACCCGGAGACGCTATGGCTCAAGGTAGGCATGTAGTGTATGGGTGGGGCAGGAACAGCAGCGACATGTACGGGCCGCAAGAATCCGCTGTTGATAGAGAGCAGCGGCAGCGAGGTGGTGGCTTTGGCGGTGCCGGAGCACAGGCACATCTCACCGGCTTGGGCATCCCGCCAGAGCCAGACACCAAAGCAACTGCCTGTTTGCCGGCAAGGGCTGCGTCTCACCACATCATCGGAGTGGTGGTTGGCGGCAGCATGGACCAATCGCCAAGCGCCTGCTGGCCCGCCGCTGTCGCCATCATTGCGGCGGCGGCCGCCATGCTGATCGAGTCATCGCTGCCATCGCTGTGGGTGCGGCTGCCATTGGCCCGGGCGCTGTCGCTTGCCCGGCACCCCTGCACCAGAACCTGCATGATCTTGTCGCCAGCTCGCATGCCGTTGAGGGCTTGCCGGGCACGCTCTGCAGCAGCAGCATCTGCATAGTTGACAAACCTGGAAGCAAGGGGGGCAGGCGGTCGGGTTCACAACAGCACTTTTGGACAGCAAGGCGACCAGCCAAGAGGCGCAACAAGCGCAGCAGCAGCACCGCTCACCCCGTGCCGGCGCATTGGCCTGTAGCATCGTCGACGAGGAGGCGCAGCGCGACCACAGCGCCGTACCGCGAGAAGTTCTCGTACAGCCACAGGCGGTCGGCCCCGAGGGGATGCCCTGCACGCAGATGCTGGACAGCACCTGCGGCTGGTACGGCTGCGCCAACAGCGGCAGCTGCGGCCGCAGAGCCATCTGGTGCAGGCCGCCCAGGCCGAGCGCCGACAGCGCCTGCTGCAGCTGGTCGGGCTGCAGGGCCCCACTGGGTGCCCCAGGCCGCATCCCCGTGCCGCCGGTCAGGCGCTGCAGGCTCTTGGCCTCGCGCCGTGTCAGGCGTGCAGTCTTCTCTGCCGCCGACTCAGCAAAGCGCACGATCAGGGATTGCATGGCGCCCGGTGCTGTGCTGTTGTTGAGGGCGGCGATTGCTCGCTCGGCGGCCTCAACCGACGCCATGCGCACGAGCGCGCTGGCGCCCGAAACTGGTCCAGACAGGGAAAGAGCTTCAAGTCCAGCACAGCGCCGTGCACCTCAAACATCTGCTGCACGTCCTGCACGCTGTAGCCTGCCGGCAGATGCTTCACATAGCAGCTGTCCGAGGGCGTCAGGCCGGAAGGCGCCGGCGTGGTGGGCGGGCCTGTGGGGCATGGAGGGCGGCAGGGAGGGTGCGCAGACCGCGGCAAGCAAACGCAGGTGTGCAATCCACAAAAATTCAGATCGATTCATAGCCAGCGCGATTCACACCCTGTCTGCTGCTCAGCCTGCGCTGACCCAGCCAAGCAACCCATCAGCGTGATGCTGCGGCTGATCAGCAAGGTACCAGAACCTGCGCTGCACCTGCGTCAGCGTCAGCAAACTTGACTTGCAGGCTGTGCCCCAGCACCGACGTCCCATCAAGCATGGCAATGGCTGCCTGGGCCTCGGCCACCGTGCCGTAGCGAACAAAGCCGTACCTGCAGAGCGAGGAACACGAAAGTGCACCAACGCTTGCAGGTTTCAAGGGTCTGGTGCGCACGGCCAGGGGCTACACCTAGATGTACCTTGCAACCAGCCAGCCGGCTGTCCTGCCAGGTGAAGCATGCTGGCTGGTGGGAGCAGCCAGGGACAGGCTCACCCAAGACTGTGCTTGGTCACGGAGTGGCGCACCAGGCGCAAGCTGGTGAGAGCGCCAAACTGCCCAAAGATGGAGGTGATTTCGTTCTCGCCCCACTGCAGCGGCAGGCCCCTGGAAGAGGACAGAGCAAGGTCTGTTTGTGAGTCTATCGCAGAACGGGTTGTTCGTGGAGGGGCATTGAAAATTCCTTCAAGGGGGTTGAGTGGTTGGCGGGCGGGGTTGGCGGCGGCTGGTCGGCAGGCGGCTGGCGACCCCAGGCCCTGTACGCCACCTTACAAACACGTTTGGATGGACGGTGCCGGCACTGGTGCCGCTGCCAAAGGACTGCAGAGCGCCGGCTGCGGAGAGGGACGCCAGCGACTCGCTGCCCGTAGGGCTACACTCGCCGCTGCAGCCTGCAGGCCTTCCTCCCAATGACAGCGCGCCCATCGGGCCCAAAACGCTGGCCTGGGCAGCCAGCGCAGAGAGAGGACCAAGCTGCCAGTACAGTGATAACGATGGAAGCCCTAGAGAAAGGTGAACACGATGATAAGAATGCTTCAAGTGTGGAAAAAGAGAGGGAGGAGGTAAAAACCGAAAGTGCTGGACGACGGGCCACTCCGCGAGCGCTGCCTGCCGCGAACCTTGCCCTAAACAGCCTTTGCACTGTGCACAACAAGTCTTACTGCTGCGGCAAGGAGCACGTTATCCATTGAAAGTGTCGCTTGCTTTGTTTTGCATGACGGGAGCATGCGCCGGTCGCAACAAACTCCGTCCATGCACCGCACAGTTTCTGACAAAAAAATATAACGGAATAACGTGAGGCCGTGTTTCGTCAGAAATATGGCAAGGCGGAGGTCAGGGGTTGAAGACCATGTGGTCTGTGCAGCAGCGGCGGGGTCGACGCACTGCGTAGCGGCAGCGTGCCTTCATGACAGCTGACAGCCATATGGAGCCATCAACGTGCAGAGGTTCGAATTGCCATGCATGCACTTTGCTTGCAAAATAACTGTTGCCTTGACAAAGCCTTAGCAATGCTGCGTGTGGGTGCGCTGCAGCTCGCCTTTTCGGCGCGGCTGAGCATTGACATTTGCCTCCGCGAGCTGCCCCTAAACTAAATTCATCATTTGCGCTTATTGCATGGGACCAAACGCATGCATTCACACCCTGCCGGCATGAAGGCACTCATCCTGCTCATCCCTTTGTGCACTCTCCATCTCTGTTGGGGCAGGGATCTGGCACAAGCGCAGGCGCGTAGCATGGTTTGTTTGGGTGCCATTCGCAGCAGTGCTGCAGCAGGCCAGGCACTTGCTTATTTTCAGACAAGCTCAGCGCTCTTCCAAGGCTCCGCTTAGCTCTGCTTACCTCTGCATTGTCAGTCACCTTCTTCCCTCATCCATTCCCACTGCAGAGCGCCCCAGCATTCATGATCGCCTCAGGAACCTTTCCTGCTTCTGAGCCGGTGCCTTCCAAGCACCGCTGCTGCCACCAGTCTCCGCTCCCCCATCTGTCGAGGGCCGCCGCCTGCGCCGCCTGCAACAGGTATTTTGCAGATCGAGGAGACACACCAAGCCCTGAGAAAAGCCTCAGAGCTGTTGCCTTTGGTTGTGTTTCTTCCAAGCAGGAGCCGGATGGGAGGCTTGCATCTGCTCCCCGGATGGAGGATGCTGCTTTTCAGGAGAGTCGGGCCAGGCCAACACCTGGCGTGCCTGGCGGAGCAGCACCCATCGGCACTGGTCGCCGCCTGCACCAGGTGAAGCCCTTTCGCAAAGAACAGCATGCTTCTGTTGCTATGGCTCAGTACTCATCGATCCTCATGGCACTTGGGGCACTGCACCTGCAGACCACATTTCTGGTCACAGCACCATAATGGCATGGAGTCTTCGACTGCACGCCGGCGGCGCGTTGTTATGAAACTCGTGCCTCTGAGCCACGGCGCCTGCCACATCCCATACCAGCAACAGCTGTGTTTCGTAGTCAGTGGATATTGAACTCACCTGGATGTAGGCAAACATAGCGATCTCCCTTGGGATGGTGCTGCTGGGCAGCAGGTGGGCGAGTGCCGCCGCAACCGGCCCTCTTCATCTTGTGGCCTCAGGCCGTGCCCAGAGCTTGATTTCTTTCTAATCGACGGGGCTGCGATTCTGCTGCTACTGAGCGGCAACAGCGCATCGCTGCAAGGGATTGGTAGGCTGGCTGTCAAAAACTTGAGTTGCAAAAATGGCTGATCGGCCAAGCGTTGTTTCCGTTGATGGGACGAACGCGTTAAAATGTTGCAGCGCTAACGAATTCGCCAGCCTGCTTTCAACGAAGAGAGGGGCAGTACGTACCGTAGGCGTGCGTTGTCACTCTCAATCCTTCATCCGACGCACGGCTGACATTCAAGGCCCTCAGAACAATGCCAACAGCCTCCATCTTGCACAGTGTTGGGTTGGTGGGACTGCCGCAGTCTCGTGTGCCTTTTAGCGCCTCCCATACCTGCGTACATCGACTGAAAAGCCGTTTGCAAAAGATTGGGGGATCCTCACAATTGTTTGTGGGCGGCAGCAAGCAGGCAAGTTTAAGGCCGCCACCGGTGGGCTTACTGTGAAGTGAAAAGGCGCAGACGTTGCAGACCTCTTCTGCTGAGGGTTGAACCTTGTCCTGCTGCTCATGCAGCAGTTGCATGCTGTATCCAGGCGGCTGCATGTGGGTCCACCGGCAGCCCTGCCGGGCTCTGCAGCCGGGCGTCAGGTGGCGTCATTCCTGGACGCCTTCAACGCTCGCTCCCTTGATGCCATGCTGGCGTGCCTGTCACCTGCATGCGTTTACCACAACCTGGCCTACCAAGATCCTTTCAGCGGCAAGCAGGTGCAAAATGAGATGGTAACCACTTCTGCATTCGCTTGCATGCGCCGCAATGACCTGCAGCACGGATGCGTGCAGGCGGTGCAAGCCCTGTTGACGTCGCTGATGCATGGCGCCCCCTCCGGCTGGCGGCTGGTTCTGGACGACGCGACAGGGGATGCGCGCTCCGCTTCTGTCGTGTTTCACTTCCAAGACGGCTCTGGCCGACGCGTGCCACTGAGCAGCGGCATGGCCTTCTATTCCGTGGACGAGGTGCAGCCCAGGGCACATGCTGCCCCCTCCTTCTGGCTTGCTGCCCTGCGCCGCACCCATGCAGACACATCGTGCACGCTGCATGCTTGCCCACCCCGGTCCCTCGATTTCCTGCAGGCTGGCTTGATTTGCCGCATCGTAGAGTCGAGCGAGCAGGTGCTCAAGGTGCCCCAAGGCGCCGTGCCCCTCATAGGCGCCGCTGCGCCCATCCTCGACGCCCTGAGCAGCACCCCCTTGGCGCCCTGGTGCCAGGGCTGGCTGCGGCGCCCGCCACGCCGCCAGCACCCCCTCCTTCATGGGTGGGCAGGCAGCGGCTGGCAGCAGCAGCAGCGCGGGCAGCGCAGCATTGCTCCGCTCCCAGGGCCAGCCGAGTGCAGCAGGCTCGCCTCCTGCAGCGACAGGCACAGCAGCGTTGAGCAGCATCCAGGGCGCACCCGCGTCATCCCCTGACCGATCCAGCAGCAGCAGCAGCATTCCAGCGCTTGCCAGCCTGGCAGGGGTGTGGATCAAGGACGCGGAGGCATCAGACATGGCCAGCTACGGCCGGGCATGCGATCTGCTTGGCCTGTCTGGGCTGCAGAAGACCACAGCCATGCAGCTGATTGAGGGGCTGGAAGTTGAGCAGGCGGGGAATGTCGTGGCGGTGCGCTTCCTGACAGGTGTGCGTGGGAGCTGGGGCTGGAATGGCCATCATCCTGTGTTTGCGTGGTTGTCTCGACTGGCATGCTCCCGTGCATGCTCACCTGCATCACGCTGCCTGCTGCGCCCCAACCCAACCCACGTGCGCGCAGTCGTCCCATTCTTCAAGGTGACGGAGCGGTACACCCTTGACGGCGATGTGAGCCAGCCCAGGCGCGACCTGCGGCCTGGGCGTCAGCAAGCAGCGGCAGAGGCAACGCCCGACGGCGGGCTGGAGGTGCGGCTCAGCTGGGGCGAGCCCAACCGTGGCAGCATACACGAAGCGTACCGCGTGCAGGGCTCCAGCCTGGTCTGCCTGTCAACCGTCGCGGTTGCAGCCGGCAGCGTCACAACGCGCACGGTGTACCATAGGAGCAGCAGCTGGCGGCCTCGCTTTAGGTGGAACCCCTTCAGTCTGGGCGGCATTGCTCAGTGATGGTGGGAATCAGTCAACCCACACAAGGGAGCGTTTCCGCAACAGCATTCCTGTCAGAGCAATGAATGTCTAATAGCTGAAATCCTAGGCCAAGGCTAAACACAGGGAGAAACAGGCGCCCAGCGCAGTGGGTCACAGTCTGGGTGCACGTTGTGGAATTGGCGGGTGGCGCACGGCGGTGCACTGCCGCTTTGCTGGCGCCATGGTCACCGTACGGCTTGATAGTGCATTTGCACAAGACACTGATGCTTGATCATACAGTAAGCGGCTCTGTGCGCCGGGCACTTCTTCGATCGGCTTTGGACTGATCTGCTTGGCGTGAAGGGCTGTTGTTCGAAACATGGCAATGCATGTCATGAATCGCTTCGTCTGAAGTAGGCGGCTTGCGAGTCAGCTGCACACTCTTGGCCTCGGTAAACGCCTGCCCTTCAAGGCGAGACACTGGCTCTTGTGAGCCTTGTTGCAGTGTCTGCACGCCGCTTGAGATGATGGCGCTCCGCCTTCGACCCTCACCTGAGAACTGCTCTGTCTGCCGCCATCGCCGCCACGGCGTCGCCCTTGTCCCCTCTCAACCCCGAGTTGAATGCTTGTTTACGCTCTCACCGTTGCAGGCAGAGTTGACAAGTTGCTCCACGGCAGCAGGGCCAGTGCGGGTGGTAGCCATGGGCGGCGGCAGCGCGGATAAGGCCAGCAAGGTCAAGTCGCTGCTGGCCAGCTACTATGACACAGACGGCGACGCAGCGGCGCCGCCCTCCTTGCACGACTCGCCGCGGTGAGCGCCCAGGCAGGCAGCGCCGCCCTCCTTGCACAAATCACCACGCGGTTTGTTGATAGGTGCAGGCCTGTGGGGGCTCTGGGCTGATCTGCCTTTGTGCTGCTTACCGCCGTCCCCGTGCAGGCCGGCACCCCCGCCCTCCCGCCCTCGGCAGCGGCACAGCGCTCGCTGGCGCCGCAGCTGGCGGGCGCGGGTGGCAGCCGAGACCGCCTGGACGCCGCTGCACTGAACGCCTCGTACTTTGATGCCGACGCGTACCTGCGGCGCATGCTGCGTGAGGCGCGGCTGGCTGAGCTGGCTGCGCGGCAGCGCGACATGGCGGCGGAGGTGGGCAGCCTGGACAGCGACATGCAGGTGCGTGGTGGTGGGGGTGCTTCTGTTACGGCGCGCGTGTGTGTGTGTGTGTGTGTGTGTGTGTTGGCGGGCTGCCAGCACACGTGTGCCAGCCACCCCTTGGGTCCTCCACCCACCCACCCGCCGCCCCCGCCCCCAGATGCTGGTGTACGAGAACTACAACAAGTTCATCACCGCCACCGACACCATCAAGCTCATGAGCGCGTCCATGGAGGGCATGGACGAGCGCATGGCCAAGCTGCGCTCGCTCATAGGTGGGGTGCATGTCGGCGGGGGCAAGCGCTGGCAGCCGCGCGCGCCGGTGGCTGGCCGGCAGCCTGTGCCCGGCGCGCTTGCAGCCGCCGCGTGGTCAGGGCTCCATGCTGCCCAACCCAACGGCGCGTGCTGGCCCCTGCCCGCCCCTCTTCACGTGTTGGTTTCTGTTGCAGACGGCGTGGTGGCCGCCAGCAACGCGGTCAACGGCAAGCTGGAGCGGCGTCAGGAGGAGATCGAGGAGCTGAACGCGGTGCGCAGCCTGCTGCACAAGCTGCAGGGCGTGTTTGACCTGCCGCGCAGGCTGCGGGCCGCCATCGAGCGCGAGGCGTTCGAGGTGGCGGCAGACGCGTATGCAGACGCAGCGCCGCTGCTCAAGCAGTACGGCCACAAGGTGGGTGGCTGGCTGGTGTGTGTCGGGTGGGGCAGGCTCTGGGTTGGGCACGTGACTGAGAGCAGCAGCTTCCCGGCACCGTGTGTCACGGTGTTGACGTGCGGCACGCAAGGAACCTTCCCAGCGTGTCGGCGGTGTTCCGTCACGAGCGCGCGCCGCCCTGGCCCACCCGCGCAGGGCGCCTTCAAGCGCGTGGCTGCCGAGGTGGAGGGCTGCGGGCGGGAGCTGGCGGGCATCCTGCGCCGCCGCCTGCTGGCGCAGCCCGACCAGGCGGCCGAGTGCATCCAGATGATTGCCAAGCTGGGGGAGCCCACAGAGAGCCTGCAGGTGGGGGTCGCGCCTGCCGGCCGCCGTGCGCGCGCCCGTGTGAAGCTGTGCTGTGCAGCATCCCTGCCGTGCTGCCAAGTTGTCATTTTTTAAGGGAGTTGCCGCGTGTCGCTGCCCGCCCCACGTCTCGCTTCAGGAGGACTTTTTGGAGTGCAAGCGCCAGCGCCTGCAGGGCCTGCTGGCGGCGGCGGGGCTGATGCTGAAGACGCTGGCGGCGGAGCAGGGCCTGCTGGAGGCGGCGGGTGAGCCGGGCACCCCCAACTGGAGCGCGTGCTGGGGATGAGCGCGTGCTGGCGGCAGCAGGGCGTGCATGCTGGACCATGCACGGCGGCAGCATGAGCCCCAGGCGAAGAGCCACCCTCCCACCCTGCACCCACCCGTGTCTCCCCTTTTACAGAGGTGGGCGGCGCCGACGAGGCCCTGCGCCGCAAGATGCTGGCCATGTTCCCGGCGGAGACAGACGGCGCCCCCCTCCCTGCACGACGTGGTGGTACAGCTGGACGGGCGGTTCATCACAGAGATCACCCACACTGCGGCCCTGTTTGCGCAGCTGTTTCCGCCCGGGGGCGCAAGCGCCTGGTCAAGGTAGGCCGGGGGAGGCCGTGCAAGCTGCAGCAGGGCTGTCTTAAAAGCTTCTGACGCTTGCGTGAAGCCTTCATGCTTGCTGTTGCTGGTTGTGAAGCTGCTGCGTTGCCGACATGCTGACCAAACGCTGCGCCCCCCGCCCCAAACACACACAGATGTGCCGCGACTGCTTTGCGCGCTACCTCAAGCTCACTCGCCGCGCGCTCTCCGATGCGTCCGCCATCGCGGCGGCCGCGGCAGCCGGCATCACGGCCGGCGGGCAGCCGCTGCAGCCGCTGCATGAGCTGGTCGAGGCGGCGGGGCGGGGCGCAGGCGGGGAGGGCGGCGCCGTCGCAGACAGCGTGGCCTCTGGTGCGACGCTGCCCACCCTTGCAATTCTGATGGCGGCGGCGGGCTTTCTTGGTGCTCCTGTTGCGCACCCAGCATGCAGTGCAGTTGGGACTTTCTCCACAGCTACAGCAGCTGCTGAGGAATCGTTGCCACTCCGCACCCTTTCTGCCTTTGGCGCACTGCCGTGACTGGGCCAAGCCACTGTTTGCCTGCCACCCTTCCCCTTTCCCCTCCTTCCCTGCCCGCCAGACTGGGGCGCGGGGGGCTGCTGCGGGGGCTGTACGTGGTGAAGACCGACCTGGTGCGCCTGGACAGCCTGCTGCCGGAGCTGTGCCCGCGCGACCGCGGCGGCGAGCTGGTGGAGCACACGCTGCGCCAGCACGTGTCGCTGTGCTTCGCCGCGCTGGAGCGCCGCCTGCTGGGCGTCGTGGAGCAGCTGGGGCGGGCGCTGGGGGAGGCGGGGCGGCGCGCGACGCCGACGCCAAGCGACGCCTGCTGGCGGGGGGCTGGCGGCGCTGCAAACGCTGATGGTGGCGGGGCTGGAGCGCCTGCTGCGCAGGTGGGGCGGGGTTGCGCGAGCTGCCGGGCTGCTGGCGCCGCCGGACCAGCCGTGGCCGCGCAGCACGGAAGGGCGGCACGTCTTGCAGAGGAGCGCTGCCCCGCCGTCTCCCCCCCGCTGCTGTGCTCGCCCTGTGCGCTGCTGCCGAGGCCACACCATCTTTCCACCCCTTCTTCCCCGCAGCCTCAAGGAGTTCGAGCGGCAGCCGTGGGTGCTGGCGGGGTGGGCCGAGGTGTTTGTCAGCTCGGTGCACGGCCAGGTGTCCAACCTCTTCCTCTCCACCTGCCAGCAGCTGCTGGCGGCGGCGCGCGTCGCCCCCCCGCCTCCCTCACCGCCGCCGTGGTCAGCAGCGCACGCAGCTCGGTGGAGTCGGCGGCGCCGTTTGCGGCGGTGCAGCGGCGCGCCACCCCGCCGCCCCGGCCGTGGGCAGCGGGCCCGCCCAGGGGAGCGACGCCGGGCGCAGCCGCCCCCGCGCTGCTGCTGCTGCTGTGCAGGCTGTGCAGCTTTGCCGAGCAGGAGGCGGTGGGGTCGGCTCTGGTGCTGCTGCAGCAGCTGCACCCGGAGCGGCTGCTGTCGGGGGAGGAGCTGCCGGCCTTCCTGCCCACGGAGCTGGGGCGCCAGCTGGCGGCCGCCGCGGGCGCCCTGCTGCACGCCTACGTGCAGGCGCACGGCGCCCGCTGGCCGCGGCGGTGGAGGCCGCCACGCTGGGCGGCGAGTGGGTGGGGGTCAAGGAGGCGAGGGCGCCACGGCCCATCTGCGACGACATGCTGGCCAGGGTGGCAGGTGGGCCAGGGGCGGAGGCATGGGCGGCGGCTGGGGCGGTGCCGCGACAGCCAGCCCACTCGCAAGCATGCTTCTGCGGCGGCCCTCGTGTCCCTGCGTGCACCAGTCGTGCTTCATCCGCGATGGTGCACAGTTCATGATTTGCGGCTGGTGCACAGTTCATCTGGGCGGTCGCAGGGCGGGCCCCTCCACCCCACCCAAACCACGTCCGGCCCTCCTCCCCTCGAAAACATCTCCCCATCTCCACCCCCCCCCACCACCACCACCACACCCACCCACCCACACCCCTACAGAGGTGGACCTGGAGGCTTCCTTCCTGCTGGACGACCGCGGCGGCGCACCACCCAGCGGCCGCCTGTCCAGCATGCACTCGCGCGGCGCCAGCACCGGCAGCGCCGCCTCCCGGGACGGCTCCCAGGCGGCGCACTCGCGGGGGGGGCAGCCGCGGCGGCGGGCTGGATGCGCAGGGCGCCTACGTGGAGGCCTCGGTGTCGCGCATGCTGGCGGGGCGGGACAGGTGTGCGGCCCCTGCCCCGCTGGCTGGCCGGCAGCGCTCATTTGGAGGCCTTTGTGCCGGAGCTGTGGGTTGTGCTGAGAGACAGTTGGGGGCAACAACCAGCCCCTGCCGCGGACCGCAGCACCCCGTCTTGAAAAGCGTGCTGCCTGCTGCAGGCCAACGTACGGCGGCGGGCTGGAGGCCACGCGGCCCAGCATCAGCGCCGCCCTGCTGGCGCACGCTCTGCGCGCCATGGTGGCGCGCTGCGGCAGCAGGCCCTGGGCCGCGCCGCCTTCCAGCAGGTCCAGCTGGACGTTCACTACCTGCGGCCGGAGGTGCGCTGCGCGCCGTGCTGCTGCTGCTGCCGCGCTGGACGGCGTGCACTTGGCACCTGGTTTTCGGGGGAGGTTGCGTGCGGTGAGGGTGCTTGAGCCGCCCACGCAGCGGAAGCTGTGGCACCGCAGCCTTGAGCCAGAGTGTGACCACCACCACCTCCGCACCCCGCCCCTTGGCCTCTGCAGCTACAGCGCTGGGTGGCAGGCAGCGCGGACGGGCCGGCCGTGGTGCAGCTGCTGGACGAGCTGATGGCGGTGGCAATGGAGCGGTGCCGCGAGCCGCTCCTGCTGGAAAGCGCGGTCATGGACCGCCTGCTAATGGCCAGCGCCGGGGCCTCGCGGCAGCAGCACCAGTCCCTCTCCTTGCTGTAGCCGGCTCTCACGGGTGTGTAAGCCGGGCGACACGACACCCCTGCTGGCCTCATCGCGTCAGTGTAGTCAGCAAGGCAGTGCACACGCAGGTGTATCCCCGCTGGATGCGGAAACAGCCGACGCTCCCGGGGCCAGCGCCTTGAGCATTCCGCGTCAGGCTGGCGTCAAGTTTGTGGGCGTCAGCCGCTTCTGTGTTGCTCAATTCAGGTTCACAGTCACAGTTCCTGACCGACTCAAGGCATGCACCCTTCAATCCAGGAGCTGTCACCCCGATGCGCCCCGCTCAGACCGCGGCCCTTGCGTGCGTCCCCCCAACAGCGGCGGGTGTTCAGCTGTCTGCCTCCACGACCTGCTGAACTGGATCACCAGCTGCCTCTTCATGGGGAGGGGGCGCATCATTGGTTCCCTGTTTGGGAAAAAAAACTCAAAAGGTGCTAGGGACTACAGACAATATTGGGTAGTAAATGCAGCAGAAAATTGGAATGTACACAAACAACAAAATCTGGCAAAGGCAATGCTTGGCGTGAGTCAGGCTAGATTGTTTTCGTCCGTTGTGAAAATCGAGTGGCTGCTGAGCCCTTTCCATGGGCACGGTTAGCGTCATGCGGCTGCCACCAGCGGCTGCGAGGCCTGCAGCCCCAGCTCCGCCACGGCGGCCTCGCGCATGCAGAACTTCTGGGGCTTGCCGCTGGCTGTTGTGGGAAATGCGTCGACCACCTGCGCAGGGGTGCGGCAGGGCGGCGATGTCACAACGTCTGTCTGCCTGGAAAGCACGGCGATGCAGCATCTTGCCTTGAAGTAACGTGGGACCTTCTGGTGGCTGATGCGGCCCTTGCACCACGCCCGCAGCTCGTCGACAGCCACGTGGCGGTGGCCCTCCCTGCAACCAAACACAGCGGCAGCCTGGGCACCCGCTGGGTCCCACACCTCTGGCCAAGGCAGTCTGTCGCGAGGCCTGCCGCCACTCGCCTGAGCCGCACCCAAGCGCAGAGCTCCTCCCCCATCCTCTCGTCGGGCACACCAAACACCTGCAGCCAGCACACGACGGCGGCGGAGGCTCTGCACCGGCCGCTTCCTCCTGCTGGAGCCGCACCCTGCAGGCGCCCCCATGCAAGCACACCCCCACCTGAACGTCGGCAACGGCGGGGTGCTGGTGCAGGAACTCCTCCACCTCCCGGGGGAACAGGTTCTCGCCGCCTGCTAACACGAGCGGGGGACAGGCGTGTCGCGTATTTGTGAGGGTGGGAGACAGCGTAAATGTCAGGAGCCTTTTCTTCCATGCACCAGCCCACGCGCAAGCAGCCAGCCAGCCCCCCTCCCCCAACAACCGCCACCCACCCCGGATGACAACGTCCTTGCATCGTCCCACGACGGAGCAGAAGCCGTCGGCATCCAGCACCGCCAGGTCACCGGTGCGCATCCAGCGGTCCTGCAGAGGCAGGGGCGCTCCCGCTGCTTGAGGCAGCCAACGCTCTGGCCGGCAACGGGGCACACTTTTGTTTCGGGAGGGGGCGAGGGGGCGTGCACCATGCACCAGGCAGGCAAAGGAAGGCGAGGGTGGGGTGCAGGGTGCTGAGGGGTGCGGTCTGACCAGTCTGCGCGTCGCACCTGGCCCAGCGCGGCTGCCGTGGCCGCAGGGTCGCCCCAGTAGCCCAGCATCACGGAGTAGCCTCGCACCAGCAGCTCACCCACCTGGGGGCAGCGGCAGGGGGCGGCGGTGGCCAGCAGGCAGCATGTGAGGGGTGCGCTGCTGCCAGGCCGCACGAAGCACGGCTAGTGCAACAACCAGCAGGCTGCCGTGATGCCCGCCGCGGCCGGCCCTGCGCCGCACCTGGCCCCGCGGCAGGGTGCGGCCCGTGGCGGGGTCGGCCACCCTGGCCTCAAGGTGGGGGCCCACACGCCCCACAGTTGACACACGGCGGTCCACGGGGTCTGCAAGGGGGGGGTGATGGTAATCTGCTGGTGAGCACACGCCTGCGGGCCCTCAGGCACAGCATGGAAGGGAAGGGCGGCAGGCACTGGCAGCAGCAGGGGCGCTGCCAGCCTCACCTGAGCGCGCGGTCATGAAGGACACGGGGCTCGTCTCTGCGCTTGGTTGGGAACGGGGCGGGGCGGTGGGCAGGCTGGAGACAGGGCGGGGGAGGTAGGGACGCCGTTCCAGGGCAGGGCTGCGAGCTGGGCTCTGCCCGAGAACCACGCACGGCACAGCGTGTTCAGCAGGCGCAGCGCACCCGTCATGCCGTAGCAGATGGTCACCTCGCTCATGTGCATGTCTGGAAAGGGGTGGGGGGGGCTCGCTTGTCAGCAAGGAGCGCTGGAAAGGGGCAACGCGCTGGCTCGGCAGCTGCCAACTGAGGGCCGTAAAGCAGCAGGATCGGCAGCACCAGATGGCAGCGCACCCGTCATGACCTGGCGCATCAGCGGGGCGGGGCAGGGCGCGCCCGCCATGATGCCGGTGCGCAGGCTGGACAGGTTGTACTGCTGGAAGCTGCAAGCAACATGCCCCGGGCAGCCTGCTCAACGGCCAGCAAGGCGGCAGTGCAGGGGTGGCGGAGCAGGCAGGGCAGGCCATCCAGCTGCATGTGCCCGCGCCCAGCCCCGCCTGCGCTGCATCAACCCACTCTGGCTGCTCCAGCTGCGCAATGAACATGACGGGCACGCCGTACAGCGAGGTGCAGCGCTCTCCCGCCACCGCCGCCAGCGTGGCGCGTGCGTCAAAGCACTCTGCGGCAGCGCAGACAAGCTTGAGCCATGCAGCCCGTTGGGATGGTGCACCGCAAGAACCGGTTCCCGCGGCGGCTGCGCCCTCCGCTGCCGCACCTGCTGGGTAGACCGCTGTGGAGCCGTGCGTGAGGCAGGCCAGGTTGCCCATCACAACACCGAAGCAGTGGTAGAGGGGCACAGGGATGCACACCCTGCAGCACAGCACGTCTCGGCACCGTGAGCCGAGTGAGCCTCCTCCAACACGCTCCCCCAAACAACTCAAGGCCGAGCCATGCACAACAACACACTGCTCAGCCTTGTTCGTCTCAACCGCATCCTGGCCGCCGCAGGCCTCGCCTGTCTGCTGCGGTGTAGCCCAGCGCCCTCCCCACCGCCAGCCCGTTGTTCAGGATGTTGCGGTGCGACAGCGTGGTGGCCTTGGGCCGCCCCGTGGTTCCGCTGGTGAACTGGATGTTGGCGGGCTCGCCGGGCGCAGCCACCGCCGCCGCGCTCCAGCCCCTGCCTGCTGCAGGCTCTCCCCGCGCCGCGCAGCTGCCGCCAGCTCAGCATGCCTGCAGGGCGCGCAACGGCCCGGCGTCAGCCGCACCCCGCCACACGCCAGTGCCAAGGGACCCCGACCAAACATGATTTGTTCCCCAGGCGACTCAAAGCGTGCGCAGCGCTCACCTCGCGGCGCTTCCTCCCCCAGCACCACCGTGTGCCGCAGCGAGGGGGTGCGGTCCCTGCGGGCAGGCAGCACAGCGCAGGCAGGCCAGAGGCTCCCTTAATGACCAACAGGCGCGCTGCTGGACAAGTGCTGCGCAAGTGGCAACCTTTCGCAGGCTGTCCAACCCCTCTGCCACCCAGCTCACCGCACGCTCAACGCCAGGTCCACAAAGGACGTGCCCCGCAGCTCGGGGGCCATGACCAGGGCGGTACAGCCCACCTTGTTCACGACGTACTGCAGCTCGCCCGCCTTCAGCGAGGGATTGACGTTGACGAGGATGGCGCCCACCTGCGGGGACCACGCCCAGCGCATGCAGGGCCTGGTTGAGGCTTCCGCCTTGCCGGGCAGCCCTGAAGTGTGGTGCTGGAGCGGCGGCCCTCCCTCCCGCACCCTCGCTCCGCACTTTGGCCGCAGCGTACTGAAGCACCGTCCACTCGGCACAGTTGGGGGCCCAGATGGCGATGCGGTCCTGCCGCTGCGAGGAGCGAGGATGCCAGAGGCAAGGCAAGGGAGGTGAGGCAGGTGGAGGTGACCCAAAGGTGCTTCACATCTAACCAAGCTCTTGTCAGCAGGAGGTGCCCCCTCCCCCTTCACCCCCCGCCCACACACCTGCACTCCCAGGGTCAGCAGCCCCGCGCCACCTCATCAGACTGCCGCGCCAGCTCAGCGTAGGTTAGGCGTGTGCCCTGGTGCAGGCTGACCAGCGCCGACGGCGGGGAAGGCGAGCGCCTGCCGCTCCAACAGCGTGCCGATGGTCACGTTGAGGAGGGGTGCATCGGTGCGGCCCCGCACATATGACAGCTGGCTGGCACCCTCCCGGGCGCCCAGATGGTGGGGCCAAGGGCTGCATGCCGGGCAAGGCAGCGGAGACGTTCAGTTGAACTTGGGAGGGAGCTGGCGGGGCAGGGTGACACGGCGGCCAGGTTTGTGAGTCACTGTAGCAGGAGAGTACCTTTGAAACCTAAGCTCTGGAACTCGTTACGGGCTGCAGCCAGCTGTTGAGCTCCGCGCGCCCCGTAGGCCGAAGAGGCGGCTGGCGGGGGCCACAGCCTGCGGCCTGCGGTCCAGGACCGCCGCCACATACTGGCCTGATGCCCGACGGATGATGGAAGTGTCCGTGATCATGCGAGAATGCAGCAGTACCTGCACCGGTACATGAGCCAGCGTCTGGGAGCTTGCGGCTTAGCCGTTGCAGATGCACCATAAGTGGAGAATCGTTGTTCCTGAGACCAGACCCATGCCCTGGGTGGCAGAAGCCGACGACAAGGTTGTGCTACCTCAGCAGCCTGGCTGGTGCAGTAAACACAGCCAGGGAAGTGTGCAGCCGGATCCTCCCGGCAACGTGCCCGGCGCACTTGGCGGCCGGCTGCTCTGCTGACAATGTAAGGGACGCGGCAGCACGCAGGCAGCAGCGCAACTGTCAAGGCTGAGAGCTGCAGGCAGACCTTGCCCGCACCAATGATCCGCTTTTCCGCAGCTGTGGCTTCTTCAGCTGAAGTAGGCATGCAGCCTACATCAAACAGCGTGCATATGACTGGACTGCGCAGACAAGAGAGGGTCCCTCATCGCACGGCCTGTCATCCCTCTTCCTCCCCCTGCTGCTGCTGCTGGGCGCCGCCGCCAGCGCCTTGCACACGCGACGATGCCCGCCCTGGCGCCAGTCCGCGTGCGAGCACTCGGCACCGCAGTAGCGGGCCACTCGGCAGCCGCTGCACAGTTTGCTGCTGCCGTCCCCCCAGGTTGGCGCAGCCAGCGTACGCGCAGCTGCGGGTGGCCGCCGCCTGCATGCGCTCGACCTGCACCGCCGCCGCCTGCTCGGGCAGCTGCCAGTGCTGGTGCACCAGGGCTGCCAGGTCAGCTGCTGGCTGCAACAGCGGTTTCAGCGCGCCTGCCAGCTGCCGCGCGCCACCAGCGCTCCTCTGTGCTGCCAGGGCCTTGCCGCTCGCATGGAGCGCATCCAAGCTGGCTGACAGACGGGCAGTGCCCTCGCGCAGCTGCCCCGCCAGCTCAGCCTGTCCCTCGCCGCGCCCAGCACTGCCGCCAGCCCGCTGCAAGTCAGCGACCGCCGTGGCCCCAGCCACAGCAACTGCCGCAATGGCAATGTGAACGTGCCCAGCCAGGTCGTACTGCAAAAATGCGGACGGGCCTGGGTGAGCAAGGCCCCAGGCTGCACATCCAGCTTGCATGCTGCAAGTCTGCGCTCAGCCAGGCAAGATGGCGGCGATGGGTGTGGCTGAAGAGCAGCGCAGCCCTCACCAGCCGCTCGCCCTCGTTGTCAGGCACGCCGTTCGCCCGCTCCGCAGCGCTGGCAGCGGACGCCAGCAAGCCGGCGCGCACCGCAGCCACCGCCACTGACGGGTCGCCTGCCCACGACAGAAAGTCTGACAGAAGCTCGCGGTGCTTGTGCTGCGGATCCGAGGGCACAAAGCTGTCCACAGGCGTGGAAGGAGAGCCGAGGGGGCTGCGCCCCAGCGCAGTGCAGCACGGCATGCGGTTGGCCCAACAGAGGGGCTTACGCATGGCCCCACCCGCGTGCCAGGCACATCCTGTCAGCAGCAAGCAACCGCAACGCCGGCGCCGCACCTCAGTCTCGCTTTCCAGATGGGCCGTCAGCAGCGCCAGCTGCTCCTCCAGCAGCGGCGACGCACGGAAGAGGCGCGGGAAGCGGCGCGCTGATGCCGTCACCACCGCATGCATGCTGTACACGCAAGGGCTGGGCGGCTGGGGTGCCGCACCCTCTTCACGGGCCCCTCTGGCACCGCCGCAGCGCACTGATGCAGGGCAGCCAAGTGGGGGGACAGCGCCGCTCGCATGGCTTCCCGCCTGCGTGCATCACGGAGCGAGGGTGGGGTTGGGAAAGATAGGGAGTGGCAGGGCAATGGCAATGGCAGTGGGCTGCGTCCCAGGGGCAGGGGGCACGGGGGGGGCCCTGGGCACTGCAAGCTTGCCACAAGCCCTCACACCGGCCTTGCCTGCGCTCGACGCCCTCCACCGCGTCCACTTCGGCGCAGCATAAGATGTGCCACATCATGAGGAAAAGTTCTTGCAGCGAAACCTGTGACAACTCTGAGCAACCGTTGGGCAGCAGGCCAGGGCTGCTCCGCGCCGGCAGCCAGAACGCCAGGCGGCACACGCGTGCATGCAGGCGCACAAGCGCGTTGAACGCGCCCGTCCTCGCTGCCTCCTCTGCCCGCTGCTGCATGTCCGGGCCCGACCAGAGCATCTTGGCGCTGTAAAGCCCAGCAGACAGCAGGTTGATGACGATGTTCATGGCCATGCTAGCAGCGGCCGACATCGTCGCACCAGGCGGCGGCGGCGATCCGCTGGGGGCGTCCCAGCGGGCATCCAGCTCATCCAGCAGCGGCAGCAGGCCCAGCGCCGCATCTGTGGCCACCGCCCAATCCAACGCCTCGGCCATGCTGCGGATGCTGGACCGCGGCCTGACCAGCCAAGCCACATCGATCACCATGCCATGCAGGGCAGTGCATAGCTCCGCCAGAGCAGGCCGCTGCCGGGCATCGGCCGCCGCGGCCCGCAGCAGCGCCACCAGGCGCGGCAGCTGCCGCAGCAGCTCCCAGGTGTCCGAGCGCTGATCGGGCGTCTGATCGTCGATTAGTTTGCCGGAGTCAGCCAGCGACGCAGTCATTGAAAAGGCGCCCAGCAGCAGCTTGGAGTAGGCATCCGCGCTCACGCCATTGGGGCATCGCAGGGGCACTGCATTCAGCACCTGAACGGCGCAGCGCAGTGCACCGCCACTGCCGTGTGTGCCGTTGTGCCGCCTTACTGCTGGCAGCAGTGCACCTTGCCAAGCACGACGCTGAGACTAAAAGCCAGTCCAAAGGTCAGCTGCTGCAGGCGTGTAGCGTCTGAGCTGCTGCTGCCGTCCAACGCTGCTAACGCCCCATCCATGTTGGCGGCCAGGCACGGCAGCGCAGTGCCAAGCAACAGACGCACGAGCGCATCTTGTGTGGACGGTTGGGAAGCAAGAGCCCCTTGCATCTCCTGGTGCTCTGGCCTGGTAATGATGAAGCACATGAATATGCACAGCTGGAGCATGTGTTCCACAAAAGGCTCTGCACAGGAGGTGCAGGTCACACACGTGTGCAGTTTGTGCTTTGCCACGACACAAACAACAATGCATTCTACATTGCAGTAAACACGCAGCAATGCCTTGTGGCTGCAGCATTTGCAGATAAGCAAGGAGCGCCACAGGCGATCAAGGCAGCACTGCACTTAGGCGGCTCACCGGGCTCCAGTGCGCTTTGCGCCACCAGCTCGGACGCCTCAGCCACAGCCTCCAACCAGGGCAGCACCGTGCCTGGCTTCATGAAGCCACGCACAAAGCTGGCGGCTGCCCCGGGGGCGCATGATTGTGCAAGAATGTAAGCATGCTGCGCACGGCAAAACTCTGGGACAATGCGATATTGAAGAGAATTTTGTCTCCGTCCAGCGTGATTTGCTGCATGCCGCTAACTCGCGCCACATCCAAGCCTTGCCCCAGCATGTTGCGGCCCAGCCGCCAAACAACGGCCAGCGAGGAGGCCAGCTGTACCGCCTGCACCTGCGTCAGGCTGGTGCCTCCAGCTGCAAGCGCGACTGCCAGGTAAGCCAGTGCATGGACCAGCTTGCACCCGGCATGCACTTGGTACCAGTTGACGTGATCGGCCCCTCCAACGCCGAGCCGGAAGAGGCTGGAGGACAGTGACAGCATTGACCTGCTGGGTTGCCAGACAGGGGGTGCGCAAGCGGGTGTTGGCGGCAGGTCAAAAGGGCTGTTGAAGGTGGTTGATGGGAGCGTTGCTGGCGTGGATCACCTCATCTGAGGCTCTGAGGCGGCAAAAAGCATCGAGGACACCAGTGGAGGCAGCGCTGGCGCGATCAACACGACTCACCCGAGCAGCTCTGCTTGGTTCAAGCCGAGCACGACTTTATCATCTTCTGCAGCTTCAGCTACTCTGTCCACGACCGCCGCCAACCGACGACCTGCCTCCGCGCTCGGGGGGGACAGCACAAGGTTTCTGTCAAGGCTGCCAAGTCACGGAGCAGTCTGTGGCTGGTCATCTCAGGGGCAGCAATCGGCCGAAGGAGCCAACGGCATCCTTGATCGCTGCATCTGGGCTGCCGCACCACAGCATGCGCCGCAGCTTGTACCGTTGGATGCTCCCGTCTCAGCAACATGGCGGCTGTGGTGCTAAGTTGTTGAAAGTCTCCTGGCACTGGGCTCGAGTTGTGCACCTTGATCATGGTACAGTGAGCATGCAGCAGCGCATGGACAGCCTCACGCCCTCCTCTTCTCGGCTGCAGCGGCTGGCCTTGCCCTCTAGGCTGGCAACGCTTCCGACAAATTCTGCCGCCTGCTGGGCTCGTCTCCTGCTTGAGCCTCTTGTCCTGCTGTGATCCCGCCTCCTCCTGCCCAGCTGGATGCTCAGGGTCTGCTGCTGCCTCGTCGCCTTGCTACTTCCCAGGCAGCCCCGCCGGCGGGCCCCGCCGCAGCACCCGCCCCGGCTTCAGCCCCGCCTCCTGACGGCCCGCCAGCGGATGGCCCCTGCCCTGCTGCTTCTTGTCCTGCTTGCCAGCAGCCTGCTGTCCGGTCACAAGCTCAAAATCTGCCGCCCTAAATGCATGCCCCCTGCCCTACACGCAGCACCCCCACCGATGCATGGCTGCGCCTTCATCGAGGCATGCACAGGGCACACCTTATCCTGGCGTCCGAGCGTGGGGGCGCGGCTGCCATGCTGCTCTGGGATTGGTAACACATAAGTACGAGTGAAAGCCTGGGAGCGCGGCTGCCAAGCTGCGCCGCACGTCAAGCGCAGCCGGTGCCGCAGCCCGCCCCTCCCGGCAACATGCCCGGCACACTTGGCGGCCTCAAAGTACGTGCTGGAACCTGAACATCATGATCTGCCCTTCTTGGTGGATCTACGGTGCTCCTAACACCAAAAACAACAACCGCTACACTACCTCCGTTCTTGCAGACCTGGCTGCTCGCTGTGCTCGGCATGCGCAGCATGGGAGCTCTGTGCTGCAACACACTCGACCGCCAGCCTCGCAGCGTGCGTGCGTCACAGGCAGCGGTCAGCGCCCGCCATTTGCGCAAACTTGAGGGGCCGCTGCTGCGCCGCGGGCGGGTCGACCTCCATGCCCTCCGGCCCCTGCCCCGCCTGCTGCCCCCCCCGCCTGCTGCTGCCGCTGCCGCCGCTGCGCGCTCCTCCCGCCGCTTGAGCGCCGTCAGCTCCTCGCCGCTGCGCACCCGCACGCTGAGCGTGCCGCGGTAGGCGCGCCGCGCTGCCGCCCGCGCCACCACCGCGGCGGGGGCGCTGGTGATGGCGGCCAGCGCCTGCTGCTGGCTCAGGCCCAGCAGGCTGCCCAGGTTGGCCACATCCAGCGGGCCGCGCAGCTCAAGGGCCGCCCGTGCCCCGCTGCTCAGCACCAGGCCCCGCCCCGCGCCTCCCGCACCAGCGCCTGCCCGTTGGCAAACAGCTGGCGCCGCAGGCCCGCCTCGCGCAGAGCCGGCGCAAAGCATATCTGCGGCAGGGGGTAAAGAGGGGGCTGACCTGGGTTCGCTAGCACCCCGGCCGAAGCAGCAGCAGCCCCCGGCGGCAAGATGCGGGCGCGATGCCGCCATCCTCGACAGAAGCCCATCGCGTCTTCTCATACGGCGGAGGTGCAGGAGTTATGCCAACAGCCATGAGCCTGGGGATCATGATGTGGCTGCCCCTCCCACCGTGCCCCCTCACACAGCGGCCGCCCACCTCAAAGTGCACGCCGCGGGCCAGCGCCGCCTTGACCGCCGCCGGCTTGAGGCGGAAGGGCAGGCGGCGGGAGAGGTCGAGGGCAATCAAGTCGCAGTCCAGGGGCGCAGGCCAGCTGGAACATGCGCTCGCTGCTGGGCTGCACAGCCACCAGGTCGTAGCCGCGAGCGATGGCGCTGGAGCAGGCGGCCTGTGTGTGTGGGTGGGGGGGGGGGAGGCGGGTGGGGTGCCGCAGCGAGCGGGGCACCTGGCAAAACTTGCCGACTGGCCGACTGCTGGGACCCCTGGGCCGCAGCCATGGCAGGAGGCGCGCGCGGCGCGTGGTTTTCTGTCGCAGCACATTGCAGCGGGCAGCGGGCAGCACCTGCGCGGTGGCGGCGTCGTCGGCCGGGATGTTGACCCGCGTCAGCTGCACTACGCTGTGCGGGTCGCCGTGGCGCCGGCCCCCGCGCGCCGCCGCCGCCGCCAGCGCCTCGCGCACCCCCCGCCGCCGCCGCCAGCAGCGCCTCCAGCTCCACGGGCCGGATGGAGCAGCGGTCCTGGGGGTCGGCCAGGCGGGCGCCCGCTTGGTGCACCAGCGCGACGGCGTCCCAGCCCAGCCGCACGGCGTGGGACACGCGCTCCCGCTGCGTCTGCGCCTCCAGCAGCGTGTGCGACACCGCGAGGTCGTAGTACGGTAGTGACATGGCTCGGCGGCGGTCTGCAGCTGGGGCGGACAGGCGCGCTGCGCTGCGCTCGTCAGCTCCCTGGGGTGGCGGCGGCGGCAGCGGCGGCTGGCGAGGGGCAAACTGATGTGCAGCGCCGGCGTCGCGCATGCATTTACAGGGAAGCAGTATGTGCTGCTGGCATCTGAAAAGCGCGCCTGAGCTTCTGCGAACGCCCCCAAAATGAGTCGAGGTTGGCCCTGCAGTTTTACGGCAGTTGATGTCCAACTGACAGCACTATAGCTCTCGAGATTGCTGTAACATGCATGCAGGAGCCTGCGAAATACACAGCATACGGCGCACTAAGCCACCTCATGCGAGTCACTGCCTTTCGGCCTTTGTACAGATTAAAGCGCATACATCGTGTTGTCATAAAACAATAAAATGCTAGAAAAGGCAGCAGCGCAGGGCGGCCGCCCTGTGCGGCTGCCGCAACCCTGTTCTCTCGCAGTGTCGCAGCACAGCCACCCAAGACCCTTCCAGCAGGCATGGGCACGGTCACAACGCTGTCCACTGGTCGCGGGCCTGCCGCAGCGCCAAGCCGCCCCAGCCGCTGCCGCTGCCGCGAGAGCGGCGGCAGGCGCCGCGGCGGCTGAAGGGCCCAGCGCCTCAGAGCTTGCTGTGGTGAAGGCGCGTCGGGCTGCCCTGCGGGAGGCCGTGCTGCTGGAGATGGAGGCGCAGGAGCAGCAGCAGCGGGCGGCATACCGGCGGTCGTCGCTGCGGCGGCTGCAGGCGGATGGGCTTGTGCTGCTGGGGCTGGTGGCGCGGCCGGAAGACAGGTGGGGGGTGGCCAAGGAGGGGCTGGGGTTGCTTGAATAATAAAGCGTTCGACAGGAGGAAGCTTGCAGTCACGGGCTTCCCGCGCCAAGCCAGCGGACAAAGCGATGCTGCCCCTGGCCGCCGCTGCCGCCGCAGGCTCTACTCCGACTTTGTGTGGCGCCTCAGCCTGCCCGACGGCGCCCGCCTGCCCTACCACCGCTTCCGCCAGGGAGACTCCGTGGTGCTGGCAGGCGGGGGGGGCAGCGCGCCGGCCGCGGCCGCAGCACCGGCGGCAGCAGCGACAGCGAGGGCGAGGGCGGCGGGCCGGGCGGGGACGGCGGCGGCGACAGCGGGGGCGGAGGGGCGGCGCGCGGGGGCAGCGGCTCCGGGCTGGAGGGCACTGTGCTGGGTGTGGAGCGGGAGGGCCTGCTGGTGGCGGTGTCCAAGGAGGCCTCGGAGGAGCTGGGGCGCTGCCGCCAGGTGGGCACAGCTGGAGGGGGAGCAGGGGAGGGGGGGTCGGCATGGGGGGACAGCCCATGCTGACCATGGGTGCCTCGAGCTGCCGCTGAATGCTTGGTTGGCCGCGCCCCGCTCACCCCGCCTTTCCCATACCAGTATCGTGCACCTGCTTGCTGCACAGGAACCCAGAACCTGCTCGGGGTGCCACGTTTGTTGCTGAAGCCTGCCTGCTCCCCGCGCCCGCAGGCACCCGCTGGCGCCTGGACCAGGGCTTCAGCTCGGCGACGGCGGAGCGCCAGCTGGCGGCCATCGCCCGGCTGGGCCGCCGCCACGACCCCGCCTGCCGCGGCGAGGCCGCCGTGCAGGCGGTGCTGCTGGGGGCTCCCAGGCGCGGCTGGAGCGCATCGCGGCGCAGCCCACCGCCTGGGCGCAGGACGCGGGGTGGCGGGCCGACGCGCGGGAGCAGCTGGCGGCGGCCACCTCCCGCCTCAACCCCTCCCAGGCCGCCGCCGTCACCAAGGCCATGACCCGCACCTTCACCCTGTGGCAGGGACCCCCGGCACCGGCAAGACCCGCACCCTGCTGGCCTACGTGGAGGCCATGGTGCGCACGGCGGCGGCCTGCCCGCTGCGGCGGCGCGCCCAGGGGCCGCTGCTGGCGGCCGCCGACACCAACGCTGCGGCCGACAACCTGCTGGAGGGGCTGCTGGCGCGGGGCATTGCCGCGGTGGGTGCAGGGGAGCGGTGTGTGTGTGTGGGGGGTGGGCCAGGGCTGTCGAGGCGGGGCCAGCAGCTGCCCTGCCCGCCCGCCTTCCTGGTGCCTCCTGGCATCCCGGGGCCTCGGGCAGCCGCCGCGTGCATGCCTGGCACAGAGGGAGCCCAGCACCTCGCAGCCGACCTGGTAACTGTTTCGAGCCTCCCAAAACAAGGACCTTAGTGGTGCTGTTTGCCTTTCAACCCCCCCCACCCCACCCCACACACACATACAGGTGCGGGTGGGCCAGCCGGCCAAGGTGCGGGGGAGCTGCGCCACGCGTGCCTGGAGGCCCTGGTGGAGGCCACCCCCGCGGGCCAGCGCGCCGCCCGCCTGCGCGACAACGCCGCCGCGCTGCTGCAGCAGGCGCGGGAGGCGCGGCAGCGGCAGCAGGCGCTGGTCGCGCGGCACCAGGCGGCGACGGGGGGGGCCGGCGGGGGGCGGACGCGCGGGCCGAGGCCGTGTTTGGGGCGGCGGTGGAGCTGGAAAGCACGGCCCGCGACCTGCAGCGCCCCGCGCCGACGACGCGTGGCGGCGGGCAGAGGCGCTGGTGGCGGACGAGGCGGGCAGCCTGCTGCGGAACGCGCAGGTGGGGCGGCCCGAACGGTCCTGCACTGCACTGCTGCGCTGCGCTGCACGCGTGCCGCACCACGCGGACGTGTCACACCCACCGCCCGCTTGCACCCTGCCTGCGCTGCCCCATGCCCCCACCCCCACCCCCGCCTGCATGCCCTCACCTGAGCAGGTGGTGGTGAGCACGTGCGCGGGTGCGGGCGAGGCGCGGCTGGACCCTCTGCGCTTCCGGGTGGTGGTGCTGGATGAGGCCAGCCAGGCCACAGAGCCCTCCAGCCTGGTGCCGCTGGTACGCGGCGCGCAGAGCGTGGTCATGGCGGGAGACCAGCGCCAGCTGCCGCCCACGGTGCTGTCGCAACAAGCGGCGCGGTGAGCGCGTGGGGCTTGCCGGCCGCTGCCGCTCGCTTCTCCTCTGCGCCGCTGTGCAGGAGGGGGAGAGCAAGGGGGCGGGAACGGGAGGTTGGCCGTCGTGTGTCGATCGCATGTTGTGGGCCCAGCCCGACCGTCCCCCTCGCTGCTCTGCCCACCGCTCAGCCCCCAGTGCCCCGACACCGCCTGCCCCCCCGCCCCCTTTGCCCCGGCCAGGTGCGGTCTGGGTGTGCCGCTGTTCAGCCGGCTGCTGGGCGGCGGGCTGCCCTGCCTGCTGCTGGAGGTGCAGTACCGCATGCACCCCGCCATCGCCGCCTTCCCCTCCCGCGCTTCTACGCCGCCCGCCTGCGCTCGGGGTGGGCCCGCGGGAGCGCCCGCTCATACAGGCACGCGCGTTGTGTTGTTGTTGGGGGCGGGGGCTACATGGTTGTGTGTTTGTCTGTGTGTGTGTGTGTGTGTGTGGGGGGGGTGAGGCAGCGGTTTCCGATAGCAGGAGGGGGTGGGGATGGGTGCGGGGTGTTCCCGCGGGCTTGCTGCCGTGAGCAGGCAGCCGTAAGAGGGCTGCCAGCCACGCTGGGCCCGGGCCGAGGGGCAGGCGGCGGAGGAGCTCCAAGCGCAGTGCCCCCCCCGCCCACCCCCGCTCACACATCTCCTGCTGCCGCCTCCCGCAGGGCGTGCCGTGGCCCAACCCCGCCTGCCCTGTCCTCTTCTGCAACGTGGAGGGCGGCGAGGAGCGCACCGACGGCGGCGGCGGCGGCGGCGGCGGTGGCGGCGGCGGCGGCGAGGAGGGCGGGGGCCAGTCGCACCGCAACCCCGCGGAGGCCGAGGCGGCGGTGAAGGCGCTGCGGCGGCTGCTGCAGGACCCCAGCCTGGGCTCGGTGGCCCTGCTGTCGCCCTACAGGTGGCCCTGTGACGCCCTTGCAGGCTGGCTTGCTGTTCAAGGCAGGCCGCCTGCTGTTGCAGGTTGCCTTTGCAGGCTGCGTGGTGCAGCCCTCCCCCCGCCCCACACACACCGGCTGCGCACACCTCCCCACCCACCCCCTGCAGCGGCCAGGTGCGCCTGCTGACCTCGCTGCTGGCGCGGGCGCTGCCCGAGGGCTGCGCGGCGGCGCGCCGCGTCACTGTCTCCACCGTCGACGGCTACCAGGGGCGGGAGGCGGACGCCGTCATCTTCTCCACAGTGCGATGGTGGGCAGACGCCGCCTTGCACCTGCGCCCAAGGGGGCCGCCGCCAGGGTACAGGCGCTTGCGTGGGAGCCACACGTGCGTGTCGCCACGTCTGCTTCTGTCACTGTGAGGACCCCCCTCCTGCCAGTGTGAGGACCCCTCCCCGCCCCCAGCCCCGCCTGCCTGCCTGCGGCCCCTGGGCCCCCCTTCCCCTTCCCCCTTTCCAGCAACCCCGCGGGCCGGCTGGGCTTCCTGAAGGATGAGCGGCGGCTGAACGTGGCCATCACGAGGGCGCGGCGCGGCCTGCTGGTGCTGGGCCACCGGGCCACCCTGCGCAACGATCACAACTGGGCCGCCTGGCTGGACTGGGTGGCGGCGCAGCGGCAGACCGGACGCGAAGCGGAGGCGGCGGCGGCGGCGGAGCGGTGAGCGGTGCTCCAGCCCTTGGCGCGACAGCTGGCAGCTGGTCCGTGCAGTTTTGGACAGCACTTGGTGCTCTCATACTTCGTTTTTCAGGATTGAATGAGTCACCGAATCCAACACTGCAATTATGCAAGTACCATTTGTTTCGCTCAACAGCATACCCACAGCTGCTGGCTACCGGTCGGCCAGGAAGCGCAGCAGCTGCGCCACGTCGCCAGACAGGATGGAGGGCCGCGCCTCTGCCTGCTCAAGGGTGCCTGCAGCAGCAGCAGCAGCGGCAGCAGTGGAGCAGCTGAGCGGTGGGGCAGCTGCGTCAGCGAGGGGGACGCTGTGCTGCAGGCGCCGCCATCGAGCAGGCGACCAGCAGCGCAGAGGGAGGCTGCGCGCCGCCGCGCGGGCCCTTGCCTGCATCCTGGCTGCACAGGAAGACGAGGCGGCACTGCGCCCGCAGCGCCTGCACGCAGTGCAGCGCGTGCGCCACGGCCGGCGCCACTTCTGCGCCTGCACCACATCGCGCGCTCGAGGGCGGTTGGAGGGGCCACATGCCATGGCAGCATGCCCCCTTCCCGCGCCCCCTGGCCCCAGGGCGGGCAACCTCTTGGTTGCTGCTCAAGCAATGATGCCTGCAGCCCCGCACTCACCTGCGCTGCCGGCAGCCGGGCTGAGCTCCTCGGGCGCAGCCGCCGAGCGACGCCGTCTGGGTCGCCCTCCCATGCCGCCAAGCTCTCCGCCGCAGGCTGCTGCCCCGCGTCGGCCGCCCGGCGCAGCGCTTCCACGCCGTCCGCCGCCGCCGCCACGCCCCACACGCAGTTGGGCACCGGCTCCTGCTGCCGCAGCCGCGCCACCTCGCGCAGCACGCCCCGCAGCTGGTCGGCCTCGGCGCCGCACAGCGCAGAGGCGTCCAGGACCACCAGCAGGCCGGCAGGCCAGATGACGCCCAGCCGCTGCGGCATGCCGATGCCCACCCACTCGAGGCCGCGCAGCGGGCGGCGCAGGCTGCAGGGGGCCGTGGCGCTGCAGCTGCGTGCGTGCGGGGGCTGGCTGCCAGGGCGGCCCGCTGCACGCCTGGCTGCCATTCCAGGTGGCACACAGCTCTCCTGTCCCGTCCCTTCAGACACAGCCATGCATCCTGTCCCTCACCCAATATGCAGACATGCCCCCTCCCCCTTCTCCCCCCAGGCCATGCATCGCCCGGGCCCCTCAACACACGCGCACCAAGAAAACCCACCATGGCCCCGCGTCCCCCCTCACCGCAGCATTTCGTGCAGCACGCGCAGGTGAGGGTCGTCGTACACGCGCACCCGCGACTGCGCCAGCAGCGCGGCCAGCCCCAGGGGCAGCAGCGGCACCAGCTGGTCGCGGCCCAGCGCGTGGGGGTGTGCAGGCGGGCGTCCAGGCCCTCCGCCGCCACCAGGCGCGGGTCCATCACCAGAACGTCGGCAACCACAACAACCTGTGAGTTGGGTTGGGGTGGGTGGGGGTGGGGAGTGGGGGCAAGAAGGATGTGTGTGTGCGAGAGCATGTGTGTGGAACTGGTAAGAGTATGCACAACTGATCAGCAAGCAAGAGTGGCGGCCCACTCCCGGTGTGCGCCGGCCAGGCAGCGGGCGGGCTGTGCGGGTGGGTACAGCCCTGACAAGGGGCCGCACCCCCAACAGCAGGCGGCTGCAGCAGCAGCGCAGCGCCGGGCGGCACGATGTGGGCAAGCCTGCAGCCCCCACCCCCACCCCCCACCCTCAATCATCGCACCTCGTTGGTGTAGGTGGCTGCCCCCATGCTCCGCAAGGCATCGAGAAGAGTCGCCACCTCCTGCGGCGGCAGCGGGGGCGGGAGGGGGGGGGGGGGGGACTCAGGCGGAACAATATGGTCAGCGGTGTCGACAGATTGCAGGGTAGCGCCTGAGGGCACAGCAAAAGTCGGCACACCGCTTCAGCCTTTTAACTGAACCGCTCTCACGCAGGTGGCAGGCTGGCAGGGCTTGACACGGCGTACTCGCCACCGCGCACTCGCAAACAGCACGGCAGCGGCGCCGGCAGGGGGTTGGAGGCCGTGGGCCGGGGTGCGGCGCTGCTGGGAGCCCACCTGGGAGCGCTTGCTGACGCCCAGCAGCGCGACGCGCAGGTGCAGCAGCGGCCGATCCTCCTCCTCAGCCCCCCGGCGGCAAAGCTGCGGATGCGCGGCGGGGCGGGCGAGCGGCTGGCCAGCAGCGCGCGCGGCCCCGGCGCCGCGTAGTGCGCCCCAGCAGCCAGCTCCAGCGACGCGGCGCCGGCAGCCACCCCCTCCCCTGCCTCGTCCGCCCACGCCAGCGGCGGCCGCGCGCGCGCCGCGGCGCCCGCCACCCGCTTCCCCCTCCTCGCCGCTCGCCGCCGCCGCTGGCCTGGCCAGGAGGCTGCTTGCCGGGTGCGCCCCGCTGTGGCGGGGGCCTGCAGCGCGCGGTACCGCCAGCACGCCGAACAGGGTCCAGCTCTGCGGGTCCATCAGGTTGGGCACCAGGTGCAGCCACACGGGCTCCCCTTCAGGCGTGCCGCCCACCAGCACCTTGAGCATGTTGTGGTGCACGGACGCCGCCAGCGCCTCCCACAGGCGCCGCCACTGCTCCCAGGCATGCTGCGGCAGCTGCGCCGGCGCCAGCAGCAGGCTGGCTTTCTGTGAGCATGGTGTGGGGATGAGGGTGTGTGTGTGTGTGGGGGGGGGGGGGCAGCTGACTGTCAGTCTGGGTGAGCAACGCTTGGCTCCAAAAGGGCAGCACTTTCGTAAAGAGGGGAGGCCACAGAAGGAAAGCAGGCACTGCCCTGCTAGCCAGCCCACATCACGCCCGACCGCTCCCCCGCCCGCCCCACCCACCGCATAAGCCCCGCGCTGCAGCAGCCCCAGCTCGTCGGCGCAGGAACCGCGCTCCACGGGCGGCTGCCGCCCCCGCCGCCGCCGCCTCCAGCAGCGGCCGCAGGGCGGCGGCAGCGGCGGCGCTGCCCGGGTTGCCGGGGATGCCGTAGCAGTCCAGCGAGGCCTCAAAGGCGGCGGCGCCCTGCGTGGGGGAGACGAGGGGGCACAGCCAGCGCGGCGGCGGTCGCTGCAAACGCGGCCCAAGGGCTGTACCCTGCCTTGCGTTGGGCGGCAGCCGGCAGTCTGCACACAAGAAAAGCGAGTTTCAGCGAGGGCCAATGCCAGCCAGCAGGCACCTGCGCCGCCGCGGGCAGCCTGAGCGTGAGGGCGGCGAGCGCGCCAGCCTGGCGGCAGCGGGCCAGGCTGTAGGTGGCTGCCAGCGCCCCCGCTCCGCCTCCTGCCGGCTCAGCACGCGCTGCCAGCTGCGGCTGGCGCCGTCCACGCGGCTGGCCTCGCGCTGCCGCCCCCGCGCGCCCTCCTCGCCGGCCTTGCCGCCGCCGCCGCCGCCGCCGCCGCTGCTGCCGCCGCCGCCGCCGCTGAGCGCCTGGAACACGAGGGCCAGGGTGTCCTTGCTGGCCACCCCCGGCCCTGGACCGGCAGGCTTTGCGGGCTGCTGCTGCCCAAGGCCCTGCAACTGAGGGGTGCGGGGCTGGGAGGGCGGGGTGGAGCCGTTGGCGGCTGCTGCTGCCGGATCCGGCAGCGCCTGCCGCCGCGCCGCCGCCAGCTCCTCCCGCGCCTGCCGCCGCCGCTGCTCGGCCGCCTGCCGCCGCAGCCGGCGCCGCGCCTCGCGCTCCTGGCGGCGGGCTGCCGTTGCGGCGCGGCGAGCAGCAGCGCGCTCGGCTGCCGCCTCCTTCAACCGAGCTGCCACTGCTGCCCGCGCGCGGTCGCACTCTGCGCAGTACCAGGCATCCGTGGGGGCTCGGTTCGCAGCGGCGTGCAGCAGTACTGCAGCAGGGAGGAGGGTGCACGAGCACGGAGCTTGTGGGAATTTGTAAGGGCAGCACGCAACGGCGCTGGTCCCGTATGCGCAAAGGACTGCCCCAATCGGCAGGGCGTGTGCGGAGTGCCCTGCCCCACACACCATGTGGATGCCGCCCAGGCAGCCGCGGTCCACATTTTCACACAAGATCAGCCGCGTGGCGCCTCCCGTGTCCCCGCATATCTGCAGGAGAGGCAAGAGTTGGGGAGGGGGAGAGGTGAGGGTGGCCACTGGCAGCGACTCCTGGCGGCGGCGGCAGGGGTTCGACACCTCGCAGAAAGATCCCTCTTGATCATCCATGTGTGCCGTCCAAGCCGTCAAGGCTCATGCATGGCGGCATCAGCAAATATAGACACCATGGAAGCGAGGCTGCGAAACATGATCTCTTGGGAACTTTGCCCTGCACCCGGAAATCCACTGGGTATCATGCATCGCAAAGGGAAGCCACAGAGTGCCAAAGTGACACTCCGGGAGGAACACTGGATCCCTGCCAATGCGGCGACAGTACAAAACTCAGCCCGTCGACAAACCTCCGTTTGATATCCCGTTATCATATAGTTTCATGCGTTCATTCTGATGACTACCTCCCTAACTGCTGTGCCGGCGGTTTGGGGCCGCTGCCAGTTTTTGCAGTGCCGAAAGCACAAAGTTTGCAGCCCCACCCAGCTACAAACGAATAGGAACTGCCTTCAGAAAGGTTTAGTTGCAGTAGCAGCAGGCCAGGGCGCGCATGGCGACGGTGGCGCCAACTGCAACGGCAGCAGCGGCGGCGACACCACCGGCAGCGTCACGCCCAGCGGCCGCCCGCTGGCCCCCTGGACACTCACGTTCGACCTGTGAGTTGAGGACAGTGCTTTTTATGTTGAATGTTGGAATACTTGCTGGGCGGTGCGCTAAAGCCAGTTTCTATTCTGCAGGAGGGAGCGGGAAACGCTGTGGACCGCAGAGAACCAGGTGCGGAACGGCGGCCGGCATGCGCTGCGTCACGCCGCGCCCATCACCGCCCTCGCATGGCTGCCGAGCGGGCCGCCGCGTGCTTGCAGGCCCGCCTGGTGCGCATCGTGGCTGGCTACCAGCTGGGCCTGGCTGTGGAGGAGGTGGAGGCGCGGCTGGCGGAGCTGGAGGTGGTGCTGCCGCAGCTGGCGGCGCGCTGCGCGGCCATCAAGCCCTCCACGCTGGCCGCGCTGCTGCGCGAGCCGGGCGCCCTCGTCGCCCGCCTGCTCTCCCTGCGGCAGCTGCTGCCGGGGGCGGACATAGGAGCGCTGGCGGCGGACCAGCCGGAGCTGCTGCTGCTGCGCCCGCTGGGCGACATCGACGCAGACCTGCAGCGGCTGCGGGGCCTGCTGGGCCCGCACGCCGACGTGCAGGCGGCGGTGCAGCGGCAGCCGCGCTTGCTGGATGCGGAGCTCGTGAGGTGCGGTTGTTTGGGGGGGAGGGGGTTGCGGGTCGCGCTGCTGCCCCGTGTGCATGCGCCCAGATGCCACCACTGGGCTGCTTGAACCGCGCTGTGTTTGTGGTGCGCCTGCCACCCCGCTGGCTGGTTGCGCTGCAAACCATCCCTTTGAAATGCAACACTGGCAAAAACAGCTCCCAACCCGTTCACGTCGACGGCTCCACACACGTAAGCTGCACGGTGTCCCCCCCCCGCCCCCTCCACACACACAGCGAGGTCCTGGCTGAGCTGTCCCGCCTGATGCCCGGCCAGGACCCGGTGGCCACGCTGCTGGCAGACCCGCTGTGGCTGCTGAGGGTGGAGCGGGGGGGCGCGGCCGCCTGGGCGACGACCCAGACTGACTCGATGGAGGGGGAAAGCGGGCTGGCTGGGCAACCTATACAGCTGGGCCCCCATTCAGCAGTCCCCCGCTCCTTCCCTCTTGCTTGCTGCCCGCCCCCTGGCCTGCTACCTCCTTCCCTGCTTCCGGCTGGCGCTGCATTGCCTGCCCCCCCACTGTCACGGATGCATGTGCCCACCTGGTGTAAGGGCCGCACTTGCCGAGCGTCAGGAATGGGGTGGCTTGCAGACAAGGGGGCCAGTGTCAACAGAAACGAGTAAAGCACAGGCTGTGCGTAGAAATCAAGGCGGAGGGGCAGGAAGAGAAGGGAGCTTGAGATGGGAACTGGAGAGGCTGCTGCTGCTGCAAGATTCACAACCTCCTGGCCTGGCCAGACAGGCACGCGGTGCCTGCTTGAAAGCCGCTCCGGCTGATGATTGCGCTGCTGCTGACTGCCCCCAGAGGCATGAGTGCACCCTGGGGGCTAGCTGCACGCCGTCACGCGGCTCACGCCTGCAGCTGCGCGGCGGGCACCCGTTGGTAGAAGAGGAGGTAGGGGCGCGAGTACAGCACCTCCTGCTGGGAGGGCGACGTCACGCTGTCGTCGTCAAAGCGCAGCCACCTGGGGAAGGATGGGGGAGGGAGGGCGAGAGGTGTGATTGGGCGCGGGCATGACCTAGGCATAGCCAGGCAAGACGCAATCAGTTGGAAAGGGCGACGGGCCTTTCCTTTGGCCGGCCGTGCGTGGCCCAGCGCATGCATTTTCCCCATCCATCCACGCTCACGCCCACATACACACCCACCACCACCACCACCACTCACTTGCCGCCGGGCTGGCGCACGTCTGCGGTGTAGTGGCCCGAGCTGATGGCCTTGCCGTGGTGCGTGACCGTGGAGACCAGCTCGTACTCGGGGGCTGCCCCGCGCTCCCCGCAATCGGCCGCCAGCCAGCCGCGCTTCATGCGCAGGCGCGGCGGGAAGGCCACGTGCTTGCTGCGGGGAAGGGACGGGCACACGGGGCGACCCGTCGGCAATTGGCACACCTGGCAGCGGGCAAACAGCCCGCCTTCAGGCCACAGACCGCAGGGCAACCCGCCAAACCCCATTCCCCCACCCATTCAACCCCCCCCACACACACACCACCCCCACCCCCACCTGATCTTCTGGCGCAGGTTGGCGGGGTCGAAGCGCATGAGGAAGAGGGCGAGCAGGGGGCAGGCGCTGCAGGCGCACCGCCTTGCTGGCCTCCGTGGGGGCGCCCTCGGCGGGGCGGTACCCGCTGATGGGCTCGCTGGCGGTGAGCAGGTCCAGCGCGTCGTCCACAGACTCGACCTGTGGGTGGGTGTGGGGGGAGCAGCATGGCAGGCTGTGACTCGGCAGCAGCAGGGCCAGCGAGCGGGCGGCCAGGGAGGCGGCAAGCTCCGCAGGCTGCCGAAGACCACCGCGTGCGCCGGGGGCCCCGCCGAGGGCGGCAGCGCAGGCTGGCCATCTGCGCGAGCTCCCACATCGCGATGGGAGGGTGCACACAACGCCAAACACACACACACACACACGGGCTGCATGCCCCTCTTTGCTGCGTGGCTCACGCTGGCGGGAAGGATGTGGAGGCTGAGCGACACAAACGGCTGCGGCGTCTCCGAGGGGCGGTGGCCGGGGCAGGTCACGGTGCTGCAGGGTGGTGGAAAGGTGGGCCTCAGAGGGCGCGTGGGGGAGGGGCGCCCAGACCGTGCCCATGACCCCCGCCATGCAACCAGCTGTTTCTCAGCTTCCCCCTTGCGAACCCTCACTTGCGACAGTCACCGCAGTGTGGCAGGCGCCCCCAGACATGAAGCATTCCTCCACACACACATGGACACAAAAGTCCATCCCTCCCCCGGCCCCCGCCCCTGCACCCACCTCAGCGTGGCCCCCTGAACAGCTCCGACACCGCGCTGTCGCTGTCGGTGCGCAGCGGCTGGCGCTTGGCAGCGCGCCGCCCGCTGCGCGTCAGCCACTCCTCGCCGTCGGCGCCGTCGGCGGCCGCCTCAGCGGCGGCTGCGGCGGCGGGCGGGGGGAGAGGAGGGGGTGGGGGTGCGCCCCCAGTGCCGCCCACTCCTGGTGCATGCGGTCCACCAGGAACTCGAAGAAGTCGTGGGCGTCCTCCTGCTCCCAGCGCGGCTGCGGTTGGGGGGTGGGGGGGGTGGGGGTGGGGGTGGGAGTTTGGGGGTTGGGGGATAGGTTTGGGGGTAGGTCTGGGAACGTGTGTGCGTGTGTGTGTGTGGGCTTGGGGGTTGGGGGTGAGGCGAGGATGAGAGTGAGTGACCATGTTCGCGCCTGGGTGATTGTAGGAAGAGGGGGGCCCGCAGGTGGACGGCGAAATCAATCCAAACAGGCAGCGAGGGGGGCGCTGGCGTGGCGGCGCACGTAGCAGGGTGTGCAGGCAGCGGGATCAGGGCAGCGCAGGCACAGCTGCACATGCGCCCATCCTCCCGCCCACCCCGCCATCGCTCACCTGCAGCGTGCGGGCGCCGGGCACTGCGCCGTTGGCCTTGTTGCCTCCAGTGCCGGCCACCACGCTGGAGAAGGAGCCGGCGGCAGGGGCGGCGCCGCTGCCCTGCGGGCGGAAGGCCGCCACCACCGCCGCCAGCATGGCCGGCAGCAGCGGCCGCCCCCAGCAGCAGCGCGCTCAGCGCAGCGGCCTTGGCGGCGCCCACGGCCGGCGCGGCAGCCACGCCGTCGTCGCCGTCTTGCTGCGGCGCCGCTGCCGCCGCAGCTTCCTCCAGCGGCGGGAACTCTGCCGCCAGCTCAGCCAGCGCGCTCAGCGTGGGCGTGGCCCCTTCCTCCAGCTCCCCCGCTGCGGCCGCCGAGCGCAGCGCGGCCAGCAGCTGGCAGAAGCGGCTGCTGCCCAGCAGGGCCTGCAGGATGCTGTTCATGAAGCACAGGTTGCCCGGGTTGAACAGCCCCCGCGGCTGCAGGCGCAGCGCAGCCGCCGCAGCAGCTGCCGCCGAGTCGCCGCCCTTGGACAACGGCGCCAGGGCTGCAGGCAGGCTGCGCGGGGCGGGTGGTGCCGCGCTGCTGGCCTCGGCGGCGGCCGGCGCCGACGCCGCTGCCAGCGCGGTGGCGGCGGAGGCGGCGGAGGCGGCCACGCGGGCGGCGCTGGGGCTGCTGCGGCTGCCGTGGCTGCTGTGGCTGCTGTGGCTGCTGCGCTGCTGCTGGTGGTGCGGCAGCGGAGCGTCGCGGCCGCCGCTGTGCCCCTCCCTGGCGCCGCCAAAGCCCTGCGATCCGCGACCGCGCCCCCGGCCACCGGCAGCAGCGTCCCTGGCGCCCGGGTGGCCCCGCCCGCCGCGCCCGCCCGGCACGGCATGCTGCTGCTGCTGCTGCTGCCGCTGCTGCTGCTCCTGCAGGCTGGGCGGCGGGGCCTGCCCCGGCGCCCTCTGCGGCGCGGTGTGCGGCCGGAAATGGGCGGCGGCAGGCGGCGCTTGCTGGCGGCCAGGGCTGCCCAGGTCTTGGGCGCAGCGGGCGCCTGTGCCGCGGGGGCCGGGCCGTGGAGCCGTCGCCCCCGACCCTTCTGCTGCCTCGGCTGCTGCCGGCGGCTTCCCTGCTGCTGCCTCAACCTCGGCTGCTGCCTGCCCCTCTTGCTGCGGCCCTGCCGCTTCCTGGTCGCTGGGTGGTGCAGCGGCGGCTGTGGGCTGCGCAGGGGCCGCCGCACCGTCTGGCAGCTGCTCCGATGCCGCTTGCTGCTGCGAGGCAGCGCCTGCCTCCTGCTGCGCAGCTGCTGCCGCCGACGCAGCGACATCCGCAGCACCATCTGCGGCAGCCTGCTGCTCCTGCTGCGCCGCTGCTTCCTGGGGGCACTACCGCAGGCGCCTCGGCTGCTGGCGCTGCCGCCGGCGCTGCTGCCTGCTGTGAAGGGGCCGCAGCCGCGGCAGGCGGCGACGGCGGCGGGCTGCTGGCGGCGCCCGGCGACTGAGGCGCGGCAGGCGAGGCAGGCGGGCCGTTTGAGGGAGTGAACACCGCCGAGTGAGGGTTCAGGGGCTGCCGCCGCTGACAGGGATGGCGGTGCTGGCCGGGCGGCCGCCCAGCAGCGGCGCGGCGGAGCGAGGCGACAGGGGGTGCCGCGGCCCCAGCTGGGCCTTGGGCCGGGGTGCTGCTGCAGCGGGGGGGGCGGGGGACCCCATACCGGCGGCGGCACCCCGGGCCGTGGGGGCATCATCGCGGGCGGGTGCACGGGCAGCGGGGCGCCCGGGTGGGGCACAGGCGGGTGCATGTGGAAGGGCTGCACAGGAGCGCCTGCGGCACGGGGGGAAGGGGGGACCAGGGTGGCCGCGCTCTCATTGTTGCTGATGTTGAAACGGTCCTGGCAAGGCGCTGCGCTTGGAGCGCTTGTCAACCGCAGCCCTGCCGTTGCAGCTGCGGCCATCCCAGCCACAATGCGCCCCGCCCCTCACCTCGTCCCCAGGCGGGGTGGTGGCCCGGGTGGGGCGGCAGCGGCATGACCGGCAGAGCGCCAGGCGGCGGCATGCCCAGCTCTAAGGGGGTCCTACCGCGGGGTGGGGGCGCAGGGGGTGGGGGGCGCGGCATGGCGGGGTGGGGAGGGATGAAGGCGGGGCCTGCGGGGTAGGGAGGGGAGCGGCGCCGGGCGCTGTCTGGCAATTAACACAAGAACCTGCGGGGACGTGGCTGGCGTGGCCGACCAAACCAGACAGCAAGGGGGCAGCGGGCTGCAGACAGCTGGCCGCCCGCCCCACCTGCCCCATCGCCATGCATCATCGGCGGCGGCAAGCTGCCGGGCGGCAAGGAGCCAGGAGGAGGCCCGAAGAAGGCGGCGGGCGGCGCGGTGTTGGGGGCAGGCCGCCCAGCACGGCTGGCGGCGCAGCCAGGGGCATCGACGCGCCGCCCGACAGCGGCAGCGCTGGCGAGGTGGGGCCTGGCCGCGGCGGCGGCGAGCCGCTGGCCGGGGCTGCAGCCGGGGCCGCCACTGTGGCTGGTGCTGCTGGGAGGGGGCCTTGGCCTGGTCGCTCTGACGGTCAGCCGCAGCCTCGGGCTGCTGCCCCTCAGCCCCCACCTGCCCCTGCTGGCCGCCCGCAGGGCTGCCGGCGCCCTGTGCAGCGGCGCGGGCGCGGCGTCTGTCGCTGCCAAGTCTGCTACCCCTGCCAGGGCGGGCCCGGCCTCTGGGCTGCCGGCGGGTGCGTCGGTCTCCCCAGCAGGCTCTCTGGGTACCTCCTGGGCTCCCCCTGCTGCTGAACCTGCTGGGGCTGCTGCTGAGCCTGCTGCTGCTGTCCAGGCTGCTCTTCCGGCTGCTGCCCGGCTCCTCTCGCGCCGGGCCCTTTGGCATTAACTGCTGCGACGGCGGCAGGCTGCTGCTGCTGCGGCTGCGGCTGCGCCTTCTTCAGCCTGTCGGCCCAGGTCAGCTTGGCGCCGGGTGCGGCCGACCCCGCTGCAGCCGCCGCGCTTGCAGGGGCGGGCCTGGCCTGAGCGGCGGCCGGTGCGGGTGCTGCCGCAGCCGGAGCTGCCTGTTGGGGTTGGGCAGGGGCAGCTGCAGCGGCCAGCTTGGCTGCTGCCCGCGGCTGCATTGCTGCCGCCGCAGCTGCTGCCGCCGCAGCCGCCGCAGCCGCTGGCGCCGCTGCAGGGCTTGCGGGGCTGCCTGCGGTGGCCGCCTGTGACGCGTCGCTGCCGCCAGCCGGCTGCTGCACCTTCTGCTGGTCTGCAGGCGGGCCTGACTGGGAGCCCTCCGGCTGCGTCTGCGCTGCATCCGCAGGCTCCGCAGGTGCAGGCGGCGCTGCTACGCCCGCTGCGGCATCGGCGGGCGGGCGCCGCCACATCAGCCGGCGCCGCTGCCGCCGCCGGCGCCTGCTTGCCCACCAGCAGCGACGCCCAGGTGGAGGGGCGGGCGGCGGCGGCTGCTGGCGCGGGCCCTGCAGGCGCGGGGGCCGCTGCGCCAGCGCCTGCACCGCCGCCTGCCGACAGCGCTGCTCGAGGCTCTGCCAGCTGAGCCGCGGTGCCGCGCGACGTGCCCAGCGGCTTCAGCACGTGCGGCTGCTGCTCCTGCGCCGCCCTGCTGCTGGGTCCATACCCGCTCCTGTTGGGCACAGGCACGCGGGGCCCTCGCGCCGGCTGGCACCCGTGCGCTCGCGACCAGAGTCCCTGCCGCCGCCGCCGCGCCCGCGGCCATAGCCATAGCTGCCGTCTCGATCTCCCCTTCCTCCTCTAAGGCCGCTGCCCATCCCGTCGCCGTCATCCTGCAGCAGGTGGGGTCACGGTGCAGGGCAGATGGTGGGCGTGCACAGGCGCCAATGCGCACACAAAGCAGCTCACAAGCCGCTTGCAGCGCCTGCTCCCAACGTAACTTGCACACACTCAAAGCAGCAGCGCCCACAGCGGCCGATCATGCGGGGGAGAGAATGTGTGCACACACTCACCCTGCCGCCGCCTCGACCCCTATATCCTGGTCGCTCCCCTCTGGGAGGCTGCTGCTGCATGCCAGCAGCAACCCTCGACACGCTGTGTGGGGCTTGTGCTGGTGCTTGCTGCCCGCCCCTGCTGCCTTCAAGCTCGTGTTTCTGCTTTCGCGCCAACGATCACACACACAGGCCTGCCCAATTGATGTAACCGGCCGCAAGGCGAGTTGCATTGTCCCATCGGGAAGGCAGCAATACGCAAGGAGGTGCACTGCAGCGAGCGCAGAGCTCCCCTGCACAAACCCCTTTGCAGGCTTCACGCATGGTAATTGGAGGCGGATCATGCCCCACTTGCTAGGAAGGGTGTCGGAAATGAAAACCGTGACGCCACTGCTCGCAGCATAGTCGGAAATGGCTGGGTCGCCTCTCATCATCAGCGGCAAGGCCGCAAGGCGCCTAAGGCTGCTGCAGTTGCCGCCCAGCCCGCCCAGGCCAGCGGCTGCCGCTGCCGCCGCCGCCGGAGCAGCTGCCACCGTGGCCAGTGGCCTGCCTGCAGCGCTGTTGGAAGAGCCTGCCCCGGCCGGGGACGCGTCAGGCAGCTGGTTGGCAGACAGGGATGTCCTGTATGAGGTGGCTGCCACAGTGCGCACGCTGCAGGAACCCAGGTGGGTCGTCGCGTGCCGCATGCAGGGGAGGTGGCAGGCGCACTGCGCACTGCGCCGGGCGCCCTCCTGCCTCGGCAAACCACCCTGACACGGGCCATCAGCCTGTGGACAGCCTCCTGGGACCCGGGCAGGCGTGCCTTGCAGCAGGCAGAGCAGCAGTCCAACCTGGCGCCGCCCCGCCTGCTGCAGATACCCTCTGGCGCGCTCGTGCTGGTGGCCGCCGTCGGCCGGCCAGAGGTGCCGCCCACCACCTCGCCCGCCTGCTGGCGCTCACACACCCACCCCGCGGTGCCTCCCCGCGCGACGGTGGCGGCGGCCCTACAGGCGCAGAGCCAGCAGACGGGGTGGCCTACCTGGCTCCCAGCTTGGCTCACAACCTCGGCCTGGCCCTGCACCTGACCCCCTGCTCCTCCTGGACGGCGGCGACGGCACTCGGGACAGCGCAGGCAGCCCTGGCCGCGCGCCCCTGGACCGCGTGCTCATCCAGCGCTACGCCGGGGTCACATCACAGGAGGAGCAGCAGCAGCAGGGGCAGCAGCAGCAGGGGCAGCAGCAGCGCTTGGCTCAGCCGGGCAGCGAGGCCGTGCTGGTGCCCGTGGCAGGCGAGGCCGACTTTGCGGTGGTGCGCACCCCTGCACCCGCGCTGCTGCAGCAGCGTCCGCAGACAGGCGCTGCAGAGGGTGCCGCGGCTCGGGAGCCGGGCAGCCGCCAGCCTCGGCCGGCAGCGGCGACGGGGCGGGTTCGGGTCCTGCCGCCGCGCTTGCCTCGACGGATGGCGGCGGCGACCCGACGGCCGGCGGCGGGCGGCGCCGCCTGCAGCCTCTGACGACGCGGCGGCGGCGCTGCAGCAGTGGCTGCTGGCCGCGCGGCGCGTGGTGCAGCTGGGGGATGTGGTGGCGGTACCGCGGCCGCCCCCAGCGGTACCGGCCCGCTGCTGCCCCTCGCGCTGCCCAACCTCAGCGTGCCGCCCGCGCTAGCAAACCCAGCGGCGGGTGCAGCTTCCGCGCCGCTGGAGCTCATATATTTTAGGGTCGTCAGGCTTGTGGTGCCAGGCGAGGCTGGGGCAGCGGCAGCCGGGGCGGCAGCAGCGGCGGCGGTGGACGTGCGCGGCACAACCGTGAAGCTGGCGGGCAGCTGCTGCAGCGGGCTGCCCGTCGGGCTGCCGCACTACCTGGCGGCGGCGGCCTGCGGCGACAGTGCAATGCTGTGTCGAAGCAGGCGCGTGCTGGGCGCTTGCGCAGCGGCAGCGGAGGCGCCGCTCGCGGTGCTGCCGCCGGCGGGGCTGCTGCTGCCCGCGTGGCGCCAGGTGGCGCAGCTGCTCGCCACGGTGCTGCACCCCGCCGCCGCCGCCCTGCCCCTGCACCTCGCCATCCTGCTGCACGGGCCCCCGGCAGCGGCAAGCGCACCGCCGCCGCCGCCGCCGCCGCCGCCGCGGGCTGCCACCTGGTCAGCCTGAGCGCGCACGACGTCAAGGCGGCGGCGGGCGCGGCGGAGCGCCACACGTTTGAGGGCCTGCGCGCCGCCTTCTCGGCAGCCGCCGATTACCGCCCGCGCTGCTGCTGCTGGAAGACGTCGCGGCGCTGGGCGACGGCAGCAGCCACGGCGGCAGCGGCAGCAGCAGCGCCCAGTCGTACGCCGCTCGCCTCGGCTCCGTCCTCGCTGACTGCATACGCGCCCACGGCGGCGCCGCCGCTGATCCTGGCAACGCTGGCAGCGCTGGCGGCAGGGGATCGACCGGCGTGGCCGCGCCAGCGGGCAGCGCCGCCAGCGGGCTCTTCCCGGCGCCGGTGGTGCTGCTGGGCTGCGCGGCAGCCGCCGACGACCTGCCTGCCCCGCTGCGCCGCTGCTTCACTCACGAGCTGGCGGTGGAGGCGCCCGATCAGGCGCAGCGCTCGCAGCTGCTGGCCAGCTTCCTGGCAGGCGCCCGACAGCCCCGACCTGGCTGGGCAGGGGGCCCCTGCGTCCGAGGACGGCCACGCGTCGGACGTGCAGCGCGGCAGCGGGGGCCTGGAGGAGGCGGCGAGGCACACCGCGGGGCTGCTGCCGCGCGAGCTGCGCGCTGTGGCGGCGGATGCTGCGGCCGCCGCCGCGCTGCAGGCCCTCCCCCGGCCGCCGTGCTGCGGGCGCTGGACGGCCGGGGCGCAGCCAACGGGGCCAGCACCCCAACCTTGGACCCCGCAGGCGGCCCCCAGCGAGGGGGCGCCGGCGCTGGCGCAGCGGCACCTGTCGGCGGCGATAGAGGCGGTGCGGCAGCGCACGGCCACCGACATCGGCGCGCCGCGCATTCCCTCTGTGCGCTGGGAGGACGTGGGGGGCCTGCAGGACGTGAAGCGAGCCATCCTGGACACAGGTGGGTGTGTTCGTGGGTGTGTGGTGTGGAGAGGGGTTGAAGCAGTGTTTGCAAGCGCTGGGGGTTATCACCCCCATGCAAACACCTGCCTCCCCCGCTCTTGCCTTTCAGCATTGATCCGTCTCTCCTCTTCCCCTTTGCAGTGGAGCTGCCGCTGAAGCACCCCGAGCTGTTTGCCGGGGGCCTGCGCGCGCCGCAGCGGCGTGCTGCTGTATGGGCCCCGGGTGCGCAGGGGGCGTGTGCTGCGCTTGCGTGGCCCTGGACGTTTGCTGGGCATCAAACCGCACATGGCCTGGAACATGCAGCCTGCCCCTTGCAAAGCGGCCTCCCGCAGCCTGTTTTCCTGCACCCAGCCTCACCCTTTCAGCGGCCTCGCCCAGGCCCCCCCCTGCCCCCGGCCCGCAGGCACGGGCAAGACGCTGCTGGCCAAAGCCGTGGCCACCGAGTGCGCCACCTCCTTCCTGTCGGTGAAGGGCCCCGAGCTCATCAACCAGTACGTGGGGGAGAGCGAGAGGCAGATACGAGAGGTGGGGCGCGCACCGGGAGGGGGGCATGCGGCGGCGGCAGCCTGCGGCTGGGGCAACAATGGGCGGCTTTCTTGCTTTGGGAGGAAGGGCAACGCCGCACAGCGGTCGACTGACCACCCTGCCTCGCCAGGCCGTTTGTTTGCGCTGCGTTGGCTGCGCCGGCCGACCGCCAACGCGTGGCGCCGCCGGCGCGCAGGTGTTTGCGCGCGCGCGCCGCGCCCGCCCCTGCGTCGTCTTCTTCGACGAGCTCGACTCGCTGGCCCCCGCCCGCGGCCGCGGCTCCGACTCGGGCGGCGTCATGGATCGCCTCGTGTCGCAGCTGCTGGCGGAGATCGACGGAGTGCAGGTGTGTGGGGGGGGACGCTTTTGTCAGGTTGTGTTCCCGTGGTTCTGTGTTTCTGAGCAGGAGGGTGGAGGAGCAGTGAAGAGGGACCGGGACAGGCAGGCTGGCAGGCATTTTTGAGACCTGCACCCCGCCGCCACGCGCCTTCATCAGCCTGCCCACCCTCCGCACCACTGCCCTGTGCCGCCTCCCTGGGTTCCTCCCTTCCCGCAGGGCTCGGGCGCCTCTGGCGACGTGTTTGTGGTGGGGGCCACCAACCGCCCGACCTGCTGGACCCCGCGCTGCTGCGCCCGGGACGCCTCGACCGCCTGCTCTACGTGGGAATTGCGGGTGGGCGGCGGCGCGCGCCTGGGCGGCGGCGTGCATGACTGATGTGCCCCTGCGGACGCTGCCTGGCGGCGGGCAATGCCAGTCTGTCGCTGCAGCCGCTGGCCGCCAGATTTGGCTGGGGATGAGAAGGGGGCCTGGGGAGAGGGGGTTCTTGCCCAAGGGGAGGGCGGCTCTGTGGCCCGACGTCCCAACACTGATCCCCACCCGTCCCCCTCCACCGATGCGCGCGCCTGCCTGCAGCCGACGTGCCCTCCCGGCTGCAGGTGCTGCAGGCGCTGACGCGTAGGTTCAACCTGGCCCCGGGGTGGATCTGGGGGAGGTGGCGGCGCGCTGTGCAGACAGGTATGTGTGTGTACGTGTGTGGAGGGGGAAGCGCAGGGGGCCTGCCTGCCTGGCAGCGTGGTAACTGGTAACTACTCTGCTGGGCACCTGTCGGAAAGCTGTGTTTGTTGTTGTCCGCCTGCCCTGAGTCGCGCCATACTGATTGCCCTCTATGCTTGGATGGCAACATTCCTTGGGCGGTCTCCTCGAGCGCTGGCACAGCCCCCACCGACTGGATGCACCCACCCCACACCCCGCAGGTTCACCGGCGCCGACCTTTATGCTCTGTGCGCCGACGCATGGATGACCGCCCTCAAGCGCTCCATCGCCCACCTGGAGCGGCAGCAGCAGCAACCGGAGCAGCAGCAGCAGGAGGCCTCGGGAGGCAGCAGCAGGCGACGACCGCGGCTGGGACGGGGACCCTGGCGGCGGCGGCGAGGGCGAGGAGGAGGAGGTCGTCGTGACGCAGGAGGACCTGCTGGCGGCGGCGGCCAGCCTGCAGCCGTCGCTCAGCGCCGAGGAGGTGGCGCGGTACGAGCGCATTCGAGACCAGTACAACAGCAAGGGCTAGGCATGGCCTCGGTGTCGGCGATTCGTAGCAGCGGCAGCACACCATTTTTTAGACTTGGCATTAGCGGTTGAAGTCGCTTTGCAGGCAGGGTCAGTAGCAGCAGCGCATCGTTCAATGCAAGTAGGAAGCCATGGTAGTGATAGTGTAAGCATGGCTGCCGGACACAGCCAGCTGCGCCGCCACCACCAGGGCCCTCGCTCCGGCCTGTCCGTAGACCCTGCTGCAGCGCCGGCTTCGACATCGGGCGCCCGGTTCGCCCTGCACACACCTTGCAGCCGGTCTGAGAAGCGAGGCCGTCACCGCAGCAGCATTCAGTGCAGGCGCAGGCAGCGCCCGGCCCGCGTAGCTTGGAGCACCGTGGGGCTGGCCTGCTGCCCTCTGTGCCCGCAGCGCTCGTGGGCCTGGTGCGAGGGCGCACCCTCCGCCCCCGCCATGTGCGCCTCCATGCGTCGCCGCAAGGTTTGGAAGAGTCCATGAGCAGCCCCAGACTCTGAGGGCAGGCTGCGCACCTCAGGCCGGGTCGGCTGGCGCCATGGCAGTCAGTGGAGGAGGGCCACAAGGCAGCTGCGCGGCGGCAGCGGCAGCTGGAGAAGCCTCACCCGCCGGATGGCGAGTCAAACAGGCCGACACCTCGAGGTGGTCACCCAAGAGCGCAGCTACCCACGCCGACGCCTCCCATATGGCGTTCACCGTCTTGCCGTTCAGGGTATCCTCCTGCAGCACGAGGATGATGGGGGCGTGCCTGCAGGCGAGCAGGGCGCACAGGAGTGCCTGCAGGCACGCCCCCCATCATCCTCGTGCTGCAGGAGGACACCCTGAATGGGAAAACGTCGAACGCCATCGGGAGGCGACGGCGCGGAAGGCTCCCCTATCCAGCACCCGTCTCGAGATGTCCGGACTGTTCGACTCGGCCACCGGCTGGTGAGGCCCCTCCAGCCGCCGCTGCAGCGCCGCAGGGAGCGGAGGCGGGACGAAGGGCATGGGCACGGCGGGCATGTGCGCCGTTGCACCCGCCTGCACGCTGCTGCAGAGGGGCAGAGGGGGGGGCAAGCGCGGGAAGGGGGCAGCTGTGCTGGGTGAGTGGCGGGGAGGCAGGCGCATGCTCAGTGGCATGCCGCCCGACAGGCAACTGCAGTTGCCTGTCGGGAGAGGGCAAGGCGTGCGGCGGGCAGCGGCTGCCGGCAGCGAAACAGGCGGGGGTGTGCCATGCGGGCGCACCCCCTTTTGAGCTTGCCTGCCCCGGTCTGCTGACACTCTCTGGTGGTCAAGCCTCGGGCTAGGACAGCCTGATGCAGGGGCGGCCTGCCTGCCGAAGGGTTGGCTCTTGCACGTGCGGTAAACCTCCCTCACTTGGGAACCACGTGCAGGCAAAGGGGGGGGGTCGCTTGAAGGCCACCGCCCTAGCCCATGCTGCGAGTGACATCCAAGGATCAACACCCATCTGCGGCGCAACAGACACAGGACGCACCACCGCCAGCACGCGCACTTAGAGTGGCTGCCGGTGGGCGACGGTGTGCAGGCAGCTGCTGCTGGCGGGCCATTACAGCTCCCAGGTTCCAGCCTCGCGCCTGCTTGCTGCAGCCTGCGTGTGGGAACGAGCAGCAGTCAGGTCTTCACCGCTCCCTTCTCTCCCCCAGCCTCTGTGTGCTCGCTCTGCGCGGGCGTCTTTTCAACCCTCGGCCGGCTGCGGTGCCTGCCAGCCGCTCACTCTGGTGGGCTGGATGGCAGGGACTGGTGGACATGGGGTGCGTCTGTGTGACGGGATGGACCACTCATGTCACGCCGCTTTCGAGCCTGCCTGCGCACCAGCTGGGCACTGGCTTGCGTGGCAGCTGCAGTGACAAGGCGGGCGGCCAGGAACTTGGGCATTGGCAGCAGGACGAACACCAGAAAACCACCTTAAACGGGTGCTGCCCCACTGCGTCCACTCAATACCAAAACCACACTGCGCCGCTGCGCTGCTGCCCATGGCGCACCTTGGACCGCAAACCTAGGGTCTTGGGTGGCTTGCAGGGCAGCAGGCGAACCCTTGGACCGAGCTGACAGCACAAAACCGTCTCTGTAACCATAAACTGAGTCCGCTTAAAACGAATGGGCGGAAATCTGGCTGCTTGCTGAACCACATGACATCAGCCTGCCACCGCTGCTTGCCTAGCTCACCTCATGCGCAGCAGGCCATCCCATGCCAACATCACCGCCTACAAGCGACCCAGCTCACATCTCCTCTCCTCGTGTTGCACAACCAGCGGTCGAAATTGCCAGGCCATTCGCGTTCTTGGCGGGCTTGGCCGATTGCAACACGAGTATCAGGAGCCAGGGAACAAGCGGCTGGGTTCATTCACAGCCTCAGCAGCGCAATGGCCGATCCTCAAGCAGCTGCTTCCCCGCCTCCACCACCCGACACCACCCTGGCCGCTAAGCGTGACAGGGCGGCGGGAGCGGTTCTCGGGGTGCTCATCGGCGACGCCCTGGGTGTGGGGCCACACTGGTGAGAGGGAAGCTGCCAGGCGGGGGGAGGCGAGGTCCGCCCCCGCTGGGTCGGCCTTCCCTGCTGCTGTGAAGGGTACGGAGGAGGGTCCAGCCCCAACTTGCCTGTACGAGGCTCCATGCCCTGCTGCGCCTGCTGCGACCGCACCTGCCGCAGGTACTACGACCTGGCTGTGCTGAGGCAGGAGTTTGGCACCATCACGGGATACACCGACCCCAAGCCGGGCGCTACCACGACGGCTGCAGGGCCGGCGACCTGAGCCAGACGGGGCAGGTGCGGGGTCCTGGACCGCACACACCCCTTCTCTCCGCAGGGGGCCCCCTCCTGCCGGGCCGGCTGGCGGCGGTGGTGAAGCGCGCCCCTGCATGCGCCCGCAGGTCTGTGAGCTGCTGCTGCGGTCGCTGGTGGACAGGGGCTGCTACGACGAGGCGGACTTCACCGCCCGGCTGGACGGGCTGCTGGCCACGCTGGATGGCAGCGCCTACTGCGGCCGCTACACAGACGTGGCGATGCGGGATGTGTGGCGCGGGCGCAAGGTGCGTGATCCAAGCTGCGGGGCTGTTGTGCGGCGCGCTTGCTGCTGCCTGGGATGCTCTGCGCGCCGTCAGGCGCAGAGGGAGACTGGTGCGGCCCAAGCTCATCGAGCCCCATGCGGGTGTGCCCGGCTGCTTTCTTGCTGGTGCAGAGGGAGGGCAGGCAGTGGGGCGACCCCCAGCTCGGCAGCTGGAGCGACACGGCGGAGGGGGCCATTCGTGCCGTCATGCTGGCAGCCCGGTGAGCGCAGGGGTGCGGGCAGGCTGGCTGGCAGGCCGGTCTAGAGGGCCTCCTGGCGGCGGCCTGGTCCCCTGCCGCACACAGGCACCTCCCGGCTGCCCGGCATGCCCGCTGACAGAGGCGTCGAGCGTGTGCTGGGCCCCCTCCCGTGGCCGCAGCTACGCGGGCAGCCTGGGCGACGCCGCGCGCCAAGCCATGCGGTGCGTGCGGCTGACTCACTTGGACCCGGTGGTGGCGGGCCAGTCCATGTCCTTCGCCATCCTGGTGGCGGCGCTGGTGCAGGTGCACGCCCCGCCAGCCTGCTGGCCAGCAGGCCGCCGCCGCGGCTGCACGAAACGCGGCACCCCGGGGTGGGACGTCTCACGGCGCAGCGCTGCGGCACAGGGTCCTTGTTGCAGGTTTGATGAGCCTGGAAGGTGCCCGCGCTGCCTGCTTCAGGGGCGCATCCCGCCGGCCGCTGGCGGCGAGACGCCGATGCTCCCCCCGCAAGCCCCCTCCTGCCTCCCCTGCCCCGAATCCCCCGGCAGGGCGAGCGCCTGGATGCTGGGCTGGGCATGCGGCTGCGGGAGCTGGCCAAGGTGGGGGCCATCCCCGTGACGCACGCTGTGCTGTTGGAGGAGCGGGCGGCTCACGGCGACGACGGCGGCGGGCAGCCGGGGACCCCACCCCGAGGTGCCCTTCCCGACGCGCTGCTGCAGGTGTCCTGGGTGGTGCAGGTGAGCGGGAGGGGAGGTGGCGTAGCAGGGTGCGGAGGAGGCCTCGCCGCCCTGCGTTGCCTTCTGCTCCCGGCCCGACCACCACCCTCGAGCCTCGAGCTGGCCCGCTTCCCCTTTGCTTGCCTCGCGTCCACAGCCCGAGTTGCGCGGCTCTGTTGTGGTCTGTCCCCCTACACACACACATTTCATGTCCCTCTCGCATCCCCTGGCAGGCCGCCCTCGACCCGACCCTGTCCATCCCCGCCAACAAGGTGGCCCTGCTCTACGGCCTGGCCTGCTCCATACACTTCCTGCTGCCCCCGCCTACTGGTACGCGGCGCACTACCAGGGCCGCCCCGACCACTTTGAGGCCGCCGTGCTGGCGGCCGTGAACAGCGGCGGCAACAACATGCGCGCGGCGCTGACGGGTGGGTGGGTGGGTGGGGCTGGGGGTTGAAGGGCAGGAACAGGGGGTAGATGGAAACTGGAAGTTTGTGGCGCGACTGCAAAGGGCCAACACAGCCGCAGAGGAGAGGAGCTGACCAGGCTGCGCGTGCTTGCTGTCCAAAGTCGCACACTCAGGCTGAGCGCCGCCGGCTGGCCCTGTACCGCAGGGGGCTGGTGGGCGCCATGGTGGGGCTGAGCGGAATCCCGCAGCGCTTTGTGGACGGCCTGGTCGGCGGGGCGGAGCTGGCGCGGCTGGCAGTCCAGCTGGCGGCGCAAGCCTTCCCAGACGTCTGAGCGCGGCCGGACAGCGGGGCCTAGCAACTCTTGGTGCTCGCCGCTGAGCCTGGCGCTTTGCAATAAACACGCAACCGTAGCAAGCAAGCGGAGGAATGCTTGGGGTCCTGAATGGATCAAATCAACAATGGCAATGCAGGTCAAAATCAACAATGGCAATGCAGGTCAGCGAGTGGTTGTGTGCTTGCACGGTTGACGGGTGTCCCGCGGGAGGGGCTTCAACGCGGGATTGATTGCAGGCGGCCGGGTTGTCAACTGCACGTGGTCATGCGTTGGTGGTCTGTGTCAAGAGCCGCCAGCCTCGGGTTGCTGCGGCTGCAAGGCCCCGCCTCCCGCCAGCCCGTCCTGGCCGGCCTTCAGGGCTGATGCGGCCGCCAGGTGCTGCCGCATCTGCATGAGGTGCAGCGTGTGCAGCATCTGCAGGCAGCGCAGGTTCTGCTGCTGCAGCTGTGCCAGCCGCTCCTGGTCGCACGCGCCCCCGGTTGCGGCTGCTGCTGGGCCGCAACGTGCAGGGCGGCAGCGACCGCCCGCTGCCTGCGCTGCCAGGATGCCGCTTGCGAGCGCAGCTCGGAGTCTGTGAAAGCAGCCTCCTCCAGCTGACCCTCTGGCCCTGGCGCGGCCGGCAAAGGCGCGCGCGCCTCAGCCAGGCGGGCCGCGTCAGGGGGCGGCCAGCTGCAGAGAGCCTGCAGCAGCGGCGGCGGGGCTGCAGGGCAACGGTTCTGCCCACGTGCCTGCAGCGAGGGCGCGGGGCCAACGCTGTGCACATTGGCAAGCTTGTTGCAGTGCAGTCCCTCTACACAGTTGCCAGCAACTGCAGGCCAGCTGTCTTCACCTGCGCCCATCGCCGACAGCGGCACCATGCCGCCTGGGAGCACAGCTGGCAGCGCAGGGCTGGGCAGCATGCGGCAGGGCGGGGTGGCAGGCGCGGTCGCTAAGCCCGCTGCAACTGCTGCGACGGGACTGCCAGCGCGAGGCGCAGCGGCGGCTGCGGCCGCTGCCTCCGCCTCCGCCGCCTTGAGCTGCGCGCGCTTCTGCGCCTTGATGCGATACTTCTGCAGGTGGCTCTTCACGTCTGCAAGTAGTGCATGGGGGTGCCAAAGGGTCCGGTCATCCCTTCAGCAACAACTCAAAAGCACAGGCCAGCATGCATGGGTGCCCGCCGCAGGCAACGCGCCAAACATGCCAACAGGGTGACAGCGCACTCACTCGTCAGGCTCAGGCCCTCGGCACCCATCATATCCAGAATGGCCTTGGGGGTGGCAGAAAAGGGGCCGCCTGCAGGAGCGACCGCTGGTGGCTAAGCTGAGCGGGGCAGACCTGGCGGAGCAGCTGAGAGTGCTGTGGGAGCTGACGGCAACACAGCAAGATGCTTCTCTCACCCAGCTTCTGCACAGCCTCCTCGAAGTCCGAGTGCATCGTGGAGCTCCAGTGCATGCGGGGGAACGGGCCGCGACTGGCGGCTGCGCCCGGCGCTTCTGGGCGGGCCTCGATTTCCACGACCTCACGCCTGCGTGACTTGCGAACAACCGGGTGCATGCGGCTGCTGCCCAAAGTTGTTGTAGGGCCGTGCGCATGCTGGCACAGCGCTGTGCACGGGTGGGACGGGCGCTGCGCTTACCTCCTGCGGCACGGCGGCTGTGGGAGGCGGCGCCGTCCTGCCGCCCACTGCCACTCCCGCTGACAGAAGGGTCTTCCGAGTCACCCTCGAGGCTGGCGTCAGAGGCCCCCTCTTGGCTGCTGTCTTGTTGGTGAAAGTCTGAAGCCATCTGCATGCAGAGGCAGCCCTGGAGAAGGGAGGCAGAAGCCTGCCGCGAGGCAGCTTCCACCCACCGCAGTCGGCGGCGGTGCAGTGCAGCTAACATTTGGCCTCGTTTTTCCAGCTCCATGCGTCCTCGTTCGTTTTTGAGCACATGCACATTGCATTGAAAGGCAAAGGCAGGGGGCATACCACAACCTTACCTGAAACGGTTGCCCTTCAGATCTTTACCTACTGTTGCAGCTTCTTTGTGAAAGATTTTTCGTTAACAAAAAGGGAATGTCAAGGAAACAAGGTGAAAGAAACACATTAACATATGCCTCTCTCTGCAGAACGATGTACAAGGGGCTGTACAGCCCCAAGGCAGATCATCGTGCAACGTCCTAGGATTACTCGATGAAAAGCCTCTCTCCTCGGTCAGGAGGTTACAGAGTCTCCTCCTCTCCCGCAGCCTCGATGTACTGCAGCAGGACAACTGCACCTTCACCTCTCCCTTGTTTGGGGCTTGACGGTGCCTGGATTGATACATGGCGACAAACGATTCTATGGAGGCAGGAAGATGGAAGCCTTTTGAATACGGCGAAAGGCAGGGTGAGAAAAACACGAGATGAGTTGGTAAGGCGTGAGTCTGGTTCACAGCGCAGCGTCTATGCAGGCCTCTTGTCAAAGGGCGGTGAGGGCGCTGCGCGCCGACGGCTGCCACGTGCGTTTGAGCTAGCTCCTCCTGGCCTGTTCCTGCTACTGGACTTGCTGCAGATCAAGCAAGGATGCGAAGCGGGGGCTGGGTGTGCGCCGCTGAGCGGGCAAACGCGCATTGAGCGTTTCAACGCCTGACCGGCGGCGGCAAGCAGGTGGGTTTAATTGTGCACTGAAGGGAGGGCGGGGGTGGCGTGGCAGCGCGGTGATGCTTGCGCGCTTGCTTTCCTGTGGTTGTTTGGTCGCTGTGCGTAAGTGTATGCAGTCTCGGGGGCAGCGGAGGTGGTGCGAGGTGTGTGTGAGGCGGGGGCTGGGCGACATGCAGCACCCACGTGGCTTGCACTGCAGCATGCACGCTGGCGTTCAACCCAGCTCTTGTTGCTGCAGAGTTCAAACACAAAGAAAAGCTGACAAAACAGAAGGAGAAGGCGTGGAAGTACACCCAGCTGCTGTTCAACGAGCAGCCCGAGTCTGCGGACGGCTGAGGCGCAGCCGTGGTCGTATGACTGTAACAGCAGTGGTATGTTGGCCGCTGAAGTGCTGCTGAATGGAATTACTGGAAGAAATATAGTAAGCTGTTCCTGACTGTAGACAATGAAAGAGAAAGCTGGGCAGCTGCCTCTGGGCCCACCATGCGCTGCTGCCTGCCTCGCAGCCCAGGCTGCTTTCACTCACCTGGCGCTGTCAGAAGCCTTGCTGGGAGATGGCAGCCAAGCGGGGGAAGGCAGTCACGGCGCCGCCGCATGCAGCGCTGCCCCTGCGTCACCGACCAAACGGCGCATGCCGAGGGCGGCACCACCAGGGCGGTTGGCATGGCGGCGGAGCCCCACGGCCAGACCTGGCTGCGTGTGCGGCTGGGCCTGCATCCTTTGATCTCTCTTGGGGGCTGCATCTCGCTAGCTGGCGGGGTGCGGGAGGAGATGAGGTGCCGGTGGGCTTCGACGGCTGCCAGCCAGAGGCTGGGGGCTGGCTCTGGGCCCACCGTGCGCTGCTGCCTGGCTCGCAGCCCAGGCTGCTTTCACTCACCTGGCGCTGTTATAAGCCTTGCTGGGAGATGGCAGCCAAGCGGGAGAGGCAGTCACGGCGCCGCCGCATGCAGCGCTGGTGGAACACACATGCATGCAGGTGGCGGTGATGGTTGCGACGGGCAGCGTCTGAATGGTTGTTTGAAAGCGTGCGGCTGCAATCATACACTGATAGCACGCAATGATGATGGCAATGTCGCAACGAAGCGGACAGAGGGCATTCAAGGTTGAGGCTGCTATCTGCCAAGGTCTTTGCACAATAAGTGGAGGGCATGGCGGTGTTGCAACTTACCACTGGCTTCTGGATGCTTTGCACCGTTTTGCCGTATCACAGGGCGTGTCCCCGCGACGGTGACTTGAATGGGCAGCGAGTTCCTCTTGCTGCAGTACAGCGGGTGCTTCGCGCCTATTATAGGCCACCGCGGACCTTAGGGCACTGCCTGTGCTTGATTCTGCCTATTGATAGACGATCCACGTCGCAAATTAATGCAGCTGAGCCTTACTTCCGCTTAATGGCCGGCTCGAGGAACTCCAGCAGGGCAAAGGCGAACGCCCGATCCGCCCCGGGCCGCCAAGCAAACAATGCCCTCATGAAGGAGAACGAGCAGATGCTGGCGCGCCCGGACGCGCCGGTGAGCGAGGCTGCTGGCATAGAAGGCCTGCAGGCTCGTTCCTTTGTTCTGTTTGCTCTGGGGCTGCAATGTGTGATGAATGAGCAAAGCGGGCGTCGGCTGGTCACGGCAGCAGCTGCTGTACTCGCCTGCTGGGTCTTCAAATCTCTTGAAACTCCCACCCTGCCTCGAACGTCGACAAAATTCCTCCTGCACTGAGCGCTCTCGATGTGCGCGCCTCGTGCCTCACTGCAGCCATGCCTGCCTGCCACGGATGTCGTCAAAGCTGTCGCCGATTATGCTGCGACAAACCCCAGAAAGGCGGAAGTGGTTGAGCTGCTAGGTCAGCCCACTAGCGCAGTGCTCCTGGGCTGCGGAGGTTTCGGCATGGTCATGAGAGGTGAGATGCAAGCTGCTTGACTAGCGATAGAGTTGGAAAGTGGTTCGCAACCTCTGCTTTGCTGCGCTTGCATCAACTCTCACCATCAAAGTTGCCCATGCGTTTCCATGTGCAGCCACTGGCAGCTGCCTGGCGCGTGCGCTGGGCCCAGGAAGATCCCCACACCAGGTGCTGGCCGTCAAGGTCCAGCCCATCCGGCTGGGCGCGCGCGAGCTGCATGCCTTGCTCCACTACACTGGCGGCGGCATGGCGTCCTTGCTGGGCTACGCGCGGCAGGACGGAACCGACATGCTGGTGATGGAAGCGCGGGAGGAGTTGCTGGAGGAGGTATTGGAGTGGTGAGGCATGGCGGTCGCCAGCTGCTGTGCACACGTGGCAAGCATGCATGGGCAATGTGCGATGTAGGGTGCACCCACTGCTGCGGCACGTCAGCACGATCAAATGCCCAAGCCCACACGGCTGCTGCACCGCTGCAGGTCTCCATCTGACGGCCCACAACCATTGACATGCGCCCAGCTGAGTGCGGTGCTATTTTCGATGGCAGCCATTGTCGAGGATGTGAACGTGGGGCATGGCCTGGCCCTATTGGATGTAGCACGTGAGTTGTTGAGCGATGCAGAAATAAGCAGCGGTCAATTTCTCTTCCTCAGAAGTGACCAGCTTAGCAAGTGCAGTGCAGCAACGTGGCTTGCTTGCTGCGTGCGGCTTGACTGACTGATTTGAATTTGCCGGTTCCCTGTGCAGCAAAGAACGTGCTGGTCAGCCGCAGTGGCGTGGGAGCGCTGTGCGCCAAGGTGACTGATGCCTCGGTTGCGCAGCGGCTGCCTAAAAAATTGACGGCGGGTTCGGAGATGCCGTCCTAGTGGACTGGTGAGTGGGGGACAGCACTTTGTCGCAAGCCAGGGAGCTAAGTCTTCTGGCAACTTCATGATGGAATGCGCTCATCCAAGGTCCATGCATGCACTGCACCTGCAACCCCTCACCCTTGACACACACAATGCACTTGCTGCCATTGTAGGGGTGGCAGCGACACCACCATAGCGCCCGAGGCGATCATCAGCAAGAAGGCTGGCGTGAAGTACGACCTTTTCGGTCAAGGCAGTATTATCCTTGCTTGCCTGCTGGGAGGAGCCATGCTGCGCAGTAAGCAAGCCGCCAAACAATCGGACTTACTGCATTTAGCTTCCTGCCTATGGCTGACGCTAAGAACCAAGAGTGGGCGGAGCCAATCCAATCTGTGGTGTGAGCCAAGCCACTCTGTGCTGTGTTCACCCTGGACTGCAGTATCGCTGCCAATGGTGACGCTGGGCCTGTCAATCCGGCGGGAGTTCGCCCAGCATGGACCCAGGGCAACACTTGCCACTGCCCACACCCAGGACATCCTGGGGCTCCACAAGGGGGTGAGGTCACCCTTTGGTTGCCAGGCTGCAGCTCCATTGCAGAAACATGCATCTGTATGCGTAGATGCACACTTTAGACATCCCTCCTTGAACTGGCATGCCTGAGGGACCCCCACCCTTTTCTGTCTTTTGCTTCAAGCAGATCAGCCGCCTGATGGTGTTTGGCGCCTCCTTATGCCTCGCGGCCTTCCCGGCGCACGCCCTGACCACAACTGGGTCAGGGAACACCTTTTGATCTTTGCATGCGGCATGCATGCAGTGGAAAACATGTATGGACAGCTGCCCGTCAAGCAGCAGGTGACTGCATTGGTGTTTCCTTTGCATGCATGCACTCACTTGCTCAAACCTCCCTCACCTGACAAAGCGCTGTTGTCACTACGTTGGCCCCGTGCTTGCAGTTCATTGCTGCAACGCTAATGCAGTTTTTAAACTGCACGTTTGAAGCGATGCTGCTGGCGCACATGGCCCAGGTGAGTGCTTCGCTTCGCTGCCTACACACCCTCACACACGATTGTTTACTATATGTTATGACAGCTGCTTGTGTGTTAAACTTGTTCCCGCGCACCTCTCGTCACACCCTGCAGGTGTTGCATCTTTTGACCGAGGATGAGCAGGCAGCCCTGCTGGAGTGCTTCCGGCATGTGGCAGCACAGCTGCCCGTCGCTGCCCACGCTGTGCGCCGCTCAATGGCGGCGCAGCGGCTGCCTTGCCTTGACCTGGCCGGCACAGCCATCCTGCACGACCCGGAGCCCTGGCAGGCTGCCTTGTGCTAGGCGCGGGCCAGGACGACGAGTTGCTGGGCAGCTCAGATGAGAGGTACATGCGTGTAGCAGGGGGCCCTTGCGGCGCATTTGGGTCTGCCTTTCACAGGCTTGTTTGTCAAGTTTTCTTGCAGCCGCGCTGCTTGGCGACATTCTCCACCCTGCCCACCCCGACTCGCAGCTGCGCAATGCCCGACCTGCTCAAAGGCTTGCCCTACGACGTGCAAGGCCAGCATAGCACTGAAGAGCTGCTACGTGCCGTGGAGCAGTGAGTGTGTGGGCACCTTGAAGTTGCCGGGGTTGACCAGGTTCTGCATCTGCATGCTCTGCGCTGCGCAAGCTGCAAGCTGTGGGTCATAGGCTGTAAGTGGACTGCTTCTGTGCCCAGCTTGCATTCTGCGCGTCAGGCGCTATTACCTTTCAGTCCCTTTCTTTGTGACGCTCCCTGTCTGTAGGAAGCTGGCAGATGTGGAGGGGGCCAATGCACGCCGCATAATCATCCCACCAGAGTATGCTGACCTCCGTGCGTCGGTAAGTGCTTCTGGAGTAGGGAAACAGGGCTCTGCTTATCTGCCTGGGAAACGGGAGGGCTTCACCTTCAGCATGGTTTTGTGGATCACCAACAACACCATCAGTGCTTGCTGTTCTTTATTGTTCCCTGCTCAGGAGCTCTCCCAGGGCACCCTCTTTCCATGCACCAAGTTCGAGTTCATGGCAAACATGTGGGATGTGATTGGGGACAACAAGTTCAACTCATCTGCTGTGAGATGAAGGCGGGGGAGGGGGTAGCAAGGACAGGACATAGGCTGGTGCAAGCATACAAATGCCTTCCTATGCATGGCAGTTTTTGAGTGCTGTGATGTGGGAGGGTTCTGCCCGGCCCCCACTTGACAGATCGTTGCCCCTGCCTCCTGCAGCTCATTAAAATAAAGCTCGACGAGGTGGTGGGTGTGCTGGTGCGTCTCGACAGGGCTGGAAACCTGGCATTGGTGCAAGGTTTGTTTGCGTGCAAAGAACTGCAGGCCACGCATGCCGTGCATCACATGCGTTGCATAGCTTCATGCATGCCCGTGCTGTCTGCCCCACGATGCTCACAGACAAGGTGCGCACTTTGCTCTCCCTTGCCTTTAGGCTCGTCTGGCAGCAGCAGCGGTGGCAGCAGCAGTTCTGACAGCAGTGACGAAGAGGCCCAGAGCGAGACCACGAGCGGCGGGAGCATCAGCACCAGCGGCAGCAGTGATGCAGACCGGGCAAGTGAGGACGAGGGTGAGAGCAGCTCTATCGCTAGCAGCTCCCAGGTTGAGGAGGAGAGCCGGCAGTGGCGCCTGGCTGCCACCTGGCGGGCTGCAGTGGTGCAGGCAGCCGAGCTGGCCACCACCTCCTCCATCACCACAACTGCCAGGACCTCGGCCTTGCCCTTCAAGCGGCGTGAGCTGCACAGCGCTGTGCAGGCGGTCCTCAGGCTATTGCAAGGGTGCGTCATACCTGCTGTGGATGAGAGCGCTCCGTGCCCTTTTTCACCGGCAACTCGGCACTTTCAAACATTTTTCATGCTCGCACATTTGCGCAGTGTGCATGCGTCCACTTGACACTGCCCCGCCAACTTCCATCTTGAGATGTCTGCAGGTGCCCTGCCGAGGTGGCTCTGGCGGCAGTGTTGCTGCTTGACGTGACTGGCTCTGAAGATGTCCTGGCGCAAGCGGCCTGGCCTGGGGGCATCAGCAGCGCGGTTCGCCAGGCCAAGGCTGGGGCTCAGGATAACCTTGTCATGGGCAAGCTGCACATCCTTTTCAGCCAGGACCAGGACCAAGTCGGCGACCAGCCGCAGGAGGAGCGTGGTAACCTTGCTCACAGCCTGCGCCACGATGACAGCATGGTCCTGCTGTGCAACCTGCTGGGCCTGGCCCTGGCCCGTGCCATGTTCGGACTGCACAGTTGCGGCCTAAAAAAGGTTTGGGCCGCTCAAGCTCACAGCCTGCGCCATTCAAGCATGACTCTGGCTGCAGTTGCTTGGCTTGAGCACAAACAATCTGCTGAGAAGCATTGGCACTTCCTCTGCCCCCTGATGCTGCAGCTTTCTGTGGAAGATGAGTTGCTGGACCCCATGCGCTGCGCTGCGCTGGGCGTCATCAAGCAGGCACGGTGCTGGACGCTGCAGCCTATCAGCCCCCAACCCCGCTCAATATCATCATCCTAAACTTGATGCATTAAACCACTGCAGAGCCCCCGCATCCGCGGGCCCCTGGTGGTAGCTGCTCTGGAGGCTGCCCTGGCAGCTGGTATAGAGGCTGTGAGCAGGCGGTCATCCTTGGCGGCAGCAACACTGGCGGCGGCAAGGGGCGCTCCGCGGGCGGTTGCAGCATTGCGTGGCACAGAGTGCCACACAGCAGCGCTGACGGGCCTGCAAGGCCGAGACAGCCGTGTTGAAGCGCGCAGTGCAACACGCTCGGACAGCGGTTCACTGAAGGTTGGCGCGCGCAGCAGCTGGGGCCTCTGGAATGGACTGCTCCAATTGACTGAAGCAGTTGGAAGACTTCTTCTCTTCTGGCTATCCCACCATGCGCAGGACCTGTGCCGGAGGTTCCCCGGGCTTTGCCTGGATGTGCCACGAGGCGGCACTCGCACCCTTAGCCATGGCTCCACCGTGCTGGGTACCCCGCTGACCCCCGCCAACCCCGAGGAATATGTGAGCCACCCAGCTGCGGCTTGTCGCGGGCTGCCTAGTGTAGTGCCCCTACCCTGGCCCCTCCCTTCCCACACAGGCTGTCGTGGTGCCGGCTGGCACGCAGCTGCAGCTGGTCCGCTGCCAGCGCCTGCAGAGCCACTGGCTGCTGGAGGGGGTCACCAACCCCCAGCAGCCGCCCGGCGGTGAGCTGGACCTGGTCCGCTGGCCGCACCTGCCGCAGGTGGCAGGGCCCCTGCTGGCAGCTCTGTCTGCCTCCGCCATGCTGCACCGCTGCAAAATGCGGGGCCTGCTGGAGCACCTGCACGGGCAGCGGCCTCGGCTTGTTGCGGCAGCAGCGGCATCAACAGGCAGCGAGGAGGCGCAGCGTGCCCAGCTGGTACCGCAGACCGCAGCAGAGGAGGCAGTGCTGGGCTTCCTGACCCCTGAGCTGCAGGCGCAGCTGCTGGCAGGCCCACACGCAGAGCAGGCCCTGGCCCACATGGTGGCATGGTTTCGGCACCTGATGGTGGAGGCGGACCGCCCTGAAGCGCTGCTGGTGTGGCTGCCACGCTGCGTAGCCAGGGATCGCTTCGTGGTTGAGCCGTCGCTGAGTCTGCCTGGCACGCTGGACTGACACCCAGTTTGCCATGCGCAGGCGGTGACCCATGGCAAGGCAGTGGCAGAGGAGCCTGATGCGACGCCCCTCCGAGTGCCACAGAACACAATCATTGCGCAGGTCAGACTCGCAGCGCAGTTGTATTGAAGAAGCTGATGCATGGCCTTGTACAGCTTTTAGCTGCCACCCTGCTCCAAGCAAACTGCAATTCCACATGAGGGGTGGCAGACAGGCAACAGCGTGCTGCCACCGGACCTTTCTGCAGGCGGACGTTGCTCGCTGCCTCGCCTCTTTCTGGGACCGTGCGCAGGCAGAGGCAACAGCGGGCCAGACCAGCTATCAGGCTGGCGTGCACACCTCCAGCGTCAGCCCGCCTGAAGAGGAGGCCAGCGGGAGCAGGGCGCACCAGGGCATGGCCACCCGGGCACGCAAGAAAGCACGAGCGGTGGTGGCTGCTGGCGTGGTGGGCGCGATAAAGCCAGCCATTGGGCGCCAGGTCGACAGTGGTTTGCCGGGCCTGGTGAGTGCTGCTGTCGCAGCTGTGCATGGTTTTTGCACCATTTGGTCTACCTTGCCTTCTGTGGTGGGCATGTCTGCAAGTTCTGAGGCGTGCTCATATCCATTCCTGGCTGCAGGGCGTGGTTGAGTACCGCGCTCGCGTGCGGAGTTTGGCCCCCAGTACGCCCTCCTGGCAGGTGCGGTGGAGGAGGAGCTGCTGGGCAAGGCCGTGCTAGACGGAGGCACTGCCAGCGCTTCTGCCCTCACGGCGCCTGCCAGCCTCAAGGATGCCATGACGGGGTCACGGCGCAAGGGGCGGTGCCCGCAGTGCTACTGGTGAGAGGTTGCAGGGATGTTTTGGCACCGGGAACCGTGGTCTGAAGTGAACTGCAAGCGGATGAACGTAAGGTTTGGCAGCATCAGCTCGTCTTATTCTGCTTTTCTCTCATGCATGCTCCAAACTGCGCAGAACGCTGTGGTGGAGATGCTGAGTGCTGGGCATCAGCAGGGTGCCCAGGCGCGTGAGGGGGAGGAGCTGCGGTTGCCCGTGGTGACGCTGCATCCACGCGGCAGCCTGGGCAGGCAGCTGGCAGACCCCTCCGTGCGCTGCTGGACGCGCTACCGCAGCCTCGCCAAGGAGAACCCTGCGCCGGTGCTGATGGTGTCCAGCGCCGACCTGGCCAGCTGGGCGGCGGCCATGCGGCGGCAGGCGGAGGACCCAGCCGCCCTGTGGCTGTCCATGCTGGCCCACATGGCAGAGCGTGGGGTGGAGGGGGTGGCCTCGTGCACCACGCTGTGCAGCTACTCCAGCGGCGGCTGGGGCCCCTGAGCACCGCCACCATGACATGTGAGGAGATGAAGGCGTGCAGCTGTAAGCGCCGCGGCTGGCTGCTTGCCTGGGGTCCTCGGGCCCCCTGAGCGTCATGTCGAGTTCTTGCATGGCCCCCATATTCATTTGTATGTAAAACAAGGTATAAATTGCACAGCTTGATCCTCAGCATCAGAAGCCGCTCTAGAAGGTGCTGCGCAAATTGCGAACCCGGGCACGCGAGCCATAAATCCTGCTGGCATTTGCTGGCAAGCCAGAAGCTGGATGGCAGAGTTAAGCCCCACCATGCGCTGCTGCCTGGCTCGCAGCTCAGGCTGCCTTCACTCACCTGGCGCTGTCAGAAGCCTTGCTGGGAGATGGCAGCCAAGCGGGAGAGGCAGTCACGGCGCCGCCGCATGCAGCGCTGCCGCTGGGTCACCGACAGAGCGGCTCTAGAACCCAAGTTGAAGTTACCTTTTTCATGAACAGATTGACGTTGGCATACAGGTCTGTCTCTTACGTATGCTGTACACAAACAGCAGCAGACTTTTCACTTGATGCCAACTTGCGACTGCACTGATCCCAGCTGGGCGCAGACTGACTAGCACAACTAGCAGCTTTCAGGCTGCCAGACGTGCAAGCTGCATTGCAACTGCGTTGCCACCGTGACGCTGCTGCCCTTGTTACACCTTTGTGACTTCTGCCTGCAAGCAGGCAGAAATTCAAGTTATGTTTTGTGCTGGAGGCAAGATGACCAAGTGAGTTCATGCAGGTAGTTTCGGCAGCTGAAGCCCAGCACACCCGCAACCTTGCTGCGAGTTGCAGCGCACGACACCTGAGAGCTTTTCAGTCACTTGCCTTGAAAGACACCTCATCCATATCCTGCTCAAACTCCTCCCCCGCCTGCACTTGTTGTGCTCCAAGCTCTTCAGGATGCCACTCATTGGTCTGCGGCACGGCAGGCGGCGGGTGGTTGGCCTCCCATTTTTCGACATTCGAAATCGATTGCGGGTCGCTGCAATTGAATTGTCTACAGTTAGCATTTCGGCATACAGGGCTGGATCCCCGAATGCTCGCTGCAGCCATCTGGGAAAGTTGGTTGGCCATTCGACACCACCAAGCTGAAGGCTCTCACCTCGTGCTGATTTGTGTCGGCTAAAACGTCGTTGAAGGAGCTCTTGTGACAGCGATAATCTCAATTGAGGGCGGAGAGAGGACCTTGAGCTGTACTCCCCTGGCACCGTACCACTGCGTATCACTTGGCAGATAGATTGCCGTGAACGAACCTTGTAGCTTTGAACTGTCCCATTCTACAAAGCACAATCGCCCCTGTGGTGCCCGCTTGCCTGTAGCAGCGAGCTGCTGCCGAGGATCACCGCGATGACAGGCAAGCGCGCACGCAGCAAGGCTGCTGCCACTTCCCGGGCCGCACCAGGGCGCCAGGCGAACGTGGCTATCATGAAGGCCAACGCCGAGCTGCTGAAGGCAGGGCAGGCGCCGGTGGATGGCTGGCTCGGGGAGGCCTGCAGACTGCCCTGCCTGTTCGATGCACACGGCTGCACGCGGGAGGCGTGGCCCGTCACAAAGCAGGGATGCGACCTTGATCATGCATGGAATCAACGAGTCGCCCCTGCCGCGGGCGACCCGACGCGGCGCCTTTCTGGGTGCTGGTCATTTTGCCGCCCCACCGCTGCCTGCTCTTGCGCCTTGCAGCCCTGCGTGCCGGCAGAGGTGATTGTGGAGGCGGTGGCGGCCTACGGCGCAAGCAACCCCACCCACGCTGAGCAGCTGGAGATTCTGGGGCAGAGCGTGCAGGCGGTGGAGATGGGCAGCGGGGGCTTTGGAGTCGTGGTGCGAGGTGCGGTGCCGTGCCTTCAGCTGCCCACGCTGCTTTGACAGGCCCGCACTCGTCGCCCCCACCTGCTTCAGTCAGCAAGGTGACCTTTGCACGCTTGAATCGCTTCAGACCGCCTTGCTCTTGGTCTGCTGCTGCAGCGGACGAGAGCGTGCTGACTGCCCCGCTGGGCCTGCTCCTCGAGCCAGACCGGGTGGTGGCTGTCAAGGTGCAGCCCAGCGGCGCAGGTGCACGTGAGCTGCACGCGCTGCTGCGCTACCGCGGCGGCAGCATGGCACGCCTCCTGGGCTACGCGCGGCACGCAGACACCGACCTGCTGGTGCTGGATGCGCTGGAGGAGTCGTTGGCGGACCTGCTGCGCTGGTGAGGCCCGACCGCCAGCTGGCCAGCTGCCAGCCTGCGGGGCTACCAGCCCACCCAGCGGGCTGCTCAGGGCTGCCCGCACTCACACCTGCGTTCCTTGCCGCAGGATGCCCGGCAGCAGCCATGCCAAGGTGACGGGCGTGCAGGTACTGGCGGGCCTGACGTCGATGTGGGCGTCCCTGATGCACGTGAACGTGGCATCGGGGTGGTTCTGATGGACATCACACGTGAGCAGGGGGTGCATTGCTGCGTGCACAGCTGGGGAGCCCAGGAACACATCTGCGCTGGACACTCATCCCTCCCTCCCCCGCGCCCCCTCCCCAATCACGGGCCTCACGCTGCAGCACAAAATGTGCTGCTCGCACGCAGCGGTGCGGTACGGGCCAAGGTGATCGACGCCTCCCTGGCCTACGTGCTGCCCAGGGAGGCCGATGGCGGCCTCGGCAGTGCGCAGCTGACCGACTGGTGAGAGGAAGGGGGCTGATGGGGGGGGACTGGTGGTTTGCAAGGCCCTGCCTCACTCGTTGCCTGCGTGTTGCCGCCTGGCGCAGGGGCGGCAGCTGGGGCTCGCTGGCGCCGGAGGCGGTGGTGCGCGGCCGCATCGACGTCAAGTATGACGTCTTTAGCGGCTGCACGACCGCCCTGGCCAGCCTGCTGGGACCCGCCCTGCTGAGTGGTGGGTGCTGCCACCAGCAAACATCTGCAGGTCCCGCAAGTGCAGTGTGGGGCGATCCCAGCTCATGACTGCTTCAAACGCTTGTGCTCGTCGTCTCAAATCGACATGCTGCCTGCCGCACCCAACACTTGCTCCCGCAGGCCCACTCCCCGCCGTGAGCCTTGGGCGGTCCATCCGCAACGAGTTGGCTGAGCGGGCGCCGGCGCCCAGCTCACCACTGCCTACGGGACCATGCGTCTGCAGATTCCCCCTAGGGTGTGCCTTGCCAGCTCAGCAGCCTGCACGCACTGCTTGACCTTCTAAATGCCCTGCATCACCGCGTTGCACCTGCGGCACTGCCGCTCCCAGTGAGCCGCCAGCGCATGCCCCTTGCGCAACAACACACTTGCATTCCGTGCTGCAGATGGGCAACCTTGTCGTGTTTGGCCTGTCGCTGGGCCTCGCCCCCTTCCCGGGGCCCGCCCGACCACTCCTGGCTGCGGGTGCTGACGACCCTCGGCACCTATGGCAGCCATGCCTGCGAGCAGGCATCCCAGCGGCTGCCGCTGGGCGACCAGGTGGCTGGCGGTGTGGAAGCCAGCTGCACCATCACCTCTGCCTCGGGGCCACGGCTTGCCACCACCCTGCCACTTCCAACACAGTCAAGCTTAATGAACCGATCAACTGACTGCGCGCAGGCGGTGCTGCCGACGATCCGCAATTTCATCGACCTCGCCTTCGAGGCGATGCTGCTGGGGCACGTTAAGCAGGCAAGAGGCTGGCGGCAGCATCATGCCACGGGGGCTGCTGGGCGAGTCATGCGGCTTGAGAATGAAACCCGTGTGCACGCTGAGTGATCTGCAGGTGCTGCCGCTGCTGAGTGCCAGGGAGCAGGCAGCGCTGCTGGCCTGCGCTCAGGATGTGGCCGCTCTGCTGCCCGCCGCGGCGACCCAAGTGCGGCAGGCGCTTGATGACTGCGGGCAGCGCTCGCTCAACTTGGGTGGCGGGGTTTTGTCCACAACCCCAAGGACCTGGAGCACTGCCTGGTGCTGGGTGGCCGCGCGGGCGACGACATGCTGGGGCACCCGGGCCAACGGTGATGTCGGTGGCAGGGCTGCTCATGGCGGCCCATGGTGGTGGTGTGGCGGGGGCTGCCGGCAACCACTGTATCTCAACTAACTCGTGCATGCTCGTGCACTGTTGGCCCCTCTCCTGGTGCTGCCGCAGGCCGATGCGCTCGGTGCTCAGCGGGCTGCCCTACGACGTCGAGGAGGGGCGGAGCACCGCTGAGCTGCTGGCTGCGCTGGAGGAGTGAGTGCCTGGCAGCTTGTCCTGCCAGCTGGGTGGGGCAGGTGGAGCGGGGCTGCCTGGGCCGCACTGCATTGCATGCCTCCTCATTGTGTCACCCTGATGACTCACCTGCCCGCCTGGCGCGGCTGTTGCGTGCAGTGAGCTGGGCGACATCGAGGGGTGGAACGAGCGGCGCGTGCAGGTTCCGCCAGAGTTTGAAGAGCTCCGCGCCTCGGTGAGCTTGTATGCTGGGCAGATGGGTTTGAGGTCAGATGCTTCCACTGCGCTTGCTGCAGGAGGTGCCCTGTGCCCAGCCTGAGCCCCCTGTGGCTGCTACTGCACGCTCGCTTTCCTGCTTGTCTGTTCCCTCCCTGCAGGAGGCGCACCAGGGCAGCATGTACCCCTGCCTTGGCCTGCCGTTCATGCTGGCCTTATGGGGCTACCTGGGGGTGGACGGGCTGGAGGAGCGCGAGGTGGGTGCGGGTGTGGTGTGCTGGCGGGAGGGGGCCACGCACACGTGCATGCCCACGTGCCTGCCCATCACCCTGCTTAGGTCATCAAGGAGGCGCTGGAAGCGGTGGTGGCGGTTCTTGTGGGGCAGGACCGAGCCGGCAACCTGGCCCTGGTGGAGGAAGGTGGGCACACCCGTGGCTGCGCCACAGAACTGTCGGCCGGCGCCTTGCTCTTGTATAACAGTGCAGCAGCTGGTGGGCGGGCTGGCGCAGCCCCTAGCCAGCGACTGAGCACGCGCTGCTCAGGAGGCGGGCCTGGTGCTCCTCTTTCCTGAGCGTGGTTTCCTGCCGCCGCCTGACCCACATGCTTTGCAGACTGCGATGGCAGCGAGTCGGACACAGCGGGCGAGCCAAGCAGCGGCAGCGAGGACGATGATGGCAGCGACAGCGAGCGCGGCAGCTCTACCAGCAGCGAGCCTTCCCATGCCAGTTCATCAAGCGGCGGCGCTGGCAGCGGAGATGAGGGCGGCGAGGCGCTACGCCTGGCCCCTACGCACCAGGCGGTGGTGACGGCAGCTGTGCAGCTGGCCAGCAGCGCCTTCCCCGGAGGCACGTCCACCCTGGGTGGCGTGGACCTTGCGGCGCGTCACAAGCACAAGCATGACGCCGCAAAGGCGGTGCTGACGCTGCTGCAGAGGTGGGCTGCATGTGCAGTCCATGTCGGGCGTCATTGTGTGCTTGCTTGAGGTTTGGTCATCCTCAGACGCGCGGGGCTTCCGTGTGCCTCGCCGCATGATGCAACCCTGGTCCCTGGCGCTGACAGCCTCTGCGCATGTGTGGCGCTGCCCATGGGCGCAGGTGTGCACCGGAGGTGGCGTGCATGGCAACTGCTCTGCTGGCAGTGACGGGGAGGACGTGCTGGCTCGGGCAGCCTGGCCGGCGGGCGTCAGCCGCTACATGCGTGCGGTGAAGGCTGCTGCTGTCGCGACCCATGGCATGGACCGGCTGGCAGAGCTGTTTGCCATGTACGGGGTGGAGGTGGGGCACGAGCCGAAGGAGGATCGCAACCGCCGCGGCCAGGACCAGCCTCTGGAGGTGCTGTGCATGTTGACCCCCCTCACCATCGGCGACGAGCTGTTCAAGCTGGCCAAGAGGGGGCACTATCAGGTGGGGGCGTGATCAGGGAGTGGAGACAAATCAGCGCTTTGATCCGCCCTCGCATCTTTTGACTGGGCAGCCAGCCAAGCGGCTGCCTCCTGAGGTCTGCTGGACCGCTCCGCAGATGGCGGCGGTGCCGGGGCTGGAGGAGGTGATGCGGCCGGCTGCGCTGGGGGCCATCAAGCGGGTGAGAGCCGCCGCGAGCTGGCCGACGCAGCGCTGCGCCGCCGCCGTCTTTGTGTTGCCGGCCTTGCCAGCCATGCCCGTTGCCGCAGGCTGGATCCCTGTAGCCTGGGATTTTGGTCGGGTGTTGTGCCCGGTGACATCCCCTGCCACTGGCTTGGCTCCAACATCCTTCCCCCGCAGCAACCCCGCGTGTCCCCCCCATGATCATGGCGGTGCTGATGGCGGCCGTCAACGCCGGCCAGCACTTTGTGGAGGGGCAGGCGTCAGCCCCGGCCCGGGCCGCCAAGACGCTGGCAACTGCACGGCGCCCAGCGCCCGCGGCTGCCGCGCCTGGCTCCGCAGCACCGCCCGGTGCTGCAGATTCCGCTCTGCGCCAGAGCGCTGCGGTTGCTGGCCGAAGCCAGCAAGCAGTGCAGGTTGTGGTCTGCCTGCGGCCAAGCTGACGCCTTTTGCCGCCTGCCGCTGACGTGCAGCAGCTCCACCGCGTGTTCCTTCTCACAGCGGTGTGCTTGCTTTCCGTGAGCAGGACCTGAGCGGCCTGTTTGGCGGCATGCGCATCCGAACCAGCCGCCCCTCGGCGCTGGTCAGCCCGGCGGGTGGGGGCCAACACCACCGTGCTGGGCGGCAAGCTGTCGCCAGCCACGCCGCAGGCCTACGTGAGCTGTGGCCACCGCGTTGAGGCGTGGGTGGGCAGGGTGTCTGGCTTGGCGTCTGCTGTGCTGTGCACGACACCCATCCGCCCCCTCCCTTGTCGCGCCCTGCACCCAACATTGCAGGACCTTGTTGTGGCCCCGGGGAGCACCTGCCGCTGGCCCGCAGCCTGCGCCTGCACCAGCAGTGGCAGCAGCAGGGCATGACGGGGCTGGAGCGCGCACCGGCGGGCCTGGCCAGCGCTGCCGATCAGCTGCATCGCTGGCCTGCGCTAAGTGCGGTGGCACCAGTTGTGCTGGCTGTGTTGTCCGCCAAGGCCATGCAGCAGCGCTGCACCATGCTGGGCCTGCTGCAGCACCTGGACAAGGAGCCGCTCGCCGACGGCGAGTGCGCCGCAGCTGAGCAGCAGGGCGCCGCCGGTGGCCCTGCAGTCAGCCCTGTGCCGCTGACGGCGGCGCAGGACCTGCTGCTGTGCATGCTGACCAGCGAGCAGGCCGCCGGGCTGGCACAGGCTGTGGGTGGCCCTCGCTGCCTGTCCCATCTGGCCGCGTATTTTCTGCACCTGCTGGCGGAGGCGGAGCGCCCAGACACATTGAAGGTAGGCGGCAGCAAGCTAGATGGCTGCGATGGTGTGGGCTTTGGCAGGCCTGCTCCACGCCCGCCGTGCCCGAGCCATTTCCGAAGGCGCAGCCTGCTGACCCCTGAGCCTCCCTGGTTTGCGCTGACAGGTGCAGCTGCCTGCCCAGGGCGGGCGCAAGCTGCTGCCTGCGGAGCAGGGCGGCCTGGAGGAGCGGCTGCCGCCCATGCCGACCGGCATGCACATTGGCGAGGTGAGCAGTGGCTTGGGGCTCGTGATGTAAATTGCAAGCTGTTTGCCCTTTCAGGGGTGGGTCCATGCCGCAACCTCCACTGTGTCCTCCCCCTCAGGCTGAGGTGGCAGCGTTCTGGGCGAGCACAGGCGGCGGCAGCAAGGAGGAGGAGGGCCCCCAGGAGGGCACCATGCACGCCCCGCTGCAGGCAGCGGGCTGGCGGAGGGGGCAGAGGGCGGGTCAGCGGCGTCGGCAGGGTGCTGACGCGCGCTCGCAGGCGAGCGGGAGCGGCGGTTGCCGAGGCAGTCAAGGGCGTGGCCAAGGCTATCCCACCGGCAAGTCGCGCTGGACCCTTGGACAGCACCCAGTCGCGGGTGAGCGCCGCTTGTTCTGCTGACGCGTCTGTGCTTGCGCTGCGTGCTGCCCCTGCCCCTCTTTTGCCCACCACCAACCTGCTGCCGCCGCCCCTCTCTGCCCACCACCGACCTGCCGCCGCTGCCCTGGCGCAGGTTGTGATGGACTACCAGACCTACTTGCGCCAGCATGCAGCCCCGCACACCTTCCTGGCTGCGGGGCTGCAGGCGGAGCTGATGGGCAAGGTGCTCTCGCCCAGGTCCACTGACTTTGCTGCCCATGATGCGATGGGCGGCGCGCTGGCGGGCTCGCTGCGGCGGAGAGAGACGCGCACGTGCAGCTGCTGGTGAGGCTGGGGCGAGGGATCGCTAGCGACCTTGCTGGGCTGCAATGCGTGAACGGGCGCACCCTCATCCCCCTTGCCTCCAAGCGAGCGTGTTGCCCCTGTTCCCAACTTCCATGACTGCAGTCGGCTGCAGTGCTGCTGGCCAGCGCGGAGCGCTGGCGCGAGGCGGGCGGGGGTGCAGCAGTACCAGCTGCCGGTGGTGCTGCTGTACCCCGCGCGGGCCGCTGGGCAAGCGGCTGGAGGACCCCCTGCGCGCTGCTGGCTGGCCTACGGCTCCCCCGACAGGCAGAGCCGGATGGCGGCGCTGATGCTGTCTGACGCCGACCTGGCTCGCTGGGCGGCAGCCATGCGGCGGCAGCTGGAGGACCCTTGCACCCTGTGGCTCTCCATGTTGGCCCACCTGGCGCTAAAGGGGGCGGCGGGGCTGCCGCTGTGCTGTGATGTGGCAGCGTACGGCAGCAATGGGTTTAGCTGAACTGGTGAAGGGCTGGGCAGCAGGGACGGACTGCCCCGCTTTGTCGCAAACGAATGTAAGACACGGTGAACACATCAGTTGCGAGGTAATGACCATGACCTGGGTGCTCTCCGCCAGATTTTCACAAGCTCTTCCTAGCAACAAAAGAAAAGGGAAATTATACGGGGGAGATGAAAGCCAGAGGCTGGGGGGCTGGCTCTGGGACCACCATGCGCTGCTGCCTGCCTCGCAGCCCAGGCTGCTTTCACTCACCTGGCGCTGTCAGAAGCCTTGCTGGGAGATGGCAGCCCAAAGGGAGAGGCAGTCACGGCGCCACCGCATGCAGCGCTGCCGCTGCGTCACCGACCAAACGGCGCTTGGCAAGGGCGGTGCCACCAGGGCGGTTGGCATGGCGGCGGAGCCTTACGGCCAGACCTGGCTGCTTGTGTGGCTGGGCCTGCTGCTTTTACACAACGTGTACTTAACAAATCGATCACAGACCTTGGCTGGGACAAGACTGGAAAGAGACCACAGACACAGAGGAGGTGGAGGCAAGATGGCGTCATTGACCGGGCTGCAAAGTCAGTTTGGCAGGAACATCGACAACCGGGAAGAGAATTCATTCAGGAGGTCTTGAGCAACGATGAGGGGTACATGGGAATGGATGGTAGGCTCCGGGGAGGCAGTGAAAGCTCTCATGGCGCAGTCTTCTCCAGAGTCCCCAGCTGCTACGCGATTCAAACTTTGGTGAACCGCCATCTTGAGCCGTTGCACCCTTCGACATTGGTTGAGCGGGTTCCTGAGACTTGAAGGCCGTCTGACGCCTGGCACAAAGGCTGTGGGCTGGCGCTCATCTTGAAGGGCAGCAGCATCGCCGGCGAGGGGTGCTTTGCGGACAATCGCTGCATCACTTGGCACCAAGTATCACAAGGCAGCGCTGGCATGCCTTCAAATGTGGATGCCAATCAGCTGCAAGGGCAGCCATGAACGCAGCATTTACCAGGGGCCTGTGGATGTGGGGGCTCTGCAATGGATGGAGAAGACACTGTCGGTTGACTGGATGGGAGGCGAGTCCAGTGGTCTTTAGCATTCAGCGACGTGCTTGCTTATTAGCGCCCAGCGCAGCGCATGGGGTCCAGCACGTCATCCTCCACCACATGCTGCAGCATGAGGCAGGACAACAGTGCAGCCAGACTGCCACCACCAACACATGCCTCTCATCTGAGCTGCCCAGCAACTCGTCGTCCTAGCCCGCGCCTAGCACAAGGCAGCCTGCCAGGGCTCCAGGGTCGTGCAGGAAGGCTGTGCCTGCCAGGTCAAGGCAGGGCAGCCGGTGTGTGGCCATCCAACGGCGCACAGCGTGGGCAGCGACGGGCAGCTGTGCCGCCACATGCCTGAAGCACTCCAGCTGGGATGCCCGCTCATCCTCGGTCATACAATGCAACACCTGCAGGGTGGGGCGAGAGGTGTGCGGGGAACAAGTTCATTACATAAACTACATAAACAGCTGTCATACCATACTTGAAAAGAAACGTGTGTGAGGTGTGTAGGCAACAAAGCACAGCACTCATCTGGGCCATGTGCGCAAGGAGCATGGCCTCAACAGTGCAGGATAAAAACTGCAATAGTTTGCAGCAATGAACCAGTACTGCAAGCACGGGGCCAACATAGTGACAACAGCGCCCTGTCAACTCAGAGGCAAATGAGCAAATGAGTGCACGCATGCAAAGGAATCACCAATGCAGTCACCTGCTGATTGACAAGCAGCTGCCGATATGCCTCTTCCGCGACATGCGCGCTGTAAGCAAATATGTACAGCTGCTTCCTGACCCAGCTGTGGTCAGGGCGTTCGCCAGGGAAGGTCAATATGCCTTGTGGCCTTCCCTGGCGAACGCCCTGACCACAGCTGGGTCAGGAAGCAACTTTACCTATTTGCATACAGCGCGCATGCCGCCGAGGAGGCAAGTCGGCAGCTCCCAGCGAAGCAGCAGGTGACTGCATTGGTGACTCTTTGCATGCATGCACTCACTTGCTCAAACCTCTCTCAGTCAAAGGCATGAGGACCTTCCCTGGCCCATGCCCCGACCACAGCTGGGTCAAGAAACACATTTTATTTTTGCATACGGCACGCATGAATGGAAGCCAAGGCATAGGGACACGTTAAACACCATCAAAAGCTAATCTGCTTGCAGCAAAAGACAGAGAAGGGTGGGGGTCCCTCGGGCATGCCAGTTCGAGGAGGGATGTCCAGAGTGTGCATCTACGCATAACAGATGCATACAGCAGCACAACTCCAACATGGCAATCGAACGGTGACTCACCCCATTGTGAAGCCCGAGGACGTCGTCGGTGGGCGGCGGAAAGTGTTGCCCTGGGTCCATGTTGGGCAAGCTTCCGCCAGATTGATAGGCCCAGCGTCACCATTCGCAGCGATACTGTAGTCAAGGCCGAATACAGCACAGAGTTAATTGACTCTGTCCTTCTCGGTTCTCAGCAACATGCATGCATATGGGCAGGGAAGCCAAATGCAGAAAGCAGCTGATTGTTTGGCGGCTTGCGTACCAGCACCATGGCTCCCCCAGCAGGCAAGCAAGGAGGATGCTCCTTCACCAAACAGGTCGTACTTAACGCCAGCAGTTCTGTTGACAATCGCTTTGGGCGCAATGATCATACTGCCCAAGATGATTGTCAAAGGAACTGCTGGCGTCAACTACGACCTGTTTGGTGAAGGCAGTATCATCCTTGCTTGCATGCTGCCTTATGGTGGTGTCACTGCCACCATGCATGGTGTGGGGAACAGGATTGTGCAGGCGCGGTGCATGCATGATGCATCTGCCTTGCCTATCCGACGTGAAGCTTAAACAAGCACATTGACACATGCTTGTCAGCAGACGTAACTTCCCAGCATGTCTCAACTCCTGCCCCATGCTCACCAGTCTGCTAGCACTTCATCTACAAAGCTGCTGTCGGTTACCCTTCTTGGCACAGCAGCAGCTGCACGCCAAGGCAATCCGTGCGCCAGTGATGCTCCCCACAACCTGAGCCAGGGGCAGCGGCGGCAGGTTGCTGGTGGGCAGAGAGGGGCAGGGGCAGCACGCAGCGCAAGCACAGACGCGTCAGCAGAACAAGCGGCGCTCACCCGCGGCTGGGTGCTGTCCAAGGGTCCAGCGCGGCTTGCCGGTGGGATAGCCTTGGCCACGCCCTTGACTGCCTCGGCAACCGCCGCTCCCGCTCGCCTGCGAGCGCGCGTCAGCACCCTGCCGACGCCGCTGACCCGCCCTCTCCCCCTCCGCCAGCCCGCTGCCTGCAGCAGGGGCGTGCATGGTGCCCTCCTGGGGGCCCTCCTCCTCCTTGCTGCCGCCGCCTGTGCTCGCCCAGAACGCTGCCACCTCAGCCTGAGGGGGAGGACACAGTGGAGGTTGCGGCATGGACCCATCCCTGAAAGGGCAAACAGCTTGCAATTTACATCACGAGCCCCAAGCCACTGCTCACCTCGCCAATGTGCATGCCGGTCGGCAGGGGCGGCAGCCGCTCCTCCAGGCCGCCCTGCTCCGCAGGCAGCAGCTCGCGCCCGCCCTGGGCAGGCAGCTTCACCTGTCAGCGCAAATCAGAGAGGCTCAGGGGTCGCTGCGCCTTGGGAAATGGCTCGAGCACGGCGGGCGTGGAGCAGGCCTGCCCACATCATTGCAGCCAGCCAACTTGCTGCCGTCTACCTGCACTGAATCTGGGCGCTCCGCCTCCGCCAGCAGGTGCAGAAAATACGCGGCCAGAGGGGACAAGCTGACGGCGGCCCGCGTTGCCTGTCCCCTCTGGACGCATATTTCATGCACCTGCAAGCGGAGACGCCCGCCCAGACACGATGCAGGTGGGCGGCAGCAAGCTTGCTGGCTGCGAGAGGCCAGACAGCGCGGGCCGCCGACAGCCTGTGCCAGCCCGAAGGCCTGCTTGCTGCTCAGCATGCACAGCAGCGGTGCTGCAAGGCCTTGGCCGACAGCCCAGACAGCAGAACCGGTGCCACGGTACACAGGGCGGGCCAGCGCTGCAGCTGATTGGCGGCGCTGTCCCGCGCTGTTTGCGGTGGCACCGGTCGTGCTGTCAGTGCTGTCGGCCAAGGCCATGCAGCACCGCTGCTGCATGCTGGGTCTGCTGCAGATCAGCAGCGCTGGCCAGGCCCGTGGGTGCGCGCTCCAGCCCCGTCATGCCCCGCTGCTGCCACTGCTGGTGCAGGCGCAGGCTGCGGGCCAGCAGCAGGTGCTCCCGGGGGCCACGACAAGGTCCTGCAACGGTGGCTACAGGGCGCGACAAGGGGAGGGGGCGGATGCTTGGCCAAGACGGAAATCAGTGCAGTAGGTGGACCCCTTGCACCCTTGGCTCCGCAGCAACGCTCGCTGCACCAAAACCAACTCTGCACCGAGACGCGCTGGGCGTCGTGCACTTGCCAGCGTCTTGGCGGTGGGGGCCGGGGCTGATGCCTGCCCCTCCACAAAGTGCTGGCCGGCGTTGACGGCCGCCATCAGCACCGCCATGATCATGGGGGGACACGCGGGGTTGCTGCGGGGGAAGGATGTTGGACCCAGGCCAGTGGCAGGGGGTGTCACCATACACAGCATCTGGCCCAAAAGTTGGGAGTCAAGAGGGATCCAGCCGGGGCAACGGGCAAGGCCGGCAACACGAAGACGGCGGCGGCGCAGCGCTGCAGTGGCCAATTTGCGGCGGCTCTCACCCACTTGATGGCCCCCAGCGCAGCCGGCCGCATCACCTCCTCCAGCCCCGGCACCGCCGCCATCTGCGGAGCGGTCCAGCAGACCTCAGGAGGCAGCCGCTTGGCTGGCTGCCCAGTCAAAAGATGCCAGGGCGTTGCCAGGGCGTTTCAACGGGGTAAGAGCAGGCAGCAGCAGTGTGCCACTGGGCCAGCAACCCCTATGGCATCGAAGGCAAGGTCGATGAACGTGGTGGCTGTGGACAGCAAAGCCTGCGCGCAACCAGTTTGTGGGTGTTACCAATGTGAAATGTCACAAGTGGCCCCATTGCAGAGGCAAAGGTGCAGCTGGCTTCCATCGGCAGCCACCTTATTGCTGAGTGTCAGCCATCAGGTGTCCTGCTGGCAGGCATGCGTGCCGTAGGTGCCGAGGGTGGTCAACATGCAGAGCCAGGCGCGGTTGGGCCTTGGCCCCTCCACGGGGGCCAGCCCCGACCACTGAGCAGGTGGCCCAAGGCTCACGGCGGGAGGAGCCCTGCGGAGAAAAGGGTCTAGGGCGGCAGGCAGCACCGGTGGGTGTGGGCCACGAGCACAAGCACATGAAGCAGTCAATAGCTGGGCTCCCTGAGCGCTCAACACTGCACATGCGGGCCTGCAGATGTTGCTGGCAGCAGAACCCACCAATCAGCAGGGCCGCCCCTGAAGGCTGGCCAGGGCAGCCGCGCAGACGTTGCACTTGACATTGATGCTGCCGCGCACCACCGCCTTTGGTGCCAGAGATCCCCAGCTGCCCCCCTGCGTCGAGGGACTACACGCAGGCGACAAGTGAGGCAGGGCCTTGCAAACCATCTGTCCATTCCCCCACCAAGCCGCCCTCCCTCTCACCAGTCAGTCAGCCGCACACTGCCGAGGCCGCCATCGGCCTCTCTCGGCAGCACGTAGGCCAGGGACGCATCTATCACTTTGGCCCGCAGCACCACAGCGTTGTCGCTGCGTGTGAGCAGCACATTCTGTGCTGGAGCATGAGGCGACATGCTCATGCTGCAGCACAAAACGTGCTGCTGACACGCAGCGGCAACGCCGTGGCGTTGCAAGCAAGGGCCATCGACGCCTCCCTGGTCTATATGCTGCCCAGGGAGGCCGATGGCGGCCTCGCAGCAGCGTGCGGCTGACCGACTGGTGAGAGGGAGGGCGGCTTGTTTGGCGCTGCGTGTGAGCAGCACATTTTGTGCTGCAGCATGAGGCACGCGAGTGGGGAGGGGGCGCGGGGGAGGGAGGGTTGAGTGTCAAGCGCAGATGTGTTCCTAGGCCCCCCAGCTGTGCACGCAGCAATGCACCCCCTGCTCACGTGTGATGTCCATCAGCACCATCCCGGCTGCCGCGTTGTCCATCATGTGCTGTTTATGTTTATTTCCTGATTTTTTTGGCCTGTAACCACACAAACGAGAGGTGATGAGTGGGTAACGTGACAGCTGCGAGCAATGCTTTTGACCGCCCGCATGCCAGTGCATTGAACTGACCCTGCCGCCGGATCTTTGCCTTCGTGGCCTTCTTCTGCAAGCAGGCAGAAATTCAAGTGACTTTGTGTGCTGGAAGCAAAATGACCGAGTGAGTTTTATGCATGTATTCACAACAGCTGCAGCCAAGCACACCCAGGATGTCGCTGCGCGTGGTTGGGCACAACACCTCTTCTGGTGAAAGCTTTTTAGGCACTTACTTTGTACTCCACCTCATCCGTATCCTGCTCAAACTCCTCCCGCCTGCACTTCTTGTGCTCCAAGCTTTTCAGGATGCCACCCATGGGCGGGGAGCGGCGGGTGGTTGGCCTCCCGACATTTGAAATCAAATGCGGATCGCTGCAACTGCATTGTCTGTATTTGGGCATTTCAGCACACAGGGCTGGATCCCCGAATGCTTGCTGCAGCCATCTGGGAAAAGTGATTGGCCATTTGACATCACCAAGCTGAAGGCTCTCGCCTCGTGCTCCTAGCATTTGCTCCTAGCATTTGCTCCTAGCCTTTAGGCAATCAGCTCCTTCGACGACGTTTTAGCCGACACAAATCAGCACGAGGCGAGAGCCTTCAGCTTGGTGATGTCAAATGGCCAACCAACTTTCCCAGATGGCCGCAACTTTCCCAGATGGCTGCAGCAAGCATTCGGGGATCCAGCCCTGTGTGCTGTAATGCCCAAATACAGACAATGCAGTTGCAGCGATCCGCATTTGATTTCAAATGTCGAAAAATGGGAGGCCAACCACCCGCCGCCCCCGCGCTGCAGACCACGAGTGGCATCCTGAAAGCTTGGAGCACAAGAAGTGCAGGCGGGAGGGGTTTGAGCAGGAAGTGGAGCAGGTGGAGCGTGTCGGTGTCGGCGGGCCTTACGTCAATGTGGGCGTCCGTGACGCACGACAACGTGGCAGGGGGTGGTGCTGTTCACCTCCCACCTTGAAGCCCCTGACTTGCTCAGCTTCACTTGAGCTTCACTTCACTCGAGCACTCTCCCAAGATCTGGAGCGGCTCAGGTGGTTGGAGTTGAGCCATCATTGCGTGCAAAAGCACTCGCGATGGCCTCTGCAGGCATTCAGGGCCGCCAGAGTAACAAGGGTGCCGTCAATGCGTCAATGGAGGCACATGTGTCTTTGTCATTGGTGGGGGCAGGCTGCAGCTGACAGGTGCAGTCCCTGGTTCAGTGGGCCTGGCTCTCCCCAGAACTGCTAGCTGCAGCAGCCCAGAGCCCTCGTGCGCAGCCTGCAGGCCTTCCCTCGGTCAGCCCTCCCACCGGCGCCTGCGCGGCCTTCAACAGCTCGACGTTGGCCTTGGTGATGGGGGGGCGCAGGCACGTTGGCCTGCGTGTGTACGTGGGCCCCCACTCCCGCCAGCACGCCAAAACCGCGCCCGCCTCGCCGCACTCCAGCTCATCCGCACCCCTGTAGTTCCAAAAGGCAAGCATGAATGGCATGCCCAGGCTGGGGTAGATGCTCCCCTGGTGCGCCTGCCCTTCCACATGTCCACCATGAAGGGCAGGCGCACCAGGGGAGCATCTACCCCTGCCTGGGCATGCCATTCATGCTTGCCTTTGGAACTACAGGGGTGTGGACGAGCTGGAGGAGCGCGAGGTGGGTGCGGGTGTGGTGCGCTGGCGGGAGGGAAAGGAAAGGCAGGCAGGGAAGCAAGCGTTCAGTGGCAACCAAAGGCATCTCCTGCAGCGAGGTCGGCAGGCCTCTGATCCTCACACTCATCTTGCCAGCAAACAAGCTCACCGAGGCGCGCGCAGAAGTCCTCCAATCTGGCGGCACCTGAGCATGCCGCTCATTCCACCCCTCGTTGTTGCCCAGCTCACTGCACGCAACGGCTGCGCCAGCCGAGAAGCTAAGTTATCAGGGTGCAACATTGAGGAGGCACGTGCACGCAATGAAGCCCAGGCAGCCCCGCTTCACCTGCCCCACCCAGCTGGCCGAACAGGTTGTCGGGCACTGACTGCTCCAGCGCGGTCAGCAGCTCAACGGTGCTGCGCCGCCCCCGACACCATCGTGCAGGCCGCTCAGCGTCATGCGCATGGGGCCTGCCGCAGGATCAAGAGAGCGGGCAACAGTCCAAGGGCAGGCGCATGAGGTGAAAGTACACTGGTTGCCGGCATCCCAGTCAACTAGTTGCAGCAGCCCAGAGCCCTCGTGCGCAGCCTGCAGGCCTTCCCTCATTCAGCCCTCCTACCGGCGCCTGTGCGGCCTTCCACACCTTGGCGTAGGCCTTGGCGATGGCAGCGATCGCCTGGCGCCTGTTTAAGCCCCTGGCGCCGGCCTGGGCCTTCCTGCGTGTCGCGAGGCCGCCATTCTCCCAAACCCTAGGCAGCCTCGCCGTTAGAGGCAAGCAAACAGCACATGAGTGACGCCTCGTCTCAGAGAAGGTCAACGCAGAGCAACAAGGTCCATCAGCCGATGACAATCAATGCACCTTCCCGCTGGCAGCGCAGCGCGCAGAGCATCAAGCCCTCAATCGCAGGTCATGCTCGACACTGCTGTGGCAACCTTCAGCAAGCTATTCTAGCTGGCTCAAAGCAATACCAGGTCAGGTGCAGAACGGCTGTGCCCAGCTGTGTCAATCCGTTGTCGCCGCCCTGTGCGTTCTCTGTACAGGCCCAACTTGCTGCACGTCTTTGAAGGCAACATCACATCAAGGGCATTTATGTTCGGCTGGTTGCTTGTAAGAGGCCTCAATGCCCCTGGGCGTCACTCGAATTTTCGCATGGCCCCAAGTTTATGCGCATGTGACAAGGCATCAGAGGTGGCAGCCTTCAGTCCCTCAGCACAACAAGCCGCGCCGCCAGCTGCTGCAGCCTTGCAAAGTCGGGCATGCGAGCCACCCAGTCCGCTGGCAACTGCTCCGCGCTGCCCGCCAGCATGGCCCCTGCCAGGGCGCCCACAAACGTAGCACGGCTGGCGGAACACCCTCCAGGCCTGCTCACAGGAGAAGGACGGGAGGGGGGCAGCATGAAGTTAGGCATCTCGAGAAAACTTTCAGGTGCATCTCTTACTTTTGGGGTGCCATTCACACGTTCAATGTGCTCTGCCAAAAGTCACCTGAGCGCCAGGCGCACCGCCTCCACGAACGATGCGGCCCCAGAGAGCGTCGCTGGCGTGGCCTGCCGTGCTTGCTGCTGCGATGCGCGTGTTGCAGGGCTGGCACCGGTTGCGGGTGTGACAAGGGATGGCAGCTGGCAGACGCTGCTCTGGCCCATGCTGCACGGCAGGCAAAAGTCCTGTGTGGTGTCTGCTCGTTGCTTAACCGGCACGCAGCTCTGCTGCGCGTCGGCTGCTGCCTGGTGCAGCGTGCCGCCGCCTTCAGTTGCAAGTGTTTCTGTTTGCAGCTTGGCCTCTTGTCGCTGCTCCAGGTGCAACAGCACCTGCAGGGGCGTCTGCAGGCTGTTGGGCAGGTGGCAGTTCCTGCCTAGCCGCGTGGCGGCCTCCAGCGGCGCCAGCGGCGCCAGCTGCGCCGCCTGCTGCAGCCGAGCAGCGACCTCGCCCCACAGCGCTGCTGGCACCGAGCGCGCGCCTCCATCGGCCCCTGCCGCTGCTGCGTATGCTGCCCCTGCTGGCCCGCTGCCATGCGCCGCCCGCTGCAACCAGTCCGCCGCCTCAGCCACGGCCGCTGTCACGCTGGCCCCCATCACCACCGCTTCCATTACCAGGGCAGCGGCGCAGCCGTAGGCCACCGCCACATCATCGTCCTGCGTGACCCTGCACTCGTCCAGGTGGCGCAAGGTGGGGAGTCATAGACAGCAGCACATGGCCGCGGATTGGGGCAGCAAGGGGCACAAGAAGATGGAAGCAAATGGGGAAGGCACCGCCGCAACACCTGCTTGCCCAGCAGGCTTGCTGTCAGTGCTGTGCACGGGCACCGCGCGCAGCATTGCCGACGGCAACGCCTGCCGGGCATGCCGTGCGAATGCTGGAGGTGGCCCTTCCCCGGCACACGTTCCCACCCACCCACCCACCTGATCATGCGCTCCACGGCACCCAGCAGCTGCCGCCTCCCCACCCCTGCATACAGCGCCACCAGCGGGGCCAGCCGCGTGAAGCAGTTGGCCTGGTCGTCTGCACAGCGGGAGGGGAAGCGCGGGGAGGGGGGTCTGCCGTGCCGGGCATGGGCATGGCGTTGGCAGCAGGGCGCAGCGGCGGCCGCTCCATGCCAGCTGGCAGCCAGGGGCCGGCAGCCCCGTCCAGGCAGGCCTGGCGCGGCGGGGGCAGCCACCTTGCGAGCCCGTCAGCGGCGGGAGCAGCCCCGAGGCGTAGCGCCGCAGGAAGGACTTGGTGGAACGGTCACGATAGCCGCGGAAGCCGGGCCCAAAGGCAGAGTACAGCGCGGCGGCGTAGCGGCAGCAGTCCAGGCCGCCCGCCTCCACCAGGCTGCGGCACGGTTGGCAGGAGGGGGAGGCGGGGTGCATGCTGTGCACGATCTGCATGACGTGCACGAGGTTCATGCCATCGGCACCGCCACCACGCAAGGGTGCCCCCTCTCGCCACCTGGCCAGCAACACGTGCGTCTGCTCGCCGTACGGGCTGGAGCTGCCCAGTGGGTAGTCGAAGAAGGGGCATTGGGGCGGGTCAAAGAACTCCAGCCCCGGCCGCCCTGCGCTTGGGGGTGCAGTGCGGCAGCGCAGACTCGGCCAACAAAGTGCTGGTGCCTGGGCAAGGGCAGCAGAAAGCACAACGATGAATATGAAACAATCAACTGCATAGAATTGGCTTGTGCAATACAATTGCACAGGGCCCACCTGCCGCCAGGGCCTCAAGCTGGGCTGGGCTGTACACCCACTGCACGGGGCAAGCCGCGGCGTCGGCCAGAGCGCTGCCCAGCACCGCTAGCAGCGCTCGCTGTCGCAGCACCTGCGCCCCCGCGCCCCAGCGCCGGCACTTGCGACTTGATGCCATGTGGGCACTGGTGGGTGCAGGCGACAGTAAGCTGCGTACTGCTCGGCGTGCGTCGCCAAGGCGGTGGCAGAGGCGGCGGGCAGTGCCCGCGCCAACCGCAACTCCAGGGCCTGATCGTCAAGGGCCGCGAACTGCTTGTACAAGGCTGTGGCCTCCTGTTCCCTGCCAGCCTGCTTGTTCAGGGCCTGCGCCTGTACGTGGAGTTCGCGTACCTGGGCCTCTAAGGCCTCGATATCCTCATCAATCAGCATGGGACATAGTGCATGCTCGAGGCGGTTTGAAACGCATACATCAGATCGACTGGCACCAGGACGAGTGGTTAAAAAAATGGTTGGGTGCTGACGTGTCTCCCCATTTGTTTCCTAGTGCCGGGATGCCGCTTTGCAGGCATCCTGGTGAATATTCAAGCTTCTCTGGCAACCACGGCGCTCCTGCGGCGTGCCATGGGGCAGGAGAGCTTGGAGCAGCTGCTCAACTCCTGGGCGCACAGCCCCACGGCGCACAGGCTCCGCCCGGGGAGGGTGAGAACTTTCAAGCATGCATGGGGGTCACATTGGGGTCGTCTCAACGGCCGGGGGCTCGGTGCGGTTTCGCTGGCACAGGGCGCCAACTTTTGCTGTATCACCTACTCAAAGCCGCCTGGAAAGCCGCTCACCCTGTCTTTTACTATTGCCTCCCATCTGCAGATGGTGTCGAGACGGGCCACGACTTCTTGGGCGAGATAAACATCGACTTGCTGCTGGCGCCCTCCCCCACCGCCTCCAGCACCAGGCCCCCCGTGGAAGACAGCACCGGCAGCGGCACCGCTGGCGCAGCCCCGCAGAGCTCTGCGCCCATGTCTGTGGCTCATGCGACGTCGCCGGCCATGCCAGTCTCCTCGGGTCTGGGTCAGAAGCAGCACCTGGCGCTCGCGCAGCAGGCGGCGGCGCTGGCCCACCAGCAGCAGGCGGCCGTTTCGAATCAGGGGCACCACCTGCACGGCAGCTACATGCTGCCCATGGCGGCAGCCAGCAGCGGCACGCTGCCCGGCTTTGACCCCTCGCCCCACATGATGCCGCAGCAGCACGGCGGCGGCATGCTGCAGCTGTCGCAGGGCGGCGGCGACATGACGCAGCACTACATGCCGCCGCCGACGGCATACCCGCAGCAGCATGGCGGCCCCCTCGTGCTGCCCGCGCTCACGGCGGTGCCCGCAGGCAGCAGCCAGCAGCAGGGGCTGTCGGAGGCGACGGCCGACGGCAAGCGGCGGCGCGGCCCGCGGCCCCGCGTCTTCAAGAAGCACACCTGCCAGAGCGACGGCTGCACCGTCGACCTCGCCCCGCTCTCATTCTACCTGCAGCGCAACCACATCTGCCCGGTGAGGCTCGGGGGCGGGTTCTTGCTGCTGCAGGCTGGGCTGCTGTACCCTGGTCCCACCCTGCCAGCGCCACAGCCGCTGTTTGCCGCCCTCCACACGGCATGTGCCTCCCAGCCCAGCCCTCACAAACTTGCGTCCCTTTCGGCTTGCTTGCCTGGCTGGGTGCAGGACCACTTGAAAGCGGACAGCTACCTGGTGCGGGGGTGGCGTCCCGCTTCTGCCAGCGCTGCGGCCAGGGCCACCCGCTGACCGAGTTTGAGGGCAGCAAGCGGTCGTGCCGCAAGGCCCTGGAGCGGCATAACCAGCGCAGGTGGGGCGCAGGCAGCTGGAACTCGCCTGCAGCTGGGACTCGGGCCTTGCGCTGGGCTGTCCCGAGGTTGCCGAAGGGGCTCGCAGTCAACTGCTTGGGCCACTTGCCGTGCCCATCCTGCCCGCGCACCTTAACCTGGCTCCTTCTTCTGCACTGTGAGCGCAGACGCGACAAGCAGGCCGCCAGCACGGCCACCGGCCCCCAGGCAGCGCCCCAGGCACAGGCGCCGGCGCAGCCGCAGGTGGCGGCAGCGATCGAGCCGGCGGCGTCGCTCCCTGCGGTGCTTGCCAACGGCGACTCCGCCAGCCTGGCAACGCAGCAGATGCACGTGGCCAGCACAGAGGCAATGATGGGAGCCTGGCTGGACGACCCCTTTGGTGTGAACGCCGGCGGCTTGCAGCACAGTATGCCGCTACCAGAGAAGCAGGTGCATGACGTGTCGGCGGCAGCGCAGCAAGCGGCAGCGGCGCACGCGCAGGCTCAGGCCCAGGCGCAGGCGCAAGCCCACGCGCAGGCCCAGGCCCAGGCGCAGGCGCAGCTCAGCATGAGCTTGCCGCAAGCTGCGGCCTCGCCGCACGGGGAGGCCAACGGGCACGGCCAGGAGTGGGTGATGCTGCCGCGGGGCTGCTGGAGCAGCAGGCGCCGCACCTGCTGGCGTCAGCTGTGCCTGCGCCGGGGCCGCCCCCTGTGTGGCAGCTGCACCAGGCGCAGCACCAGTCACCAGCGCAGCGCGCGCCTTCGCAGCACCAGTCGCCGCCGCAGCGTGCTCCGCCGCAGCACCAATCGCCGCAAGCACCGCTGCAGCGGCTGCAGCACCCCGTGCAGCAGGGCCTTGGGCCCCTGGAGCAGCCCTCTTACAGCCTGTGGCAGGGGAGGTTGGTGGAAGCGGCATCTGACGCCTGCATCACGGTGCTGCGTCCGCCCGGCGCCCGCCCAGCTCCCCCGGCAGCTGCACTGCACCGGCTGGCAGGCTGGCGGCGGCAACAGCCCCCCGCATGCCACGCCAGCCTCCACCCTGCATTTCACAAACCCAAATAACATACTATTTGCTCTCTCATTCCTTCCGTGCTTGTTGCCGCAGGCTCTGCTCCAGTTTTGTAGCCTCGCGCTGCCCCCACCCCCTCTTTCCTCCCCTTGTTCAACGCCCTTGCCCACACCTGCCTTCACCCCTGCTGCTGCCACCGAGGGAGCTGCAGCCCCATCGTGCTCTTCCTCCCGCGGATCATGTATTGTACCCGCAAATGGCCCCCAGGGCTGATGCTTACCTGCTGCCCCTTTGTGTGTTCCTGGGCTTGACGCGTCCGGCCCGCCTGGCATCCTCACCCACCAGCTGGATTTTCAACGCAAGCACTGCAATTTAACGGCTGCCCGCACCAGGCACAAGATTGGATGGCGCTGCCGTGCCAGCAGCAGCCAAGTTGCTCTGCGTCGCCCAGCCTGTCGCCGAAACACTGCCCTTGGGACTGAGGGGTTGCCACAGCTTACAAGCAGGGAGGAACGGGGCTGTGGAGCGGCGCGCCAGCCCGCTTGCAGCTGCTGCCAGGACGCCAGCCCGGTGGCTGCCCTGGCCGCCGCGCCCGAGTCGAGTGCGCGCGGCCGCTCACTGCGGCGCGGCGCCACGGCCAAAGCCGCCCGGAACTCGGGCGGTACTCGCGGGCGCGCCCGCCTTCTCGGAGCGGTAGCCCTCGCGGGTCGCCGAAGCGGCGGGGGGCCGTCGCGGCGGGGCGGGCGGGCGTCGCGCTCCAGGGGGCGGGTGCTCTTCTTCAGGGTGGCGGGCACAATCTCAGAGGGCAGGTTGAGGAACTCGCGCAGGTACTCGATGCCGGAGTCAGTCAGGAACCTGCGCCAGGGTGGCAGGGGCGCCGCGGAGCGTGAGGAGGGGGCGGCGGTCGAGGAGCGGGGCGAGCGGGCGTCGCTGCCGCTGCCGTGCATGCTTGCAGGGCGTCGCCGGCCGGGCGGCCCTCGGGCCTGGCGCCGCTCACCAGTAGAAGTGGCGCCAGGCGTAGCGCTCGGTCACGTACTCCTTGCTCTTGAAGGACTGCATGAGCTTGATGACCTCCAGGTTGGGCACATCGATCTCGGGGTGCTTGGGCAGGTTGAAGTCCTTCTCAGCGTACAGCACGCCCTCTGAAGAAGGGGGGCGCCAGCGGAGGCGTGTGGGTGGGTGGGTGGGGTGGGGGGGGCGCCAGCACCGACTGGGCAGGCAGCAGCGAGCGACAATGGGCATGGCCCAGGGCGCATAGCGTGCTACGTTGTTCGCCCTGCCACAGCTGGCTGCTACTCTGGCAAGAAGAGCAGCGCCAGCGTCGGCAGGGTCAGCGGCCGGGTCAGCGGCCGCCGCTGTAACCAGCCCACGCCTTTGCGGCCGCTCACCCTTGAAGAGGTACTTGTACACCTCGCGGCGGTTCTTCTTGGAAATCAGCATGGTGGCTGGTGGTGCTGTATTCGCGTCTCGTCAAGCGAGACTCGATTCCCCGGGCTGCAAGAAGGAAAGCTTGTATTTGTTGAGCACACCAGTCAAGCGGTCCACCAGCACGCACAGTAGCCAGGCAGCCGCACAGGCATCATGCAAGCCATGTGCGGGCAGACCCTGCACGCTGCACACCTGCTCTTTGCAGAGGGAGAATGACAAAGAGGCCGTGGCAGGCGCGGCAGGCGCTCTTAGTCCCTCGGGCCGCCAAGGCGAGCACAGCACGCAAGACGCCAGGGTCTCTTTTGCTCGTATGCAACATGTGTAGTGCTGTGGCGCCATTTCGACGTCGATACGTGTCAAGCAGCGCATCCTAATAGTTTTAATAGCCCGGCCGTGCTGCCAAGAACACCCTTTCGAGACTCGCTCACTGCAGTTTGGACAGCGGAGCGTTGAACAGGGCAGCCTCAGAGACCCAATTGTATTGACCAAGCCACATGGCGCGCACCCGCCGGGTCAGTCACACATGCATAAAGATGGTTTCAAGCCGCCGCCCGGCTGTTGCAGCCCTGCACCTACGCTTCACTGCCACGATGCTCCACTGCTCTGATTGTCCGACTGTTAACCTGCCATGAATGCAGAGGAAGAAGCGGACGCACGTGCCTGATGCGGAGGATCCTGCCAAGAAGGGCCAGCCCAAGTCGTTTGTGTTCCGGAGGGGGCGGCACGGCGCCATCCTGCGAGACCTTGAGAAAGACCTGCGCAAGGTGACGCCTGGCACACGCGCACGCCGCCCTGCGGCATTCATGCATGCAGAAACAGTCCGCAGGGTCGCAGCATGGGTTTGCAGCGCAGTGTTGATACTGCACGTCGTTCTATCGCTGGCAGGGCGTCTATCACGGGAGGGTGGCTGGCTTGCCTGCGTAAGTTGAGGCTCAGCGGCACCACCGCCCTGCTCACCCCCCACCCCGCCCCCACCCTCGCCGCGGTGCAGCTCATGGCGCCCAACACGGCGTCTGCGCTGAAGGAGAGCAAGCGCAACCAGATCAAGGATTTCCTGCATGTCGCGGGGCCGCTGGGGGTCACCCACTTCCTCGTCCTCACCGCCACCCACAACGCCTCGTACCTGCGGGTCGCCAAGTGAGACACGCCCCTGCTGCCCCGTCTGCTGCCACGGCATGCGGTTGGGGCCGGGCCGGCCTCGCTTGGACCGCAACCACCGGGCCCCTCCACCCCCCTTCCCCCGGCTGCTCCTGCTCCATGCTGTCTTCAACCCTGGCTCATCGCCGTGCCGCGCCCGTCGCCGCCTGTGTGCAGGACGCCGCGCGGGCCCACGCTGACCATGCGCATTCGCTCCTACTCCCTCATCCGGGACGTGGTGGCTGCGCAGCAGCGGCCGCGCGTCCCGCCTGCCATGTGGCTGGGCCCGCCGCTTGTGGTGATGAACAACTTTGGGGGAGGAGCAGATGAAGCTGGCGGCGGCCACCTTTCAGAACCTCTTCCCCGCCATCAACGTGCAGACGACGCGCCTGTCGGCCTGCCAGGCAAGCGGGCGGCGGTGACCTTAGCCCGGGCGGAGGCGCGGGCTGAAAGCTGCGCTGCCCCGCCTTGCGTGTTGCGTTGTTTACAATCCCCCTCCTATCCTTCATGTTCCCCCCGGTCGCCCCCACCTTCCCTTCCTGCGCAGCGCGTCCTGCTGCTGGACTACAACCGGGACAGCGGCGTCATCTCGCTGCGCCACTACTCCATTGCGGTGGCGCCCTCGGGGTCAGGTGCGCTGCCGCGGCACCGGCTTCCCGCATGTGCCGGCGCCGCCTGCTGGAGGGGGCGCTTAGCGGGCTTCTGGCCTCAGCTGGCTGCCTGCAGTGAGGCGTTTTCTGCCCTGCCGCGCTCCTGGTCCTGTAGCCGGCCGCGTTCGCTCTCCTCCGCCTTGCCAGCACAACCCCCGCCTTGCCCCCTCCCCAACTAAACCTGCAGCAAGAACCTCAAGGCACTGCTGCGGCGCGACCTGCCCGACATGGGCCGCATGGCCGACGTGGCAGAGTTCCTCACGCGCTCTGGATACGGCTCGGTGGGTGGGTTGTTGTTGGTGGTGAAGTGTGGGGGAGGGAGGAACGGGAAAGGGGGGCTTGATGGGGGCTTGCAGGGGGGTGGGCCGCGGCAGGAGCCTCCTTTATTAGCTGCAGCGCTCCCTGCTGGGATCATCCCATCCCTTGGCTTCAACCAGCCCCCCAAACCACCCCAACACCCCGCCCCCGCAGGAGAGCGAGGGCGAGGAGGCGGAGCAGTCGCGGGTGGAGCTGCCGCCGGAGGCTGGCGCCAAGCCGGGCTCGCGCCAGTCCCGCGTGCGGCTGTATGAGGTGCGGTGCGGAAGCGGGCAGCCTGGATATCCCTGGCAGCCTTGCAGGGTGCTGCTGGCATGCATTGGTGCCCCTTGCATTTGTGCCGTGCAGCGCCTCTCCGCGCAGCCCCGGCCAGCCCACAGCTGGGCCAGCACAGGGTCTGGCCCTGCTCCTCATCCCCTGCCCAATCCCGCCCCCGCGCATCCGCAGGTGGGCCCCCGCCTGGAGCTGGAGGTGGTGAAGGTGGAGGAGGGGCTGTGCGACGGCCGCGTGCTGTTCCACAAGTACGAGCAGCGCAGCGCGGAGGAGGCGCAGGCGCAGCAGCGGGAGTGGGACAGCAAGGAGCAGCTGCGGGAGCAGCGGCGCAAGCAGCAGGCACGCGAGGGCATGGGTGCCTGGCCTTCAGCCTTGCAGGGGCGGCTGCGCCGCTGTGCGTGTGTGGCGTGGCCAGCACGGCGCGTGTGGCAGGTGCTTGATGCACTCGCGATCGCTGTACCTGCTGCCCTCCCTGCAGGAGGAGAATGTGCGGCGTAAGCAGGTGGAGCTAAAACGCAAGGCTGAGGAGGCGGCGGCGGCGCAGGGCGGCGGCAAGCGGCCCAAGGGGTGGTGGGAGGCGCGGGAGGAGGGCGGCGAGGGGCAGGCGGAGGACGATGACGTGGAGTGGTACCGCCAGGAGGTGGGATGCGGCCCCGCTGCCTGGCTGATGCGGCTGGGAGGGTGGGCCTTGTGGGTGTTTGACGGCGTGACGCGTAGAGGGAGACCAGAGCGCGGTTGATGTGCGCGGTACAGCTCACCTGCCCGCCAGCCCCTGTGCCTGCTGCCAGGTGGGCGAAGAACCCGAGGACACCGTGGGCCTGAAGCGCGGCGGCAAGGAGCGTCGGCAGGGCGGCTTCAAGCCCCGCAAACACGACCAGCGGCAGCAGCAGCAGCAGCAGCAGCATCGGCGGCAGCAAGGTGGCTCAAGTGGGGACGCCGCATCTGCCAGCAGAGCGGCGAGGAGCGGGAGGAGCGGCGGCCCCAAGGTTGTGGTGAAGGTAAAGGGCAGCAGAGGCAGGAAGCAGGGATGATGTTGGAGAGTTGTGAGAACAGAATGCTGTGATTTACCATGTAATGGCCAGGTATCAGCTGCGCAAGTGAAGGCTCGGGCGGCCAGGTTTGTCCACGTAGGACAGGGTGGTGGAAAGGAGAGGAAAAAGCCACATATCAAGGCCGCCCCTTCCCTCCCACGGCATTCATCATTGTTGGCTGGTATTTGGATCCCTGTGACGCTTGTCGGTATTTCACTCTCCGTTTGTCTGCCCTGGCTAGAGTGCGTTGCGAGATGGTGTTCATCGCCCCCTTCTCAAGGGCTCTGTCCGCCCTGCGCGGCTTGTCTCAGGTGTGTGAAGTCGCAATGCTTGTCTTGAGATTGGACGAACCGCTGTTGAGGGTAGCCAGAGCCGTGCAGGGATGTTGCCCCCACGCGCGGTGCAAACGCTCCCACCCCTGCTTACATATGTGCAGCAGCAAACATTGGGACTGTGCACGGTCCTCGCGCCGCCCCAACCGCCCGCCGCCCCACCACCCGCAATCTAGCAGCACATGCCATCTGTGCACCGTTTGTGGACCCCTCAGACGACCAATATGTAAGTTCTTAACCGTTTTGGTGAAGAATGCAGCCGCGCTGGCGTTGTCGGCTCCGCACCAACTTGCCCTATCCTGCCCCTGACGGCGCCGCAGCGGCACAAGTGTGCTGATCAGGGGCACAATTATGCTGACACTCTCTCTCTGCTTTCTTTTCTCGTCCCTGTTACAGGAGGATGGCCGAAGCAAAGCTGCTTTCACCACTCGGCGCCCAGACCCCTCCGCCGCACAGCTGCTGGCCCACATCCCCTGCGGGGTGGCCCCCGCCCCGCCCGCTACCGGCCGCACGCAGGCGCCGCTGCTGTGCCCCGCCCTGCCGCCGGCCCAGGGCCACGGCTTCTGGGCGGACGCCTCCTACTACGACATCAATGCCGGGGTCGCACCCTTCTTGATGGGCCTTGACACCGAGGAGCAGCTGCAGCAGGTGGGTGGGCTGGGGAAGAAGGGGGAGGGGGCCTGGGCGCCGCCTCCAGGCTGGGCCTCGCCTCAGTCCATCGTGCTGTGCCACAATCGCTGATATGCACCTGCCCATGGCATGCCTTGCGCCGCGTGCGCTTTACAAGCAGCGCCGCCCATCCCTGCCTCCCCCTGCAGCTGGCCACGCACTTCTCAGAGTTCCCCAGCGTGCTCAGCGGCCTGGCGCTCTCGCCCGCCACCACCGCCCCGTCATGGCTGCCCTGTCGGCGCGCTACGGGGACACCCTCCTCAGCGCCAGGGCCCCGGCGGCACCAGCGCTGTGGTCCTGCACGCCTGCGGCATCACCGGCCTGCTGGGTGAGCGCGACACCGCAGCGGTGGGTGGGGGCTCGGGCGTGTCCAAGTGGCGCCCAGTCAGCGCTGCGGTGTCTTCCCGCCTCCTGCTCCAGTGGGGGACGTGCAGCCCCCGCCCTAACGCCCCCTCTTCCCCTCCCCCTCATGCCCCCCTTGCAGACTCAGCTTTGCAGTGCTGCGAGGCACTGGCAGCAAACAGCAACCACCTTGAGGCACTTGCCGCTGCAGCCGCCGTCGCCGACTTCCTCTCCTACCTCCGCTTTGGAAGCAAGGCCGCGGCGGCACCCTACGAGCGCATCTGGCGCTGCATGCGCGACATCATCACCGCCGCGTCGGCCGCCCTGGGCGCCGTCGCCGTCCCCGAGGAGGCCGTGGTGTCGCTGTTCCAGTCGGCCGCCCGCGCCGACGCCTTCCTGTGGGCCACGCCCTGGTTTGGCTGGCGGTTTGCCGCCGCCTTGGACCTGCACCTGGCCTCCTGCTGGGCAAGCCCAGAGGTGAGGCACAGCCGGGGGTGACCTGAAGGCTCCACCCTGCCCCCAACCTCCACAGCACCCCACCCCCAATCTCTGCTGAGACCCCTGCCCCTGCCCTCCCTCTTCGCCCTGCTGCAGGCTGCGCTCAGCTTTGCCCAGAGCTGGGCAACCCTGGTGACCCGTGAGCGCTTCCAGTTTGTGCCGGAGCGCTTTGAGGCCATCATGGCGGCAGTGCTGTCCCAGCCGCTGACCGCTGCCCAGCGGAAGCAGGCGCAGGCCATCCCCGCCCTGCTGCCAGTGGAGGCGCGCCTGGGGGTGCGCTCCTGGGGCTGGGAGCCCTGCTCGGTGCAAGAAAGCCGCCCCAGCCTGCAGGAGCAGGCCAAGCGCGCCAGCACCTAACGCATGCCGGCAGAACTCAACCTGCTCACTTCTTTGAAGTGATCCTCTCAAACGCTTCAAAACTGACATCACTGACCACCCAGAACTGACATTACTGACCTATCATTTTTTACATTACTGACCTAACATGTGCTCAAATTGACTTTCATCCTCAATTCACCTTGTTGCGCCCGACCCTCGTCGCTTGTGCGCGTCAAGCACCCCTTTGCCTACCGCCCCTGCAGCGGCCTTCTTCCCTAGCGAATGTTCCCAGTGCGCCGCCATTGCAGCGCCGCCCCTTGCCCTGCCTTGTACTGCTTGAACTGCCTTGCCCCCTGTTGTCAGCCGGCCGCATATCTGTACCCTCTTTGTGGGCGCCTCCGCTGGCCAGATCTCTATGATCATATCCAATTCCTCCTTGCCTGTGTCCCGCCCACTGGTCCTGTTTGTGGCGAATATGGTCGTCCCTGACCTTGCAGAATATATGATGCAGAAAGTGTATCCGTTGCTCTCTACCAACCAAGACAGCCTGCCGCGGTTGCTCTGGAGCACCCGGACGGCATGGCCTTTCCATGAAGTTTCTGGCAAAGAAACTTACAATACAAGTATTACTGGGAAGTACAAAGGGCAACACTGGGATGAAGGGTGGGGGCGGTGCATCAACTTGGTGAGAGGGCGAGCCATGAGGTGAACAGGTGAGGGGGAGCAGGGGGAGAGCACAGCCAAGGTGGTATCTGGGCAACATTACGCACATTCCTCTCGCTGCTGTGGCAGCTCAGGGAGGGCCCAGGGCGCGGATGCATGCATTGGTATGAAAGGGTGGCTCAAGTAAATGCCATGATTTAGTGCTAGTAGCTGGCTTAGGACTCGTAGACAATGACTACGCAGCCAATCACGTGGGCACGCTTGGAAAATGAAGGCTCGGTTGTTGACTTGCCGTAAGCATTGCAACGCGGCATTCTTGCGGCACAGCAGCCTGGCAGCACGAGCGGCAATGGAGCTTTCAAAGGGCGGAAAGGAGCTCTCAGAAACTGCTGGCGCAGGCACCCGGCCCGCCTGCGCTGCAGGCCTCCACTGCTGACGCTGCCGCGCCTTGCCCAGGTCTGGCACCCAGTCTGGCGGCGGCACAAACACGCTGCCCGCCAGCTGCCAGGCCACCGCGCAGAAGCCGGCCAGCAGCAGCGCGGCGCTGGCTGCCAGCATGAGCACGTCGGTGCCCTTGGCGCCGGCACACGCCTCGCACCGCAGGCGGCAGCAGTGCCTGCTGGGGGAGGACCAAGGAGGCGGTTGTGGTTGCAGTGTAGTGGTGTGTGCGTGTGCATATGAGAGTGTGTGGGGGTGGTCAGGCGGCATCCGCATGCTCCAACAAGGCAAGCAGGGCAGGCGGGCCTCCGCCTGCCTCAGCAGCACACGCCCGGCACAGCATGCGCAGCAGCGGCCAGGCGGCATCGCGCACCGCCTGTAGAACTTGCGCCGCGCCGCCGCCTCCATCACAAACTGCACGGCCAGGGGCAGCGCGTAGCCCAGGCAGGCCAGGGCATAGACCGCCATCTGGCGGCAGGCGCAGGCGCCCAGGGCGGGGGCGCCGCCGTCGCCGCCGCAGACGTCGAGGCAGCTGGTGCCGCCGGTGCTCTGCTGGCTGGGCGTGGGGGCAAGGGTGGACAGCAGGCGGGCGGCGCGCGTGGCGGACGCGTAGCGCCGCTGCGCCTCGCTCCCGTGAAGGCCGGGGAGCCGCAGACCACGCCCAGGCTGAGCCGCGCAGCATCCACCACGCTCACCAGGTGCACCCACACAAACCACTGCGGCAGCGGGACAGGTGGCGTGGGCAGGGTGAGGGTGGCGGTAGTGGCAGACTGCGCTGGGCGTGCGCGCTCACCCCAAGAAGGGGTGCCGACACGAGCAGCACAGCAGCTCAGGGCGGGCTGCAAAGCGGCACCGGTTGCAGCCGCAGCGCTGCGAGCCCGCGGCAAGAGGCAGCCGACGGCAGCGCAGGCCGTGGGGGCTGGGCGACGCCGCTGGGCTGGGGCTGGCGGCGGCGGGGGCGGGGCCGGCGGCTGCCGCCCACCTTGAAGGGCAGGCGGGCGAGCCAGGGCAGGGTGTTGACCCCCAGGGCGCGGGTGAGGAGCAGGAAGTGGTGCCAGCCGCCCCAGCCCGCCGCCGGCAGCGCCGGCTGCACCGCCAGGCGCGGCAGCGCGGCGCTGGCCAGGCGGCAGGCGGCGACGACAAGGGTGCGGTTGGGCCAGTACCAGTTCCAGGCCAGGCAGGCCAGCCAGGCGGGCCCCACGCGGATGCCCACCTCTACCACCACCGCCGCCAGCTGCGACCGCCAGTGCTCCCGCTGCAGGCTGCTGGGCAGCGCCAGCAGCAGCAGCACCGACAGGCTCACGCCCGCCCAGCTGCGGCAGCGCGGGGCGGCGTGGAGGCAGGCGGGGTGGGGCGGCAGGCAGGGTGCGATGCAGGCAGACTGCTCCCCTTGAGCGGCAGCAGGGCCAAGGAGCAGGGGCGGAGGGGGTGGGCGGGAGGGGGTGCAACGGCCACCCAGGCACGAGGGCCACGCTGGGGCCAGTGCCCACGCTACAGAGCACACTCACAGGTCCCACTGGCTGTGGATAGCAGCCTGGCTCTTCAGAAAGGCCTCCTCCATGGCGGCAGCGTGCCCGTCCTGCTGCTGCTGGCTGAGCTGCCCGTCGGGGCCGCTGGCGTCGGCGCCGTGGACAGCCTGGGGACTGGCGGGTTGAACCACTTCTTGCCCCTGACACTCGCTTTGGCGGACATCCATGCTATTTTGCTGCCCTCTGGCGGCTAGGGAGGCACCAACACTGCGCGCCGCTTCCCGAAGGTCGCGCGTCCACGTTGAAGGCCACTGTTCAGTTTACAACGTGGTAAACAAGTGGGACATGGATTGGAAGGGGAACCCACCAGGGAAGGCCCACGGTGGCAGGGGTTTCTTACTGCATGGGTTCCTCCTTCTGCATTTCGAATGCCACCAAGCGCTTTGCACAGCCCATATGGGATTTCAGTCCCCCTGATACCCGTTGTTTGTGTACGGGCTGGGTTCAGGGATGTTGACCCTCCCTCCGCCTTCCGAGCTCGAAGCGGCGGCCCCAGATGGCGTGTGCATCGTCGTGCGCATCGACACGGAGCGATGAAGGGTGCGGGCAGCCCTCAGCTCCTGCCAGTCTTTGCCCTGCGGCGGCCTTGGCGCCTGCCCGCCTGCCCCACACTCATCTGCACCCCAAACCCAGAGTGTGTGTTTGCTGTCGCCGTGCCGCTGGCAGGTATGACAGCGAGGAGGAGAAGTTCATCGCGCGGCAGCAGGCAGCACGGCGGGGTGCAGCGGTGCATGCCGCGGCGGCGGCGCAGCGGGAGCTGCTGGGAGCGTACCGCTCCCGCCACGAGGTACAGCAGCGCCTGGAAGAAGAGGCGCTGCAGTCCAAGCTGCGGCAGCAGTGGAGCGTTGGGGCAGGGGAGTGGAGGGACGGCGGTGCAGGAGAAGCAGGCTGGCACGCGTGGTCCGGCTGGGTCGGTGGGGCGGCTGCGCCCGCCAGCCCAGTCCCGGGTGCCGCCCAGCTGCGGCAGCTGCGGCAGCACGAGCAGCGCTGGGAGGCGCTGGCCCGCCTCGCTGCTGCCAGCGTCGGCGAGCAAGCCTGTGCCTGCCAAGGCAGCGAGGCGGGCGGAGGTGCGCCGGCTGGGGCAGCCAGGCTGCGGCTGGCCGATGTTCCTTGGCCGCCGCTGAGCGGCCAAGAGTATCTGCGGTGCCTGGCCGCCCTGGAGCACCGGGAACAGCAGCAGCGGCAGCAGGGGCTGGAGGCCAGGCAGCAGCGCGCGTCAGAGGACGCGGAGCGGCGGCGGGCGCGCGGCGGCGGGCCTACGCGCGCGCCTGCCTGCGCTGGCACCCCGACAAGTTTGCGGCCCGCTATGGCGCCCTGCTGGCGGAGGAGGACCGCGCTGCTGTCCTGCAGCGGGTGCAGCAGCTGTCGCAGGCGCTGAACGAGGCCTGGGGCGCTCAGCAGCAGGAGTGGGCTGCAGACGGCGATGGCCCCGAAGGATGACGCCCAGATGCTCCGTGTTCTCTCATCACGCGTCCAACTATTTGATTCTAGATCATGCTCACAACTGTTCGTCACGCATCAATAGCTAGCCAACAAGGTCGATTAATTTCCAAGCTGGGCGCTGTTTTGACAGGGGCGGCGGTGGCTGCCGTCGCGCGCTGCACCGTCGCGGCCATCGGCGGGAGCACGGGCGGCAGCTGCAGTTGCGATGCCACCCCGCCTGCTGCATAAGCATGCAGCGCGGCAGCTTCCTGTCCAAACAGTTCACATCTTTGCAAATGCGAAGGAGGCGAGGCTGTGATCACTGTTGATGTCAGGGCTTGAAGAGGGTGAGGGAGGTGCGCTGTGTTGGTGGATCACAGTTCATACCAGGGCTTGCAGAGGGCGGATGCACAGCTCCCGCAGCGGCTGAAGACATACCAGGGAATACAATCAAATGGTCGAAGACAGCTGGAATCGGGACAAGAACGAGAGCGAAAGAAGAAGTGTACATGCTGGGCACTTTGTGCGGTCTGCCAGCCAGCTGTCGAGTCACGCGGGGCAGTGCCCTGCTCCATCCTATCCAGCAGCCCTCCTGCCACCGCCCTCTGCAGCGGCTGGGACGCGTCGCCCGCCGCCTTGCGCAGCACCAAGTTGCACATGTAGGGCGGCAGCAGCGCGGGCTGCCACTCGCGCGCCGCCGCCGCCACCTCAGCGGGCGTGGAGTCGTTGGCCGCGCGGCGGCGCGCAGCCGCTCCGCCGCGCTGTCGCACGCCTCCTGGCTCCACCCGCTGGGGTGCACCAGCCACGCGGGGTAGCCGGCAAGCGCGGGCTCTATGTTTGAGGCGTTGCAGCCGCGGGCAGCCTCCAGCACCGCGCCCCGCCCGCCCCCGCCAGCTCGTCCGCAGAGAAGGTCTTGGGGTGGGGCGAGTGGCCCGTCCACAGCATGTATGTGGGGTTGGTGTGCGGCGTGCCCAGGTGGGTGAGGGAGCAGGAGCAGTTGGCCTCCTCGCCCGCATCAGCCAGCACCAGCGGCAAGTAGTGCTCGTCGCTGACGCACCAGCGGTCGCTGCGGGGGGGGCCGGGGCGCGCATCCAGCCGTGCTCGTCATGCTCAACTTACGGGCAAGCCGGGGCCCGGGGCGGAGACGCCACAAGCATGCGCCAGCGGGCCCCGGAGATGGTGGGCATGAGGGCAGCGCAAGGTGCCGAGGTGCCTGCCAGCCCCCTGCAGGCGCCAGCCCCGCCCCCGCTCACCCCTCTCTCCACTTCCAGGTGCGCGTGTCGCGCTTCACAAAGCACTCCTTGTCGAACAGCGCATACAGCTCTCGCTCCGCGGCAAACAGCTCGGCGTGGCGGCGGGACAGCACAAACCTGCAAGCCGGCGGCGAAAGGGGGGGGATGGGGGAAACAGGGGGCGGGGGGGGCGGACGCTGGGTGGAGAGCTGGGAAGGAACGCAGCACAGGGCTGGTGCAGTTGAGGGCAAAGACTGCCGGCTGGGATATCCTAGCTTGCAGCGGCATGAGAGACCGAAGGGGCGGGCAGCTGCCGGGGGCAGCCAGCACCGCACGCAGACGGCTGCCAGCCACGCCAGTCCCCACACCCCGCCCCGCGCTTGTGCAGCCCACAGTCGCCTCCACCCGCCCCCCCACCCACCCCCCCCCCCGCACAGGCGCCGCCCACCATTGGCTGCTCTTGCGCCAGCGGGAGGCTGTGATGTTGAGCAGCGCGGCCTGCCCCAGGTCCGTGGCCTTGGCCTCGCCCTCGCTGCGGGGGCGCAGGCGTTGACGCGGGACAGGCCCTCCGCCAGCAGCTGCAGGTAGGTGAGGCCCGCGGGCCACAGCGGCACGTCGCTCTCTGCAAGCAGCCGCGCAGGGTGGGGCAGGCCGGCCGGGCGGTCAGGTGGCGCGGGCGGCCGGCTTGCTGGGCGGCAGCAGGGCGGCAGCGCTCCAGCACACATGAAGGCCCCAGCCCGGGTCGACCCGCCGCCGCCAACAGCCGCCAGCGTGGGCTCCGAGGCGGGTGCGCGCTGCCGGCTGCTGGCGGGGGCAGGGCTCACCCGACAGGAGCCAGAAGCGCTGGTTGCGCGGGTCGCTCAGCGCCTCCTCCACCATGCTGCGTGCGGCTGCCACAAGGGAGTGCGTGCCCCACTTGGTGGGCACCAGCCGCACCACACGCCGCCCCTCAAAGATGCTGCATAGGCGGAGGGGCGGGGGCCGGGCGTGAGGCCGGCCGGCACGGGACAGCCGCGACCCCAAGGACTGGCACCCCCGGCTGTTTGGCAAGCCCCCGCAGACGTGCCAAGGGCTGCATCAGCAAGCCAGCTGCAACCAATCAGCGGCGGCTGCCCTCACGGCGCCCGCTCACGTTCCGTCGTACGCCGATGCGTTGTAGTCGGGCTGGGTGTGGACGTAGATGGAAAACAGGCGCTGGCGATGGTACAGGGGGTGGACGCGTTGTGGGTCAGCACCCGTGCCGCCTCAACTTGTTCCGGGGTGCAGCCGTGGCGGGCCAGCTACAGCAGGGGGCGTCAGGCGGGCGAGGGAATGAAGGTGCACGCGTGGGGGACCAACGCAGGGGTGCAGGTGCGAGGATGTGGGGCCAGCCAAGCGTGGAATGGTTGAGTGAGAGTCGATCTGGCCGCATGGGCAGCAGCGAGTGCATGAGCCCGGCCCGCAGAGGCATGCGTTGTGGCAGCTAGCGCATGCGCAGCCCCACCCACCGCAGGGACGGGCAGCAGGCCGTCTGCCCCTTTCAGCCACTCCTCCCACACCCCCAGGTGGGGCATCCAGCCGCGGGTGAGGAACATGAGGGCAACCCGGGGGAAGGAATCCTCGCCTGCTGCCGCCTCGTCGGCCCCACCGCCGCTGCTGCCGGCTGGCGGCCCGGCCGGTGCCGAGGCCGCCGCCGGCCCCGGGGCTGCTGGCCAGCGTCACTGGTATCCGACGTGTTGGTTGCTGCGATGCCTGCGGGGGCAGACGAGCTTCCGTCCGCTGCTGGTGCTGCAGGCGTGCTGCCGTCCGCTGCTGGCGCTGCAGGCGTTGGAGCAGCAGCTGTGAATGCGTCCTTCTCAGCCCCCGCTGCTTCACCAGCTGGTAGCGCTTCAGCAGGGGCCTGCTCAGCATGCTGCTCTTCTGCTGCTGCCTCTGCACCTGTTGCAGGCTGTTGCTCTTTCTCATCACCACCCTGGGCAGCTGGCTTCGCGGCCTGCTTGCCCTCAGCTGTCGCCGTGCTTCCTGCAGCGCCAGCTTCCAGTACCGGCCGCTCCACCTCTGCTGCTCGCGCGGCCTCAAGCGGCGGCAGCTCCTCCGCAACAGAGCTTGCTGAGTCTCCCTGGGCGCGCTGCTGCGACTGCTGCTCAGCATCCTCGCTTGCCGCATCTGGCGGCTGCTCCTCGTCCGCCGGCGCTCCTGCTGCCTCGCCCGCCGGCTGCGCCTCCTCTTCCGCTTCCTCTGCATCCAGCGCAGCTGCGTTCGCATCATCTGTGACGTCGTCTAATTCCTGATCTTTTGAATATGACCTGGCTTTCTGGTCGGGCTCATCCATATCCTGTTCTGCTCCTGCCGACGCTTGAGCAGCTGACCCAGCACCTGCTGCTCTGCCAGCGTTCGCCGCTACCTCCCGGTGGGCCAGCACGTAGGCTGAATTGCGGGGCTGGACACCGCTCAGCGTCATTCTGCCCAGTATAAGAGTAACCAAAGCTGCCAGGCTCCATATGAAGAGTTTGCGCCGCTGTGCGGTGCGGGCTGAGGGTGCAGCTCGCAGATTGATGCCGCTGCCCGATTTCTGCATGATTGCCGCACCAACACGAGGCCATACGACACGCTTTGCGTCCCCCAAGGGCCGGCGCTTACAAATCTGCACCGGCACTTGAACACACTTGCTTCAAGACGAGTTTCAGCAAGATAAAAACGGCACGTTGGGCTTGCCCGCCATGACCATATACAAGAAACGAGAAGAAGTCTCAAGCATGGAACCCTCCAGCCGCCCGGCGCCGCAGGCGCGCCAGAGCGTGCCGTTGCCACTGGGTCTCCTTGCCATGCAAGCAAACAGCTGTCACAGTTCACAGCACGGCAACAGATGATAGGCACTGAGGGGAGAGCAAGTGTGACAAGCAGTACATCAAAACTGCAGGGAAGCTGTGCTGTGCGGCACACAACCCTCGCATGCAGCTCACGAGTAAAGGAACTTCGAGAGGCGCACGGGGCTGCCCATGCCGCCATAGTCCTTGTCGGACATGCTGCCGCCACTGCTGTCGCTGCTGCTGCCGCTGCTGCTGTCGCTGCTGCTGTCGCTGCTGTGGCGCCGCTTCTTCTTCTTGCTGCGCTTGTCCTTGCTGCTGCGCTTGTGCTTCTGCTGGGGGGCACCAGCAGCACAAACCCTGGCATCACTTCGCTTCAGACGGATGCGAGGTCACTTGGCAAACATTCGAGACACTTGCCGCGTCACGCCAAGCAAACACACCTTCTTCTTGTCCTTGCTCTTGTGCTTCCGCTTCTTCGACTTTTTGTCCTTCTTTGCCTCCTTCTTCTTCACGCCGCCGTCCTGGGTGCCCAGGCGTCGCGCCCGCTCCGCAGCCATGGCCGCCTTGTACTCCTCTGCAGGGAATCGGGGTGCAGGTGCTGCTGAGCGCAGGCGACAGCCGGCAGGGGCCGTGCCGCAAGTGTTTGGCCGGCACAGGAGGCCGGCTCAGCCGCAGGCGTAAGCGCAGGCAGCCGCCACTCTCACGTTCTTCCTGACGCGTCGCAGCCTCCATGGCGGCCTCCCTTGCCGCCGCCTCATCCTGCTGCTTCTTCCAATCGTCATAGCTGCGCGGCAGTGCGCGGCATGCCCAACGAGCAAAGCATGAATCAGTGCTTTGCACCCCAAGCACGCACACACGAACACGCAAGCTGTATGCATCAGGGGCCTGCAGCGCTTTGGGCCCGCAGCATGCAGCGCCGGCAACAGCTACAGCAGCAGGTTTCCGGCACCTCGGCCGCTCCATCTGCAGCGCCGCCAGCCTGGCCGCATGCCACTCGTCGGTGTGAAAGGAGGCGTCATGGCCGGCGTAGCGAGTATCCACGTCGTCACCCGCGCCGCTTGAGCGAGCCGCATGCTTCGCTATCTGCATACTCTTGTGCGTCTGATTCTTCCCCATGTTGCCCTGCTTCCCTGCTGTCACGCCGTCGCTGGGCCTGTAGCTGCGGTTGCCGCTCTTGCAGCGTCACCAAAGCGGTGCCGGGGGCTGGAGCGCGGATCACTGCAAGATGCAAATGTGTCGTGGCCAACTTTTCAAAGAGACCCAGGGGCGCAGAGGTGCATTCGAAGAGGAGCGCGAAATTTTCGATACAGCACGCCAAGGCTGGGGGCTGGTGTGCACTTTTTAATAATCCAACAGCGACAACAATGACTGCTATTTACCGATGACAGTGAAAGACGCCAGGCACAGCGCGGGGCAAGCAATCACTGCCGGGAAGAGCACACAACCTTGCCAGCAGCGGCAACTGATGGTGGACAGATGGATGGAAGCAAACGCGACGTGCAGCCCCAACCCCGACTCCCTTCACGATTAGCAGAATGCTGAGGTGGCCCGTGAGACCTCTCCTGCGCTCCGTGAGGTTTCACCTGTTGTCTTCTCAGCCCCTTGTTTGTTGGGTCTGCTTGAGGGCCGCCTCTAACAACTCAAAAGGCCTCAGCGCCCGAGAGTCTCGGAAAACACACGATGTTCCGTCTTGCGCGTCAGGCGGCGCGCTTGGGCGCCCAGGCGGCCCGTGGATTTGCATCTGAGGCTGGCGAGGCGCCCAAGAAGGGCGGGGTAAGCTTTTATGCAGCCTGTCTGAAGTTGCGCGGTTGGGGTTTGAGAGAGCAGTGCCCGAGGTTGGTTCACCTGATCTCTCACCAAGCGGGTTTGATCGAGGTGCTGCCGACACCCCACGTTGGTCGCTGTTGTCCTGCCCCGCCGCCACCGCTTGCGGGTGTTGAGCGGCGCGCAAAGCGTTGCGTTGCCCTGCCAGCTCTTCCTGACAGCAGCCCCGCCGCCACAGCTTGCCATGCGCGGGGCACGCGTTGCTGCGCTCAGCTGCACGCTTCCTCTGGTCCCCGCAGAGCTCGATTCCTCTCTTCCTGGGCTTGGCGGGCGCTGGAGCGGGCCTGTACTACGCAAAGGAGACGGGATACCTGGACCAGCTGATGGGCGTGCCCGGCGGATCCACCACCGTGGTGCGGGACCCTGGGCCCCGGTTCTCGCCCTGGCATTGGCTGGCCGGGGCAGTTGGGAGGAGGTGCTTGCTGGGATGGCCGAGCATGCTGGCATGAGCAGGCACTAGGGGTCCTTGAGCGTTTGGCCTTGGTGTCAAGGCCGGCTTGCTGGCGCCGCTCTGCCCTGCCCCCTCCCCCAGGCCGCCACCTTCAAGCCCGACTACAACGCGGTGCGCAAGGCGGTGGAGGAGCTGCTGGAGAGCAACCCTGGTGAGGGGTGGGGGCGGGGGTGGGCGGGTGGGCAGTGTGTGAGCGGGTGGGGGTGTGGAGAGTGCTGCTGATGCAGTGTGTGTGGGGCGCAGGGCGGGGACAGCGGGACAGCTACATGACCAGCAGCAGGGCTGGAGCTGTGCGGCTTCTTTCAGTTGTACTTGTCGCGCAGCGGCCACAGCACCTCCCCCACCCCCGTTTCCCCTCCCGCCCCTGCGCCCACCCCGCCAGAGTACGACGACGGCTCTTACGGCCCCGTGCTGGTGCGCCTCGCCTGGCACACCAGCGGCACCTACGACAAGAACACCGGCACCGGGGGTCAAACGGCGCCACCATGCGGTGCGGAGGGGCTTGGTTGTGGGGCGGCGGGAAGCGCCGTGACGTGCATCGGCGGCGGTGCCCCTGCTGCTCGCAGCGCGCATGAGAGCGCCGCGGCCCTGGCCCTTCCGCAGCTTCCTGCCGGAGAGCAACTGGGGCGCCAATGCCGGCCTGGCGGTGGCTCGTGACCTTCTGGAGCCTGTGAAGCAGAAGTGAGGGGTGGGGTGTGGGGAGAGGAGCAGCTTCAATCAGTAGTGAGGACGCGGGGGTGCGGGGAAGTGGCTTCAATTGATAGTGAGGGCGCAGGGTTGAGGTGGGGGAGGAGCAGCTCAGCCAGTGCCCAGGCCTGGGGGCCCGGCCCAGGCAGCGGAGTGCATGCCTGGCAGGCGCATGCCCCCCCCTTGCCAGCAGCGAGATCGCTGCCCCCCAGCGCAGGTTCCCCTGGATCAGCTACTCAGACCTGTGGACGCTGGCGGGGGCCACCGCCATCGAGGCCATGGGGGTGCGCGCTGCCGCTGCCCCGTGCTGCTCTGCTCCCCCGCCGGACACTGCAACGGCCCCTGCCCTTGTGCCGACACGCGCTTGATGCCGTGTGCCTCCAGGCCCCCACATCCCATGGCGCCCGGCCGCACCGACCACGCCCCTGAGCAGTTTGTGGCGCTGCCCGACGGGCGGCTGCCGGACGGCGACAAGGACAGCAAGCACATCCGCGACGTCTTCTATCGGTGGGGCTGCCCGCGCTGCTGCCCGCTGTTGTGCGCGACTGTGGGCGGTCGGTGTGTTGTGACTGAGTGCGCAAGCCGAGGCATGCACGCGTGTGCAAGCACCAGCGCCCCCAAGCTTGGTGCCCCTTCCTCGCCCTTCTGTCGCCGCTCAGGATGGGGTTTGACGATCGCGAGATCGTGGCTCTCATTGGCGCACACTCCCTGGGCCGCTGCCACCGCGACCGCAGCGGCTTTGAAGGCCCCTGGACCAACGGTGTGACACGGCAGCCGCCCGCCGCCCCCGGCCTTGCTGCCGGGTGTGGCAGCTGACGCCCCCGCTGTTCTCCTGCCCCCGTGCAGCCCCCACCACCTTCTCCAACCTGTACTTTGTGGAGCTGACGGAGAACAAGTGGCACAAGAAGAAGTGGGAGGGGCCGCTGCAGTTTGAGGACAAGAGCGGGCAGCTGATGATGCTCAACACCGACATGTGGCTGCTGTGGGACAAGAAGTTCAAGCCGTACGTGCAGGAGTACGCCAAGGACGAGGAGAAGGTGGGCAAGGGGGTGGGGATGAGTGGCGGGGGCGCTCCAGCTTCGCCCGCTGGCCGCGCGCTGGCCGCCAGGCTGCCAGTCCGCGGTTGCCGACTGCTGCCCCCCCCCAATTCGCCGCAGTTCTCCAAGGACTTTGCCGCCGCCTTCTCCAAGCTGCTGGAGCTGGGGGTGCCCTTCAAGGAGGGCACGCAGTATGTGTAGGCGGCGCGGCTGCACCGCCTCCCCTCGGGGCCACAGCTAGACAGGTCTTGATCTTGATTATGACATCGACATCGGGCGCCCAACGCACGCCTTTTCCCAGGTGCTCAGCGCCTGATTTTTCGCTCGTGCAGCCCCCAGCGCCCCTCACTCATCCCATGTACCCTTAGCGACCCTCTTGTAAGTGAATTGCAGTGTAGCAAAGCGCCATTAGGTTAGATCTAGTGTGAATAAGCACAAGAGTCGGGGTTCCAGGGCGGCCCAGTCCCTCCAGCTGTCAGCTCAGCACAAACTCCACCACGTGCGCCGCCATCTGCTCCGCCGCCTGCCGCTGCGTGAAGTTGTGGTCAGCCCCCTCCACCAGCACCAGCCGGCTGTTGGGCACAAGCGACGCGCACAGCTCAGACTCCTACACATGGTGTCCACGTGTGCAAGTGTTTGTGGGTGAACTGGGGTGGTTGGGAGCGGGTGGGTGCTGGAGCCTGCGGCCCCGCCCCTGCATGCAAGGGCTGGGCCTCTGCCGTGATCCCCGCCCAGCCCACCGCATGGGGTATGGTCTTGTCGCCGGTGCCGTGCAGGCACAGCATGGTGACCGAGGGCGGCACCGAGCGCGCCATGCCCTCCATGTCAAGCCCAACGCGGTTCAAAGTCCTGTGGGCACGCGTGGAGAAGGGTGGGCTTGCTGTGCATGTAAGTGTGTGTGCGAGTGTGAGTGTAGGTTGGTTTGTGTGTGGGGGGGTCCTTTGTGTATGTGCTTGCGTGTAGGGGTAGGAGGTGTGGAGGCGGGGGGCTCAAAAGGGGCGTGTGTTGGTCGTGGGCTGGCGTGGCAAGATGCACCTGAACAGGCTGCCCCATGCACCCGGCCCGCAATCCCCACCTCCCAGGCCGCAGACGCTCGGCCTGGGCCTCACTGCGCTGCCCCAAGCTGGGCAGCCCCTTCCAGAGAACGTAAGTGAAGCAGCAGCAGCCGGGCGGCAACAAGCGGCCTGCAACCACCGCCGCCCACCTCCTCTGTCATCACCCACTCGCCCCAGGGCTCCCGCCGCGGGATAGCCTTCTCGGCCGCAAGCCGATCCAGGATGTCAGCGCCGAAGCGCGCCAGCGTGCCCTCCCTGCGCTTGCAGCGGGGCGGGGGCCGGCCCTCGCGGGTGGTGGGCACCACAGGCCAGCCGTGCCAGCTCGGCAGGCCAGCAGATGCGAGGGCAGGCCGGCACCCCCTGCTTGCACAAGCGAAGCAGCGCGCTGGGGCGCAGGCTGCCGCACCTGCACTTGAACCGCCCTGCCAGGTTGATGATTTTGGGGACGTCGTCGTACCGGGAGGCAAAAATGAGGCTGTTGGTGCCGCCCTTGCTGCAGGGCACGCAGAGGGAGGCCGGGCGCATGACGGCCGTGCGAGGGGCGCACCCGAGGCGGTGCACAGCCGCCTACAGCACCCCTCTGCGGCAGCCGGGTAGGGGCCGCCCCGCCCCGCTAAGCACCCACGTTGGCTGCCCCCCCCCCCCGCCCCCTTCACCTGTGTCCCAGCAGGCACAGCACGCGCTTGCCCCGGCTGCGCATGAAGTCCACGGCGACGCGCATGTCCCCCACCTCCTCCTCGTGGTTTCCCATCAGGAAGGGCCCGCGCCGCTCGCTGGCGCTGAGGATTGCGCAGGCGTGGTCAAAGCGGAAGCTGCTGACGCCCGCCGCCGCCAGGCGCGCCGCCAGCAGCGGGAACTGGCACATGGAGAGGTTGGCGACGTAGCCATGGCACAGCAGCACCACCCCTTCAGATCCCGTGTCCACCAGCCTGCCCACCAGCCGCTCTCCGCGCGGGTTGACAAAGCTGAGCTCCACCTCCCCTGAACGAACAAATGGCACGCACCAACCAGGGAGTTATGCACCAACCATCGGCAACCATGATCATGACCTGTCGGTTGATCGCCGGCGCTGAGATTGAAGGTATTGATGTGCATGAGGCAGCCCAGTGGAGGGGCAAGCGTCGAGTATACCTGGCGCCGCCGCCGCGGGGTCGGCTGCCATGCTGCCGCGTTCTGCTGCTTGTCCACGAACCGAAATGCGTTTCAGCACCCTACCGGATGGTCGAACCACAAGACTGCACTGCCTAACGACGTTTGTGGGCCTGGGCAGGAAGTGAATGGATGGCGCCGGCCGGTTCACGATCGCTGTCCTTGCTACAACGGCTTCTTTCATTGGGCTGATTCCTTCCCCTTCCCATTGTCGACATTTGTGGAGAAGCTGGCGTATGTGGCAGCCACGTAGGCTTAACTCCGCAATCTGCTCGTCTCGGGACATGCTTGGTGCAATTGACGAACTTCAGACAGTTGCAATCTTTACCTGGGGTTGTTCTAGGCTCTGCCACGCCTCCCCCACACACTCCTCTGGATATAGTCAGCAGTGCAAGGGCGATGGCGGCTGCTTTTGCGCCTGTGCTCAACCCGTGCAAGCCGTCCGTGTGCCCTGATCGCTGCACTCTGCGATCCGGCCTCGCCGGCAGCCCGCACCCTGGCTTGGAGCGGCGCTGCAGCGCGGCGCCTAGCGCCCGCGCAGGCCTGGCGGCAGCCCAGGTTTGCGATCCAGCCTGCTGGCGCGCATCGCAGCCGGCTGTTGCGCTGCGCTGCAGCTGCCTCGGAAGGCGCAGCCGGTGCTGTGGAAGGGGCGGCCCCCGTCGCCTCTGTGGAAGAGGCGGCGGGGGCGGAGGTGGAGGCCACCGACGACCCGGCCACCGCCTTTGACTGGCAGCTGGGGCTGGCGCTGGCGGGCTGCGCCTTTGAGGCCTACAACGACGTGGACGGCGAGGCCCCCTCCCTGAAGATGACTTCCATGGGCGGCACCGAAATCACGTTTGTGGACGAACAGTTCCTGTGCCGCAAGTATGCCGGCCTGCTGGAGCTGACTGTGCAGCGCGCCGCCGGCCTGCCCGTCGCAGACGTGAGCACAGCGCTGCCCGGGGCTGCTTGGTCGGGAGGGCGGTGACCAGCAAGCGCTTGAGGTCTGGGTTTCTGGGTCTCGTAGGCGCGACGGCACGCTGGCGCTGGCGCTGCCAGAGCGCAGACCCCGTCCGTTCCCCAGCTGGCAGCGTGACAGCCTGCAGCGCATCCCGTCGCTGCCTGCATGCGAACTGCAACACCCACGACCCCGCTTCCCGGTGGCGCCCTCTCTCACCAACGAAACGCCCTCTGCAGTGGTGGCCGGGCGCCAAGAGCGACCCGTACGCTGTGGTGAACATCGGCATCTCGGCGGCGGCGACGCGCGTGGTGCAGCAGAACTTGGAGCCCACCTGGGAGGAAACCTTCTTCCTGTTTGTCAGGTGGGGAGTTTGCTCGCCGGGGCGGCGGCAGTGTGTGGGTGTGGGTGTGTGTGGGGGGGCGGCGCGCGGGGAGCGCGAGGGCCGTGCAGGTCCGCGGGTGGGAGGCCAAGGTGTCGTGGCAGGAGCACGGGAGCGGCTGCCGACAACACGTGTCGCAGCACCGCGCCCCACCCTCGCCGGCCTGTTCAGGGACGTGTGTGGACCTGCCTGCTCGCCCCGTCAACGAGGGCAAACCCTATGGGCAGCCTCTTTTCCATCGCCCTCCCCCTGCCGTGCACATGCGTGCCCCCCGCCCCCCTCACCCCTCCTCCCCACCCCCCAATCGACCTCCGCAGCGACCCTCCAAGCAGCGCCTGGCTGTGCGGGTGCTGGACGCCGACGTGGGCAAGGCGGACGACCTGCTGGGCACAGCGCGCAGCGGCCTGCAGGACCTGGCTGACGGGCAGACGCACGAGCTGGAGCTGGCGCTGAGGTGGGGCACACCTGCCCCCGCCTGCCCTGCCACCTTGCCGCTGCCCCGCTGCTTGGTTTTGGGGCGGAAGGAAGGCGGGCGCCCGGCCTGCGGCGGAAAAGGGCCGCGGGCTGAGGTCTGGTTGCGATCGCACCGCTCTGCCCAGCCCGCCAGCTTCGCCACATGCTGCCTGTGTCTGAGCCTGGGCTGCCCCCGCCACGCACTGCGCCTCCCGCGCGCAGGGGCCCCAAGGGGCCCGCCGGCTCCATCTACCTGCGCGCGCGCTTCATGCCCTTTGAAGCCGACGGCGCACTGGCGGAGCGGGCGGCGGCGCGCGGCATGGGGGCCCCGTGCTGGGCTCCCCCAGACCATCATGACCAGCCAGTGGCGCAACCTGCAGGTGAGTGTGTGTGCGTGTGTGTTGAGGGGGCGCGGGGTTGCCTGGGTTGCGCTGCCTGGCGCTCGCTCCTGCCCCGCCTGCATGCATGCCCTCCCGCCATACACACCACACTCCCCATGAGCACCTGCTGCAGCGCGAGATCAACGCTGCCGCCGACGCCATGTTTGACCCGGTGGCATACGTGGACCATGCGGAGACCGACACGCAGGTGGGTGGGAGCTGTGGTGAGGTGGCTGGATGGTGGTACCGCTGGCATGCCTGTGTAGTGGGGAGGGGGGTGGTGGTGCATGCTTTGTGTGTGCGCGTGTGCGGCGACAGGGAGCCTTGCGATGTGCATGGGCTGCATGCGGCCCTGGCTGTGCGTCCGTCCGCCCGCCCCCCCCCCCGCGGGGCCCCTGCGTGGTGCCTGGCTGCTGCCGCACACCTTCCCGTTCTCGTCACGCGCCCCTGCCCTCCCTTCTGCCTGTGGTGCAGGCGTGGCTGTTCTGGAACCCTGAGGCCCGCAGCCTGTGCCTCGCCTTCCGGGGCACGGAGCAGGCCAAGTGGAAGGTGGGCGTGTATTTTGGGGAGATGGGGGGGGGCGCGCTTGCAAGGATAGCACCTGCCACCTTTTGTTGCGCGCTGGCCCAGGCAGCACTGCAACGCGCGCCCACCTCTCGGCGGGCTGCTGCCATGCTCGGCTGGCCTTGCTGGCAGTGCCCTTGCATCACCAGCCGCACCCTCGAGGCCCTGCCAGCCCCTCACGCTGCGTCGTGCCACGCTGCGCCATGCTGTGTGGTCAACGCTGTGCGTGCTGTGCCATCGCCGCCGCGCCGCAGGACATCCTCACCGACTTGAGCCTGGTCCCAGCCTCTCTGGACCCGGGAGGGGTCAGCGACCCCGCGCAGCAAGCCTGGAGCGGCGGCGGCGCGGCGAGGCAGCCAGCCCCGCGCCCAACCTCGAACGAGCAGTGGTGCGTGGCAGCCGCTGCCGCCGCACGCCCTTCCCTGCATGCGTCGCCAGCCTGCAGCGCGGCCCCTCCCTTGCCTGCCCCTTGCCCTGCCATGTGCTTGCGGCGGGCAGTTTGTTGCCGCCGCCGCCCTGGCACCCCGCCCCACCCTTCCCCTTGCTTCACGCGGCCGCAGGCGGCGCTGCAGTCGCGGCGGCAGGAGTTCCGCAGCTCGGTGATGGAGGGCCTGCGGGGGCTGTTCCTGGCTCAGCAGGGGCGTCAGGAGGAAGGCGAGCCGGTGGTTTGGGTTCACCACGGTTTCCTGGACGCCTACGCATCGGTGCGGGCAGAGGTGCTGCGCCTGCTGGAGGCAGCGCTGGCGGGTGAGCATGCGTTTGTGGGTTGGGTGGGGTTGTGGGTGGTATGTGTGTGTGTGAATGTGTGTGTGGGTCAGTTGAGTGTGGGGACGGGCACATGCATGTGTGGGCATGCATGGGGATGGGGCGGGTGGGGTAGGGGCGAGGAGTGGGGTGGAGTGGATGGGGCTGCCTCAGGCCCCGGCCTGTGCAGATTGTGTGGTAGTGTGGGAGGGGCTTTAGCACAGGGGGCAAAGAGTTGCAAAGAGTTGGCGGGCCGCCCACGACGCCAGGCTCAACCAACTTTCTTGCTTTAAAAAGAAAACTGCTACCGTTCAATCCACCCTCCCCCCCCCCCTGGCCGCAGGGGAGGAGGAGCCTTGGACGCTGTACACGACGGGGCACTCCCTGGGGGCCGCGCTGAGCACGCTGTGCACCTACGACTGCGCGCGGCGCTCCTGGCGCGCGCCCCCTCCCCCGCCTCGTCCATTACAACTACGGGTCGCCGCGGGTGGGCAACAAGGCCTTCGCAGACGAGGTGAGGGGGGAGGGAGGGTGTTAGTGTAATGTGTGCAGGGGCAGGTAGGTGGTGGTGGTGGTGGTGGGGGGTACGGAATGTACGTGTGTGTCACTGCAGAGCGTGAGGGTTGGAGGAAAATGAAATGCGTGCTGGCCTGCAGCGCTGCGTGGGCGCTGTTTGAGCATGGCCCGCAGCAGCGGCGGCGGCGGGGTTCAAGCCCCCGGCCTCTCGCCGGGATACCCGCTCCACACCACACCCACACACACACACACACGCCGCCGCCACGCCCGCCGCAGTTCGACCGCCTGGTGCCCAACACGTGGCGCGTGGCCAACAGCAACGACGCGGTGACGCTGGTGCCGCGCATGCTGGGCTACTGCCACGTGGGCCACAAGGCGGCGCTGCGCGGAGAGGGGCAGCTGGAGCTGACGCGTGAGCTGGGGGCCCTGCTGCGGGTGTCTGTGCAGGGGGTGGGGAATGGGGAATGGGAGGGTGGTGGCGGTGAGCGCGCATGTTCCGTGGATGGTTGTGTGGGAGAGGGGGTCCGCTGTGCAGCTCTGTGCAGCGCCGCCATCCGCATCGACTCGTGCGGCTCACAGCTGCCCGCTGGACTTGTGCTGCTCGGCTGTGCAGCCCACACCTGGTCGCGGTGCCCTGCCCGCCCCACTTCTGCAGGCAACAGCAGCAGGGGGCTGGGCGAGGGCGTGGAGATGGCCAACGTCGCGCTGGCCGCCGCCGTCAACCTGCCGGCGCTGACGGAGCAGCTGCTGGCGCGGCAGGAGGAGGAGGCGGCGGCGGCCGGCGACGCCGGCGTGTCGGACAGCCTGCTGCAGCAGAGCAAGCCCGCGCTCGTGTCGGCGGCCGCCGCCATCGCCAACGCGGCCAGCGCTCTGGCGGGGGCCGCCGCCGGGAGGAGGGCACGTCGGTGGATGACAAGGAGGGCGCGGCGGCGGCGGCGGCCCCGCGGCGGCGGCGGCGGCAGCCATCGCACAGGCGCCCACCGCGGCCGAGGTGGCCTCGCTGTTGGAGGAGGAGGTGCGGGCCATGAGCGCCCTGCTGGACGGCAGGTAGGCGTGCCGCTGGGGATGGACGGGCTGGGATGTATCGGGGGAGGTGGCACGTGGCTTCTCTTGGCCCGGTCCCCCTTGACACCACCTCCCTGCCCTTCTTGGCCCCACCCGCCCCCCCTTGGAACCCCCTCCCACCGAGCAGCGCGCTGTCTGAGCACCTGGAGCCGCTGTACCTTGAGAACCTGGCCGCCGCCATCGCCAGGGCGCGGGAGCTGCAAGGGCAGCAGGGCCGGTGAGGCGCCTGGCGGCCGCCGGGCGCAGCAGCCTGGCGCAGAGCGAGAGAGAGAGCGCAGAGCCGTGGCACGTCGAAATGAATTAACTTTATTGCATACTGTTTGAGAAGGAAACGCTGATGCTGTGATGCATCCAGCGGGTGCTGGCCTGGCAGTGAGCGAGAGATGGGCCGGCGGGATGGGGCACCAGCAGACCAGGGGTTTGCAGCTTAGGGTCAATCGACTCCCTGCTGCATGGCGGACACCACAATATCAATGCGCAATGGGATTGAGTCCATTGAGATTTGATCAAAGAATGCTAGCACGCTCGACAAATGGATCTCCTCTCGGCGCACACCAAGCAAGGTCGGGGCTGCCAGCAGCCACAGGTCTGTGCCCGCCTGCCGCCGCTCCGGCTGCCGCAGGCCGTCATGCCCAGCGCGCCCCCAGCGCCGTCATCCTCAAGTAGGCGGCGGCGAAGTCGTCAAAGAAGGCGGGCTGGTTGTCGGCGTAGCGTTGGATGAGGGGGCGGCAGGTGGGGTCGTCGGGCAGCACGTGGTCGGTGGGGATGCCTGTGGAAGGTGTCAAGGGGCCGGGAAGCTCGCTGCGGCTGCCAGCGGTCGGCCATGCTGCACAGCCGCGCTCGGACGGCGTACCGCAGCCGCCGTGGCAGAGGAGGCAGGCAGGGGAGCATCCGGGAGGGGCCAGCGCGGCGCATGCGCCAGCGAGGCGCCACCTCACCCGTGTGCTGCGCCATCTCGTTGCTCTTGTCGGTCCAGGGCGCCTGCAGCAGCGTCTTGTAGTACGTGTTGTCAAAGGTGAGGGGGTCGCCAAAGCCCTTGGACCCCAGCTGCAAACAAGGGGGGGTGGGGGGCAGTGGAGGCAATGGCACGGAGCACGTGCCTCACTGCGCCGTGCGCAGTGATAGATGGCACTAGTGCAGGAAAGGCCTGGCTGTGAAGGGATCCCTGGAGCAGGTTCGTACCAGCCCCTCACGCTCACCACAGGCTGCAGGCAGCCGCATGTGGCGGGGCAGTACATGCGCATACCTCGATACATGCGATGCCCCCCGCCCCTCCCCACGCACCGTGTGCGACCCCGACAGCGCGATGAACTCCTGCGGGCTGAGCCCCTTGGCCGCAAAGTTGGCCAGCTGCTGCTCCGCCGAGAAGTCGAGCTGCGGCATGCGGCCGTCGGGGTCGGGGCCCGCAGCGTCCAGCCGCCCCACCGGCACCCGCACCGCCGGGCCGCCAGTGATGCGCACCGCGTGCGCTCCCGCCAGCGCAACCAGGTCGGCCTTGGACACAGCGCCCTCCGCCGCGGTGCCCTTGAGCTTCTTGTCCGCGGCCTCGATCACGGCCCTGCAGGGCCCGACGAGGTGGGGGGGGGGGCGGGGACAGGAGCGGTTGCCGGCACGCAGGCACGTGCCAGGGACGCCGTGCCTGTGGCTGCCTGTGTCACAACGACAGGAGACCACATACGCAGCCAGCCACGCAGCGGCAGCCTCAATTGTTTCTGTTGCATAAAGGGGGCCCACCAGCCGCGCTTCAAGCCAAAGTTGTCGGGGCGGTCCAGCTCAAAGCGGATGGAGGCGTTGAGGCCGCCGTCCCCGCGGCGGCGCTGTAGGTGCCGGCATCGTGGAACACGAGGCGCACCACCACGGGGGCCTGCGGGCGCAGCCCAGGTTTACTTATGCTGCCAAGGGAGCAGCACAAGCTTGCGGGCAGCAGGGCCAGCAGGAGCCTCCCGTGCCAGATGGGTTGCCACCGGACAGCGTGTGGATGCGCTTCCCCACCTTGGTCTTTGGTAGCGCTGAGTCGAAAGCTGCATCCACGGCTGCCTGCTGCTCCGGGGTGAGATAGCGAGGGCCGGCGCCAGCGTCTGCCGCTGCGCTCGCCGCCGGCGCTGCCGCCCATGCCGCCCAAGGGAGCAGCTGCAGCAAAGGCGCCACGGTTACTGCTTCCAAGACGTCTCGTCTGCTGGAGCAATGACCGCTATGGGACTGAGCGCCTGGCCCGCCTGCACAGCAAAACGAAGAGGCACAGGCCCCGCCTCAGTCGCGATTGTCGGCAGTCCAAAACACAACTTTCCATCGCTCCTGATTGATATACCTGCTGATAGACTGCTGCAACGTGCAGCGGTCTGTCGCGGAGGCTGAGAGCGGCAAGCGGCCTGCCGTCCAGCCCACTGCTGTCGCAATTGATACGTCTGCATGTCGCTTATGTCGATTATATTGCGGATATCCTCACCGCTGACCTCATGCTGCAACCTGTCCCTCCTCAGCCATGGCGGTACAGTCGTCAATGCCAACGCACTCCGACAGGCGCAAACAGCTGTTGTGAGCTGTTGCATCATCCCTGGCTGCACCAAGACCGATGCCCTGACCACGTTGGGAGCGCTTGTGCATGCATGCGTGCTGGGTGCGCACCATCGCTCACGGTGCTGAGCCGATGTTGCAGTGGGCTTGAGGCGGTGCCTGCCTGCCTCACGTGCAGCTGCCTCAATGCCCACGCTGCACGTCGTGCCTGCCGTCTTCTCACTGCCCTGCCCTGCTCTTTTCAATCAGCCCCGCCCGGCTGCCAGCTGATGGGGGAGAGGAGCGCCTGCAGCAACTGATTGATGCGACGCCGGCCAAGCGGGCGGCCAGCGCGGAGGAGATTGGCGAGCTGGCTGCCTTCCTCTGCTCGCCCGGGCCGCGTTCCTGACGGGGGCCAGCATTCCAATGGACGGCGGCCTGCACCTCAGGTCCTAGCGGATCTAGTGATGCCTGATGAGGTTGACTGGAATCTAGGATCAATTTTTGCGTTCCGCCCGGTGAAGCCGGTGGTTGGGTTGGTTCCCCACCCTTGCCTTGAGCAGTCGCCAGCTGCTTGCAGCGATGCATTATATCGCCGCCTAACAAGAAGGCAGGCTGTTGCTAAGGGCAGGTGGCGCAGGTTTGGTGGGTGTCGCATTCAGGGGTGTCGCGAGAGCAACAGCCGAGACAGAGGCCTCGATTACTATGGCATTCTTGTACTATTCAAGCATGGGATCAAGCGATGCAGCGTCAAGATTAATAGGTTCGACTTGCTGAGTTGGCTCGGCTGCAAGTGATTCCATTCTGGCTCATTTCACCCCCTTATACGCCAGACTGAGCACACCTATTCCAGGGAGTCCATCCGAAGCATCCTGATCCCTCCACCCCAAGTTGGTTTTTATAACAACGGGCTGCCGGTGATTATGCGCTGAGTGGGCGCTTGAAATCCCCATGTCTAGGTCTCAAGAGGCATCTCTGGACCTTAGACGGGCTGTTAGCTCACGCACCTCCACTCCCGCAACTAGTCCACGAGCCCCACCCCCCGCCAGGCCGGCACTCCTCGCAAGGTGCGCCTGAGCACATATTGCATGGATATGTGCAGGCAGCAGGTTGCGAGATTCACGCAGCAGCTTGCAACAGCTGGCGGCTGCCGCCGACTGAACGCTGCGGTTGTAGGGCTAGTTGTTATGCTTGCTCCTAGAAAGCGCTGCCCATGCATTTCAGGTGGCACGGCAGCCCAATGTCACCCAGGCCCAGGGGGCACGCCTGGCGCTGCGCGCACTCCATCGTTGCGTGGCCGCAGCGGCATCCCTCCCGTGCCCGTGGGTGGGCGCTCGGACAGGGGCCGCGCAGCCGGCGCCCGCGGCAGCAACGGCGTGCTGAGCGAGCCTGCATCGCCACGCTGCGGCGTGCCTGCCGCAGCTGCACCGGCTGGGCTGCTGGGCCTGGCAGACAGCCTGGAGGAGCTGCTGCCGCCCGGGGAAGACGGCGGGCCGGCCGCCAGCACAGACAACGTGCGCGTCTTTGTCCGCGTGCGGCCCCTGAACGCGCGGGAGCAGGAGGGCGGCGGCGCTGCGGCGCGCGCCTGCGTCAGCTGCCCGCCTGGCGGCCGCGTGGTTGTGCTGTGCGAGGGCGGCCGCCTCGACCCGCTCTCAGCAACCTTTGACCGCGTGTTTGGCCCCGAGGAGGGGCAGGAGGAGGTGTTTGCGGCGGTGGGGGCCCAGATGGTGGACAACTGCATGGCAGGTGGGCATGCACGCGGTGCAGGGGCTGGCAGCTCGGGGTCGACGGGGCAGCGCTGCGCACGCCGCAGAGGCCGCCTGCCAGGCACGTCCAAGGCCGTCTCCGCTCGCCTCTGCGCCTCCACGCCGCTGCAGGCATCAACTCCAGCCTCTTTGTCTACGGCCAGACGGGCGCCGGCAAAACGCACACCATCACGGGGCAGGCGGAGGGGGGCGAGGAGGGCGGCCTGGACGCCAGCTGCGGCCTCACGCTGCGCGTCTTCACCCAGCTCTTCCACCGCATCGCGCAGGAGGAGGGGGAGCACGTGCGCTACACCGTGAAGTGCTAGTGAGCAGAGCGCAGATAGGGATGGGGGCGTGGGGGTGGGTGTGGGGGACACAACCCTGCTGGGCCCCGGTGCAGCCGCGCGGAGGCAGACACTCTTGTGCAGACGCGCCTGGCAGGCTCTGACCCGGCACAGCAGCTCCCGCAGCCCACCCACACCCCGCACCCTCTTCTTTCTTCCCCTCCTCGCACCCAGCAACTGCGAGGTGTATGGCGAGGAGGTGAGCGACCTGCTGGCCCCCGGCTCCAGCGGCCTCCAGATCCGGGACGGCGACCAGCACCAGGGCATCTACGTGGAGGGCCTGTCGGAGCATGCCGTGGTCAACGGTGGGTGGGCGCAGCACGACAGGGGCCCAACGCTGGCCGTGCGCTGCCGCAATGGCGGGGCGGATCGGCGGCTCGCACAACTGCGTTGGGGAAGCAGTTTTACCGCCTCGCTGCTTGCATCCTGCATCACCCCTGATTCCACCCTGGCCGCCGCCGTGCTGCAGCGGACGACGTGATGCAGCTGATCCAGCGTGGCGCCGCCAACCGCCACACCGCCGCCACGCGCATGAACGAGCGGTCGTCTCGCTCCCACTCGGTCTTCACGGCGGTGGTGGAGGCGCACGAGGAGCAGGAGGAGAGCGGCGTCACGCGCGTCACCTTTGCCAAGCTCAACCTGATCGACCTAGCTGGTGGGGCGCTGGGGGGCTGTGTGGCGCGTGTGAGGGGAGGGAGGCATCAGGAGCTGGGTTGTAGGCACGGCGTTGGGCAGCGCCTGCTGGGCCCCTTAAGTGCGGCAGCCCCACCTGCCTGCCAGGCAGCTCGCTGCTCATGCCGGTCTGCCTGGTGCAGCTCTAGGTTCTGGACAGGGAGGCAGCCGGCATCCTTGCGCTTGGCACTCGTGGTTGTTCGTTTTGCTTGCCCACGCCCTTCCCCGTTGCGTGGCCCCCACAGGCAGCGAGCGCGTGGGCAAGAGCGGCGCCACGGGCGACCGCCTGGCCGAGGCCAAGGGCATCAACAAGTCGCTGACGACGCTGGGGCGGGTGGTGTCGGCGCTGACCGAGCGCCAGCAGCACGTCCCCTACCGCGACTCCAAGCTCACCTTCCTGCTCAAGGAGTCGCTGGGTGGGCGGCGGCAGGGCGGCAGCCCTCCAACGCTCTGCGCTGTAGCAGGGCGGGCCAGCGTTCCGTGCTTGTGAGCTTGGCTGCAGGGAAGGGAACAGGCAGGCCGTGCCGGGTGCCGATCGCCGCACCTTACCGCCGGTGCAGGCGGCAACGCCCAGACGTCCATCATCGCCTGCGTGTCCCCCGCCGAGGACAGCGCGCAGGAGACGCACAGCACGCTCGTGTTTGCGGCGGGGGCCAAAAAGATCCGCAACAAGGTGGCCGGCGGCGCTGCTGGCGACGGCCGGGGCTGCTGCGCACCCCCATGCTCTGCCTGCTGGGGAGCAATGCACCGCCCCTGCTCCCGCTGGGCTCGCAGATGTATTATGTTTCTGTATAGTGCATTTGGCAATGTTGCACCGGAGCCTGGGCTGCACCCTGGCTTGCCCTGCTGCCTGCCGCTGCGCCCCATCTGGTCCCCTGGTGCCCCCTGCTCTTCCCCCGCAGGCTGTCGTCAACCGAGACACGGTGGGCGACCTGCGGGCGCTGCAGCTGGAGAATGCGCGGCTGCAGCGGGAGCTGGCCAAGCGGGAGGTACGGAGGCATGCTGGGGCAAGGGTGGCGCCTCCAGTCCCTGCCTGCAGAGGCTGGCATGGCGCAGCCGCTGGCCAGGCTGCTTGGGCCTGGGTGCAGCTGCATTGTGCGGCTGAGCAGCCCTGAGCCGGCCCCTCGCAGGATGTATTGGCGGCGGAGCTCCGGCAGCAGCTGGCGGCAGCCCAGGTCTCGGCGGCGGCGTCCGCGGAGCGCGTTGCGGCGGCGGAGGAGAGGCAGCAGCAGCTGGAGGCGGCGCTGAACGAGCGGCACTCGGCGCTGCAGCAGCGCAACGCGGAGCTGTCGCTCGTGCGGAAGGTGGGTGGCGCTGACGTGGCATGCCTGACGACTTGGCCTGCCCCTGGCTGCCGCTTCCTGGCTGGCGCAAGCAGCCCGAGCTCTGCTGCCTTCCTCCTTTGCCTGGGTGCCGCAGGAGGTTGGGGATGCACGCGCCACCTGTGACCTGCTGCAAAAGGATCGGGAGGAGCTGATTGACCACAACGCAGCGCTGACGGAGCGGGTGACTGGGGGGCTTGGCTGTGTGCGGACAACAGCAGTGGCAGCAGCGCTTCCACGGTGTATTGCGAGGGCAGCTTTCCCTGTTGCTCATTGACGTCGGGAATATAGTGTGTGCCGAGGACGGGCGGGCCTCTTCTTCGTGCCCATGCGTCGCACCGCCGCTTTGTGATGTTGTAAAGTCGGGATGCCTGCGCTGTGCCCTCGGCTGGGCTGCAGGTAGACAGCTTGCAGAACAGCCTGCAAGACTGCCGTGATGCGCTGCGGGCAGCCCAGCAGGACTCGGCAACGGCGCATGAGGTGGGCCACTTGCACGTGTTGCTGCCGGGAAAAGGCCTCTGGCGCACAAGCCCCGCAGCGCGCCCACCTTTGCAGCCCCCTCCTACTGTACCCCCCCCAAAACACCACACCTTACCCCTGCCTCCTCCTCTGCAGCGCTGCGAGGCAGCCTTGTCGCTGCAGCGGGCGGCTGAGGATGAGGCGCGCTCGCTGCAGCACGACAAGGATCGGCTGGCGGCGGATGTGGCCCGCGCCACCGCTGACCTGGGCAAGGCGGCGCAGGTGCTGGGGCAGGGGAGGCGGAGCCTGGATGCTGCCGTCTTGACCCGCCGACAGCTGCACGGAAGGATGCGGGCAGGGATGCTGCGGCCATACAGCACCGTTTTGGAGCGCGTGCCCGCTGCTGCCTGGCTGGCTGATGAGGCGCGATTGGGTGCAACCGTTTGCATGCTGCTCTCCCCTCACAGGCCTTGGAGGAGAGCGAGCGGTCAAAGAAGGCGCTGCGGCGGGAGGTGGAGCAGGTGGGTGGAGGGGAAGTGGGGATTGGAACACTCCTGTGGCGGAGGAGGGGCAGGAAGAGCTTCCGCTGTGCTCGTGATGGGGGGCAGGGGGGGGGGGGGGCAGGGCATGCGTGGACCAGAAGCGGAAGGCTTAGGGTTGACATTTGGAGAAAGGAAGCCCTGCTATGTTTGAGCAGAAGGCGACAGTCTGGATCTCGCCTGTCGTTGCTTTCTGCCCCCGCACCCCCACCCCACCCAACACACACACGCAAACTCCTCCCACCGAACACCACCCCCAACCCCCTCCAACCCTGCAGCTGCTCTCCGACCTGCGGCGGCGGCAGCGCGAGCTGGTGGACACGCAGGAGCTGGCGGCAGCACGGGAGGAGCGGCTGCGGGGGGGGAGGTTGGGGAGCTGACAGAGGTGCGCTGAGAGGGGAGCTGGGGAGTGGATGGGGCGGTGCAAGCAGCAGGCTTGCGGGGATGCACAGCCCCCTTCTTGCCGCACCCCTCCTGCATCCCAAGCGCGCCCAACCCGGCGCGGTGTGCGCAGGCGCTGGCGGGGCGGTCTGCGCAGCTGACGGAGCTGGAGGGGAAGCTGGCGGCGGAGGCGGTGTGCACGGCCAAGTACCGGCGCATGGTGGGCGAAATCGGCAAGCTCATCGACTGGGCGCAGTCGACGTCGCCGCTGCCGCCCACGCTGGGCGGCCGCACCAGCCCCGCCGGCTACTCGAGCTTGTTGGCCTACGGGGGCAGCGCGCGGTGAGGGGGAGGCAGGGGAGCCCATCAGTCCCCTTTTCTTGTTTGTGGGTGGGTGGGACAGGGCCGCTTGGCATGTGCCAAGGTGCTGCGTTCTACAGGCAATACGACTGCCGGGGCTCACCTTGCGTGGGCGAGGCAGCGTGATTTCCCAGATCACATGCTTAGCAGGCTGCTGCTCGTCCGTGTTCCCACACTTTGCATAAGCGTGCCTGTCCTGTTGCTGTTTGCAGGCTATCCTTTGGCAGCGGAGCGCCCCGTGTCGCCGCTGGGAGACGCATCCAACCAGCGAGGCGGGCCAGGGTCTGCGGCACGCCGCACCGCTTCGCCTGCCAAGCGGCTGGTGCAGGTGCCCAGCCCCGCGGGCCGGAGCCCTATTCCATCGCCCGCCAAGTTCCGTTGACAAGGAGGGCCCGCCTGACGGCCACCAGCTGTCTTTATCGGACACAACGGCACTCCCCCTGGTCACATGTCTGTTATATGCTTCCGTCCTGACGTGTATTGTCCGTTCTAGTGTTGGATTCATGTATGCCTTTCTTGATTCTTGGTCAGCATTGTAGCTTGGCGGCCTTCTCCTGCACCAGGCCCACAAGCGCTGAGTGAGAGCGTAGAACCGAGGGCGGAGGGCCCGCCGCAGCAGACAGGGCGACCCCCACTGCAGTTTCACTCATTGATGTATATGGTTTGGCTGATGTATCTACAGCCAATCTCGAGGCGAGAAGGATAACCAAATCTGACAACCGCTTGCCCGACATGTCGCCGTGCCAGCTGGCGCACAAGCAGCGCAACAAGCCGCCCGGAAGTTGTTCAAACGCGGTGCGTTTCGCTTTGCTATTTATTCGACTCCACGGTTTGGCGTCAACCATTCGAGCGTTTCAAGAAGCACCCACCATGCGCGTCGCTCATGTCGCACTCCTTCTCTTGCTCGCTAGCAGCGCCCGGGCAAACATTTTCGACACCATTGGGGACGCCATCTCTGATGCTGCTGGAGCCGTGGTGGGGGCAGGTGCGCCTCGCCAGTGATAGTGTTGCTGCTGCCCCTGGCAGGGCACCGCTCCGTGGCATGGCCTGCTGCCGGTGCTTGCTGCACTAGGCCCTGCCAGTTCGCCCTGAAGAGGCCAGTTCCCTTCCGGCCCTTGTCTGGTGTACTTGCTGCAGGTGCAACAGCAGTCGACGCAGTCGGGGGCGTCGCTCGGACGTGGGCGGTTCAGTGGTGAATGCCGGCGAGGCGGCGGTGGATGCGGTGTCGGGGGCCGCCACCAGCGCGTGGGACTGGACCAAGAACGCGGCAAACTGGGTGGCTTGCAGGAGCGTGGACCTGACGGTGTTCAACTTTGACCCGTGCTGGGCGGCGCCGCCTCCAACCTGTGCACCCCGGACTGCAAGGCCGAGCTGGAGAAGCTGCCGCAGTCCTGCGTGAGTGGCAGATGTCAGGCCGATGGGCAGCAATTGGGCATGCCTGTTGCGCAGAGGGCAGCGCGGTTGCCTTGTCGGCTGCCCTGGCGCTGGGGATGACCGACCTCGCACAGCCCACGGACCCGCGTGCCTGCCTGGCGCCGCTGCCGCCCCCAGCATCCCCCCCCCCTCCCCCGCTGCCCCTGCAGCTCAACGAGTTCCTGGCCGACCTGTTCAGCTCCGGCGACGACGCCACCATCGACCGCGTTGAGGCGCAGCTGGTGGCCTGCGGCATCTCTTACGACCCCGAGGCCGTGGGCGCCGCCCTGGCCCCCGCACCCGCCCCCACGCCAGAGGCAGCGCCCGAGCCTGAGCGCCGCGTGCCGCCGCCTGTCACGTGATCACGCCGCTGTAACTGCGCATCGAGATGCGTGTTCCTCTTAGCAAGGCCAGCAGATGACGGCAAGGCGTTGTTTGTTTTGCGCACGCACACCTGTGGTGCGCGGTGCGACGTGGTTGGCTCCATGCGTGCGGGACGCAGGCTGTCGCCCATTCGCTCTTTTCATTTCACTCTAAGCCATGCTTTCATCCCTCCCTGACTATTGTGTGTCTCCCAGGCAGCCAGCTGCTGACGCGTTGGCTGCGGCTGGCCAGCGTGCCGCCCTCGTAGCAGTTGCAATGCAGTTGTTGCAAGCAGGATGCCAGCAGGCTGCGCCGCAAGCAGTGGTGCATCCAAACTTGGGGCAACAGCCCTGACCGTATGGCAGTGGTTGACACACCTGTCTGTGCAGCTTGGCACAGTATGCTGCTTGCCATCTTGGCTCCCAGGGAGCCATGCGTAAGTAAGTGCAAGGGAAGTGGTGCAACACAGAAGCAGAACTGAAGGTGGGCGCCTACTCTTCGGCAGGGTCGGCCGCCTTTTTGGTGCGCCGCTTGCTCAAGGGGTTGGCCACCGCCGGCGCCGCGGCCTTCTTGCCGCGCTTTTTGGGCGCCGCCGCCGCCGCTGCCGCCGCCTCCGCGTCGGCTGCGTCCGCCGCCGCTGTCGCCGCCGCCACTGCCGCGTCGTCCTCGAGCGCCTCTGCCCTCGCCGCCGCCGCCGCCGCCGTCTGCTGCTGCTCCTGCCACCGGGCCTTGTCCTCCTGGAACTGCGCCTCAGCCTCACCCGCCTGCTGCATGTGCTTGGGCAGGTCTGCGGGCGAGTGAGCGGCGCGGCAGCGACACGTCAGCAGCACGCCTAGGCGCGCCTGGCAAGCCAAGCTGCGAGAGCCTGTCTGCTCGCTGCCCACCGCCCAGCCGAAACCCAGCAGGCGGCACGCCGCAGCCGCTGTACAGCCTGCTGCCCGCTGCCGTCCCCCAGCCCCGCCACCCACCCTCGCGGATTTGGCGCATGTTCTCCTCAGCCTCTGCCAGCGCCTCCGCCACGTCCACCTCCTCCACCCACTCCTTCATCGCCGCCATGCCCGCGTTCAGCTTGCGGTCCACATCCGCAAACACCGCCATGCGTCCCGCAAACTCGTAAAGGACACCTGTGGGGCGGCGGGGGAAGAGAGGGGGGGGGGGTTGAGGGGGCAGGGACCCCGGGGCACGCACACACACGCGCGAGCAGCACAGGCCAGCACCGCAGCTGTCAGCCTTTGGAAGCACCCGCTGCAGAGTCGACGACGTGCCAGCCCCCTCCACTGCTGAGCAAGCAAACAGAAACGAGGGTGCACCAGGCAGAGGGGGAAGGGCTCACGTGGCAGCAGGTACGAGACGCGCAGCACGACATTGGTGGCGGGCGGCGCCCCCGCCTCGCCCTCCCCCTCCTGGAACAGCACCGCCGCCACGATGGGGGCGCCATCTATGGGCTCCTCCAGGATGTACTTGCCCGCCTCGGCGGTACGGCGCAGCGCCACGTAAAGCTCCAGCCAGGGGGTCATGGCTGCGGGCGGTGGGGGGAAAGAGGGGGGCAGCTGGCCGTCAGGGGAGGGGTGGGCCTGGCAGGCAGGCGGGAAGTGAGCGGTTACGAGTGGTGGGGAGCGGGCGGCAAGAACAGCGGGCAGGAAGTGGATGGCGGAGCTAGCCGGGCGGGTTTGTGGCCCCTGTGAAGTACACCGCTGGCGGGGAGCGCTGGCCGGGGTGTCAGAATGAGGAGCACGCTCGCTGTCGCAACCTCAGACAAACCAGCAGCCGAGGCAGGCGGGGAGGCGCGCCGCCACGGCCCAACAGGTTGCTGGGCTGCCAGTCATGCCCCCTGCCGCCCGCTCTGCCCCCTGCCGCCCGCTCGCAGCTCCCCCAACCATGCAGCGTGGCGGCGGTGCGCGCGGCAGTACAGCGTGCTCACCCCAGCGGTACCACATGTTGAGTGCACACACGTCCTCCGCCCCCTCTGTGAACCCCACGTCTTCAATCATGCCAAACCACTCGGGCCAGTTGAGCCGGTTCTCCCACAGCGCATACACCTCGCTGCGGCCAGGCGGGCGCAGTGGAGGGGATGGGCGGCGGGTGGGCAACGCGGCCAGCGGGCGCACACGAGCGCCGCATGCCCGGTGGCACGGATGCCACCTGAGATACTGCAGGCCCTTGCGCCCTCTGCGGCTGCTGGATGGCCCACCTGAGGGGGCGCTCCACGCGCACCACCACCTCATGCTTCAGCTGAACGTCGGTGAAGTCAATCAGGTCGTAGGGGGTGTAGCCTGCGGGGGGTGAGAGGGTGGGCAGGCGTGCGCTGTGCCATAGCAAGGCGCATGCACGGGTGCGGCGCTGAATAGGGTCAGTCTGCAAGCCGCAATTCCCCGCCCCTCCCCCTCACCTCCCCTGCCCTCCAGCGCATCCGGCATGCCGTCCAGGTACACATCGTCGCTGAGAATGCCGACCTCGTTGGGACCGATGGGCTCACCCCAGGCATCCAGCTGCTCCTCCTCAGCCGCTGCAGCGGCGGCAAGGGTGGTGCCACGTGTCGCCGCGCCGCCTGCCTGCTGCTGCAGCGGCCGGCCGCAGACCCTGCAGCCATGTGCGGCGCATGGTGGATTCAGTGTTGGCCTGCGCTGGCAATGCCTCCGAGAGCAGGTGCGCAGGCTGGAGGATGGGCAGCTGGCAGCCGCGAGCTGCAGGCGGCGGCTGGACCATCCAAACATGCATGGGCAAGAGCTTGGCTGCACAGAGGCGGGCATGCCGGCACCTGTTACTGCTGCTCGTCAAGCTGCACGGACGCTGGCCAACGCGAGAAGAGGTTGTGGGGGAGTGGGTCTTGGCCACGATGCCGCGCCATGGGCGGCAACTGCGTGCATATGAGCCGCCATTGCGTTTCGAAGACTATAATGCGCGGCTGCTGTCAGCCTGTTGTGGCGGCGAGGGTCGGGACCAGAATAGAAGAGCCCTGGTGAGAGCACAAACTGTAGAAACCCGTGATTATGACTACGTAGGAAGCGAGTGCATTAGGCATGCAAGTCACATTGTCGGTGCCTCCTGAACCCTGCAGCGGCGTGGCACGCCAGCGCCTGCTGTGCTGCGGTCCACAAATGCCTGTTGCCTGTTCAACATGAAGCCATCGGCGCAGACTCCCCTGTTCACCCATTACGTGCAGTTGATTTCCGTGGTTGAATCTTGCATTGACAGCGGGGTCAAGGGAAGGAAACCCAGCAACGGGCAGGCTTGCTGGTGGGGCACAGCCATGAGTGTGGACGCGTTTGCGCTGCTAGCTGGTATGGAAGGTCATAGTCAAGTTGGAAAGCGCACAAAGAAAGCAACACAGCCGCCAAAACTGTCGGTGGCCTGCTGCCACCCGAAACACTGGGCATGCGGCTCAGAAGCCGCGCCGGCCGAGCCGCCGCACGCCCTCCCGCTGCCCTCCACCCAGCATCTTGCCCAGAGCCTCCCCAAGGTCGGAAAAAGCCTTCTCAATGTTGTACCGCCAGTCTGGGGGAAGTGGGCGCAGGACTGCCTCCGCAAACCCTGCCCACGGCTGCAACAGTGAGGGAGCAGTGCCCAGTCGTCAGTCGTCGGCCAACAAAATCGCCACCCGCTTGCCCCTCTCCCCCTCAAGCTGGCACCTCCCGTCACAAAACTCAAGACACTCACGTGGCTCCCTGTCTGGCTGAGCTCCCGCGCCGACTTGCCGCTGAGCGAGTGCTGGAAGCCGCCGCCCGCCGACACCATCTGCCGCGACTTCTTCTTGCAGCTCTCCTCGCTGCTGCGCGACAGCTTGGGCTGCTTGCTGCCCGTTTGGCTGCGAGGAAGGACTGCTGCCATGCTGCCAGGCAGGTGGAGAGCGCACAGCCTGCAGTCAACATGGAGTGCAGGCGGCGTGCACGGCTGGGGCATCGGTGAGGGCTACAGGGCTCAGTGTCGGACGAAGCTGCACGATACTGGTGGCAAATATAGTGGTTTACACACACTGCAGGATTAAACTGGCTCCAACACCCGACGATAGGCGCTCGCCGCTCACCTCGTTGCCCTGTCCCGCTGGTGGCAGTAGTTATGCTGGAAGAACTGTACTCAACACACTAGACCAACGATGCACAGTTCCACAAGGCTCGCACCTCGCTTGTGTGGCGAAGGGGGCGAGCGTAGCGGTCTCAGCGCGCGCCCATCAGGGAACTCACAATGTGTTCCTCCCTGAACTGGCGAAGCCATCATGATTCGACTCAATCTTTGATCCACTACTACAATTTACAGCGCTTCGGCAGTGATGCTTTGCACGCTGAAGCTGCTGCAGGCTATCCGCTGAGCCAAAGCCGACCGCCCAGCTAGTTTGACTGCAACTTATCAGGGCTGGCCGGGTGCATGATGCCAGCAGGCCTGAAGAACACGTCATGCTATCTATATTATATGAAAAGCTTTGGCAAGCCACATTACGCATGTTGAATACTGCTGTGCGCCCGCATGCATGCGGACCCGCTCACTCGCTGCCGTGACGGCTGCTGCCGCCTTGCATCCTGCTTGGGCAGCCCGTTCATGAATGCGCAGGAGTCAAGGCCGGCATTGAAGCCGTTGGATAACAATCTTCGGGTTCAGTCCATGCCGTGTCGGCTGGCAGCCTGGGCAGGAAGGATTCAACATGGCCAGTCGGGTGATACTGTGGCATCCCACCGATGTATCACAGAACCCAACGTCACAACGAAACCTGACACAGCTCAACTGGAGGAGAGTCGAGCTGCGCACACTGGGGAGGAGTGCCTCTGGGCGGCATGGCTGCCGAGCCGCCGCAGCAGCCAGGGCAGCCGCCTTCAGATGGGAGGAGAACAGCCATCATAGGTGAGCGGGGAAGGGGGCAGAGCAGTCGCTCCGGTCTGGGTGGCAGCACTTCTCCCTGGGCCTCCCTGCAGCCTCCCCACCGCGTTACCATACAGCATACCGATATGAAAAGCTTATTGGCGACGCCTCCGACCCCTCACACCGCGTTCGCTTAAACTCCCTGTTTCTGCGCTTTGCATCCGCTGTTTTGGGCAGCAAAAGGAGAAGATTTGTGCATGTTTAACTGGCGGCTATACGTCAGCGAGCAGCTACGGCGGATCCCGCCCGAGCCATAGGCAGGGGAGTAAGCTCGCCGTTGCCGCCGCCTCCGTGCAGAGTCGGCCTTTTTGGGCCCAACAAGGCGTATGTTCGCTGGGACACTGGCCTGCACGAGATCTTTGAGGACGCGGTGGAAGCGCTGGGCGGCGCGCACGCAGGTGGGCCACGCAACGAGGCTCTCCAGGCTGGCACTCGCCGCTGCTCGGAAAGTACCGGCCACAAAGGCGGGAGGAGGCATTTAGGGCGGCAGTGGCCCCGCTTGCATCGCCCAGCCGTGCTGGCTTGCAGGCCCAGAGCCTGCGATGGCATGGGCGCTGCAGGCGCGGTGCAGGCAGGCACGGCCCAGATTCCCTCCTGCTGGCGCCCCACGCCCCCACCCGCCCCCACCCCTGCAGCCAAGCCGGCAAACATCCGAGACAGGATGGGGATCCCGCTGCTGACCACGGCCCAGGTCAAGTCGCACCTGCAGAAGCACCGCATCCGTGTGGTGGCGGAGCAGGGCAGCAAGGATGCCACCGAAGCGCAGGTGGGGCGCCAGCCGCCGCCAGCAGGCAGATGCGTCTGCCAGGCTGCCAGGCTGGAGGCCCGCTGGACGGCCACCCAGCGCGGATGGGGGTGCGCGCCTTGCTGGCGCTGGCGACCGTCCCATTCCCGCCCTGGCGCATTCCCGCCCTGGCGCAGGCCCGTGCCGCCGCCAAGCTGCTGGAGCGCCAGAAGCGTGCGGCTGAGAGCGGGGCGGCGCCCGCGCGGCCGCGCCTGCTGGTGCCCATCCGGGGCAGCCGCCAGATGAGCTCCGGGCTGGGGGCGGTGGATGAGGCTGGGCTGGCCAGCGGCGCGCGGCGGCCCAAGCGCCAGGCGCGCAAGCGGCGTGCGTACAGCGACAGCCTGTCCAGCAGCGAGGAGGGGGAGGAGTTTGTGGAGGAGGAGGGGGAGGATGCTGGGGAGGAGGAGGAACCCGGCTCGGAGGATTGGGAGGAGGAGGAGGAGGAGGAGGAGGGGTGGCCTGCGCGGCGGCGCCCGCGCGGCCCCGGCAAGCGGCGGCAGCGCGCCGACAGCGGGCGGGGCGACACCGACGGCGGGGCCGCCTCGGCGGGCGCCGCAGGCGGCGACGGCGGCGCACCCCGCGCCGGCGGGGCCGCCCTCCCTGGCCCTCTCGCCTGGGCGCCGCACAGGGCCTTGGGCTGGACGACGCGACAGCGGGCTTGGCGCAGCGGCGAGCCGACCTGCTGGCGGCCGCCACGGCAGCGGCCCTGGCCGGCAGCGGCGGCGGCAGGGCGGCCTTTGGCGGGGGCGGTCGGGGGCGGGGGTGCCACCGCTGCCACCGCCCGCCCGCGCCGGGGGCGAGAGCAGCGCGGAGGCTGCCGCCACGCACCAGCCTCTGCTGCCGCTGCCCGGCGGCGCGGGCGGCGGGCTGGGGCGGGCGGCGCGCCAGCCGGGCACGGCCGCCAGGCGCAGGCGGAGGCAGCGCTGCTGGAGCAGTCCATCTGGGTGCAGAAGCTGGCCGCTGAGGTGCAGGTGCGCGACTGCCGGGGGGTGTGGCGGGCGACGGCGGGCACCGCCGTCGCAGGCGCCTGCTCGGCAGCGGCCAAAGGCCTGGCTGGGCGCCTGCCTGCAGCCTGCCGCTGTGCCTGGGGCGGGCAGCGACCAGCTGGAGCGTTCGCCCTTTGGATACCGATGCGCATCCTCCTTCCCTCCACACACATACATGGTGTGCAGGAGCTGCGGAGCCGGCAGCGGCAAGGCCTGCCGCCGCCGCCGCCAGACGCCGCGGCGCTCTCCTCCCCGTTTGCCATGCTGGCGCAGGCGGAGTTCCCGCCCACCGCCGAACCCTCTCCCTCCAGCCTGCCGCCTCAGGCAGCCGCGCCGCCGTGGGGGCCCCCGGCAAGCCGGCGGCGGCGCTGGCCACGTGCGACGCCGCGCTGCTGCACCTGCTGAGCTCCTCGCTGGCGCGGGCCGCAACGCCGCAGCTGATGCCCGGCGGCAAGGGCGATGCCACGCTGGCGCTGCTGCACAGCCTGGAAGCGGCCGGGCGGGGCCTGGGGCCCAGGCGCTGCTTGGGCTGTCCGGGCAGGCCCCCGCAGCCGGCGGCGCGGCTGCTGACAGCAAGCTGTTGGCGGCGGACAGCGGCCTGCTGCGCCTGCTGAGCCAGTCGCCCGGGAGGCCGCCCTGGCTCAGCCGCCGGACGAGCCGGCCGGCGGCAGCGACGCGGCGACGCAGGCCGCGCTGTCGTTGACGGCGGCCGCCGCCAGGCTGTCGGCCGAGGCGGGACAGTGCCCCTCAGGGCCCAGCCTGGCGGCGGCGGTGGCGGCGGCAGCCGCCGCGTCGCCCCTCTCGGGGCCGCCGCGCGCGCCGCTGCCCCCCCCCCTCGCTGCCGCCCTCGGGGCTGGGGCCGCGGCTGTCGGCGCAGCAGGGCGCCTCTGCCTCCCGCCAGACCGGCTCCTCGCTGGACGTTGGCAGCCTGCTGGCCCTGGCTGGCATGAGCGGCAGCGGCATCGGCAGCGGCCCCACCTCCCAGCCCCGCACCCTCTCCACCGCCGAGCTGCTGCGCCTGTGCTCCCTGCCGGGGCTGCCGACCTGCTGCCCACTGGGGAATAGCGGCTGCAGGCACTCTGCTGGCGCCAAGGCCCCCCGATGCTCTGCACTGCGGGCGGTTGTGCCCTGCTTGCACCCCGGCCCCACGGTGTGCCCTTTCCCGTCTATCCTGCTGGGCTCATGCTCATGTTGCTTTCCCATACTTAAGAAGTTGAAATTCTTTTCTTTTCTCCCGCGGCATCGCCCAACCCAACCTCTTCCCTTCACACTGCACGATGCCGTTTGACCATTTGCAGCGAGCCCCCGTTTTCAGTCTATGCCAGTGCCATGGCACGGCAGCGCAGGCACAGACTTACCGGCTTTTTGCTGTCTCCCACAATCGTCTGTCACCAACCGAGCTAGTGCACAGCCCATCCTGGGCTGCGCTATGCCACGTCCCCTCACCTGTCCCTGACTTTCTGGCTTTTTCCTGACGCTCCCTGGAACGTTCCTCGCTGCGCCTTTCCTTCGCTACCCGTGTGCCCCTGTGACATGCATGTAATGCATTGCAAGGGAAGCCAGTTTGAAACGATCATGAAAGGCAAGGGCACATAAATGCGAAACCGACAGGGCAGGCGCTGCTGCAATCAATGGCATCCCAGTGCAGGACGGAGGTCGTTGGTTGGTTGAAAAGGGGATCGGATTTTAGGGGACGGCTTTCAGGCGCATGGCTCTTGGTTCCATGAAAAGAGGAACGGAGGTTGCCAAAGCACTCATGGAGAGGAACTTTAGTACAGCGTCGCCAGGAAGGGCAGGAGGGCGGCGGCTTGGGCAGGGTAGCAGGCGCCTCCTCGGCAGTGTGGGCACGAAAAGGCTGAGAGGGGCTCGCAGGGAAAATGGGACACAGCTGGGGGCAGCTTCGGGGGATGGAAATGGCAAGCGTCAGTACAAGCAACACGCACGGCTTGACGAGGGGGTGAGGTTGGCATACCGAAAAACCACGGGGACGAAAAACAACTGCATTGGATCTGGTCAGAGGGGGAAGCAGGCGCAGCAGCTCAGGAGGATGCACGGCAGGCGCAACAAGTCGGTGCTGCACCCGGGAGATGGGCGGGCAAGCGCTGCTGCTGCGGAATGCGCGATGAAGAACACAGGCCTGGTGAACTGTGCAGCGAGTTTGGGCGTACGTGAAAATACAGCAGCCAGGCCCAGGGAAAAGCGGCGAGGGAGGGGGCAGAGGGGAAGGCTCAGCTGCCTAGTATAGTGCTCTCAGCTATCTGATTGGTGCTGCACCTGCGCTGCCATGCACCCGTGCAGGCACTCGGCTCCGGCCCGCAGGTGCACCCGGGAACAGCCATCTCATCCTCAATGTTGTATCTTCTCGGGGACAAGGGGTGACGACTGATCTGCTCCGGGGCCATCTAGGGGAGGGTGGGGTGGGGAGGAGACGGCGGCGGCTGGGTGCTGTGCGCAGCCCGGCGCGCTGCGTGGGGCGCGTCAGCGCCACGAATCTATCTGCACCACCTCCAGGCAGTTGGAGTCTGCAGGCAGGGCAGCCAGGGGGAGCAGCAAGCGGGTCAGTGCTGTGCTTGCCTGCAGGGGCCCGCGGGGGTGCATCGGAGGGTTCAAGGATGCGAGCTGCGAGATGAGCCCACTCCACCCCATGCACCCAGCCGCTGCAGGCACAGCACCCCTCCGCCCCGTCAGCGCCGCACCCGGGTCCCTGAAGAAGATGGCGGGCCTGCCGCTCATGGAGCGAGTGTACTCCACCCCAGCCTCCCTCAGCCGCGCCTCCAGAGGCTCAATGTCCTCCACGCCTGCCGTCAATCAAGGGGGAGGGGAAACGTGTGCGTACGGGGCACAGCCAGCGCAGGTGCAGCGGGTGCGCGTGCGGCCGGGCCATGCCATGCACCGCCAGCAGGTGAGGGCGCTGCTGCTGGACGGCGCGCCGCGCTCACCGACGCAGGTGTGGCGGTCGCGGCCGCCGTGGGCGGGGCGGCCCTCCAGCGGGTCGGGGTTGGGCAGCTCCATCAGGTGGATCATCTCGGGCCCAATCCACAGCCAGGCGCCGCGGTAGGGCAGCTTGTCGTGCGGGCGGTCCGGGTTGACCTGGGGTTGAGAGCCGAGGGGGAGAGGGGGGCGGGGATCAGTTGTTGCAGGTGCTGGGAGGGAGGCAGCCCACGCGTGCGCCTGCAAGTTTTCTGGCACAACAACAATGCGCAGCTGCACAGTTTGACCAGTGCATGACGGCGACACAGCCCTGTCGGTCGGCATGCTGGGGCCGACCGACGGGCGCAGCGCGGGCGCAGCAGCAGCATGCCCAGCGCGGCCCCTCACCTCCAGCCCCAGCACGCCGCAGTAGAAGTCGAGGAGCGCTCCAGGCTCTCGCACAGCAGAGCGATGTGGTGCACGCCGTGGAACAGGATGCGGCCTGCGGCAGGGGGCATGGCAGCACCGGGGCTGGTGAGCGCTGGGGCTGGTCAGCTGACTGAGCTGAGGCCCTTGGGCCACGCCCTGCCTGGCTGCACAGGCAGACGACCAGTCAGAGGAGCCCCAGCGCTGCAGCAGCGCCAGCGACGGCTGCAGGCACAACGCAGTGGCTGCAGCTTCAAGGGAGGTTTCCGGCAGCGCGGGGTCAGCCGGCGGCGGCAAGTTGTAGGAAGTGCTGCTGCGCACCCTTTGTGGCGTTCTGGGTCTGGCGCTTCAGGCTGTAAGGACCATCGACGCTGGCGAGGTCGGTTGTGGTGTAAACTCGAGAAGCCTGCTTGCTCAAAACCCGGGCGGACAGTGCTCGGCCGCGCTGAACGGGCCTGCAGGCAGTGCAAAATTGATCAAATGTTGTAACACGAAACTGGGGGGGGTGGCTTCCCCTGCGACGGGGGCAGCGCCTACCTGGCCTGGCTTGCATTGACGCTGAGCCTGCTGAAGGAGGCGGTCAGCGCTGCCATCTAGCTCACGGACACGTATCCGAAAGGCAGCAGTGCGCCGCAGGGACGTTTGTGGAGCACAGGCGTCAGGGGAGGAGGATCAAAACCCTGTGCTGGGCATGCGTCGCCACGCCGGCACTCTGGGTTGGTTTGATTTGCAAGGCTTCACACCAGGACGCATTGCCGTCTGGGGATACGTGATGTCAGGCTTGCAAGGCCAGGCTGAGGGACAGAGCTGGGTTTTGCCACCGGCTCGGCGCTTGGCATTTTTGATACTGCTCATCTTTTACTCGGGAGGTGGGCAAGTATTCTTGAATTTCCAACCTTCGAAGCGAAACATCGAGGGACGGTCAGTCGATCACTCTCTACAAACACCCTCCTGCAGGCTTGTACCAAGGCTGGCGGGCCCTGGTCATTCCCCGCAGTGAATTGCCCGCCGCAGAGGCGCGGCAGCTGAACGCCAGCCTCTCCGTAGCCGCCGCCGCCGCGTCCCGGTTGCAGCCCACGCTCTGCAGCTCTCCCATCCGATGGACTGCACCCTGCTGCCCGCGGATCCAGGCTTGGGAAGCTGGCGGCCAGACGATGTTCAGGCCCTCGTGGAAGGGCACGTGCAACCAGCGCTGAGCCAGCTAATGCCCGCGAGCGTGGGCAGCCGCCTCCTGCTCTACCCGCCGCTGCTGCCCGCGCAGCACCTGCGCTGGGATGCGCAGCGGGGGCCCACGTGTTGCCTGCGGCGGCGGCAGGCGTGTGGGGGCAGCAGGTGCAGCAGCTGGCCTGGTCGGCAGGCGCCGCGCATGCCGACCCAGGCAGCGGGCCCCCGCCGGCGCAGGTGCTGCTGTTCGAGCCGCTGGCGGCTCATCAGCCGCTGCTGCTGGAGCTCGACGGCAGCGGCAGCGCAGAGCCAGGCATGGTGCTGGCCGACGGCAGCCTGCTGCTGGTGCTGAACCCCGCAGCAGGCAACGGCTCCAGCAGCGGCGCCGAGCCCAGCCAGCACGCAGCCCTGGCGGCCGCAGTCGTCGCCTGGCTGCTGCAGCCTCTGGCTGCTAATGGCGGCGCAGCCGACCCGCCAGATGAGATCGTGCGGCAGCTGCGGCACAGGCTCTCGGCAGCCTGTGCTGGCGAGGCAGCAGATGCGCTGTCTCGGTTTGTGAGCGCTGCGGAGGCGGCCCCCAGCCAGCCGGTGCCCGCCAGCCTGGCCAGCCGCGCCGCCCAGGTGGCCCGTCTCCTGCACACCGTGGCGGCTCAGCAGCAGCAGCAGCAGCAGGAGAGCAGTGCAGACGGGTCGCCCGGCGCGCAGCCGCGCCCGACCCGCTGGCAGCCGCGCACTCCGCCTGGGCCGCCGCCCACCAGCTGCTGGCAGACCCTGGCACAGGCGCCAGCCAGGCCTTCCCCCGGAGCATGCCATGGCTGTGCTGCTGCCGCTGGCCCTGCCTGTAACCCTGGTGCTGCTGCAGGCAGCTGGTCGAGAGGTGGCGGCGTGGAAAGGGCGGCGCGTGCGGCAGCGAGGGCCGTCGCCCGGCCTGGGCAGTAGGAAGGAAGCAGCGGCGTGTGCAGGGCAGCTGGTTGGACAACCGCGACGGATGCTGCACCTTTCGATCTGTAACAAGTTGACCGTGCGAGTGACCTTCATGGGACGGCACTGAAAGAATAGCAGCAGGCTGCGTTGAAAATTGGCGGAGGAAGCAGGAAGCAGGACTAGGAGCGCGGCGACTCGCGGGCTGCCCTGCCGCTCACAGCATGCGTGCAATGCGCAGCGTGGACAGCAGGCGCGAGCAGCTGTGCAGCAGCGCAGACTGCATGGGACCCAGCCGCGGCGCTGCCCTGCCGCCCACGGCCTGTGGGCCGTGGTGGGGCGGGCGTGGCGCCGCGGCGCGGCCGCGTCACGGCGCGCTGCTGCTGCCCGCGGCGCCTGCCGCTCGGCGGGCGGGGAAGGAGAAGCCACGCGGGCGGCCCGCATGGCGGCTGCCTCCGCCTGCACCAGCGCTCGCGGCGGCTGCATGTAGGGCCGCAGGGGCAGCTTGTCGCGCTGCACCAGCCAGTTGCTGCGGCGGATGAGCAGGGGGTCTGCGGGGGAAGGGGCGGTGGGGGAAGGCAAGCAGGGAGCAGGCTGGTGGGCGCGCGGGCGCACGCCTTGCCAGCACTTTGCTTCGCTTGTCGGGCACAGCACACAGGCTGCGCAGGCGGAATAGAGCTGGGCAGGGCCCCGAGGCCGGGGCATGTGCCTGTCTCACCCGCCACTCGAGGGTAGGCCGCCGCAAAGTGGAGGCAGCTGGAGATCCAGGATTGCAGGCGCTGAGGGGCGGGCGCCGCCTCCCCTCCCCCTCCCCCTCCACGCCGCCCACGGCATCGCCCCCACGGAGCCGGCCTCGCCGTCGCCTGTAGCGGCGGGCGAGGCCGCGGGCCGCCGCCGCCACCTCGCGGCGCCGTGGCGGCGGCACCCAGCGCGGCCGCCGCCAGCCGGCGGCGCCGCCGCCGGCCCCGCCCTCCTCCGCCGCCCGCTCCAGCTCCAACTGCGCTGCGTCTGTACCGCCCTCTGCCCTGCTGTACACAAACTCCCGGCCGAACTGGGTGAGGCGGCGCTCGCGGCGCGGGTATGCGGTCAGCGGCACCGCCGCCACCGCCGCCTCCAGCCGCTCTGTGGGGAAGGGGCGGTAGGGGTGCGCATCCGCCAGGTGCTCTTGCTGGCTGCATATGGTGAGGTGGGAAGTGAGGGGGCAGGAGGGGTTGTTTGGGATGTGTGTTTGAGGGAAGGGGGAGGGCGCGGGGGGTATGGAAGGACGGGGCGGAAAGGCGGGGTTGGGCGGAGGGCGGGGCAGAGTGCTCAGCCCTGTGCGCAGGAAGGAGGGGTGGGCCCAACAGCAGCAAAGCCGCTGCCACCAAGCCAGCAGTAGCAGCAAGAAGCCAGCTGTGCACACACAGAGCAAGAGGAGGGCGCGCTCCTTCTGCTGTCGGCTGCTGCGAACTCTGCGGCAACCGCGCGAGCGCCCCACCTGCGCGACAGCTGCGACAGCACGCCCCGCAGCTGGGCCACCTCCCCTTCCAGCCGCTCCACCTCCGCCGCCTCCCCCGCCGCCGCCTCCTGAGCGCCGTCGTGCCCCGCCGCCGCGCGCGCCGCCGCCGCCGCCGCCGCGCGCAGCTGCGCCGCCGCCAGCTCGCTGCGCACGGCGTCCAAGCTGCGGTTGGCTGTGGGAAGGTGGCAGCGGGGTGGCCAGCGATGAGGAAGGCGGCGGCAGCGCCAGGTGGCACGCTGGCAGCATCCAACAGGGCCAGCAGGACGTGCGCAGATGCAGGCAGCCCCGCCCCCAAAAAAGAAAACAACACTCACCCGCCCCCAGCTGCTGGCCCAGGCGGCCGCATGTGTCGCAGGTGGCGTAGATCTCATCCAGCCCCGACCCCTCGTCCATGAGGTGGCGCAGGGGGTGGCTGCAGGGTGGGTGGGGTGGGGTGGGTGAAGGGGGAGTCACAGCCGGCAGGGAGATGAGAAGGGGAGGTGGGACGGTGGCGGTGGTGGTGGTGGTGGTGCACAGGTGTCAAAGCGGGGCGAGGCGAGTGTGTGTTTGGACAGCAGGTGCGGGAGGCGGCGTGGGCACGGCGGCGGGAGCGGCGGGCGCCACCCTCGGCGGGGGTGGGGGTGGGCGGGCACCGGCTCAGCCCCACCACAGTCCCAAGCGGGGGGAGGCGAGGGGAGGTTTGCAGGGGGCAGCCAGCAAGCAAGCGGGGATGCCCACGGCGGCCGCCCGCTGCACACCGAAAACTCACCCGCGTGGAGGCGCCCCGCGCGGCAGCAGCGCCATCGCGCACGCCACCGGCAGCAGCGGCTCGCGGGACCGCCGCCACTGCGAGCGCGGCCGTGGCGCGTCGCCCCCTCTGCCGCCTGCTGCTGCTGCTGCTGCTGCTGCTGCTGTGCCAGCGGGTCGGCGGCCCCCCGCCCTCCAGCGCCTCCAGCAGCTGGGGCAGGGCGGGTGCGGCGAGGTCGTACGCGTAGCGGTAGTCGCGCACGCCGCCTGAGCAGTACATGGACAGCACCCACTCCAAGCCCTGCGTGTACCGCGGCAGGAGCACCCACAACGTGGGGGCGGGTTGTGTGTGTGTGTGTGTGGGGGAGGGGGGCATGGAGGACACAAAAAGGCCACAGGGGCGGGGGCACAAACTTCAGCTTTGCGTGTGTTGAAGCTGCACAGTGCGTGCGTGGTGAGCCGCGCGTGTCCGCCCCTTCCTCAGCGCTGGCAGGCCTCGGGCGCCCACCTGGAGGTAGGCCTCTGGCTGCGCCTCCAGGGCGCGCTGCGCTGAGGGGCGGCGCTGCCGCCCACGCCGCGCGTCGCCCTCGCCGTCGCTGGCGTCGTCCCCGCCCCCCGCCGCTGGAGGCCGCCGCGGCCGCAGCAGCCAGCCCCTCTGTGCCCCACACCACCGCCCCGGGCAGCGCCTCCGCCGCCGCCACCCCCGCGGCCGCCGCCGCTGAAGGGCACCGGCGGCGCGGGGTCGGCGGCAGGGGCCGCCCGGCGCCGCTTCCATGAACACAAAGCGCTGTCGGTGGTACTCCGCCAGCAGGGCGTGCAGCATGGCGCGGGTTGACGCGCACAGCGGGCATGTCGTGAGGGTCGCCCGCCCCGCCTGCACCAGCGACTGGCCGCGCCAGGCAGGGTCGCCGCGCATCGCCGTCAGCAGGTCCCACAGCCCGGGCGGTGCTTGTTGCTGAGGTGCATGTCCTGCGCAAGGGGAGTCGGGGGGGCGCGCGTGTGAGGAGGGCGCGGCAGGGAGCGGTGGGGGCGGGTGTGCGTAGTGGGGTGGTGCTGGGCCACCTTGGCGGCTGGGCAGCAGCTATAACCAGTGTGCAGCACCTCAGGGCCGCCCCCAGCACCAGCCACCCAGCACCAGGCGGCGCCGTGAGCAGCAGCGGGCAGCGGGGCCCAGCAGGCGGCGCGCGTGCCTGCACCGCGGGCAGGTAGTCGTTGCCGGAGCTCATCACCGCCAGCAGCATGAGGTCCAGGGCCAGGTGGGTGACGGCGGCCGCGCGGTCGCCGCCGCCTGCCGCCTCCTCGCCGCCCAGGTGCTGCTGCAGCCAGAGCCGCTCGGCGGCGTCACGACTGAAGGCCACCAGCGGCGGCGGCTGCTGCGGCAACTGCGCCGCCGCCGCCGCAGCAGCAGCTTCCAGGCCGTCGTTGCTGCTGCCCTCCTCCTCTGCGCTTGCTTCTGAGTCAGACAGCTCTGACTCGGATGCATCCACCTCGCTGCTGGACAGGTCGCTGTCGTCGGAAACCGCCGCCGCCGCAAGGGAGGGCGGCACTGCTGCATCTGGCACCGCCGCCTGCCCCTGCTGCTGCGGCGGCACCCACGTGTAACCGCGGCCGCCGCTGCTGCCGCTGCGTGCGGTGGCGGCACTGTGCCGGTGTCGGTGCCGACGCTGCCGGCCCTCCTCAGGAAGGTCGGGCAGTACAAACACGGAGCGCTACGGTGGGGCAGGGGCGGCGCAAGGCAGGGAGAGGGCGGTGGTTGAGGCTCGGGCCCAAAGGCATCAAGAGGGGCCCCCGGATGACCGCAAGCACGCTTCCCAAAAGTATGAAGACCGTCTGCCCTTTCCAGCATGCTCCAGTGCTGGCGCAGGCACCGCAGCGGCAGCCGCTGGGCTGGGCCACACCTGCCCCGCCACCAGCGCCATCAGCAGCAGGTCAGAATCGGCGCCGATGATGACGTGGTTTTGGTTGTCAGGGGGCGCGGCTGCTGACGCGTCGTCGGAGCCGGGCACGCTGCCGCCATCCAGGTGCGGGTGCAGCAGGCGGGACAGGATCTTGAGCTCCCCCTCCCCCTTCACAGTCGAGTCGGACAGCTCAAACCTGCGCAGGACAGCGGGCAGGCAGAAGCAGGAGTGCTACAGCTGTCCAGAGGAGTGCCACCAGGCAGGTGCAGTAGGGGGGTGGCGCCGCGCTGCGCCCCTGCCCCTGGGCCTGCCCGCCTTGGCTTCCAGGGCTCGCCAGCAGCTGCCGCCCCACGCACGCCTTCCTGGCAGCACAGCCGCTGGCCGTGCGGGTGCCGCGCTGCCCCCCCGCACCTCAGGTGCGCGGTGGCTGGGTCGGCCAGCTTCTTGCAGATGTAGGCCGCCAGCGACTCATGCACCTCCAGCATGAGCAGGGAGCCGGTGGTGAGGCCCAGCGTGGACAGCTCGGGCGACGGCGGCCGGGACTGCGGCAGCGCCAGCGCGTCCACCGTGGCCGGCAGGCCGTCGCCGGCCCCAGCCTCCCCTCGTGCCCGGCCGAGCGCTGCACGCGGTCCGACTCGCGGCGGCGGCGCCGCCTGCGGCCCGCGGCGGCAGCGATGGCAGCGGGCAGCTTCAGCAGCGGTGCGGCAGCAAAAGAGTGGGTGCTTGCGAGGCATGCATGGCAGCCAGCCCAGGCGGGAGGTGTGGGGGCGGGCGGCGGCGGCTCACCGCTGCTCCAGCAGCTTGGCCAGCGGCGCGGGCCCGTCCAGCGCCAGCACGACTCGCTGCTGCGGCCGCACCGACGCCAGCAGCTCATCGAGCCGGCGGTGCAGCAGCAGGTGGAAGTACGTCTTGGTCCGGGCTGCACCGGAGAGACAAGCAGGCAGAGGTGGCGGCACACCCGCCCGCCCATGGCCATACACATGCAGCCGCGGGAAGGACGTTGGGCTCCATACCAACAATGCGCATGCTCACCCCTGCGTATCACGGTATGCAAAATGCTTGCCATATCGATATAGACATGGTGGCAAGTAAAGTCCTCTGGGAGCTGCACAAAGGCGCCTCCATAACGCCGCCTGAGCCAGGAGTGCAACCCCGGCACCCCCATGGCGCCAAAAGGGACGGGAGGATGGGGCAGGCCCCTCAAACTCTAGTTTCACGGCGGCAGCAGGCCACGCACAGCACGCGTTCAGCATCGCGCTTTCTGCTTGCTCAATCACTCTGTTGACATGCGATTGTGACTTGTCGTGAGGGGCAAGCTTTAGTTCCAAACAAAGACTTTGAGTGCGGCAACAAGGCTGCCTCGCACTGCCACAATGGATTTTCTCTCAGACATCGGCCGCATGAATAAGCGCCAGCTATTGCTGCAGGGCCTGAACCTGGGTGGGTGCCTCGGCCCGATTGATCAGTGCAAGGAACTCACGGCCTTCCTGTGGAACGCGTGATCAGAAGTCCTTGTTACCGTTTGATGCCCACGCAAAGGCAGGCAGACCACCGCAGCAGGCCGTGGTCTGCAGCGGCGGGTGGGCAGTGCTGGCCGATGCTCATGCGTCTGCTCATTCCTGCTGCAGCCATGATCATCACTAGCGCTCTGATGATCTGGAAGAGCATGATCATCGGCACAGGCAGCGAGTCGCCGGTGAGGGCCTGCTGGCAGCGGTGCTGGACTGGCTGGCAGCCTCTGTTACTTCAAACGGCGACGGTTCAGCCCGCCGACGCTGCCGCACTGTGCAGGTGGTGGTGGTGCTCAGCGGCAGCATGGAGCCAGGCTTCTATCGCGGCGACATCCTGTTCCTGTACAAGCCCAAGCGGGCCCCAGCGACAGGCGACATCAGTGCGCGGCCGCTGCTGCGGCGCCACTCTTGTCACCCATGCTTGCAGCAGCCTGCTGTTGCACCACCGCTCTTGAGGCTGTTGCACGTGCCTGCTTGCCCACCCACCGTCAACAGAGCCGACCGTGCTGCAGTGATCTGCACGACGCAGTCATCTGCATCAGACACGCGGCCCGCTTGTGACTGCATCGCCCCATGTGTTGTGCCTGCGCGCAGTCGTGTTCAACACCGATGGGCGGGAGATCCCCATCGTGCACCGCATCATCAAGACACACCAGCGCGCCGCCAACAGCAGCAGCATCGACATACTCACCAAGGTGGGGCGCTTGGGCAGGGAGAGCGGTCTATTGATCGCCTTGCCCCGCGCTCCAGCTGCCAGGCAGGAATCGCACACAGCAGTCGAGCCATTCTTGCAAGCCAACTGCTGGGCGCATCCACACGAACGCCTCGCCCATGCTGGCCTGCGGTGGCTTGCAGGGCGACAACAACTGGGGCGACGACCGCAGCCTGTACCCCAAAGGCCAGCTCTGGCTCAACCCTGGGCACATCATGGGGGTGGTGGTGGGGTGAGTGGTGCTGCCGCTGCCAGCTTGACTTGGCTTGCTGCTGTTCAAGGGGGAGGGCGTTCATGCAGGGCAGCAGCCCACCAAACCAACTCCACTCCTGGCTTGCTTTTCAATCACGGGGTCGTCTGATCTAACGCGCCTGCCTACCCCCGTTGCGACGCCCACGTAGGTACCTGCCGCACATTGGGCGCGTCACGATCATCATGAACGACTACCCCATGTTCAAGTATGCCCTGATTGCCGTGCTAGGACTGTTTGTGTTGACCAGTAAAGAATGACCCATGCAGAGGTGCTTGTAAGCTGCTGCTGGATGAGGAGGATGCACAGCTGAGGGCGAGGCAGGGCGCCTGGCTGGCTGCCAGCCGCTCTAGAAGCATGTCATAATTTGGCGGCTTTCTGCGGCGCCCCGAGTCATTATCATTCCATCACTTTTGCTGCATCGTTACCGGGCAGCTTAAGCCTCTAAAGCCGCCATGCATGCTGTGGGGACCGGCGGCGCAAGCGACGAAGAGCAGCTAGAGCCGCAGCAGGGCGCAGCTGGCGCCGACGATGCGCAGAGAGAGCAGCAAGATGAGCCGGGGGCGCGGATGAAGCTGGGACGGGCGGCAGCCCCAAGGCGGGCGGGAGCGGCGGCGCCCTGCCGGCCCTCTCGAACAAGAAGCTGAAAAAGCTGAAGGAGAAGTACGACAAGAGGGGAATTATATACATCTCTCGCATACCCCCACACATGGTGAGCGTCTGCAGGCGCGGTCTGCTGCTGGATTCTCGTGTCGGCGCCTGTGCATGCTGCTCCATCCCCGCAGCCCCGTTGCTTGCCACCGCACCGCAGAAGCCCCAGAAGCTGCGGCAGATGCTGGAGCAGTACGGCGAGGTGGGGCGCGTGTACCTGGCGCCCGAAGACCCTGCGGCGCGGCGAAAGCGCAAGCAGGCGGGCGGCAACAGCGGCAAGAACTTCACCGAGGGGTGGGTGGAGTTTGAAGACAAGGCGCAGGCCAAGGAGGTGAGCCCAGCCCCGGACAGCAGCATCTTGTCCCGTTTGCGCGGTGCTGCGCGGATGGGGGTGTGGGAAGGCGGTGGGGGCATTGATCGGAGGCCAGAGTTCCCTGCAGGCGTGACCAGGCGTTTCGGCCACCCTTCACCACTGTCAGCCGCTCAACCATTGCGCTCGCCCCCGTTACAGGTTGCTGCGCTGCTCAACGGCACCCAGATGGGGGCCGCCGCCGCAGCGCCTACTTCTACGACCTCTGGTGCATCAAGTACCTGCCCAAGTTCAAGTGGGACCACCTGACGGGTGGGTGGGGCCGGGGGCCAGAATCTGCGGGTTTCCAGCCGTGGAGGACAGAGCCAGGGGGTGCACCACCAAGCAGGGGGTGAATCACCAAGTTCAGATGCCTCGTCCTGCCTCACACAGCACTTAAAAACACATAACACGGACCTGGCCCCCTCTCGTGCAGAGGAGATAAACTATCAGAAGGCGGTGCGGGAGCAGCGGCTGGCGGCTGAGATTTCGGCGGCCAAGAGGGAGCGCGACTTCTACCTCAGGTGTGGGTGTGTGTGGGGGGAGGGGGGGGGGGGGGAGGGGGGGCGGGCAAAGGGCGGCTGACCAGCAGTGAAGGGCCAATGGTGCACCGGCCAAGGAATCACACACGAATAATGCAACACACACCCTGCCAATGCTCCTCCCGCAGTCGGGTGGACAAAGCCAAGGCTGTCACTGCGATGCTGGAGCGGAAGCGCAAGCGCGGCGAGGCGGCGGCAAGCGATGGCGACGGCGGCAGCACTGAGGCTCAGCCCCTGCCAAGCAGCGTGGTGGCGTTGGCGGCGCAGCGGCAGGGGAGCAGGGGTTGCAGACGGCGCCAGCAGCAGCGGGCGGGGCGGAGGGGCTGAAGGTGCTGCGCACCTACGGCCAGCGCAAGCCAAAGGCGGATCCAGTGACGGATGCGTCGGCGCCCATGCTGTCCTCCGGCCTGCTGCAGCTGATTGCCGGCAAGCCACGGGGGCCAGGCAGCGTCGACGACTAAGCTTCAACCCTGAACTTTCGTCCCAACCCATTTTTGTTTGCTGAGCAGCGCCAAGGAACTGAGATAGGCCTTGATGTGAAAGCCTGCAGTCCAGGCAAGGTTTTGTGAGGAGGGACGCTATTATCCAGAGCTGTAGTTTTCTCTATACAGCTGGCAAGATACTGGCAGTGCTTTTCAAAAGGGGGATTTCCCCAGCATCTGGCTACAAAAGGGCCTGTGCTGGTCTTACGCAGTTGGCGACGGGCCCAAATGATGGCGGTGGCGGCAGGGTACAAGACGTGCCTGAAGTGCTCGTGGCGAGATCTGTGCACCTGCTTGATTGCCAGGACAGGAGCAGCTGTACAGTCAGGCCGACCCATTGCCTAGATGCCGGGGCAGTCCGCTACTGTTCACCCTGTTTGCCAAGGCTCCATCTGGCCATAGTGCCAAAGCCTTGGTACTGCCATGTCAGCATGGAAGCGGAGTATATATGCATCTAGACACGACCCGAACCTTGTTCGTCGAAGGAACATTAAATCATGGCCCCCTCAACTTGGCCGACTTCGATCCCGCCCAGCCAGCCTTGTTTTACCTCCAGAGCCCAGAGGCTCTGCGCTACTGTGACGCCCACATCCTGGTTGGCAATGTACAGCTGCCTATCCACAGCCAGATAGTCAGCATCCGGTCCAAGGCCGTGGAGAACGCTCTGCTCACCCAGCTGGAGAGTGGCGGCGCCCGTGCAATGCGCAGCGACGTGCGTCGTGGCTCGATTTCATGCTCCACTCTGTATTCCTTGACAACAATCCCCCTCTGCATGCTTTTGCAGCCCAAGAAGCTCAAAGACCCAGAGGAGGTGGAGGCGCCGCTGGTTGCCCTGCCTGCCAAGCTGGACAGCATGCCACTGGTGGAGGTGGCACTCTTCCTGCACTTCCTGTACAGCCCTGAGACCTTCATAACAGGCAGTCTGCAGCCCGCAGACAGGCACATGGCGGGCGTGGCGCGCCTGGCAGATTACTTCCAGGCGGAAAGCGTGCTTCACGGGTGCGCTGCACTGTGCGCAGCACGCTTTCACAGCACCGAGTGCCATGTCTGCTAGGTTGCAGCTGTGCCTGACCTCCATGATTGTACAGCACACATTGACACAACTATGTTGCCACACTGGCCTTTCCCAGCGTGGAGCAGTACCTCATTGACTCTGCCGCCAAGACCTTTGAGGGCGACGTGCTACGCAGCTGGGACAAAGTGGCAGCCCGCATGCAGCTTGCCGCTGAGACGCACATGGACACCCTGCTGGCCTCTGAGGTGGAGCAGGCAGCCAGAACACTGACACACGGCACAAGCTGGCCGACCGCCATGGCCCTGCTGAGGCTGGAGGAAAGTGGGGCCACGGCCAGCTGCCGCCCTGCATTGATGGCGGGCATCCGCACAGCCCTGGCCGGAGAGCTGCCTTTGGCAGGCGCGTACAGCCAATTCACTTGGAGGGTGTCAGTCGCGCACAGCCAAGTAGAGAGGACAGTCAAAAACGTCCCTTTTGCAGTTGGCGAAGTGCAATTTGTGCTGGAGTGCCACATTGTGGAGCACGGCAGCTGGGTCAGCTTCCTCCTTCGCCTGGCCGACCACCGTGCCCGTGTGCCAGTCGTGTGCCAGCTCGTGGTGCACAGCTGCAAGCCCCTGTTTGACGACAAGGTGCATGAGTTCAAACGAGTGATGGGCGGAGACGCTGCAACGGGCCAGCTGAAAACTGCGGTAGTGGCTGCCAGCGACTATCGTGTTGACGGCAAGGTGGCAGTGACGGTCGACATTATGGTGTGAGCAGATCGCACAGTGTAATGACAACGATCACCAAAGTAGCAGGGCAATAAGAAGCAGCGGGGAGATCTGCCCACCAGCTCCTATGCACCGCACTATGCACGCGGCGTGCGAATGAGCTGTCGTTGACGGGACGCTTTCCGCCTGCTGGCATATTCATCCCCGTGCGAGACGCTCCACGCTGACTGATACAACCAAGGTCATGGGCGCCCAACCCGCAGCACCATGCACAGTCTTGACCCCCAAGAAGCGACAAGTTTCGTGCGCAGGTGACAGGCAGCACATCAGCCGCCCCTCATCAACCATCCAACAGCGGCAGGCTGACGGCGCGTCCGCTGGCTGCGCTGCGCGCCACCGCCTCTGTGAACTCCATGTAGCGCAGCCCCGTGGCAAAGTCGGTGAGGCGCACCGGCTCGTCGCCGCGCATGGCCCCCACCCACTCCTGCTCCACGCGCCAGAAGCCGCGCTGGTGCTGCGGCACGTCCACCGCCCGCAGCTGGCCGCCCTCTGCGCAGCGGCCGCAGGCATGCTCTCAGACGGAGGGGCGGCGCATGCGTTGGTGGCCACGTAAGGGTACGTGAGTGCTCTACCTCCCAGCTCAAGCCTGGCTGTCACAGCAGCCCATGAGGATTGCAGCCCCTCCCCCCTCTCCCCCACCCGGCTTGAGGGCCAGGCTGAGCTGGCCGGCGTCGACGTCGAGGTGCAGGGCGCCCTCAGTGCCGTGCAGCCAGAACTCGGTGCCGGGCTCGCGCGCGCCGCCTGCGGGCAGCGGGGCGGGTGGGAGCTTTCTATCGACGGCGTGGGTGCAGAGGGACGGGGACGGCGTCGTGCACGTCTGCGGACGGTCAAGCGCCCGACCGAGCATGGGCGAGTGCTGGGCGACAGAGGCCGGTCTGGGGAGCCAGCAAGGGGCAGTGCGGGACGGGCCGGAAGGGGAAGGGGCACAGGGGCGCACCCAGGACCGCGCTGAACACCATGTGCGCCTGGGCACCGCAAGCCATCTGGCACAGCACATCCACGTGGTCGGGCACCTGGGTGTGGGGTGGGGTTTGAGTGCGTCTGGCTCTCATGCGTTTATTGTGTGCGTGGGGGAAGCGGGCAAGCAGAAGAAGGGACTGCCGGCAGCAGAGCCCAACAGCTGGCTTGCACAAGGCTTCTGGCCGCGCCAGCCACCAGCCGCCCGCTACACGCGGCACTGGAATGGGGATGCAGCGCAGCGGCGTACCCGCACTCCAGTGGGGGCTCCGCTGTCGGGGTGCACCCGCGTGGACACAACAGTCTGGCTCATGGCCAGCACGCGCGTTGCATCGCCCACCCACCTGCGCGGGAGTGGGGGAAAGCGCATGCAGGGGCGGCGCGGTGCGTGGGCAAAGCTGCCCAGGCGCGCAAGCATCGGGCTGCATGCATGCTGCGAGCCTGCGGCCCCCATAAAGAGGGAACGCTGACCAGGCATACTGCTTTGCAGCGCTTGAGAACCGGTTGCACACGCAGCTCCAGGCGCCCGCCCCCACCCGCCCACTCACCCACAAGCACCCACCGCCACCACCACACACCCTCACGCGCGCCTGCACACACACATACACACACACCACCACACCACCACCCAGGCCCTCACCGCTGCAGCGCCTCGTAGCAGATGCCGAGGGTAAGGGTGTTGAGGCCCGACAGGTCGGCGTCCTGGCGCCAGCTCAGCGCCGCCCCGCGCCCTCGGGGAACTGCCGCGCCACGCCCCGCACGCTGAGGTACGTCAGGCGGCCCAGCCTGCACGGCACGTGCGTGCATGCATGCGTGGAAGCAGGGGCGGAGCTGCTGCTGACACTGGCCGAGGATGGGCCCCAAGCGCTGTGCACTCTGCATCAGTCGCACGCAGGCCAGCTGGTTCTGCTTGGCTGGCATGAAGGGTCCAGGCGAGCGAGCGCTGAGGCTACCAGTGGCGAGGAGGCCAGGAAGCAAGGTAAACCAAGCCCACCTGCCCTCCCGCAGGATCTGCTGGATGGCGGCATCCCAGGGCAGGGTGATGGGCGACGGAACCAGCTGGGCCACCAGGTGGGGCTGCCGCCGCGCCGCCGCCAGCATCGCGCGTGCCTCTGCCGCATTCATGGCCTGGGGTTGGACACGAGGTGGGTGGGAGCGGCCCGGGGTGGCGGCGATGGGGCGGCAGCGCACCGCCCACTTCACCCCCCAACCGCCACTCCCAAGCGCCGCCGGCTGGGCAAAAGCGCCAGGCAGGGGGTGAGGCGGCGCCGCGCGGCGCACCATGCGCGCCTCGCACAGCACGTGCTTGCCGGCCGCCAGCGCCTCGCAGGCCATGGCAGCGTGGGTGTAGGGCCAGGTGCCGATCACCACCGCGTCCACCTCCGGGTCGGCAACCAGGGAGCGCCAGTCGGTGGCCACGCCGGGATGCCCAGGGCCTGCGCCGCCGCGTGCGACGAGGCGGGCGTGCGGTTGCAGACGGTCGTGATGCACACGCCGGGGATGTCCTGCGCCAGGAAAAGGGCAGAGGAGCTCACGAGGTCGCGCGCAGCGCGCAGGTGGTCGGCTGGTCGGCATGACATGCACACGAGCCGGGGCCCGGCTGCGCTGGGGCCTGAGCCAGGCAGGCAGGCACAGGCACAGAGAGAGCACAACCTCGGCCCATGCTTGCCTGCAGGTTTGGAATGTGGCGCAGCTTGGTGTTCCCGCCAGCGCCAATCACGCCCACCCTGATCGCAGACAGTCCAGGGCGGCAGGTGAGTCGGCACCGGCGGCGCGCGAGGCCGGCCAGTGTACCTCGGAGCCCTTTCTATTCTCGGCACCCTAACGGTCTGCGCATGCTGTTCTTCGATTCCTTGCTCCTCCTTGCCCTGCTTGACATGGAGCGCACCTGATCACCCTGTGACCCTCCCCGCCTTCGGCACTCATTGTTGCGAATGATCTGCCGACACAAGAGCGATCCAATGGATTCCTGGGCACGATAAAGGCTGCAGGCCACCAGGATGCACCCGTCAACTTGGCCACAGGTTGGGTGAGCCACGCCTGGTTTCTCGACAGCAGACTTGAAATCCTTGACATGTCGGTGAGCAGCATTCGATCCCTCCCTATCGAGCATGAAGAGGGAGGGCGTAGCGGAGCAGAGTGCCAGCGACGGCCCCGCACCCAAGCGGCCTGGCATCCAGCGCAGCTCAGGCAGGCAGAATAGCACACAGAGTCCCAGACTGAGATGCAAGGAGACAATGTGTAACACAATCGGATACAAAACATGTGGGGAGACCAGGATTGAACGAGATGCAGCCTTGGTCTACTTGAGGCGGTCGTTGCACGACAGCCCAGGCTCTTCCTGTGCAGCACAACTGCGTCCGCTCGAGCTGCCAGCCAGCAAGCCTCAGCCAGGCCTCACGGCCCACGACCCGCAGGCATGCTAGGCGGCGTGGCATCAATGGGCACTGCCCATGGCTGCGGTAAGGTGGACGAGGGGGCGGGGATGGGGCGGGTTGGTGGTGGGTGTTGGCAGCAAGGGGTCCCACAAGCCGCCTTGTGAGGCGCAGGCAGCAACACAGCACCAGGAGGCCAGCATGGCTTGCCTGGAATCGCGCGATGAGAACACACTCCAGTACCAGCAGCAAGACCAGCGCCCATGCAAACTTCGGGGTGCGCTTCCTGCATGGCGGCGCCATGCCCGTCCTTCAGCGTCTCTTCTTCATCAGCCATGCAGCCAGCCTGGGCCAGCAGCTGCGGTGGCGGGACACAGGCAGCTGCCAGGAAGTTCCCTGGTACGCACATGTAGTAAACCTGTATCTCACATGTATCGCTCGTACTGGTCCCCAAACGCCTCCCGCAGCATGCGCTCCTCCAGCGGCACCACCGTTGCTACATACAGCGCAAAGGAGGCGCAGAAGGTGGCGGTGGCCCACAGCGCGCCCCCGCCAGCGAGAAGCCTGCTCAAAGTGGAGCGTGAGAGCAGGCGGAGACGTGGGATGGTGTGGCTGGCAGCGACGGCGCACCGGCAGGGCTGCTGCTGCAGCGGGCGTCATGACTTCGGCAGGGCAGGCAAGGGCAGGCCAGAAACAATCTGGGCATCCTGGAGGCGATTGGCACCTTGGCTACAAATGCGCGCGCGGCATGTCCCAGACTTGCGGCGCACTCAGCCCAGCAAGCTCCCCTCAGCCCCGCCACCCCGCCCGCCCTGTGGCCCACTTACCTATGAGGAACAGCATGTTGCCCAGGGCCTGCGGGTGGCGCAGCAGCGCGTACACGCCGTCCGTGTGCAGGCGGCGCGGCACCTGCGGGCTGCCCAGGAAGGAGAACATGCCGACCTGGGCAGCCGCTACCAGGGCCAGCACCGCGCCAAACAGGCAGCACACGGCGCCAGGGGTCCCCGTATAGTCAGCCACGGAGGCCACCGGGGGCGCCGCATACCACAGCACAAAGCCTGGGGGTGGGGGGGGGAGGGCAAGGCATCCTTGAGCATGTGGAGAATAATCTGCCACCAAGCCACGCCGCCCCTCACCCAGCCAGAAGATGGCGTTCCACAGGTAGCGCAGCATGAAGCGCCAGTCGGCCCGGGCCTCGCTCTGCGGCGATGGCCAGAGCAGCGCCGGGAGGTGAGCTTGCAGCGACGCGGCGCAGCGGCGGCGTGCCGCGTCGTTCCGCCCTGGCACTGCCTGGCGGCGCCGTGCTCAATGGCTTGCTGATGCTGTTGGCCGGCTGCGGGGTTATGCACCCACCTTGAGGTGCTGCCGCAGGTCCCACACAAAGCGCGCCACGTGGAAGGCGGCAAAGGCGGCGGAGGCGGCAAACATGGCTGTGGAGTAGTTCTCGAAGGCCACCACGCGCGAGATTGCCTCGTTGCCAGTCAGCACGGAGGCCAGCAGCAGGCCCCAGTAGGCCACGTTGAGCCAGTAGTAGACGTCGCCGGCGGTGAAGCGGCCCAGCAGGCGGGGGCCGCCCTCCGGCTCCACAGGGTCCACCACACCTGAGGGTTTGAAGGGGAGAGAGGCATCGGCTACAGCACGATATCTGATGTTGACAGGAGAGATGCCGACCCCACGGCTCACCCTTGTGGTAGGGGCGCTCCGGCTTGAAGGGCTCGGCGGCGGCGCGCACAGCAAGCGGGCATCGCGGCGTCGGAGGTGGTGCCCGTGCGGCGCGTAAACCCGGGTATGAGCGTCCCTGTTTGCGTGCACTTGCATTTTGTGGCAGGTAAGGTGCCCATTGGCAGCCAAAGCTCAGGTTTGGCCGCTTTTGTAGTTGCATCGTCTAATGTCTGCTAACGTGGTTCCGGCTGGACTGATGAAATACTGTCGGCGACGATGACATCCCCCAGATGGAAAACTTTAACCTTTGGGGGTGCAACAGGCGGCGGGGAGTGTCGGAGCCCGTCCTAGCTGGCTTTTGCTGGCCTGAAATGCGCTCCAACCAGCCCTTTGCCCCCAATTCTGTCATCGATCACTTTATTTCGCCGAAGACATCTCAGCCAACGCGATGGAGGGTGTCATCGATGCTGCTGCAATCTCCGTCGCCAACATAGTGCGCACATGTCTGGACATCTCCACCTGTCAGGAGGAGCTGCTTCGAGTCGCGCGATTCTCGGGGAAGCTCGGCCTCCTGCTCACGGAGGTTCGGCTCTCCTTGCGGAACAACGAAGACTTACGAGGTCAGTCAGGCTCTCAAGTGCGTTGGTTGCATGATTAGCCTGCAGTTTGAGATCGAGGACGATTGCCAGCGGCTATACCTTGGGTTGCTGGCAGGGCAGAGGACTCCTGCCTGTCCGCTCAACCAGCGCGCCAGCAGCTCCCTGCGCGTACACCACAACAGGTCCCCCTCGTGCCCTGCGTGCAGGCAGCAAAGCTGTGTTTCTCGCTGTGGACGGCACTGCCGCCGCCTTGCGCCAGGCAGAGCAGCTGGTCGAGCAGGTGCGTGGCTTGCCGGCTGCTTCACGTGGAAGGTGGCAGCGGCGGCGCTTGCGCCACCACACCTTGTGAGCTTGTGCGGGGCAGCCACGCCTGCACTGCCCCCTTTGCATTGCATCGCAGTGTGCTGCCAGTGCTCCAAGCAGCATCTGGCCGCTGGAGGACGCTGTGAGGTTCCAGTCGGTGGCTGCCGAGCTCTGCAGGGCGGCAGGGGGTGAGCGCGCTGCCCACACCCTGCATGGAACACCCCTCACTTTCTCCGCTGCCTGGGCTGCTCTGCTATGTTTTGGATTAGCTGCAAGGGTGATCCCTGCGTGCAAGGGCATCTCCGCAGTAAATCCGGATCAGTTGCTGCGAGTTGGCGTGTGCCGGCCAGCTCCCACTCAAGTCTCAACTCGGCGGCTCCTTCCTGTGTGCAGAGCTGGCAGCGCTGGGGAGCGGCTGCCGCGTGACGTTCGCGAGGATGCGGCACACGTGCACCGCCAGGCCGCGCTGCTGAGCTTCACCCAGGATGAGCTGTCGGGTGGGCGACCCAGCGCTGCCGCAAGCTCTGGCCTGCTGCTCGGCGTCTCTGGTTCATGGGGCCGGCTCCCTTTTCTGCCACGCTTGCGCGCCGGGCCCACAGCCTGCTCCAGACAGTCGGAATGCCGGGCCAAGCTAAGTGGCAGAAACATGCTGCGCGGCAGGAACATGCCGCCCTGCTCTGTCCTAACTCATGGTTCCCGGCTGGTCCCCCCTCCAGAGACCGAGGAGCAGGAGCTGGAGCGGGTGCAGCACCACAACAGCCTCGCCCCAGGCCTGACGCCTGACGCCGCACAGGCAGCCGCGCCGCCGGCCCTGGACCCTGTGCAGCAGGCAGCGCCGCAGCCTTCACCAGCCGTGATTGCAGCGGTGGAGGCAGGCGTTGCACCCCCGCAGCGCCACCTGTGCAGTTCACCAGCCCCGGGCGGCGCTGGCGAGCGGGGCGGTGGCGGCCAGCCAGCAGGAGGCTGCACGAGCGGGGGCTCTGCCCGCCGCCGCTGCTGCCGACGAGGCAGAGCAGCGCCATGCGCTGCAGGCTGCGGCTGCTGTCGCCGTCGAGTCTGCCGCCGAGGTGCTGTCGGGAGCGAGGGGGAGGCGGGCAGCATGCCACCGGGGAGCGGGGGGCTGAGCTGGCGGCAGAGGAGGCGGAGGCATGGGAGCGCGAGATGCGGGAGGATGCCGGCGCCTCCCGGGTGCACCCGGCATGGTGGTGGTGACGCGCGGGGCGACACCGCGCTGCCGCCGCAGTCGCCGGCCAAGGGCGCAGGTGAGCCTGCCGCAAGGGGCGGAGCCTGGGCACCTGTCAGGAGGTGCGTGAGGTTGCCAGCTGTCAGGGACAACTGCAAGCTGCCCAACTGCAAGCTGCCCAACTGCAAGTTTTCAGGGGACAACCGCTTCTGAAACTGCTTTGGTGCTAGCTGACATACGCGACGCATCCCGCCGCCCAATTTTGTTGCAGTGCCGACTGAAGGGGCCGGCTCCCCGCTGCCGCCAGACCCCTTTGACATGAGCGGCGCCGCCCGGGGGCGCTCAGCTGGGCCCCGCGCTGCCTGAGCTGCGGCTGGGTGGGCAGGAGGAGGGGGAGGTTGGGGCTGACGTGGAGCGCCGGCTGGAGTCGGCTGGGCCGCACATCAGGGACCTGCAGGGGCAGCTCCGGGCGGCTCACCAGGCGACGGCGACGGCGGGGCGCAGGTGCGGCGGCGGCTGTGGCAGGGAACTACGCCCCAGCTTGCCCTGTCGGCTGTCTCTGCCCGCCCCTGCTGCCCTGCGCCTGATGCGCCCAAATGCTGCAAGGCTGCATGCATCTCTTGCCGTGCCACGTCCACGTGCTGCAGGCGCTGGCCGGACTGAGGCAGCTGCAAAGCCTGGATGCACCGGCCCCAGGGGAAGGTGTTGCAGGGGCCACGAAGCGGGTTCCAGGAAGCGGGGGCGAGGATGCAGCGCTGCCAGAGCAACGCTTGGAGCAGCAGTCTGCAGCCATGTGTGCCACCAGCACAGCAGCGCAGTCCCAGCCAGGCCTGCACTCACATGCACTGGCTGATTCACCCTGACGCAGCAGCGGTGTGATGCCATGGCAACGGCATTCCATGAGTCAAAAAACCCTAGCATCTGCCCTCGTGCCTTGTTTGCCACTGTGGCATGCATGTCCCCCTATCCCCCCATATAGATCCTCCCAAGCATCAGCGGCCCACTGTTATCGCTCGTTAGCATCCGCGCATGTAACCCCTTTCCACACCCTGCCACTTCAAGCCAGCACCGCCAAGCAGGGTCAACTGGCTGGTGGCGGAGGCATGGGGAGTCTTTACAGGGCCTGATGTCTTTGTTCCAAGGCAGGTGTAGGCAGGCTTACTCCAAGAAACTGTGAGCAGGGAGTCGTAGTAAAGGCATGGGCAGGCAGCAGACATGCGCTAGATAAGAGTGTGAAAACAGACAACAGGGTCAGTTCAGGCAATGGCGCTAATGGTATCAGAACAAGTGCAGAGCAATAGTCAGTGTAAAGTTAATCAAAGTCAGTGTCAAGTTCCCAAAGTAAAGTTGGTAATCGGGTGCCGAGGGGACTGCATGGCAGCAGCGCAACGCCAGGGGCGACAGTGCAGGTACAGGGCAAGGAACTGTGGAGAAAACTTGGGGTGTCCTGGAGTGGGAAATGGCCCAGATGTGGGCATATATAGGCATTGCATAACGGCAGGGGCCCATGACAGGGTCGAAGAAGTCAGCAGGGAGAATGGCCCGGCGGACGGCACAACGAAGCGTCGTGCATTTTGCAGCCAGCATGTTGCTGCGCTGAGAAAATTGTTCATATTGTAAAATGCAGCATGAAGGCTGCAACGAGACTTGTTCAAGGCTGCATAGTTTGCAGTCATGGTGGTGGTTGCAACAAGGGTCTCGTCCCCCGGAGCGGCCGCCGCATCGCGCTCGGCCTGCCTCTGCAGGCGGCGGCGCTGCTGTGCGGCTCAGGGCTCCCAGCCCCAGGAGCGCACCCCAGGCGCGCCTCCACGGGCAGCAGGGTGGGGATGGCCAGCGCCTGCTTCAGCTGGGCGTCTGTCAGCGGGTGGGACAGCACCGCCGCCATGATGGCCTCAAAGCGCTCCGGCACAAACTGGAAGCGCCCGCGAGCCACCAGGGTTGCCCAGCTCTCGGCAAAGCTGAGCGCAGCCTGCAGCAGCAGGGGAGCACACAGGCAGAAAATGAGGCAAGAGCTTGCCTTGCGTAGAAGCAATTGCCAGGCTGGCACTGTACACAGGCTGGCGCTGTGCCAGTCCAGGCAGGGCCTAGCGGCGCCCCCAGCCAGTGCACACCTTGGGGCCGCTGAAGCCGGCTTGCAGGTGGTGCTCGGCGGCGTCGGCAAAGGTGTGGCCGAACCAGGGAGTCATGTGCAGCGGGCCGCGTGCGCACGACTCGTACAGACCCACCACGGCCTCCTCGGGGACGGCGGCGGGGCCCAGGGCGGCAGCGGAGGCGGACAGGCGCGTCTTCAGGTTGAGCCAGATGGTCTGGTAGGGGCGGCAGACGCCTGGCTGCCAAAGGAGAGGTGGGACAGCACCTCGGCGGCGGCAGCGGCGGTCAGCAGGGCCTCCCGGGGCTGCAGCAGCTCTTCCTTCATCATGAGGAGGTCGCAGCACTGCAGCGCGCCCTCTGCAAAAATACGGAGGAGCAAGAACAGGGGGCCAGGTGAGCAAGGAGCAGGTGCCCTCGCCTCAGCAGGGAGGCGGGCAGGCGCTCTGCAGGGCGCCAGCTGGCAAACAACGACTGCCCAGCCCGCACCACCCATGGCTCACCCAGCATCTCGACCAGACCAACGGGGTGGGCCACCAGCACGCCGCCAGGGGCCTTGGCCTCCAGCAGGGGGCCGTAGTAGCGAGCAACAAAGGTGAGGCTGTCGGCGGCGGTCTCGGGGCTCATCTCGGCGGCGCCGAGGCCTGCGGCACCTTGCGGTAGTGAAGCGCCAGCTGCACAATGTGAGCGGGAGGGCACAAAGGGCGTAAAGTAATAATCAGTCGTGCAAGGAGCAGGGCCAACGGGCTAAGTGCAAGCCAGGCATTTGTGAGGGTGCAGCCTGGAGGCAGCCACGGTCGCATCCCCTCTCCCTCAACACTGACCTGCTGGCGCTGGGCGGTGTAGTCGAGGCCGCGCAGCCAGGCAGCCGTGTCGGCGTTGACGTCCTTGTGGGTGGGCTGGGTGGAGTAGGAATCGCAGGTGCCGTAGCTGTAGCGCGCAGGGGCGGTCTGCACCATCAGTGGCTTCTGCTGCAGGCCAGTGGCGGGCGGCTCGCCGCAAGGGATGCCGCGCCAAAGGCACCGCTTGCTTCTGAGGGGCTTGTCGGAGATGTAGGGGCGGTCCAGCGCAGCTGAGTCCTTGTTGGGTCCATCTGGGCGGCGTGTTGGCGATGGCGGCTGCAGAGTGGAGGGGCAATGTGGAGTGAGGGCGCTGCGTGGCGCAACAAGGGGCGTCGGCTGGGAGGCGACGCGAAACGACAGTAGGTGTGCAGAAGGACGGGTCGCGGGCATCGGGCCTGGCTGAGGCCGGCCTTCGCCGGCTTTGATGCAGCAGTAACCCACCAGCAGGTCGGGCAGAGCCGCGGCCTTCAGCTGGAACCGCGCATGTGATTTCGTGCGACGGTTGGACGCCCACCCCGGTGGTGCGGCAATGCAGCGCCCTGCAAACGATGCCTGGCGGCCTGCAGGATGAAGTTGGGGGCCAGTGGGGTCAGAGCCGCCGCAGATTGGGCAAACAGGTTGGTGATGCCCGACTAGGGCCTGGCAAGCCCGCCCGGCAATCTCTCTTAGGCATGCAAGGAACCTACGCACCTGAGAGATGCATGCTAGTGCGCCCCGAGGTTGCTGTGCCGAGGTGGGTAGTGATCTGCATGTCGACCTTTGTCCTTACTTTGCCAAGTTTGTGTATGGAAGCGAAATGCTGAGAGTACAGATTACAACAGTAAGAGAACGATGGACGGAATGGCGAGCGCAGGGGAGCAGGTCGGCTTTTGATGGGGATACTGGCGATTGCGTCTGCTGTCCATGCTGTGCACGTCGCCACATGCTGGCCAGAGACGGGGCTCACAGGCTACGGCAATCAAACCAACGCCAGGGATGCAGAAGCTTCAGCTGTAGATCAATTACCACATAACAACTGCATGGCAGCTGCCAGGATGCGCCAACAGGCCCTGCAAACCGCCTCCAGCTCGACGCCGCCCGGTCAGCCCTGCGAGCCCAGCAGTGCTTCCGCTGCCGGCGCTGCCGCCACCCTGCCATCCACCAGGTACGCCCGGTTGTTGTGCTGCAGCTGGTCCAGCTCGTACACATAGTTGACCTGCGCCCACCGGGGGAAGGGGCGGAAACCGCTGGGGGCGCGGAACGGCAGGTGTGGCCAGCACCCAGCGGGGGAGATGAGGGAACGAAGCAAGCGGCCCCGTGCAGCCGAGCTCAGCATGCAGGCCGCCGCCCCGCGCCCCACCATAACGCCGTGGCTGCGGCGCAGTCCCGCTGCCGAAGGGTCTGCGCGCCAGTTGAGCTGCAGCACGGCGGCGCCGTTGCGAAGGTGGAAGTTGGCCACTGGGTCCAAGGCCAGGCCCCTGCCGGGCAATTGGGCAGGGCGGGGCAGGGCAGGGCGGGATGTCGGCACGTGGAGGCGGGGAGGGGGACTGCTGGGGGGGATAAATGGCAGTGCGTCCTGCCGTGTAGATGGCACCAGTTTCCGATCGGTGCCCAGCACCCACCTGCGCCGCTCCCTGAGCAGGTAGTGGGCGGCCAGCCGCATGAGCGCCGGCTTCACCGCAGCTTCCAGGCGGCTGCTGTGCAGCCACGCGTCGTCGGTCAGCGCCCAGCCCAGTATAGCAGCGGCGCGATGCTGGTCTGCCTGGCAGGCTGGCTGCCCCGGCCCCTGCTGCTGCTGCCCCGCACCGCGCGCCTGCTGCTCATGCAGCTGCCGCTGCCCCTCCCACATCTCCTCTGGCTGCTGGCCCGCTGCTGCTGGCAGCACATGCCCTGCCGCCACAGGCTCCAGCCGTTGCGCCTCTTCAGGCAGCAGCAGCGGCACGGCTGGTTCCACACCCTGCCCCGCCCGCGCCAGCTGCAGGCGCAGCCAGTCGGCAAACCCTGAGAGCCGGCAGGGAGCGCCCTGTCAGTGGGATGGGTCAGGGGGCATCAGGAGGGCGGCGGGCACCGCCAGCGGAGCATTGCTGCGTGCTGACCTGGCATGGGGCTCAGCGTGCACAGCGTCTCCACGCTCGGGAACTCCGCCTGCACCTTCTGCGCCACCTGCAGCTTTGCAGCGCGGGCTTGGCGGCCAGCAGTGAGTAGCTGTTGGTGCAGCCAGGCAGGCTGCGCAGCTGTTGCGCCGGGTGGCAGAAGGCGGCGCTTCTGCCATAGATGCTGTTGTGCATGCAGGTGAGCTGGGCGTGCGCTGCCTCCCCTCGGCCCATCACCTGCTTGATGAGAAAGTTGCCGAGGTCGACGCCCGACAGCCCGGGCTGGGTGCTGGAAATGCTGTAGAAGACGGCCACCCGCGGAGGCCGGCTGCTGGCACCGTCGGCGGAGCGGGCCGCCCCCAGCCAGCGCCGGCCCCTCAGCAGCGTGCTGCGCATGCCAAGCTTGCCGCTCCTCCCAGGTGCGCTCAGGCGGGGCACGCTGCCCGCTCCACCCGGCGCCGCCGTTGCCGCGGCCCTGCTGGTGCACCGCGTGCTGCGGCAGGATCTCCAGCATGCTGCGCGCCACGCTGTGCACCAGCGCGGTGTGCAGCACCACCAGCGGCTCGTCGGGCAGGGCCGTGTGGAAGAAAGCGTACACCCTGCGCGGTGGAGGGGAGGGGAGGGGTTTAGGAGCCCCCAAGGGCGGCCCACCAACTATCAGCCCCCCATACCCCGGCCCCAGGGTGGGCCAGCCTGCCTGCGGTTCCGCTCATCCAGCCGCGCCTTGAGGTCCCCCACCCCGCCAGCTCGTGCACCGCCTCGCCCGCGGCCACCTGCGCTGAGGAAAGCAGCGGACAAGTGGGTTTTTGTTCCACTAGAAGGTGCTGCAGCCTGTTGCAGTGCAGAGAGCACGCAGCATTCACAGGTGCACCGGCAGCGGCGGCAACGGACGCGCCTTTTCCAGCAGCGCCGCGCTGCTGTCCTGCCAGCTGATGCGGCGCAGTTGCAGCAGTCCCACGCTGAACCACTCAGCCAGGCTGCGCCGCAGCGCCTCGGACAGCGCGCGAGCGGGCGGCGCCCGAGGGGTGCTCCCGGATGGTCTGCAGGGCAGCGGCGTCGGGTGTCGGCCGGCAGCTGGGGCCGCCATGCAGCGCGAACCTGGGCGCTGAGCTCGGCCTCGGCAGGTCCCGGCTGCGGGGGCCTCCATCCGCTGCCTGCCGTTCCTGCCACCGCCTTGCTTGCCGTTCCCCATGCAGCCGGCCCCCGCCCCTGCTGACCAGCGAGAGCAGTCGAGGGCCTCGGTTCAAGGCATGCTGGATGTGGCAAGGGGGCCCCCACCTGCAGCAGGTCTGCCCTCATCCCCGCCAAGAACTGGATGCCGCCGGGCTGCTGGCTCAGCGGCACAAACAGGCGGCCATAGAGCGGCGAGGCAGCCGCTGACAGCTGCGCCGCCGCCTTGAGCAGCTGCTCCTGCTCCGGCGCAGCGGCCATGCCTGCTGCTTCCGCTGCGCCGCCGCCATCGCCCCCACGCGCGGTACGGCCACCTGCTGTGCTGCGCGCAGGCCCTGCCAGGCCGTCGCCGCGGCGTCAACTTCGTGAGCTTGCACGCCAAAGGCCGACGCGAGGGAACGAAAAGCGGCAGCTGCTGCGGGCGCTCCAGCCGTCGGTAGTGAGCCACAAACAGCGAGAGCAGCTGCTCCGGCACCGAGCTCTGTCCCTTGCCTTGCCGCAGGCGCAGTGCGGTGTGCAGCAGCTGCCGCACATCTTCATCGCTAAGGGGGACCCTGCACCAGGGACCAACACCAGGTGAGGGAGGAAAGGAGCGAAGGCGGTGTGGGGCACGTCCTGCCAGCTGCTGCGAACCAGGTGCGCCTGTCCTATCGTCCAGCAGCTGCTTCCAATAAGCTAGCACGCTTTCTCGATCCATTGATGCTCCTGTAGCGCCAGCATGATCTTTGGGTGTTGCGCTAAACGCTGCACGCAAGCCAGGACGGGCTAAACCCTGCAAAGCCGCTTTCAAAGCAGCTGACCGCTTCACAAGCATGCTACGGATCTCTTGATCTGAATGACCAAGCCGATCATGATAAACACGGGCATGCTCTCTCCTTTTGATGAAAGTTGCCAGCAAGGCTGGGCGCCAAGTCAAGTCCGGCGTGTTGTGTCTCTTGGCTGCCTGATTGATTGATAGCGTCGATAGGTTTCCAATGGTCATACACTGTCCATTAACAGCACGTTCGGCGTCCACCATTCTTGCTGGGTTTATGCTGGCCGTGCCTTGGCGAGCTAGGCGGATGTGGCGCTTTATTTTACGTCAGAAACCGATCTTAGCTCGTACTGGATTCTACCGCCCATCAGTCCCCGTCCTGTGAGTGATCCACGTGCAGCCGCCACCGTCCGCCCCACCGCCAAGGTCATGCCGGCAAGTTTACCTCAACGCGGTGGCTTGTTACATCCCTTTGTGCAATGGCTTTCAGGATCTTGGGTGTTATAGACATTCAAAACCTGAGGGTTCTTGCCCGTCGTTGGCCACATTGTCAGAAAGGCAGCGTGCTGCCCAGGGCAAGCATCCTCGATTGGCCTGCAGCCATGTATGGTGGGATTGCCACCTGTGCAAAAAAAGCCCCTGATAGGTTAGAAAGATCGAGGAATCAAGAGTCTGTGTTGTCACGATGCTGATGCGCTGTCTGAAATAACTGATGCAGGGTGGCACTTTGAGCCAGTGGTCGGGTGGGGAGCAACGTGCGAGTCGGAGTCGGGCCGTGTTCAGGTCGCTGATTGCTGAGGGGACGGGCGATGAAATGTGAGGTGCCGCCTATTGGATGTGCTCGTTGGGAGGGCCGGTGTGGGGCATTGGTCCGTGCCGTCAGGGTCAGCTTGAAGGGCACTGGCAGCCCGCCAGCTTGGCGGTGAAGAAGGGGGCCTGGGTCAGCTCCTTGGTCACCGTGCCGTCGTAGTAGGAGGCCAGCGTGTTGGCGGGCATGGAGCCCTGCAGGGAGGCAAGGGCGGCGGGTCAGGCAAGCAATGTGTGGCAGCGGCGGCCTGCAGCCGGGAGGGGGTGGCGCAGGGCAGCCCCTGGCGGCGGCTGGCACCTCGGTGAAGGGGTAGAGCGACGCCGAGGGGTTGGCGGAGCCAAAGATGGCCATGATGGTGCTGTTGGTGCAGCCCTCGTTCTGGGTGATGTGCAGAGTGCCTGCGGGAGGGCAGCAGCGGTCAGCACGCGGCAGGCCAGCGCCCCTGCTGGCCCCTGTTTCTGCAGGTGCACTTGCCCAGCTGCCCAGCGCACCCACCTGTGGGGAAGATGGCAAAGCCGCCCGGGCCCACATCCAGCTTGGTCAGCCCCAGGGCCTCGTTGAAGGTGTTGTTGTTGTACCTGTGAGTGGGAGCGGTGGGGGTGTGGGGGCAGTGGGGCAGTCATGTCACCATTGCTGTGATGCCGGGGGCGAGTGTGGGTGAGGGGAGCGGGGCAGGCACAGCCTGGGCAGTGGCAGCACGGCGGGCCGGCAGGCAGCAGCAGTGCAGCAGGTTTCGCTGCGTGCCATGACTGCTAGTGTGCTCCGCTACTCACACGACGTTGAACGTGACGTTGCCTGCACAGCAAGGCAAACACGGTTAGTCCTGGTGCTGCTGCCGACTGGCCCTCAAATCCAGACCCTATGCAGAGCGCAGTACTTGTACTGCGTGCCTCACCCTCAATTGGGAAGGCAAACTCGGAGTGCGGATGGATGTGCGGCTGCAGGATTGTGCAGGGCTCCAGCTTGAACTGCATGCGGAGGAGGAGGTGGAGACGATTGCAGCACATCAGCCGATAGCAGGCGCATGCCAGGGCCCGGATGCCGGCAGGGGCGAGCTGGGTGGGTGCAGGCGCATGTGGTGCTCGCCATCACAGCATGCTGCACAGCGCAACAGCGATTGCCACCCCACAGGAGCAGCAAGGCGCGCAGCATGCACAGCGTCACTGCCACCGCGTATGCCTGTGCAGCTGGGCACTGGTGCAGACGCTTGCAGGCGGTTGCCCTGCCCGGCAGCCCACCAGCAGAAAGGAAACGTCGGTGAGCGCCATGCCCAGCGAGTCCTTGCCCGTTATCACCCTGAACTCGCCTCCAGGGAAGATGAGCGGCCTGCACGCACCCGGGGTTGGGGGGGGGGGGGGGCGGGCCCAATCATGGAAAGGGCCCGAGGGCCTGCACAGCCGCCAGCAACTGGGCTGTCCCTGAAGCAGGATCTGGCCCAAATGGTGCAAGAGAGCCTATACTGCATTGTGCTTTGTTTCGGGCGCAGGGGTAAGTAACTGTCCCCAGCAAAGTCGGCCACAAGTGCTGGCGGCAGCTGGCCGGCAGCAGCGCGCAGGTGGTGGCAGTCGCGTCCCTGTAGGAGGCCGCTGGCGGCGCTCACTCGACATCTTCGAAGTTGGAAATGAAGCTGTTGACTCCTGCAAGGGTTGGACCACGCTGCAAGCTCACGTAGGAGTATCAAGGGTACAGATGGCCCGAAATGGCCGCTTCCCCGGGCCAGCAGAGAGCGGCAGGCAGTAGAGGTCACCTTCATACGATGGCCACGGGAAAGGCAAAGCTTTTTGTGCATGTATGGCGGGCAGCGAAGCTGCCGCAAGGCCGGCGAGGACCAGGGTGCAGAGGCTCTTGCGCAGCATCGTGGCTTGCAGTTAGGGGATGAGAATTTGCCCGAAGGAGTCGTGAATACGCGAAAAAATAAGGGGAGGGGTCGGAGAGCCAAGGACCATGACTAGTAGCTGCACGCGCAGCTGTGCTCATGCACGGGTGCAGCAGATGAGCGTTGGCCTCTCCTGCGAGCTGATGGCGCGATTCAAGACATTTCTTCGAAATAGGGAGGGTAGATACCCAAACATACAACAACCCTAGCATATCGCTGGCTCCACGTGGGCCTCCCTTCCGCTGCGTTTACCTTGACGCACAGAGATAGTTTGTAGTAATGCTGTATAGGCACAACCATTCATGGCAGGGGCAGGCAGGCTGCGATCCCAATTTTCTGATCGTGTTCTTGCTGGCTAGGAGGCCGAGCCTTGGCGTTTCATTTATTCAGTACACTGCCACGGTGATCAATTGGTGCACACCCAGCCGCGGCTGCGATGGTGGAGCCGGAACCGCTGCCGCCGCTGCCCGCCACCGCCACCCGCGAACAGCGAGACGCGCAGTACAGCGCCGTGCTGGCGCGCTTGGAGATGCTGCTGCAAGGTGCGGGATCCCGCATGGGGGCATCGTGCCAACGCGGCCGCCTCCATGCCTGCACACGCATGCTCTGTGTGCGCTTTGCAGGAGAGGATGACTGGGTGGCGGCGATGGCCACGGTGGCGTGTGAGCTTCACCGCCAGTTTGCTTACTTCCACTGGACGGGTTTCTACCGCGTGATGGCGCCTGTAGCACCAGCAGCGTCAGACAAAGCGGCTGCGGAGGGCATGCTGGTAATCGGTCCGTACCAGGGCGGGCTGGGCTGCCTCAGAATACCCTTCAGGTGCGTCGGCGCATGTCCTGGATGCCTCCCGACAGGCTGGCGGACTTCCGCCTCCAGCCGGGGCCCGACGGAGTGCAGCCCTCCTTGCATGCTGAGCGTGCGTGTCTCTGCGGCGCGCGCCTCGCAGCAAGGGTGTGTGCGGCGCTGCGGCACGGAGCCAGCAGACCCAGCTGGTGCCAGCCGTGCACGCCTTCCCGGCCACATCGCCTGCGCCTCCACCACCCAGGCACGTCGCCCCCTCCAGCACGCACCTGCGCTGCGCGCCTGAACCAGCCCGCGCGGCGCTGACGGCGTGCTCCTGCCGGCCGGCCTGTGCGCTGCTGCAGTCGGAGGTGGTGGTGCCAGTGGTGACGCCCCAGGGCCGCCTGCTGGCTGTGCTGGACGTAGACTCGGGTGCGCACCCAGCCTCCCTCCAGCCTGCTTGCTGGTCTCACCTGCGCTCCGCGCCTGGCCACGCGGCGGCTGGGTGGGCCCACGATGCCTCCCCGGGCGCAGACCTGCCGGCGGCCTCCACCGACGCGGATGCGGGCTGGCTGGAGGAGCTGTGCGGGCGGCTGGGGGCACGCCAGTGGACGACAGGGCTGTGATGTGAGTCTTCGTGACCAGCTGGGGCTGAACAACTCGCTGGCGCGCAGGGTTGAGGGCGTGCGCTGCCAGCGCCTGCACAGCAGCCACAGCAGGCGCCTGGAAGCAAAGGATGGAGCCTGGGGCATGGAGCGAGCTCTGTGCGCCCCGACCGCGCGGTCCACTTTTTGAAGCCGTGCATGCGGCGGGCGATGCTGCGGCCGGACTGCGGCGAGCTGCTGCTCGTTGCCATGCTGGGCAGACGTTGGCCACCGTCACCGACCGTGACACGCTGCTGGGCCTGCTGGATAAAGCGCTCGAGTGACGGCAACAGCATGCAGCCGCTGCCTAAAAGGGCCTGCAAAGGGGCAGTCGCGGCAACAAAGCGAAAGGCGGCCGCTTCGCCCGCCACGCTCGGGCGGCCACCCCTTGCGCAAGCGGCTTGCGGCGCCGCCCTCCCTCCCTGTGTAAGTGCCCACTCGATGATGAAAGAAGGGCGAGTGCGTGGGCGCGGGGGTATGAAGGAGGGCTGCTGGTGGCCAGTACAGGGGGCAGGGGGCTGGACAGCTCCCGCCGGCTGTGCAGTGGAGTGCCCCTTCCCCTCCCTCTGCCTCCACCAAACGTACCTTGGACGGGCCCGCAGCCGCAATCTGCCAATCCAGCAACACCGCCTCTTGGCCCGCCTCAGCGCTGGGCACTCCGGCTGGTCATGGGCGGTTATTGGAGCAGGCAGGCAGCAGCTGGCTGGACTCGATAGGAGCTTGAGAAGCCAACAAGCCAGCGGCAGAAACAGGGCAGGATGCCTTGTGCCCAAACACGCGTACCTCCAGAGAGCCACACGAGGGACCCACGCCGTGCATGCACACTCAGCCCAGGCCCCCTCCGCATCTCTACCGGCTGTGCAAGGACAAAGCCCCGCTGCACGCATCTGTGCAATCCTGACTGCAGTTCATCTTTCAGACCAGCTCGTGTCCCAATGAGGGGCCACGGGCACGCAGCGCAGCAACAGCGGGATGGGTGTGGGGGCTCAATGCGGGCTCATCTTCTCGAGGGCAAAAATTGGCGGCTGGGGTGGATGCCAGGCCAGAACCGGCCGTGTACATTGCTGGCGCAGCAGGCGTGGCTGCCCGCCAGCGTCGGTGAAAGTGGTGTGGCCGGTAGCGGCACCATGGGGTCTGCCAAAAGTGGAAGCGCGGAAGCAAGGGGGCAGTCAGCATGTGAATAAAACGGGTTGCTTCAATCTCGGCGGCAGTGGGCTGCAATAATGGGGGATGGGCGGGGTTGGCATAAGATAAACAACGCGGAGGGAGGGCGCGGCCGGCTACTCGGCGGGTAAACACAGCAGACTCGACTCGTGTCGCGACAGAGACGGAAACAGCACGGGAAGCAGGGGGTGGAAGGTACACGCACGCTACACGCTAGGCAGAGAGACAGTCACAGGGGAGAGAGGCGCAGGGAGAGGCGGCCAGCATGCACACGTTCTTGCTGGAGGTGGCAGAAGGGCCGCGGCCTGCTCAGCTCCAGTCGGCGGCGGGGACGGCAGAGGCGGGGGCGACGTCGCGCTGCGGCGCCTGGCTGCCGTTGCCGCCAAAGATGCGGCTGGCGGCGGAGTTGGCTGCCGCCGACAGCTCCTCGCTGTAGTTCACCTCCAGCCACTGGCCTGCAGCGCAGCCACAAAACGCGGGGGAGGGGCAGCCATCAGCGCCGCCGCTGGGGCCTGGAGCATGGAACTTGCCGCCTGCAGTAGATGGGCGCCGGCCCCCAACCGCAGCCTGCAGGCGTGCAGGGTGCCGCCTTGCCCCACGGTGGGGGCCAGGCTGCGCCGTGGGCCTGCATCAGCTCACACCACCATGCAGCACCCACCTGCCAGCAGGTCGGGCACGGGGTCGAACTTGGAGCGCCGGGAGCGGGAGGGCGCGTCTGCATGCAGCAGCGCCCCGCGGGGTCGAACCGCGGCGCCGCCGCGTGGCCGGCGGGCTCCCACCCGCTGCTGTTGGCCGCCCAGCCATCCAGCAGCCAGGCCAGCGGGTCCCAGCGCCGGCTGCCTCCTGCGCTTGCCTTGCTGGGGGCCTCTGCCGCCAGCACCCCGGGCAGGGGGCAGTACTTGGCGTCCCCCTTGGGCGCCTCCCAGCCCGCGGCAGCGTCCAGCGCTGCCGCCAGCGGGCAGTAGCGCCCCCGCCCGGTGGGGCCCTGCCAGTCGGGCGACCCCGCCGTCTCCAGCAGCCCCGCAAGGGGGTCGTAGCGCGCGCGCGCCGCGGCGCGAGCCGCCCGCCGCCACCGCGGCGAAGAAGGCGGGGAGGGGGTCGTACTTGCTGGGCGCTCCGCGGCGGCCCTCCCCGCGCAGCCGCCACCAGGTCTGCCCACGGGTCGTGTCGCAGGCCGGCAAAGGCGCCGGGCCCCGAGGGCGGCACTGCCCAGCCGGACAGCGAGGCCAGCGGATCGTACTTGTACACGCCCCACTCCTGCGGGGTGTGTGGGTGCGTGTGTGTGGGTGGGTGCTTGTGTGTGTGTGTCTGAGTGTGTGTGGGGAGAGGGGCATGTGTCTGGGTAGCTGCAGCTGCAGCAAAGGGCACGGCAGTGCGCGGGCAGCCTCCTGCTGGCCCTACCTGCAGCAGCGCTGCCTCCTTGAGCAGCCCGTACACGGGGTCGTACTTGCTGCCACCGCTGGGCACCAGGCTGCCGTCGCGCGCGCTGCAGCAACCACAGGCACGCCAGGGAGAGGGGGCTGGTCAGCGCAGGACGTGCACCCAGGGGGCCACACAGCGCGGTACACAGGGCGCTGGTGCAAGCCCCGCTACCTAGTATAGTAGAAAATGTGGGGCGCAGCAGGAGCGAGCAGCAGCGGCTGAGGGGCTGCAGCACGGGGATGTCGCCGGCAAGCCGCAGACGCATCGCTGTACCGCCCGTCCTGCCGAGCGAACAGCGAGCGTGTGGGGCGCAGCGCACGCAGCGCACCTGCAGCAGGCCGGCAGCCATGTCGAAGGCGCCGCTGCCCGAGGGCTGCGCCGCCGCCAGGCCGCGCAGCAGGGAGCGGGCAAAGTCGTAGCGGGGCGTGCCCGAGGGGGCGCCGCAGCCAGCAGGGAGCGCACCGGGTCATAGCGTCCGTCGCCCTGCAGGGGGAGCGAGGAGGGTGTGTGTTTGGGTGTGCTGGGAGGGGACAGCAGCCGTGTCGGCTTGGGTGCGCCCAGCGCGTGATGGGGGCAGCATGCGCCACGACACGCTGGCTTGGGCAGGCGGCCAACTGCCATACACCCCGCCACCCACCTTGACCTCGGGGCAGCAGCCGCCGACGACAGCAGCTCCAGCAGCATGTCATACTTGTTGCGACCCGTGTGACCGCCGCCGCCGCCGCCCATGCCCGCCAGCAGCGGCGCGGCGGGGGCCAGCAGGATGCTGAGCGCGTCCCAGCCGCCCTTGCTGCCGCCTTCGCCACCCTTGCCGCGCACCGCTTCGGCCAGGAAGGCAAAGAGGGAGGGGCCTGCCCGGCCCTGGGCCTTGCCAGAGTCGTCAGCAGCAGGCGCCTCCGCAGCGGCAGCCGTGGTGCTGGCAATGGAACCAGCGGCGTCTGAGTCGCTGGCCGCCGTCTGAGGCCCAACCGGGCGTTGGCGCTGCGGCCGCGGCCGCCAGGACGCTCCAAGGGGGGGAGAGGGGCTGGGCCGGGGCGCCGGCTCCGCCGCCGCCTGCTCGCGGCCACTGCGGCCGCCTGGGCGCCCGATGGACGGCACCTCTGCATCCTGCCCAGCCGGGCCGGGGGCAGCACCGGGAAGGGGCTCGTCCGCCCGCCCACGGCCGCCCGGCCGGGCGAGGGCAGGGTCCGCCACAGCGGCGACGGCCGCTGCATCAGCAGTCATCTTGCCGGGAACGCAGCTGCCTCTGCGGCCGCCGCATCAGCAGTCATCTTGCCGGGCAACGCAGCTGCCTCTGCAGCTGCTGCATCAGCAGTCATCTTGCCGGGCAGAGCAGCTGCCTCTGCGGCCGCTGCATCGACAGTCATCTTGCCGGGCAAAGCCGCTGCCTCTGCGGCCGCCGCATCAGCCGTCATCTTGCCGGGCAGAGCAGCTGCCTCCGTGGCCGCCGCATCAGCAGTCATCTTGCCGGGCAGAGCGGCGCTTGCTGGCTCACGCTGGGCAGCCGCAACGGCGGCGAACGCCTCTGCCATGGCCCGCGCGGCGGCTGCATCCGTGGTGAGCTTCCCCACGCTGCCGCCCTCAGCAATGACCTCCAAGCCCACCAGTGCTGCTGCCTCCGCCCCGGCCAGGGCCGCCTTGGCAGCCGCTGCCCCGCCGGCAGCACCCCTGCTGCTGGTCGCTGCCTCAACGGCAGGCGCGGCGGGCGCGGCCTGGGCAGTGGCGGCAGCCTGGGCCGCGGCCGCTGCCTGCTGCTCGTGCAAGCGCTTCGCCTCCAGGATGCGTTGGTTGGCCTCGCCGATGCGCCGGGCTGCCTCAGCCCGCCGCTCCTCAAGCGACGGGGAGCTGCGGGCGGTGCCGCGCTGCCGCCCTTGCCGTCGCTGTCGCTGTCGGAGGCGGCGGCTGCGGAGGGGCTGTGCACCGCGCCGCCAGAGCGCCGCTGCGTGGAGATCAGCAGCAGCGCCAGCACGGCGGTGCAGAACACGGCGAGGGCCTTTTGGGCCTGGGGCTCGCTCAGGTTGGTTGCGGCCAGGGCATCAGAGGCCTGCACAGACCACACCAGACCATGAAAAACAAGTCAGCGCCCGGTTGCAGCTCAGCGTGAGGGCCAGCTCAGCTGTGCCCCCTAACAACCCCCTTCCTCAACAAGCAGCTTCCTGCCAAGCAATAGGCTCAATCAAGGCAGCAGCCGCACCTGGGCTCCCAGCCGGTCCGCACGGCAGGCCAGCTGCTGGGCATACCCAGCTGCCGCCCTGCCCGCAGTCCCAGCCGCCTGCCGCGCTGCTGCTGATGCCTGCCGCGCCGCCGCCGCCGCCTCCGCCAGCCTAGCCGCCACCGCATCAGCAGCTGCCGGTGGCGCCGGCGCTGCTGCTGCTGTGGCTGTGGTGGCTGTGGCTGGTGCAGGGGCGGCAGGTTCCAACATTGGCTTGGCATCTGCAGCCTCGGCCTGCGGCGCTGCAGCGCTGGCAAGGCTGGCAGCGGCAGCCGCGATGGCTGGCGTTGCATGAGTCTTGCGTAGCTTGCTGCGGTCGGTGTAGAAACTGCGGCGGCGGGGGCAGCAGGCGGACGGATGCTTGAGCGCTGTGGCCATACAGCGTGGCGTGCACCGGGCCACTGACGACGTGCACGCCCGTCACAGGGCAGTCTCCCCGCTCAACAGCTCACGTGTGGATGGCGCCGTACTGCTTCTGGTTCCAGGGCCCCCGGCTGTACAGCCAAGGCTGCGGAGCGCCGGTGCTCTCGTCAATCACTTGGCTGCACCCATCAGGCACGGCAGCACGCGGGAACGGCAACGGCTTGGGCTGCCAGGCGTGGCACAGGCTGGCAGGCAATTTCAAAGGGCCTTTGGCCACCAGAGGCGGCAGCAGTGTCATGCAGTCACGAAGCAGAGACGCTGCAGCTCGCCTGGCATGCTGCGCAGTGGCAGCGCTCGCTTGGATGGGCGGCTTGGCGGCATACGCGGCGGGAGGGGACAGCCCCAGTGCTGCCAACGCCGTCGGGAGGAGCAATGAGGCCTGCATGATCCAGGGAAATCGGTGAGTACAGCACTGGAGGTCATCGTGCACATTGTGCAAGCTGCGCGTCGATGACGGGCAGCAGGCGCAAAGCGGCGAAACCTCACCCCAGCAGCGACTCGCGCCAGCTGCAGGCCGTCCTTGGGCTGGGATGGTGGCGCTTGCACCTGCATGGCAAACACGGCGGTCAATCACAGGGACCGAGCAGGTGAAGGGGGAAGCTGCCGGCCGCCAAAACTCACCCGGTCGTGCGCGCCTGCCGTCGCGCGCACTCCAGTTCTAAGCCGCCCCTTCGAGGCCTTGGGGGCAGCCAAGCGGCTGGTTCCCCCAATGTGGCTTTGCAACGACCGTGAGCGACGCTGGGAGGGCGTCACACGCCCGTGAAGAGCGGAGGTCAGGACAAGCATGAGGCAAGGCTGGGCTGGCACCCTTTGCCGAGGCTCCTTCGCTTCTCGACAGCTACAAGGGCAACCGCAATCGCGCCGGAACTTTGCCGACAACCGCAACTGTGAGTGCCGCGAGCCTCGGCGTGTACTTCGCTCCTGAAGATAAGAGCGTCAGTAAGCGACCATTGATTATCTTGGCAGAGTTTGCAGGTGGGTGGCTTCTGCGATGGACTAGTGAAGCCACCTGCCTACAGGTCATCCTAGATTGGGTGCTCTTGGGAAGAGGACCCACTCACACGCCCTCTGATTGCGCAGTGTGCGCCAAAATCTGCATCCATGCGGCAATGCAGGCAAATGGAGGCAAGCCGAGCAGGTTTGAAGTGTGTTGCCACCCCCGCCTCCAGCGGCACCTGGCAGGCCCCCCCCACCCCCCAACCCCCACGCCCCACCCCGGCTGAGATGCGAGTGTACAGTCGATGTCTTCACTGTAAACTCTTCATATAGAAAGTGTAAAGGTGTCCATCCGTACCCTGCCTTTCCGCTGGGGAAAATTGTCGAACTGCGGCAATGCTCGACATTTACGCCTTGCGCTGCAGGTATCCGATCGTGAGCATAACATAGCCGTTCACCGCCTGCCTTGCGCACTGAGATGGGAACAGAAAGTATTTTGGCGACTGCTGCAGGGATGGAGTCAGACTTACCACTCTCAGCACCGCAATCTCAGCACCGCCATGCCGTGCCAGGCGGGCAAAGCGCTGCTCCTGCTTCTGACCTGCTCTAACGGCTGATGGAAACATGGCATGCTCGACTCACACGAATTCTACTGAATTGATAAGTAGAGCACGCTGAACAACTTGGGGCCACGACTGCGCGCTCACCTCATTTCGTCAAGCGCATTTTGGCGCAACCAGGTGGGATTCATTTTATGTAGCGATAAATTGGCATGCACTGCACGCAGCAGGGCTCTTGCAGACCTTTAGGCGCACCCTCAAGGACGAGGGTGGGCCCTTGCCCTTGCCCCTTCGGGCACTTTACAGAGATCGCGCTGCCAGCATTGTGTTGATGCGTGGAGCGGGACAAGTAATGCCTGAGGCCCTCAGTGAGGGCAGTGCGCTGAGATGCCAGTGCCGCCCCTCCGCCCCTTGCAGGGAAGCTGTTCAGCCAGCGCAGGTGGAGGCATGCCAGCGATGAAGGGCCCCCAAGCCATCGGCTGGTTCATGCTGACAGTCATCACCGCATCATGCGCACGCGCCTTGGCGGGAATGCTTGACGCGTCACACAGGGACGACACGCGCAGCAGCATGCAGGGCTCTGGCCCGGCGCCAGCACCGCTGCCGGAGAGCCAGGCCCCTCTTCCGGCGCCTTCAGCACCGTTGCCGCCCAGCCTATTGCCGGGCAATCATGCTGCGGTGCTGAACGGTACCCACGCAGGGGGTCACATGGGCCTGCCCGCCCGGTGTATATCGCAGGTGAGATCTTTGCGGGTTGCCCACAGCGGCGTAAAGGAGATCTTGGGAGGGGGTGCCTGTGGCCTGCCGGATTATGTTTTCTCGAGGGGGGCGGTCGCTGCGGTCCCTCCAATGCATGAACACCTGGCCCCAGGACCTGCTTCCACCGGTTGCGCACGCCACCAACGCGCAGCCGCGCTGCCCCTGCGCGCCCTGCAGTGCTGGTGGTGAGCCTGGTGGCGCTGGTGGCGGTGGCCGCCCTGACGGGCCTCCGGTACCGCGGCAGAGTGCTGGCGGCTGCACGCCAGGAGGCGCTGCGCCAGCGGCTGGAGCAGCAGCGGGCGGCGCGGCTGGCGGCGGCCACGGCCCAGGGCAAAACGGATCAAGCCCTGCGCCAGGTGCACATCCCGCCGCTCATCCTCCACCCAGACTCGTCGCTGCACCTGGGCTCGCCGCACGGCGGCGCAGCCGGCCTCCCAGGGGCGGCGGAGGGCGCCGCCGCCTGGGGCGGCCGCCACGGGTGCACCATGCTGGTGCAGGGGAGCGAGAGGGCCTTCAGCTCCGTCATCCTGTGGAGAGCATCTAGCGAGGCGGCGGGCAGCGACGGCAAGCAGCTGGCGGCTGCAGCGCGCGGCGAGGTGGCAGGGGCAGTGGACGCCACCAGTGCAGCAGGCAACGCGGCGACTTCTGCCGCTGCGGCTTCAGCAGTGGCGGCAGCAGCCTGCAGCCAGCAGCAGCAGCACGCCGAGGAGCGGCAGGCGGAAGGGCAGGCTGCGGGCAATGCCCAGCAGGCCGGGTAGACCCGCGGAGGCAGCTGCAGCAGGGGAGCCAGCTTACCATGCCATTGCTCAGCTGGTGGGCTGCTCAAACTGCTTGCACAAGGCCAACACCATACCTCACTACCTCAACATATTGCTTGGATACGTGGCATTGTCTTTACTCCCATTTCCTGGTTGACCAGAGATCCGGTTTCCCTGCATTTTCTCTTGCAAGCACTGCGCGTTGCTTTCCAGCCATCCTTGAACCCGCTCTCCAGCTCGGCAACAACCCGACCCGGCCAACACCTGGCCCTGAACGCCTCAGCACCGCCTCTCCCAGGCCTTCATAGCGCTGCCAGCCCGGCATGCGTCATCTCAACCAACATCTGCCGCCCAGCGATTGGTTGTTTACACACGACCGGAGCGCGAGGAGGCAGAAGGGGTGACAGATGCGCGGCTCGGCGGCGGCCGTGCGTGCTGCGTGGGGTGGGGGCTGCTCACGCGCGCGCGTCCTTGGCCAGCGCCTTCTCCCGCTTGCGCTGGGCGGCCTGGCTCTTGGGGCCCATGATGCCGCCGCCCAGCTGACGCGGGGACCGTCGTTGTACATGGTCTGCGGGGCAGGCGGGACGGGGGAGACAGAGTGAGTCAAAGCCAGGGCACCGTGCAATCGCCGACGGCTGGGTGTCGCTGCCGTCGGCGGCCACACCCAGCAGGACGCGGGCAATGGCCAGGCGGGGCTGGCCGCGGAGCAGCCTCAGCCCAGCCGACGCGTGGCCCCCTAGAAAAACAAAGGCCACAGCCAGCCACGGTGCCCCTGCACCACCGCCACCACACACTCCCGCCCACCCACCTTGAAGGACTCGACCAGCTTGGCAAACTCGCGCTGGTCCTCGTTCTTCACCGCCGTCAGCGCCAGCGCGGTCGCCGTCTTCTTGTGCACCACGGTGCCCAGCCGCGCCTTGCCCTTGACGATGCAGTAGGGCACCCCCATCTTCTTGCACAGCGCGGGCAGCCAGACGACGAGCTCGATGGGGTCCACGTCGTGCGCAATCACCACGCACTGCGCCTTGCCGCTCTCCACCAGCTGCGTGATGTGGTTGATGCCGTACTTGACCACCACCGGCTTCTTGCTCTCAACCTCCTGGCCTGCGGGGAGGGGCAGGCAGGCAGGCAGGGGAGGGGCGCGGTGGGTGGACGGTGCAAGTGGAGAAAAGTCAACGGTGGGCACATCTGCTGTGTGGCGGGCCAGCTCCTGGGCCCCAAGCAGGCTCCCGGGAGGCTATGAGCAGGCTCGCATGCGCGCTAGCTGCTGCGCACAGCGAGCGTGCAGCGCAGGAGGGCGGCGCTGCTGCTGCTGCGGCGGCTCTGCTCACCGGCCTCGCGGGCCTGCGCCGCCTTGAGCAGGCGCTCCTTCTTGGCGGCCTTGTCCTCCGGACGGTACTTGAGCAGCAGCTTGAACAGCGTCTCGGCCATGTTCTTGTCCAGGGTGCGGGTGAAGCGGTTGAGCGCCGGGGGCACCTGCGGGGCGGGCGGCGGCGGCGCGGCAGCGGGTCGGCCAGGGAGCAACGCGGGCAGCAACGCGCCGCGTGGTGCAAGCTCCAGGGGCAATTAAACGCCTTTGCGCTGCGACATGCCGCCGCGTCGGCAGCTGCTGCCCGCCGACCGCGGCGGTAGAGTGGTGCTGGCGTTGCCGGGCAGGGCCAGGGAGCCAGTAGCGCCGCTGGTGCTGGCAGCAAGACCATCCCATTCCCCATCTGCGGCTGCCGCCCAACGCAAAGCCGCCTGAGCTGCTGGCTGATGTGCTGCCGGCTTCCCCCCCCTCCCGCTGCGCGCCAACTGCTGTTGTCTCGCCGCCGCCCCACGCTGCATCAGACTCGCCGGCTGGGTCCCCTTGCCGCCGCAGACTGCTGCCCCATCGCCCACACGCTGAGGTTTGATGGCAGGCATGCTGCAGCATGCAGGCAGGCTGCTGGGAGTGCAGGCTGGGCCGCGCGTGGCGCCCCACCTTCAGGCGCTGGTTCAGCACACGCCGCTGCCGCTGGATGCGCACATACTTGGGCCACTTCACAAAGCGGTGCATGTCGCGCTTCGGCGGCAGGTCGCCGCCGATGCCTGCGAGCAGGAGGCGGGCGACAACGCGCGCAGCAAAGGTAAAGCAGGTACCGGAGTGGCAGCCGCTCACACCATTGGGCCCAGCCTTTGCACAGCCGGCTGCGTGTGGGGGCAGCGCCGATAGGTGCGCGCTGCCCTTTCAAGTGACCTTGCCGCCTGCAACAGCAACAGCAACATGGGCAGCAGCAACGGTGTGCCCCCAACAGCGACGCACCGAAGGTCTTCGTCCGCTTCTCATAGAGCGGGTTCACAGGCTTGGCGGGGGCCGCCGCCTTCTTCACGGCGGACGGCGCCGCCGCCACCTTCTTGCCCTTGGGTGCCTGCAGGCGCAACAAAGTAGGTGCGCTCAGCGCGGGGCCGGCCAGGCGGGCAGCATGCCATCGGGCAGCTTGTGGGGTTGCTGGGGCCGGGCTGAATCCTTGTAGACATTCGCTGGTCAAAGTGGCGGCCCAAGGCGAGGCCCACAGCCTCCAGCGTGCCGACTGCCCATGCAAGCCACTGTCGCTGCATGTGTGGGCGTCGGCCGATTGCACGCCGAAGGACTCACCATTTCACACCTCAGGCAAGCTGGGAAAGGACAGGGGCAGGCAAGGCCCGCCTCTTTGGCCCCCTGCCTCGTCCCTGGCGGGCAACTTTGCAAACGTGGCATGTCGCGGTTTCAAGGGGACGGCTGCCGAGTTTACCGTCGCCTCTCGTTGCCAGACGCACATCGATTATCTTCAGGCACATCGAAGCACTCCATCGCTTTGATTTCCCGCAGACACGATGGACATCGCACCAAACCAAACGTTGTTCGTCTCAAACCTTCAAATCAACATCAGAAAGCATGGTGAGGCCGCTATATGGCATCGCTGCCGCCCAAGCTCCAGCGGCCGATCCATCTTTGCTCTTTGCTTGCGCTGTGTGGGTCAGCTGGGGTCCAGTAACGTGACTCGTGCATATAAGAAACTACTCAACGCGGATTAAGCCTGCCCAGGGCTGTGATGCTCCAGCTGCCGGCGCCTGCCCCGCCCTGCCTTTGTCGACCTACTTGCTGCTCCCTGTGCAGAGCTGAAGAAGATCTTGTATGCACTGTTTGGGCAGTTTGGAAAGATTGTAGATGTTGTAGCAATGCGGTCGGACAAGCTTCGGGGGCAGGTGTGTGCAAGCTCTTGACGCAGCGTCAGCAAGATGCTTGCTCATCGCCACCGTTTATGGCCGACGCTTGCCACCCTGGACTGCTTTTGCAGGCATGGATTGTATTCGCAGACATCGCAGCAGCCACAACAGCCTTGCGCAGCATGCAGGATTTCCCCTTCTTTGATAGGCCACTGGTGAGGCCCATGCTGCCGCTGCTCTTTCGTCTGCACTGCGTGCTGTTCCATCAGACCGGCCTGTTGCCCGTCAGCTTGGCTGGCAGCCTGGCAGCAAGGCGTGGCTGCCCCGACTGTTCTGCGACGGCTGCCCTGACATTACGCTTTGCAACCCTGTGCATCGCAGCGCGTTAGCTTCGCCAAGTCGGTGTCCAATGCTGTGGCGACAAAGAAGGGCGGCAAGGCAGCAAAGGGCAAGCCGCCCAAGGCGCCTGCGGCAGCAGCAGGCGGCGATGCGGCAGCAGCGAAAGCCAAGCAGCCAGCGGATGCAGCTGGGGCGGGCAAAGCGGCAGCGGCAGTGGATGTGGGCACGCCCAACCCCAAGCTCTTCATTGAGAACCTGCCTTCTGCGACGACGGCCGCGATGCTGGAGATGCTGTTCCAGCAGTTCCCAGGTGTGTGCGCTCGCCGGCTCTGGCTGGCCTCGCTGCAGCAGCGTAACACACATGTCACTGCCTTCTCAGCTTGCTTGGCCGCCACATGTCTTGCTGCTGCACCTCATCATCACGGCATTGCCCTCACTTACGCACATCGGGGCTAGCTTTGTTCTGACAGTCACACTCGCTTGCTCATCTCTGCGCAGGCTGCAAGGAGGTGACGATGGTGGAGGCCAAGCCGGGCATCGCGTTTGTCGAGTTTGAGAAGGAGATGCAGGCAACGGTGGCGCTCACCGGCCTGCAGGGCTTCAAAATCACGCCGCAGAACGCGATGAGGATCACATACAGCAAGTGATGCCCCCTGCCGCCACCTGTTTGGCGCGGCCGAGCGCCGCCGGCAGAGGTGCCTGGCTCTCCACCTGAGGCAGGCTGCCTTCCGACCACCGCCAGCTGCGCCTTGTGACTGCTGTGTTTTTATGCTGACCCCCACCGCTGTACGTCCACGCTTTCCTCAGCACTGCGCCCATGCTGGCATGTGATACTCGCTCCACGGACTGATGCAGGGCGCGCTCTAGAACAGTGCTGCTGCTGGGCTGCCTGGCTGCCAGGGAACAACCGGTGCTGGTCCTTGCCCGGTGCAGCGTGTTTAGGGTCCTCGGATTGCAACCTGCAATCCGGTGTTTGAAACTGTTGATTGCAAGAACACCTCTGCACATCATCATTATAAAATGCCCAGCACCGGCCGCTTGGATCCTCGACGGGCGCCAGCAAGGACGCATCGGGCAGGCAAGCTGCTGGGCGGCCAGCATGCCCCAACCTGGCATCGCGGTGCATCGCGGCTTCTAACGAGCTTGTATGTTATTGTACTATCACAATGGGGTGGCCGTAGGGATCCGGCGGCAATGTTGCCGAACTATCAAAAAGCTGGGGGCTTGCGCACGGATGCAGATGACATTAACTCACGTCTGGCAGGCCCACTCATGCAAATTCGCAAGAAGAATGAGGGAAGCCCACAACCCGTTGGTTTTTGTTTATTGACTGTCGCTTGTTGCCTGCTGCTGGTGTTTCAGGTGCGCGCTCGAGTGCCATCTCGATCTTCACGGTGCATGATCGCCGTTGGCAGCCCGCCTTGTCGCCGGTCCTGTCCTCCCGGCGCTGCCCGCCGCCCTTCCCTCTTTGAGAGCCAACGATGCATTGTTCCTTCTGCCGCCCTTTCCAGCTGTGGTTCAGCCTGAGGACGGGGCCAGGAAGCAGTGCCGCAGCCGGTGGCATCAGTCGCGGCCAGCGGCGCGCTTTGACCGCAGCGCGGCGGGCAGGGCGGGGGCGGGCATGCGCACGCCGCGCAGCTTCCCGGCGCCCCACCTGCGGAACCTGGTGCTGGTGGCCTGTCACTCGGTCTACACGGGCCTGGACTTCCACGAGACCGAGGAGAAGAGCTCATGGTTCCTGCTGGACTACCAAAAGGTGCGTGTCTGGCGGCAGGGGCGGGCATGGGTGCTGGGCGGCGGGCGGCACAGATGGTGTGGGGCCCCGTGTTAAAGCGCCGCCATGCGTGGGCTTTTCCTGTCAAACCAGCCCCTCCAGCCACACTCCCACACACCCGAACAACCCTTCAACAAGGATCCATGCTTCCATCCAAACGTTCCTTTGGCCTTCTGCTGTGCCGAGCAAGAGCCAGCCCGCCCTGCTTGCTTGCCAAGTCTGCCGGCTGCTGCGTGCAGGAGGTGCCGGGGCAGACGCACTCGTTCGTGGAGCACATCCAGCTCGGGGTGCGGGAGGCAGCGGCAGACCCGGAAGCCCTGCTGCTGTTCAGCGGCGGCAAGACGCGGCGGTGAGGGGCAGCGCAGCCGCCTGCTGTGCCGTTGGGGCCCCGAGCATTGCGCGGCGCGCCAACGATGCTGCATCTCGCGCTGCAGGCCTGGCAGCGATGCGTGCTGCTCCTCCAAATACTTGCTGCTGCCTGCAAGCGACTCGTGGGTCGGTGCGCCGCTGTGGCTGCAGGGATGCGGGGCCCCGCGCTGAGGGCGAGGGCTACTGGCTGGTGGCGGAGGCGGCGGGATGGTACGGCGCGGAAGGCGTGCGGGACCGAGCCTTCACAGAGGCGAGCCGCCCGCCGCCGCTGCCTCTTCCCAACACACACTTACACATAGAACCACGCACCCTCATACATGCACGCATCCCGCTCCTGCTACCATCCCCCCATCTGGCCCCGCAGGACCGCGCGCGCGACAGCTTTGAGAACCTGCTGTTCAGCCTGTGCCGCTTCTACGAGCTGACGGGGCGCTACCCCGACTCCCTCACCCTGGTGGGCTACGAGTTCAAGCGCCGCCGCTTCTCGCAGCTGCACCGCGCCGCGCTGCGGCTGCCGCAGGAGGCGTTCCGTTACGAGGGCACCCCTGCGCTGAACTCGGCCGCGCTGCAGGTGTGTGTGTGTGTGGGCGGGGGGGGTGCGTCCGTCGCTGGGTGCATGCCGGGGGGGCACAGAGCGACTCATCCACAGCCTGGTTTCAGCTTGAGCAGCCACAGAACCATCCTCAGAAACACCTTGGGAAACACCGCGGCGCTCAGCAGTGCCAGGGTGTGCGCATGCCCGCTGCTGCCGGAGGCCTTGCCCACCGAGGAGGGCAGAGTGCGGTGTCAAAGGAATGGGGTGGAGGTCTGCAGGAAAGGCGGCACACTGCTCAGCTGAGCGCGGTGTGTGCCGGCATGCGGCGCAGGGTGAGGAGGCCACGGCGGCGGCGTTTGAGGCAGACCCCTACGGCTGCGGCCCCCAGCTGGCGGCCAAGCGGCAGCAGCGCGACCCCTTCGCGGCGGGAGGCTACACAGGGGACAGGCGCGTCGCGCGGAAGCTGCCCGGCCCGCTTGCAGCTGCTGCGGGGCTGCGCGCGGTGTGGGCCGGCCCACTAGCGATGCGTTGCCCCGCGTGCAGACTGGGCTCCCTGCAGGGGCAACTCCTCTCGCAAACCTGCCCTGTGCCCTCCCGTCCGCCGCCCGCAGGTGCCCAGACCTCGCTGAGCTGCTGCAGCACTGTGGACCCGACATTTACGACGGCCCTCTGCCCTGGGACGGCACTGTTTGACGGCACCGGGCGGCGGTCTGGCTGCTCCAGCACATTCACACCTCGCCCGCGCCTCTGGCCACCCTGCTACACCTGCCTCCCTCGCACACTGTCGTTCAAACTGTCATCAATTGACATTTTTACTTTGATGTCCGTTTCTGTATGTTGCCTGTAATATATACTTGTATGGTAAGAAACATTACATTCTCACTGCACAGCCGCTGACTCCACGCGCTCAAAGGCGATGCCCCGGGAGCGCAGGCGGTCGATGCAGGAGGTGCGCCGCAGCAGCGTGGCGGGCGTGTGCACCCCGGCTGCGGCAGGCGCTCCGGCTCCTCCAGCAGCGTGATGGCGGCCTGGTGGGCAAGCAGGCGGGGGATGGGGGCACATGGTGCTGACATTGACAGCGGGGCCAGCCGGAGTGTGGGCGATGGCGAGGCAGGCCCAGCCGGCTTGCAGTCGCAGCCCGTATGCAGCCTCCCAAGCATATCTGCCCTGCGCGGCCCACCTGCACCACAAAGATGGAGCAGGCCAGGTAGGCGGGCTCCGGCCCGCTCACACGCGTCACCACCCGCACGTCCGGCGCCTGGTCGGCCGTTTCTGGCGCGCCTGCAGGGATGGGCGGGGAAGAAGTGCGTATGGGGCGTGCGTGTGTGCTGGGGGCAGGGGGGCCGCGGGGCAGAAAACTGTTGAAACTCTGGGGAGGCTGGAAAAAGGGGGCGCGGCGCCTTGCGGGTGAAGCAGGTGCGCTGGAGGCCTGCAAGGAGGCGCGGGGCCCGCTCCCCACCCTTGCTGTAGCCCGACGCGATCGTGGTGAAGGTGAAGGAGGCCTCGGCCAGCTGCTGCTCGGTGGGGCCCTCATGCGAGAACAGGCCGTAGGTGAAGAGGCCGGGGTAGCGCAGCAGCAGCGAGCGGCCCCAGGGGCGGCCCGCCAGGAACTGAAACGCCGCTCCAAAGCCCTGCCACCTGCGGCCGCGGCAGGGCAAGTGGGCGTGTTGCTGGGAGTGGCAGGCAAGGACGCCGAGGGCACTGCGGCGGTGTAACAGCCTGCCCGACAAGCAGCCACTGCCATGCCCTTGGCTTGGGTAGCGGCCCCCACGGCTGCATGCTGCCTCCGTGACTGCCAGGCATGCCCGGGAAGGCACAGCGCTCACAGCGTGGTGTAGTACCGCGACGGCACTGTGAACACAATCTTGACGTGGGCCGCCGGCTCGCCCGCACGCACGCGCGCCACCATGCTGCGGCGCAGCACCGATGGGTCGGCGCCTGCGGGCAAGGCAGGGGCGAGCAGGCGGCCTGAACACACTAGGTGAGGGCATAGCAGTTGGCAGCAAGGGCCAAACACAAAGCCGGCAGATGGGCGGGTAGGTGCCGGGGTGGGCAGCAAGGCGAACAGCAGCCCGTCCCACCCATGAAGGGGAAGGTGTAAGCGTTGAAGCGGGGTCAAACACGCCTGCGCCTGCAGGCCGCGGCTTGGGGCCCGGCACTTGAAGGTCCACCTTGCCTCGCTTCTACGGCCCGGGAAGGAAGGCGGCCGGGTCAGGTGCTGCGCGCGGTGGCGGCGGCCTGATTGGCGGGGCTGAAAGACGCCGCCCACCCCCATCCCTCCGCCCCCCCGCCAACCTGCTCCGCCTCCTTCCTCAGCCGGCGCAGGTCGCCCGCATGCGCAAAGCCGTGCACCGCCGACTCGTACGTTGGGAAGTGCCTGGGGGCAGCGGGAGGGCAGGACAGCAAAGTGGCGGCTCCCCGCTTGCTTTCCCGCACCACAATTCGGAGCGTGCAGCCGCGTCACTTCACCATGCCAGTCCCCCGCGCCCGCCCCGCCCTCCCTTATATCGCTCACACGCAGTAGCCGCTGGGCCCGCCGCGGACGGTGATGGCGGTTTCCAGCAGCGTGCAGCGCGCGGGCGGCTGGAACTGGGCCAGCGCAAACTCGGCGCCCAGGTCCCCGGCACGCAGTCAAAGGCGACTGCCGACGCGAGGTACACGCCCGCCTGGCGCGCCGCCTCGTCGTACCGCAGCTCTATCTGCTCCATGAACTCTGCCGTTGGGTGGGAGGGCGAGAAGGCAGGGAGCAGCGGTGACTGGCAAAAGGCGGCGGCTTGGCATGCCCGCAGCTGCTGCTCGATGGAGCGGCAGGCAGCCACATGTCGTATCGTGTGTCCTTCCCGACCAGAAAATGCACAGGCGTGCGGCGCAGACGGCGGTGCCCGATGCGGGCGGCGCACCGAGCGGCGCAGCACTGCTCTGCGCTGCCTCACCTGGCTCCCCGCACACATCCAGGTAGTGGGTGCCCGCCTCCACGCAGGCCCGCACCACCGGCTCGCCCCAGCGCCGGAAGGGGCCCACTGTGTTGATCAGCACCCGGCAGGAGCTGGAGCCAAGGGAGGCGGGGGGGGGGGGCAGCCGTCGACTCCGCACGACCTGAACGCTGGCGCCCCTTGGCTCTGTAGGCCTCCAAGACACAGTCAAGTGTGTGGTTTCCTTGTTTTGTGCATGCCAGCCAGCCGAGAGGCACCCACCGTGCCATGGCCACGAGCGAGTCCTGGTCCGCCACATCAGCAATGACGATGCCGGGTGCAGAGACGCCGCCGCTGGTGGCCTGCAGCAGAGAGGCTGCCAAGCCCTCCAGCTTGGCTCGATCCCGCCCGGCAACTGCCCATTTGCCTGCGCCAGCAGAGCCGCAGAGAGCCTGGGAGAGTGGCATGCTGGCACTCGCTGTGCACAGCCCCGACCGGGGCGGGGATGACGGCCTGTCTATGCTGCTCATCGCTGTGAGCCCGGGCGCGGCGGTCTCGTCTCGACCCTTGAAGAATTACCTTTGAACGAGGACAGGATCACTTCCCGGGCAACGCGGGTCCCAGTGAAGCCCGTAGCGCCAAACACCAGAACGTCAAAGCGTGGGTCGGCCGCCATCACTCTTTTGAAGCAGGTGGAACACCTTTCTCGACCTCGAAGCGATCCAACATCACCCAAACAGGCCGGCAGACGTTCATGTAACCCTGAGCAGCCGCCTCAGCGTGCCGCTCGCAGCCCAGCAGCGGGCGTTGACTGAAGCCACATTTCTTTTCAAGTGTGCCGTCGCCTATCCACCTGCTTGTGTGCAAGCCATAAATAGATACAAGCTGGCTTTGCTGCCAGCAGGCTCAGGCCAGGCTGTCGATGGCCTCGCGCCGCCACTCCCGGTGGCCGCATCCAGCACCAGCTGACTGGTGGGCCAGTAGCGGTGGTCCGTCTTCAGCGTCAGCACCTGGCAGCACCCAGAAACGCGGAGGCTTTAGTGTGCTGAGGCGCAGGCCCAAGGCACCACAGGCACGCTGAAGCGCGGGGTGACGGCAGGGAGCGGCCCGGCAGCCGTCACCGCGCACCTTGCTCTTGCCGCTGTCGACGTACAGCAGCCGCACGCGCGCGTCAGCTCCATCGACCAGCTGGCGCACCACTTCGATGAAGGTGTCCAGGTCAGGGGTGGGCTGCCCGTTGACCTCTGTGCAGGGCGATGAATGGAGGGGTTGGTGGGCGGGAGTGTGGGGGGTGTGGGGGGTGGAAAGCGGAGCGACCACTACCGGCTGCCGGCGTGCACAGGCAAGGCGTGATAGCGGCAAAGCTCACGCCAAGCCCCAAAGCCTACACCAGCAGCAGGCCAGGTTAAAGGTGCAGGTGCGGCGGCTGCGGGAGCGCGCGCACCCGCCACCCAGTACATGGCGTAGAGGCCGTAGCGGTGGGCGGGGCTGCCGTGGTGCCAGCGCGAGATGTAGACGCCGTGGGTGTCGGGCAGGAAGCCCAGCTCGCGCACGCCTCGGTGGGGGTACTGCGGGGGGGGGACGTATGTGTGCGCGCGCGCGCTGACAGAGGCAGTTGTTGTTATTGTTGGTGGTGTGTGTGCGTGCGCGAGCGTGTGAGAGAGCGAGATGGTGGCTGGCGGTGTTGGTGGTGTGGATGCAAGTGAAAGGCTTGACCAGGGTTCGCAGCTGGCGGCACAGCACGGCAGCGGTGCTTGCAGGCAGCCAGAGAATCTCATGTGTGTGCAGACAATCCAGGCTGGCAATTTGCTTGTGGAGCGGCGCCGGCGGTGCAAGGCCCCTGCTGACCTCACCTGCAGCTGCGCCCGCACCAGTTCACCACGCGGCTGGTGCCCAGCCCGTCCTCCCGCCCCAGCCTGGGGGAGGGGGTGCGGCGGCAAACCGCGGCAGCACATCAGGCTGGCAGCAACACACCGGAGAGCACCCCGCACACAAGCAGAGGAGGGGGCAGGTTTCATGCTCAACCCCACCACCCACCTGACAGCCACCTCCTGCACCTGCCCCTCACGGAAGATGGTGAGGCACACCTCGGGCAGCGCGCCCGCAGCACCGCCACCGCCCGCGCCGCCGCCCTCTGCCCCATCCGACGTGCGCGCGCGCTTGGCCGGCGGCTGCGCCCCTGCTGCGGCGCGGCGGGCACCCCATCCGCGCAGCCAGCAGCCCCGTCGGCCGGCCCCGCGCCGCATGCTGCTGCCGCCGCTGCGATGCTGCGCTCCACGTCGTCGTACGAGCTGACCGGCTGGCCGTCCACCGCCAGCACCATGTCCGCGTCGCGCAGCACTTCCTGGGCGTGGGACCTCGCCAGGCGCGAGTGCACGCGCAGCACCTGCCGCCGCTCCGGGTCCAGCTGCACCAGGCGGCTCACCCACTCTGTGGGCAGCCCAAACTGTGGGAGGGAAAGGGGGAGGGGCGTGTTTGCTCGGCTTCTTTACTGTTCCGGATGTTTGGGGTGGGGAAGCGCGTTCTCGCGGGAGGGTGCAGAGGGGCAGCGTGGGGCAGCGGTCGCAAACTGGGGGGCAGGGCGGGGCGGTGGCGCTCGGAGGTCGCACAAAGAAGGGCATGCAGGGCACCCAGCGCGCCCCGTCAGCCGAGGGCGCCGCCCACAGGAAGGCGCACAGCTGGGAGAGGCCCACGCGCCTGTGCAGCCTTGGACAGCAGCAGCGGCTCCATCTCAGCATCCAGCGTCACCACTACCGGCGGAGGCGCCGCTGCCGCACCGCCCCCGCCGCCGCCTGCAGCCTCAAGCTGCGCCACCAAGCTCTGCACCCAGGGCGCGAAGACGGCGGCGGGCAGCCCCGCCGTCCACTCTTGCTCCTGCTTGTTGACCTGCTCGCTGTACGAGGCCCACAGGGCGCGCACGCTGCCGCCTCGGTCACACAGCACGCCATGGGGGGGGCGCGGCAGGTGGGGGCTGGCCGTTGTTGGGCCAAGCTCGACAGGACAGGGAGGGGAACAGGCACAGGAGGGGGAGGGGATGCAGCGGCGCGGCAAGGAGGCGCTGATAGCTGCCTGGCCTTAGTCGCATGCCCTGACATTGTGTGATGTGCTGAGCAAAAGTGATGTGGGAGAGTGCCCTGAGGGTGTGTATGTGTGAGCCCGCCCCGCCCCACCCGAGTAGGCCAGCCCAAAGTCTTGGTCCAGCTGCGCGCAGGGCAGGCGGGGCAGGGAAGGCTGAGGGCAGGCAGCGCCGCGTGCAGGGTCGGCGCGGCGTTGCGCGGCGCAGCGTGAATATGCAGCGCAGCAGGCGCGCGGCGGCCGCCCGCAGCCTCACCCTGACGACCTCATCGTGCACGGCCCTGCAAGATGAGAGGGTGGGGGCGGGGAGGTGGGTGGAGGGGACCAGGGTGAAAAGCGACAGGCCCCCAGGAACAGCTGCACGCCCACACAGCGGCTGATGGCGGCCCGCATGCCGGGCAGGTCAGCCCAACCCCACCCCCTCCCGGTCGAGCTGCAGGGGAGCGGCGCCGCCGCCCCACCTGAAGCGCGGCACCGCGGCGCGACGGATCAGCACGCCCATGGCGGGGTTGGTGACGTTGGAGGTGCGGTGCAGGATGCGCAGCGACTTGGACAGGCACACCAGCTCGACGGCGTCGCCGCGGCGCAGCGGCGGCGAGGGCGACAGGCGCACAGGGCGGATGAGGCGGCGGGCCTGCCCGGGAGGGGGAGGGGCACAGAGCGGCGGCGCACGCCCGCGGTTGGCACATTTTTGCAGAGCCTGCCGCTGTGCCCCGCGAAACGCACTATGGGGGCAGCGACACTCATCCCCACCGCTCCCACTTGCCTCCCTTGAGCCCGGCAAAGTCAGCGCGACAGCTTCACCCGCCCCCCCCGCACCCGCACCCCTGCTGCACCGCGCTGTCCCATCCCAGGACGCACACACAAAAATGCATGCACCCCCGTACAGGCACATAGACACACGCATAGCACACGCACACGCACACGCACACACACACACACACACACGCATGCACCCCGTACAGGCACATAGACACACACACACACACAAGCACACGCACACGCACACGAGCACACACATAACTACACGCGCCCACCTCCCCCGACAGCTGGCGCGGGTCGTAGGCCACCAGCGAGAAATTGTGGAGGGGGTGCATGAAGCGCACGCGGGCGGGGGCCTCCGCGGGGAAGGCCCCGAACGACAGCAGGATGTCGCCGGGGCCCACCACGACTGCAGGGGGGGCAGCCCGGGTGGCGGTTGTGGGTGGAGGTGGGCATGGGGGTGGGTGGGTGGGGAGCAGGGGTCGCTTGCCGGCGACCATGCGGGGCCTCGCATGCGGGGCAAGGCGCAGACGGTTCGACAGAGCCAGCCCGTGGAATCCGCGCGTCCAGCACCCCCCACCCACCCGTGTTGCGGTCCACCAGCACCAGCCCCAGGCTTTCCGACTGGTGCACAATGACGCCGCAGCCTGCACGGGGGAAGGTGCAAACAGGCGACTGTGGCGGCTGCGCGCACGAAGGCAAGCGCAACGCAGACCGTCGGCCGACGTGCTGGCTGTCGCTGCGCGCGGGGTGCGCTGGCGCACGGCCGCGCGGCGGCGATGCGGGGTGCCGCCTGCAGCGCCGCCACGCACCCGCGAAGGAGCGGGAGTGCACCCCGTCTGTCAGCGCCACCAGCGGCACCTCCACATCCACCAGGACCAGCCCGCAGCTGCACGGCGGCGGGGGCGGATGCGAGGAGGTGGGGTGGGTGGGCAGGCATGGGGGAAGCACGGGGGGGGACAACAAGAGGCAGGGCCACCCAGCTGCCCGGGAAGCGATGCGCGCTGGTCAGCGTGAGTCGGGGGGGCACACGCGGGACAACAAGAGGCAGGGCAACCCAGCTGCCCGGGAAGCGATGCGCGCTGGACAGCGTGAGTCAGGAGCTTAAGAACATGTGGGTAGCAGGCAGGCAGAGCACCGAAACGCCGGCGCCAGCCACCCACCGCAGCTGCTCCTCCAGCAGAGGGCGCCACCCGTCGGCGTCGCCGCCCCCTGCTGCGGCGGCGCTGCCCCGCGGCGGCAGCACTGCCCAGCAGGCGCGAGTCGTCGGCCTGCGCCGTCACCCCAGGCTGCCGCTTCTCCACGTCTTCTTGCTCCGGGATGGCAGGCACCGAGCGCTTGCGCGGGATGCCGCCGCCGCTGGGAGGCGGCGGCGCCGGGCGGCGGCGCCGCTGGCTGCTCCGGGGTGCAGCGGCGGCCGCTTGGAGGCGGAGCCGCCGCCCTGCACCGCCTCGCCGTTGCTGGGCGGCGCCGTCGGCCCCTCGGCAGCGGCCCCAGGTGCCGCCTCCGGCCCCGCCAGGTCGTGCGGCAGCTCCACGCGGCAGTCCCAGATGCCGGCGGCGTTGTTGCGGGTCCACACGCTGGGCGGCCCGTACCTGCAGCACCGGCACAGCACCGCAGCAGCTCCGCCTGTAACATGCATGCAGCCCGGAGGGTGTGCCACGCGTGCTGCCAGCCAGGGCTGGCGGCTGGCTGCAACCAGAAGCGCCCGGCCGGGTCGGGAGCACGTCGTTTCGTGCCCCACCCCCGCATGCGCCCCACCCACCCACCAGGCCCAGTTGACGTGCAGGATGGCAGACTTGCGGCGGTGGCGCTCGCCAAAGGTGAAGTACTCAAGCGGTACACGCTGGCCGTGACGCAAGCACTGCAAGCGATGCAAGAGTGTGTGTGGGTGGGTGGACGGGTGGGTTTGGGGGCGTCGATGAATGGGGGCCCGGAGAGCACTACCGACGTATGGCAGAAGTGGCGGCTGCCTGGCCGGCTCGGCGCGGGCGCGTGCCTTGACGGCGGCCACAAATGCGTCGAGGTCGGGGGTGGGGTTGCCGGCCAGGGAGGTGATGATGGCGTACTTGGGCACCCCCGCCTTGCCCAGCAGGTAGCCTGGGGGTTGTGGGGGAAGGGGCGTTGTGGGAGCCGCCTGGCTGTCCGAACACACACACCAGGGCTGGTATCGAGGCACTACGGCAGCGCCAAGCACATGTGGGTCCCGTCCACCCCAGCCCACCTGGTTCTGCCAGGTACACCTGCCCCACCGCCGCCCGGTGGTTGCGCGCCTGCTGGTAGCTCAGCTCGTTGACGGCGCCGCCGCCCAGGTCCAGCAGGCGGCAGGGGGTGACTGGGTGGGGGGTGGGGAGTGGGGAGGGGAAATGGGGGAGAGAGCAGCTGCCGAGCTGAGAAGGGAGCCCCTGCCATGCAGCGCAGCACTGTCAGCCACAAAAGCGCCCCTCAAACAAAAGCACCCCGGCTGCCCGAATCAACCCGCAGCTGACAGGCTGGCGCCGCGCCACACCTGCGTGCAGGTCCTGCACCCGAACGTCGGCCGCCAGGGGCTGCCCCCACGCTCCACCTCCACCCTGACGGTACCGCCCACTGCATGTGGTACGGGGCGGGACTGGTGCAGTCAGGCTTGTCGGCTCTCAGCTGAGCTAGCAGCCCAGCTTGTAGAGCTACTTGCTGCGGGACAACAACGATCGATGGTGCGGGACGACATTGACGGCAGCAGCGGTACCGTACCGCTGTCATCCATCAGCTCCTCCATGGCCAGGAAGTCGGTGACGATGTGCCCGTTCAGGCGCACCTGCGCAGGGGCAGAGCCAGGGGCAGGCCGGGGTTGCTGCCGACATCCTCACACCTTCCAGCTGCCCGCCTGCAATCGGCCGTGCGCAGGGCGGCTGCGGTCGGGTGAGCCACGCGGCATGTGTGCATGCCGAGCCCGCAGGCAGCCTCTGCTCCCAGCGCCCCCAGGAAGTACATCATAGGGAGGCAGCCCCCTCACCAGCACGTCCCCCGGCTCCAGCACGCCGTCGGAGGGGCCCCCGGGCACCACGCTGTCCACCACAAGCATGCCGGTGCTGCCCGGGCGCTCGCTCAGCGCGCCTGCAGCGGGGGCCGCGGGCACACGGCAAGGAGCGCGGGGGCAGTATTAAGATCGGGAGCAGTCGTAAGATCGTGCAGTTCACCCAGTCAATGAACTCGCTCAATGCAGCAGCAGCAAAGGGAAGGACAGCGTGCAGGTTGGATCGTGCACAGCAAAGGCTCCAGCCTGGCGCGCCACCACTCACCCGCGCCGCCGCCGTCTGGTTGCTGCTTGGAGGCGCGTACCGCCGCCTCGGTGTCCTGGCGCAGGCCAAGCCGCCGTACCTGCGGCGCTGGGATCGCCAACATCCTTGCCCAGCTGCTCTTTGCGGGCGCAAACCGGCCCGCAAGCTCTAGAGCTGGCCCGTAATGTGAAAAAAGGGACCAAACAAAACCAGCACCCACCTCATCATAGCCCTTGAACACAAAGGTGGCCTGCAGGTCGCCACGCGGGATGTGCGGCTGCGCCCAGCCGCCGCCGGGGCTGTGGCAGGCCTGGAGGAGGCGCAGCGCACGCACGACGCGGTGCAGGGGAAGGTAGTAGGCGGAGGCGGCCTTGTTCTTCCCCCGCATTCAGCCCCACTGCCTGGCCCCGCACATCCACCACCGGCGAGCCGCTGCTGCCGCCCTTGGTGCCTGCAGCGGCAAGGCGATTGCCCGGGAGATGTGTGTGGGGCGTTGCGAGCCACGTGGTAGTGCCGGGCAGCAGTCGGCATGCACAGCAGCAGCAGCACAGAGGTCGCCCCCAGCCCACCTGAGGCCGCCTGCAGGTACCTGCACGGGGGGAGAGGGGAGAGGGGGCTTGCTCAGCTATCTCTGCCAGCTGGGCAGGCAGAGCAGGCCCCTTTATGCCGTCTGCAGCCCGGGAGCTGCATGCAGGCGGCAGCCCACCCCACCAGGTGTTGAAGTCGTTGAAGCCACGCTTGGAGTAGTGAGGCGCGTCACGGTCCAGCCGCGCTAGCGTGCCGCTCAGGATGGAGATCTGGGAGCGGCGACGGGCGGCGAGCGGCGCGTGGGGACGGCAGCCGCGCGCGCGCAGGGCTTGCACCCCCTCCAACCCTGCCACCGCCCCGCCCAGCATGCCAGCGCGGAGCAGCGGACGCTGGCAGCGCTGCTGCACCCCTGGCGGCTACCCGCTGCGCCCAGGCAGCAGGTGTTGTGCTGCCGAGCCCAGCAGCCTGGAGCCCGGGTCCATGCGCTCGTGGCGCCTGGCCCCAGCCGCCCGCCGCCCCGGCCACCCACCTTCTCCCTGAATCGTTGCCCACCACACGTATGTCGAGCCCGACAGCGGCGGCGTCCGGGGCCAGCGGGATCTCCGCAGCTGCCATGAAGTGCAGGTGCCCGGGGTCAAAGCGCATGAACCCAAAGTCGTGCACTGCGGGGTGTGTGGATGGGGGTGAGGGGGCGTAACTGAGGGGGCCGAGCGGGAGCACACAGGGCTGCCGCAGGTGCCAGCATGACGAAAGCAGGCGTCGGGTTGCACACCTGGGTCGTAGTACAGGGGATGCACGGGCACCTCCTCCCGGTTCAAGAAGACCGCCTCCGCCACCACAGGCCCTGTGGGAGGCAAATCAGCGGGGATCGGCGGCGAATGGCGGGGCGCGATGGTGGGAGCACCGCTGGCGACGCTGCGCCTGGCGGGGCTGTTGGCACGCACGCGCTGCTGGGTGGCCCCCAGCCCACCCGGCGTGATGACGTGGCGGTTGGTGAGGATGAGGCCGCGGGCGCGGTCCACCACAAAGCCGGTGGCATAGGCGGAGCCCGCCGACTCTGTGTCGAAAGAGCGCGTCTGGGTCACCTTGAGCACCACCACAGCCGGCACCACCGCATCCAGGGCCTGCTTCCAGGCGCCGCTGGCCACCTGCGCCACAGGGGGCGGGGCAGAAGAGCCATCCAGGTGGGGACTCGCCGAACAGGCGCTGCGCCGCCGCCGCCACAGACAGGGGCGCATCACCGGGCAGCCCCGGTAGGTTCCCTTATCATCCAGACTCAGTTTTTCAGAGCTTTCTGACGTGTGCTCACCTCCACAGCCGCGGCGCCGTTCTGCTCGAGACTCGGCAACTCAGAGTTGTCGGGGGCCTCCGGTGGGCCCTCCGCATCCCCCATCGCGTCTATCGCCGCTTAATAATGCTGGATTCCGCGCCATGCATGGCTTGCGACACAGCAGGGAGACCTGCTATGAACGCAGCATTGCTGACGGGGCTCCCCCTGACCACCGCTCGGTGCCGTCAATTGAATGCCACGCAGCTTTCCCTAGCCGTATTCTTGCATGCCAGGCACCATCAAGCCCAGACCAGGCTTGTCGACAGGTTTCCCTGCTCCTGTTGCTATCGTGCTACCCTTCTCGGCTGCACGACGGGCGTATCTGCTGAGCTTCGCCTGCAGGGGCGCAAGGCGATGCAACGGGTGCTGCAGCGCACCAGGAGCATGTCGGCGGCGGCAGCGGCAGCGGTAGCACCAAAGGCAGGGCCGCTTGCCACAAGCATCCAGCAAAAGCTGCAGGCAAGATTTAAAATCCTCCAAGCCATAGATGGCACCCATGAGTCTCATGGCCTGCACCATGTGAGAGCTGCAGCCTCCTTGCAACACTACCCCTCCCCGTCTGTGCAGGAAGCGCTGGAACCGCTCAGGCTCAGCATTCAGAACGATTCGCACAAGCATGCGGGCCATGCAGGCAACCCCAGTGGAGCACCAGATGCTGAAACACATTTCAAGTGAGGGTGTTGCAATGGGAGGTACCGAGGGGTGCCCATGAGGCCGGTTCTGCTCCAGCCCCGGCCACGAACTGGCTGTGAAGCTTCCCAAGCCCTCCCTTTGGTAGGGTGGAGGTTGTGAGCAAGGCTTTTGAGGGCAAGAATCCCGTGCAGCGACACCGCATGGTCTACCAGCTGCTTGAAGCCGAGATCGCTGCGGGGTACACGGTGAGTATGCTGCAGCATACTTACAAATGCAACAGTAGATCTGGCATTGCTGCAGCAGTTTGAGAGGTCGAAAGCCCTCGGCCTTATGACAGTTTATTGCGCATTTGCAGCCTTGGCGCTGAAGACAAAGACACCATCTGAAGTAGGGCTGCAGTAGGCGCTTGCGCAACCTCTTTCGGCACGGTCGATGCCTAATTGTTCCGGGCGCATGCATCCCGCAGCGATAACAAATGTTCCTGGAGGTGGTGTGCTGGAAGTCGCAGCAGCGAACTGTTATACCCACAACCTTTCATGCCTGTCTGGCGGGGAGTCGCACAGCATGTATAGCAGGCGGTATCATCATTAAAAGCCGACCCGCTCTGGGCGCTCGCCATTTCGTCCACCTTTACCTTGCCGTTTTCATTGCACTCTCAGCATTCCGCTTATGTACACACACTTGGTTAAGTGAGGACAAGCGCCGACATGTGCATGTTGGCGCTGTTGGCGCATCCTGGCAGCTGAAATGCAGTTGTTTGGTCATTTTAGTGGCGACTGTTCTACAGCTGAAGCTTCTGTATCCCTGGCGTTGGTTTGATTGTCGTAGCCTGTGAGCCCCATCTCTGGCCAGCATGTGGCGACGTGCACAGCATGGACAGCGGGCGCAATCGCCGGTATCGCCATCAAAAGCCGACCTGCTCCCCTGCGCTCGCCATTCCGTCCATCGTTCTCTTACTGTTGTAATCTGTACTCTCAGCATTTTGCTTCCATACACAAACTTGGCAAAGTAAGGACAAAGGTCGACATGCAGATCACTACCCACTTCGGCGCAGCAACCTCGGGGCGCACTAGCATGCATCTCTCAGGTGCGTAAGAGCCTGCCACGCCAAAGAGAGATTGCCGGGCGGGCTTGCCAGGCCCTAGTCGGGCATCACCAACCTGCTTGCCCAATCTGCGGCGGCTCTGACCCCACTGGCCCCCAACTTCATCTTGCAGGCCGCCAGGCGTCGTTTGCAGGGCGCCGCATTGCCGCACCACCGGGGTGGGCGTCCAACCGTCGCACGAAATCACATGCGCGGTTCGAGCTGAAGGCCGCGGCTCTGCCCGACCTGCTGGTGGGTTACTGCTGCATCAAAGCCGGCGAAGGCCGGCCTCAGCCGGGCCCGATGCCCGCGACCCGTCCTTCTGCCTCCACTACTGTCGTTTCCCGTCGCCGCCTCCCAGCCGACGCCCCTTGGTGCGCCACGCAGCGCCCTCACCCCACATTGCCCCTCCACTCTGCAGCCGCCATCGCCAACACGCCGCCCAGATGGACCCAACAAGGACTCAGCCGCGCTGGACCGCCCCTACATCTCCGACAAGTCCCCCAGAAGCAAGCGGAGCCTGTGGCGCGGCATCCCTTGCGGCGAGCCGCCCGCCACCGGCCTGCTGCAGGAGCCACTGATGGTGCAGACCGCCCCTGCGCGCTACAGCTACGGCACCTGCGATTCCTACTCCACCCAGCCCACCCACAAGGACGTCAACGCCGACACGGCTGCCTGGCTGCGCGGCCTCGACTACACCGCCCAGCGCCAGCAGGTGGGTATTCTTGGGGGATGCACTGGTGGCTGCTTCCGTGCTGCAGCCAGCCACACCCCTGGCTTGCACCCAGCCCAGTGGCTTGGTGCCGCGTGCGACTGATGATGACCCAACGCCCTTTGTTCCCTCCCGTTCAAATTGTGCAGCTGGCGATTCACTACCGCAAGGTGCCGCAGGCCATCGGCGCCGCCGAGATGAGCCCCGAGACCGCCGCCGACAACCTCACCTTTGTTGCCCGCTACTACGGCCCCCTGCTGGAGGCCAAGGCCCCTGGCGGCGACAGCGTGCTGGTGGCCCACCCCGTCGGTCTGGTCGAGATGCTGGGTGAGCCATGGGTGGTGCGGGCTGAGGCTTCTTTGTTTTGCCAGCTGGCGCCGCGCAGAGCGCCTGCCCACCTCCCTGCTGATGCGAGGGCACCTGTTCCTTGCTCACCTGGCCCCCTGTTCTTGATCCTTTCTATCTTTGCAGAGGGCGCGCTGCAGTGCTGCGACCTGCTCCTGATGAAGGAAGAGCTGCTGCAGCCCCGGGAGGCCCTGCTGACCGCCGCTGCCGCCGCCGAGGTGCTGTCCCACCTCTCCTTTGGCAGCCAGGCGTCTGCCGCCCCCTACCAGACCATCTGGCTCAACCTGAAGACGCGCCTGTCCACCTCCGCTGCCGCCCTGGGCCCCGCCGCCATCCCCGAGGAGGCCGTGGTGGGTCTGTACGAGTCGTGCGCACGCGGGCCGCTGCACATGACCCCTGGTGCGGCCACACCTTTGACGCCGCCGCCAAGCACCACCTGCAAGCTGGCTTCAGCGGCCCAAAGGTGTGCACTGGCTGGGAGCGCCGCTGGGCCCTGCCTGGACTGGAACAGCGCCAGCCTATGTACAGTGCCAGCCTGGCATTTGCTTCTACGCAAGGCAAGCTCTTGCCTCATTTGCTCCTTCCTGACTGTGTGCTCCCCTGCTGCTGCAGGCTGCGCTCAGCTTTGCCGAGAGCTGGGCAACCCTAGTGGCTCGCGGGCGCTTCCAGTTTGTGCCGGAGCGCTTTGAGGCCATCATGGCAGCGGTGCTGTCCCACCCGCTGACAGATGCCCAGCTGAAGCAGGCGCTGGCCATCCCCGCCCTGCTGCCCGTGGAGGCGCGCCTGGGTGTGCGCTCCTGGGGCTGGCAGTCCTGAGCCGCACAGCAGCGCCGCCGCTTGCCGAGGCAGGCCGAGCGCGCTACAGCGGCCGCTCCGGGTGACGAGCCCCTTCCTGCCACCCACCACGTTGACTGCAAACTATGCAGCAATGAACAACTCTCTTTGCAGCCTTCATGCTGGATTTTCCAAGATGAACAATTTTCTCAGCACAGCAACATGCTGGCTGCAAAATGCACGACCCTCCGTTGTGCCGTCCGCCGGGCCATTCTCCCTGCTGAGTGCGTCGCCCACTGTCATGGCAGGCCGTTGTGCAATGCCTATATATGCCCACATCTGGGCCATTTCCCACTCCAGGCCACCCCTCCAGTTTTCTCCACAGTTCCTTGCCCTGTACCTGCACCGTCGCCCCTGGCGTTGCGCTGCTGCCATGCGGTCCCTATTACCAACCTGTCACCAACCTTACTTTGGGAACTTGACACTGACTTTGATTAACTTCACACTGACTATTGCTCTGCACTTGTTCTGTTAGCGTTACCGCCATTGCCTGTACTACCCTGTTGTCTGTTTTCCAACTTTATCTAGCGCATGTCTGCTGCCTGCCCTTGCCTCTATCACGACTCCCTGCTCACAGTTTCTAGGAGTAAGTCTGCCTACCACTGCCTTGAAAGAAAGACATCAGGCCCTGTGAAGACTACCCATGCCTCCGCCACCAGACATCTGCCGCTGATCGCCGCAGGTTGCCTGAGAAGTTGCTTACAGGCAAGGTGGTAGCAAAAATCAAGCTATGTTGGGAGGGACTAAACAGAGCGGGCAACATGTGCAGAAGTGGGCAGGACATGCGTCCGTGCCGAGAGCAGGAGCGGGAACAACTTGGATGGAGGGTTTACGGGGAGCAAAGGGTAAGCAGTACCAGAAGCAACCTGGGAGAGAAGGATGGGACGGGCATTCATTTGCTGTCTTGCAACGCAAAGCATTTTGGATCCTTTCCTTCCTTGACTGGGGGAGGGGCAAGGGGGGAGAGGCGAGCGCAGTACACAGCAAAGCAGGAGAGTCGCGTGTGGGTTTGACTGTGTGCAAAAGACCGGAGCTGGCGGAATGCCCGCTGCAGCAAAACACGGCAAGTGGCTGCCGCGACCGGGCGACCCTTGGCAAATGAAACTGGGCCCCAGTGGGTATGGGTGGGGCACGCATGAAATGGTGCGCCGACAACGCTCACAAACCGCCCTGCCGCGCAAGAGCCGCGGGCAGGCCGGGTGCAAAACTGGGCCTGCGGCACGCTGTGCTGCGCTGTGCTGTTCTGCGCTGTTCTGCGCTGCGCCGCGCTGCGCCCTCAGATGACGGTGCCCGAGGGGATGGTCTGGTTGCGCAGCACCACCACGATGCCGCTGCGGATGAAGTAGCCCTGCTCCTCGCGCGCCGCCTCCTGCACGCCCTCCCTGCACTCGGGGGCGGCGGGGGGACCATGCCCGGCGCACAAGTGGTCAGGAAAAGTGGAAGGGAAGTGGGGGCGCACGCCCCGAGCACAAAGCCGTATCGCGTGCCGGCATGTCACCCCCAAGCCAGGCGCCCCCTCTGCCCTGCACCAGTCGACTCGCCAGCGAGCCCCGCCCACCCCCAGACACACACACCACCCCAGCGGGGGCTCACTTGTTGATGATCTGCACGTTGTCGCCGATGCGCGCGTTCTTGTCCACGATGACGTTGCGCAGCGTGGAGCCCGAGCCGATGCCCATGGGCACGCCGCCCGCCTCGATGATGGCGCGCCGCTGCGAGTCGCTCTCGTAGTAGTCGCAGCCCATGATCATGGCGTCCTGGCGGCAGGAGGGGGGAGTGCGCGCGTGTGAGGGTGGGGGTGGCGGTGGCACAGGGGTGGTCCTCATGACCAGACGGCGCAGGGGGAGGGCCTGGCGCTGTCTGCAGAGATCCAGCGGCGGAGGAGCGCCTGCAAGCTGCGCGGTGCCCCAGGCGCAGGGCGCAGCCCCGCCGGCGTCAGTCTGGCCGTGGAGGCTCCGTTGCCGGGCATCCTGCTGCTGCTGCTGCTGCTGCTGCTGTGTGTGCTGCTGTGTGCTGCCGCTGCTGCTGCTGCTGCTGCTGTGTGTTGCCACGGCCGCAGCCGCCCACCTCGATGGTGACGCCCTCGTTGACGCGGGAGCGCAGGCCGATGATGGCGTGGTTGACGGTGCACTCGCGCAGGTAGGCGCCGTGGGAGACGATGGCGTCGGTCAGCTGGCTCTTGATGACCTTGGCGGGGGCAGGAAGCGGGGGAGGTGTAGATGGGGCCGGTGGGGTCGTGGAACTGGAAGTTGGGGGCTGCAGGGGGAGGGAGGGGGAGGGGAGGCGTGTTGGGGCCAAGCCTGGGCGATGCCAGCCAAGCTGCGCAGCGCGGGCACGTGGAGCACCGCATGGACGCGACAAGGGCCCGGCGTTGCCCAGCGATCAAAGCGCAGCGCTCGAGGCGCGCGCCGCGGGTCCCTGCCGGCAGCGACTGCGGGTTTGCCCCCTCTTTCCACACACCACCGCCCCGCCGCCTCACGTTGTGTGTGAGGGCCAGGTTGGCGTTGAAGAAGGACTCGATGGTGCCGATGTCCTCCCAGTAGCCGTTGAACAGGTAGGCCTGCACGCTGTGGTCCTTGGCCGTCTGCGGGATGATCTCGCCGCCAAAGTCGTGGCTCGTCTTGTTCTGCGGGAGGGTTGGGGGGTGTGGGGGCGGGGTGCGCACGTGTGGGTGGGTGGGGGTGGGGGTGGGGGTGGGGTGGGGTGGGGTGGGGTGGGGTGGGGTGGGGTGACGACAGCAGCAAGCAGCAGCGCGAGCAAGCCTGGGTCGAGGGTCCTGGGCGAAGGCCCCTGCAGCCCCTGCCGGCACCCAGCAGCGCGGCTGCTGCCCCTCAACCCCCAGCAGCGCCCCACCTTGTCCAGCAGGTCCAGCATCAGGCTCTTCTTGAACACGTAGATGCCCATGGAGGCGATGAAGGGCGTCTGCTGCGCCGCCTCGGGGGACAGGCCTGCGCGCAGCGGGGCCGCAGGGAGCGCCGATCGCGGAGGGGCCGGCAGCAGCGAGGTGCCGGCCAGCCAGCAGAGGCTGCCACCACCGCCTTGCCTCGCCCCCAGCACACTCGGCCAGCAGCAAGTGGATGGGACGGGTGCACGGCAGACGGGCTGCCGACCGACACGGCGGGACAGCATGGCGCGGCAGCGTGGCAGCGCAGCGCACCCAGCACGGTGGTGTCCACCCGCATGCGGTCCAGGGCCTCCCCCTTGGGCTTCTCCGCAAACTCGGTGATGCGCCCCTCGCCGTCGATCTTCATCAGCCCAAAGTCCGAGGCGCGGGTGGCGTCCACGGGCAGGCAGCCGATGGTGACGTCGGCGCCCGTGGAACGATGGTGCTCCACAAACTGAAGCAGAGGAGGGCAGAGAGCGCAACAAGTGAAAGGCTCCAGCTGATCCCTTGGACACTGGCTGCTCATGCAATGCAATCTGGGCAGCTGGCAGCTACATACTGTGACCAAGCATGGCCTCTCTGGGGGCTGAGACTGGCCCCTGAACAAAGGACAGAGGCGGCGGGCGGGGCGGCGGTACCTTCATGTAGTCCATGCGGTACAGGTGGTCCCCAGACAGGATCACAATGTCCTCCACGTTGCGGTTCTTGATGTCCCGGAACAGCCAAGCGTACTGGCGCACAGCGTCAGCGGTGCCCTGCGCGAAACGCGGGCGGGGGGGGCCCGGGAGGGTGCGGCTAAGTCGTCAGGCAGGCCGCCTACTTCGAGACGGAGCGGCACCCGGCCCCTGTGCTCTTCCCCACGCTTCTTGCCGCAGCGCTGCTGCAGGGGGCGCGCCCAGCGCGGCAGCGCAGCCAGCACAGCAGGGCCCCAGGAGGGTCCCACCTGGAACCACTCCTTGTCTGTGGGCGTCTGCGTGGCGGCCAGCACCTCCACAAAGCCCTCGCCGCCAAAGCGCACGCCGCTGGCGCCAAAGCTGCGCAGTACGCAGGCGGAGGGCGGCCGGTTGAGCAAGGAGGCGAAAGCATGGGCACACGAGGGCAAGGATTGCACAGCTGGCAGCCCTGACCCGCGACAGCCGGCATGCACCCGGGTGGAGGCCAGTGTTGGCCGGCTGCTCACTTGTAAGTGCGGGCCAAGTGGCGGTTGAGGGAGGTGGAGTTGAACTGGGTGAGGATGTAGATCTTGGAGATGCCGCTGTTGATGCAGTTGCTCATGGGCACGTCAATCTGTGTGTGGGTGTGCGCGAGGGATGGGAGTGGGAGGGGCGCACGTGCGTCATGCCACAGCGGCGAGGACAAGGCCTGGCTTGCGCGACGGGTGACGCCACAGCTGGGGTTCGACACGGCGAGGTGCGGCGGCAGCAGCAGCCTATCCCATAACACATGTCATTAGCAAGGATTGAGCGCAAGAGCCGAGCGCAAGGAGCAGCCCAAGCAGCCGCCCAGGCGCACCAGGCGGTAGGCGCCGCCAATGGGCACCGCGGGCTTGGCACGGTTCTTGGTCAGCGGGTACAGGCGAGTGCCCGCGCCGCCACCCAGGATGACAGCTGCGGGAAGGGGTGCGCAGGCAGCTTGAGGCAGCAGCGACAGGTGGCGGCGGAGGTGCGATGCGCACGGGCAGCTGCTGCTGGCTCTGAACCCAAAGCTGGCGTCCGCCAGAAACCCCAGAAACTGCTGCCCTCTCCACGATGAGTCATTTTCCAGCCCGTCACGCCCTGCTCCTACCCATGACGCTGTTGGTGTTAGAACGGGCCATCATAGGCTCCCGCTCCGGCGCCGCCACCGCCTTCACATTCAGCCTGCAAAGGCGAGGGCATCCAAAGGAGCGATTGATTTCCCGCATTTTGCCAGTTATGGTGATGGCATCGGCGAAGGGGGCAGGAGGCGGTCCCTGGAGGTTGAGGCAGCAGGTGGCTCACCCCTGCTGCAGCAACCCGTGTTGACCCGCGAGCTTGCGGGCCTTATGCTGCACCCGAGTACCCCGCACAGACTGCTTGAAGCTGCCGCAGTGCTGCTTGGCCGCGCCGAAGCGCGCTACAGGCGCCGGGACAGCGCGCTCTGCAATAGCGGCCTGCATCGCTCCGTGTTCCGCCCAGAAGACTCTTTGAATCTGAATTGATTGTCGTGACCACAAATCGATGTCAAACAAGTGGCAATCAGGAGGGTGAGTGATTGTACCGCGAGGTGTACTGGGAATTTGGGAAGGGCATGGCGCAGGTGCCGTCCGGCGGGCGTCTTCACATCTTTATCGTCAAAGCTGGCCGTCAAGCTGGCCAGCTGGCCAGCATAGGCTCTGTGGCGCCTTTACGGCTGTCAGGTGGTCGCCCTGAGCGCTCAAACAGGCGCCTTGGTTGAGTAAACTACTTATTACAGCCATGGAGCACCAAAGATTCAGCTTCATGACTGCTAGCCGCAGCCAGTCGTCTGTGGCGGCGATGGCGCACCAGAGGAGGTGTGCTCGGGCACGGTGTGGGCCCCTAGGGCAGCTCAGCCTTCGGTGCAAGGCTACTCGGCATGGGTTAATGCCGCCAAGCCCGCGTTAGAGCCCCGGGCGGGGCGCTCCTTCACCTGCCCATTGTTTGGGCGGTAGGGCAGGGGCGGCAGCGACGCGCGCCTCTTCTTGCACTTGCAGCTCACTCCTGCTGCTTATTTGGCCTTCCTGCTGTTATGCTCTCGCAGAGATTACCCCACCACCGCAGATGCCTATGACTTGGTGGAGGAGTGTGGCCGCGGCGTCAGCGCCACGGTGCGTGCCGCCGCCTCGCACCCACACACATGGACACTGATTGTTTGGCCAGGCTGCTGCCACCTGGTGGCTTTCTTTGGCCTGTGTGATGTGTGGGTCGTCTTTTTGCAGAATCTCGCTTGCGCTGCCAACTCATCGCTGCCGTTGCTTGTGGGCAGGTGTACCGTGCCATTTGCAAGCAGTACAACGAGGAAGTTGCGGTGAAGCTCCTGGATCTGGAAAACATGAACTGCTCGCTGGACGAGATTGTGCGGGAGGCGCAGGTGAGGCTCTGCAAGCTTGTGCCCTGGCACGGCGGCCGCTAGGAGTCTTTCCCCGGCGGCTTGCCTGCTGCGTCGCATCATGGGGCACAGCACAGGAGCTCGCACCATTTTGGCACAGCACAGGAGCGAAAATGGGGGCTGCTGTGCAGTCCATGCACGCCCTGCTCCCCGGCGCTTTGGCGCCCCAAGCAATCTCCTGGCATGCCTGGATCTTCTTGCCCCTCCGACCCGGGGCACCCCACCCTTCTGCCCGCCCCCGCCTGCAGACAATGCGCCAGCTCAACCACCCCAACCTGCTGCCCCTCTACTGCTCCTTCGTGCACAAGGAGCACCTGTGGATGGTGATGCCGTACGTGCAGGGGGCTCCGTGCTCAACATCATGCGCTTTGCGTACCCAGAGGCGAGCACACGCCGCCCGCTGTCGGTCGGCGCACAGCTCCCAGGATGTTCCTGCCGAGTGCCAGCCGCAGCTGGGGTGCTTGTGTCCTGGTGAAGCAGGGTGCCTGCCCCTGCTGCTCGACATGTACACCTTAGCGGGGCAGGGCTCTCCCCGCCAACACACCGACACACAACCACCCCTTGTTTCCTCTTCCGCAGGGGCTGGAGGAGCCCGTGATTTCCACCATCATGAAGGACGTGCTCAAGGCGCTGGAGTACCTGCACCGCCAGGGCATCATCCACCGGGACATCAAGGTGGGGGCGGGCTGGGCTGGCGTGAGCAGCACGCAGCGGGTGGTCCTGGCACACGGGGCGGCGCGGTGGGGCTCTGGCCAGGCGGCCCTGGCAGGGCGCGCAACACGCAGCAGGGCCCAAGGGGGCTGAATGCTGGGGCCACCTGCGCATGCAGGCAAGCGCTGCCGTCGCGTGCGGCCCTGCCCCACCCCCCACATCTCTCTTGCCTTCCCGCAGGCCGGCAACATCTTGCTGGACAACGGCGGGCAGGTGCTGCTGGCCGACTTTGGTGTGGCGGCCACGCTGGAGCGCGGCGGCTCCTGGGGCAACCGCATGATGTCGCGCAACACGTTTGTGGGCACGCCCTGCTGGATGGCGCCAGAGGTCATGGAGCAGAGCCAGGGGTGAGGCGGCGGGCGGCGGTTGTGCAGGCCGGGGTGCAGCCTGCTGAGGCTGGCAGCCCTGAGGCGGTTGGGCTGGTGCAGGAGCCGGCAGGACAGCTGCGCGTGCTCGGTCGGCTGCGCTCCGTCGCCCCCAAACCCCCCGCCCGGGCCCCCCGCCTGCCGCTGCGGCGCAGGTACGACTCTCGCGCCGACATCTGGTCCTTTGGCATCACGCTGCTGGAGCTGGCGCACGGGCACGCGCCCTTTGCGCGCCTGCCGCCCATGAAGGTGCTGCTGATGACGATCCAGAACCCGCCGCCCACCCTGGACTCAGACTCCTCCAAGAAGCACTTCTCCAAGGCGATGCGGGAGCTGGTGGCCAAGTGCCTGGTCAAGGACCCGGCCAAGCGGCCCACTGCCGCGCAGGTGGGCTGGCGGCGCCGCTGGGGGTGGGGGTGCAGGGGTGCAGCCACACGCAGGCACGCGCAGGCAGCGCAGGTGCATCCACCGTTGCCTGCATGGCTGCCTGCCCCTGCCCTCCCGGTGCACGTCCAGCGGTGCTGTGCGGGAGTGGGGGTATCTCTACTTCAGACCCCCTCCACCACCTTCCTTTAAGTGATGTATCGCCCGCCCGCCCCCCCCCCCCCCCCGCCCCCGCTTTGCAGCTGCTGGAGCACAAGTTCTTCAAGACCGCCCACGACCAGCAGTACCTGCAGAAACACCTGCTGGTGGGGCTGCCGCCCGCGCCGGAGCGCGTGCAGCTCATGCGCCAGGGCCACGTGAGTGAACAGGGGGCGGGCAGGGGGCCGTGCCTGCTGCCTGGCTGCTCGCACTCGCCGGCCGCTGCCCGCTGTTGCCGCCCTCCTGCCTGCAAGTGCCCGTGCTGCTCCCTGCTGCGGAGCAAGGGTTCCCTGGGGACGCTGCTCGGGTTGTAATGAGAAACGGCGGCAGCCTCCATTCCTGTGCTGACCCCCCTTTACACCCGTCCTCTCCACACGAGCAGGCTGCGCGGCAGGAGGTGCAGGACAAGGACATCCTGGCCAGCCAGCAGGAATACCGCAAGGGGGTGTCGTCGTGGAACTTCGACGTGGCGGCGCTCAAGGCGGCGGCGGCGGCGGCCCGCGAGGACGACGATGGCGCGAGCGCCTGCCCCCATCTCGGAGGCTTCGGGTGGGCTGTTGGGGCTGGCCTGCTGGGGGCCGTCTGGAGGGGGCTGGGCAGGTTGGGGGCTTGCGGTGGGATGCCAGGTCTGGCGGGCTCGTGACATGGCTGCGCAATCCGCGGCACGGCCGCTGCTGCCAGCTGCTCATAAGGATCGGCAGCTGCTCCTCCCCGCGCAGAGGTGGGCGAGCTGATGCAGCAGCCCTCGGTGGCGGCAGCAGTGGCGGCGGCGGCGGCGGGCGACCATGGGCGGCCGCCTGCACTAGAAACCGCCGTCAGCGCTAGCTCCGCGGGCAGCCCTATGGCGGGCAAGTCGCCCATGGGCCCCGGCTCTCGCACTGTCAGGTATGCTGGGATGGGCGTGGTGCGGTAGGGGGTCTTTCTTCATGGCGAACCTCCTGCTGAGGCGGCGCTGTAACACGCTGGGGGTGCCTCTGCCGCTCGTGCCCTGTTTGAACCCTTGAACCACCCTGCCTGCCGCAGCGGCAGCGAGCGGCCGCCACTGCCGACGGGCGCCGGCACGCCGTCCAAGCTGCGGCAAGGCAGCGGTCTGGCGGCGGCGGCGGCGGGCAAGGCCAAGGAGCAGGGGCGGTTCAAGGTGTATGAGGGGGACGAGCCGCCGCCGTTCAGGTGCGCGCGAGCGAGCCGGCTGGAGCGCCGATCGTCGGTGCCTGCACCCGTGGACCGCGCCCTGCCACGAGCCCGCCTTGCTGGCACATCGCCCGCACAGCGCTCGGCAGGCATCGGCGTGTGCACCCTGCTCATCACGCCCGCACATGCTGTGGTGCCCCGACCCCTTGCGCCCCCACTCCCCCCACCTGCAGCACCCCCGACCAGCGCAGCAACGGCACGCAGCTGATGGAGGACTTCATGCGGCGGCAAGCTGGCGGGGCGGGCACCCCGGGGCAGAGGTGCGGCGGGGCCCCGCACCGCCAGCCTCCTCCCCTGCCTCCCCCTGGCCCCCTGCGGCGCTGCCACGCTGCTGCGCGGCGGCGTGCCCCGCACTCCGCAGGGCCCAGCAACTGCATCCTTGAGCAGCAGCCTGTGTGCTGCCTGCGGCGGGGGAGGCTATCGACAACGCTCCCCTCCCACCCCCGCACCCACCCACTCCCCCACCCCCGTGGCTCCCCCAGGGCCCCGAGGCGGGTGGCGCCAGCGAGGCGGAGCTGCAGGAGCGGGCCAAGCGCAAGGGCCGCTTCCGCTACGTGGAGGACGACTACGCGGCCGGGGGGCCCAGGGGCGGCCCCCTCCTCCAAGTCGTCGGGTGTCTCCAAGTGAGCGGCCCCCGCTCCTGCTGCCCCCGCCATGCCGAGCGCGCATGCCCCCAGGCATCGCGCGTTGGCCGTGCTCGGCTGCTGCACACCGCCGCGCCCCTCATCCGCCTCTGCCCCTCCCCACATTGCACCCTGAGCAGGAGTGCCAGCCTGAGCGGGCTTGTGGACGGCCGGGCGGCAGCGGCGCGCCCAGCCCCGGCGGCCAGGCTGTGCAGGTGCTGCTGGGGCCCCTCAAGGAGCTGCTGGAGGGCGTGACGCTGCAGCAGGAGGTCATGCGGGAGATGGTGGGTGGGCTAGTGGCGGAAGGGGCTTGTGTGTAGGGAGGGCTGGGGACCACAGTGCACTGCCTCATTCATGCCGCGGTGAGGGTGCCTGCGCAGGCATACCTCACACCTGGCGCCTGCGCTCAGCAGCCCCCCATTCGCAGGTGGCCGCCGTGGCGGATGCGGAGCGCGGCAAGCACGGCGCGCTCAACGCCTTTCTGGCGGAGCGGCACCACCTGCGGCCGCCGCGCGAGGAGGTGGACAGGCTGCGCCACGAGGTGGGGAGGGGTGGGGCGCAGCCACCGCAGCGCTTGGTCGCTCAGCCCGTTGCTGCCGCCTCTCCAGCCGCGTATGCAGGCTGCGTTGTTGCACGCTGCCCGCTGCACCATCGACGGCTGCCGTGCCTGCCCGCCTCCCTCCCGCCCGCAGCTGGCGGATCTGCGGGAGGAGAATGCTCGGCTGCGGGAGCGGTTGCGGCACCACGAGAGCCTCCCGAGTCGAGAAAGAGCAGCGCCAGCGGCGAGGCAGGCCAGCAGCAGCCCAGCGGCATGCCGTCGCAAGTGAGCATGTAGGTGCGGGCGGGGCCCCCTCCCTCCCTACGGCCCCGCCCCAGCTGTACTGCCTGCTCCATCGCTCCATCGCTCCTGCGTGCCCACCCCGGCTCTGCACCCCGGCCACATGCACCCCAGGCGCTGCCTGCGGCTGAGCAGGCCGCCACAACCTTGCACGGCCGCATAAGCGGCTGCGTTGTGCCACGCTTGAAACCGTTTGTTAGTCCCCTGCTTTCGCACTCCTTGCTTTTCCCCTGCCGGCTGAGCGGCCGAGCCGCAGGGACCACAATCAGCAGATTGGCTGCTGGCTGACGCCAGTCAAGCCCTGTAACACGCTGCATGGCCCATCCAGCAGGAACGCGGTTTGCACGTGTTGCCATTAGGTCATCCAGGGCCGTGCCTCACCTCATGGCTCCCGCAGCAGGGGGCCGGGTGCAGGTCCAAGGCGGCGGCAAACCAGCCCCGCTCCCTGTTCTGGAACATGTCTCCACCTTCGCCACCTTGTTACTGTTGCTGTGGTGCTGCCTGCTTTACGGACAGAAAGCCACACTTGCCCCAGGCCCTCTCCCAGGAAGCTCGCCAGCAGCAGGCATCCTGCACTGCAGAGGCGGTGACAGCTGGCAGCACTCGCCCCCTTGCCCGCCTCAGCTCCGATACCTTCCGTGCGCTTTGCTTGTGATTTCCTGCTCTCAATTCAGCTACAGTGCCGTCAAAGAGCATCCAAAGCTTTACACGGCAACGAGGGGTCTGGCAGACTGGGGGACGACGCGACCCACGAGCGGGACATCTGGTTTCATTCACCGAGGTGTGCGATCCATCAGCACTGCAACGGCCGCTGCCGTCAGGCTCTGCAGCCAGCGCACCTTGGCAGGCCGCCCCGGCGTCGTCGCCGCCACCGCCACGGCTGTGCCGCCTCACCTGGGCCCTCTCTGCACTGCCTGTGCAGCCGCTCCAAGCTGGCATGGGGTTGTTTGAAGGGCTGGCGCAGAGGGTTGTGTCCGGCGTGGAGCGCGTGTATGTGTTTTCCAACCGTCAGCCGTGGTTCACTGTGCGCCGGGTGCTTTGGGTCTTCCCCCTCGGCCTCGGCCTCGCCCTGCTCTACGCGCTGCTCACCGGCGTGATGCTGGCCAGCATCGTGTTTGCGCCCTTCGCCTACCAGACCTTCCGCATGGCGCTGCTGGCCCTGGATGGCGGCATCACGCTGGAGCCCTTCTCGCAGTATGTCGTGCTGTCGCTGGAGGTGTGTGTGTGTGTGTGGGGGGGGTCAGCCGCGGCGCTGCGCCGCACAGCCCGGCCAACGCCTGCGAGCGCACCGGCAGCAGCATCTTGGCGCTGGACAGCCCAGGCAAACTCTGTGTGCGCACCCAGCCTGCGCTGCCCATGTGCCGCCTCCCCATGTGGGCGTGGGCGGGCCCGGCCAGCTGGCCTCGCAAGCTGAGCGCGGCAGCCTGTCCACCCGCCACTGGTTGCAGGCGCCGGCCTGGGGCAACCCTGCACACCCGTACACGATTGCTGCCAACGTGGTGTGGGCTGTGCTGTTTGGGTGGCAGCTGGCGCTGGCGCACGTGACTGCCGGAATGCTGCAGGCACTCACCATCATCGGCATTGGAACCGCGCTGACCCAGTGGCAACTTGCAGCGTTTGCCATGTGAGTGGGCTGCTGCTCATGCAGGGTGGCGGGCCGGGGTGCCGGGTATGGGGAGCAGGGGAGGGTGCTTGGGGAGCGGTGGGCCGCGGCATGGCGAGTCAAACCCTCTGCGCTGAGGGCATTTGGAATGCAATCCCAGCATCGCTTACACCCCTGCGGCCCCAACTGCACTTGCAGCTGGCCCTTTGGCCGCTCCCTGCGCCGTCGCTTGCTGCCGACGAGTGTCGAGGAGCTGCATGCGCAGCGAGCGCAGGATTCGATGGAGTCCAGCACGGCCAGGGCACTGGGCTGGCTGTGATGCGCCGGCCTAGTCAGTACATTTGAAAGCTGTCTGCCATGCCCTCGCATGGCTGTTGAGTGTGAGTTGAATGCGCTACCCGCGGAAGCCGCAGTGACGTGGCCTTGCACCATGCGCCCTGGGCGCAGCGCCCAGCTGTCAAGACTTCAACAGCAAGGCTGCGTCCGTTTCGTGACCTTAATGGCTCAGAGGTCGCAATCAAGAGCAAGTACGAGGGCCAACTCCCTGGAATTGAGAATTAAGGCTCCCCTTGCCGGTACCTTCTTCCAGTGGCCCGCCGCCCAGAGCCTTCTTGCCCGTCGCATCGGACAAGCGGGCACCTTTCGCTGTTTTGCAGGCGACTCTAGGCGGCTGGCTTTGCGTCAATCACGAGACTTGCGCTTCCAGCTCTCCATCTCTGCGTTGAGCGACACCCGTCGCTCGGGCAGCGACTCGGTTCATTAAAGAGAGCCCAAAACCATGGCCAAGCACCACCCCGACTTGATCATGTGCCGCAAGCAGCCGGGCATCGCGATTGGTCGGCTTTGCGAAAAGTGTGAGTGCGAAATAGCTGCGGCTGGTGTGTGGGCGCATTCCTTAACCTGGGCGGCGCACCTGTGTGCGGCGCCAGGGCAGTGCCTCCCTGCCACCGCCTCCTCCGCTGCGGCAGGGCCCTGCCAAGTGCTTTTCCTTTTGCCAACCCCACCGCGCTCGTGCTCCTCGCCTGCTTGCCTGCAGGTGATGGCAAGTGCCCCATCTGCGACTCCTTTGTGCGGCCGGCCATCCTGGTACGGGTGTGCGACGAGTGCAACTACGGCTCGTATGCAGGGCGCTGCGTCGTCTGCGGCGGCATCGGCGTGTCGGACGCATACTACTGCAAAGAGTGCACGATACAGGAGAAGGATGTGAGTTGGGCGGGGGCTGGGCGGCCGCTGGGCTGTGTAGCATGCTTGCTGCGAAGGGTGGGGCAGGGTCAGCAACGAGCCACCTGCCATGTGCTGCTTTGAGGCCTTGAGGTGTGCCACGCCTGGTGCCGGCGGCCTGCTCGCCGGCGCCACCAGAAAAGCTAACATCACCGTTTCCTGCCCTTACTGCAGCGCGATGGCTGCCCCAAGATCATCAACCTGGGCAGCGCAAAAACAGACCTGTTTTACGAACGAAAAAAAGTGAGTGTTGTTCAGCTGACTTGCTTCTGCTCGTCCCGTTGCTTCTACACTGCTGCCAGGCCCCGCTGCCCCTGCAATTTTGATTGTTTTCTCTGGTGGCTGCAGGTACGGCTTTAAAAAGAGAGTGTAGCCAGGCGCTGGGCCTCGTGGCACCACTCATAGCTGAGGCCCGATCGCCTTTTCCTGCTGTTTTTGTTGCTGCGTGTTGCTTGCTTGCCTCCCATTCTTCATACATTTTGCTTCATTTTCGCATTCTGACAGAGGCACCGCGCTCCTCGCTGACTACTGTGCTCTGTAAACATTCCCAAGGACGCTTTGGAGGGCTAGTTTGTGATTAAATGCAATGCTTCCCGGCAAGCCGACCTCCAATCAGTCACAAGCGGTAGCCATGGAGTGCGTACAAACGCCAGTGCCATGGCAGCAGCAGATGCTTGTTGCAGGACGCCCAGCATGCCCAGGTCGGGCGATGAGGGGAAGGTTGCTCCTGCCGCACCCAACATTGCGACTCCAGCTCCAAAGGCCAACACTGGCATTTCCCATGCCGTCATACTGCGCATGCAGTGCTGGAACTGCTTTTCAGCAAAGGGGCCATCCCCCTGCATTGCGGTTGCTGCAATGCCTGCCACGTTTTCCACTGCAGGGACCACCGCGTTCTGAACCAGCCATCCCCAGCCTGGAGCCGCAGCCGCTGCTTGCTGCGCTGCGCACGCTGCAATGGGACCCCCAACCGCCAGCGCCGCAGTACGTATCAGCCTCGTCCTTGCTGCCAAGGAGCGCATGAAGACCAGCAACTCCATTCAATGAGTGCTGATCAAAGCTCCACTGCAAACAGAAGGCAGCTTGGCATTTGCATGCACGTCCGGGGATACGAGCGGTCACTTTCAGGAGGAGCAGGCAGAAGGTGCAGGGCCGGTTGGCAGTTTTTTACGACTGCGATTCAGCCGCGCACAGGCTCGCGATGATTCAGCAAAGGAGAAGAATTTCGATTCATAGGCACTGCATAGCCCTGAGGCCCCAGCTTCTGTCAGAGGCAGAGGTTCTTTGCTCGCTGCCACCCACCTTTGCCTTTATTTGCCAGGAAGATAGCCGAGTTGGTTTCTGCATTCAAGCCGAAAGAACATTCTATGGCTTGGCTTCCGCTCTGTTGCCCCAGCCTTAAAGCACAGCATAGCTTGCCCAGCACACACCGCCGCTAACCCTACTGGCACGATTTGAACTTTAGTGTCAAGGAGAGCCACATGTCACAGTGTCAAGGAACGTAAGTTCAGGGTGAGTTCAAGCAAGATAGTTCAAGCAAGTGGGAGGTGCACTTTCAAGGAGGATCAGTCTGGCATCAGGCGTTGCAGCTGCAAGCTGTCACAAGTCAATGGCCTCAATCATGCACGACAGCAGCACGTGGCCGCCTTTGCCTGCAGTCATGGATGCCCGCAGCACCGCAGCGGCTGTGAGCAGCCCCTGGCTTTGCTTCAAGACATCAAACAAGACTCCCTCTCCTTACACACCTGCCGCCACACGTACCTGCCGGGTGCACACCGTCTGGCATGAGGCTGAAATCAACGGTGCCGTTGGGTTGCAGGAAGCGTCTCCCGCAGTCTGCAGCGCGCAGGAGCGGGCACAGTAGTCTGTCTGCAAGCCCCACTGGCACGCGCAACAGCGCGGGGAGCACATACTTCCCTGCCATGGAGGGGATGCAGCTGTCACCTTTGAACTGCAGGCGCTCGTGCCGCTCCGCCAGCGCCCGCAGCCGCTCGTTCACCGCCGCCACCTTGGCGGCAAAGGGCGGCAGCTCGCGGCCGAGTGGCTGTATGGGCAGCACGCCAAACACGACCAGCCGTGCTGCAGGCAAGGATGGTGTCGGCAACGTGAGGCGGGCCAGCAGCAAACAGGCAGCGTTTGGCCTGTGCTACCGAGCAGGCAGCGCTGCCGGCCTGCCATGCTGCCAGGGTGCTGGGCAGGCGTGCAGGCGCCGCCCACCCTGCGGCGCTTGGTGCTGCAGCTCCCTAACACAGCGCTCCGCCCTGCTGGCTGCTTCATCCACGATGCGCTGCTCGTCCTCCTGCAGGGTCTCAGGCAGCAAAGGCCGTCAACAAGGTGGCCCCAGATCGCTTGGTTGGCGGCCCGCCTGCATAGTCCCTCCGCCAGCCGCGGCCCGGCGGGTGCAGGGCTCACAGGGTGCAGCAGGGTGAGGTGGAAGAGGTCGTTGGTGGAAATCATCAAGGTCACCACCGCCGGCTGCAGCCCCGGGGGCCCTCGCCGTGCCGCAGCCGCCACAGCAGGTGCAACGTCTCGTCGCCGCTGATGGCCAGCACCAGGGCCCTGCGGCAGTTGGCACGCAGGGTGCAATGGGTGCCTCACTGCATCCCCGATTCGGATGACCTGCATCGGTGTGTGCGCGCTGCCTGTGTAGGGCCATACTCGCGCCTGAAAGGCCGCGCTACTGGCCCAGTACCGGCGCCCGACCCCAGGCCCGCCACTGCCACTTGCCGGCGCCCGCCATCTTGTCCCGCCATGCAGCTGCATTCTCGGCGTATGATTCTGCCGGCATGCCCACAGAGGTGCCGCGGAAGGACTCTGTGATGCTGTCTCCATAGAGCATGAGGTCAGCCCCCTGCAGTGGCAGGTGCAGCGCAGGGAGGGCCATGGGGCTGCGACGCCATCCAGCTTCGGTGCCAGGAGGCACACAAACCAGGAGCGCTGCAGCGCTTCACGCACTGCAACCTAAAGCAGTGCGGCCCAAAGCATACCCCTGAAGCTTTCGCCTTGGCGACCTCGGCTGCCAAGGCGCTTTGGTGCAAAGCCCAAGCGGGGGTGTCGGTGCGGGCGCCGGCGGCGGCACTTCAGGCTCCTCCAGCGCAGTGTGCGAAGCGATGACCGCGGTTGATCGCCGCTTAGAAGCAGCCAAATAGAAGAGAAGCAGGGAAAGCCCTGCCGTTGCCAGCAAGAAGTGATGCGACGGCGCTTGCATTTCTCAAGGACCTGTGGCGTCCATCAGTACAATTGAACCTTGGTGTTCACATGCTCGACAAGCAGCGGTGGCAGCGGAACGGAGGGCGACCCAGTGCCGTGACCCCGCCCCGCTGTCCTGGTCGGCACGCCCCGCTCGGCTGTCGCTGCAGTATGCAGCAGCCCAAGGATCTCTGAGAGATGAGTACACGGCTTGGAGAAAACACCATCTCTACCATAGGCTGTAACATCCGACCCAGTTGTTGGTAGAGCTGCCACACTGGGACGGACGCTGTCGGTGAAGGGCCTTGGAAGCGCTGTGTATGCTGCCATCAGCATGCAGCACCTGTGGATCTGAGTTGCCGAGGTACTTTTGAGTCAGGTATTTCGAGTGTTATGATAGCAATAGCTGTCTTGCAGCCAATGTGGATCGGAGCAGTCTAGCATGCCCAGGGAAGCGTATGCACCATGCACAGGGCAGGGTTGAGGTGGCAGTTGCTGACACAGCTGATTCCGGCATTCTACTCGCAACTTTACGCTTCCCCCAGGTGTCAGATGCCATCAAATCTGCTTTTACTGTGTTTGTGAGCGCTAGAGGGCCTTATGTTCGGTGCAGCCACTCAGACCTGACGTTCAAGGCCTACAACGACGACCAAACCGCGTGCTAGTAGTTGATTCCACATGTAAATACCATCGGTTGATCGCCAATCAGCCGCTGTGAGCCCGTGAACGATCACAGCATGTCGGAGGCTTGAGCCGCCTCCGACAGCTCAAGCCGCCGAGCTCTTGAGCTACCTTACCAAACCAATACATAGGGAAGGCAATCTAAGGCCGGAATACCTGCTGCACCCGGAACTCGTGAAGGAGGCCAAGGTAATGCTACGGCCTCTTTGTTGTTGATAACGACTCTGATACCTTTACGCCGCTGTGGCGTCGCCGCTGCCACTCATGCGAGCCCGCCACCGCTGCACCCTGCATCTATCGATGAGCTGCAGGCGCTGCAATTTGTTTTCACAAGGAAGGCGGGCCTTGTGGTGGGGGTAACCTCCGGGCATGGGTTCACAATCGCGAAGACTCGCACGTTTGACGGCGGCTACACCGCATGGAGCGCACCCTGCTTCCTCACCGCCTCCTCGGTCTCGTTGGGTGCCACACTCGGTGGGCAGCCCGACCTTCCTGGCTGTAGCTCAACCTGCTATCATTCGACAGTGCGACGACCAGGTGCTTGTTTAAAAGCCCCTACTGCCGCCTGGCGCAGGCAAGCAGGAGACGAGCGCCGTTTCGCTGGCGCTGAGCGACAGGGCTGCGGAGGTGCTGGCTGCGCGGGGCTCCACCGGGGCTGGCATCGCAGCAGAGGCCAGCCTGACGTTGTCTGAGGTGCGTGAACCAGCTGCTGGCGGCTGCTGTGTTTCAACCGTGAAGTGTGCTGCACTGGGGCAACCCCTGTGCGTTCAGCACACCCAGCCCTGGTTCTCCTGCCCTGCCGGCGCCTGCAGCGCTGGCCCACGGCCTCGGCTGCCTTCGACTCCCTGCTGCTGGAGGACGTAGTGAGCGTCGGGCTGAGCGACGGATTGCTGGTCGACCTCAGCGCTGCAGGTGCCAGGCTGCCCTCGAGCCTGCAACAAAGCCACCCTCTCCTGTGTGTGCTGCCAACGCCTGCACCCGCAGCTCCTTGCTGTCGCGCCCTCACACCAACACCTGCGCTGTGCATCAAACAATGCAGCGGGGGCGCTCAGGGTGGACAGCGCGAAGAACGAGGCCGCCTACGGGGAGGGGGTCACGCCGCGGGAGATCCTGGGTGGCGGCGGCCGGCCAGTGTCCGCCCCGCCCGACTTTGGCGACCTGTACGATGTGATAAACGAGGTGGGTGTCTGCCCAGTGTGCGATTGAACTACATGCAGGACTTTGGACAGTGCACCTCGTGAGCCGTGCCAACGGCAACCTGCTGCAGATTGTCGCGAGCACAAACTGACGGACGGACGCAGAAGGTACACTACTTTCAAAGATGCGTTGCGGTGTGTCTGCCAAAGTCAGGCTCAGCTACCTCTGCTACAGGTCATGGGGCGACAGCGCGCAGTTGCCGTGGTGCTGTGTCCGCTGGGGCGGCAGCTACGTTTGTGTCTTCTGCTCCTTTATAACTATTTACTGCGCTTCGCCGATGTAAAAGTGTTGTTTTAAACACAATGGCGGCGAGACACCAGGCCGCCATAGCGCTGGGCTCCAACTTGGTAAGCGGCTTGCAGGGCTCTGCGCCCCCAGCAAGTTCAGGCTTTCCCAGTCGCATGTTCGTTGCGCGATGACTGCAATGCACCAGCCTGAAAGTCGCGTGCCTCCCGCAGGGCGACCGCCTGGGCAACCTGCTGGCGGCAGTTCGGGCGCTGGCGGCGGATGACATACAGGTGCCTTCCAGCCCAGCCGCTGCCCGCTCTCTGGGTGCCAGGCAGACGCTGTGCCTGTGTGTTGCAGACTGCAGCTTGCTGCCGCGTCCCGGGTGCAGGTGCGGCGCCTGTCACGGCTGTACGAGAGCGCCCCGCATACGTCACAGACCAGCCGCCCTTCCTGAACGCCGCGGCGCTGGTGGACACGCGGCTGCCGCCGCTGGAGCTGCTGCGCACCCTGAAGCGGATAGAGGTGGGGGAACAGCGGATGCCGCGGGGCACCCCATCAGAGCGGGGCTGCGGCCACGGGGAAACGGCGGCGCCCTGCTGTCCGGTGCTGGTGCCCGCCGCTGGCTCCAGGACCGCGGGACGGCGGGGCTGCCATGGCACAACCACTGCTGTCGCCGCCCCGCCGGGTGCTGCAGGAGCGGCTCGGCCGGGACCTGGGCCCGTCGGCGCAGCGCTGGGGCCCGCGCCCCATCGACCTGGACATTGTGTTTTACGAGGGCGGGGCGGTGGCGGAGGGGGACACGCTGGTGGTGCCCCACCCGCGCTGGCAGGAGCGAGACTTCGTCAAGGCACCCCTGGCCGATCTGTGGGATGGCGACGCAACCCCCAGCGGCAGCGGCGGCGGCGGCGACGGCCCAGGCGCAGGCGCGGCGGCGGCGCCCTTCGCGGCGAGCAGCGGGCTGGCGCGCAGCTGCGGCTGGCGGCGGGGCTGTGGCAGGGCGCGGGCGGGGAGCGGCAGCTTGGGGGGCCGGGCCTGGAGTGCGTGCTGCCGATGGGGCGCCTGGGCCTCTGGCCCTGGCAGCGGCGCACGCAGGTGTGTGTGTGGGGGGTGAGGCGGCGGGGCAGGTGCTGCCGGCCCTTGCTCTCCTCGCGCTGTGCTTTGACTCAGGATCATGCGCCGGCGGCGACTGTGCCAATCCCTCCTGTCTTCTCAGTGAAGGCACTGCGAACGGGCAGCCCCTCCCCATTAATAATTACCTCCCACCCACCCCCTTCCCCCGGGCACAGATCATGGGCATCCTCAACGTCACCCCCGACAGCTTCAGCGACGGCGGCCGCCACGACAGCCTGGCGGCCGCGGTGGGCGCACGCGCGGCGCCTGGCGGCCGAGGGCGCCGACATCATCGACGTGGGAGGGCAGTCCACCCGCCCGGAGCAGGTGCGGTGTGCTGGCTGCGCAGGCGCTGCTGCAGGGGAGGGGGCGCTGACTGCAGGCTTAGGCGCGGGCGGCTTCAGGCCCCCACCAGCATCCCTGCCTTCCCTGCTGGTCCATGCAAACTGCACCTTGCCCCGAGTAGACACGGGTGCCCCTGAACCCCTCACCCTCCACATGCCACCCGCAGAGCCGTTGAGCGCGGAGGCGGAGGCGGCTCGCGTGCTGCCCGTGATCCGCGCGCTGGCGCGGGACGAGGCCACCGCGCGGCTGCCGCTGTCGGTGGACACCTTCCACGCTGACGTGGCGGCGGCGGCGGTGCAGGCGGGGGCCACCCTGGTGAACGACGTGTCGGGCGGCGCCCTGGACCCGCGCATGCGCCGCCAGGTCAGCGCCGCCGCCGCCGCCAGCTGCATGCGCACAGTGACGCATGATGACATGCGCACCCGCGGTCGCCGCGTGTGCCATGCTGTCCTTCAAGAATGCGCGCGGCCTGGCAAAGTCACGGCGGCCCCCTTCCCCCTCCCCCTTCCCCCTGGCCCCCCTTTCGCTCCCAGGTTACCGAGCTGGGCGTGCCGTTTGTGGTGATGCACATGCGGGGCACGCCGCGCGACATGCAGAGCTCAGCGCACACAGCGTACGGCGACGTCGCCGCCGACGTGGCGGCCGAGCTGGCGGCGGCGGCGACGGCGGCGGTGGCGGCGGGCGTGGAGCCCTGGCGCCTCATTCTGGACCCTGGGCTGGGCTTCGCCAAGACGCTGGACGGCAACTTTGAGCTGATTGCGAGGCTGAGGGAGGTGCGGGCGCGCTGCCGCCGCCGCTGCGCGGCGCGCCGCTGCTGGCGGGCCCCTCCCGCAAGGGCTTCCTGGGGCGGGCCACGGGGCGGCAGGCGGCCGCCGACCGCGACCACGCCACCGCCGCCGCCGCCGCCTGTGCGTGCGTGGCGGGCGCGCCCGGCATCATCCGCGCGCACAACGTGGCGGCGGCGCGAGACGCGGCGAGGGTGGCAGACGCGGTGCTGCGGCATGCGCCTCAGCAGCACTGACGCAGCCCAGCTGTCTTGATGAAGGAACCGGGACCTTGCACCCGTCGTGCTTTGACTTGTGGCGTTGCAAGGGTCAGAAGCGCGCCATGATAACTGGCAGTGGCATGTAGTGCGTGGTGCATAGGAGGCCGACAATCAACGATGCCAAGGCCTGCTTGGCATCAGCAGCGCGGCCTGGCCCGGAGGCTTGGGCTCGGCGGGCTCAGCGTGCGGGGGCAGCAGCGCCATGCGCTGCATGAGCGCCGCCAGGGAGCCGTCGCCGCTGTCGGCCTCGCCGGAGCGCGGCCCGCCGGCGCCGCTGGAACGCCCCTCTGCACTCGGCCCACGGCGGCGGGAAGGGCAGCCAGCGGGCGCTCAGCCTGGGTAAAAGCAAGCCGCAGATGAAAGGCTGGCGGCCGCACGCAGCCAGCGGGCCCGCCAGCAGGGCAGGGCCGCACCTGGGGAGTCTTTGAGGGAGAGGGGTGGCGTGACCAGGCCTCCCAGCGAAGCCGCCTCCGATGGCTCCGAAACCGCTTCCTCCCGTGCCGCTGCATCGCTGCGGGGGCCCCCAAGCATGCGGCTGCTGGGCGTGTCCAGGGCGCAGGGCGGGCTGAGAAGGCCCCCTCCGTCGCCGGGCAGCTGCCGCCCGCAGGCACCGGCGTGTCCACGCCGCCGCTGGCCAGGCGGTGGAGGGTGCGCGCAGCGGGCGAGGTGGTGGTGTGCAGCGCGGCGCTGCGCAGCCTGCCCAGGCTGTTGCTGCCCCTGGGCCGTGGGCTGGCAGGGCGGCCGGGCGGCGGCGGCGTGGAAGCAGCGGGGCTGCCATGAGCTGCCGCCAGCAGCCACTGCTGCGCAGCAGGCGGCTGGTGAGGTCCACTGTTTGCGCGCCAGGCCGCAGGCTTGCTGGTCGGCGACGGCGGCGTGCCTGCAAAGGGCGAGGCTGCGAGCGCCGCGCCCCGCTTGCTCCTCAGGCAGGATGCCAGCAAAGCGTCGCCGGGGCTGCCCGCCTCGTTCTGCCAGCCCTGCAGCGCGTCAGCCTGCTGATGCTGAAGAGAAAGATCGGAACGGAGAAGGGCGGTGGATGGCGCTGCAGGGCTGTCATCCCATCGTGCTTTGCTCGCAGGGGTGCCTTCAAGGCTGCCGCCGCCGCCCGCCAAGTGGCTGTCCCACGCCTGCGGCCGCTGCTGCTGCGCCCGCTGCTGCTGGGGCGGAAGCGGGCTGTCGTCCAGCCGCCGGGCGGCGTGAGGGTGAAGGTGATGCTGGCGCCGCGCCGCCGCCCGCTGCTGGCGCTACCCGCCGGAGAGCTGGCGGCAGGAGTCGCTGCAGCTGCCCTGCCAGCATGGCGCCACGACAGCAACGGCGAGGCGCAAGCGCCTGGGCTGTCTGCGGGGCCGTCCCTGCTGCCCCTAGGTGTGCTGGTCAGCGGGCCCAGGCCTGCTGGCAGCACAAACGAGCGAGAAGACGGGCCATCCCTGGGCTCGTCTGACGGTGCCGGCGCGGAGTTGGATGGCTCATCGCGGCTGCTCGAGTGTTGCATTTGCGCCCGCGAGCAGGCATGAAGCTGGCTGCCGCCGACAGCATCGGCGAGGCTGCAAGCCGGGCGGCCCGTCGCGGGCGGTTGCCACCCGCTCGCTGCACCGCTGCTGTGGCTGCGCCGTGCCCGCCCGTCTTCCGCCACCCACGCCGATGCGCAGCTCTCCGCCATGCATGGCGAGCCTGGCTGCTGTTGGTCAGTTGAGTGGGTGGGGCAGCCCTCACCAAGCGGCTGCTTCGAGCGAAGCTGCAGGGTCCCCCGGCTGCTGTGGCTGAGCATGGCTTCCAAACGGGGGCAGCCAGCATGCGGGTCGGCGCCACCCCGGCTCTGCCCGGTTGCCGGCCGACAGTCGTCGCCTTCCGCTGGCATGCCGCGGCGTCCAGGCAGCGTGGGCGCGGCCTCCGTCGCCGACCCTGCCTCGTCGGCCCCTGCTGCAAGCTCGCTGGCAGCGGGCGGGCTGGCCTGCTGCATGCCCGCCTGCTCGGCGCGCTGCCACATCGTGCGGCGCAGCGCATCAACCTCGCCAGGCTCTGCCGCCCTCCACTGCACGCCCGCTGCCGCCTGTGCACCTGCTGCCTGCTGCGCTGCCTGCAGACCTGCCAGGAAGGGGTCGCAGGGCGGCGGGCTGGGCGGCAGCAGCTGAAGGCGGCTGGCCGGGCGGTGCTGGGCGCAGCCTGCTGCTCGCCACGGATGCTGGCTGCTGCCAGCTCCTGTCGCACGCTCAGCATGAGGCTTTCTGCGATTGGCGGGCAACGGAGGGACCAATCTGTTGAGAACACCACCAGCAAAGCTATTGGCCGGTGAGCTTGCCACTGGAATGGCAGCATCAGCCATGCACTGCCATGGCCATGCCAATCCCGGGCAAGCCGCCACCCAACAGCACCCACCCACCTCTGCACGCCGCCGCCTCAGCCAGCTGCGCCCGCACCTGCGCGCCGCCCGCCCCGCCCCGCCCTCCACCGCCGCCCGCAGCGCGCCCCCGCGGCCTCCAGCCGCGCCGCCAGCACTCGGTGCACGGCGGCGACGTCGGCGTCCGCCGCCAGGCCCTCTGCCGCGAAGCTGCTGGCCTCCTGGGCGGGGTTGCTGAGGCGGCGCGCGGTCAGGGGAGGAGCGGCGCCGGGCAGCTGCGCCGCGCCGCCTGCCTTGCCCCCGCCATCAGGTCCGCCCAGCTGTCGGGCGCACCGCCTCAGGCTGGGTGGTGAGCGGCGGCCCGTGGCTCAGCAGCTCCAACACCAGCTCGCCCCGCCGCGCCGCCGACGGGCAGCCCCCAAAGAGCGGCGGCGCGCGTGCGGCCAGCCCCCGGCAGCCGCCGCCTGCCCCCCGCAGCTGCTTCAGGCGCTGCATGGCAGCCACAACCTGGTCCAGCCGGCCCTGGGCCTGGCGGAGGGCCGCCGCCGCCGCGCTGCGCACGTCGCTCGGCGGGCGCGCGTGGTCCGCTGCTACCACGTGTGGCTGCGCCGCATTTAAATCCGACAGGCCCTCCAGCGGCCCCGCACCCAGCTCCCGCGTCAGGGCCAGCGCGCTGCACGTGAGGGGCGGCGGTACAGCTCAGGCAAGTGGGCCGCACTGCCAGTCGGCCCCAAAAGAGCAGCAAAAGAAGGAAAGCATCAGGGGGTCGTCCCCCCGCCTCACCACAGGTCCAGCAGCATCAGCACGGTGCGGTGGCTGTTGCTGCCGCCGTAGGCCGCCACAAAGTACTTGGCGGTGTCGGGCAGCAGCGCCCCGCGGCCGCCAGCTCCCCACCCAGCCCTGCATCGCCGCCTTGAACTCGCGCGCCTGCCCCGGCTCCAGCACCGGGTACACCTGCTGCAGCTCCTGCAGGGGGACGCGCGTGTGAATTTGTTCAGCGTGAGCAGGGTGCAAGGGCACAGAAGCCGCGCTGGATCCCCCAAGCCCGTCTGGCGACGTCTGTCACCGAGCCGCCGCGAGGGACTGGCTGCTTGCCTTCTTGGTGCGGGCTGTGCCGCGGATGCGGAGGTACAGCAGGTACAAGGCCGACTGCAGGCTCTTCAGGTTGGGCCGTGCAAACATGCCGGGCGTGAGCAGCTCCTTGCACACGCCGCCGCGGTTGAGCAGCACCAGCGCCGCGTGCAGAACGGCGGCGGCCGCCGTCTCCTGCTGCTGGCGACGCTGGCGCTCCATTGGGGGGCCCAATGCGCCCTCTACGCTGTTTGGAAGACGCTCGAAGGGCGGGCAGGTTCTGTTCGCTGGCGGAGACACCCCACTATGGCACGGCTGCGCGGGTATTTCAGCGCGAGTGACGCCATGCCCATCGCATCAGTCTTACATTTGAATTCAGGCTATGCAGTCCCTCCCAAACCTTTCCATCTGAGCCGCACGGTACATTTTGCTTGTACGTTGCCTGAAGTCAGCTTCGGACAGCCGCCTGGCACCGCTCGCCGCATTGGATTCGGCTGACAGAGATGCAACCTGCGGGATGACAAAAGAAAACAACGCTGCCCGCCGGGTGAGCCGGGCACAACAACAGGCACAGCTCGGCCGATAGTCTTGCTTCTCGTTGCTCATGTAGCTCGGCGACCTGCTGCAGGGCTATGCCGCCGCGCTGCAGCGAAAGCAGCAGGCCACCACGGCCAGCGCCGATGTCCCGCTCCCACGTGTCGCGGCTCTGGCTGCTGTGCGTACAAGCCAGCTGCGCAGCCCCTTGAGGAAGGCCAGGTGGGAAGTAGTGCGTGCACTGGCATCTGCGTATATCTGTAAGTGGCTCCACCGCGTTGATCCCTCCTTCTGTGCTGTTGCAGAGCGGGGCTCGACCAGCCGCTCGTCAGCCTGGCAAATGTGCCGCCTGCCAGGTGATTGTGGAAGGGAGCCCATGCAGCGCATCCGAATGCAGCCACAATTGCCGTGTAACTCACACCAACCATCCTTTCCTGCCACCTCAGCAGGCCAGGCAGCGCTGGCGCTCGCCGCGTGGGCTGCAAGCCCGCCACACACAGCACCCGCACGCTGGTGCCGCTGCTGGACTCCCATGTTGCCAGGCCCGCGGGTGACGGCACGGTGACGCAGGGACCTGCGGCGCCCTGCCTGCCGCCAGCCCTGCGCCACCTTGCGAGCCAGCGCCTGCCGACATTGCCAGCGAACAGCCGGCAGCGGGCACCGGCAGCCCTGTGCCTTTGCCGGTGCCAAGTGGCTCTCCTGCGTTGAGGTGAGCTAACCGGGAGGCGCCAGCAGGCGGGACCTAGGCGGGGTATGAGCGCATAAGTCACCCTGCCACCTTTTTCACGATCCTCCTGCCTCAAGATCCTGCTCCCCTGCCGTGTGCCTGCAGCGTGTTGCGCGGCGCGGTCGGGGATCCCGAGCTCGACAGCGTGGAGCGGGCCTTGCAGGCAGAGCTGGCAGCCGTCGACCAGGCGCTGGAGCAGCGGCACCTGCGCCAGTCGCTGCGTCAGTCGGCCACGCACCTGGGAGGTCCGCCAGCAACCGGGATCGCACTCCCAGCCACGAGCTCTGTCCAGGCAGCCGCGTTGGCCAACGCCGAGCGGCCTGCGGCAGAGCTGCCGCCCATGCAGCAGTCACTACGGCGGCCGGCAACATCACGGCAGGCAGCATCCACGCAGCAGGAGCTGGAGGCGGAGGGTGAGGCGGCGGCGCGTCACCAGCGTGCGGCAGAGCCCGTCATAGAGCCCGTCATAGAGCCCGTCATCCCTCCCGGCGACCTGTCCATCGTCCGGTCGGTGACAACCGCCACGGGCACCGGCTGCAAGGATGTGCTTGCCCCCACGCTGCTGCCACGCTTCCCGCGGGCGCCTGCTGGACGTCGCGGGGGCACCGTGTGCTGGTGCTGGAGTCGTCGTGCATCCTCCAGCTGTGGGGCAAGCGCACGTGAGCTGGCCGGCTGACTTGCAGGGCCGGTGGGCTGGTCTGTGAGCTCCCAGCTGGATCTGTAGGAGCTGTGGCATTACGCTGGCACACGGCCAATGCCCTGCCTGCCGCTTGCCGCAGGACGGACGTCACGCTGCGCATCACGTTTGCCGAGGCCGCCGCCGTGCCGCGCGTGGTGCGGCTGGAGCACGCCCCCAGCGCCACCGCCGCCTTTGAGCGGCTGGGCGACATCCCGCTGCAGCCCAGGAGCCTGCAGCAGCTGCGCCACCTGTTCAGGCGCGTGCGGGCGCTGGCCGGCCTGCGCCACTGGCGCTGGTCTGCACCGGGGTGGCGGCCGGCTGCTCGCCCTCACCCCTGACCTTCCCCCTTCGGCCTCTGCCCTCCCGCATGCTTGCAGGCTGGGCAGAGGCCTGAAGGTGCAGCGCTTCCTGCGCATCACCCTGCTGGGCCACATGGCGGAGCCCCACTCAGGCGAGGCCCCGCCGTGTGTGATCTGCATGCCGCGTCCTGCAACCAGCCCTGCGTCAGCTCTCGACCGACTGCTTCTCGTGCACCGCGCCGCCCCATGCAGGCGCCCACCGTGTGTCTCACCTGCTGCTCACCAGCAGCAAGGGGCCCCAGCGAGCATCCTCGGCCCAGTCCGCTTCCCATCCAAGCAGCGCCGAGGCAGCGCCTTCAGCGACGGCACAGCGAACAGTCCACAGCAAGCCTGAGGAGCGATGCTCGGCCGGGGGTTGTCGTCGGCGGGCAGCGCTGGCAGCGTAAGGGCCGCGTTGTCGCACCACGCTGCCGAGCCTCGCGTGCCGCCCTTGAGGCTGGCCGCCTTGCTCGAAATGGGTGGCGACAGCGGCGCTGGGGGCTCTTTGCCAGGAGCCTGTGTCGGCAGGCGCACCGGGAGCCGCCGCGGTCAGCGCTGTGGCTGGGGCGGCCGAGACCTCGGGCCCGCCCCAAGCAGGGCTGCTGCAGCCGGCTGCCGTGCTTAGGGCTGCAGTGCAGCCTGAGCCGGCCCGCTCCCTCTCCTCCTACCTGACCGCCCAAGAAGACCAGCAGCAGACTCCGCTGCAGCAGGCGTGCCCGCCGGCAGCACAGGCTCTTGATGCAGCCGCCACGCCAGCTGGCCGGGGCCACCTGGCGGCGCCCAGTGCGCCCATAGATGTGGATCAGTTAGCTCAGGGCTTGGGCCGAGAGCTGGAAGAGGTGCGCTGCCGCCATCACGCGTGGTTCGCCCTGGCAAGGCGCAAGGTGCCTGGCAGGCTGCAAGGATGCCGCCCAACCGCCGTCCGTGCGCGCCTCGCAGGAAGGGCCAGCCAGCTCCGGCGGCGCCAGCCCAGCGCCTGCGGTGCTGCTCACCACAGAGCGCCGTGCCGCCGTGGACGCGCTGCTGGCTGACCTCGGCCTCACCCCGCAGCAGGTGCGGGCGTGCCGGGCGCTCAGGACCAGCAGCCGAGCCGCCTTGGCAACCATTGGCAACAAGGCAGCTCGTGACAACCCCCTGGTGCGCCCCATTGCTGCAGGCCAGGGACGCCGTGCTGCGCCTGTTTGGCGAGCAGGCGCACAGCGGAGCCGCGGAGCTGGGGGAGCAGCAGCTGCAGCGGCTCCAGGTCTGCCTGCCCAGGTGCGCTCCCACGCTGCTCTCGAGCTGCAGAAACCTTGCGCGACCCATTGCTGCGGTGGCGCGACATGCCGCCCCCTCCCTCCATGTGCGCAGCGCGGAGGAGCGCCAGCTGCTCGCCGGCTTCAGGGGCCGCCCGGAGTGGCTGGGCGGAGCGGAGCAGTTCATGCTTCAGGTGGGCCGCGCTTGTGTGGGCCGTCGCCGCCAGAAGGGTTTCCAGCGATCGGCACCTTTACTGCTTTCATCAGGTTCACCCAAAAAGCGGTTTACTGCATTTTGTCACCGTCTGGCCGGCCTGCGTGCATGCCCCTGCGCAGATGATGTCAGTGGGGGACTAGAGCAGGGGCTGCGGGCGCAGCGCCTGCCCCCAGCTGCACGCCCTGGCGCAGAGTATCAAGGCTGCCGCCGCGCTGCTGGGCGCCGCATGCCGCGAGGTGGAGGGCAGTGCCCTGCTGCGCACCCTGCTCAAGGTCTCCATGCAGTCGGGTGAGCAGCTGGCTGCCCAGCAGGAGGCAGAGCCGTGTGCGTTGGTGCTGCTGTTGGAAACAGGCGTTTCGACAGCTGTGGAGGTCAGCATCAGCTGCGTCAGGTTTCCTTGCTAGGCCTGCTGCCCACCGCGTTTCCCCTGCGGCTGTGGTGCAGGCCAGTTCCTGAACGCGGGCAACCGCGACGGCGCCGCAGACGGCTTCCAAGTGGATGCCCTGCTGAAGCTGCGGGAGGTGAAGTCGGCCCGACCCCGCTGCCCCACCCTGCTGCACTTTGTGGCGCGTGAGGCGGCGCGGCAGCACCCCGGCGGCGCCTCGCTGGCGGCGGAACTGCCCAGCGCGGGGCGGCGGCGGCGCTGGACCCGCGCGCGCCTTGGGAGCAGCTGCGCCAGCTGACCGCTGACGTGGCAGGGCTGGAGCGGCTGATCGGCGCGGCGCAGCAGGGCGCCACGAGCCTGGAAGGCTCGGGCGCCTGCCTGTCACGCATGGCGGCGTGGGGGCCGAGGCGCTCGACCTCCTCGCCTCCACCCGTGCTTCCTGGAAGGCGGCGGAGGGAACATTCCGGTGGGTCCAGTGGGCACGAGGGCGGGCTGTCGGCCGACGCGGGCATGCCATGCAGCGGCGGCGGATGCGCATGTCTGCGCAAGCATGCTGTGACATGGGCCTGTTCCCTGCCTGCAGCCAGCTGGGCGCCTCCATCAACGGCCAGCGCGCCACGCTGGCCGATCCCGCCGCCTTCTTTGGAGTGCTGCGCAGCTTTGCCGCCGAACTGGACGCCGCTCACGAGGAGAACGAGGCGGCAGACGCAGCGGCGGCCGGCAAGCCTGCCGACGGGTCGTTGAAGCGGGCGGGGGAGGCGCTGCGCAGCGTTTCTGGCGGCGGCAGCCCTGCCGGCAGCGCCGCCAGCACGGAGTCGCTGCGGTCTCGGCGGCGGCGCAGCGTGCGGGAAGGCAGCAGTTGGGGGAGCCGGGCGGGCGGCGGCCGGGAGATGAGCGCCGCCCGCCCGGGCGGCGGCAGCACTCCCCTCGCCCGTCCTGTCCGAGCAGGCCGTTGCGGGGCTGGGCGGAAGCCGGCGGGGAGTGCTGTTGGAGGATGCTGCTGATGAGCATGCGCAGGGGGCAGGGGCCGGCGGCAGCGGCGGTCCAGCGCAGGGCATGGATCTGCTTGGATGGGCGCAGCTGGAGGAGCGCGAGGAGCGGCGGCGGGCCCCTGCCAGGCTCTCCACGCCGGTGGCCAGCCTGCTGGCAGAGTCTGCACGCCTGATCAGCTCCGTGGAGGGCGGCTTTGGCAGCGTGGTCAACGCAGGGGGTGACTCTGGAGGCGACCCCAGCGGCAGGGGGCCTCAGAGGGCGGCGCCGCGCCGGAGGCGGGCGCTGCCGCCCACAGCCTCATCCCCGACAGCCCCGCGCCCGACGCCGCCTTCTCCACCCCGCGCCGCTCGGAGACCCAGCCCTGGCAGGAGCAAGCAGCCGCAGCGGGGGGGGCCCAGGCGGGCGACATGCCGCCGCTGCGGGTGGCGAGGCTGAGGGCAATGCCGCCGCGGCGCAAGCGCTTGGGGCGCACGCTGGCGGGCCGCCTGCCGCCGTGCTGGCGGCTCGCGCCTCGGTCCAGCTGAGTCAGGTGGGTGCGGGCAGGCTGCTGCTGGGCTGCCTCTGCAGCCCTGCATGCCACGCTTGCCATGGTCAGGTCGCTTCCTTTTGTGCCGCCGGTAATCGTGGTGCAAGACGGCCCCTGCCCCCCCGGGCCCCCTTTTGCAGATGCGGCAGCGCAGCCTGCAGCACCTCTCCCCCACCTCCACCCCCTCAGCTCGCTGGGCCGGCAGAGCAGCCGCGGCAGCATGCCCAGCAGCGGCGCATCCACGCCGGGGACGGGTGCACGCCAGCGCGCTGCCCTGCTGCGCAACAGCTCGCCGCTGGGCGCGGGCGGGGCGGGCGCGGCGGTGCTCGAGGCGGAGGCCGCCTCCGCCGCTGCTGCCGCCCGGCGTGGCATCGAGGCGGCGGCGGCCCCCACCCTGCACGACGCCACGGCGGCCCGGCCCGCGTTTGGCAACTTGATCGAGGTGTCGCCGCTGGGTGCAGAGGCCTGGCAGCCCGCGGAGCCGCCCCTGCAGGCCTTTGCCTCTGACAGCGACGACGAGCTGGCGCCGGCTGCAGAGGCAGCGGGCGCGGAGGGCGAGGATGCGCTGCACCTGCAGGCTCGCGGCATCGTGCCGATGCACTCCCGGGCGGGCTCCTTCGACCTCACCTTCTACGCACCCTTCTCGGCGGGGCAGGGCGCCTTTGACGGCCCGCTTGGCTTTGACGGCCCCATCGGCCAGCAGGTGGGCTGCGTGGTGCAGGCGTGGACACATATGGCATTGTTTGGAGAGCATGCAGATTGGAAAGAGCCTGCCTTACAACCCAGGGTTGGTCATCCCATTGTGCGTGTCTCCCAGCGTGACTGACTGTATTGCTTTCATTCCTGCAGGTGCAGCTGCGGCTGCCGGCCAGCCTGGATGCCAGTGAGCTGCCGGCGGCGGCGGGGGCATGGGCCCCGCTGGCCGCCCAGCGCCAGCTCCACGCCAGCCTGGACGACCTGGCGCTGCCGCGGCGCCCCGCTGCGGCGGCGGCGCTGCCCGCGGGCAGGCGGCCGGCGTCGCTCAGCGTGCCCAGCTCGCCGCGGCGGGGTGCTGACCTGGCGCTGGGCGGCGTACACCCCGCACTGCCCCTCAGCCTGCAAGGCCTACAGCACAGGCTCGGCGGAGCGTCTGTGCGCTCCTCGCAGGAGACGGCGGCATCTGGTGCGGGCCACAGCGGGGCAGCCGCCGCGTGGCGTCCCGGCCAGCAGCACGGCAGGCGGGGGCCCGCCTCCCGGCAGCGCTCCTCCCAGCCGCAGCTGAGCCCGGTGCTGGAGGCGCTGCTGGGCAGCGTGCCCACGCCCTGGGTGCCAGCCATACAGGAGCGGGAGCTGCCTGGTGAAGCCGCTGACGCTCCGGGGGCTGGCTGGGAGGGGCTGCGGGCCTCCCGCCTGTCGGGCTGCGCTGACCTGGCGGACCTGAGCGACTGCGGCAGGTGGGACTTGGTGCCGGTGTTTCAGAACGTGTGCCACAACACACCGCGATTCGGCCGCAGTCTCCACTGCCAAACTGCAATGCCAAGTGCACAGTGTCATTTCATTTCTTCCAGCTCCGACCTTCACGTTTGCTCCCCCTCACCACTGGCAGCGACGACTATGCGGAGCGGCCGTCGCTGGGTGCCCTGCCTGGGGATCAGGCTGCGGCGGAGCAGCACATGCAACGCACGGCGGTGCTGGGCGGCGCTGGGCAGCCCCGCGCTCAGAGCTGGGCCTGCCAGGAGCGCCTGTTCCTGTCGGTGGAGGAGGAGGGGGAGCTGGCGGCACTGCAGGCCAAGTATCCTGTCAGCCAAGAGGAGGGAGAGCCGGAGGTGGCGCGGGGCACCGTCCAGCCATCGCTGGGAGCCCCTGTGCTGCCGCCCTCCGACCGACAGCAGGGGGCAACTGAGGCAGGTACAGCGCCGCCACTGCCCTCCCCCATCACCAGCGCCACTGCTGACATGGACCGGGCGGTGGCGCGCCTGCTGGCCTTCTCGGGGCAGGCCTCGGCGGGGCCGCTGGCGCTGGGCGCACAGGGCGGCGCCTTTGCCGGGGCTCAGGAGCCAGGTGGGCACTGCGGGCTGGAGCTGTGTTTGGGGGGCAGAGCTCGCTGGCCCCAATTCTGTCAGAGGTGACTCTGCATGCCCTGCTGGCCTGCAACAACGGCAAGCTCTCATCCCGCCGCTGCCGGCCGGTGTGCTTTGCAGGGCCGCACACGCAGCCGGGCCCCCGCACGGCCGAGGCGCACCAGCAGCTCGCGCTGCTGGAGCCGCTGCTGCCGGGGCCCATGGCGGAAGGGGTGAGAGCCAGCGCGGCCATGGCCGGGCAGGTGCCGCCTGACGCGCTGCGGCGCTCGGTGGAGGGGGCTTGGGCGGCACTGCGCAGCGCGCGTCTGCGTCGTTGGACGGGCTGCCAGCGGGCGACGATGCTGCAGCGCCAGGCGCGCAGAGGCAGCTGCGCAGCTCGCTGGATGTCAGCTGGGGTGATCAGGGGCGGCACGGGCCGCTGTGGGGACTCAAGAAGCTGCTGGGCAAGCACCAATGAAGCAAACACCTTCACACTCGGCAGCCTTGGGCAATCTGTCCATTGACCGTGCATCTCGACTTTCGGATGGCCTGCTGCTTTGCAGCAAGCACACCCTTTGTAACGATGTATGTGTGGATGGCAGCGAGTGAGTCTGTCCACAGTAGCGTCAGGCAGCGCTCAGCAGAGGAGGGTGGAGGCGAAAGGGCGGCAACATGTGGGGGGTTGCTCAGCTGCTTGTGGCTTCAACTGAGGGCATCTTGCACGCCGTTGCTGGCAGCACGAATGTTCCACGGCAGTCAACGCCCAACGACCTTCCACGCCGAGTTCAACAACTTGCATTACAGCGCTGCGCTGCAATGGGCCGCGCACAACAACCTACTCCTGCGCAGCGGCATCCAGGCTGGCTGCTGACTGCCTGCATGTGCGGCCGCCGGGCAGCCTGCGCTTCACTTCTTGCCGTACACCAATTCCTTGATGCCACCTGGCGTAGGGGCGTCACGCCCTCGGTCGCCGCCTCCTTCATCGCCTGCCCATAGTCCTTCAAGTGCTGCGCGGATGCAGGAGTGCAAGGTGGGGGTGCATTGGCTGGGGTTTGGCCAGGCCGGCGCTGGCTGGCTCCAAGCTGTGCATGCCGGGCACACGCAAACAGATTTGACGGAGCGGCTCGGAGCTGCTGCCCGCCACCCAGCGACTTCTTCCCTGAAACCTGCCCACTGCGCTGCCTGCAGCCCCTCCCCAGCCCACCGTGAGGGGGTCGTTGGACATTGGGTCCACAACGAGCTGGCTCTCCCCCTCGCGCCGCCCCCTGGGCGCCCGCTGCCGCGCCACCACGGCTCCGCCGCCGCCTTGCCCTGGGCCTGCTGGTCAGCCATGCTGTCTTGGGAAATGCGTTACACGATGTAGGAGGAAGGTCAGGCAAGAATGATACGAAGTAACGCACTATCCGACAGGATGCCAAGGGAGGGCATCGCCCCTGGTGAGTCATCCTTGTTGGCGCAGCTGCCAGCTTCTCCCCAGCACCCCGCATTCCGCCGCACCCTTAACTGTTCAGGCCGGCACTGATGAGGCCAAAGCGTGTTACATCACATCAAGATTGAGTGGGAAAAGAAATAAAATCAAGCGGATGGGAGGATAATCTGCAAGCCCCTGCAGGCCGCCCCCTAAGGCCGCCGCTGGGCAGAGCGCCGCAGCCGCCGCGGCAGCTTCTTCACAGCTCCTCCAGCGGCACATCCCGCTCCTCGCGGCTGGCCAGCTCCTTGACCCGCACAACGCCCGGGCCCACTCGTCAGGCGCCACCAGCACCAGCCGGGCTGCACACAACGCAGGGGGCCGCCAGGTGCCAGCACAGGTGGGCCTCGACCAGCATGTCGGCTCCCAGCCCGCTCCCACCGCTGATAGCTGCAGGCCGACAGGGCTGCGCTGCCGTGCTAGCGCCTGGCCGGCAGGCCCCAACGTCTCGCGTCTTCTGTGCACAGCTGCTGCCCGGCCCCCTGCCCCCTGCCACCCACCCGCGTTGCAGCGCTCGGCTTGCTTGAAGGCCCACTTCAGGCGCTTGGGCTCCAGCACCAGATCCACCCGCCTGCCTGCGTCCCGCAGCCGCTGGGCCACCCCGTGGCCGCCGCCCTCAGCCCCTCCTCCTGCGCCATCACCAGGTCGTCCACCTCGTGGCGCAGCTGCACAGCGTGACCACAGCGCGGCCGCAGCGTGAGCACATCGCGACCTCGGCTGGATCGAGCGCAGCGCAGCGAGGGGGTCCAGTGCTGGGTTGCCAAGCAATGGATGCGCAGGGCTTGCTGTGGTTCGGCGGCCGCGGGCTGGGCAGGGCGCGTGGCATGTCGGTGCAGCTGGCAGCCGAGCGCGTCATGCCCGAGCGGCCTGCATGGCAGGCAGGCGCCCCTCTCCCACCCCCTTCCCCCAGCCCAGCCGGCTCGCCTGCGGCAGCAACCCCTTGTCCTTCAGCAGCTCGACAATGACGGCGTCGCCAAACCCAAAGCCCGCGCACGGCTGGTCCTCCCCCAAACGTGCCCAGCAGGCGGTCGTAGCGACCGCCGCCGCAGATGCGCGCAGCGCGCCGGCGCGGTCAAAGCCCTCAAACACCACGCCTGGGTGGATGTGGAGGAGGGGGGGCAGCAGGTTTGTAGGTGGCGGGTAGCCCAGAGGGGCAGGCAGGTCCGGCAGGACAGAGAGAGCGAATCAGTGCAGCCCCTCCCCAGCTCTTTCTGCCCGCCTGGCGCCGCGTGGGCTGCACGGAGGCAATGCCCCCTCCACCATCTCAATGCAATCAGCCCCCCCCACCCAGGCAGTTCCCTGAGCAGTCCCCGGCTCACCCGTGTAGTAGGCCAGGCCGCGCACCACGCTGGCATCAAACACCAGCCAGTCGGCGTAGCCGTAGGCGCCCGCCAGGCCAAACAGGGTGCGCAGGTCGGCCACGGCGGCGTCCTCCGCCCCCAGCAGCCCCTCCAGCTCCTCGACGCTGCGCAGCGCCAGCGCCGCCAGGATGCCGTCGATGGCCTCCGCCGCCACGCCCAGGGCAGCCAGCTCAGACACGACCTGCAGGGACCGGGGGTGGAGGGGGTGGGATGCCAAATACTGCTTGGTGTGCGCTGGAGCGGGCCAGGAGGATGGAGAAGGGCTGCAGGCGGAGCAGGCTGCCCGTGCGCACAGGCCAGCAGCAGGCAGCTGGGCTGTGAAACCGGGGGCCGGGGCAGCGCCGCCTGGCCACCTGCTCCGCCGAGTCGCTGCCGCGGGCGGTGCCACTGCGCGGCCGTGCGCTTCAGCTGCCCTCCGCCCAACAGCATGCGCCCATTGACTCTCACACACTCACACACCACGCCCTCACCCTCCCCCACCCGTCAGCCGCCCTCACCTTCTCCCTCGGAATCTTCTCCATCTTGTCCACCACCACGCACACGGGCCCAAACGACGCCTCTGGCACCCCGTACCGCGCCAGCACCGCCTGCAGCACCTTGCGGCTGGACACCCGCAGCCCCACGTCGGCGGCGGTGAGGCCCAGCCGGCGGAAGAAGGCGACGATGGCCGCCAGCAGCTCCGCCTCGGCCTCCACGCCTGCGCGGCGATAGGCGGGGAGGGGGTGGGGTGGAGACGGGGTGTCAGGGCGCAGCGGGAATGGTGGGAGGGCGGCCCGAGGCCCTGCCCGCAGCAGAGAGGCTGCTGCCTGGCACGACGTCGCCCCACGCCGCCCCTCTCGCGTCGCGGATCGCAAGGCCCCCTCTCCCCCTCGCCCTTCTTGCTGTCCACCCCAGCCCCTCACCCGCCACCCCGATGATGTCCATGTTCCACTGGTAGTGCTCGCGCCGCCGCCCGCGCGTGGCCCGCTCGTACCGCCAGCACTGGCCGATGGAGAACCACTTGGCGGGCAGGGCCAGGCCCTTGCCCTTCTGCGGGCAGGCGGGGAGCGGGGGGGGCAGGCACATTGGCAGAGGGGGAGATCAGGAAGAGGGGGGCAGGGGGGGGCATTGGACGGAGGTGGGGGACCAGGAGGAGGGCTGGGCCTGTCGGCGCATGCCAGCCGCTGAAGCCGTGCCAGCTGCTGCTGCAGAGGCTGCGCAGGCGGCGGCCGAGCGCTTGGTTGCGCTCAGGACTCATGCGTTCGCAGCGTGTGAACCATGGGATGAGGCGGGAGCGCGGCAGCGGCGCCGCACCTGCAGCGCCAGGCGCGCCAGGCTGGGCGTCAGCTCCGGCCGCAGCGTCACCCGCCGCCCGCCCTTGTCCTCAAAGTTGTACAGCTGGTCGGTGATCTCCTCCCCCGCCTTGCGCACGTACAGCTCCTCTGCAGGGGGCAGGGGGCGAGGGCGCGGTGGGCAGCCGAGTGAGCGGGCGAAAGGCACGGAGAACAAGAGCGTCAGCGGCGCTGGCAGGACCCGTGCCCGCCCAAGGAAGTTGAAGTCTTCGCAGCGTGGCTCCCGCTCACCCGACTCCAGCACGGGAAGTCAATCTGCTCAAAGCCGAAGAGGCGCGAGACGGCGGCAAACTCGTCAAACAGCCAGTTCTGCAGGCGCTTGTCTTCGGGGAAGAAGTCGCGGGTGCCGCGCGGCGGGTTCAAGTCCACCATTCCGCCCCCCCCGCCTCTCCTGTCTTGCCGCTGCCCGCACGCCGCTCCTGCGTGGCCACCGCCGCGCTGCCATTGTCGCCGGCCTGCGCGGCGGCGGCGGTCCGCAGCCGCTGCCGCTGAGCGCCGCCGCCCACATGCTGCTGCCGCTGCCGCAATTGGCTGCCTGCTGCCGCTGCTGCTGGAGCAGCCGTGCTCACTGTTCGTGGCGAGGGCAAGGCGCGCAGGCTGCTGCTGCCAAGGGCTGCAAAGCACTGCTGCGTGGCTGGTCTCGCCATTCGTCTGAGTGTGCACAAACTCAAGGTTAATGCCATGCACCCGATAGATGCCGCGAAACAGGCCTGGCTGCAGCAACAAGCGAGGAATGACCTTCCCAGGGACTCCTCCGCGGAAGAGGCTCCCTCACAAAGATTCACGAGCTGATAAATTCAACAACGCACGGCTGGCGGCGCCCAATCAGTGGCACATTCTATGGGTGGACAAAATGCAGTACGTATGCGGTACCTCTTTCAGCATTTGCCAGACAGCGCCAGGCGGAGGATGCGATACTTGCAAGGCGCATCATGATCGCCGTGCTGCCTCTTGAGCAAGCGGAACTTGCTCTCCTTGCCCGGCAGAGCCCCCTCGCTTCTCTGGCTTATATGGCATAGCCTGCAATCGCCCTCTCTTTGTTATCGTGCCAGCCATGGGCGACGAGCTGTATGCCGCCTTGCGCTGCCTTCAAGTCAAAGAGGGTAGCAGCGCTCGCCACGCAGCCGCCCTGCGCGGCCTGGTGGTGACGGGCACGGGCTTCTTTGGAGACGGCCGTGCCGCCATTCGAGAGCTGACCCGCTTGGCTGGCGTGACGTACAGCGGCGACCTGGTCAATGGCTACACCACGCACGTCGTGGTCGCCTCAGCAGATCATGCTCAGCATGCCGCCAGCACGCGCAAGCTGGCCAAGGCTGCCCAGTGGGGCGTCCCGTGCCTGCGCCTGACGTGGCTGCTGGACAGCATCAAAGCAGGCAGCGTGCAGCCTGTACAGCCATACCTGCTGGCTGCCCAGCCAGACGAGCTGCGCCAGGGCCAGCAGGCAGCAGCGGGCAGCGAGCAGACAGAGGGCTGTCAGCAGCTGCCTTGCCGCCACCGGCCCTCTAGCGTCGCCAGCAACGCGCTCGCCGCTGCCGCCGCAGAAGCCCAGGCGCAGCAGGGTGCTGCAGTTCAAGGCAGCAGGGACGGATCCTCGACTGGGCTGCCTCAGCCGCAGCCTTCGCCCGAGCAGCGTTGTTGCCCGTGGACAACCTGCGGCAGCAGCTGGAGCGCATGTCGGTCAGCCCAGAGCCGTTCGCTGGCAACAAGCCCGGTGCAGCTGCACGGCCGCATGACAGCCCGCCGCACCAGCGCAGCGAAGCGCCAAGCCCGCAGCGGTCGCTGTCGTTGCAAGGCCTCGTTGCTAGCGGGGGCGAGCGGAAGGTTCAGGCCCTCCAGAGGTCTCCAGTGCCTGCCCTGCTGGGGTGGACGAGCCCTGGCAGTGCACCTTACAAGCAGAAGGTAGGCAGCAGGAAAGCCAAAACCTTCGTTCTGTTGTTGGTCCCCACTACCCCACTCCACTCCGCTTGCTGAAGAAGAATCTCCCGCCCCCGCAGGCGGTGTTGGCAGCATGCATTCCGGCGGCTTCAGCCCCATGCAAGCGTCACCGCTGTGCGGTCAGTCTGCGCTGCCGGAGGCTGGTCACGTCCAGGATGGCTGCCCGCCGCCCTTCAGCTTTTCACAAGGACTTGCTGGCAGTCCAATGCTGGACTCGCCGGGGGCAGCAGCATCAGCAGGCAGCCCCGCCCCCATGTCAGGCAGCTCGCAAGTGAGCTCCGCCTTGGCCTCCCGCTCTCGGCTGGGCGGCGCTGCGCGTGAGGCGGCCCGCAATACCAGCCAGGAGCAGGTGTGCAGCATGCCCACCCCGCCATGCATGCGGGCCTGGAGCGACGATGGCAGCGAGCTTGGCGGCAGCCATGAGCTTGCCACGGGGGCAGCCCAGCCGAGGGCGGCGTGACGCAGACGCCGGCAGCCATTCGGCAGGTGCTCAACGGCGGGCTGAGCCCCACCCAGTCGCTGGCACCTCGGCAGCTGCAGCCGCCGCAGCAGCAGGCGGCACCGGAGCCATGCCCTACGCATTCCCGGCCACATTCAACGTCCCCGGGTTCCCTCTCGCAGCCGCAGCGGCGGCAGCAGTGGCAGGAAGCTCACGAGGCACGCGCCTTGCCTCGCACGCCCGCTGCGGTACGGGACTGGACCGACGATGAGACAGAGGCATCGGAGCCGCCGCAGGTTGGAGAGCTGATGGTTTCAGATTCAGACTCCGAGCTGGAAGATGGTGGCGTGCCTGGTGTGTGCTCCCCCAGCCAGCAGGCAGCACCGCTGGCGCCAGGGGCGGCAGCTATGGAGGCTCCAAAAGCGTCCACGGCGGATGGGCCACGTCAGCACTTGCAGGCGCTGCCTGCTGCACCGCCGCCAGGCCAGCAGCCCAGACACGGCCTGCTGAAGGTCAGCAGACCCTCCGTGCCGGGCATGGGTGCAGCTTCCGCGGCGTCGCAGCGTGGCGGCCGGCTGGCTCCAGCATCTCACGGCCCAGCATCGGCAGCGTTGCCGGCCGAGCCAGCGAGTGGCAACGGGCCCAGCGACGATGAGCACAGCAGCGGTTGCGAAGACTCCCCAGCGCCCGCAGGCAAGCTGAACAACGCCTGTGCCCAGGCGCACCTCTGAATACATGAAAACCACCCCCTGCCTCTCCCCAGCTCTCGCCTCAGCCCTTGCCCTGCGCTTCTGGGCCCGCACCGCAGGCCGTGGCAGGGTTGGGGGCCTCACCGGCCTCACGCAGCTGGACCCCGCCTCCATTGTCATCGCCCGCCCCCACCACGCCGGCTCAACAATCAGCCTGGGCGGCGGAGGCAGCGGCGGCGGCGTGGCTGCGCTCAAGTGGCTGCAGCGCCCTTCGCGCGGCAACGTGGTGCGCGAGCGGCACGGCCTTGCGAGTCTGAAAGGCGTTCAGTTTGCGGAGCAGGTGAGGACCCTCGCTGGATGTTCGGCGACGCTCAGCGCTTGAAGATCTGCTTGGCGCCGAGGGGAGGAAAGAAGGCGCGCCTGCTTGCTTCAACAGCCTCCCCTGGGTGATCTGCAGGTGCAGCTGTCTGCCGCCGGCGGCCTGCTGCTCAGCACCAAGGACAAGAAGACGGCGGTGCGGCTGCGGCCGGGGGCTGTCCCCCGAGGAGGCCGAGGACGACGACTTCCAGCCGAGCGGCAGCAGCGGCGGGCGGCTGAGCCGCGGCGGCGGCACGGGCGGTGCGGGCAGAGCGTCGGTGCAGCCGGGTGCGGGGGCAGACGACAACGAGGCGGTGCTGGGCGAGCCGCAGGCCTTCTACCGCCTGCCCGACGGCAGCTGGTGGCTGGAGCACTGCCGCTTCTACAGCGCAGCGCAGGCGGAGGCGGCAGCGGCCGCCGCGGGCGCGGCGCTGGCCCTGCCCCACGGCTTTGACCGCGACAGCGAGCTGCTCAAGGCGGTGGGGCGCGAGACGGCGCCCATGGGCGACGTGGCAGGTGGGGGCGTGGCTGGCAGCGTGGTGGGCCGCTGCCATGGATGTATGGAGTCGGCATGCTCTCTGCCTGCAATGCTGTTGCGACAGCCCGCAGCCTGACTCTGACACGCCTCTGCTTGCTTGGCGCCCTGCTTCCGTGCAGGAGGCCAGCATGTGCGGCGCGTGAAGCAGGGCAGCGCGATGCTACGCGTGCGCGGCGGCGGCGCCGGCAGCGGCAGCCGATCCTACTTTTGGCGCGCGGCGCTGGACACCGCCACGTGGCGGGTGGTCACCGATCGTCCCCGGCTGACTTTGTTGCAATCGACTGATTCAACGCTGGCCCGCCGAGCGATGATGGCTTTCTTGCTGCGCTATGCTCTTAGCGTGTTGAAAAAGACACGCTTATGGCGGGCACGGCGCACAGGTAGCAACGCCAGATCTCAAGAGTGCAGAATGCTGTTTGAAAGTTACGGAGGTTACAGAGGTCACACGGGGGTTTGGAGTGAAGCCAAAACTTATGGCGCTAGCCAGAGCTAGCGCGCCGCAACCGGCGCCGGCGCCGGCGGCAGCAGGTCCTCCACATCCGCCAGCCTGCCGCCGCCGCCGCTGGCGCAGCCGCCGCCGGCGTCCCCGCCAGCCGGCCGCTGTGCTCCAACACCAGCTGGCCGCAGGCGCCGCTGATGTCCTGCCCCTTCTCGCGCGGATGGTGCAGTTGACGGAGTAGGTGTGCCGCAGGATGCGGTGGAAGTCGGCGGTGGCGCCCTCGGCCGGCGCCGCAAACGCCATGCCTGGGCTCAGGATGGGGTTCCTGCGGCGGCACGGGCACGCCAGATCGAAGGCGCACACGTAAGTGTCCGCACCTGAGGCTGCTTCAGGGCTGGCCTGCAGGGGCAAGCCCCGCAACAGCAGGCAGGGCACCAGGCAGCGGGCTGTGCGAAGCAGCGCGAGCGGCGGCGGAGCGGCTGCAGCGGCCCACCAGGGTATGAGGTTGACCAGCACGTCTCGGCCGCGCAGCAGGGCGCCCAGCTGGTGCGCGTGCTGGGGGTGCAGTTGACGTCGGGGCCCAGCATGACGTACTCAACAAACACGCTCTGCCTGCTGCGCGACTGGTACGCATCCACCGCAGCCATCAGCCTGCCCCGGGTGGAAAGGAGGCGGCAAGTTTGCCTTGGTGTGTGTGTGGCCTTGTGCAGGTGGTTTGGCGGGGGAAAGGCGGGCCGGCCAGGCTCGCATGAAGGGGCTGGAGGGAGACAGAGGCCACTGGCTGCTGCAGATGCGCCAAGCCCCCCGCCGCCACACGAAGACAGCGCCCCACCTGTCCAGCTTGAAGGCCTTGGCGCTGGGCACGATGACCTGGCGCAGCTCCTGGGTGGGTGCGTGCAGCGACAGCGCCAGGCTGCATGGCAACGGGAGGCGCGTGTGGTGAGCAAGGCCTGGCGTCCAGCGGACGACTGCAGTACATGCTGCACATTTGCCAGTGGCTGGGCCAAGCATGCAGGGCGGCCTGCTCAGCTGCACTGCCCGCCATGCCGGCCAGCCAGCACGATGCAGCATGAGCGCGGCAGCGGTGCCGCCGCCAGCCCCACCTGACGCCCGGCATATCGTCCACCATCTGTAGCATGCGCGGGATGACGCCCACGGTGCTGACGGTGACCTTGCGGCGGCGCAGCCCAAAGCGCGGGGGTCGGTCATCAGGCTCACCGCCACCTTCACCGCCTCGTAGTTGTTCAGCGGCTCGCCCATGCCCTGCGGGGTGGCAGCGGGAGGGGCGTGCCAGGGGGATGGGGCGGGGCGTGGGGGGTGGGGGAGGGAGCCAGGGAAGGGGGTAGGCGGCCGGCAGTCCTGGCGGCTGCAAAGCACCGCCCTTGGTGGCCCGGTCACATGAACTTGGAGCTGCACTGCAGGCGGTCATGCGTGCTACCACATCCCACGCAAGCGCCATTGGAGAACAGACGCCCCCCTCCCCCACACCCCGAGGCCACAGCACGCATGCCGCCCCGCCTCACCATGAACACGATGTTGCGGATGCGGCTGACAGTACTTGCGTGCACCAGCTGCTCCACAATCTCCCCGGCAGTCAGGTCGGCGGTGAGGCCCATGGTCCCGGTGGCACAGAACGTGCACCCCTGCGGTGGTGAGGGTGGGTGGGGGCCCAGCGCTCACGCCAACGAGCACGGACCAGCGCAGGCCACGCAGCCCAACGGGGCTTGCACCGACTGTGGCCCTGCAGAGGCTCCTGCAAGCTGCGTGCTCAGCATGCGCTGGACAGCGGGCAGCAGCAGTAGGGGAGCAGCAGTACGGGGCAGCCGGGCAGCCGCTGGGCTCACCATGGCGCAGCCGACCTCGGAGGACACGCACAGCGTGGCGCGTCGCCCTCCCGTGATCTTGCCCCCAAACGCGTCGCCCAGGCTCGGCACGGCGTCGAAGAACTCTTCTTCCTCCTCGTGCTCGCCGTCCTGCTGCTGCTGCTGCTGCTGCTGCTGCTGCTCGGCGGCCCAGGAGGCGAGCGCCGCGCCCTGCTGCTGCGCCTGCTCCGCAGGCTGCTGCGCAGGCGGGAGCTCTGGCTCATCCGCGCCCGAATAGCGTGCTGAACATACGAGGGTGGGAGGCGGCAGGCAGTCGGCGTGTGCTGCGCTTGCCGGGAAGCAGCACGCTGGCTCTGACGGGCATCCGGGCTGCTGCTGCAGGCCACCCCGCCGCCTCCCCAAGCACCCCCACCCACCCCCACCCACCCGTGTTGTCATACTCCATGACCACCGACTCCACCTGCAGCCCGTCCTGCAGCTGCACGAGCAGCTTGGTGGTCTCGCCGTCAGAGCTGCGCTGCGCGGCCAGCAGGCGCGTCGTGTGCAGCGCAAACCCGGCGTCCAGCGCCGCCACTGCCGCCTTGGGCAGATCAGGCACCTCCCGCCAGCTGCTGCCCGGGTGACGAATCATGTGGCTGCAGCGTGGGCAGCAGAGCTTGTAGCATCGCTCAATGGGAGCAGTTCCAGTCGTGTTCTTGCGCAACGAGGCGGCGGCGGCAGTCTCAGCACCGGGCATGTAGGAGCGCATGTCCCGGTTGTCACCCTGCAGTCGCTGCCATCCTCACTTGTACAAGCGTGGTATATGCTTGGTAGAGGCGCCTGCCGCTTCGAAGGCCTCCTGCACGGCGGCAGGGTCCCAAACGGACTGCGGCGAAAGACGTCGCTTCTTCGCCATTGCTACAACAAGACTCGAATTGAAAAGGCAGGCAAGGAGCGCCGCAGGGGCCTGCTCTTGCTCTTTCTGGTCTCTAAAGATGCGGCTGACTCGAGAAGGACGCTGGTAATAAGAAAATTACGAGTCGCCTTTGTTCAAGACAAGTGCAGTTGCCAGTGAGTGCCAGCGGCAATGTGCAGCTGCCATGTCGGGCATGACGGGTGCAGCGTCCTGGGGCTGATTAGTCTGCAGTGGGTCCGTTGCCCCTGGAAAGATATCTACGCAGAACTAGCACAGAAGGTGATACCAAGAACTCATGGCTGCATGATAGTTTGCTGGAAATGGCAGTGGTCAGGAGCTGGGCGACCAGCTGGCGGCTACTCGTCCGCACGATGTGCTCGCCGTGGACGCCACCCGCATGCAACCAGCAGCAAGCTGCAGCACACAAATGCGCTTGGTGACTTCAAATTGGTCGCTCCTTGCTCCATGCTGGCCAACGGCGCAGCCTGCACTCTCAACACGGCAGGACTCTGGTGAGTCGTTGCAGCGCGGCAGGTGCACCTGGGTGCGCCGCCCTGTCATGCGGGCAGCACCCCTGCTTCCTGCCTACGCTCAATCCTTGCATTCGATTTGTGCGCGGTTGGGTTCCTGGTACAGCAACTGCGAGCGCAGCAAGCTAGCTAACACGGATGAAGCTGCGCACGAAGGCCCGTTAACCCGTCCGCCATGAGTACCCCTCACAGCAGCGCAGGGTGGATAGGGGTGAACAGGGAAACGCCGCCCACAGCACCACCCGTCGCCTTAGGTGCGCCGTTTGGTTGCTGTTGCTCCCTGTCCCGTTGCCGCCCGCTTCGCTGCCAGTCACACTGCGCGATCGACATTGCGTTTCGCACATGGTACAGGGGGCGGCTACACCACCAGCGGCGCCTCCAGCAGCTCCCGCAGCAGCGGCGGCTCGCCCGCCGACGCCCCTTCACGCGGCGTCATCGCGCAGCTCTACCAGGACATGCTGCGCAGCGCGGGCGGGGACCCGCAGCTGGTGGCGCTGCGGCTGGCAGAGATGGGCTTCAAGCCCGCTGACGTGCAGGAGGAGCAGCAGCAGCAGCAGTCGATCAAGGCGGTGGGCGGCGGCGCGGGCGGCCTCTCCCCTTGGGGCAGCCTGCCCAGCAAGCAGAGCCTGAAGAGCAACCCCGGTGCGTGCGGCGACGCACCTGCGGTTGCCTCTAGCATTCCACCACTGCATGGCTTTCGCCCAGCGCTGGCGATGCGCGCTGCGGCATGCTGCAGGCCCTTCTGCCGCTCTGTCTGCCCCCACCCCGCCCTGGCCTCCTCGGCTGCCTCTGCAGGCCCACCCCCCGCGGCGATCGCGACCTGGACGGCCAGGCGGCCGAGGCAGGCGCACCCAGCCACTTCTTCTGCCCGGTGTCGCTGCAAATCATGCGGGACCCGGTGCTGATTGCCGCCACCGGCCAGACGTACGACCGCCCCTGCATCGAGCGCTGGCTGGCGGCGGGCCACTGCTCGTGCCCCGCCACGGGCGTGGCGCTGACGCCCCCGTCAGCCTGGTGCCCAACGTGGCGCTGAGGGGGTCCATCGAGGATTGGGCGGAGAAGCACGCGCCCTGGCTGCTGGTGGGCGGGGGCAGGGGCCGGGCGAGCGGGTGCTGGTCCGCACGGCGAGGGCCTGCTGGGCACGCTGCGCCGCCGCTGGCCTGCATGCACTCGCCGCGCAGCCGAGCAGCGCGTCGGAGGGGCTGCCGCCACGCCGGGTGCTGGCCGCAACCGCTGCATCTGGTTGCGCCGCTGCGCAGGATGGCGACCGCCGCGTGAAGCCCATCCCGAAGGACGAGCAGTTTGGGGGATGCCGGCGGCGGGCAGGGCCGGCGGCGACGCCGACCTCGCCTTTGCCATCCAGCTGCAGCAGGAGGAGCTGCAGCGGCTGGCGCAGCAGCGGGCCGCCGTGGGCGCGGCGGGCGTGGCAGGCGCGGGCGCCGCCCGGGCGTCGCCGCCTTTGGCGTAGATTCACGCGGCGCGGGCGCCCTGGCGGCGGCGGCCCCGGCCGCCAGCGGGGCGGGGCGGCGGCGCGGCGTGGCCGGGGCTGCCTGCGCGGCTGGCTCTCCCCACCGCGGCGCTGCTGTTTGGCGCCACCGCCGCCTACATCGCCCTCTTCGTAGTCAGCCTGGCCCTCAACGGCTGGAACATCGAGAACCTGGCCCTCAACCCCTGGGCCGGCTCCTCCCGACCGCCCTGATGGAGGTTGGGGCGCAGGAGGCGGACGCGGTGGCCAGCGGCGGCCAGTGGTGGCGCCTCCTCTCCTCCCCCTTCGTCTCCGCGGGCGTCATCCAGCTGCTGCTCAACATGAGCTGCCTGTGGACCCTGGGGCGGCACCTGGAGGCCGCGCTGGCCCCGCGCCCCGCCCCCGCCATCGCCGCCACCTACCTGCTGGGCGGCTGGGGGGGGCGCTGGCCTCTGCCAACCTCAACCACTACTACATCACCTGCGGCGCATCGGCCGGCGTCTGCGCGCTGCTGGGTGCGTGCCACGCGTGCCGTGTGTGTGTTTTTGGGGGGGACCGTATGGAGGGTGCCGCTGCGCATGCAGGCAGCTCAGCTGCTGCCGTGAGGGCTCGCCGTGCGGCCTGCCCCCCGCCCGCCACCCGCGCTCCTCCCGTCCCCGCCCTGCCCCACGCCAACCCCTCCTGCTCGCCCCCCAGGCGCGGTGTGGGCGGACCAGCTGCTGCAGGCCGGCAAGTACGTGAGCCGGCTGTGGACGGCGCTGGTGTTGGGCCTGCTGACGGGGGTGTACATCGTCATGAGCCTGCTGCCCCTCATGGACCCCTGGTACCAAGCGGCAGCGCTGCTGACGGGTGAGGAACACGGCTGCTTGTGCCTCCTGAGGACGGTGGAGCGGGCCTGCTCACGCGGTCGTGGGGAAGCGGCACAGGCCGCTGCCTCAAGGGGTGCCCGTGTGAGCGGGGCTGGATGCGCGAGCGGCACGCGACGGCAGCAGGCTGATGCCCCCATGTGCTTGCCGCCCCCCCAGGCTTCCTCACCGGCTCAGCGGCGCTGCTGGCGGCACGCGTGGCACGGGATCGGCGGCGCAACCGCGCCGCGCTGGTCGCCTTGGTGCACTGCGTGCTGCTGCTGGCGGGCGGGGTGGCGGTGGGGGTGGTGGGGGTGGTGCTCAACGCGCGCGTCGGCGAGGGCTCCTCCTTCCTCAAGGGCTCCTGCTGCCAGGGCCTGGGCAGCTGGCAGTGCGTCGTCAGCACCGGCTCCCCCAGCGGCTGCGTGGTGGAGGCCGCCGCCAACGGCACCCGCGTCCTGTACTGCCCCACGGTGCGTCCCGCTGCTCCTGCCGCACGCCGCTGCCGCCCCGCCCCTGCACTGCCCCGCCTGCCGCCCGCCCGCCGCTGCGGCCTGCTGCCAAGTGCGGCCTGCCACGCAGGGTGGGCAGGGCAGCCACTGCTTGTTGCTCGCGGCCCTGCCCGCCCAGCCTGCCCCTCGCCATCTCCCTCGCTCCCTCACGTCCCCGCTCCCCGCCTGTGCAGGGCGAACCCAACAACCTGCCCAGCGGCACCTCCATACCCCCGGCGACACCTCCCTCATCACCCAGCTGTGCTCGCAGTACTGCACCGCCGCCGACAGCCCAACACCCAGCAACGGCGGCGACGCCGGCAGCCCGGACGCCGGCGGCGGCGGCGACGGGGCGACAGCGGCGGCGGCGGCGCCAGCCCAGCCCCGCCAGCAACACCACCACGCCTGTGGGCGGCGGTTCCGACGGCATATCCATCTGAGGGCGCGCCGCTTGACCTTGACAGCAGCGCAGCAACAGTAAAGCCTCCAGCAGCCAGTCCTTCAATCGAGGGCGTGGCCGCAGACTGGTGGCTGGCTTGGGACCTGCGCTGACCCTCCCACCTCCCACACCCCAGCACAATTTTGCTGGCTCCCCATTCGGCTCGCCAGCCTCCTGACGCTCACCCTCGCTTTCAAAAAATCTTCCGTGCAACATCCTGGCACGGCGCCCAATTCAAAGCTGCTCTATTGTACACGTCTTTTGCTGACGCAGCTGAATGCAGCTGCATGCACACCATATGTGCAAGAACGAAAGAAGTGGAAACAGGGTATCCGAGAGTGGCAGCGGTGGCAGGCAGTACAAGAGCTGGTGGGCAGGTGCGCAGTCAGAAGGAAGCTGTAGGGTCAGGGGCGGAAACCCCGTGGTCATCAGTGCTGGGCTCGTCACGTAGGGCTGCTGGCCTCAGCCAGCAGACTGGTTGCAGGGACCAATGCGATCTCCTGATGAAATACCAATGCGATCTCTGATGAAATGCGGTCAAGTGTTGTCACACGCGCAGCTCGCTCCCGGGGTGGCTAGCATCCCGCCTCCCGCCGCAGCCCCCGTCGGCCGGAGGCACGGCCTGCGCGCCGCCCTCCTCCTCGGCTGCAGCAGCAGCCTCGGCGGCCTTGTCCGCTGCTGCTCGCGCCACGGCCCTCTGGCTGTCTCGCCACTGGAAGGCCAGATAGATGGTGACGGCCGCCACTGTGACGACGGCGCCCACAATCTGCAGGCGGCGGTGCAGGCGGCGCTCGGATGCATGCCGCAGGCCGCCCGCCACCCCACCGGAAGGGCACGGGTTGGCCACCGCTCCCCAGCTTGCTCCCCAGCTTTGTTTTCTCACCTGCAGGGCATCGGTGATGAGGGTGGCCCCCAGCATGACCTTGGACAGCACGATGGAGCAGACGAGGCGCAGGCCGTAGAACATGCTGATGGTGGGGCGCCCAGCTGCCAGGTGGCGTGCTGCGCTCATGACGAGGGAAGGGGGAGGGGGAGGAAGGGCGCATTGGCCAGCGCCTCACCGGGCAGCAGGACACAGCACAGGCGGGGAGGGCCGGTTGGGGCTGCTTCCCTCCTGGGCAGCACCTGGGCATGCACGTGCGATGCGCACTGCACTTCGGCGGAAGGAATCTACGCGTGCAATGCAATGCACCCCTCAACGCCCCTCCCCTGCCCCCGACCCGTCCTCCCCCCCCCCGCCCAGGCCTGGTGCCCCGCCCACCTGGATGCAGAAGTTCGCCCCTATGCATACAACCGAAGACACAAGCACCAGCACAGCCCAGCTGCCGGCGGACCACCCTTCAAACTGGCCCCCCAGTCCGTTCCGTCGATGGGCAGGGTGAGGGGCAGCAGCAGCAGGACGCAGAACACCAGGTAGCAGTACTGCGGCGGGGGCAGGAGGAGGTGGCAGCAAGGGACGTGTTTGGAGGGTTGAAAGGGGTTGAGCCGCTGCTCCCTCCCCAGTCCCCACCACGCGCGCCCACTCGCCAGCATTCCATGCCGCCATTCCGCTGAGAACTGCCCCACAACCGCTGCCCCCACCTGCAGCTGTGCGCTGGTGAAGCCCAGCCTGCGGAAGGCCTGCAGGCTGCAGAAGTAGAGGATGGTGCTGGCCATGGAGCAGAGGGAGAGGCCGAAGCCGAGCCAGCCGCGCCAGCCGTCCAGGCCGCCGCTGGAGGTCTGCAGGGGGGGGGTCAAACCAGGGCGCGTCAGCGGCGCTGCACGCACTGCTGGCAGAGCATCTGCGGGGCGCCTGTGGGGGCGGTGGAGTGGGCGTCAGCCGCCCCCGGCTCACCCGGCCGATGCTGGGCACGATGACCATGGCGGCTCCGCCCAGCATGAGCAGGGAGGAGGGCCAGATGATCCAGGGCAGCTGGTAGCGCAGCAGCAGGCGCTGGAAGAGGGCCACGCCGATGACCACAAACATCTGCGCCAGCTGGACTGCAGGCAGGGGGTGGGGAGGGGCCAGGAGGGGAGCAGGGTGGCTTGGGTGGGCAGCAGGCACAGCGTTCAAGCCCCATGCATAGGAGGCAGGCAAGGTCCAAGTCCGGCCCCGGACGTGCGGCCCTGCACGGCGGCGACTTTACCGCATCTGAGCAGCGCCTCACCCAGGGCGGCGTCGACGAAGCCTGGGGCCACCACCTGGCACAAGAAGGCGACGGAGAAGGTGAGGGTGGTGGCGCTGAGGGCCGAGTAGTAGACGAGGCGGGGGCGGCTGCGCCCCGCCTCCCGCACACGCCGGGACAGCCCCGCGCAAGCGGCACCTCCGGCCGCAGTGGCATCGCCTCGCCCGGCCGCGGCTCCAGCGTGCTGTCGCTGGGCTGCAGGCAAGGGGGGTGCTGCTGCCGCGGAGAGCTGCTCGCCTCCCGGTCCCTGGCAGCTGCCGCTTCATCCCCGCTAACGGCCGGGGTCAGGCCGCAGCTGCTGCCCTCAGCCTCCCTGGGGACGGCGAGGCCGAAGGCGTGGCACACTCGCTCTTGGCAGCAGCTGCGCTGCGCCCGGGCTGCTGGGTTTGGGGCATGTGCTGCCGCTTGAGCTGCTGGGTCCGGTGCACCAGTTTGACGCATCGCAGGCTTGCATCCAGGAGCAGCATGCTCGCCAAGCCAAGCGAGGTGACGAGCAGCGCCAAGCGCAGGGCAGGTAGGGGCGGTGTGGGCTTGATCTGGGAGGGGATGGCAAGAAAATCAATTGCCCAACAGCATGCGACCGTCGGTCGGTCCTCGGCAGCCGCCGCTGCATTGTATCCCAGCGCATCTGGCATGCATGCGTCTAGGAGCATATGTTGCGCATTTAGAAGCCTCATCACATCGCAATAACACCCGCGCCGGTGCCCCGCACAAATCAACAAAAGTCCGAAAGAATTGCAACTCCACTAGGCCGGTTCCCCTGCAGCTCCCACTAGACTCACTTGTAACCAGCGATTCATGACCCCGAAAAGAGCCACCAAAACGTGCGCTGCGATCGCAACGCCCACCCAAACCAGCAGGCGCCAGCCCGAGGGCCCGCTCCCAGGCCCTGGCGGCATCGCGAGCCCACAAGCACTGTTCTGGAAACGAATGCGCGTTGGGTGAGGTGGTAAACGCTCAGATGTCCCATCAGGCTTGCTGCCGCTGCATCTTCTGCCGTTTTCCATATGCCCGGACTTGATTATCAATCATGATGATCATCAGGCAAAGCCCACTAGATGGGGACCTTATATCTTCTGGACGACAAACGGATCTGGGTGGAGATGGATGGAACCAACTATGGCAAAGTCACAAACCATCACCTTCTGGCGGATGCTCCAGTCCGCCAGCGCTTGCGACACGCATCTTCGCGCTGACGCTGGCAGCTTGTCCCACAGCTGATCTTCCTGCAAGATAGAAATGGCTACTATGCTGGAGTATAGGTGAGGTTCACGCTAGTGCCCTCCCATCCCCGTCGTAAATGTCCCCTGCAGAGGCCCATGCCGTGCTCCCTGCCGTCACCGCCACCGCCACCTGGCCAGCATGGAAACCGCATGGCGACCCTCTGCACCAAATACAGGTAGTACCCTGTTCGCACACCAATTGACATCAAATTCGTCTCATACATTACTGGTGTGCGCTTCGCAAGCTTGCCCGGAAACCCTCGCGCAACCCAAGGTGAGTTCGGCCTCTTCGCCGCGCTTTCAGCCTCAGCAAGACACAGATCTCTACGATTGCGTAAGAAAGAGAGTTGAAAGGCTGTTCGCAGGCTTATTGCGGAGGGCCGCCCCGACTTGAGTCGGCGGGAGAGCCCGCTGCCGGCGCCGATTGCACTGACTTGCACATTCACTCCTGTGCTGTTGCAGGCCGGCAGATAATGGTCAAGGTGGGATACATATACTGGTAGTTGTTATGTGTTTCCTACGACTACGTAATACATCATCATGAGATACCTGTTCCACGGTGCAGGCTGGCAAAGCGGCCACTGCAAGTGGCAGTGGCAGGGCCCCTGCTACGCCCAAGAAGAGCGGACCGAGAGTGGATGCAAAGAAATTTTTGGCCTCAATACCTATTCGGAAGTCACTTCCAAAAGAGAGAGACGTGCGCATCAGCTTGCTTGCTGCAGAATTAGCTGGTGCACACGAGTGCACCTTCCAGGTTCTACCTCACTGACGCGCCCTCTGCTGCTGGTGTTGCAGAACTAAGGGAACATGATCGTGCGGAGTACAAGAAGGTGGAGAGGAAGGTGGAGCTGGTGAAGGACATGTGCACGAAGCTGGAGCAGGCTGGGCATCGCAACCTGGCCCGCACGCTGCTCCAGGCGCTGCGCGAGGAGCCCAACATCAGTAGGTGGCAGCTGCGCTCCACCAGGCAGTCAAAACCAGCCGCTGCTCACGTGGCCGTCAACCCCGTTCTCACCACTGCCTTGCCATCACTTGCAGAGGGCGCCATTTCTGAGATCATGGTGGAAGGGCTGGAAGACTAGGAGCCACCAAGCTTGAAGAGCTGATCATACAGGGCCCTCCCTGCTAGCACGACAAGGAACTTAGTGCTTGCCATCCCTGCGACGCACTAATTGGTATGTTCAGCAGTGTATTGAAGGCAACCAAAACAGAGCGGGAAGCAACGTCAGCATAAAAAAGGAGCACAGCAGGAGGGAGCCGCGGCACAAGGAGGGGTGCAGCGGAGCACGCTCCACACGCGTCAGTCAAAGTCCGAGTCCTCGTCCTGGCCCTGCTGCCGCTCGCCCTCCTGCCGCTGTATCAGCAGCCGGCTGACCAGGTCGCGCACTTGCTGCTCCTGGTGCTCGGCGTCGCCGCACACCTCTCCGTGCCGGTTCAGGCTGATGGCCACCTGGCGGCAGGGTGGGGGTGGGGCCATGTCAGGCTGCTGCAGCCCTGAGCTCCTGGCTGCCTGGCATCCACGCCTGCAACCAAAGCCCGCGCTGGCAGCCCCTCCCCCTCTGCACCCAGCTGGGCCATCTGCAGGGCGCTCAGGGCAGGCGGGCGAGCGCCGCACAGTGCTGCCTCGCCTCCACCGCTCACCAGCTCGGGGCTGGTGCTGGCGCCGCCAAACTGGCGCAGCCCCACCAGCGTGTGCGCGCACTTGCCGTCGCGGTACAGCAGCACAGTGGGCAGGTTGTCGTCGGGGTACCCAGGTATGCACTCTGCGGCGGCGGCGAAGGCAGTGGGTGAGGGTGAGCAGGCAGGTGGGGATGAGGACGGCATGGGGGCTTTCGCACTCCTGATTGTGTGTGTTTAAGGGGGCAGCGCTGCCCTGGCCCTTTGTGCGCGGTTCACGCCGGCAGCCTCGCCTCACCTGTGCTGACAATCTTGACAAACTTGGTGGCGGGGTACTCGCGGGCCACCTCCACCAGGCACTGGTTCAGGATGCAGCAGTCTTGCACGCTGCACGGGGGGCCGCCAAGGTTGCATGGGTGGGAGGTTCCAGCCTGGCCCACCCGCAGCTGCGCCCAGTGCCGGGCGGCTGGCAGGCAGCTCGCAGCAGCTGCACCAGGCGGTCGCGCAAGCCGGCCCGAGCGGCATGCAAGCGCGCCTGCGCCGCCCCCGCCCCCACCTGTCCTTGTAGAGGTGGCACACCACCCAGACCCCCGCCGGCGCCTGCGTCACCTGCGCCACCCAGTCGCTGCGCCGGATCTCCTCCAGCGCGCAAAGCGCGGCCGCTGCGGCCCCCTGCGCAGCTCCTCCAGCCGCTTGCGCCTGGGAGCGCGCGGTGGCAGGCACAGGGGGCAAAGGGTGGGAACACTGGGCGGTGCGCGGGGTGGAGACAGCATGCCAAGCGGCGCGTGTCTGGGGCGGCGTCGGCAGGCGGCGGCAGGGCCGCGAGGCAGCCAGGCCGGGGGACCCACCGGTATTCCGCCAGGAAGCGGTCGTCGCCCACCTCCTCCTCCAGCTCCTCCAGCTCCTCCGCACTCTTCTTGTCCAGCCAGGCAGCATCCCGCTGCTCCTCCTCCTCGGGGGCGTACGCCTCCGGCTTCCAACCGGGCTCCTGCGGTGAGCAGCACGACAGGGGAGGCGTCGGGAGCGAAGCGGGAGGGAGCGGGCCTGCCGTGCTGGCCGCCTGCCGGCCCGCGCAGGCCTACCTTGGTCGGCAGGTTGCCCAGTTTGCGTTGCACATCATCCCACTGCGTTGTATCCTCCTCGTTGCCCCTGTAGACAGTGTGATAGTCCGTCATAGCGATCTTTCGCTTTGAACAAGCTGCTCTGGTTGTCCAAGTATGCTTGAATCAATTGCGATCCCGATCAAGGGCAGGATGCCCTTCTTTGGGAAGTCCTCTTGAGTGCCTGCCAGCCTGGCTTCAATGCATCTTTGCTCAAGTCTGGACCCCTTTTCTGTGATCCTCGCTCCTGCATCTGTGTGTCGGCAGGCCATCCTCATCTTTAAGAAACTCAAACAGCCCTGGCACGGGCAATCCACCGATCCATGGTTTGAGTTGTGAGGGTTGCCAGCCTGCGACATTGCAATGCCGGCAAAGAAAAAGACCGAGCCGGTGGTTGGCCAGCGATCCATATCGGCGTTCTTTTCGGCGAAGCCCAAGGCCGCCCAGGTGAAAGCCCCTGCTCTCCCTGGTAGCCTGCCCACCCGGCTCGATGTTGGTATTGAATGCGAAATCTCATCATGCACCCCCTCCATCAGCTTGCCGTGCAGGCCGACTCCCCAGCCGCCGCGGCATCTCCCGCCAAGCTGCTCAAACCGGGTCCTGCTGCCGATGTGAGCAGCGCCAAGGCCGACGCTGCAGATGGCACCACCGCGCAGTCGCCGCCTCGGCAGGTCGCCCCTCCTGCGGCATCGAAGCGCAAGGCGGCGCCGAAGAGCGTCGCCTCCGCCAAGGCGGCACCGAAGAGCGGTGCCCCCGCCAAGGCGCCTGGCGGCTGCGCTCTGGGCCCTGATGACGTGGGCAAGTCTGTGAGGGTTTACTGGCCAGACGACGATGCCTGGTACCTTGGAGACATCAAAGGTGTGTGGGTGGGCGGGGGATCCACTGTTGTCGTTGACCTGCTCAGCGCAGGCTGACCCTGGGGGCATTCGCTGCGTTCAACGCTGGTGCTGAGCGCTGCTTTGCCCGCTGCCACCGCCCCCTGCAGAGCTCGCCCCCGCCAGCAGCAGGTGCCTCGTGCTGTATGACGACGGCGACGAGGAGTGGGTGGACTTGGGCCAGGAGAAGTGGGCCTGGGCGGACCGCACCGCCGACAAGCGCAAGCGCGCCAGGGCGGCAGGTGCGGGGCGGGTCGGCCGCGCCCGGTTGGGTGGGACGGGCCTATCCGCCTGCCGAGCCTCGCTGGCCACAGGCTGCGTGGCAGTATGTATTCATGCGCTGCGTGCCGGTGCGTCATTGCCTCGGGCGCAGGGCGCAAGCGCAAGGCGGCGGTCGTCGAGAGCGACAGCGAGGGCGACGGCGCAGCCTCCGGCAGCGAGTACGCCGTCAGCGAGGAGGGGGGGCGAGCAGCGACGACGACGCGTCTCTGGCCAGCGAGAGGGGGAGGAGGAGGAGGAGGAGCTGTCTGCAAGCGACAGCAGCCCGCCGGTGAAGGGCAGGAAGCGCAGCGGCGGCAAGCCTGCCGCGCCCGCTGGCCGCGGCCGGGCAGCTGCCGCTCGCAGTGGCGGCGCCAAGGCGGCGGCAGCGGCGGCAGCGACGCCGGTGGCCGTGAACGGCAGCGTGGGCCTGACACCTGGCTCCAACGCCGCCAGCGGCCTGCCCACGGCGGCGAGGGCCAGCGGCGCCAGCACCGCGGCGCGGCCGCCCCGCCCTCGCTGCCCGCCAAGACGCCCGGCACGGGCGCCACCTCGGCCTCCCTGGCGCGCGTGCTGGATGGCAGCACGCCCATGACTGGCAGGACAGGTGGGTGCGCTCGGTGGGCGGCAGGGGCGCAGGCACTTCGAGCCACGGCAGCGCTCGCTGGGCCACTGGGGCAGCTGCGTGCCTGGCATGCGGCTCCGCATCACGCTTGGTTGCCAGCCGCGTGACACGGCTCCACGCCCCCTCCCCCGCTTCCCGCCAGGCGCCGGCGGCGACACCCCCGCCAGCGCTCTGCGCGAGGACGCGGCGCCGCGCTTCAGCGGCCGCGACCTCTCCGCCTTTGCCTTCCTCCACCCGGACAACATCCGCGACGCCCAACGCCGCCGCCCCGACCACCCGAGTGAGCGGCGCTGCCCCGCGTGCGCCTGCGCTGCCGCGGACCGGCATCCATTTATCTGCTGCTTTCCCAAACAGAGCGTGGCGCTGCAGCCCTTCCACGCCATGCGCCGGCTGCCGCTGCCGCTGCCCATGCCCAGTCTGGGAGGCTCTGTGGGGCAAGGTGCATGTGGGCGCCGCTGCAAGCGGGGGCCCCTCGCCCTCTCCTCAACTGGCTGCTGGGCCACTGCTCTCCATCCCCCCTTGCCCCCATTGCAGCTACGACCCGCGCACGCTCTTCATCCCCCCAACTGGTTCAAGGAGGCCAAGGTGTCGCCGGGGCAGCAGCAGTGGTGGGAGTTCAAGGCGCGCCACTATGACGCCATCCTGCTCTTCAAGATGGGCAAGTTCTACGAGCTCTTTGAGATGGACGCGCACCTGGCGGTGGAGACCCTGGGCCTCTCGTACATGAAGGTGGGGAGGCGGCCTGTGGGTGGGTGGTTGGGTGCCCGGGGGCGGGGGGGCGCCAGGGGTGCCCAGGGGTTTAAGGGGTTTAAGGTGCAACGCTGCCCAGGCAACCACTTTCACCTGGGCAGGTGCTGGAACAGAGCGCACAGGCAGCGAGGGGCATGCAGAGGGAGCTGCCAGCCTCTGCCTGCGCAGCTCGCCGGCCTGCCCAGGCGCCTGCTGCACCCGCTCCCCCTCCCCCGAGCGCCTGCAGGAGAGAAGCCCCATGCCGGCTTCCCGAGGCTTCATACCACGAGATGGCGGAGAGGCTGGCCCGTGCCGGCCACAAGGTGCGCTTGCTTTGGGCCCGGGCGTGATGGTTGCTCGCATGCTCGCACGCTCACAGGCATGTGGGCTGCCCCGGCGGGGCGCGCGCGGGGTGTCGGACGCCTGTGCCCCTGCTGCCACTGCCGCCTTGTCGCTGCTGGGTGTGCCCACGGCCGCTGCGCTGCGCCGCTGGCCCCCACCCCCTGCAGGTGGTGGTTGTGGAGCAGACGGAGACACCTGACATGCTCAAGACGCGCAACGAGGAGCGCACGCGGCAAGGCCTGAAGAAGGTACGTACGCGTGTGTGGTGGTGGTGGTGGTGTGTGTGTGTGAAGGGGGGGCGGGGGCTGGTGAAGCCACTCCCTCCCTTTCTACATTTGCAACTCTGCCGGGAGACGGGACGAGCGGCAGCCGCCCCTGCAGTTGTGCCGCCATCAACCGTTGCCGCCCAAGGCCAGGGGCCGGGACGTCCCGCTGGCGACTGGGTGCCCACGTGCCTCCCGCTGCCCTCCCGGCCCGCCCGCCCCCTGCAGGAGACGGTGGTGCGGCGGGAGAGGGTGGCGGTGCTGACGCAGGGCACGCTGACGGATGCCGAGATGCTGGGGGGCAGCCGGAGGCTGCCTACCTCATGGCGCTGGCGGAGCTGGCGGTGCCGCGTGAGTGCGCCCTGGAGGGGGGTTCACAAGGGGGAAGGCTTGGCACATGCGGTCTATCGCACGCAAGGCTGCAAGCAGACCCCAGCCCGCTCCGCTGTGCTGCGCTGACCACATCACGATGCCCCTGCCACCCCCACCACGCCCCCACACGCACTTCACGCTCGTGCTCACGCCGCCGCCGCCGCCCCCGCCCCGCAGCCGAGCTGATGGCGGCGAGCGAGGCCAGCGGCGCGCCCCGCGGTGTGGGTGGGCGCCTGCGCCGTGGACGCCGCCACGGGCCAGGTGCTGCTGGGGCAGTGGCTGGACGACGAGCTGCGCTCGCAGGTGGGGGCGACTGTTGTGATGTTGGTTGCTTAACAGCGCAGGAGGGCACTCGTTGAAGCAGCCCAGTCTCTCATTATTTTTGGGCCGGGCAGCAGGGTGGACGCTGGCTGCACCGCTGCGTCCGCAGCCCTGGGCATGTGGCGCCATCCTCACCCCCGAGCAAGCGTGCGGAGTGACGGTCCCCCACGCCTGCCGCCCGCCCTGCACTTCAGCTGCGCGCCGTGCTGACGGCGGTGCAGCCTGTGGAGCTGGTGGTGGCGCGGGGGAGCTGTCGGCTGCGGCGCGCAAGGTGGCGCGCGGCATACTGCGCGCCCCGCGCTTCAACGAGCTGCCGCTGGGGACGGGGATGGGCAGGTGGGTGCTCAGGGGCAGATGGCGGGGAGGGGCAAGGTGGGCGTCTGGGCTGGCTGGGCACACAAGCTTTCTTGCGTTGCCGTCGTGCAGACGCGCCCCTGCATGCAGGATTTAGATGCATCGCTCTGCGCCGTCTGGCTCATTTTCCTCTTCTTTCTTCTTTGTTTCTCCTGCCACAGTTCTGGGATGCCTACACCGTTTGGCATCGCCTGGACGAGGGGGTACTGGCCCGAGGGCGCGGAGCTGCCCCCGGCCCTAGCCGCGGTGCGGGCGGGCGCGCGCCGCGCAGGCGGCGGCGGCGCACGCGCTGGGCGGCTGCCTCAGCCACCTGCGGGACGTGCTGCTGGACAAGCAGGTGGGTGGCTGGCTGGCTGGACGGGAGAGGCTCGCGGGTGCAGCGGGAAACAGGGCAGGACTGCACCTCTGCAGCGTGCGCTATGCAAGGCCTGCCACATGCTCTCCTTCCTGCTTGTGAGCTCAGGCTGGGCCCAAGCACCCCTCACCCCCATGCACCTGCCCCCTTTCTGTTCCCAGGTGCTGGCAGCGGGGCGCGTGGAGCAGCTGGGCGAGGTGTTTGGCATCGGCGCGGGGCTGGGCGGCAGCGGCGGCGGCGGGGACGCCGCAGCGGGCAGCCCGCAGTACATGGCCCTGGACGGCGCGGCCCTGGAGAACCTGGAGGTGCGTGTGTGTGTGTGTGTGTGTGTGTGTGGGGGGGGGCAGCCGTCTATGTGTGCCTCCCCCTGCTCAGCCAGCGGCGTGTGGCGTGCGTGCTCCGTGAGCAGCGCTGCTGAGCCTGCTCAATGGTGTGATGGAGGGCCGCCATGCAGGCGTGCCCCTGTCGGTGTGAACAACGCTCCCACTCTCTCTACCAGTCACCACCCGCAATGCTTCCACCTCGTGTCCCCCCAGGTGCTGGAGAACTCGGAGGGCGGCACTGCCGGCACGCTTCTGGCAGCGGTGAACAACTGCGTGACGCCGGCGGGGCGGCGCCGCCTGCGCCAGTGGCTCTGCCGCCCGCTGGCCCGCATCGCCGACATCGAGGCGCGACAGGACGCGGTGGCGGCGCTGATGGGGCCCGCGGAGGAGGCCGCCGCCGCCGCACGCACGCTGTTCAAGGGTGGGCAGGTTACGGGGGAAGAGGGGCAGGCGCATGCAGCATCCAGCCCATGTCTCGTCTTGCTTTAGCCATGCATCTCTGCACACACGCTGCCCAGCCAAAAGCACCAGCTACAAACACAGGAATTGTCAGCCCCCTCCCGCCCCCACCCCCACCCCACCCCACCCACCCACCACCACCACCACATGCACATCCGCACCAATTACCACAATCTCTTCCCCATAACACCCACACCCACACCCCCGCCCACCCCACTCCCCGCCCGCTCCTGCAGGGGTGGCCGACCTGGAGCGGGACCTGGCGCGCATCACGGCGGCGGGGCAGGGGGCGGGGGCGGCGCGGACGCCCCCACGTCATCCTCTACGAGGACGTGGCGCGCAGGAGGGTCAAGGTGTGTGTGTGTGTGGGGTGGGGTGGGGGGGGGCGGCGTGCTGCGACGCCCTGCGCGTGCTGACGCGCGGTGGGCATCCGGCCGTGCCAGCAGGGGCAGGCTGGGGCGCGGGGCACGACAGCGCCCAGCCGTGAGGCGGCTGCCGGCAATACCAAGCCGCGACAACCCCTCCCCCTTCCTGCCCCCGCAGGCGTACGCCGCTGCCCTGCGCGGCCTGCAGCACATCCAGGATGCGGCGGCGGGCTTCCAGGGTGCGCCTCGCGCTGCTGCCTGGCATCCCAGCCATAAACACATCCTGCCCTGCAGTGCACCCTTGCTTGTGGGCCTGCACTTGAACCCCCCAACCGAACAAAATGCCGCAAACCAGCCCTTCCACCCCCATGCCCCGCCTGCAGCGCTGGGTGACGCAGTGGACAGCGCGCTGCTGCGGCGCCTGGTCACCCCGGGGGAGGTGAGGGGGCGCGCAACAACCGCCCCTGCGTCTCTCCCCTGCCGCGCCGCGTGCCACCTAGGCGCGCCTGCCGCTGTGTGCCGATCCCTGCATGTCTGGTTGTACGGGGAAGCGCCGGTGGAGCAGAGAGCATGCCACGCCGCAGCGTTGTGCATACATACGCATCCACACACACTCTGAACACTCTCGTGCCCCCCCACACACACACACACGCGCAGCTCTTTCCCGACATGGCGGCGGCCCTGGGCGAGATGCAGGCGGCCACCGACTGGGCGGCGGCGGAGGCCAGCGGGCGGGTGGAGCCGGCGCGGGGGTGGACGAGGCCTATGACGCCGCCCTGGACGCGGAGGAGGCGGCGGAGGCGGCGCTGGGCGGATACCTGCAGGTGGGAGCTGCTGTGTGTATGTGGGCGGGCGTGGGAGGGGGAGGGGGGCGCGCCCTAACTTCAGTGGGGCAGCGCCTCGGAGAAAATGGAGCGATGCGGGCCGCATCCCGCGCGATGGTGGCGGCAGGAGGCTGGGCGCGCCGGCGTGCTTGTGCCGCCAGGCGGCCCGCTTGCCTCAGCAGGGAAACGGGGCAGCGGGGCAGCGCCTGCAGCTGGCGCGCTCCACCCGCAGCTCTGTCCACAGCGGCCCCCCGTCGCCTCACCCTTGTGCTCCCCTTGTGCAGGAGGCGCGACGTGCTGTGGGCGCCGGGGTGCGGGTGCAGTACGTGAGCGTGAACAAGGAGAGCCACGTGCTGGAGGTGCCCGAGGTGCGTGCTGCTGTGGGCGTGTGGGTGGGGTTTCTGTGAGTAGCGGGGAAGGGGGCGAGAGGAGGAGAGGGGGGTTGGGGGCGAAAGGGACGAAAGGCGTGGAAGGGGAGCCGTGCGCTTGTCACCCTGCTCGCTCGAAGGCAAGGCCGCGAATCGCGCAGGCCTTGGCAGTGGGGCGGGTTCACCGACCGGCACCTGCCTGCATGACCGCCACTGCAGGGCGCCCCGTGCCCGCCAGCTGGGAGCTGACCAGCCAGCGCAAGGGGGTGAAGCGGTACGTGACGGAGGAGCTGCGCGGGCTGGTGCGGGCGCGGGAGGCGGCGGCGGAGGCCAAGGAGCGGGCGCAGGGCGGCATCCTGCAGGGCATGATGCGCGGCTTTGCCGCCCGCAAGGCCCTGTGGGCCGCCGCCGTGGACTGCATGGCGCAGCTGGACGCGCTGATGAGCCTGGCGGTGGCGGCGGCCTGCGGCGCGGGCACCATGTGCCGCCCCGCCTCCTGCCCTGGTCCCCGGCGATGGCGGCGCGCCGCTGCTGCGCGCGCGGGCGCTGCGCCACCCTGCGGGCCTGTCGGGCGGGACGGCACCTTTGTGCCCAACGATGTGGAGCTCGGGGGCCCGCACGCGCCGCCCTTCATAGTGCTGACGGGTGAACGGGCGTAGGGGGCGCATCGGGGCGCCCAGCACCGCAGCCGGCCCGTGGCGTGTGGGCCAAGGCTGGCTTCACCAGACGCTGCATCCGCGCGTCTGGTGCCGCCAGCAGTCCCGGCATGCAAAAGCCTGCGCAATCCCAGTCCCAGCCCCTGGCCCCAGCCCCTGGCCCGCCTGCCAGCCGGCTGCCCGCCGCCACCACTGCATTGTCGGCCCCAACCCACCCCCCCCACACCCACGCGCAGGCCCCAACATGGGCGGCAAGTCCACGCTGATGCGGCAGGTGTGCCTGGCGGCGCTGCTGGCCCAGGTGGGGGCGTGGGTGCCGGCGGAGGGGCTGGAGCTGTGCCCCGCGGACGCGGTGTTTGTGCGGCAGGGCGCCCGCGACCGCATCCTGCTGGGCCAGTCCACCTTCCTGGTGGAGCTGTCGGAGAGACGCGCGCCGCGCTGCACAGGTGTGTGTGTGTGTGTGTGTGTGTGTGTGTGTGTGCTGACGGGTGGAGGGGTGGAGGCGGGTCGGGTAGAAGGGGAGGGCTGGCCCTCCCAGGGGGAGGCCGCGTGGTGTGGGGTTGCGGCCCTCTCCAGAACCAGGGACAAGCGGGTCTGCGGTGCCCTCCGCGGCAGCCTGGGCCCAGGCAAGGCAGCCCCCGTGTGCCGTGCCCCTCACGGCCGCTGCCGCCGTGCTCCCCAACTTCCGCGTCTCGCCGGCTGCAAACCACCTGCCCCGCCCCCGCCTTCCCCCCCCCCCCCGCACACCGTCCAGGGCCACCCCCTCCTCCCTGGTCATCCTGGATGAGCTGGGGCGGGGCACCTCCACGGGGACGGCGCCGCCATCGCCGCCGCGGTGCTGGACCACCTCACCGCCCGCGTGGGCTGCCGCGGCCTCTTTGCCACGCACTACCACCACATTGCGGGTGGGGGCGCTCCTTTTGGAGAGGGGGATGAGGGGCGTGTGCTTTCAGGCAGCCCGCCAGAGGATGCTGGGAAATTTGTGTCACAGATGGCGCCCGGCTCCTTGCCACACCTGCCTGCCTGCCCCCTGGCCTGCCCAACACCCCCACAGCCGCTGACTCCACATTTGCGCGCCCCCACTCATTCTTGCCCCCTGCCGCCCCTTGCCCCCTGCCACCCAGACTCCCACGCGTGCGATCCCGCGTCGCCATCAAGCACATGGGCTGCGCGGTGGCGCCCCCGCCCAGCCCGGCGGCGTGGAGGAGGTCACCTTTCTGTACCGCCTCACCGACGGCGCCTGCCCCAAGTCGTACGGCGCAAACGTGGCGCGCCTGGCGGGGCTGCCCGACTCGGTGGTGGCCCGCGCCGCCGCCAAGGCCCACGAGAGCGAGGAGGCGCGGCACGCGGCCGCAACGGCTGGCGGTGATTGCGGCGACGGCACGGTCGGCGGCGCGGGCGGCGCGCGGCAGCTGCTGCAGCGCGCCGCGGCGGCGTGCAGGGCGGCGGTGGGCGGGGAGGAAGGGGCGGCGGCGGCGGTGCTGCGGCTGCAGGCAGAGGTGCGGCGCTTCCTGCGCCTGGACTAGGCGGGCAGAGCAGCACGAGATAGTTGCAGGACCGAGCTTGAGCAAGAATAAACTCATGGTTGCATTGCCGTCAGGTCAGGTAGTCACGCAGTGCGGCTGCTTGTGTCATCGCAGTATCTAGCAATCATTGCAATGCAAGTAGTGGTGGCGCGTGCTACTCAGCGCGCTGGCCGAGAAGAAAATACTGATGCATGGGCTCGCTGATCGCACGCCGCTGGGTGCCGCGGCTGCTAGCCCCGTATCCCGCCGCCCCGCCGCGGCGTCACTCCCCGCCCACAAACCGCGCCTGCGGCAGCAGCTGGGCCAGCAGGGGCAGGGCGCGCAGGCGGGCGGCCTCGGCGGCCGGCAGGCAGAACTGGGCAAACAGGCCGTCGGGGGCGTGCGGGTGGCAGGCGGGGCGGATGACGGCCATGTCGCGGGCGCGGGGCATCGTCAGGCCCAGCTGGTAGGTGGGGGCCCAGGCCAAGGTCCAGCCCCTGCAATGAACAGAGGGGGCGGGGCGGGCTGGAGTTGGGGCAAGGGGGCTGGGGCTGGCAACGTGCCGCGGCCTCAGCAGCCCCAGCGCAGCCACAGCCGGCTGCATTGCCCAGGCGTGCTCCAAGCGGCGCCTGCAGCTCCAGCTCAGCCCCATCCCCAGCCCCCTCCCACCCACCTGCCCCGTGGGCACGTAGTTGGTGGTGCAGGTGAGGTAGGGCAGGCGGCGGCCGGCCAGGAAGGACAGCATGCGCAGCGCGGGGCCGCCACCAGCGCCTCGGCGTCGGCCAGCTCGCGCACCGCGGCCTCGGGGCTGGCGCGGAAGGCCGCCGTGGCGGCGCGCAGCGCCCCGCCAGGGCCTGCAGCGCGCCGCGCCCGTCGCCCGCCGCGGGCTGCTCCGAGCCAGGCGGCAGGCCGACGCGCAGCATGTAGGCCGCGTTGCCCACGTAGCCCTCCGGGGTGGGCTGCTGCACCAGCGCCGCCATGCAGTGCGGCCTGACGGGCAGCAGCGGGCGCCCCTGCGCCGCGTGCAGCAGCAGCGCGCAGGCCGACTGCACCGCGTCGCCGGTCGTCACCCCGGGGATGGGGTTGCCGGCTGCAGGGGGGCAAGGGAGGCAAGAGGAGACAGTGCGGACTCAGCACATCTACAGAGGGGATTGTTGTTTGACAACCTGCCGGTGTGCTGCTCTGAGCTGTTCCCCGGCCTGCCACTCCCCCCGCCGACCCGCCTCCCACCTGCAGCCAGCTGCTTCAGCGCCGCCACCTGGGCCCCCGGTATGTGCAGCAGCAGCAGCTCCATCTGCTGGCAAGCGTCCACCACCAGCAGCTTGGCCAGGCGCCAGTAGCCGCCCAGGGAGGCAGACACCTGCAGCGGCGCCGCCTCAGCGCTGCCACCGGCGTCGCCGCCGTCGGGGCCGTCGCCGTCGGGGTCGCCGGTGATGCCGCTGTGCTCGCCGCCAGGCCCACGCAGCCCCAGCTGCGCCGCCATGTGCTGCGAGGACATCAGGCGGCGGTCGCAGGGCTGCAGCAGCGCGGCGGCGTCCAGCGGCGAGCCGGGGCAGGCTGCCTGGCGGTAGCGTGCCGCCACGTGGGCGGCCAGGGCGGGCCAGCGCATGCCGTCGACCACCACGTGGCTCAGCGACAGGGCCAGGATGTCGCCGTCGGCAAGCCGCGTGAGCTGCACCCGCAACAAGGGGTCCTTGCCTGCCAGGATGCTGCGGGGCGGAAGGGGGAGGGCACAAAGCGTCGAGCCGGTCCTGCTGAATAAAACGCAACTCCTGGGGTGTCTGGACAGTCCCACCTTGAAACCGCATCCCCGTCTGCGCAAGCACCCCAGCCTCACCGCTGGCCGTTCATGGCGGGGATGTAGAAGGGGATGGCGGGGCTGGCGAGGGTGATGCCGGCCTTGGCCCAAGTGTCGGGCGCCATGGCCGCCACCCCGACGTCCCGCCTCTCCTGCACGCTCAGCGCCGCGCCCTCCCCTGTGTGCTCGATGGCCAGGCTGCCAAGGGTGCCGCCCTCCATCTTGCTGATTCTGCACGGGGATGGAGCCCAGCGTCGAGGGCCGGCAATGCATCCAGCGTTCGGTTGGCCAGCGGTTGGACCTCTGCCCTTACAGCCAACTGCCAGCGCTCTGAGCGGGGCCTCACCTGCCCGCAAGGAACGGCAGGTCGTCGACGGTGGCCTGCAGGCCAGCCTCCAGCGCCGCAACATCCAGCCTGCCGCCCTGGAAGCCCCAGGCGCGCGCCGTCGCTGTGATCACGTTCACTTGGTCGAGGCAGCTCAACGCCGTCCTGCCCTGCCGACCCTGCGGCTGCGAGGGTTGTATGACCCTCTCCAACACCGTTGTGGATATAACCGGCTTGGGGAGGAGCCTTGGGAGGCACATGTTGGGCAGGAAGGGGGCGCTGCCCTGCCAACAGCAGGCGCCGGCGCCTAGTGGGGTGGCGGGATATGATGGCTTAAGTCACCTGAAAAACAAGTGGAGATCGCAAACAAAGTTCGGGAGATGTATGAGTAACCCCGGTGTGATGGCCCGGAGCATGACCCGAGGCAGAAACGGGACAGGCGTTGCAGGCCTTCCAGAGCCACCGTTATTTGCGGAAGGACGATCAACATCATAAGGAGGCTATCAGAGCCTCAATTAAGCCCGGGCTCGCGCTCAGCACGCGCAGCATCAAACTGGTGCGAATGATACCAGCACCCCTGCCGCTTGAAATGTCGAGCAGCTCTCCTGCATCAGGTCTTGTCACGATCGGTCTCAACCGATTGCAACACAATCGGCGCCTTCACAGCGTGCCTGCTTGCCTGCCTGTGCACCAAGACTTGGCGGGAAGGCCCATCACCCACACGCCCGCGCCAGGAATCACTGTGAGGTCGGCGTCATGGGTAAGGGCGGCGATGCAAGCGATGTGCGGCCCAGGAGCAGCGCAAAGGGGCTGCGGCGGTCGCCGTCGATGATGGAGCGCCTGGCGAGCCTGGAGGTCAAGCTGGAGGCGCGCCAGAAGCTGCAGGTAGGCGCTTACGCTGGTTGGGGCTGTGCGTCTGGGAAGATGCAGGCCAATCCAGCTGGATGGTGCGCCGCTGGCACATGATGTGCCTCCGCCAGGATGCGCTGGGGCGAGCCCCGCACTCCCCTCACAACCCTGGCTGTGTCCGCCCTGGCAGAGCCTCAAGAACGACATTGTGGTGCTGAAGAATATCTGGTTCAAGAAGCTGCGGGACACAGACGACCACGCCGACAGGCTGGAGGGCTTCTACAAGGGCCAAGCGCACGCATGTGGGTGGCGGCAGCAGGCGCCGCCGCCGCCACCGGGAGGGCATGCTGGCTGGCAGGCTACGCTGCCCGCGCATGCAGACATGCATGCCACGCTGGCTGCCGCTCTGCCGCGCAACAAGCGGCTCACGGCGCTGTCAGCATGGGCGACTCAAGGCGTGCCTGCCATGGGTACCTGTGGCCTGTGCCTCACGCTCATGCTGTCCTGGGTCGCGCCCCCCTTCCCGGCAGACGACTCCTTCCGCTCCAAGTTCCTGTGGGGCCGCCGCCCCATGCTGGCCGCCTGCGCCGCCCGCCTCCGCGACTTTGACAACATGGTGGGCGGCTGGATGGGAGCGGCAGCATAGCCAGCAGCATCCTCACCCGCCCGCCAGCCTCTCTCGCCAGGGCGCCTTGCAGGGCTTTGCCTGGTGGCATGACCCACAGGCCAGCGCACCTCACCACCCCCGCACTTGATCCTTGTCCCGTGGGCTTTGCCTTGCGCAGGTCTGGGTGGACCTGGGTGGCGGCACGGGCGAGAACGTGTCGCTGATGAGCTCGTACATCGACCTGTCCCGCTTCCGCCACATCTATATCGTCGACCTCTGCAAGTCGCTGTGCGAGCAGGTGGGGGCGGCGCAGCAAGGCACGGGTCCCGGGGATCCAGCGCTGCGCACGGCTGCCCCTCAACCCGCCCTGGCACCTCAGCGCTCTCCCGACCCGCTGCTTATCCCTCCCCCTCCCTTCCCCTCTCCTGCGCACCTCCCAACCCTCAGGCCCGCAAGAAGGTGGCGGAGCATGGCTGGACCAACGTGAGTGTGATTGAGGCGGACGCCTGCCAGTTTGCGCCCCCGGAGGGCGCCGCCACCCTCGTCACCTTCTCCTACTCGCTCTCCAGTGAGACCTTTGGGGGGGCTTCATCTGTTTGTGTTGGATTCGACGTCTCTGTATCGAGGGGGCCCTTGTGGGTCAGGGGTGGGAATGGTGGCAGCGGGGCGGCTAGCTCCATCACAGCGGTGGCGCCACCTCCAGCCGCCATCGCTCGCGGCACGAAAGCGCAGCGGGGCACACGCGCCGGCTGCGCCCTGATCCGTGCCGCCGCTCGCCTCCCCCTCCCCCACTTGCGCCCCTTCCAGTGATCCCGCCCTTCCACGCCGCCGTGGACCGCGCCATCTCCTACCTGGACCGCGACCAGGGGCTGCTGGGGGTCTGCGACTTCTACACCTCTGCCAAGTGAGGGGGAATGGGGTGGGGGCCAGCAGAGCCTGCACAAGGACCCCGGGAAAGCCGCCGCCCTTGCGCCTCCCTCGCAACAGACGAGCAGCAGGCGCCGCCAGGCCCTGCGCGTTGCGGTTGACACAGCCTGCTTGCCTCCCGCCCAGGTACGACCTGCCCATGCGGCAGCACACCTGGCCGCGACGCTTCTTCTGGCGCTGCGTGTTTGACAGCGACAACATCGACCTGGGGCCTGAGAGGCGCCAGTACCTGGACCACCAGCTCAGCCGAGTGTGGGAGTGAGTGGCGGCAAGTGGTGACAAGTGTCTTGGCACATGTGTGTGCAGCTGGTGTTGCACATGAGCTTGGAAGGCATGTGGCGATGAGCCGCCGCCTGGTTAGGCGGCGGCAAGCGCTGCTGCGCGGCTGCATCTCCGGCGCCGACCCCCTTCGTCCCCCTTGACGGTACGCAGGTACAACGACGAGGGCTCCATCCCCTACGTGCCCTTCCTGCGCGCGCCCTGGTACTGCTGGGTGGGGCGCATCCCGCGGCTGGAGAGCCTGCTGGTGGAGAACAAGGTGGAGGCGCCCGCCTTCTTCCCCCTCCTTCCTCTACACACAGTCCTGGGAGGACCCGCGTGCCGACGAGCCCCACCTGCAGGTGGGGGCTGAGTTGGGGGCGGGACGGGGCCTGACACAGGAGCCGACGCAGCATTGCAGCATGGGAGCACCGGGCGGTGTGCACATGGGAGCACCCGACGGGGGGCCGCCTGCAGCGGTGGCAGCCCAGCATCCAGGCCGCCCACGTGGCATGGACACCCCCACACGGGCCCGCTGGAAGTGGCTCACCTAGACATGCGCGCCCCTGCTGCAACGCCCCGCAGATCAACGAGAACGACGTGTGCCTGACCCTGACCTCCGGCGGATGCAACTCCCTCCACCTCTGCATCAACGGCGCGCGCAAGGTGCCCCCATCGTGTGCCGTGGCAGCGGCGTCGGCGGCCGGCTGTTCTTCCAGCAATGCAAGGGCTGCTGCATGGCTGGTCACCCATGGCAGGCCCTGGCCCCCACCACCGTACCGCAGGTGTACAGCGTGGACTGCAACCCCGCCCAGAGCGCGCTGCTGGAGCTCAAGCAGGTGGCCATCCGCCAGCTGGCCTACGAAGACGTGTGGGCGCTGTTCGGGGAGGGAAAGGTGGGCGGCGGCGGGGGGCGGCTCTCACTTGTGGCGCGCTCTTCAGGAACCCCAGCGTGGCCAGCATGCTGCGCTCTGTCGCCACTCATCCCAGCTGACTCTGCGCCCGCATGCTGTCCTGTCCCCCGCCACTGCCACTGCCACCCACCACCCACCCACCCACCCACCCAACCCTGCAGCACCCTCGGGCCGCCGAGCTGTTCGAGCGCGACCTGGCCCCCTTCCTCAGCCAGTCGGCGCTGCGCTTCTGGCGCCCCCGCCTGCGCTACTTTGGGGACGGCCTGTACTACCACGGCGGCATGGTGGGTGGGGGGTGGGTGGGCCGGCCTCCCTGCTGGCGTTGCAGGGCCGGGGTGGGGGGAGCAGCAGGTGCTGGATGCGAGGGGGGCCTGCAAGCGGCCGACCTGCGCCTGGCTGGAGGCGCGACTGTCGAGGTGTGACTGCCAGCGTAGCGCCGTCGCACGGCGCTCGCCCGAACCTGTCGCCCACAGCCCCCCGCCCTCGCCGCCGCATACTGCTCGCAGGGCAAGGTGGTGCGCACCGTGCAGCGCATGGCGGGCTGGTTGGGCATGGGGCGGGGTGGGCTGCTGTGGCGGAGGCCCCCACCCTGGAGGCGCAGCGTGCGGCCTGGGAGGCGCTGTGGGTAGTGCGCCTGCTGCGTGCGGTGCCCGCCTGGGCGCTTTCCATCATTGCCGACTTTGCGGCGCTGCTCTTCTTCAACCGCCTCACCCTTTGGTGGGTGGGCTGGAGGGGGACTGTGTGCATGTGTGTGTTTGTGGTGGGGTGGGGGATGGGCTTTCGGAGCGATTAGGACGCGCATCAAACATCAAAGTGCCAGCCATTGACTTCAATTTCTCAATCAAACAGATCCTGCGCCTGCCTCCTCAGGTTTGGCGGCGGCGTGCCGCTGAAGCAGTACCAGCTGATTGCGGCGGACGGCGTGCACATGAGCGCGTACGCGGCGCGCACCTTTGACGGCGTGGCGCAGAGCAGCCACCTGCGCAGCGACAACTACTTTTACTACAACTGCATCACCGGTGCGTGCGGTCGGAAGGGGAGGGGGAGAGGGGCTGCAGGTCGGAGCTGTCATTGTTCGACGGGTGATGACAAGTTTCTCTGTGCTTTGAACTGGAACGTCGTGCCCTGCCATTCATTCTGTATCTGTTGCAAGTTTTCACTTCGGCTGCCAAGCCTGCCCAACCTAGCATCCCGCTTGCACCGCTTGCACCCGCAGGCCGCTTTGCGCGCGACAGCTGCCCCTCCTACCTGACCCCAGCCGGCTTCGCCACGCTCAAGGGCGGCGCCCTTGACGCCCTCACCATTGTCAACGGCTTCTTCCTGCCCACCCTGCGCGCACGCCAGTACACCAAGGTGAGGGGGAAACGTGAAGGGGCCATGGTGGGCTGCAAGGGCTGCTGAGCTTCTTGGTGTGACAGCTGGCAGGCAGGCAGACCAGGCGGCACCGCCCTTCAGGTTCAGAAGCGTGCCTGACCTGGGTGGCTGCCATCCGCAGGTCATCGTGATGGACAGCCTGGACTGGCAGGGCGACGCCGAGTGGCGGGAGATGGCGGCCACGCTGGCCAAGCAGGCAAGCTGGCATGCGGCAGGAGGCAGGCGCAGGCTCAGCTTGCGCCGTTGCGCTTAGGTTGGGCTGAAGGGGTGCTCGTGCCCTCGTCGCAACCCGCAACCCGGCCCCGCCGTCTGCAGGTGGCCCCCGGCGGCCGCGTCATCTGGCGCTCTGCAGCCTACGATCCCCCTATGCGCGCTACATCGCCCAGGCCGGCTTCGACGTGCGCTGCATCCAGCGGGCAGACCAGGGCTTCATGGACCGAGTCAACATGTGAGCAAGGGGGGCTGACTGTGATGTCTGTCTGTTGCCCCCAACATGGAGCACTGCGCTCTGCATGGGCAGCCGTGGCTTGCTGTGCTGGATCGGGGTGAAGGGTGTTGCTGCATGCTGCGTTGCAGGTATGCCTCCTTCTGGGTGGCAGTCAAGAAGGACAAGAAGCACTGATGCGCTTGGATTGCGGGCATGCCAGCGTGAGTGTTACGAGGGGGGCAACCCCTCCCCTTTTCGTTTCGTTTCGATAGGCCTGGCGCACACTCGCAACGCATGCAGCACGATGACAACGACTGTCCTTGCAGCGCCCTCTTCGTCCAGCATGTAGATCTTTTCCCGCTTTCCCCTGATAGTTATACCCTCCAGAATCGCTTTTCTGCTTGCCCGGTCTGCTGTGCCCCGTCACCCCGCATCTGTCGCGTCCTCTCATTCCTCCCGCTTGCAGCACTGACCTTGCGCCTGCTTGTTGCATGTCCTCCGCCTTTTGTACAAGCACCCGTACCTCCACAGCGATTCATCCCATTTTGTATTCCTCTGCGGCTCTGCTCCCACATCGCCTTTTGGTTGTCGTCAATACTCCCAATCCTCTTCAACCTTGTCCCATATGTTTTGGCGCCGTGGCGCTGCAGGTCTGACGTGAGCCATTCGAACGCCACCTCAACATTTTGCAACTACTTATATATCATTTCTTCCAAGAAATTCGGAACACAGCCCAAGGAGGCAGACCAGCAAGAGAAGCAGGGAGCTGCACGGCATAGCTGTGGCGCCGGCGCCGAAGCGCCACCGCCGCCGCAGCAGGCGCATCATGGGTGTCCTGGCGTCGTGTGAATTCAGTCGAAGCAAACACTAGATAAGGCAGTGAGCCATGGGGACATCGCAGCTAGAAGCGCCCACCTCTTGCCAATAGCCTCCACAGGTTCTCTTGAACCGTCAGCGGGCGCCGATGTCCAGCCGGTAAGCCATATATATCTTCTCTTCGAAAAGTGATCGTTGCCAAATGGACCTCTACGCGGAACACTTTGGCGCGCGCCGCTTCCTTGGACCAACCTCTCTCGTGTTCTCGCTGCCGCCTCATGCTCAGTCATTATGAGGACCTGTGGAGGGACGGGGTGACGGAGCTAGTTGCCCATCTTGACGCGGAGTTTCCCGAGGAGGGCGGGGCAGGTGAATCGCGTGTTGCGCCCCCAAAGGTGAGCGGCAGCGGCGGCGCCTCAGTCCTGCCTTGGTTCTCGCTGAGCGTTTGAACTGTTTGCCCTACAGAAACTAGAGGATTGGGCAGGTCTCTACATGGCCTACGTCCAAACCCTGCGCAAGCTGTGCACGGCACACGATGGTGTGGCGCACCCACAAAAGCGGCGCTGCCTGCGCGCCACCTTGGATGGTTGCCTGGGCCGTACGCTTGAGCTCCGCAGCTTCCTGGTGCACCTGAACCAGGGGTGGATGTGATCGACCTGGGGGAGCAGCTGGCGGCAGCGGGGCTCACCCCAGGCGCGCTGGAGCTGCCGGTGCCGGCGTACTTCCGGGAGGAGCGGGCTGCGCAGCTGGCAGCGCGCAGCAGGGCCCTGGCTGCGGCCCTGGGGGCAGAGCAAGGGCAGAGCGGGGGCGAAGCTGGCGTCGCGGATCAGCCTGAAGCAGAGGTGCCTCCAGCCGCTCAAGGTGATGTTGCAGTGGGGGCAGCTGGAGATGCAACCAGACAGCATGCAGTGCAGAGCCACAATCCTTTGCAGCAGCAACCAGCAGCAGACGAGGAGCTTGAGCCAGACCTGGGGGCTGTGAAGCCTGAGCAAGCAGCCGCGCAGGAAGCCGGCGGGGCGAGCGATGCAGAGCAGAGAGACGCCAAGGTGCAGGAACGGCGGTCGGCGGCAGCAGTTGCGGTGCAAGCATGCGTGCGAGGCTGGCTTGCGAGGCGCCTTGTTGAGCGCCAGCGCCGCCAGGAGATGGAGTTCCTGGGCATGCTGCCACCGTCTGACCAAAGCCGCAGCCAGACGCTGCAGCAGCGTGCTGCTGCCATCCATGCACAGCGCAAGCAGCGGCAGGCGGCGCGGCAGCAGGAGCTGGAGTGTGCGATGGTTGCCATGAAAGCGTCGCTACGGCAGCAGGAGGGGATTGGGATGCGGGAGCAGATGAGGGACGAGGTGAGAGTAGGTTGGACTGCCTTTCACCTTGCCTTGCAGCAGGTTGCGGGGATGAGCGTGCAGCAGGCATGCGCGGCTGAGGTTTCTGACAACCAAGTTTCCCCAACCCTCCCGGCTCCAGCTGAACAGCTGGTTCCTGCGGAGCCGTGATCCCCAGAGCGGCGAGTATGCAGACCTGCCTGAGGCGGTGCAGGGGGCAGCCGCAGCATCCTGAAGCCGCTGCCGCCCGTGCCGACGCCCGAGGAGGTTTCAGCAGCGGCCAAGGCCAGCCGCACAGCGGTGACCGGCGGTGGCAGGCCCGCCAGGGGAGGCAGGGAGGCCGCTGCTGGTCCCACGGTCAGCAGGCGGTACCTGGCTGGGCTGCGCGAGGCGCTGCAGGATTACATGGACGTGTGGCATCAGCAGCAGCCGGTTGATCCCACCCTGGCCCTCTGTGAGACCACCACGCCTTGGCCCAGCCCAGCTGCAGTCACCGGCACTGCTGCTCGCTGCGATCCCTGTGCTGCATGCTGGTCCACCACTTGAAAACAGCCTGGCCTCCGAACCCTGTCGGCTAGCACTCCACCCCCTCCAACCTCACCGTCGTCTTCTGTGCTGCCTGCCTGTAGTGCCTCGCGAGCTGCAGGGCCTGCCGCCGCCGCGGGACGGCTCAGCCGCCGACAGCTATGACGCGGCCATGGTGGCGGCAGAGGTGCGGCCGGTGGTCTGGGAGGAGGTGCGGCTGGAGGCGGACGACGAAATGCGGTGCCTCATCCAGAGGATCAAGGTGGGCCAGGGAGGGCAGGAGACAGCTGTCACACTTGCTCATGCCATCCTCCAGTATGGACCGATTGAGAGGCCAGGGCGGAGAAGAGGCATGGTTTGCCGCCGGGACTGCAGGAAACGATCAAGGCTGGACGGGCAGAGCGCGCAAAGGAAGAAGGCGGCAAGGGGAAGAAGGGCAGCAAGGCGGCTGAGGCTGGCAAGAAGCCTGCCAGTGCTGCGCCTGGCAAGGGCAGCAAGACCGCTGAGGCTGGCGGGCGGGACGCAGCCCAGGGGCAGCCGGTGCAGAAGAAGCGCAGGGACCCGACGGTAGGGGCGCCCCATACCAGCTGAGATGGATGGGTCGGCGCTGGCGTGCCAAGACATGCTCCCTATCCACCTTCCTTTCTGCAGGCGGGCGCAGCATCGAAGCCATGTACGCTGAGCTTGCGGCGGCAGGGCTGGTCCTTGAGCCGCGTCCAGCCACGGTGGCCGACTTTCTGGGCGACCAGGTCGGCGATCAGGCTGCCGCAGCAGCACCCCCGTGCGGGCCGCAGCCCGGCAAGCCAAGGACGGGGGGCAGGAAGGCGAACCTGGCGTCGCCGGCGAAACCGGCCGCCGGCGAGGACCGCCCGCCGTGCCCCGAGCCCTCGCTGGCGCAGGCGCGGCAGGCGGTTGTCGCTTCGTGCATCCTTCCGTTGGGAGCCCACCCAGCGCTGCGCATGTGAGGCCGCCGCCAGGTACCCTGCCACACGGGGAGGACCTCTCCTGAAGGGAGGACGCCTCTTTGCTGGCTCCCATGCCGTGGTGTTGATGATTGCTGCCCGCCCCGTGCCAGGCTGGACGCGCCGCGCACCGTGCTGCTGTACGGGCCGCCGGGCAGCGGCAAGACGCTGCTGGCGCAGGCTGTGGCTCACCAGGCTGGCGCCGCCCTGCTGGACCTCAGCCCCGCTGCCACCGCCTGCAAGTACCCGGGCAGGGAGGCGGCGCTGATGGTGCACATGGTGAGCCGGGTGATGGGGCGGGGGTGCGACTGGTGTGTGTGTGTGGTTGAAGAAGGGGCGCCCGGCGCATAGGGGCGGCAGGCAGGCAGCCTCTGCTACATGCTGCTGCTTTCCTGCCCGGCGCCTCTTGTTTACTGCCATACGTAAGCCCTCTCGCCTGCCCTTGCTGCTCGACTGTGCAGGTGTTCAAGGTGGCAAGGGCGCTGGCCCCGCGGTGGTGCTAGTGGAGGGGGTGGAGCAGGTGTTTGTGTCGGACAAGGCACGCGCGGCGCTGGCCACGCCGCCGGGCGGAGCCGCCCAACCGCGTGCGCAAGGCGCTGCTGGCAGAGGTGAGTGGGTGTTTCTTGTTCTTGTGTGTAAGTAAGGGGGAAGGGGGGCTGCTTGGCTTAGTGGCCCTCCCTGCACAACCAAGGAAAGGTGGCAGGCTGTTGTGTCACGCAGCACAGCTCTTAACGGCCCCCACCGTGGCCGCACAGGTGGCGGAGCTGGGGCCAAGCGACGGAGTGCTGGTGCTGTGTACCAGCAGGGCGCCGCAGGTGCGTGTTTGCAGGATGTCGCCGGGCTGCATCCACACACAGCCGCGTGGCACATGCCAAGCCCACCTGCCGGCCTTCCACCCCAGAGTGCTGTGCCTCGTTTGCGCAGGCATGCGTGAGGCGAGACGAGCGGGCGCTGCGCACCTTCATCCAGCGGTACATCCAGCTGCCGCTGCCGCGCAGCGGCGACAGGCACTCCATGCTGCACGCGTTCGCGCAGGTGGGGCCCCGCTCTGCTGGGCTGCTGCTGGCGGCCCAGCTGCTTTGCATGCTGTGAACACAATTTGGAACTTTGTGTTCCCGACTGAATGAAACGCTTCCCTCTGCACCTTCCCCCTGCAGCAAGAGGGGCTGGTGCTGGGAGAGCGTGGAACTGTGCTGACCCAGCTCACCGAAGGGCTCAGCGCCGGACAGCTCTGGCAATTTGTCAAAGAGCTGGCCGCGAGGCTGAGCCCTCCCGCCGCCGGTCGTGATGCAACAGGGGCAGGGGGGCTGGGGGGCAGGCCGCGCTGCAGAGCCTTCATCTGCAGACATCAGCAGGAGCGCGCTGGAGCTGCTGCCCAGCTTTGTGCCGCTGAGCCAGGAGGCAGCGCAGGAGCTCAGGGAGTGGACGGCGCTGGTGTACCAGCCGCTGCCGCCCCAGGTGCGCCCACCACCATGGGCAGGGATCAGCGGCTGCGGTCAGCTTCTGCTTGCACAGCCTCCGCACTCACCTGCCTCTGTGTGCGCAGGAAGACGACGTGAAGAAGCAAAAGAAGTGAGGCGCGGGCTGGCGTCTCCGCTGCCCCCGCCTGCCCGGCTCTTGTCCGCGGTGCAGCTTCCTTGTTTCCTTTCCCGTTCCACTGCACTGCGCTGCGCATAACCTGAGTTACAAGCAGGCAATCATCCAAAGGAACAAACTGCCTAGTGAAGAGGCAAAGCCGCCCTTGGGCAGGCAATTGCAGAGCAAAAGGGGGACATGAAACATGTATGAATCTGAGGGCAGCTATCTATGGGTAGCACGCCGGCAATGAAAGGCAGCAAAACAAGGGGCGTGGGACGATGCGGCGCCTGTGCGGACGTGGCTAGCAAGCCCCCACCAACACAGCATCAACAGCTGAACCATTCATTCAACAGCGGCGGCCGGCCGGGGCGTGGAAATTTTGTGGCGTGCAGAGCAGCGCGGGTGCAGAGCCCGCAATGGGAGCAGACAAGTGCGGGGAGGGCAGACCGGGGGAGAGCGCGGGCTCAGGGGGCAGGCGCAGCAGCTGCGCTGGGCGCTCCAGCATGGCATGAAGCCGACATGGGGCCAACCAGAGGCACGGGAAGGGAACAGCAATACTGTGGAATTACACAGGGTAGGAGAGCGGTGTACGGAGCGGGCGGTGCTGAAGGAAAGAAGCAAGCGGCCTCACAGCTTGCCTGCACGCCTCAAGTACGCCAGCTGCTCGGGAGAGTAGCTGCGGGCGGGGGCTGGAGCAGGGCTGCGAGGGGAGCCGGGAGGCGCTTTGCTGCCGCTTGCGCTCCAGGAACGCAATCTGCTCGGGAGAGAAGTCACGGGATGCCGCAGGGGCACTGGAGCGAGCCGGCGCAGGGCTGCGGCCCCGGCCGGCGGCGGGGGCAGGCGAGGCGCTCTGCTGGCGCTTGCGCTCCAGGAACGCCTGCTGCTCGGGGACAGCCCTGCCGCTGCTGCGCTGCTGCTGCTTGCACGGGGGGCTCGGGAGACCGGCTGCCAGCGTGGGAGGGGGCGGGGGCCGGGAGGCGCTGTACTGCCGCTTGCGCTCCAAGAATGCAGCCTGCTCGGGGGAAAGGCCTGCAGCTGACGTGGCTGCGGGCGAGCTGCTGACGGGCGCGGGCGCCGGGAGGCGCTCTGCTGCCGCTTGCGCTCCAGGAATGCCCGCTGGTCAGGGGAGAAGGTGGCTGCCGCAGACGCGCCGTTCACCGGGGAGCGCACCGGGCTGCGGCCGCGGGCGGGTGCGGGGCGGGCGAGGCGCTCTGCTGGCGCTTGCGATCCAAGAACGCCTGCTGCTCAAGGGACAGGCCCCGGGCCGGGGGCGCTGCCGGCCGCGGGTGCGGCGGTGCGGCCACGGGCGGGGGCGGGTGAAGGGGAGCGGCTGGCCTCGCGCTGCTTGCGCTCCAAGAAAGCGCGCTGGTCCGGGAGAGGCCAGGGGAGGCGCTGCGGCCGCGCGGGGGCGACGGGCTGCGGCCACGGCTGGCGTGCGGCGCAGGGGACGTGCTGGCCTCCTGCCGCTTGCGCTCCAGGAACGCCTGCTGCTCGGGGGACAGGCCCGGGGGCGGGGAGCCGCTGCTGCGGCGGACGGGGTGGCCGAGGCGCTGCGCGCCTCCGCAGCCTTGCGCTCCAGGAACGCACGCTGCTCCGGGGACAGGCCGGCACCGTTGAGGCGGGTGGGGAGGCGCTGCGGCGGTCCCAGCCGTTGACCTGTGAGGGGGTGAGGGGCAGGGGAGTGCGGGGTGTGGGCGAAGAAGCTCCTGGGTGCTGCTCGTGAGGCTGGGGCCCCACAGCAGGGAGCACCTCAGAGGGTGTCTCTCTGCGGCTGCCCTCACCTCGCGCGGGCTGCCACCGTGTGCCGCTGCCAGCCGGGCCGGGGCGGGCGCCGCAACGGCGCTCGCCTCAGCCTGCGCAATGAAGCTGCCGACTGCTGCCGCTGCGGCAGCGGGGAGAGTCACCTTGCCATTGCTGTGAGCGGTGCCGTTGACGGCGGCGCTGGCTGAGTAGGAGGTGCTGCAGGTGGGGTGGCGGGTGGCGACGAGCACAGTCAGTGCAGGCAAATTGCAACTTTAGTAGTAGAGTAAAGGGGCATGCCGGCAAGGTAAGGCTGCAACGCCCTTCAAGCACCTCCCTGCCGCCGCGCAGGCACCTGTGGCTGACGGCCGCCGCCGTCTGCTGCGCCTGCTGCTCCGCCTCCTCCTCAATTGGCTGGTTCCAGTATCCGTAGAGCTCAGTTGTGGAGTGGCTGACAGTCAGCTTGCGGTTCCAGCATGACTCCCACATGGGCGTGCTGCAGGCGGGAGGGGGGGGGTATGCTAGGCATAGGCACACGCCCCCGTCCGCCCCGACGCAGCACATGGCTCCGCTGCCAATGCTTCTCTGCAATCCCTACCGCAAACAGCAGCCCAACATGGGCATAACGCAGGGTGGCAAGCTCTCTTTGTTGCCGCAGGCGGCGGCGGCTCACTGTTTGGGGTCGTCAATCACAAACTTGTACTCGACGTCGGCGCCGGCGGGCAGCTCCACGCTGGCGCTCCAATGGTGCTCCCCGTTGCGCCCCTCGCTCCACTCCATGCGCGCCGCGCGGCTCAAGTCCCACTCACCCAGCTCCGGAGAGCTGCCCGTCAGCAGCACGTTCTGTCCGAAGCACACCTGCGGGCAGGAGGCGGCGGTGAGCGTGAGAGACGAGGCGGCGGGGCAAAGCCAGCGACGGTCAGATGAGCGCTAGCGCAGGAAATCAGCGACGCTCAGTTCACAGCAAGGCGTCATGGTCATTTGCATACGCCATGAGCTGGCCACTGCCGTGGCGCTGCGCGACCGCCGCCAACACTACCACAGACTACCACAAGGCCGCCGCGCCAAGTTTGAATAACTCGCCTGGCGCTGCAGGGTGAAGGTGATTTCCACCTTATCGTCACCATGGTAGGCCTGGGTGACGATGCGGCGCTGCAATGCGCGCTGCACGCGAGTCTTCCCTGGATGGCGGAAGGGATAACTGCAGCCGTGCTCCTCCTGTGCAGCCGCGCTTTGGCGGCGGTGCCAGCCGCATTGAAGACCATCACAGTCCTCATGCCTGAAGCTGAGGGCCCGCGGACTGCGGCGGGCTGTGCGAGCAGGGGGAAGACGAGTTGGGCCTGCAAGGGCTTCCTTCAAGCTCTGGGCGATTACAAACACAGCGATGGGCGCAGTGTACTGGATTGTGGGCCTGAAACAGGAAATGCATTATTCTGCCCGGCTTTCTGGCGTGCTGCCAGGGTGGAATGAGGCTGAGCCCAATGAGCGCATATTGGGCATTTCTCAGCGAAAACAAGACCTCCAGTATATCGCATATCGATTGAAGCAACGGAGTGTAGAAACCGTCGCACTGAAAACATTGCACTCGGCACACACCCCCAACCAGGGTTGGCGTGCTTCCATTGTATCTGTATCTTGAGCTCAACAGCGTTGCCACTTTCACGACAGGTGGTCTCACTAACATGTGCCTAGTTTCAAACACTGGACAGGGATTAGCAGCCCAGGGGGCTGGCCAGAGACAACTACATGCAGATTCAGGAGAGTGCGAGCGCGATCGAAGAACAGGGAACAGTGTGGGTTCATTTTTGGCCGGTTGTCACCTTTATGGCAGCCTCAGAGAGCCAGTGCAGTTTGATGTGGTGCAACAAATGACATGTACATGTACACAGGATGACCTACTTGATCCAGCAGACTTCTGACATGTGGCAAGGCGAGCGGGCCTCACTGCTTCTTGCCAGTGTTCTTCTTCTGCTGCCGACGGGTGCCCTTGCCCTGGGCTGCCTTGCCCTGAATTGAGAGACGGGGAGCAGCGCCTGGTTTGGCGCCAAGGGTGCAGGAGGGGCTTCTGTAAGCGTGGCACGGTGTCTGTGCATAGTGCAGGCCAGGGTCCTTGCTCTCACCTTGACAGCAGCCCCGCTGGCCGCGCCCACGGCGTCGGGAGCCGAGAGCTCCGCCACCGCGCCGGCCACCTTGGCTGCAGCCGCCTCTGCCCTGGCAATGATGCCGTTGACGGCTGCCTCAGCCTCGGCTGACATCTTGATCTTCCTGGTCACTGCCTGCTGCTTCTGCTCAGGCTCGGGAGCCTCGGCGGAGGAGATGGGCACGACCGCCTCGTCGGCGGGCTCCTCCTCGGCGACGGGCGCCTTGACAGCCGATGAGCTGGCCTCATCCTTGGTCACGGGCGCCGCGGTGGCCTCCAGGGCCGCGGCGACTGGGGCGGCCTGGGCCTTGAGCGGCTGCTCCCAGGAGGCAGTGAGCAGAGGGGTCGCAGCATCCACCACCAGGGTCCGGTTGGCGCCAGATTCCCACACGGCCTGGCTGCTGCACGGGTTGGCAGGTCGTGGTGGCCCGGGTGAGGCATGTTCAAGCAATGCACATGTTGTGTGCCTGAACAGCGGCGCCACAGCACGCGCACGCAGAGCTTGCTGAGGCTCACAGGTTGGGGTCGGCGACGACAAACTTGAACTGAACCTCCTCCCCGGCGGGCATCGCCACGCTGGCGGTCCAGCAGTGGCCCTCTGCCCAGCTCAGGGGCGCCGCGGTGGCCAGGTCCCAGCCGCCAAGCTCCTTGACGCTGCCCACAAGCAGCACCTGCTGCCCAAAGTGGACCTGCAGCGGAAAGGAAGGCGTCAGATTCCCCAGGCAGGGCTGGCTCAGCCAGGTGAGTATTGGCTTGGACCTTGAATGCAGAGTACATTTCACGGATTTGCAACATGTAGAGGATGCATGCTAGGAAAGAGAACTATATATATGCTGCTCAATGGAGCAGGCACAAGCGCTAACCCTGCGCCGCCCGAATTCAAACGGCAGCAGCGGCAGGCCACACCTGCTTGTTCAAAGCAAAGCTGAGCGTGACGGTTGCATCCGCTGATTTCTCTCCGGCGTATGCCCGCACGATAGGCGCGAAGCGAGCACCACGAGAGCCTCGGTCCTGAGGAGGAGCCGCCAGGTGGGCGGGGCGCTGCACAGGCCGGCGCGCAGCCCTGACAGACCCAACAGAAGCTGTACGGATTGCCATGGAACGCATCATGCCGGGGTTGAAAGCGTAGTGCGGGCTAGGCAAGGCCAAGGCAGAGGTTTGGAGTAGATCAAATGTCCTTGTCCGACTTAAATCAATCCTGATCGACTTGTCAACTTGGGCCGAGCAGCCCAGCCGGATTTCAGCACTTTTCTTTTGACTGGCGCCAGGCTGGCACACTTTGCACAACCAGGCGGCAGAATCAGGCGGCAAGCAACCTCAAGCAGCTACTGACGTCTCTGGTATCCTGACATAAAATTTCCTCTGTGCCAATGTCAATTACATGGATCAGTTTGTTTCAGACATCTTTCACTTGACAAACTGTTCCCGACGTGGACAGAGGCTGCCGAGGGCTTCATCGGGAGATAGGCTGCCCCCAAGGCGATCGGGAGACGGGCTGCATTGTGCCGCTTTCCTTCAGGTTTTATGGTATCACTGTCTGCTGCAGCCTCAAAGGCACACTTCTTAACATTGTAATAACTCTGGGCTGCAGGGGCCACCCGCACCGCAACTGGATGCCAAGGTGGGGAAGGAGTCACCCAAGGATCTGATCGTGCCTCACTTTCCCACAAATGCCTAGTGTGAACGTTTCAACAGCGGCCTTGGGATGAATGAAGCACGGATGAGGGGACGGAAACCTGTTGATGACGGGGCGTGTTGGAGTTGGCGATAAGGCGGCAGAGTTGTAAATCTCAACAAAAACGTAAACCTCAGAGAAAAGTGGCAGGACTGGCACCTTGCGGCCCGCCCTCCGACGCCCCATGGCTCTCGGTGAGTGCGGGGTTGGTGGCGAGCCCGCCCCGCTCGTGCCAGGCATCTTCAGAATGTCTGTTACGAGAGCTAAACCTCCGCGCATCCACTGTGCAGGGTTCTGCCAGCCTGCGCAGTGCCGTGCTCCTGCCGCCGCCGCGGGTCACTGGTGCACCCGGGCCCGTCGCTGCTCGCCGCCAACAACCCTGCAGCATGCAAGCCGCCCATTTCAATCAGCCAACAGGCAGCTAGTCAAACTAGTACCCGCCGCTGTTGCGGCCGGCCAGACTCAGACGCGCACACAAGCGCAGCCGCCGCCGCACCAGCAGCCCAAGCAGCACTTTCGCGGGCGGCGCGCGGCGCTGCAGGACCCCGCCAAGCTGGCCGGATCGCTCAACGGCTCCGTGGAGGTGCCGGTGAGGCTGCGCTGGTGGCTGGAACAGCAGGCTGCTGCCGCTGCCCGCCCCATCCCTGGTTGGCTGGCTGCTTGTCGCGTCGCCAGCTTTGCGCTCGCGCGCCCATGTGCGAGGGTGGACTGCCCTGCCAGATTTGTTGTGCCTAGATCCGCCTGCACAACTGACACGTCAGCGTTCCATGCAGGACCGCGGCGGCGCGATGTCCCTGGACGCGTACATGCGCCTGCCCCCGAGCAGTACAACGAGCTCGACCCCGCCCTCATCACCGCCCTGGGCGGCTCCACCTTCCTGCTCACCGTGCCGCGCGTCTGTCGGTGAGACACGGGCAGCGGGCGCCAGCCTGCCGCCACCCTGCGTCTGCAGGTGCAGGCGTTGGATCCATCCCTGGTCGCTGTGAACGTGCGGATTGTCCCCGCTGACTTGGTAGCCCTCCCCCGCCTCGAGTGCCCCCCCCTCCCCCAAACTCTGCAGCTGTTTGGGGTGTGGGTGGAGCCCCAGGTGACGGTGTCGGTGCGGCTGGCAGACGGAGGCCCCGGGGGCGTGGTGTTTGAGTCGGGCGAGTGCCGCCTGCGCGGCTCCGACCTGCTCACCCAGCTGGGCCTGGACCGCCGCTTCGTCCTCTACTTCCACACCCTGCTGACCTGGCAGTCTGGGCCGCCAGCTGCGCCCGCGACGGCGGCGGCAGCAGCGGCCCCGACAGCCCAGCCCAGCGGCAGCGGCAGCGGCATCGACGTCAGCGGCAGCGACGTCAGCGGCAGCAGCGGCGCCATCAAGGCTCAAGTGGATGTTCAGGTGTGGACGGAGGTGGTGGGCCCCTTCCGGGCCATCCCGCGCGGCGTGCTGCAGGTGAGGCGCCTCTGCCGCCGCTGCCCCCGACGCTTCACGGCAGCTGTGCTCTTGCTGGTGCCAGGTGCACGCAGCGTGCCTGCATCACCTCCCATGTGATTGATGGGTGTCCAAGGGCCCTACGTCACCTCCCACACCTCCGCCCCTGACCGCCGCCGCCCTCCCGCCCCCGGCAGGCCACTGGCAACGCCGTGATGGGCGCCCTCATGCAGGCCCTGCTGCCCCTCTTCCTGCAAAAGCTGGCAGACGACTACCACCGCTGGTCCACCGACCCGGCATACAGGGCGCGCAGGGCGGCCGCGGCCAGCCAGCCCCCGCCACCCCAGCAGCTTCAGCCGCAGTAGCGCAGAGGCGCTAGCCTAGGCAGCCACCCTGCCTGCTGTTTACACATGCCTGCCTGGCATTTTTACAATTTACAGTGTATCACGCCTTGCGCAGCCTCAGCACCGTCTAGCAATCGCAATTTTAGGCTTTTCCGTCTCTAGCGCACACCGCCACCACCGGTCTCCTCACCCTGTGTATCTGCTCATGCCTTTCAATCCTCCTCTTTTTCCTCGAATGCATTTCCAGCTGCCTATGGCGAACTCTTCACAGCACTAAGTTAGCTCACCGCACTGAGGCAGATCATTGCAATCATGTCACATAAACATTAAATTCAGGCGGTGTGCTGCCGACCGTGCGAGGGCAGGGCACAGGTGAGGGGCTGCGAAAGCACACCGAGCAAAGGATGAAGCAAAAACTGTGGAGCGCAAGCAAGCAAGCAAGCACCGCGGGCTGTAGAGCAGCCAAGACGGCAAGGGCAGCCGCTGCGACACGGCGGGCTCACAGCCCCGGGTTGATGAGCTTGCGGGCCGCCAGCAGCGCGGCGCCGCCCGCGGCGCCCACCACCGCCGCCGCCGCCGCCTGCCGCGGGCCGCGCACCGAGCGGTAGAGCGCGCCCGTGGCCGCCCCCGCCGCCAGGGTGTTGGCCTCGTCTGGGAGCTGGCCGTTGGACAGGTAGCCCGCAAAGCTCTCAAAGGAGGCGAACAGCAGGCCCAGCACGCCCAGCGCGTTGCCTGCAGGGCAGGGCCAAGAGCGGGGGCAGGGTGAGCGCTGCGGCTGCTGCCAGTGCGCCCAGCGGCCGACCAGGGCATGGCGGGACTCGGTGGCGCGTTGCCTGGCCTGCCCCGCAGGTGCGGCCCACCTGCGCTGCGCCCCATCTTGCCGCTGCTGTTGAGCAGCTGGTTCAGGCGTAGCCGCTGGGTGGCCTCGACGCCCGCCAGCGCAACCGGCGCCGACAGCGCCTGCGCCGCTCCCCTGCCGCCGCCCAGCAGCGCCCCTGCAAGCGAGAGGGGCAACGTCAGGACTTGCCAGCGACTGTTGCAGCAGGGGAAGCCCAGGCACGCATCCCATCGACGCGGCAGCCGGCGGCTGGCGCAAGCTGATGCCCACGCCGGGATGCCGCGCAGGACGCGCTGCGTGCTTGCCATGCCAATCCTAGCAAGCCTTCCTCCTTCATGCTTGCCAAGGAGAGCGGACTCATATCGCTCCCCAAAGCTGTCCCTATACATATGAACCTCACCCGACAGGTAGCCCAGGCCTGTGTAGTACGTCAGGTTCTCGCTCCAGCTGCGGCGGTGCACCAGCGCCTCCTCGCTGAACAGAAACTCGGGCTGCTTGGAGATGCGGAAGGCGCCGCGCGCATCCCTCCGGTCCAGCGCTGCGCCCAGACCTGCAACGTAGGTGGGCGAGTGGGTGGGGTGGGGGCAAAACTGTCTCGCAAGCAGGCGACATGTCGTCAGGTGCCAAGAGCGGCGGCGACGACGGTGGCAGCGTGGGCACGCCCCTGCCGATGTGTTTCCGCCGCACCAAGGGCATGTATCGCAACCGACGTAGGGTTTTGTTATAAGCCATTGCAACAGCGCCGGCATTTGCCTTCGCACCTTCGTAAGGGTTGTAGAGCTGCTCTGCGGGTGCTCCAAACGTCTTCTCGAATTCCTTTTGCCGCGAGGAAGGGCCCAAAGTGGGCGTGGGCGCCTCTGTCAGGTCTAGGGAGGGGCTGACAGCGGCGGCCGCTTCTGCAGACGACATGTCCGCTGCTGCATCTTCTCTCTTGCCGCGAAGCCTGTCAAAAATCCCCATGGTCGGTGTTGAGGTCTCTGACACGGGGAATGTGAGAAGCGCTGGGTGTCTCTTGTAGCTAAGGTCGAAGGAGTCAAGTTAAAAGATGCACACGACCAGCGGATTGCGTAGAGGTCAACAGCAGAGGTTTTGGGCCGACACGGCGCCTGCCTTTCCACCCAGCCGCCGCGGCTCGCCGTCTCCGTCCTCTGTCGCTTGAGCAGACAATTACTTCACGCAATGTCAGCAAGTGAGAAAGTGCAGAAAAAAAAAAGGAAAGGGCAAAAAAATGAATCAATTACGACGAATCGAGGGATACCTGCACAGCTGCCATCTCGGCTTGCGGGGTTGCCACCAGTCGGGACCCCGCACCTTCAGCAGATCATGTTGAGCAGGAAGTGGTTCAGTTCTTCGTAAGGGTAGCCCACAAAGTGGAGGTCATCGTAGTAAGGAGGAGGCTGAAGCTGCAACGCTGGCCGCGTGAGGGCCCACGCATCCATGACGCGCCAGCCGTGCCGCGCCGCGTGCGCCACCGCGCGGTTGTCCCAGCCGCGTGGGATGCGCTGGTCCCGGGCAAAGGTGGTGGTCTTCCAGATGCATGTGCCGCCCTGGGAAGCCACCGCCTCGCGCGCCGCCGCCATGATGACGTCGTACACGCGCGGCGGCCAGGGTTCGTCGCCAGGCGTGCGCCACAGACCCGAGTTGAGCACAACTGTGGCTGGCCGCAGCTTGGACATGACCTGCCCGGGAGGCAGGGAAGGAGTCTTTGTTGTGGGGGAAGGCATGGCTGCTCACAGCGTCATGGAGCACTTGCTGGCGACCAGCCGGGTGGAGCGGGGCAGGAATCGCTGCAGCCACAAGCAGCCGCACGAGCACACCCAGCTTGCCCTCGCTGCCCACGGGGCCCCACCTGCCGCAGCGCATCCTCCAGCGGCATCGACCAGTCGGGCTCCCCGCCGCACTCCCCTGGCGCGCAGGCCGAGGCGTTGCTGAAGGGCGGGAAGCCCCAGCGCCCGATCACCGGCTTCAGCGGGTAGCCCATCCACATCCAAAAGGCGGCGGTCACACGGCTGGCGCCTGGCAGGGAGTAGAAGCGATCCTCCCGGATGTCCCAGCCCTGGCAGTGCAGGAGAGCACAACACGGCACGCAGCAGCAGTCAGCATTCCTTCAGGGGAGCACCCGCCCTGCCTGTCAGCTGCAACGATCAGCGGCCAGCCGCCTCACCTCCCGAAAGCAGTGGCACTGTTGGCGGCCATCAAACGGGAGTGTGGTGCCTGCAGGGCGGCTAGCATTGAAACTGAACCATGGGGAGACCAACGGGGTGATCGGGAATGTCTCCTCACGCTTCCCCCACCAAGCGCCGAGGAGACGTAGGCTGCACGCGTCCATCCCCCACCCCCCACCCCCTTCCCCTGCGTACCTTTGAAGAAGTCAGGCCAGCCGTGAGTCCACTCGCTTTCAATCACGGGGCTGGGGTGGTCGGGGGTGCCGTGCTCTGGCGGCGGCCAGCGGCCGCTGTCGAGCCATGTGATGAGGCTGAGGAACTGGTAGCGCGTCACCGAGTCCCCAATCATAATCAGCGGCTTAGCGGCGAGGCAGCGGCGAGCTTCAGGGGCTGTGAAGCGTCGCAGGGAGCAGCGGTCCAGGTAAAGCTGGGGATGCGTGGAGGGGAGAGCTGGGGCCCTCCACAGCCCAGCCAGGCGTCGCGGCGGAGGCGGCGAGCGCCAGTGGACACTGCCATTGGCCAGGAGGCCTTGAAGGTCATCGGGCGTGCAGTATGGCAGATCCTGGCTTTCTTGCTTTCCTTGAAAGGAGGTGCATGCCAGGAGCGTCCCCAGGACGGCGATGGATAGCAGGATCACGGGAAAGAGGGCCCGCCCCCACCCTCGCCCATTCAAATTGTGCGAGGTTGTGTCATTGTCTTGGCCAGAAATTGGTTGCCTGGTACCCACCGAGGGGCAGAGAAGTTTTGCCTGCGGGATTGGCCTCCAGTCCCCAGCCTTATCGTGCTCTTCTCGGAAAAACATTTGAAGGCAGGAAAATCAACATTATGCGGGCGAGAAGTGCGAAACTTTAGGGGGAACAGGCTTGCGTTGCCGCGTGAGGTGGAAGTATGACGCGAAAGGGGGTCGCCCGAAAGAGGAAGCTAGTGCGAGGGGTTCGACCTTTGTTTCGAATGCGATTCTTGTTGATTCTGTGATAAACGGGGTCTTGCTGGAAACGGTGTGCCGGCGCTTCAGCTGCGGGGGGCGGTGGGAGGGGCCGCCAGCCAGCGGCGCTGAACGTTCTGCTGGTGTTACATTACACTCAAAACTGGAGGGCCTTGGCCGGCCTAAAACAAATGCAGTGTGATAGACAATGACAAGGGATGTTGGGAAGGCGCTAAGGGCTGTCCATGTAGGCAAGGTTCAAGGGGGTTGCCCCCAAGGTTTTCTGCTGGCACGCGTGCGGGTTAGTGGGCGTGCAAACTGGGCAGTGCACATCATCGATTGGCATCGGCCGTATCGAACAAACGGACGCACGAAATAACACACAAGTGGCAGTCAGCACTCGAAACGAACTGTCATAGATGGTGTATGGTCAGCCAGGCGCAGTCTGACCAGGTCATGAGCATCAGGGCGAGGGGCGCCCACAAGCACACAATTGCGCGCAGGAGGGCACGCAGGGAAACTGTAACCTTGCTTTTGGTGGCTCGGGAGGAAAGGCTATGCGAACTGGCGAGCGGCGGGATGCCAGGGAGGTGAACAGCAGCGCGGCAGAGCTGCCAGCCTGCACGCGGCCCTCAAGCCCTGCCTAGTGCGCATGCAGAGGCTGCCGCATGGGCAGCACCCTCGGGCAGTGGCTGGTGCACCAGGCGCCGCCCCACGTCACGCACTGGCGCTCTCGCTCTCCACATCCACAAACACGTGATCGTCCTCCTCCAGAGCAAACACCTCCCCAGACCGCATGGTGATGGGCTGGGCGGCGGCGGCGGCGGGCCTGCTGCCCTTCCCATCACCCCGCGGGTCGCCGTGCAGCCTGCATCGCCGAGGGCGAGGAGGGTGAGCAAGAGCTCGGTTGCAGTGGTCCGCAGGAAGCGGGCCAGAAGGAGGGTGCAGCGCACAGGCTAGTCAGGAGGCGCACAGGCAACCGCCGGAGCGCGGCGGCGGCAGAGTGGCCAGCAGCGCGGGGCGGGGCTCACGCGAGGGAGTTGCGCCAGCGGCGGTAGCGCACGGCCAGCTTGTCGTAGGAGACGGGGTGTCGCCACGTGTCGCCGCCCCGCATCAGCCGGTCCTGCTGGCCCCGCACCAGCACCAGGTCCTCGCCCAGCACCTGTACCGCACGGTATGGGAGGAAAGCAAGGGGGAAGGTGCCAGGGTGTGCCTCAGACCCTTGCTTTCAAGCAGGGTTGATGCAACTGGGACAGAGGCTCGCCGGAACAGCAGCAGCGTGCGCTGTGCAGGGAGCCTGTGTGGAAGGCAGGCTGCGAGCGTGGCGTGCACACGCCCCGCCAGGCACCCGCAGCGGGGCCTCGCTGCCAGGCACCCCCGCTCCCGCTCCCACCTGCGCCGCCATGTACCGCCAGAAGCGCTGCGTGCCGGGCACCCACTCGGTCCACCACAGGAAGTCGGTGGCCATGCGGTAGAGCAGGCGGGTGTGGCCGGGCGCGCGGGCAGGCAGACGTGCAGCTGGTGCAGGTGGTTGGAGCAGTCGGCGGGGTGGCGCCCTGCGTAGGGGCGCGCAAGGGGCGGGCGCAGGTGTGGTCAGGGCCTGGCAGGGCCTGGCAGGTGTGGTCATCCAGCCTGGCAGCCCGACCAGCCCATGTGGCAGCCCGGCAGCCCCTGCCGTCAGGTGCAGCAGCCGCCCCGGGGCTCACCGCGCCAGCCTTGCCGGGCGGGCCAGGCCGATGTGGCTGAGGGTCATGCAGGGCGGGTTGAAGGACATCTCAATGGGGTAGGGGTCCCAGTTGCCGCCCAGCAAGCGCGATGCGTGGAACTTGACGGCGTCAGGAACCTGAGGGGTGTGTGTGTTGGGGGGGGCCTGCTCGTTTGGCGGTGCGCTCAAGTGTGCAATGATCCTGGTTGTTTTGTTGGGGGGGAGCAATCCGCATGCATGCAAGCAGCGGGGCAGCCCCCAGCCGCTGCCGCACCGGCCAGCCGCGCGCAAAGGTGGAGGTGTGGGTGAAGGGTGCGTGGGCCAGGTCCAGAAGGTTCTCCACCAGCAGGCCGTGCTCCACCGGCACCTCCACCTCAATCTCTGCGCGGGGAGCGGCGGGGCGGGCGGGTGGGGGAGCCAGGACGCGGGCGCCCGCGGCAGGGGCCAGGAGGCAGCCAGTGGAGGGAGGGGCACACGAAGTGACCCGCAGGCGCGGCACCAGGGAACAGCAGGGAGGGGCAGGGGTTAATAGGAGGCGGGGCCCGCCGCTCACCCGCGTGGATGCGGTAGCCCGGCGGCGGCTGTGTGCAGGAGGGCAGCGGCAGCGTCGCCTCCTCCCACCCCGGCCACACCCACACAAAGCCGTCGTGCTCGGCGCACGGCAGCGTGGACACTGCGATTCAGCCGGGGGCGTGGATTGGCGCGTGAGGCAGGCAGGCAGGCAGGGCAGCGCAGCGCAAGGAGCCAGCAGCCGGGCGTGGAATCCTCGACCGATCGATGCGCGCTTTGGAGAGAATATTGGTCAGGGTTGCGCCTCACCCCCACGCCGCGGCACAGGTTGGTGGACGGCATCTTCACGCACTCCCCCGCCGTTGAAGCGCCAGCACCAGGGGGGGGGGAAGGGGCGCAGGCCACGCATCAGCTGCCCGCCCAGGGATGTGCATGCCTCACAACATACACACATCCGTGCAGCAGCAGCGGCATGAGGGTTTGCGCTGCACACTCCGCCTCAGGCACACCCCCCCAAAACACAAAAACAAGGAACAAAAACTCATCATGGTATGGGCACTCCAGGCAGCCGTCGACGACGCGTCCGAGGGAGAGGGGGCAGGCGCGGTGTGCGCACTCGTCCAGCACGCAGGCGGGCGCCCGCGGCGTCGCGGAACAGCACCCACGCCTGGCCAAACAGCTCAAAGGGCACCTTGTCCTCCTGCAAGTGCAGGGGCGGCGGCGGCGCGCACACGCGGTGTGAGGGGCGGGCTGGACCACGCATGCAGCGCTGGGAGTGGAGAGCTGCGGGAGGCTCGGGGGCCTGGGGCGGCGCTCCACTCTCGCCCCTGCCGCGGCTCACCGCGCCCAGCTTGGAGGCAAATGCGACGGCAAACCAGTGGTTCTTCAGCTCCTCCTCAGCATCCAGCCCGCTGTGCAGCCCCCGCCGCCGCTGCGCAGCAGACCGGCGGGGTGCCGCCGCCGCGTGGCCCGGCGCCCGCGCCCGCGCTTCGCTGGCCGCGGCCGCAGCGCCGCGGGCGCGGGCGGCGCCTCCTGGCGAGTCGGCGCCGCGCGGGCGCCGCGCCGCCGCGGCGGCGGCGGCGGCTGCGGCGGCGCGCCCCGCTTCGCTCGCTGCGGCGGGGTCTGCCGCCACGTCGCCCAGCCGCGCCGCCTCGTCCTTCAGCTCCGAGATGCGTCGCAGGTTCTGCTCCACCCGGGCCTGTGTGAGGTGCAGGCGGGCGTGGGCCTCCGCCACCTCCGCCTGCAGCCCCACCAGCTGGCGCTTGAGGGCCGACACCGAGAGGCGCTCGCGCGACGCCTCGGACAGCGCGGCCTCCACGCGGGCGGCAGCCTCCTCGATGGCCGCCAGCGTGCACAGCGCGTCGGCCCGCGTCACGTGCTGGTACACCAGCTCCCAGCTGCGCCGCCGCCGCTTGAGGTACTCGAGGCGCTTGCGCACCTGCGCCGCCTCCCGCGGGTCCTTGCCCGCCAGCCGCTCGTTCAGCACTGCCAGGTCGGCCAGCTGGTCGCGCGCGGTCGGCAGACGTGCGCACCCGCACCCGCGGCGCGCTCTCGATCACGCCCGCAGGAAGTAGCTCTTGCCAAAGTGCTCGCCATACCTGCGGAAAGGCGGGGGAGGGGAGGGCCCCAGGGAAGCAAGTGAGCACGGGGATGGGAAGTCCGCAGCATGCGGCGCGCTGCAAGCCCGGGCAGCGCTGCAAGTAGACGGCGCGCATGCACCGCCCACAGAAGCGCGGCGCCACTCACTGGCGGAACTTGGCCTCGGGGTCACTGGCCAGGTCCTTGGGGGCGGCTCGTGACCGCCCCACGCTGTGCAGGGCACGACGCCTCGCTGCTGCCGCTGCCGCCGCAGGGCTGGCGCCAGGCGCTGAACCCGCGGCTGCAGGGCCCAGCTGCCCCCTGCACCTCCGTTTCGACCAGTTGAGACGCTGCTTGGGGCCGGGGCACTGCCCAGGCGCCCCGCCATGGGTGCTGCACCTTGAGCAGGCAGGGAGTGGGGTGTTGCGAGCGAATAACACGATAGAGATGTGGCAATCAAGACGCTTAGTCGCTCAAAATAACGATGCTTGCACCAGGGCGCGGACAGAGCTCGCACAACATCAGATTTCCTGTGCCACCCGCAAGGCACGCAGCTCATCGAGACTCATGGTACATGCCGTACGCCGCTCGTGTTGCCCCTTTGTGCGCTTGCCCATCGATCAAAGACCATTGCAAGCAGTCGCATGCCCTGGACAGCCCACCTGCCACCCCCTCTTGCTGCCAAGGTTGCCACGGCGCTTGCTACAGGGCTGAACGAATGCATTGATGTACTTGTGATAGTGGTCGATCACTCATGATATAGCGGCGGGACTCCAGCAGGCAGGAATCGCCATTCACAGCCCACGCGCTCAAAATGCTCGCTTTGGTGGCATCATTTGCTTCCATTTGCGGTTTTCTCTTTGGTACGATGTCAGCGCGCAGCATCCCTGCCAGTGTGCAGTGTGCTTTCGCCGCCGCCGCCGGTGCCGCCGCCGACCAGGCACGTTGCTCCGCGTCCGTCTCACTCTCCTGCCTCTCTGCGTCATCGCTTGCCCTCACCAGGCTATGATCTTGGCTTGATTGGCGGCGCGCTGCTCAACATCCGTGACGCCTTTGGCATCGGCGACTTTGCGTCTGAGGCGATTGTGGGTGCCGCCAAGTTTGGCGCCTTTTTCGGCACGTTCCTGGGCGGCGCGGCCATGCTCAAGTATGGCCGGCGCCGGGCCATCGCGCTGGACAGCCTCTTCTTCATCGTGGGGCCGTTGGTGATGGCGGCATCCGCGGGCGTGGCGTGAGCCTGGCTGCGCGCCGCCCTGCTGCGCATGCCTGCTCCGCACGCTGCCGCGCCCTGCTTGCATGTGGCGACCCCTTGTGGCATCGCGGTTGAGCCCCGCATTGAGTGCCCCTCGGCATGCAGGGGCCTGGTGGTGGGCCGCGTCATTGTGGGGCTGGGCATCGGCATCTCCGCCGTGGTGGTGCCCTCCTACCTGGGGGAGGTGGCCCCCGCCAAGGGTGCGCCCGCAGGGTTCAGGGGCAGCGCTTTTGCTTGCATGCTGCTGCCTCGCCTTTGACACGCGCTCGCTTCCCCTCTGCTGCATGCTGTGCGGCTATGGCGGGGCTGCTGACTCCCTACGTGTTCTTCATCCCTCGCCTGCAACCCTGCCCGCCCGCCCGCACACGCACACCTGCCTCCCCCTCCCCTTTCGGCGCGCAGTGCGGGGCCGCGTGGTGGAGACGCACGAGCTGCTGCTGTGCGCCGGCATGGTGGCCGCGCTGCTCGGCGACGCCGCCTTCCAGGGCCTGCCCGGCAACTGGCGCTGGATGGTGGGCGCGCCCGTGGCACCCGCCCTCCTGCTCTCACGTGAGGCGCCCGCAGCGCTCCGCACCGGCCTGCCTCCCGTGCTCAGCTGCCCAGGCACAGCGCGCCCTGTCATGCGGTCGGTGCTGCCCTGCTGGCAAGCGCCGGCACCACCCCGCTGCCCTTCCCCCTGAACATACAACCAACGGATTCTTGCCCCTCCTGCATCCCCCCCCAGTGTCGCTGTGCCTGCTGCCGGAGAGCCCTCGCTGGCTGGTCATCCGGGGCCAGCTGGACGAGGCGCTGGCCGTCATCCACCGCGTCTACACCTCCCGCCACCTCCCCGCCGGCATGCAGCACTCCACGGCCGAGGTGGAGGAGGAGCTGCTGCAGCTGTGGAGCTCCGTGGAGAAGGACAGGGCGGCGGCGGCGGCCCGACTGGCGGCGCACGCGGAGCGAATGCGGCGGCGCGCCGAGCAGCGCGCGACCAAGGTGGCGCCGCTCGGCAGCAGCAGCGGGGCGGCGGGGGCAGCCCGCAGCACGGCGGGGGCTGGCAGCGGCTGCAGGCAGCAGAGGGGGAGGAGGAGGGCGAGGCGGCGGCGGCGGCGGCGGCGGCGGCCGGCAGCCAGGCGGCGGCGGTGGAGGCGGGGGCTGCGGGGGTGCAGCAGCGCATGCAGGCCGCTGTGCAGGCTCAGGGCGGCGGGGAGGCGGAGGGGCTGGAGCAGGCGGCCCTGCTTGCCGGGAGCGGCCCGCAACGGCGGCGCCAGCGAGGACGAGGGCGGGGCGGGGGTGCATGCGCGGGGCAGCAGCCCGCTGCGCGTGCCGCGGCACCTGCCCCGCATCCGCACCGCCACCTCGGAGCTTCAGGAAGTCGGGAGCAGGCGGAGGCCGGTCCGGACAGCTCCCGGCGGCGCCAGCAGCGCCAGCAGCGGCCCCGTGGGCGGCGGCACCGCACTGCGCCTCGACGAGTGGGGCGGCGGCCCCGCCTCGACCCAGCGGCAGCGCGCTCGCCGGACGCGGTGCGGTCTGCGGCGGCGATGCAGGGGCGGGGCGGCGAGGCGGGCTTCTGGGCCACGCTGGGCGCCATGCTGCGCGACATACACATCGTGGCCTGCGGCCCCGAGCGCCAGGCGCTGCAGGTGCGGCGGGGCCCAGCCAACAACCCCCTCCTACCCCCTGCTTACTGCCGCAGCCTGGGGCTGCCTTGCCTGCTTGGGGGCCCAACCACCTACCCCACGCCCTCTGCCTAGCTGATCTGCCGTTGTCGTGGACACACACCCACCCACCTACCCACCCACACACCCACACAGATGTCCCTCTGGCTGGCCTTCTTCAACCAGGCCTTCGCGTCTACCTCCATCATCAACTACGCACCCCAGGTGAGTTGCACTCAATGCAAGCACCGCCTGCAGCGCACACACAGCTCCCTGGGCCCCCTGCTGCCCCCGCTGCGTGCGCGATTCACATGCACCCACCTGGTGGCAGGGCGCTTTCCCCGTTCCCCCTGCACCCCACCCACCCACCCACCCACACCACATGTCTGCAGGTGCTGGAGCGCGCGGGGTGGAAAGCCACAGCGCCGCCATGCTCATGTCTTCGTCGGTGGGGGCACCAAGGTGGGGCTGCGTGCACCAGTTGCCTGACGCGCTGCTGCCCAGCATCTCCGCCGCGGCGGCTGCGCCCTCACCCCTTCAGCACTTCGTGTGCCCCCCCCCCGCGTGCAGCTGGCCGGCGTGCTGCTGTCGCTGCTGCTGGTGGACAGCCTGGGCCGCCGCCCGCTGCTGCTGTGGGGCAGCCTGGGCTGCGCCGCCTCGCTGGCCGCGCTGGCGGTGGCAGACTGGCTGGCGCTCAAGGCCTTCCTGGTGGCCTGCATGTGCCTCTTCATCTTCGCCTTCAGGTGGCCTTGGCGTGCGGTTGGGTCGGGGTGGGGGTAGGGGGTGCAAGGGCGGTTGTGCAGCTTGCATCAGGGCACGAAGGTGTGCAGCAGGAGGGGGCTGCATCCTGGCTCACATGCTTTTCGGCCGCCCCCACGTTCGCGCCCGCAGCGTGTCATGGGCCGGCGTGTTCTGGGTGCTGCTGTCGGAGCTGTTCAGCATGAGCGCCAAGTCGCCCGCCGCCTCCGCCGCCACCGCCACGCTCTTCCTGACTGGTGCGCCCCCTGGGGGCAGCTGTGAGGAGCACTTGGAACTTGGCCATGTGTACTCCAAGCCGCACTGGCAGCCTGTGCAGATTGAGCATCCTTTTCAGCTGGGACTGGCATCGCATTGAAAAACACATTCGACCCGCCCTCCACGCTCTGGTGGTGCCCCTGCCCCCCTCCCCTCCCCCACTTTCAAAATCGAACAAATCGCAAACCCCGTCCCCCCCCTTCCACAGGCGCCGTGGCCGACACAGTGTTCCTGACCCTGCACGACTGGCTGGGGCCCGCGGTTTTCCTCATTTACGCGGCGCTGGCGGCGGCGGCGGGGCTGTACGTGGCGGCGGTGGTGCCCGAGACCAAGGGGCGCAGCCTTCAGGAGGTGCAGGCCCTGCTGGCCCTGCGCTGCGCGCCCGGCAGCCGGCGGCGGGGCTGGTGGCGGCTGAGGCGCCGCGGCCGCGGCGAGCAGCAGGCGGGGCTGCTGCCCGTTGGCGAGATGCGGAGCGATGCGGCAGGCCTCAGCAGTGAGGGCAGCCGGGTGGAGCTCTCTCAGAACCCTTGAGGCGCGCATGTGCCGCTCGCTGCACGCCTTTCTTGTCATCGACGGGAGGTGCCCAGCCCCGCCTGTATGCTTCTCTGTTCCAGCTCGCCATGGCATGGATGCGGTTCCTGCTGGGAGTTCCTCGGGCGCCAGTCCTTGCGCATGGTGGTATATGTCAGATGGGCCAGCTCAAAGGATCCAGCTTGCCACTGTCGCCTGCCTCCAGCAGCAGCCAGCGGGGTTTGTTGCCGAGCCGCTGGAGCTTGCTGTGAGCTGCGGCCTTAGCACCCAGCGCACCGCGACCACCCGCAGGGCATCAGAACCTTGACGCACATCGATGCTGTGCGTGGGATCCGTGAGGCTGATTGGCAGAAATGCGTGCTTGATCACTCATGCGCCCTGAGGCTTAATCAATGGCCCTGGTCGTCAGCTGTCAAGCGTGCCAGGCGGTTCCTTGCTGAGCAGGAGCTGGCGCCCGGCGGCAGGGAGTCGCCCGCTCTACGGGGCTCTCCCTGTGTTGACCTTGTAAAGGCTGCCTCTATCAAAATTGGAGTGTTACATTCTAACGTGGCCTCAATAGGCTCTAAGACACGCGAAGAGGCCCAAGCGCCGGAGGGCGTCGCTGCTGCGCCTCCCACCCTAGCATCCTTTACTCTTCTCCCATTTGTAACAAGCAGTGCGCAGTTTGCCCGGGATCAGGAGAGCGGGACAGGTGGTACAAGGAAATCCATCCATGGGTGTCGTTCCACTTCGTAAAGGTGCTAAAATTGGCAGGTGCAGCTCAGTTATCACCCCGTTTCCACAGTATTCATTGAATAAAATCGTTATCATTAAACCCCAGCCTTCCGCGGGTTCTTGCAAGACGTCCTTACAAGTATTTCGCAGGCCTTGGCTTAGCAAATCCTCTGCAATTCCAGTGATAGCAAAGGGAGATCGATTCAACAGCAAAGCAGAATAGCAGCCAGAAGTGAAACCAGCTGCAAGACACTGGGCTGCGAACGCTGAACGTCGCATTCCCGGACTGCCGGCAGCAGCTTGTGCCCGAGTGTGCAATGGGGGCAGGGATGCACGGCAAGGCACCAACTGGGCGGGCGCAACTTGACTTTGCCCCGGGCAGCGCTGCAGGCGCAACCGCCGGTGCCACCTGCGCAACTGGCTGTGTGCCACGCGCTGTGACTGCGGCCATCATCTGTCTGCTCTGCTACACCGTGATGGAGGTCAGCCTTGAGTGTGGTGGATGCTGCCGCTGGGCTCCGTGGCGCCCTGCCAGAAGGACAACGAGGTGCGGCGGTAGCACCTTGCTGGTGCTGGAACGCAGCTTCATGCGCGGCAGGACAATCCGCTGCTGCGTCGCTGTTGCTCCATTCGCAAGCCAGCATCTGGATGGCATCCCCGCTGCCGCAGGGCTCCTGGAGTATCGGCATCTTCAAGGGCCCCTCGCCGCTGCAGCTGGAGCCACTGGAGTGGTACGAGCCGCGCCAAGACACGGCGGTTGCCTGGCCCGCGGCCAACCCGGTGCTCACCTGCGCCTCTGTGGGCAACTCGCCCAGCAACTTCGGTGCGCAACAGCCGCAGGCACAGCCAGGCAGCGTGGTTGCCATGACAGGGGGAAGGCATGACACGATGCAGGCACCTGCGCAGCCGCTGCTAGTGTGTGGTTTGAGGCATGCTGTCAGGCCCCCATCAGCCCCTGCGCTGGCCCTGCCCCTCGCAGTGGCGGACCCCTTTCTGCTGCAGCGCGACGGCCAGCTGTACATGTTTTACGAGACCAAGTCCAAGGAGCGGCGGAAGGGTCAAATCGGGGTGGCGGTGTCGTCCGACGTCGGCCGCAGCGTCCGGCACCTTGCGGTGGTGCTGGACAAGCCCTGGCACCTGTCCTACCCGCACGTCTTTGAGCACGGCGGCCGCGTGTACATGCTGCCGGAGGCGAGCCAGTCGGGCGCCTCACGCTGTACCGCGCCGCCGACTTCCCGCTGGTCTGGGAGGAGGAGCGCGTGCTGGTGCCGCGCCCCATCGACTCCAGCCTGGTGGCCTGGCAAGGGCGCTGGTACCTGCTGGGAAGCGACCACAGCAGGCGGGGCGCGGTCAAGAACGGCAAGTGGCGCTCAGGGGCCAGCAATGCTGCCTGCGTGAGCTGTCCCTGCCGCTGCTGCGGGGCGCGGGCTCCCGGTAGTGGGCGGCACACATGGTGGTGGGCAAGGTGCCTGCTCGTCTTCTGCCTCACCCACACTCATCGACCCGTCCATCCGCAGGGCACCTGGAAGTGTGGCACGCCGCCTCCCCGCTGGGGCCCTGGCAGCCGCATCCCTCCAACCCCGTGGGCAATGGCCACCGCGGGCTGGGCTTCCGCATGGGTGGACGCATTGTGCAGCACGGCGGCCGCCTCTACCGCTTTGGCCAGGACTGCGGCGACACATACGGCCGCAGCCTGGTGGCGTTTGAGATCAAGCGGCTCAGCCCCACCGAGTTTGAGCAGGTGCCTGTTGCGCACAACATCAGCGGGCTGGGCGGCCACCGCAAGCCCTCCTGGAACAGGTGCGGCCTGCCCGCCGCGCCCTCTGCAGCCCTCTGCTAGTGTTGGCTGGAGCACGGCCGATGACCCAGGCATGAGTGGGTTGGCAGCAGCAGCGCGCAACGCGCTGTCGTCCTCAGCTGTGTGACCCTCCTTTGTGTGTTGCTCGTGGCAGTGCGCGGCACCATCACATCGACGCGCAGCAGCTGCCCAGCGGGGAGTGGTTTGCCGCGATCGACGGCGACAGTGTACCGTCAGGTGGGCAAGCGGTGGTGCATGCGTGTGGCTGCCCTTTTGCCGTGCTCTGCGCAGGCAACACCAGAAGGTGTTGGCCCCTGCATGGCCTTACCAGGCAACCGCTGGGCTGCAGGCCAGGTTTCCCGTCGCGTGCTCCGTGCGGTGGCGAGAGTGGCGGCGTGCTGGGCGATGGTGGCAGCCCTGCGGCTGTGTGCAAGTGTGGGCATGGCCCGCAGCCCTGCCTTCCGCCGGTGGGCTCTCAGCAGCGGCCTCATGGGCAGCCCCAGAGGAGGCGCCTGCAAGCCGTGCGGTGCTGGCCTGCCCAGCAGCCTGCTGCTGCACGGGCCGATTGTGCAGCGCATGCGGCTGGGCCAGCTGAGCACGAAGAAGGTAAGTTCGCTGGTTGAGCTGGAGCGCCAGGCCTCCACGCACTTGGCTCGGCAGCTGGGCCCCGCCGCTGTCGCCGACGCCACGGCGACGGTGAGCATACTGCCCGCCGAGGGCCTGCAGCATGGCGCTGACTATAAACAGCGTCCGCAGCAGCAGCCAGGCATGCTTTCGCCCACCAACAGCAATGCCTTGAAGCTGAGCGCGGTGCTGGCAGCAGCAGCAGAGGAGGGCACGCCGGCCAAGGCAGCGGGGCTCAAGTCGCCGCGGGGCAGCTTGTTGCAGTGCCGCCTGCCGCACGTGCCGTCTGGCCGCGAAGGCGCCACCTCGCCGCCGCCCCTCCCGGGGCTGATGGGGCGCCCTACGAGCGCATCGCGGGCAGGAGGGCGCGCTGCTGCACGCCGCATCCGCAGCCCTCTCCTCCGGCTGGCCCCTGGGCCTGTGGTGCTGGCTCACATGGCGGTGGCAGCGCTGCTGGGCTGCGGCCTGCTGTGCGCCTACGTGTCGCCCTTCTTGCGGGCTGCCAGGCCCCTCGCCGTGGATGGTCAGCACAGCCAGGTAGGCCGATCGAGCGGAGGGATGGGGAGACGGGGCCGCTGACTGTGGCCACTCAAAGCCCCTGCCTGCGCCACTCGGCAATCATGCAACACAAAGACTGCTAAGCCCATCCACTCCAGGTTGCCTCAACACGTGCCCCCCCCCCCCCCACACACACCCACACAAACACCAGTTCACGCTTCTGTGTATGAGCTACAAGGCCCGCATGTCCACGCTGCGCCACTTTGTGCGCCACTACTCGCGCTGCCCCTCTGTGTCTGACATCGTGCTGGTGTGGAACGACGGTGGGTGCCGCGGCGGCCTGGCTGGGGCGCAGCGGGGGGCCTGAGGCCCCTCGGCAGTCATCCCCATCGCAGGTTCTGGCAGCCCCGCCCGGTGGAGCCCTTTGTACTTCCGGCCCCCACACCCCCACCAAACCCCTGCATCAGGCTCACCACCAGTGCCCGAGCGCGACTTTGACAGCGCCGTGCCGGTCCGCTTGCGGGTGGAGGCCCTCAACTCCCTCAACAACCGCTTCCGCACCGACCCTCTCATACGCAACAGGCGCGTGCCAGGGTGCAGCGCCGCGCTCAGCCTGCTGGGCAGGCCCGCCCCCAGCCTGGAGGACGTGGTGCAGCCGAGAGGGGCGCCCTCGGTTGCTTCCTCTGCCTGCTTTCACTCCTGCGACAAGCTACAGGCTCACCGCATCCACACAGTACTCCACCACCACCACACACACAAGCAATGGTCAATGAATCAATGATCAATCAGCCCCCCCCCACACACACACACACACACCCGCAGGGCGGTGCTGTCCCTGGACGACGACATCATAATGCCCTGCTCTGACCTGGAGCGCGGCTTCGCCGCCTGGCGCACGCAGCCCCGCCGCCTGGTGGGCTTCTTCCAGCGCCTCATCGAGGGCACGCCCCTGGTGTTCAGGGGGAGAGGTGCGGCTGCAGCCCGCGCCTCGACAGCCTCGCCGCCTGCCTGGCATGGCCGGGGCCAGCGCCACAGCCGTGCCGAGTGGCCCGAGTCCTGCAGCCGTTGCTGGTTGCCTGTCGTCCAGAAGCCTGCGCACACACTGTGGATGCTGCACCGCACCCCAAACCCCCAACCCCTGCCCCCGTGCCACCCACCCACACCACCACCCACCCACCCACACCCCCTCACCACCGCCACAACCCCACGCACCCGCTCCTCCCGGGCTCAGGCATTCCATCGAGCGCGGCCTGTACAACAGCGTGCTGACGGGCGCCGCCTTCATGGACACAGAGACCGCCTTCCCCGCCTACTGGGCGCCGGCGGTGGGCCCCGCGAGAGACACGGGTGGGTGTGCCTGCAGAGACGCGCAGCGCTGGTAGTGCCCTGCTGCCTGCTGGCAGGGAGGTCCCTGGCCAGGCATCATGCTGGGCTGCCATGCTGTCCCATCCTCAGGCAGCCAGAAATGCCCGCATCAGCCCTCAACCCCTGCCGGCCTCGTCGTTGCTCCCAACTCCCCCTCCACGCCCCACCATTTAACCCCAACTCATCCTCCCCCCCACACACACACTCGAGCAGTGGACCGGGTGTTCAACGGCGAGGACCTGCTGATGAATTTTGTGCTGGCCAACGCGTCGCAGGGGGCGGAGTGGGATGCCGTGGAGTTCGTGCGCCCCACGGTGAGCACGCAGCGCCTCCCTGCCGCTTTTCTGTGCTGTGCTGCTGCGGCAGGTCGCGGCACCGTCGGTTGCAATTGGGTCGCCACCCACGCCATTGGGGCCCCATGTGCTGCTCGTGCAGCGCCGCTTGGACATCAGCAAGCTGAGCGGGGTGGGCATCTCCCACAACTGGAATGGCTTCAAGGTGGCAGCGCAGGTGGGTGGCCCGAGGTGCCAGCCGGTGCAGATGCTGCAGCCAGTCTGCCATCCCGTGCAGCTGCGCCTGGCCTGGGAGCGCAGGGCTTGCATGGGCGGCAAATTGATGTCATGCTGGCGTTTGATACCCCCACTACCTTCCCCGCCGTCCCCCTTGCAGGACTACCTGGCCAGCTTCACCTCCACCTTTGGTGGGGTGCCGCTGCAGCCCCACAGCTTCAACTGGCTCCGCAGGTGGGGCGGGGGAACCTTGAACCAGCTCATGAATGTGTGGCTGAGCGGGAGGTAGTTCCGGCTGGGCAGCAAGGTTAGTCAATTGGCAGCCTTTGAGCAGCACCCCCCTCCCTGGCACCTGCAGCCCCCATTCTGCGCCATACGCTGGCTGGGCTGTGTCTACCTCTGAAGAACTGCACAGGCCTTTGTTTGGCCGATGTGCCGACTGTGCATAGGCCAGACACACACTCCCGGCGGGCTCTCCAAGCCCTCCCAGCCTGCAACCCTGGATCCTGCTTTTCGAATTGCATACACCAGCCTTATGATCCGTCACCACTTGCCATTAGTCCTGCGCCACTGTTCTGGCCAGTTTTTTGGTGGACAACGCCCCCTGTTTTGTTACCTGTTTGCACTTGCACCAAGCAACTACCTGTCGGCACCAACCTGCTGCTCTTGATGACATATGTAAGCTCTGTGAGCTTACTGAAACCAAACGCATGAAATCAAACATGAATTCCATCAAAGCATTACGACGCGAGCATGATATGCAGCTTGAGCTGAACGGATCATAGACGAACAGCAGTGCGGGTGGAAAGCAAACAGGCCTGCGCACATGCTGGCATGAAAGCAGGAAAACTGAAAAATCACGTTGAGTTTCGGTTTGCGGTCCCACTCTAAGCCTCATTGGATCCAGTGCAGCCCGTGGCCTCTGGCATGAAGAACAGGCTGGCCCAGGAGCGCTCCAAAAAGTGGCCCGCCTCCAGGTTGGGACCCGCCGACATCTGCAGGAGGGAGCCCCCTTCTCAGCTGGCACTGCGGATGTGACACGAGCCCCGGGCCCGTGCTTGCGCCCTGCAGCACACCGCACCGCACCAGCCCCAAGCAGCCACATTACCTGGGCCAGCAGCGTCTTGTAGAATGACCGCGGGCGGTGCCGCACGCGGCTGCGGTGCACCGCCATCATCGCAGCGGGGCACCAGGCCCGCGGCAGCTCGCCGCCAACGAACTCGGCAAACCAGCGGCCGAACGGGCGGGGGCTGGCAGGCTTCAGCCTGGCCCCGGAGCCGACCTCGGTGGTGCCCGCCCACCTGCGTAGCGCCGCACACGGGGAGGGGCGCAGGGTGCAGGCTCGACGGCGCTCCAGGCAACGAGCGGCGGGTGCAGCATGCCTCGTGCTCACCAGCGCTGGGTGTAGCCAGGTTTTGGCGCGGCAAAGTCAAGGCCGGCGCAGAAGAAACCAAACTGCTGCGCCTGCTGCCAGTGCCGCCGCAATTCTGCAAGCTTCTCAGCCTTGTCCCTGCGGGTGAGTGCATGCGTGGGCGCCTCGTGGCATGAGCGGAGCCATGTGGCGCGGAGGGTCTGGGGAGAGGGCAGCAGGCCCCACCCAGCCCCAGTCCTTGCAGCAACCACCCATTCCTTGCAGTGGCCAGCCGCGCGAGCTCACTCGCTGTACCCTGCCGACCCCATGAGGAAGAGGGTGACGCGTGCCAGCGAGTCGTAGCGGGAGTGCAGGTGGTGCAGGTACGTGTGCCCCTCCCGGCCCACGTTTGGCAGCTGGATGGAACCTGCAAGCCAAGGTGTAAAAACCATAACCGGCTTGCGCAGTTCCAAGGACTTGAGGGTGACCGAGTGTGCGCAGATGCATGCGGCAGAGTTGGCGGCAGCGTTGCGCGCGTGCAAGGGCGGCGGGCCACCACACCTGGAGGCGGGTCGGTCCCTTTGCCTTTGGAGTAGACGGTCAGCGCGGCGTGGCCGCCAAGCTCATCCACGAGCGGCTGCAACCAGGTCACGTTCTCGTTGAAGTGCGCCAGCACCACTTCAACGTCCGGCGCGTCCTGGCCCATCCAGCCGCGGAGCGTGGGGCAGCACGGCGGCGCGGGGCCAGAATGGCGGAAGTGCAGGGCTGCCAGGCTTGCCAGCAATGCCCATGTGAGCAACGCAGCTGTGCACGCCCTGTGTGGAACGGCCCGTGGCAGCGAGGCAACGTCTGCCTTGCGACAGAGCATCGTGGCTCCGCCAGCTGCCCCTCCCGCCAGACGCCAGCCAGGCCCGACAGACCAGGTGCTGTTGCTTCCGCGGCGCTTTCAGACGGGTTTGCTGACAAGTTTTGGGAACCTAACGTTTGTGTCAAGGTCGGAGTATAACAGAATGCGAAGGGGGCGCGAGCCCGAAAGTCGGAACTGCAGGCCGTTCACCGCGTGAAGCCGGAGAACAGCGCAGCTGGAATGTAAATGGCCTCTGCGACTTTGGTTACAAGCCTGGCAATGTCGGGGGCTGGGATTCGCTGCATGTTGTGCACTGTCAACCGGCAGTACGTCTGTAGTGCTGTGCCACCAGTGCCCACATTTCCGTCCGATCCTTGTACGGATGACCACCAGGCTGCATACACCACCGTTGTTTGTCGATACCTGGGCGTGCAGAACTCTTCGCTCTCCTCTCGCCTTTGGTCCTTCTTTAGTTGCAGGATGGCCAGGGCGGCCATCAATTGGCCGACCAAACACTGCAGTCTGGCCAGGCAGCAAAAGCAGGCAGTCGCTTCAGTCCGGCCCAACCTAGCGGCCGCGGCTCGGCGGCGGGGCCCCAGACAGTGGCAGCATCGTGCAGCGTACATGAAGATTGTGGGCAGCCCAGCACCCGCGCACAGCGCCAGCAGCCCTCAGCCAGCGGCGGCGGCACCGCCTGCGGCGGCGCAGCCCGACCTCGCCGCCGACCCCTCGCTTGACCTCAGCTCGGCCCTCTCCCTGGACAACATCCGTCAGACGCTGATCCGGCTGGAGGACACCATCATCTTCAGCCTGATCGAGCGGGCCCAGTTTGCGCGCAACGAGGCGGTGTACGAGGCGGGGGCCATCCCGGTGCCGGGCTTCACCGCAGACGGCCGCCGGTACTCGCTGCTGGAGTACCTGCTGCGCGAAATCGAGCAGGTGGGGGCTCAGGGCGCACATGCAGCAGTGGGGCTGCAGGGGCTGGGCTGCAGGGGGCTGCTAGACGGCCGAGCAGGCCAGAACGGCGGCGCTGGGCGGATGTTGCATTCCCCCCCCCCCGCTCCCACCTGCACCCGCGCCTCGCAGGTGCACGGGCGCATCCGGCGCTACACCTCCCCCGACGAGTACGCCTTCTTCCCGAGGACCTGCCGCCGCTGGTGCTCCCCCATCGCGTACGTCCCCGTGCTGGCGCCCTGCTCCACGGGCGTCAACATCAACGCCGCCATCCTGGACATGTACCTGGCCCACCTGCTGCCCGAGATCGCCGCCGCGGGGCGACGACCACAACTACGGCTCCACAGCAATGAACGACGTCACCGCGCTGCAGGTGGGGGCCAGGGGGTGGGCAGGGCGGGGCGGGGACCGCGTGCCTGGGTGGCACTCGCCTGCCACGTCAGCCTTTCGGCTGTGGCCGCTGCATGGGGCGGTATGAGAGGTGCATGCAATGACGGGGCCTCCATGCCCCTCAACCGTGCCTGCATGCCGCACCCTTCCCCCTTCCGCTCCGTTGCGCAGGCCCTGTCCAAGCGCATCCACTACGGCATGTTTGTGGCGGAGGCCAAGTTCCGCAAGCAGACTGAGCAGTACAGCGAGCTGATCGCGCGGCAGGACAGCGCCGCCATACTGGACCTGCTCACGGACCGGGCTGTGGAGCTGCGGGTGGGGCCCGCGGCAGGCTGAAGCGCCGGGGTTGGGCACGAGCTCGAGCAGGGCTGGCCAGGGGCAGCCGGGCATGCGGCGCCACCGCGGGAGCCTGCTGCCCTGCCGACGCATCGCACGCGTGCGCCGCTCCGCCCTGCAGGTGCTGGAGCGCGTGCAGCTCAAGGCGGCCACCTTTGGGCAGGACCTGAGCAGCGGCGGCGGCGGCGGCACCTACAAGGTGCGCCCGAGGTGGTGGCCCAGCTGTACGAGCAGTGGATCATGCCCCTCACCAAGGAGGTGGAGGTGCAGTACCTGCTGCGCCGCCTGGACGGCGCCCACGGCGACGGCAGCGCCGCCGACGCGCAGCGGCATGCAGCGGCGCCGTGAGGCGGGCGGGGAACCGCGGTGGACCTTGCACTTTTTGTTTGATTGAGCACTGAACAACGCAACCCTCACAGCGCACTGAGGCTTGTGAAACTGTAGACTTGTGCACTTGTGTTTAATACTGACATGCAAGCTGACAACTGACGGCAGAAAAAGGCGTTTGGTGGCGGTGACCGTCTGCCAGCCTGGCCTGCCATGGCAGTGAGGGTGCCCGTCAAGAATTGCCAATGTTGCGTGTAGTATACCTGTACAGCTTCTCAACATATGCCAGCCCCTGCAGCCGCGCCGGGCCGCATGCAGTGCTAATTCTCAGAGGTGAGGCGGCCCGCATCACGTTTCGCATGACTGAGTGCATCATTTTTGTGTGAGATGTATGATGAATGCAAACACGCGGCGCGGTGCCCTGCATGTCGCCTTGACACTCCCTCTTGCTGTGGGCGCGTGGCTACTGCATAGTGACGTGCTGTGCTGAATTTTTCGGCCAGAGACCACGCATCGCCGCCGCCCTGCTATCCCACTCACGGCGTCGCCGTTGCCGAACCTCTGCCGCCTGTGTGTGCAGGCCGTGCCAGCGGTTTGTATTCTCACAGCACAGATAAGCCCGAGGGCTGTCTGGAGCCATGCGGCAGCTGCGACACCACGAGCAGCGCCTGCTGAAAAAGGTGGACTTCCTCCAATGGAAGAACGAGCACAACCTGCGGGAGCTGCAGGTGGGCCTCGTTGGCGGCGCACCCTGCACCCCCTCCAGCAGCGTCTTTGCCTGCCCCCTGAGGCTGGGCAGCGCCGCCCACCGCCGCGCTGGACGCCTGCCTGCCGCGCAGGTAATGCGGCGGTACCACATCCAGGACCGTGACGACTACACCAAGTACAACAAGCTGTGCGGCATGGTCACGCGCCTGGTGGCCACCCTCAAGAAGCTGGACCCCGCGACTCCGCCCGCATCGAGCTCACCGACCAGCTGCTGAACAAGTGAGCGGGTGGGGCGGGGACGCAGCTGGTGGCGGCACGTGAGGGCGGCATGCCCGCCGCCCTGCCTGCTGCGGGTCCGGAAGGCGCCCTGCTCCGGCTGGCCCCACGCGTGCATCTCTCGGCGGCGCTGCCCCCACCGCTGCTGCCTCCCCCATTTCCAACCCCCAGGCTGTACGACATGGGCGTGATTACCACCAAGAAGAGCCTGGCGCAGCTGGAGAAGCTGTCCACCGCATCCTTCTGCCGCCGCCGCCTGGCCGTGGTCATGGTGCGGCTCAAGATGAGCGAGACGCTGCGCGAGGCGGCCACCTTCATCGAGCAGGGCCACGTGCGCGTGGGGCCCGACACGGGTGAGCCCACAGCAGCCGCGGGGGCAGTCGGGCAGTCGGGCGGCTGCGGGCAGTGGCCCTTGCTGTGCGCGCGTGTGTGTGTGGGGGGGGGGTGGGGGGGATGCGAATGGGGCAAGCAGCTCCGCGCCCTGGCCTGGGGTTGGCCCTCCACACGCGTTTGCTGCCGCCCCCACCCCGAGCCCCCACCCTGCCTGCCCCCTGGCCCAGTGACCGACCCCGCCTTCCTGGTGACGCGCGCCATGGAGGATTGGGTGACCTGGGTGGACACATCCAAGATCCGGCGCAAGGTGCTGCGCTACAACGACCGCCTCGACGACTACGACATGCTGGCGGGGTAGAGGCGGCGCACACCCCTGCCTGCTGCCGCCCATCTGCTTGGCCGCCTCGGCATGGGCGCAGCGGTGTGCCTCGCTTCCGGCCATCGCCGCTCAGCATCCCTTGGTTGCGCATGCCTGCTGCTGCTTGCTCTTCACACTCCTCTCCTGCGCTCGCCCCCGCGCTCAGCTCCTCCACCCTGCCTGCTCCTCCTTGTGCTGCCTCTCTCTTGTTACTGACACCCGACGGACACGCATGCTCTCTGACCCTGAACCTGATACCGGCGCCCCTCGCAACTCCTCTGTAAGCCTTGCCAGCCGTTCGGTTACAGCAAGCCAAGCAGCTGGGATGAGGTCATCATCTAGTCCGCGCCTGGGCGTTTGAACTGAAAGGGGGCGACCAGCGCGTCAAAGGTGCGCAGGTGCTGGGTGGGCCTGTCAGGGTCCACCGCCGCCATCTGGAAGCTGCCGTGCATGCTGCCCGAGCCGCCCTCCAGGTCGGCGCCGCTGTAGTACTCGAAGCAGGCGCCCGGCTCCAGCAGCGGCGTGCAGCCCACCACGCCGCGCGAGCCCTTGGGCACCTCCGTCAACACCTCGCCCCCGGCCCCTGGATGACCCAGTGCCGCCCCCAGCTGCACGGTGTCGGAGCTGCGGGGAGAGAAAAGGGGGGGGACCGCACAGGCCCGGCAGCGGTTAGCCAGGCAGCTGCTCAGCCAGGCAGCCAGGCAGCGGGGCTTGGCATGTGCCTTGTTTGGACGTGCAAAGCTGCATAGGCAGCCCCCGCCAGCCGCCCTCAGCACTGCACAGTCTCCAGTCTGGGGCCGCCAGGCATCCGGGCTCAAGGCGCGGGTGCGCCGGCCCGGGGCAACCCGGTCAGCAGTACCTGTTTGCTTATGCTGTCATCACGGGGCGGGCTGGGCGGGGGCTGCCAGGCTATGATGCAGGGAGGGTGCACACCCACAGCAGGGCAGCCATGCGGTGCGCAGCAGCAGCAGGACCGGGAAGCGACTCAGCCGCGCGCTCTGCACTGCACCCACAATGCAGGGTCGCTTTGGCCTGCCGGCGGCCAACCCCACCCCCACTACCCGTACCTGCAGTTGGACACGCGTATGCGGTACGTGAAGTACTGTTTCTGCGGTACGCCTTCCTCCGCCTCGTACGTGGGGTCCAGCTGCGCCTGCGCCCCCACGTACGCTGTGGTCACCTCGACGTGCACCCCTTCCGTCGCACACGAGCTGCTGCACTCCTGCAGACGGGCGCACAGAAGCAGGGAGGCAGGAAGGCAGCAAGGCTGAACCGTCACGCAACCAGGGACGCATGCTGCCAGGAGGGGGAGGGGCAGCCAAGCTGGCAGCACAGCAGGCGGTGCGCGGCCGCCAGGCACCCACATGCATGTGTATCTGGGCGACCAGGTGTCTGAGCGATTGGAACGCCCGATCCAGCTGCTCCCCGCGGCTGCTGCCCTCGGGCGGGTGGCGGAAGGCATGCCGCACCAGCTGCCGCAGGTCCGCGGGGAGAGGCTGCCGCTGCTGGCGCCCTCAGCCGCCCACGGGACGAGCGCCTTGAGGGCGGCGAGGTGGAATTCGCCGCGCGGGGCGCCCACCCGTGGCTGCCTCCTTGGAACATCCACGCCTCTGCAGGGCGGCACCAGGCTGCTGACACACACTAACAGCCAGCAGGTGCCTTTGCGTGGCACAAAGCACAGACCGCCAGCCCCGACACCGTGTCCACCTTTGTTGACCGGCGTGCGGATGTCCAGCACCTCCACCCCCTGCCGCTCCAGCCCCTGGATAGTCCTCCAAAAGCTGCGGTACAGGGCCCGCACCGCCTTGCTCGACATGCCAGCTGTTGCCTGGTGACAAGGGCTGCTGAATGGGTTGTCAAGCAACACGCAAGCAAAAATCCTGCAACAGGTAAACAGGGTAAAAAACCATCGCATCATCTGCATCTATCATCAAACATGCTATACACACGCTACCAATTCTGCAGAGCCTGGAAAAACGGCGGCCAGCGGGCGGCGGTGGTGGCGGGCTGCTGGTTCGGAGAGTCGAACCGAAGATCCTTGAGTGTGCCACCCGCACCGTAAAGTGATTGCAATGGCTTCAAAGCCCCGTCTCAGCCTGTTGGTGCGGGACAAGCAAACACTTGGAGAATGCGACAAGACGCCCAAACGAGCCTGCTAATCTTTTTCACGAACGGTGCGGATCCAATTGCATTCAAAAGGCTATTCACAGCCACGACCTGACTGCAGCAGTATTGCTCAGGGCGAGGTACGCCCTTCCAAGGAGGGACTAAGCAAAGGATGGCCTCCGCCTGGTAGTGATGATATCAATCAAGCATGAATGACGATCAGTGGCGAATTGAAGACACTGCAGACTACATTTGCAGTCGGAACTTCCTAATTGTCACACTACAGTTCCCGGATGAATACTTGGAAAATGCAGCAGAAGTGTGCAGGGCGTTGCAAGCCGCTTGCCAGGCCAAAGGTCACGCCGTACAGGTGACCAATATGCACAGAGCCCCGGCACCCATCTGAGCGCTGTTTCCGACTTGCCGGGCGGGAAACCATGTCACCAAGAAGCACTTCATGATGCATGCAGGCCTACATCCTCGCCGACACGACGTACAACAGCTTGAGCGTCGACGAGGTGGCGGCGGCCCACGTCAACGCGCAGTGCGTGGTGCGTGAGCAGCCCACCATCGAGTGTCAGTCGCATCGAGTTCATGGAGAACTTCTTGCTCTGCATGCTCTGCATGCAGCGCACGTTGCTCGCTGACGCTGCCCGCGCTCTTCGCCGCCCCCTCAGATCCACTATGGGCGCGCCTCGCTGACCAAGCTCTCCCGCCTGCCAGCCTTCTTCGTGTTCCCCCAGCAGCACTTGAATGCGCACGCGGCTGCAAAGTGCCTGGCAGGCAGCTCCCTTTTCAGCGGCACCAGCACCGCCCCCGTGCTCGTCTTCCTGGACCAGACGCTGCTGCAGCAGCTGCCGCAGTTTTGCGCCGCGCTGGCGCAGCAGGTGGAGCAGCAGCACGGCCCTGCAGCTGCACAGCGGCTGGTGTTCCCCACCGTGCCGCAGCAGCATATGGAGCCCGAGCGAGGGGCGGCGCCGCCACCGCTCCACTCGGGCTGCTGTGGCGGGTCTGCATGCGGCAGCCAGGCCGGCCCGCCAGCGCCCGCAGATGCGCCAGCATCATGCTGCCGTACCGCCCTTGCTTGTGAACACGCTGGCGGCGATCAGCAGAGTGCAGCTACATCAGCAGCACCGGCAGCAGCAGCAGCAGCCGACGCTTCCGCTGGCGCGGGGACCGCTGGCAGCGGCAGCGGCGGCGCCGACGGCGGCACCGTGCAGCACACGCTGGCTGGCTACCAGTGGCGGCTGCCCCTCGGGGTGCAGCCCCAGGACTGCGGGCTGGCCTGGGTGGGCGCCCCAGACGCGCCCGCGCTGCTGCAGCTGCAGCTCACCCACAGCACCAGCCCCTGGGCCGTGCTGGACCCCGCCCTGCTGCCGCCCCCCACCAGGCAGGCAGCGACGGCAGCGCCAGCATGGCAGCAGCCCTGCGCGAGGGCCTGCCGCCGGAGGTCAGCCGCGCGCTGCGCCGCCGCTACTACCTGGTGCAGCGGGCGCGGGAGGCGCGGGTGGTGGGCATCCTGGTGGGCACGCTGGGCGCGGCGGGGTACGGCGACGCGGTGGCCGCGCGCTGCGCGCGCGGCGGCGGCGGCGGGCAAGAAGACCTACACGCTGCTCATGGGCAAGCCCAGCCCGGCCAAGCTGGCCAATTTTCCGGAGATCGAGGTGAGCCTGGGGCCGTGGCGCTGTGTGTTGCTGGGCAGGCAGAAGAAGGGGCAGCGTGCGGGCTGGCCGCCGTTTCTGCCCCGGCCAGCTGTCCTCTCCTGCTGTTTGCGCGGGCCTGAGGCAGCCGCCGCCGCCTCGTGCCGCCGCCCCACGCAGGTGTTTGTGCTGGTGGCGGATCCGCAGGGCCAGATCCTGGACAGCAAGGAGTACCTGGCCCCCATCATCACGCCGCACGAGGCCGCCCTGGCCTTTGCGCCGGGCGGCGGCGAGGGCCAGTGGGACGAACGCGCCTACCGCCTCGACTTTGATGGGGTGGTGCGGCAGGCGGCGGGCAGCGCGGCGGCAGGCGGGCCCAGCAGCCAACGTGGGCAGCCGCGCTTTTCGCTGGTCGCAGGGGGCCGCTACACCGGCGACGGCGGCGGCGGCAGCAGCGGCAGCGATGACGACGAGGGCGGACTGGGGGGGGGCTGCCGCCGCCGACCCCGGCGCCGCGCTGGCGTTGCGCGCGCAGCAGGCGCTGCAGGTCAGCGCGGCACCTGCAGGGCGCTCCGACCTGGTGGAGCACCGCTCGGCGGCAGACTACCTGCTGCACAAGCGGAGCTGGACGGGCGTGGAGGCGCCGCTGGTGGGCGCGCCGCACAAGGCTGCCGAGCTGGCGGCTGAGGGCGCAGCGGCAGGGCGGCGGGGTATGCCGATGAGCCGGGCCGCCCCACGCCAGAACAGCAGCAGGGGCTGGTGGGGGAAGGAGGAGCAGCAGCACCCAGGCAAGGCAGCTAGCTGTTGCTGCCCATCAATCTTCTGCGACAGAAGCCTACCCTTGCTGTAAAATCGCAGTGCTACACTCGTTTCACCTTGAGCACTAATCAAGGGCAAGCGCAGGCATGGACAGCAGCATTTGTGGGTAGTGACCGCTTCGTGTGTCCAGCCAGTGGCACTCTGGCGCGCGTGTGTTCAGCTGCATTGGCACTTCCGCTCGGAGCTGGAGCCTGGGGCGTTGCTGCCCGGCCTGCTCCTGGGCCAGCGCGCGACGCCCAACGTGCGGCACAGCCGGCGGAAGCTTGTGGTGGAGCACCCCAGTGCGGCTGCGGCCTGTGATGCTGACAGGTGCATCAGGCCCTGCACCTGGCGCAGCAAGGCGCCCTGCCGAACCGCCTGCTCCAGCTGGCTGGCCTGGGCGTGCCTTTTGCGAGCGCTGCTGGCAGGTGCGGGTGCGCGGATGAAGGGCGGTATGCTTCCCTCGCCCTTGCCCTCTCCCTTGTTCGTTCCCCTGCGGTCAGCGGCGCTGTCGGTGCAGCGCCAGCTGCTCAGTGTGAACGTTCCATCTGCAGCATTGTTGGTTGGCCTGGCCCATGGACCCCCCCCCCCCTCCCCCTTCTCAGCCACTGCTTACCTGCCATGCACGTCCGCCTTAGCCTCCTCATCAGTGCTCCAATAAAAGTCCTGCGACTGCACGCGCTGCCGCCGCGCCCGCTGAAAGCGCTCACGAGGCTCAGAGCCTTGGTGTTCTGGGTAGCTCACTCCCACTGGCTGTTGGGCTGGCGCCACAGTGGGCCACACAGCCACCGCACCCTGCTCAGAGAGTGGCAGGAACACTGTGTTGTCGGTTGCGGCCTTAGGGCGGTGGCTGGCACCTTGGCTGCAGCCTCTGCGGCAGCACCTACCGGCGTCTTGTATGCAGTCATGGATGGCAGCAGGGGTGAAACCAGCATGTGTGGGTGCTGCTCGTGCGCTGCAACGGACAGAGACTGGGGCACTGCAGGTGTCAGGCGCAAGTGGGTGCCATGTGGTGCCCAGGGAATGGGGCGCTGCCGGCTGTGCCAGCTGTCCTTGGTGTTCGGTGGCACAGCAGGCCCCCAAAATCCAAAAACTCTGGGGTGGGCAGCACGCGCAGTTGAGACACTGGGGTACCCAGCAGGTGCAACTGGAGCAGCGCTGCAGGCGTGGGGGCACGCTGGGCAGGCGGGGCGTAGCGATGCCAACTGGCCACCCATAGCCCGGTGCCTCCAACTCTGGCTGGAGCTGGTGCAGGTCAGTGAGCGGGGACAAGCACATGTCCGCCAGCCAGCGCCCCTCCTCGCCCGTGCATGTGATGGGTGCTGGTCTGGAGCCATCTGGCGTCACCTGCAGTTGCCGCCTGGTCGAGTTGCCATGCCTGCCGAAGCTGGCTAGCAGCAGCAGGGCAGCTTGGGCCTCGTCCTCATCTGTCTCTGGCTGGTTTGACCTGGTGCTGCCTGCCGCTGTCGCCGATGTGTCAGCAGTGGTCCGCGGTGCACACCCATTAGGTTGCTGCGACCTCAAGCCTCGAGGAGGGCGCTGGTGCAACTTGGGCAGGTTGACTGGTGCCTCATCTGGTTGATAGTGCTTACTGCTGCTGCGGCCTGCTGTGCCATTCTCCTTGTCATCGCAGGGCGCTCGCTGAGCGAGCTTGGCCTTTAATCGCATGCTTCTTAGATGTTTGAAAGCGATGTAAGGCTAGGGAAGAAGACTTCTTTAGAGTTGACCGCAGATACATCGCCCGATGTACTGCAGTTTTGGTTTGGACAGAGCCGGCCCCACCATTCAGACAAATTTAGCACTGAATCACTTGCGAATGAGGCTAAGGGCGGAATGGGTGCCGCGAGGGCTCCGTTCCGGACGGCGCTCACCTGCCTGTTGTTTCGCGCCTTTGTAGCCGCTAATGAAGCATACATAGGTGCAGAAGGACCTGAGGAGACCTGTAAACCGTGCAACTTCCGCCAGGTGTAATGTGGTTTATGTCCAGGAGTGGCCCGGGTTGCAGCGCTCCTCCGTCCTGTCCTGTCATATAAGAACAGCCAGTAAATTGTTCAACGTACTGCCTGGCCCGGGTGCGTCACCTCCACCCCCACCTGCCACCCCCGCCAAATGAGCGCTGGCTAAGTCCTTGGCTGCAGGGTGCCGCCTCCTTTGGAGTCTTGTTTGGCGGCGATGCAGGGCCGCTCAAACTGCAGCCCATCGACCTTCTTGGCGTGGAGACTGAGCATGCATTGCCCCTGGCTAACCCAGTGCTCACACCGCTGGAGCTCACTGAGCAGCTGTCCTCTGGCGGCGGCACGGGAGACAACTCCACCGGCAGGCTGGCCGCCGTGGATGCCCTCTCTCACCCCACACTGGTGGCCACCCCCGACAACCGGCTGCTGCTGTTCTTTGCGGCGCACGCATGCGGGCGGGACCGGTGGGGCATCGCCGCGGCGGAGTCGCCGGACGGCAGCGGGCTGACCTGGCGAGGGCTGGGCATGGTGGCAGAGGACGAAGCCCGCGACCTGCACGCCCCCGCCCTGTTCCAGCACGACGGCCAGGTGGGGCGCACGTGGTGCATGGCCCTCTACCTCTGGCTCGCCCTGGTGGCGCAGCAGCACCGAGCGCCAGGGACCCCGCTCAGCAGAGCCAGGGTTTTCAGTCCCAGTCGCCGCTGCGCATTGCGCCGACCCTGCACTGGTGCCAGCTGCCCCCCCCGCCCCCGGCCTCCCCCTCTGACTGGTCCGCAGTGGTACCTGGTGCCGGAGGCGGAGGGACAGCAGGAGGTGCGGCTCCTCGCCGCCGACCGCTTCCCTGTGAGCTGGCGGCCGGCCGGCACGCTGCTGCGGCAGCCCCTGTCTGGGGTGCGCGTGGCGCAGCACGGGGGCGCCTGGTGGCTCGTGGGGCACAGGCGCAGCGCTGGCGCCAGCGAGGCAGACCGCCTGGCGGTGTTCACTGCACGCTCGCCGCTGGGGCCCTGGGAGGAGCACCCGGCGGCGGCGGCCCCCACCACGCGCCCACCAGCGCCGGCAGCCTGCTCTCCTGGAACGACAGCCTGCTGCGGGTGGGCCGCTCCTGCCGCGGCGGCGTGTGCGGCGCGGGCTGGCCGCTGTGGAGATGCAGGCGGCGGGAGGGGGCCTGCAGGAGCGGCGGGTGCCGCTGGATGTGGGGAGCGTCTGTGGCGCCAGCGCACCGCCTGGGACTCGGCGGGCTGGACCCACCTGGCGGTCGCCCGCCGCCCCGACGGCGCCTGGCTGGCGGTGGTACAGGGCTCGCAGCTGCCGCCAGAGGCGCCCGCGCTGTCGCGCCAGCTGCAGGCGGCAATCGCAGCGCTGCGCGCCTGCGCCTTGGCCTGCATCCTGATGCTGCTGCTCAGCGCGGCGGTGCGGCTGCCGCCGCTGCGTGCCGCCCTGCGCCGGCGGCGCTGGGGACGGCTTCTGCTGGGCTGTGCGGGCGGGTCGGTGCCTCGCAAGGCGGGCCAAGCAGAGGGCAGGGCGGATGGCGCCACCCTGCTGCCCACCGTGTTTGTCCAGCTGCTGGGAGCGCAGGCTGCCCACGCCAAGCTCACATCCCGGCCGCGCAGCACCGGCAGCGCCACGCAGCACCAGGCGGGCGGCGGCAGCGCCCGACCGCAGGCAGCGGCCGAGCCGCGGCGCGCGGCGGCGCCCTGGCGCGACTGCGCCGCCACCTGCCGCCCTGGCGCGTTGCGCTGGCGTCGCTCGCTCTGGTTGCCGCGCTGGGCGGGATGTCAGCAACGCGCCGCGTGCAGCGCATCGCGCAGCCCTTCTTTGTGCCGCCGCACGCGCTGCCTGTGGGCGGCCAGTGGAGCCGCTTCACTCTGATGGTGATGAGCTACGACGCGCGCCTGCGCCAGCTGCGCTGGTACGTCAGCCACTACTCGCGCTGCCCCTCGGTTGGTGAGTGTGCAGCGTGTGCTTTTTGCTGTGCGTTGGGACCACATTGCGCGGCCTGACGCCCATCCTGCCAGCTGCAGCTGCCTCAGCGCGCCTGCCGGCGGGGTGTCAAGAGCCTCCGCCGCCGCTGCTGCCCAGGCGAGATACTGGTGGTGTGGAACCGCGGGCGCCGCCCCGCCCCGCCGACCTGGGCAGCGCGGTGCCGGTGCGGGTTCGGCGCGAGGCGGCCAACTCCATGAACAACCGCTTCCGCCCCGACCCGGACATGCGGTTCAGGTGCGGGAGCGGGGGTGGGGGTGTGAGGGCGGGGGCCAGCCCGGGCCAGGGCCTGTTGCTGTGCAGGCGGCGTCCCCGCAAGCGTGCGGACAGCACCTGTAGGGCCAGTCCAGGGCCCTGTCAACCAACTGTGCTGTGGCTGAGCAGCCGCTCAGCAGCTGCCCCCTGCGAGCTGTGCTGTGCCCCCCCCAAACACACACAGGGCGGTGCTGTCCCTGGACGACGACATCATGATGCCCTGCACCACCATAGAGGCTGCCTTTGCGCGGTGGCGCCGCACGCCGCACACGCTGCTGGGGTTCTACCCGCGCCTGCTGCTGCCCCAGGGGGCGGGACGCGCCGGGGCCTCCCGTGTACCGCTTTGAGGACAGCGTGTTTGAGCAGGTGCGCTCCCGGCAGGCCTGACCGCCCGGATCCTGCGTTCGAACCGCACCCTCCAACGGTGCTGCCGGGTGCGCTGCCAACGGCCCTCCCCGCTCGCTCCATGCCGCCGCGCTGCTGCGCCCTCAGGGCGCGTACAACGCCATCCTGGCGGGGGCGGCCTTCATGGACAGCGCCGCCCTGTTCCCGCTCTACTCCTCCCCGGCTCTGGGCGCTGCGCGCGCTTTGGTGGATGAGGGTGAGGTGTGGGGGGGGTGGGGGGCAGGTTGTGGGGATGGGTCGTGTGGGTGGGGGCCAGGCAGGACAAGGAGGAGCAGTTGACAAGTAAATCTGTTCCATGTTCCATGATTAAACAGCAAAGCAAGGGGGGTGGCGTCCTGGAGGCATCTGTGCTTGAGTAGCCGCCGCCCACCACCTCCCCACCCCCACATTGGCGCTGCTGTGTGCACGGTGGTGCGGCCAATGCCGCAATCGCCTGCCGCCTCCCACCCTTCTTTTGCCAGTGTTCAATTGCGACGATTTGCTGCTCAACTATGTGGCTGCAAACTGGTCGAGCACGCTGGCAACAGCAAGCCAAACCGGCGACGGGAGCAGCGCCGCAGCGGCAAGCGGGCAGCGCCGCCAGCTGTGCAGCTGGTGCGCCCCGAGCGTCGCATCGACGTCAGCCGGCTGAGCGGCGTCGGTGAGTGCGCGCGCGCCCTGCTGCCCTGGCTGCTGCCTGCCCGCTTTTTTTTTTGAACGACGGCCACCAGCATGTGCAGCCGACTGGCTGCTCAACACTCCTGCTCGCCTTCCAAGCGTGGTGAGCTCTTGCCCTGCCTGCACGCAGGCATCAGCCACAATATGGCGAGGTTCAAGGCCGCCGCCGACCGCTGCCTCGCCGACTTTACGGCGCTGTTTGGCGGCTCGCCGATGCGTGTGCGCATGCTGGAGGCGCACTATGGGCCTCCGCCCAACTGCCGTTTGTGGCCTCTTGACTGCATGTACCTGGGATGAAACGGACTGCATGCTTTTTGCGTCAACAGTTCCATCTGCACATGCGCTCATGCCGTCAAGGTCTGACGCCGCGCTCATAGTCTGCCTGGGCGCTGGCCGCTATGCCTCCCTGACTCCTGCGTCCTCCCAGGGCCGGCAGAGGCCTGCTTAAACACACTAAACGCTGTGTGTCATTGATGTTCACTCGGAAAAGCAGCTTCCTGGCAAGAGGCGTGTACCACATGTACTCGCGCATAAGTCGCCGACCTCCACGGCAACCCTGGTGTCGCGTCTGATTGATCACCACATGCGTTCAACCGTCCGTCGGCAATTTTCACCACGGAGCCCGAGGACGCGCTTGGTATGAAGCCCCCATCGCCATCGTTAATTAGACCGACCCTGCGCAGCAAAATCCGCATTCTGCTCCTTGCAGCAGTCGTAGTTGCGGCAGTGGTGGCAGTGAAAGGTGCGAACGCACTGCTTGGCGTTGGCGGCCAGCGCGCCCTCTGGGTGCAGCCGCTTGGTTCACAGGCAGTTGGCTCTGGCCGCCCTGCGTTGCTCCCAGTCAGCCACCCCTCCTCCTTTGCTGCCCTACAGGAAGGTTCTCGCTGCAGAAGCAACGACAGCCTGCACCGCAAGCAGCGGCTGATGCAGGTGTTGCTTCTGCTGGCATTTCCGCGTCCAAGGGCCTGCGAACCGCTGCCGCCTGCCAGCTGACGCGCCGTGCACCTCACGACCACAATATCTTGCTTCGCAGGAGGAAAGAGCGAAGGGCAGGATGGGGGGATGGGCGGGTTCTTTCCTGCACCGCGAGGCCGACCCGCAGCTCAACACCCTGCTGGACCGCAGCAGCCGGCTGTCGCCGGTGGTGCGCTGCACTGCTGACGTTCACTTCACCAAGCTGGCCGCGAGCCAGCTGAGCCAGTTGAACGAGGCAATTGAGCGGGCGGTTAAGTCCAACCAGACGATGCGGCCCCCAGGGGTTGCCTTTGCTGCGCAGCGAATGCCATGCCAGTGAGTCGCTGGTGTGGGCTCGCGCTGGCCGGCACCCAGCGGCACATGCCCAAGCGATGCATGTGACCGGACTTTGGCTTCATGCGCTGGTCTGTTGCGAGCAGGCCCGCAGCTCCCGCTGTTGACCCTGTGCTCGGCTGCCTGCAGGGCGGGCACCATCGCCGCGCAGAAGGGCAAGTGCTGCGCGCAGCCGGTGCACTTCCGCCTCGGCTCCACCGACTTCTCCGTCTTCCAGCAGGTGGGCGCCGTGCGCGCTGCTGGCTGCTGCCTGGCATGCATGCCACGCCGCCGCTGCTGCTGGTGCTTGGGTCCCTGCCAGCTGACCTGGCCGGGCCGCCCTCCACCCTCCGCAGGTGTTTCAGTACCACTACATGCGCTACCTGTACACCCTGTTTGCGGAAGAGCCGCCGCAGTACATCCTGGACGCGGGTGGGCGGTGCTGCCTGGCCAGCGGCCAGCGCGGCCTGCCAAACACTGCTGCTGTCCCAGCCCCACCGGACCTCTGCGGCCGCCGCCCTCACATGCATGTGCCGCTCGCGGGCCCTGTCCTGCCTCTGCCCTGTAGGCGCCAACGCCGGCTTTGCCAGCCTGCTGTTCAAGCTGCTGTGGCCCAACACCACCGTCGTCTCGCTGGAGCCAGACGCCTCGAACTTTGCCATGCTGCAGGCCAACACCAGGGGTGCGCAGGGCCGCGTTTTGATCTTTGTGTTTCGACTTTTCCTGTATATGTGTGTGGGGGGGAGGTGCGCGGCGCGGCGGTGCGATTGCACTGGCTGGGGCAGGAACGGGTGTATGTGCATGCCGAGTGGCGGCAGGCGGCGTGCGCAGCGCGTGTGTGGGTAGCAGCCCTGAGGGAGCCAAGCATCGCGTTTCCCGTGTCGCCTCACCTCCTCCCCTGCTCCCTGCCTGCCCTGTGCACCTCCCCTGGCCTGGCCGCAGCTTCAGGGGGCTGCATGCGCTGAACGCGGGGCTGTGGGGCCACAAGGCCAACATCACCGTGAAGACCACCCAGCACGGCAACTGGGGCCGCGTGTTCCGTGAGGCCGAGGCCGGCGAGAGCGGCATGCCCGCATACTCGGTCGCTGACGTGGCCGCCATGCTGAACATCCCTGCCTTTGACTTTGTGAAGATTGACATCGAGGGTAGGGCTCGCATGCCCCGTGTGTGTGTGTGTGCGTGTGAGAGGGTGGTGTTGGGGGATGCGGGGTGGAGGGCCATGCCACAAGCAGCAGACGGGCCTGCTGCACCTGCCTGCAAAGATCTGTGCTGGTGGCCAACCGCTGCCCTACACCTGTCCCTTCCTCCCGCGCCGCCCGCAGGCGCGGAGGGCATGGTGTTTGAGCCCAGCGCCGACTTTGGCTGGATCAAGCAGGCCCGCGCCGTGTCCCTGGAGATCCACGACTACTTTGCCGACTACTTTGGGCTGGGCCCCACCTCGGAGCAGGTGGTGTCCAAGCGCATCGCAGCCGCCTTTGCCCCTACCGGCTACCGCTCCGCCTCCGACAACGAGCACGTCCTCTTCATCCAACCCGCCCACCTGGACTCCTTGATGGCCTCCCCCGCCATGGCCGGCGCCAAGAAGGCCGCCGAGGCGGCGGAAGCAGCCGCAAAGAAGGCAGCAGCCGCAAAAACGCGCCCAAAGGAGACGGACCGTAGCGCTGCGGTGCACTTGCTTCTGCTGTATGCGCAATGCCTGCCTCGCATGTATGCCTGGTCCAGCTTTCGAACATGCAGTGATTGAACCGATTTCATGCTGTTTTCTGCCACTCTGCATGAAACGGCTGCACCATGCAGCAAAGCTGCCGGCGTGTCGCTCATTTTCCATCGCCCATGGCCGCTGCTGTAAACGAATGGACTCTGACGGCTGTCGTTGGCCAAGCGGTTTTTCTGCATCCTTTGATCTATGAGCCTCTCACTGGCCCCAGACCGGCAACGACCAACATGAACGAGGTGCAGTTCTTTGTGACGGGGTTCAGTTCGTTTGCTGGAGTGGAGGAGAATCCAACAGAGCGACTGATTGGTTTGCTGGACGACTGCCTCGAAGGCGGCTCCCCGGGTGCGTCGTGTTCTTGCCGACAGTGGCGCTCTGACTTGTGAGTGCCTGCACCCGGTCTCCAGAATCATCAGTACAACAGCGAGCTGCTCTGGCTGAGCTGCAAGCAGAGACCGTGTGCCTGTCGCTGCAAGCAACAACCATGTTGTTGCAACGCCCGTCCAAAGCCGCTCCCTGCTTTGTGCGGCTTCAACTGCAGATCCCAGCTACCGGGTGCTTGGCACCAAAGTGCTTCCATGCATGGGGCATGCGGTTCGGGAATGGCTGGTGCGCCTGTACAGCGTGCGCCTGCCTGGGGCAGCAGCACCCGACGCTCCCGTCGTTCTGGTGAGCAAGGGGTGGTGGCCACCTGGCCGCTTCTATCGCTCCTCCAGCAGCATTCACCGCCCGCACTGATGCGCCACGGCGCCAGTCAGGCTCACGTCCACACCCAGACCGGTGCCCCCTGCAGCGCACCTGGGGGCCGCACCCAGCGCCCTGCCCCCCACTAGGCGCCCTGCCGTGCCCTCCTTGCTTGCAGCTGCACCTGGGAGTGGACGTGGGCGGGCGCCACTTCAAGCTGGAGCAGCAGGCGGTGAACGAAGCGTCGTTCCGCGTGCCGGATGAAGCCGGGTGGCAGCCGCAGCGGCAGCGGGTGGACACGCACCCCGGCCTCACCCTCTCCTCCCGCCTCCTCACAGACCTGGACGCGGCGGCGCTGGCAGGTGCGGGTGCATTCGCCTGGCCTGCACTGGGCACCTCCGCAGCGCGCTGGCACGCTGCCGTGTGGGACATGCGTAGGCAAGGGCGTAGCCAGCTGCAGCCGTGCAAGCCTGAGGTGGGCATGTGCGGCGGCTCCGCACCCTTGCCCCTACCCACCCACGGCCCCACACCCCGCCCCATCCCAACCCGCAGCCAAGCTGACGCGGCGGGGGCACGAGGTGCAGCCCAGCCTGGACGCGGGGCGCTTTGTGTGCAACCTCACCTACTACCTCTCCCTGCTGCACAGCCAGCTGGGGCGGGAGCGGGACGGGCGCCCCCTGCACTCCCTCTTCCTGCACGTCCCCCCCCGCCGAGGTGGTGCCCCTGCACCGCCAGCTGCACCTCCTGCTGGACCTCATGCACGAGGTGGCCGCCCAACTCGCTGCACAATCAGCAGCAACCCCTGCAGCAGCGGAAGCAGCAGCAGCGGAAGAACAAGCACAGGCAACAGCGGCAGTGGATGGCGGGGCATCGCCATCGCTTGCAGCGGCGGCAGACGAGGCAGCGCTGCCCAACGGGGCCACAAGCAACACGATGCTGGTTCGTGAAACCGCCGCTGTGCAGGCGGTGGCAGTCACTGAGGCGGCCACGAGAAGCAGCGGAGCATCAGCAGCGGGACAACCGCGGGCTCCACAGGTTGCAGCCAGGCCGGACTGAGCAGCATGTTTTCATTCGGTGAGTCTGCTTCCCAACAGAGGAGCTCCAAAGAGGGGTTTGCATTGTTGGCATTGCACCCTGTAAAATGTGTGAATCGCGTTGGCGACCACGCCTCAGGCTTGCAAGGAAAACACGCTGCAGCCGCCAGCGGGGCCAGGGCTCACAGCTCGCTGGCGTCGTGGCCCTCGGCGGCGCCGCCCGCCCCGGGGTCTGCTGGCGAGTTTGCGTCGCCGCCTTCGCTGGTCCAGGTGCTGCCCTCCACCATGGGGGCCAGCCGCACGTGGAACAGCGACTGGTCGGCCAGCAGGGCCTCCCGCGACAGCTCGCCACGCTGCACAGGCAGGAGGGGGAGGCGGAGGCGTGTGGATGGAAGCGGGCGCTGGTGCTTGAGCCAGCCCTGCAGCAACCAGGCAGGCCCGGCCGGCAGACCGTCGGGCGGTGGCAGCGCAGCCAGGGGCCCCACCTGCACGCGCTCCGCCGCCGCGGTAAACTCCTGGGCCTCGCGGTCCAGGTGGGGCCACTCCGCGATGATGCGGCGCGCGGACTGCAGCTTGGGCTCCTTGGTCAGCGGGTTGTTGCACAGGTCGATGGTCTTGGCCTGAGGAGGCGGCGAGGGGGGGGGTGCAGGGTTGAGGGTTGCTTGCTGGGAGGGGGAGGGGGCCGCCAGCCAACAGGCGGAGGGCGCAAGCCCAGGGGGAGCAGCAGGGCTGCACGCCGCCCGACGGATGAGCCAGCGCCGTGCCGGCCGGCCCACCAGCGACCCCACCTGGGGCCGTGTCTCGCTGCCGCACCACGTCTCGCACCACAGCCACTCGCGCGGCAGGCTGAAGATGGGCACGCCGTGCTGCGGGGCGGGGAGCGGGGAGCGGCAGGGACACAAAAACAAGGGGTGGGCTGCAGCGCCAGGCTCGCCCGGCATGCTCCTGCTGCCCGGCATTGCGCCGCTAGCATAGACACATAGCGTGGCCGCGCCCCCGGGGGCCCCCCGCCCCCACACGCGCACCACCACCGACTCCACACACACACCCGCCCACCTCCCCACACAAACACACACACACACACACACACCCCACCACCACCGACACCACACACACACAAACCTGCGCGTAGTTGGGCAGGTCCTGGTCCAGGTTGGCCAGGGAGTTGGGGTCCTTGGACAGGCCGTCGTAAATCACACGCAGGCGGTCCCCCGCAGCCATCTGCCTGCACGGGGGCGGGCCAGCAACCCGGCCGCGTCTCAGCAGCCCGACCACGACCGTCGTGGACGCCCGGCAGCCCTGCCCTCGACGCGCCCTCACACATGCGCAACCACCCAGCCGCCAGCCCCACCTGAAGCGCTCCAGGTCCACTACGTACAGCGGAAATGTGGTACGGCCGGCCCTGCAGGTGGTCCTTCCAGAAGCCCTGCGAGGCACGCGGCAGGTGGGTAGGGCAGGGCCGTGGATGGGTGGCCAGAGCATGCTGCAGGAGGCAGGAGGGGCCGCAGGGAAGCTGTAGGGGGCATCAATGCCAGGTGGCGGCCCCCTCTCACCGTCTTCCAGAAGCGGAAGCCCTCCATGTCCTGGTTGTTGTCGCAGAAGGGCGTGTAGCCATAAGGGGCGCCCTGGAGGCGGGGGAAGCGGGGAGGGGTTGGTAGGATGGGGGCTGGGGTTTTGCAAGCCTGGGGCCAGCTCCATTGGCAGGCAGCACCGCCGGCACACCAGGCAGGCAGTGCACGCGGGCGCTTCCCCGCCCGCATGCCACCCCCTGCCCCCTGCTGCCCCCGCCGCCCCCCCCAACCTCCACCCACCTGCAGGTCCATGTGCCACAGCTCCCGCAGGTCTGCCCGCACCACCTGGTCGCTGTCGCAGAAGATGACCTGGGGGGAGAGGGGGGGTGGGTGTGTGTGTGGGGGGGGGGGGGCAATGTAGAAGAACGAGCGCGGGCCAACCCCAGCCACCACAATTAAGGCCTTGCAGCAGGCCCCGGGCAGCTGTGGACCGGCGGCCGTGTGACTGAGTGGGTGCAGGGGTTGGAAGGCCAGCAGGCGCGCACCTTCTTGAGGCCCAGGGGGAAGAGGACGTCCAGGAAGAGGATCTTGTAGGCCCAGATGATGCGCTGCTTCTCAGTCTGCTTGTGCAGCCAGCTGGGCCACTTGTAGGTGACAAACCTGGGCGGCGTGGTGAGAGGGGGAGCAGGTGCGGGGCGGGTCAGGCACGTGGCCAAGCAATGCCAGTGGGTTGCCATGCCTGTAAGCTCAGCGCCGTCTCTGCCACCAGTTTCACACGCAAGGGCTGTGCCTGCAAGGCAGCAGCCCTGCAGCGCTCACTCGTAGTCGAAGCCGTACTTCTCGGCCATGAGGGGCACAAAGGCCTTCATCTGCGGGCCGCAGGGCAGACGCACTGGGCTGCCTGATTGGCAAACGACGCATGCTGGGGCACGCTTGCGCGCAGCCCGCCGCGACGAAACTGTGTCCCAGCGCAAGCCCTGCCCCCACCTGCGGCGACATGTAGTTCTTGATGAACCAGAACTTGATGCGGGCGGGGGTGCGCTTGATGGCCGACAGCACCATGATCTTCTGCAGCCGCTCATACCTGCAGTTGGGCGAGGAGGGGGGGGGGGGCTCTTGACGCCAGTGGAACCCCAGGCAAAGGCAAGCAGGCCTGCAGCTCAACAAATCGGCTTCAAGCGCCTCCGCGCCCCGCGCCCCACCGCCCCCATCACACACATGTGGCCCGAAGCCACGGTGAAGACGTGGATGGTCTCCCGCTCTTCTCCCTCGACCGCGGGCGCCGCCACGCCGCTGCCGCCCGTCCAGGAGCTGACCTTGCTCCACAGCGAGCCCTTGCCTGCAGCCAGAAGCCGGGGGGCACGGCCCGGGCAAAGGTGGGAGCTTGATTCCGGGAGGTTTGGCTTTGGCTGGCGAGCGAGCGAGCTGCGCTGCAGAGGCCACCCTGCCTCTGGCCCGCCTGCCTCGCCCCCACCCCCCGCACACACCCTGCCCCTCGTCCTCGTCGCTCTGCAGCACGTCCTCTCGCAGCCGGTCAGCGTGCTTGCGCAGGAAGAGGTGCATGTGCTTGCCGCCGAAGCTGGACAGCGCCACAGGCACCTGCGCGCGCGGGGAGCAAGGGGCAGGACTCGCAAAGCGGGCGCAACACGAGCATAAGCCACTTGCTGGGCAGACGGATGGCGTGGCAGCGCAGAGGAAAGGTTAAGAGGAGCAGCGTGCCGGCAGCAGGGGCAGACCTGGTGCGAGTCGGCGCCGGCCACCGCCGCCTCGGCGCGCTGGCCGGAGGAGGAGGCGCCCGTGGAGGAGGCCACCGAGTAGAGCTCGCGGGAGCGGCCTGCAGGGGAGGGCGCAAGCAGGTGGTGACAGGGCGCATGTGAGGGGCTGAGGGGAGGCGGGCTGCCACGCAGGCACATGAGGGGCCGCTCATCCGCCAGCACATATCTGCGTCTTCAAGGAGAGGCTACCTGGGGCCAGCTTGAGCTTCCACAGGCCCGGCCGGCTCTTGAGCTGGAAGTAGCCGAGGTTGGACATGACGAGGGTGTCCACAAGCGGCGGCGCATCCTCCGGGGCCGAACGCGGGGCCAGCTGGAGCTGCACGCCGCGGGGGTGGATCTGCAGGGGGCAGAGCGGATTCGGTTCGACAACAGTGGGGTAGGGAGCATCAGGCCAGCTCAAACACAAACAATCATCGTAGATTATAAGCTGGTTAACGAAGGGAGAGAGGGTCGAATCGAAACGTTTGGCGACAATCACGCGTTCTTCAGGAACACTACTCGTTTGCAGGAAGTAGGGGGATAATCTATAGCAGCAACATTCTCAAGAAAATCTTCTCACTCACGACAGCTCCACCACACTGGTTCAGGTCAACCATGACCCCCTGCTCCCCCATTGCATGTTCCTCCCCGCGGCCCGCCCACCTGGTCCCGCATGCGCGCCGCCAGCGAGGCGAGGTCCAGGCACATGCCCGTCAGCATGAGCGCCTCCAGCTCAAAGGTGGCCTCCATGGCGCCCCGCCCCCCACCTCCTCCAGTCGCAGGTTGTCGAGGTCGTGCTCCGCCCGCACCGGCTCCACCAGCCCGCACAGGCAGGGCAGCGGGGGCGATGCGATCAGAGGAGGCGGTGCTGGGTGACACCCAGCCCAGTAAGCAGCAGCGGGGCGTGCGGGAGGGGAGCCCGTGCCTGCCTCACACGCTTGCAGCTCTCCATCCTCCCCCTCCCTTCCCCCTCCCTTGCCCTCCCCCCCCTTCCGCCGCCCCTTCCTCACCACGGCTCCGGCTCGTCCATGCCCAGCGTGAGCACCTTGTCAGGGGGCAGCCCCGCAAAGGAGGCGGCCGCAGGCTGTGGCAGGCCCTCGCCGTCTAGGGCGGGCAGCACGTAGCGGTAGAAGGTCTTGAGGGGCAGGCTCTCGTGGTCGCGCTGCGCTCGGGGGCGGGGGGGGCAGACAGGTGCGGCGTGAGGCGAGCGCTGCGCCCTGCACACGGTTTGCCCCGCCAAGCACGCGGCGGAGCTCCCAAGGCGCGTGCACCGGGGCCTGCCGCTGGCACGCCCCAGGTGGTGCGGGAGGCGGGCGCCTTGCCTGCGGGTTGAGCAGCAGGTCCACCTCAGCGCCCAGCACGGAGCGCAGGAAGGAGAGGAGGGGGCCAGCCGCTGCGCGCCCTGGCTCAGCGGGTTGAGCACCGCCTGCACCAGCAGCGGCGACGCGCCGTCGTCCCCGGGCGCCGCCAGGTGCACGTGGTTCTTCTGGGTAGCGCGGGCGGAGATGAGCTCGGAGACGCGGCCGGAGCGGGCATCAACCTTGGGGGGAGTGGAGAGGGGGACAGGCGGAGGCAGGCAGGGGTGCAGGCTTGAAATCGTTGGAGACCAACAGCATGCAGCCAGCGGCAGGGTTGTGCTGCTGCGGGTGAGAACGCAGCCAGCACCGAGGCCAGGATCACGTGGCAGCAGGCGGGCATGGCGAGGAAAGAAGCGCGGAGCAGGCACACGCGGGGTGCGGGGGCGCCCGCTCACCTCCACGGGCTTTGCGGCCGCCAGGGCGCTGGACACGGCCGCCACCACGGCCGAGGGGTCGGCGCCGGGCAGCGCCGCGCCGCCCTGCACAGCCCCCCGCACCAGCTCCAGCGCGCGGCCGCTGAACTGGTTGCGCTGGGCAAACAGCTCCAGCAGCTCAAAGTCGTGGGGCTCCAGCTCGGGGCCGCGCCGCCCTCGCCCTCGCCCTCGCCCTCGCCGCCCGGCAGCTCCAGCAGGCGCCCGTTGCTGACCACCGCGTTGGCTCCCGGGCCCAGGCGCAGGCCGGCGCGCACCAGGCGCGCCTGCGAGGCGGCGGCGGCGCCCAGCACCGGGTCCAGGTCGGCCAGCAGGCGGGGCAGGCGCCCCTCGTACCCCATCGCCTCGTCCAGCTGGGCCAGGCCGAGGGCGGCGGGGGCTGGGGCTGGCGCAGAACCTCGTCCAGCTGCTCCACAAAGTCGATGGGGCCTGCGATAATATTTAGCTTGTTGATTAGATTGCTGGGGGCGGCAGGCAGGCAGGCAGGGGTACCAGCTGAGTGAGAGGACTTGTCACCCAGAGCGCAGCCTCCTCTTGCATCCAAACCACCGCACAGCAGCGTCTGTGCGGAAGCTGGGGCGGCGCGGCTCACTTGCGGGGAGCAGGCCGGTGCACACCGCCACCACCACGCTCTCAATGGGCAGCAGCACATCGGCGGGGCCGCTGCCCGGGCGGGCGCCGCCGCGCCGGTGTTGGCCAGCACCGCCACCCGCCCCGCTGCGCTGCGGTGCTGCAGCGCGGACGCCACGAGGCGCAGGCCGCGCCGGCTGCGAGCGTCGGCCACCACCCAGTGGGTGACGGCGGCCAGGGGCGCTGCGCCCTGCTGGTCGTCGTCGTCCGATGCCGCCGCCGCCGCCATGCTGGCCTCCGGCCCAAAGTACTTGAGGAACGCGCCGCCGGCTGCGGGCGGCACGCCCACAGCGGCGATGCCCAGCAGCGGGCCCGTCAGCGACAGCTGGCGCGCCGGGTACTCGTCTGGCCGGGGGAAGGGGGAGGGAGGGGAGGATGGTGGTCAGGGCCAGCACGGGTGTGTTAGCATCCAGGCTGGCGCCCGAGCAGGCACAGCAGGGAGGGAGCAAGGGTGGCAATCGCATGCCACAGAAGGGGGAGGGGGCGCACCAGTCTCCCCTGAGATGCGCACGTAGCCGGCGGCGGCGTCCAATGGCAGGATGCGCGGGTTGTAGCGCGGGATGGAGCCGTGCAGGCGCAGGATGTCTGCGGGGGGGGCGGGGGCCGGTGCGGCAGGGTCCCAGGGGGCTTCAGGGCGGCGGCGAGGCAAGCTGTGGGCGCGCCTGCCAATGGTGCCACCTGCCCTGCTCAACCGCTCTTCAGCAGTTTGCAGCAGCACTGGGCCCCCAATCCGCTCAGGCGCTCTGCATCAACCGCAGCCCCCACCTGCCCAGGCCCCCTTTGTTCCCCCTAAAAATAAAAACCAAAAACAACAACAGCCCCACCCACCCTCGTGCAGGTCTGTGCTGTCGTCCGCCAGCCGCTGCATGTAAACATCCTCCTGCACCTGCTGCAGCGCCGCCTGCACCGCCCCCAGCGTCACCCCCTGCCACCCGCCGCCGCCGTCGTTGGTGGACACGGCGCCGTTGAAGACGAGCACCCCGGCGCGGGCGGGGCCCGCCAGCCCCGTGGACCCCGCCAGCTCGGCGGCGGCGTCCAGCAGAGCCGACACCTCGGGGAGGCGCAGTGGCCGGGGGCCTCCGCCAGCGCGATGGCCTGAAGGGTGGGCGGTGACGGGGAGGGGGATCAGGCGGGGCAGGAAGTGTGTGATGTGTGTGTGGTGGTGGTGGGAGGGGGGAGCATTAGGCGGGGCAGGCAGTGTGTGTGCTTGGGTGGGGGCGAAAGCGCTGGCCGAGGGGAGAAAGCAGAGACAGGGTTAACGCGCAGGTTCCAGTTCCTGCTTCGGGTGCCCCGCGTCGCCTACACTGCCTGCACAGCATTGCGGCCAGGCGGTCGACCTGCTGCCCACCTCCGCCGCCGAGCCCTCCACCTCGGCTGCCGTCTGCTCCTGGAGTGCCGCCCACTGCTCCTCCGCCGCCTGCCTGGCCGCCGCCCACAGGCGCTCGCCGTAGTCGGCCTGGTCCTCGGCGCCGGCAGGCAGGTGCAGGCGCGCGGCGTACAGCACGTGCGTGACGGCGCGCCCGCCCAGCGTGGTGTGCAGCAGCGCCAGCAGGCGGCCCATGCGCTCAGACAGCGACGGCGGCTCGTCGGGCCGGGGCCCTGCGTCGGGCGGGGTGGGGAGGCCAGGCACGTGGGCGGTTGCCTGGTGCTGCCGGGCTCGCCTGCAGCGCCACCCCATAAGCAGCCCCTGCAAGAGGGCGATGCGGCGGCGCATGCCCTGGCCGGCGGCTGTACAACGCCGCGAGTAAGCCATGCAGCAGGGCCCTCACCCGCACCGCCGCGCGCCCTGGCCACCCGCTCCGCCACCACCGGCACCACGCCCATGCGCAGCGGCCAGCTCTGGCCCTCCAGCTGGCCGAGCAGCGCGCCAATCTCAAGGGCGGCGGGGCGGCGGGGTCGAACGCGTAGATGGCGTTCAGAACGTTGCGCCGAATCTTGGGCAGGCGGCCTGCTGGCAGGAAGCGCAGCAGGGGCGGAGCAGGCAGGTGGGGGCGCAGCGATGGAGGGCGTCAAACGGGCATCGAGCGGCGGGTGGCAGGCAGACGGGGGTGGGGGAGGGGGCGCACACCTGGGTACACCGGCATCAACAGGCTCTGCAGCTCCCGAGGCCATCGTGCGTACTGCTGGTCCCGCTCCAGGTCGTTGATCTGAAGGGGGAGGGGGCGGCAGCGGGGAGCACGCTGGGTCAACCGGCCGCCAGGGTGGAGCAGCACCGGCACTACGGCCCTCCAGCGTGTGCAGACAAGCACAAGCTCGTGCGCTGCGCCCTCACGCAGCATGCCCGCCGGCCACCCTGGGGCCTGCTGCAGGCCCAGGCGCACACTGCACTGCTGCAGGCCCAGGCGCACACTGCACTGCTGCAGGCCCAGGCGCACACTGTACCACACCAAGCCAGCCAGCCAGCCAGCCAGCCAGCCCCCGTGGCGGGGAGGGCTCACCCACGCGATGCCGTCGCCCGCCAGGCGCAGGCGCGGCGCCTCGTCCGCCCCGCCGCCTGGCCCCGCGCCAGCACCGCCTCCCGCACCTCACTGGGGGCAGCCCCAGCGCGGTCAGCGCGTCGTGCAGGCGCACCTGGTCAAGGGAGGGGGGGCGGGCAGACGTGTGTGTGTGTGTGTGTGTGTGTGTGTGTTCAAGCAAGCCAGGTGTGTATGCCAGGTGTGAACCAGGGCCGGGCGGGAGGTGCGCTCCTGCACCCGCCACCCAGCAGCCCGCGCAGCCAATCAACATGCGTAGGCATGCGAGCCGCAGCCCCGGCCGCCCAGCCTGCTTGCGCGGCCTGCCCCCGGCCGCTGTGCGGCCCAAGCCGCCCTGTTGCCTCCCCCCGCCTGCGGCGCCGCACCTCCCGCGCAGCGTGTCCAGCAGGTTGTGCAGGGAGAGATCGCGGGCGTCGTGCAGCAGGCCGTTGAGCAGAAGGAAGGATGCGCCCGGAGGAATGTAGCGCTGCAGGCCCTCCACTGCGGGCAGAAAAGCGGGGGCCGTGTGGAGGGGGCAGCTTGTTGGGTGAGGGGGAGCTAAAGGCGCCAAGGGAGGCGGGAAGCAAGGGATGTGCTGTGCGCAGGCTGCCGCCCCCACCGCCGCACGGCCCCTGCCTCGCCGCCCACCTGCCACGCGCAGGCTCTTGCCGTACTTCATCTGTGACAGCTGGCGGGCCAGGCGGGGGAGTCCTGCGCCACCTCCTGCAGCGCGGCCAGCGGGTCGGCGCCGAAGCTGGCGTTGGCCGCAGCGTTGACGATACGCTGCGCTGCCTGCAGGCCCAGGTTCTTCAGCTTGATCTGCGCAGGAGGAGGGAGGCCCGCAGGCTGCGGTGAGGTGAACGGTGACCTAGGCAGGCAGCGGGCAAGCCACCTGTGCACCGCTGCCTCTCGACCAGAAGCACAGCACAGCACAGCACAGCACATGAAACGGTGGGCCAGCCGAGGCAGCAAGCCAGGCGAGCGATGCGGCTTGCCTGCAAGACGCCGTTGTCCTCTTCCTCCTCCGCCTCCTCCCCCTCCGCCTCGCCCTCCGCCTCCTCGTCGCCCGCCTCCTCCCCCGGCGCCCTGCTGTCAGCCTGCGGCGGGGCGGCAGCAGGCAAGCTCGCACCGCTGGTCCCGCCACGCTGCTCGGACCCGTTGCCCAGTCGACCTGCAGCCTCGGCCCTGTGCGGGAGGGGGGTGCTGCACCCAAAGTGCCCGCCCACCTTCTTGCTGTCGTCCTGCGCGTTGTACTCCATGTTCTTCAGCGCCAGCTCCACGCCGTACCCAGGGATGACCAGCCGCCCCTCGCTGCCCAGCGCGGTGCAGGGGCGCAGCCCGTCAGCGGCGGCGCAGCCTCCTGCGGGCAACAGCGGGCGCCACGCGTACGCCACGCGCGGCACGATGCCCAGCGCGCCGCCGGCGGCGGCGGCCGCCGCGTCTGTGCGGGCGGCCGCCGCGGCCAGCACGGCATGCAGTTGGCCGCCGCAGCGGCTGCCCAGCGGGGCGTACAGCTCCACTGAGAGGGCGGCGGGGGAGGAGAGGTTGAGGGGGGCGCCAGGCTGGCGGGGGGCGCATACACGTGGTCAAACGGGTACACGGCGCCCGCGCCGCCCTCCACCCCCTCCCCGCCGCTCTCCAACAGCTGCGCCGCCCTGGCCTCCAGCGCCTGTGCTAACGCGACCTCCAGCTCCGCGGCGGCGGTGCACGCGCGCGGCCGCCCAGCAGCGCCCAGCAGCAGGCGCCGCCGCCGCCTGCACCCGCGTGGCTCTCCTGCGCCAGCTGGCGGAACATCTCCAGGCGGGGGAGTACTGGCGCGCTGCCAGGGACACGGCAAAGAGGCGGGCCATGTTGGGGGAGAGATGGGCCACTGCCGCGGCATGGATGCCGGCCCAGCACTGGTGCGGCGTGGGCGCGTCGCCCGCGGCAGGCGCGTCGCGCTGCCAAGCCTCCACAAACTGCCAAAACAGCGCCGGGTCTTCATCAGCCTGCAAACCCAGGCACATTGTACAACGTTAGCTGGATGGCTCGTCTGCAGAGTTGCACGGGGTGGCTCCGGCACCAGGGCTCAGCCCAGCAACCCACCAGGAACTCGGCAGCCTCATGAACAAGTGGCGTGCCCTGCCACTTGGCCTGGAGCGTAATTTTGGCTCCTTTCTTCTCCTTGCGGGCAGCGCGCGCTGCAGAAGGGGCCACAACGATGAGGAGGAGCAGCAGAAGTGCCGTTGCCGCCGCTCCCGTTGGCCTGCGCCGCACGAGCTTGCATGATCCCAGGGCCGGCGCCATTGCGGCGCTGCTAAGAAGGGAAGCCCAGGATTTCCCAAGGTGCGCAAGGAGAGCAGAAGCCGACTTCCTGAAGCAGCTTGATCGCAACTTTCGTGAACGGAGAGCGATGAATCGGCAGGCTCTTGTGCGTTCAATTGCTGCTGTAGGATCGGTAATGCCACCTCTTGCCGGGTTGTGGAGTGCAGTTTGAGGTGAGTGTACTGCTGCGGTCGGGCCCAAATGACCATGACGATGGATGCGCATTGCTGTTTGGGAGCAAGACATACCGGCGACGAAAATACCATCTATAGGATTTGATAAACCTCGGAAAACTCAATATGTCGGTGCGTAGGGCCAAGAGCAGGGTGGTGAGCGCCCAAGGAGCTGATTTATGTATCGATTTAACGCTGTGAATGCACTGTCCGCAGGCCGAGGAGGTGGCAGCAGCGGCTGCAGAGGTGGACAAGCTCACAGGTGATGCTGGCGGCATGGGCCCGCCTCCGGGCTCGCCCGCAAGTCTTTCAACTTATCATAGGCTCACAGTGGCCGCGGGAGCCGCAGGCTCGCTGCTGTTGCACAGGGCCTGGCAGAGGCAGGAGGCGGTAGCGGCGGCTGGCAAGTCTCACCGGCTCACCGCAACTTTAGGCTGAGATCTGGAGTTGCCCCGCTTCCCTGACGCAGTGGAGGAAGATGATGCACTGAACCTAGATTTTGGCAAGAAGAAGAAGAAGAAGAGCAAGGCCAAGGACGCCGAGGCGCCGGCTGAGGGGGCAGAGGGCGCCGCGCCGCCGCCGCCCGAGGAGGAGGACGACCTGAACCTGGACCTCAGCCTGGGCAAGAAGAAGAAGAAGAAGAAGGCCAAGGCGCGGGCGGAGGACGACTTTGGCGGCCTGGATGCCGAGGGCGGCGAGGAGGGGACGCAGCGCGCGGGCGGGCTGCCCTGGGAGGGGTCTGACCGCGACTACACGTATGAGGAGCTGCTGGGTGAGCGCGGCCGGCAGGAATGGGTGCCAACGGCGCTGACCTGGCAAAGCCGCTGCCCTGGCGAGGTGGCCGCCAAAGAACGGCAAGTGGATGTGGGGCAGCAGCACTGCGCAACGTTGCCGCCGCCGCTCTCTCCCATTGCCGCTCGCTCGCATGTGATGCGCCCGCAGACCGCGTGTTTGGCATCCTCAAGGCCCACAACCCGGAGCTGACGGGCGAGCGGCGGCGCACTACGCTGAAGCCGCCGCAGGTGGCGCGTGAGGGCACCAAGAAGACTGTCTTCACCAACTTCATGGAGCTCTGCAAGTCGATGAACCGCAACCACGAGCACGTGCTGGTGGGTGGGGCCGCGCGCGGCCAAGCAGGGCGCAGACCCCGCCCTTTGTGGCCCCCCAGCGCTGCTGAGGCTCCTGTTCTTGAACCCGTCCACTTTGTCGGCATTGGCAGCTGGATGCCAGCTGCACCCCGCCCCACCCCCCGCCGCCCCGCCGCCCCCGCAGCAATTCCTGCTGTCCGAGCTGGGAACCAGCGGCTCCCTGGACGGCACGCAGCGGCTGGTGGTGAAGGGCCGCTTCCTGCCCAAGGCCTTTGAGACCGTGCTGCGCAGGTGGGGCGCTGCCCCCCGCCACGCAGACTCCACGCACCCAGCTGCGCCCAGCGTGGCCCGGCCTCGCTTGGCTGACTCGCGCTGCCCCGACGCCCAGCCTGCCTGCCCGCCCCTCCCCTCCCGCGCGCAGGTACATCAACGACTACGTGCTGTGCAACAGCTGCAAGAGCGTGGACACGCTGCTGGACCGCGACTCCTCCACCCGCATCATGTTCCTGCGCTGCCAGCAGTGCTCCGCCTCGCGCACCGTGTCGGGTGCGCGCCGCGCCGCCGCTGCGCGCTGCCCGCGGGCCGGGGCTGTCTGGCCAGCCGCCTGCAGTCTCCAGCTCAGGTTGCTGTGCAAGCCACGGCTAACTATTCCTTCACCCCCGCCCCGCCTTGCAGCCATCAAGACCGGTTTCCAGGCGCGCACGGTGTCGCGCAAGAGCCAGCAGACGGGCTGAGGTGGCGCGTTGTCATGCAGGGCAGGGAAATCTCATGCTTGCCTTGCATTGTTTGCTGCCTCATGGTGTCATCCATGCTGCCTGCGGCTCTGGTTGTAATGTGACCAAGCGAAGAAAGGCGGAATGCTGAGGTTGCCTGCTGGCCGTGCCACAGCCAGCAATCTGACAAGTGAAGATGCCAGAAACTTTGTGGGAACTCCTGTGCCGCTTGCAACGTGTCCTTCTTGCAGAGTGAGTCAGGCAGAAATGACGTCCGCCGAATGACGCAGAGCAGGACAGTGCAGGCCAGTCTCATGCTCCCTATATTGTGGCGCGCCCAATTTCAGTAAATTGTTGTGTCATTCGCAGTTTCCGATTGTTTCCTGTTGCCCGTCGCCGCTCTGTGCCTCCTGCGAAGGGCATAAGGCCTGGCCTTCTTGGTTGCAAGCACGACCTGTTGGCTGTGTGAAAGTACTTGATCTACCCCTTTTTGTTGTATCCACAGTGTGATCGAACGCTGCCGTGATCGTTCTTTTGCCGGCCACTGTCGCCGCCCATCACCGCACATTTCATGGGCCGCAGCCGTAGCAGAAGTCGCAGCAGGGATAGGGACAGGCGGCGGCGCAGCAGGAGCAGGTCGCGCGACCGCCGCCGCCGCTCACACAGCCGCCGTCGCGACAGGAGCAGGAGCCGCGACAGAAATCAGCGGCGGCGTGACAGCAGCAGGAGCCGCGAAAGAGAGAGACGGCGCGACAGGAGCAGGAGCCGGAACAGGGATAGACGGCGCAGCCGCAGTCGCAGCCGGCAGGCTGAGCAGCTGCTCACGGCTCATCCCACAGAGGCCTTTGAAACTCCAGCAACTGCTGCGTTTGCGCAGGCTGCTGCAGGCCAGCCAGCACCAGCAGCGGCTGTGCCGCAGGCAGCTGCCCCAGCGGCCGCGGCCGTGCCCTCCCAGCCATCAGGCGGCGAGACAGCCGAGGACAAGAAGGCGGCACGCCTCGCCAAGCTGGCTGCATGGCGGCAGCAGGCTGCTGCTGCCCCCACATCCCCGCAGCAGCCGCAGCCGCCCTTGCCTGCTGCAGCTCCTGCGCCCCAGGCTCCGCAAGTGCCACATGAGGAGCAGGGAGGGGCAGCCGAGGAGGAGGAGGAGGTTGACCCTCTGGATGCCTTCATGGCGGCAGAGGTGCGGCCAAACGTCTCTCTGCGGGCTTTGCTTTCTTGCATGGGCCTGCTCCGCTGCAGCCGCCAGCGTCCTCGGCCTCGTGTTGCCCGGGCAAGCCAGCACTCATCTGCTGCTGTGGAATGCGTTGAATGGCTGGCCAGCAGCATGCGAATGTGTGCTGCACGGCTGACTCCCCCTCCCCCTGCACTCCTCCAGGTGCTGCCCGAGGTAAAGGCCAAGGAGGCGGAGGAGCGGCGGCGTGCTGAGGAAGAGCGAGCAAAGCTGCAGGAGCTGCTGAAGGCAAGCAGGGATGCTCTGGGGGCGCGGCGGGGGCATAGTTGAGCAGGGGGAGGAGGGGGTGGGGTGCGGGGTTGGGGGGTGGGGGAGGCACGGCGCGGGGTCGCCACATTCAGCAGGCCGAGAGGGCATGAGGCAGCCTCAGCAAGTGCCTGAGTATGCAGATATCGAAGGCCAGCAGGGGCTGGCAGGTGACTTTTCTTGCAGCTGACGCCTGCTGTGCCGGTTTCGTTGGGCTTGCAGGGCGGCAAGTGCCCAAGGCTCTTGAGGAGCTGATCAAGGACGAGGATGAGGAGAAGGCGGACATGGAGCTGCAGGTGTGTATGTGTGTGTGTATGTGTGTGTCTGTGTGCGCGCAAGGGGGTCGTCTTCGCTTGCAGCCCCGGGGGCGCGCGGGGGCGGCGGCCGCCTGCTCGACTGAATGAGCTGCCGTCTGTATCTCAGAAAGGCCATGCCGGTGATGCCGATCTGACAGGTGTGCCCCACTGCCTGCAGATTCCTGCTCACAAGATAAAGCTGATGGTGGGGCCGGGCGGGGAGAAGATTAAGTTCATCCAGCGCAAGACCAAGTGCCGCATCCAGGTGGGGCGCTGGTGGAGTCAGTCGCAGTCTTGAGTTGCTCCTCTGTGCGGAATGCGGCCGTGTGCCAGGATGGGGCATACAGTGAGAGCGTGCTACTCCCTTGTATCATTCGGTTGCTGCTGCTGCTGCAGGTGAAGAAGGACGAGAAGGAACTGACCGTGGGCTGGGGCGCGGGACCAACCTTTGACCTGCCCAAGCGCGGCCCGCAGCTGGACGCGGACGGCAAGCAGGTGGGCTGCGGGGCATGTTCATCGGGGAATAACACAATACTGTCTGTTGTGGACTAATCATTCAGCCAACAGAACTGCTGCCAGATCCGTCCCAAGCAGCCTCGGCGTCTGTGGCGGATGGGCCTGCCGTGCCGGGTCAGGCTGGGCTGCCGCCTCCACCAGCCTCCCTCTGGCATTGCATCTGCGCCGCAGGTCAAGATGACGACGGTGCAGCTGTTTGGGTCTGACGAGCAGTGCGCCGCCGCCGTGGCCATGATTGAGGAGGCGGTGGACAACCGGGAGCAGAAGGCCAAGCAGCGGCAGAAGGAATACGACAAGAAGAAGGAGGTGTGTGCACATGGGGGCTGGGGTGTGTGTCGGGGACAGCACACAACGTGCGGGTGTGGGCCTGTGGCTGCCCATCGTCACATGTCGCAAGTGCAAGGAAAGGCGTCGCTGCACCAAACTTGAGCGCTGCGGTTCCCTGTTCCATGCCGCTTGCCCCCAACCCCCACACCACCCACCCCATCCGTGCAGTCCAAGCGGCTTGAGCGCCAGCTGTACCACATGCGCCACGCCCGCGACTACGAGGCCCTGGGGGTACCCATGGGCACATCCAAGGCCGACTGCAAGTCTGCCTACCGCAAGCTGGCCCTCAAGTGGCACCCCGACAAGAACCCGAGTGCGTGCCCGCCCGCCACCCCTTGCTGCCGCCCTGCTGCAAGCCCCGCAGCACCGCCTCGGCCTGTGCCTTTCTTAAACCACCCCCGGCCCCTTTGCCGCCGCAGACAACCGCGATGAGGCTGAGAAGAAGTTCCAGGAGATCAGCCAGGCGTACGAGCGGCTGATGAGCACTGACGAGGATGCGCGCGTGGAGCAGCTGGGCATGTGACGCGGCGCCGCCGCCGCAGCGCAACCCGCTGCGTTGCGTCGGTGCCTGTGTGCATGCGTGGTGCCTCTTGCTTGAGGCAATATGTGAATCGGTTGAAATGGCGGCCCAGCTCAGTCAAGCATTCCTGCGTCGCCCACGCTTACAAATTGACAGTCGAGCATCTGAACGGGGCAAGCACAGCAGACGGGGGCTGCGCATGGGATGGAGCTGAGCTCTGTCGCCGCTGGGGCCAAGATGCCTGGGTGCCGTCGCTCGGTCCCTCATGCCACAAGCGCCGAAGCGGGGCTGCCCTGGCGGGCATGCAGGGCGCCCCCGCTGCTAGCTCAAGCCGTGGATGGCCCGCAGCCGCTGCACCAGCGCCTCCACTTCCAGCAGCGGCTCCGGGTGCGGCAGGCTCAGCGGCTGCGCGGCCTCCACGCTGGGCCGCCCCAGCAGCGCCAGGAACACCTCGCCCACCGACTCGCCCACCGCCGCCGGCTCGTACCCTCCCTCCAGCACAAACAGCAGGCGCCCGCCGCACAGCGCCGCCGCCAGGCCCTGCAGGCCCGCCGCCAGCTGGTGGTAGGTGCTGCTCCTGCGGCGGCGGCGAGGGGGCAGGCAGCGCGCTGCTTGGTCCCAGCGGTTGCAGCGCCTGGGCTGGCAGTACAGCTGACAGCCGCGGATGCGGCCTAGCCTCACCGTGGCGCCCCAGGGTACGGGAGAGCTGCAGTCCATGCCCAAGCCAGCACGGTGTCGGCCCGCAGCCCACGCCCCTGCCGCCAGCCCCCCTCCTCCTCCCCCACACACAGCGGGTTCCCCACCTGAACTGCAGCTGCTGGAACGGGTCCCGCCAGTGCGCGTCAAAGCCGGCCGAGACGAGGATGATGTCTGGGCGGAAGCGCTCGGCGGCGGGTGCCACCAGCGCATCAAACACGCTGAGCACGCTGCGCTCCCCGCGTACCCTGCACAGCACGCGCAGCGGGACCAGGTTGCTGGACGATACAGTCAGATCTCTGTTAACAGGCGCCTGGCCGCGATGAGCAGGCGGTGTTTGGCCGGCTACGTCAGCCTGCTGCGACTCCCCCCTCCACAGCATAACCGCGCACCGGCTGCCCTGCGCGCTGTGCAAGCACCGGCGTCCTCAGGCCCCCACCCCCGCATCCCTGCCCCCAGCTCACGCGGCAGCGGCACGTTGATGGTGGTCCCCGCCCCTGCGCCCTCGCCCACGTCGGTGGCGGCGGCCCCGCGTAGGGCGGCGGGTAGACCGACCCCTCCTCGTGCGTGTCTATGAACAGCACAGAGGGGTCGTCTGCAAAGATGGCGGCGGTGCCGTTGCCGTGGTGCAGGTCAAAGTCCAGGATGAGCACCTTTAGGGGGAGGGGGCGCGTGCGCGAGAACGCAGGCTGTGAGGCGTGTGTGGAAGCAAAAGCAGAGGCACCGCGGGGCCAAGGGGCAGAGGGGTAGGCAAGTGGCTGCCTGGGCGACCTGGGGGCGCCGCACCCGGGGCACACAAGGTGCAGAGCCGCACCTTGGCCAGGCCGTGGGCGCGCTGTGCATGCCGCGCCGCCAGCGCCACGTTGTTGAGCAGGCAGTAACCAAGCGGGGTGTGGGGCGTGGCATGGTGCCCCGGCGGGCGGGAGATGCAGAAGGCGGCGGCGCCGCCCGCCGCGACCGCGTCCACCAGCGATAAGGCGGCGCCCGCGGCGAGCAGCGCGTCGTCAAAGGAGGTGGTGGTGACGTAGGTCACGCCGTCTGAGGGGGCCACAGCAGAGCTGCCGTCAGAGCAGGGTAGTTGGGTGCAAGGTGTGCCGCTGTGCAGGGCGGCATGCATGCTGTTTGGTGGCAGATCTACCCAGCCTCCCCAGCACGCACGGCAGGGCAGCTGCACGGTTTGCGCCGCCCACCTGGGTCCCCCACATCGGCCACCGCCTTGGGCGCCTCCTCTGCCGCCACCCGCTGCAGCTCATCCACGTAGCCGTGCACAGCACGCACAGCATCCAGCGGCGCCGGAGCTGACACTGGTACCTGGTGCAGCTGCAGGAAGCCAAGCACGGGCAGCATGCGCGTTTGCAACTTGCAGCAACTGCTAGCCGGTGCTGAGGCTCGCCAGGCGCAGGCGCCGTGGCCTCGTCATGGCCGGCACGTCTCACCTGCCCCTCAAAGGCTGATGCTGTGATGCCAGCGATCTTGAGCTGCTGCATGATGCCTTCAACACGAGCTGGCTGCTCGACGTGCCCCGGGAGCGAGTGGCCAGGGGCAGAGGCGACAGCGTACAACAGCTGCGGCCGTTCCGCCGGCGCCGGGCCGACTGCCCTGCTGCTGCTGCTGCTCGCTGCCTTGCCCGTCGCCGCTGCTGCGACCCTTTGAGTTCTACCACGGTTGAATACTGAGGGCAGGGCCTCCAAAGCGGCAGACGGTGGCGGCGCCATGAAGGAAAATGCTGAAAGCAGGCTCTCTGCTACCCTCCACGCGCTTGTAATTTCGTAGAAACGTTGCACAGCAAACCTAGCCTCTCGCAAGGTTCACGCCTCCGACTCGCAGATGCGGTGGGTCAGATGCGACTCAGACGGGCCTTGCAAGCAGCATAATGGCTTGGGGCGAAAGTTATAGTTGGAAGCAAAAAAATGGGAACGCGTGGGATCGAATCAAAGGCTTCGGCCAGAGCGGCACTGTATTGCCACCGCAGCCGGTGGCATCCTCTGCCACCTCCCGACCGCTTCAGACTGACATTACAACAGTGGCTGTTGGACTGCATTGTGTTAGATAAGGGACGTGCATGGTCAAGGCTAAAAGAAACAAGGGGCCGGCAATGACAACAAGGGGGAGCATCGATATTCGGCATACCTGACGAGGGCGCCGCGGAAAGAAGTACACGTTGGGCTGGAAAAGCTGTTGCCCATGCACGGCAGGCTTGGTTTGATGGCCACCGATGATGAGCCAGGCAAGCGCAGGAGCGGAGCAGTACAGAGTAGCAAGCGTGGCTGGGAGGGCAGTGACGCGGTGAAAGAATAGGCCAAGGCATTGGGTTGGGGCCAGCGTCGTTGGAGCGTTGGTACGGGGACGTGGGGTTGGCGGCGCGCACAGCACAGGGTTGGCTGGTTGCTGGGCGGTGGCTCCTCACTCGTTGCTCTGGCCCTCCTCCTGCTGCAGGCGCTGGCGCAGCTGGCTGATGTGCTGGCGCAGGTGGGACAGGCGAGGGTTCAGGGCCACCTGGGGGGCGGGTGGGGGAGGTGGTTGACATCCTCTCAGCATGCGCAGCGGGGTCACCTGGGGCAAGCCTGCAGCCAGACCGCTGCACCGCGGCGCCTCACCGCGTGCTCGAACGCGGCGACCGCGCCCTTGGCGTCTCCCACGGCGCTGCAGCACATGCCCATGCCGGAGGCGGCGGCAAAGTGGAAGGGGTTGAACTGCAGGGTGACGCGGCAGTCCACCACGGCGGCATGGTACCGCTGCAGCTGGTAGTACACGGTCTGCGCGGGGAGCATGCCGGGGGAGGGGGGAGGCAAGGGTCAGCAAGCGCCAGAGCGGCGATGGCAAAGCAAGCGCTCTCAGATTTAGGGTGTCCCAGGCCTGGCCTCCTGTGTGCCAGCGCACCGCGCGCTTGTTGTATGCCTCTGCAAACATGGGCGCCTTGTCAATCAGCTCCGTGAACACGTCCAGCGCCGCCTCCCACTGCTCTGGCCGCTGCATCATCAGCACGCCCTGCTGCATGAGCAGCTCCATCTCCGGGGTGGGGCACCTGGGGGGGTGCGGGGTGCCCAGCGGGTGTCGCACAACAGCTGCAGCCCACGCCAAGCACCCCCCACCCTTGCATGCCCATGCTCAGATGACGGCTTTGCCGGCGAGCCCCACGGCGGCGGCGACGCACCGCATGAACACCGCCCACAGCGCATTCTCCGCCGCCTCGGCCACCGCGGGCTCGCCGTCGTGCAGGCAGCCGGCGAGGGCGGGCGCGGCCGCCATGTCGCCCAGGTCCCCCAGCTGCCGGATGGCCGTCATGCGCTCCTTGTCGCTGACCGGCAGGCGCGTCTCCAGCTTGTCCAGCAGCGAGGCCAGCAGCATCTTGTCAGAGGGCAGCCGCTCCCGCAGCATGTCCACCTCGGCCTTGGCCTCGGCGGCGGTGGCGTAGTCCTCCTCCCTCACAGCCAGCTCCATTTTGCTGCAAACGGAGACTTGCACGATGGATGGATGGCAGGCAGGGGTCCCATGCAGTCCAGTCGCCAGCGAAGGGCAGTAGACGGCGGCAGGGTTTGACAACGCTGGACTGAGGCAACCCCTTGGCTGCCCCCGCTCCCCAGCCCCGGTCGCACCGTTTAGCAAGGCACAGGCGCTCCCATGAGTCCATGGAAGGGTGGCCTGAGATAGCAGACGCTCCGCAGCGTGAGCGAGTTCGGAGTGCGGGCGCTGCAGGCCTCCAGCCCGCCGCTTGTAGGTTCCCGAATCTCGACATGGCTACAGCTGCTGGGTGTGAGGCTCCCCGTGGCCTGCAACTCACGTTTCAAAGTGGCACGCCTGCCAGGGTGGAAGGGCGCAAGAGTTCGGTTTGGGTGGCCCTTTGACCTGCATGCATTTGCTACTTGTCAACTGATATGTTTTCAGCGTTGTGAAGCTACCATGGGGAAGCAGAAGGGCGGCAGGAGCAAGCGGGACAGGAAGCACCGTGAGGTGCAGAGCCTGAAGTTCAAGCATGGCAATTCAAGTATAGAAGCGCTAGCTGATGATGACATCGACAGGTCGGCGCAACACCAGCAGCGGTCGCTTCCTTGGCACTTGCTGTTGCAGCGCTCGGGGCTCACAAGTTTGCTGCTGCCTTTTACTTCCGGCACAGGTTGATCGAGGACAGCAATGCACTGATCCTGCCCGCCAAGGCCGACAAGGCTGCCGCCGCCGCCGACGGCACAAACCCGGAGTCGGCGCCACCCCCAGAGAAGCACCTCAGCAAGTCGCAGCTTCGCAAGCTGCGTCGCATTCAGGAAGAAAAGGAGAAGCGCGAGAAGCGGGCTGATGTGCTGCAGACGCTGGCGCGGCACCAGGTGAGGCAGCGTGGCGCAAAGGCGGGCGGGTCGGGCCCGCCGCTGCGAGCAGAGCTGGCTGCCCTGGGCTGCCAGGCAATGACCACGCTCCTCCCTGCTGCCGCAGCTCAAGCAGGAGGAGCTGCAGCTGCTGCGACCTGTCGCGGCACGAGGTCAGCGGGAAACAAAGAAGCAGGCGCTGAGGCGGGCGCTGCAGCTGCAGCGCGCCGGCGTCAGCCTGCCCAGCACGGTGCGCCTCTACCAGGAGAGGCAGCGCCCGGAGGCCATGCCAGAAGACTCGTCCGAGGAGGAAGACGAGGACGCAGGCAGCGAAAGCAGCGGCAGCAGCAGCGACAGCGACGACCCCTCCGCCATCGGCCCCAGGGCAGCAGGCGGGCAGGCTGTGCGCCCCCTGCCAAGAAGCAGCGCACCGGGGCCCAGCCTGGAGCGGCGCAGCCAGCAGCCGGCGAGCCCGCTGAGATGGCGGCAGCCCGGCAGCAGAGCAAGGAAGTCGGCGAGCGGGAGGCGGCAGCGGCGCGTGAGCAGCGGGCGCAGGAGCTGCGCCGCGCGGCCGAGCAGGCCAAGCAGCAGCTGGGGGTCAGCGACAGCCGAGACGACGAGGGCCCTGCCCCGGCGCTGCGACCAAAGCAGGCCGCTCCAGCCGGCAAGCCGCGCGTGGTGCTGGTGGAACGGCGGCCAGATATCCAGGCAGCCAGGTGGGGGTGGGGGGTGGGGGCGGGGGGGGCACTGAGCATTTTGCTTGCTTGCTTCCACGGGGGACCGAGTGCGTTATGCGCTTGCGCTGTCCTCCGCCGCTCTCGGGATACAGCTCGCACCGCGTTGCCTGCCGTTCTGATTCGATCCGATGGCAGACAATCGCTTGCGGGCCTGCTCCTCGGTCGTGCCCAGCTGACCGCCGCGCCCCTCTGCTCTCCCGCTCCACGCTGCAGGGAGGGGCTGCCCATCCTGGGGATGGAGCAGGAGGTGATGGAGGCGGTCAGCCAGAGCGATGTGGTGGTGCTGTGCGGAGAGACGGGCTGCGGCAAGACCACGCAGGCAAGGGCGGCGCCTCCAAGCCTGCCAGCAGCGGCAGCGCGGCGGCAACAAGCCGGGCATGTGGACTGGGCCGTGCGGGGGCGCGCGTGCCGCGTCGTGCCCACACCCCAGCGCCGCGCCGGCTGCCGCCCTGCCCGCCCGCTGACGCGTTGTGCCGTGTACCGCCGTACCGCCACCTTCCCCGCAGGTTCCTCAGTTCCTGTACGAGGCCGGCTACGGCTGCCGCCTGTTCCCGGAGCGCGCGGGGCGGTGGGGTGACGCAGCCGCGCCGCGTGGCCGCCGTGTCCACCGCGCAGCGCGTCGCCGACGAGCTGGACGGCAAGCTGGGGGCGGTGGTGGGGTACCAGGTGGGCCGCCCCTGCTGCTGCTGCCCCTGCTGCTGCCCCTGCTGCAGCTGGTCTTGGTCAGCGTGGCCGCGGGACTGATGGCAGCTGCCTGCGCCCCCACCCGCTCGCTGGCCCCCTGCCGCCGGGCCGCAGGTTCGCTACGACAAGCGCGTGGGGAACAACACCGCCATCAAGTTCATGACCGACGGCATCCTGCTCAGGTGGGCTGGTGGTGAGTGTGTGTGTGTGTGTGCGTGCGTGTGTGTGTGTATGTGTGTGTGTGTGCATGTGTGTGCGTGTTTGTGTGTGGGTGGGTGTGGGGGTGGGTGGGTGGGTGTGTGTGTGGAGGCGGGGGCGACTGGCCAATGGGACATGTGCCCTGGTCCAGCCATGAGCTGCCCCCTGAACGCTGCTCCATGGCCGCTCGCCTGGCTGCAATCAACACCGTCCGCGCCTGCGGCCCCCTCCACCCCCGCAGGGAGGTGCAGGAGGACTTTCTGCTGCGCCGCTACTCCGCCCTGGTGGTGGACGAGGCGCACGAGCGCTCCCTCAACACCGACATCCTGTGCGGCCTGCTGTCGCGCGTGGTGGCGCTGCGCCGCCGCCTGGCGGACGCTGGGGCGGGGGCGGGAACCGACGGGCAGGCCGTGCACCCCCTCAAGCTCATCATCATGAGCGCCACGCTGCGGTGAGGTGGCAGGGGTGGGGTGGCGGCGAGCCCACTGGGGAGGGGCAAGCCGTGCATCGGGAGGGGAGTGCGTGGCGCCGGAAGCGCCCCTGCCCAGCCTCATTCGTACGACGGCCCAGCCTTCCCTCACGCCGGCGCCCCTACATGCCCACCCACCCCTGCAGCACCGACGACTTTGTGCAGAACGCGCGGCTGTTCCCGGAGCCGCCCCCGTGGTGCGGGTGCCGGCGCGCCAGTTCCCCGTCACCGTCCACTTCAGCCGCCGCACCGAGCTGCACGATTACGTGGGGGCGGCCTTCAAGAAGGTGGGCAAGGGGGGCCCACAAGGGATGCTGCGCTGTCGACCTGGGCCTGCCGAGCAGCGTGTGTGGCGGGGTGCGGGCGAGCGGCCAACCAGCTGCCTACGGATCTCCCCCAGGGCACGCCCACACGCGCCCTCACACGCCCGCTGCCTGTCACACACTGACACCCGGCCCGCTCTGCCCGCCTGCGCTGCGCAGGTCAGCCAGATCCACCGCTCGCTGCCCCCGGCGGCGTGCTCGTCTTCCTGACGGGGCAGCGCGAGGTGGAGCACCTGTGCCGCAGGCTGCGCGCCGCCTTCAACCGCAGGCGCGGCGCGGGCAGCAGCAGCAGCAGGGGGTTTTGGGGGCGGCAGGCGGCGGGGAGCAGCAGCAGCGGGGGCAGGATGCGGGCGGCGCCGCCGACGCGGCAGACCTGGAGGCGGCGGCGGCGGCGGCGCGGGAGGAGGCAGCGGGGGTGGACGCGTTCAGCTGCGACGCAGCCGAGGCGGGCGAGGAGGCGGCGCTGCTGGATGCGCTGCTGGAGGAGGACCGGGCGGCGGGGGAGGGTGCCGCGCACGACGACTACGAAGACGAGTCATCGGGTGGGTCGGTGGGCGGAGTGGGTGGGTCCGCCGCGCTGCGGCACCCGAGACGCTGAGGCCTTGCTGGCCCTGGGTTACGTGAGCGCTGGACGCGATGCTGTGTCGCGCGCTGCTATGTCCAAGGAAGGCGGGGCCTCCGCTCGGCGGATGGATCACCCCCAGCAGACGGCATGTGCTGATGACGCCCTCCTCCCCCACACCCACACAGGTGACGAGGAGGAGGTGGTCGTTCTGGGCGGCGAGGGCTTCACCCCCAGCAGATTGCCGAGGCGGAGGCCGACTTTGAGCGGCGGCTGGGCATCAACCTTGCGGGTGGGTGGGGCTGGGTGGCCTGCAGCACCCCTCGCAGCCTCCTGCAACCAGCCGCCTGCCAGGGTTGAGGTCGGTCAGGGGCCCATCCGCCTCCTTGCAGCCACACCCCACTAACGCCAGGCCTGTGCTCTCCGCGCAGACCTCAAGGGCGGCGACGGGCAGGCGGCGGGCGATGCCAGCGAGGGCCCCGGCCCCCTCCACGTCCTGCCGCTGTACGCGATGCTGCCGCCCGCGGCGCAGGCGCGCGTGTTCGGCCCACCCCGCCCGGCCACCGCTTTGTGGTCGTGGCCACCAACGTGGCGGAGACGAGCCTGACGATACCGGGTGGGGGGCTGTGGGGGCTGCGGGGCAGCTGAGCTGTGGTTGGTTCAAAGCGGGCTTGCTGCAGCTGCGTCGGAGGACAATCTTCCTCGAGATGACCGTGTTGGGTCAACAGCTTTGGGCCCTCTCTCATGCCTCTTGCCCCCCCCCCTCCCCCTCTTCCCCCTCCACCCCCAACACAAACACCCAGGCATCCGTTACGTCGTGGATGCCGGCCGCTCCAAGCAGCGCCTGCTGGAGAGCGCGGCGGGGCTGTCACGCTTCGAGGTGCGCTGGGTGAGCAAGGCGTCTGCGGAGCAGCGGGCGGGACGGGCGGGACGCACCGGCCCCGGACACTGCTACAGGTGCGCTGGCCGGGCAGAGTGGGCCAAGTGGGCCAAGTGGGCCAAGTGGGGGGGTCGGTCGCCCTCCCGCCCACCCTGTGCACCCTGCTCTGCTGCGGCGCTTGCTCCCAGCCATGTTCATCTGCCTGCCTGCTGCCGCTTGGTGCATGTGCCCCTCTCCATCAAACACCCACACCACAAACACGCACTCACATACACATTGCCGCCGCCATCCCCCTGCCAGGCTCTACTCCTCCGCCCACTACAACGACACCTTCCCCCAGCACACCCCCGAGATCCGCAACGCACCCCTGGAGGGCGTGGTGCTGTCTCTCAAGGCCCTGGGGGTGGACAAGCCCCGCGGCTTCCCCTTCCCCACACCCCCAGAGCCCGAGGCGCTGGCCGCCGCCGAGCGCTGCCTGCTGGCGCTGGCAGGTGGGCCCTTAAAGGGGGGGCCGGAGCGTGGCACTGGACAAGTTTGGGCGCATGTTGGCGCTGGCTGTTGAAAGGCGGGGGGAGGGGGCAGCATGCCCAGGGGTGCCGTGACCGGCCCCCTGCAGCTGCGCTCTTGAAACTGGTGCAATGTGCCCTGCCCCTACCCACCCACCCACCCACATGCAGCCCTGGACGGCGCCAGCGGGCAGCTGACGGCGCTGGGGCGGGCCATGGCGGCGTACCCCGTCAGCCCGCGCCACGCCCGAATGCTGCTGGAGGCGGCGGCGGCGGAGGAGGAGCGGGAGGCGGCGGGCGGCGGCGGCGGCGCGGGGGCGCGCCGCGCGCTGCCCTACGCTGTGGCCCTGGCCGCCGTGCTCAGCGTGGACAGCCCCTTTGTGCACGTGGACTCCATAGCGGCGGCGGAGGGCGGGGAGGCTGAGGGGGAGCAGGGGCGGGGGCAGGGCGGCGAGGAGGCTGGGGCAGCGGCGCAGCAGAAGGAGGCGGCAAAGAAGCGGCGGGCGGCGGCGCGCCAGGCACACGCGGCGTTCCGGGTGGTGGACAGCGACGCGCTGAGCGCGCTGCGTGCGCTGTGCGCCTTTGAGGCGGCGGGCGAGGGCGAGGCCTTCTGCCGCCGCTCCTTCCTGCACTTCAAAAACCTGCGGGAGGCGGCGGCCCTGCACAGGCAGCTGGCACGCGCGCTGGAGGCCCAGGCGGGGCGGCCCCGGCAACGGCGCCGCAGCGCCGCCGCGCCTGTCCGCCGCGGCCCTCGCGCCCGCCGGCGGCCTGCCGCCGCCGCCGCCCGGCGTGGCCGAGGCGCTGCGCCGTGCGCTGGCGGCGGGGTGGGCCGACCAGGTGGCGCGCCGCGTGCGCTCGCTGGACCACATCCGCGCCCAGGGGGGCAGGGCAGCCGCAGCCGCGCGGTGCGGTACCGTCCCGCCGCCCCGCTGGACGAAGACGTCTTCCTGCACCCCGCCTCCGCCCTGCACTCGGCCGCCCCGAGCTGGCGGTGTACACAGAGCTGGTGCGCACCGCCAAGCGGCCCTACATGGCGGGGCTGACGGCGGTGGAGCCGCGCTGGCTGGCCGAGGTGGCGGCGCCGCTCTGCGCCTTCTCGCCGCCGCTGGCCGACCCGCCGCCCTTCTACGCGCCCGCCAGGGACGAGGTGCGCCCGCTGGCAGGCAGCCCCTGCTGCGGCCCTGCACAGCGCGGCGTGAGCCGCAGCCGGCGCTGCCCTCCATCTCCCTCTGCCTGGCCAGGCCAGCGGTCCCAGCTGCCCAACTCAACCACTCACACTTGTTTCGCTGCGCTTGCCGTGCCCCGCAGGTGCTGTGCTGGCACGACGTCACGTTTGGGCGGCACAGCTGGCCGCTGCCCGCGCCGCGCGGCGCCACCCGGACCCCGCCGAGCGCTGCGCCGTGTTTGGGGCGGCGCTGCTGGAGGGCAAAGTGCTGCCCAGCTTTGCAGGTACCCCGATGGGGCTCTAGGGGTCTTTGGCGTTGCCGGGCATAGCATGAGTTGAAGAAAGGGGGCGATCATTGTGTCCTGCACACAGCAGTGCCCAGGCCAGCCTGCCGCCCTGTGCCGCCCCCACACCACCGCCTGTACCCCCTCCCTCCCCCTCCCCCATCTGCAGGCCTGCGCCAGGGGCTGGCTGTGCCCCCCACATGCTGCTGCGCCCGGAGCTGCGCGTGCACCGCCGTGCCGCCGACCTGCTGGCGGCGCTGGCTGCTGCGCAGGTGGACAGCCGCGCAGCGCTGGCGCGCGCTGGGCCGCCAGCCCAGGCCTGCTGCGCCCGAACTGGCGGCGTGCATGCAGAAGGGGCTGGGCGGGGCGCTGCTGGCGGCGTGGGACGCGCTGCGCGCAGAGGCGGCGGCGCAGGAGACGCCCGCCGCGGCGGCCCCCAAGGGCGGCAAGAAGAAGCGGCAGCGCGAAGGCTGAGAGGGCCTCTTGCGGACCTTGCTTTGCAAGTCGTGTTCTGGTTTTACTTTATTGTGATCTCTTCAGTAAGAACAGAAATGAACAGGTGCAAGCAGAAGCTGTGGGCATGCGGGGTGTGCCTGCGTAGTCACGCAGCCCGCTGCACTGCGGCGGCAGTGCCACGTTGTGCTGTCGCAGTGCAGCAGCTAGGGCTGGCCTGCTTGAACATTGAGGAATCGGTCCAAACCACAGAAAAATACCAGCAATCATGAAACATGTAATATCGACTGTCTTGCGTGCCGACAAGAAGCGCTGCGCTGCGGGCTGCAGCCCAGAGTGCAGCAGACAGAGGCCGGCCGTGCCTGCACCGTCCTTCAGCTGACGCTGCCTGCAGTGCCGGCGGCGGGTGAGAAGCGTATGCTCCAGCTGCCCCCTGCAGGCAGCGCCGCCCTGCGCACCACCAGCGCTGCATCCGGCAGGCCCTCCCTGTTGTACAGCGGCCCCGGCGCCGCCTCCAGCTGCCGCTGCTGCGCGCCATCGGCGCCCACCACCGCCGCCGACCAGCGGGCGGGGCCGCCGGGCAGGCCCAGCACCACCAGCCGGTCGATGGCCACGCCGGGATCGTAGCCGGCCGTTGGCGGAGGCAGGTGCGCCGCCGCGTGGTCGCCCGCGCTGCTGGTCAGCAGGCCGTCGGCGCTGAAGCGGAAGGAGCGGAAGGCGTACTCTCCGCGCTGCACAGGGGGAGCGTGCGCCGCACAAACAGAGAGGTCAACCGGGCGAGCGCGAGGCGGAGGTGCCTTGCTGCCGGCCAATGTCAGATCGAAGCCTGGGCTGCCGGGTGGCATGCTTGGCGGCAGGGCGAGGCCGAGGCCGCTGTCCGCGGGCGTCAGGCATTGGCACAGGCAGGCGGTGGCACAGGCCCCCCCACCCACCCAACACCCGCCCACCTGGAAGGCGAAGCTGCGGCCGTCGTCCAGGTAGAGGCCGCCGGCGGCCTGCCCCTCGCGGTCCAGGGCCACCACCAGGGTGATCGGGTCCCGCGCCATCTGCAGCACACCAAGGCGCACGACGGGGGTGAGATGAGCGGGTGCCGGGCGGGTGCCAGAGCGCACAAGGCTCTGGGTGCCCAGCTCTGTGCATGAGCAGGGGGCGGGCGGGCGGGAGGGCGGTGGGAGGGCGGAGGGCGGGTCGGCGCACCCACCCACCTGTGCGGTGGAGCGGCGGGGGCGCTCCTTCAGCGTCAGCATGGTGCCGCCGCGCAGGTAGGAGCGGATGAAGTCCAGGGTGACGGGGGCGCTGCGGGCGGTGGCGGGCGGCGCAGGGCAGCGCGTGCGCCTGTCAGGTCACCAGCCTCTGGGGGGATGCCTGATGGGAGGGCCCGACCAAGGGCCGGCAGTTGACCGCGGCGCCTCCTCCCCGCGAAACCTTCCTCCCCTCCCGGGTGGCCGCGCCTCCACTAGGCGGGCGCCGCCCCAGGCGCACCTGAAGTTGCGGTGCTCGGGGTGGGCGGCGTCGATGGCGGCTCCGTCCAGGTTGTCGTACCACAGGCCCCCGCCCGGCAGCACCACTCCCACCTCGGTGGCACCCTCATCCAGCACGGGCGCCACCAGCAGGGAGGGGCCTGCAGAGCAGGCGGAGGGCGGCCCAGGGCGGCCCGGATGGACATGCGACCGTGGCATGGCTTCGCCGCAGCGCAGCGCAGCGGGCAGGAAAAGCAGTGTGGCACGCCAGGCCGATCAGCCAGCTGTCTGAGACACCACGCAGCCTGCCCAATCCCACTGCAACCCCACCCCAGCCTTGTGTGCTCCCCCAGGCTGCTGCCCTGCCCCTGCCCACCCACCCACCCACCCAGCATGAAGTTGTGCTGCTCGGCAAAGAAGTCGGGCTCCTCGGGAACTCGTAGAAGAGGGGGCGCATGACGGGTGCGCCGCTGGCGTTGGCCGCCAGGAACTGGGTGTAGAGGTAGGGCAGCAGCGCGTACCTGGCGGTACAGCGGAACGGCTGGCGTGGGCGGTGTGTGTGTGTTTTTGGGGGGGAGGCTTGTGGGCAATCACTGCCCAGAGAGAGTGTGGGGAGCAAGTTGTCAACATGGACTGCGGCTGCCGCAGGGGAGGCCGCGTGCGGGGCAAGGTTCAGTCCGTCCCCACCGCCGCCGCCCCAGCTGCCGCCGCCAGCCCACCTCTGGCGGATGGCGTCCCGCATGCGCGCCGTGTTGTCCTCGCCAAACAGCCAGGGCTCCCGCCGCTTGGCCTCCAGGTGGGCGTGGCCGCGCATGAAGGGGTAGAAGGCGGCCAGCTGGTACCAGCGCACCAGCAGCTCGGGGCCGGGGTTGCCGAAGAAGCCGCCGATGTCGGCACCTGTGTTTGGGGGAGGGGCAAGCCAGCGCGCTGCGCATGAGGCTCCGGCTCCCGGACAGAAGCCAGCAGGCCGTGACGGCAGCCTCAGCACTGCTGCAGGCGGGCACAGCAAGCGGTGCCAGGCGGCCCAGCCTGGCGGGAAGCTCACCCGAGAAGGGCAGCCCCGCCACGTTGATGGCCAGCAGCATGGGCACAGAAACCTTCAGGTGCTCCCAGCTGGCTGCAGCGGGTGCAGCGGGGGCAGGGCGGCGCGGTCAACGTGGGTGCTGCATGCCCGCAGGCGCGGCTGCGAAATGTGGAGGTCTGAGAAGAGGTCCAAAGCCCAGCCAAGGCGCAGCCAGGCGCTGGGAATGCGGGGGCGCTGCCCACCTTCGTTGTCGCCCGTCCAGATGGCGCCGATGCGCTGCGTGCCGGCAAAGAAGGCGCGCGACAGCACAAAGGGGCGGTCGCCGTCGGGGCCCCACTCCTCAAAGCCGCGCTTCCTGCGGGCGTGGCCGGGGGCCAAGAGGCAGGGGCGGCGGCGGGTCGGGCAGACGCTGACACCCCAGCAACCGTTTGCGGCTTGGGCAGGCTGGCAGCCACGCGCACACCGCCATGTCCGCCCCCTCGCCCCCCTCTTCGCAGCGTCCCCACCTCAGCCCGTCTGCCGTTGCCATGTGGTAGAAGTAGCCGTACACGTTGTGCACGTCGCGGTGCTCGGCGGTGCCGTTGAGGTGCAGGTTGTCCTTGTGCATGGTGATCTGCGGGCGGCGGGTGAGGCAGCCAGGACGCGGCGGGGGCCGCTGTTGGCTCCTGCCTTGACACAAGGGCACCACATGGCTGCAACCGAGGGCAGCCCGGCGGTATGTCACTTGCTCTTTCCCCCTTTTCCCCCCCGCCACCACACAGAGACACACACCTCCGGGCCGTTGAACACGGACGGCTCGTTCATGTCGTTCCAGATGTAGAGGCTGCGGGTGCTGCCCTCGTACACGCGCGTGGAGAACTGCTGCGCCCACCAGTCGCGCACCGCGGGGCTCACCATGTCGAGGTAGGAGGAGGAGCCGGGCCAGCACCAGCTGCGGGGTGGCGGCGGCAGCAGGCAGGTGCAGGCAGGGTGAGCGGCGGGGGCGGGGCAGGCAGGAGCGCCACCACAGGCAGACAGGCAAGGCGAGCAGGCGCGCACGTGGTGACAGAAGCGCAGAGAGCGGTGAGCGCTCTCCTCGGCAGACGGGCGGGGGCCTGGAAGGAAGCTGAAAAGAGCGCGGCCCCCCCCCCCCACCCCCTTTCACCCGTCAAAGTCGGCGCCGTCCTTGTTCTTCACGTACAGCCCCTTCTCCTCCGCCTCCTTGAACACCCGCCAGGCGGAGTCCCGCTTGATGTGGGGGTCCACGATGGTCACCATCTGGGGCAAGGAAGGGGCGCAGCAGGAACAAAAACAGCATAATGAGGCGGTGAACACGTGTGTGTGTTGGAATGGGGGAGGTGGCAAGGGGGATGCACATGCACGCGTGGCGGTGTCGCAACAGCCCAGGCTGTAGGCACTCCCAACCGGCCGGCGCATTGCTGGAGGCCACCCACCTTGCGACCCCGGGAGGCGAGGTCGTCCTGCATGCGCACCGGGGTGGGGAAGTAGCTCTTGTCCCTGCGGGGGTGGGTGGGTGGGGGTCTTACATCACGGGGAAAAGGTGGGCGGCACTTCTTCCCTGGCTCGTGGGGCACGCCAGCAGGCACCCGCCCGCCCGCGCGCCCCCTCCCTCCCCCGGCCGCTAGCCGTTTGCCTCACCAAGTGAAGTAGCGCTTGCCGTCGGTGTGCTCAATGTCCAGCCACAGCACGTCGTAGGGGATGTTGTGGGCGTCAAACCCGCCGTCCACGGCAGCCACATCTGGGCGGGGGAGGGGAGGCGGCAACCAAGCTCTCATGCCTGATCGTCGCGAGCGCGCACACGCAAACGAAGACTGGGCAGCACGCGCCCCTCACCCCCTGCGCCTCACCCTGCTCATCCTTGTAGTTCCAGCGGCACTGGTGGTAGCCCAGCGCAAACATCTGGGGCAGCGCGGAGCCGCCGGTGAGCGCGGCAAACTGGCGCGCCACGTCAGCTGGGCGGGGGCCCACAAACACAAACAGGTCCAGCACGCCGCTCTCGGCAATCCACTGGGTGGAGGCGCCGCCCTCGCCCTGCGCCACGTCCACATACATCTCCGCAGCGTTCAGCCTGGGATGGGGGAGGAAGGGAAGGGGCACGCGACGCAACACAGAGGAGTGAGAGGCAGGCTTGGCAGGCGGCGGGAGGGCAGCGAGGGTAGGGGCGGAGCGAGGGGGTGCGGCGCCGCCGCCCACCAGAAGGCGCCGATGGTCTGGTCCGCGCGGTGCGCCAGCACAAGGGGGATGGAGCCGTACAGGCCAAAGGGCGAGTCGTGCAGGTACTCAAACACGTCCAGGTTGTACAGGCGGTACGGGTCTGGGGAAAGGAAGGGAGGGATGGAGGGTGGGTGGGGGGCTGCTGAGATATCCACTGGCGCATGTCTTGAGCAGGGCCGTCGGGCCGCACATCATGCAGGCACACCGGCGATCAAGCTGCACAGGGCCAAGCAGAGGGCTGCCTGCACGGTGCGGGCGCCGCTGCGGGTGCCGCACCCGAGATGGGGCCCTCCGGGCCCATCGTGGGGCGCAGCGCCAGGTCGGTGGCATGCTGCGGGATGCCGTACAGGTGGCGGGACCCGGGAACTGGAGGTCAAAGGAGATGGCGGTGGGGCCCTTGGGCTTGGAGTCGTGGTGGCTCTTAAAGTTCTCCGCCCACCAGCCCTCCGGGTCATCCTCCCGCCGCTCGCGCTGGTGCTCGAAGATGAACTGCTGGCCGCCGTTCCACACCAGCACCGGCGAGCCGCCCACGCTGACCTCCAGCTGGGCGGGCGCCGTGCGCAGCTCCGCCTCGGCAGACCCCATGCGCAGCCTCAGCTTGGTGTGGCTCTTCTTCACGACCTCCCAGGCCTGCGGGGCAGCAAGCGGCACAGCATGCTGTAAGCAGGATTCACATTGTAAACTCTGTCGAGAAGATGAAGCACACAATGGGCATAATAAAGGCAGAGTCTGAGAGAGCTGTGCTGGGTGGAGGCTGCTCTCCCTGTCGCGCCGACCGGGCCCCACCTGCTCCCGCTGCTCCAGCCCCGGCAGCAGCACGTCAGGGACCTCCCAGCGCCCCTTCTCGGCAGCTTCGTTGACAAACAGGCGCAGGGTGTCGCCGTAGGCAGTCAGCACGAGATAGAAGGTGCCGTTGGTGTCCTGCACGTTCTGCACGGTGGCAGTGACGCTGGGGCCGTCCACAGCCACCGTCTCCGGCAGCAGCACGAACGCATCGCTGGTGTTGCCGCGCAGACGTGTACAGAATGCAGATTCCTCGCACTTCTGCGGCAGGCAACGGAGCAGCGGGGCGTGGGCAGAGGGGGTGATAAATCGCGAGCACACTGCAGCACACCCAGCTATCTGATTGGATTGATGGTCCGATGGGATGATGGTGCGCCGGTGTTGCACACCTTAAACTCTTCGGCCTTGAAGCCCCAGCCGGAGCCCACCGCCGCAGCCAGCAGCAAGGCAAGCAGCACGGAGGGTGCCATCGACACGTCAATAAGTATTGAACGACGTGAAGGAGTTCATAAAGACACTAACAAAGGAGAGGCGAAGCTGGGTTGATCTCTTCGGCACAGGGCCCCGCTTCACGCCCCTCCGGATGCCCTCAATCGATCTCAAACGTCTTCAAGGAAACCACTATCAGAGGACGCCACATGAGCCACAAACTGGCAAAAGTACAGCCACTGTACAGCGGCGGAGGATGCGGCATGCTTCGTCACCAGCCTTCCCTCTGTGTCGAAAGCTGATAATCTCATATGTATTGCAATGATGTGCATATATTGAAGCAGCATGCAGAGGGCTGGCAGATGCAAGCATACAGAAGGGAAAACAGTTCGGTCACTGAGAGGCAGATGCCGGCACTGCCATCACAACGGCTGCGTGGTGTCGTATTCCTTCCGCGGGTGGATGCCCTTTGCCGCCCTCTCTCGCTTGGCGCGAAGCTGCCTCACCGCCTCCGCATCCCAGGCAGGGTCGGAGCGGCGCTCAAAGCTGAAGATGGGCGCCCTCAGCGGCAGTGCGCCGGTGGGGTCGGTGGGCGGCAGGTGGCAGAGTTCCGAAGCTGCAAGCTGCGGCAGCGCTGCTGCAGCGTCGCACAGGCCGGCGCAGACGGGAATGTCGTAGACTGCCAGGGAGGTGGCGCTGCAGTTTGTCTCACACAGTCGGCGGTCGTCGTAATGGTTTGCGTTGAAGGCCAGCAGCCAGCTGCCAATCGTCACGTCTGCGCAGCACAGCGAGCCGATGAGGCACCGAAACAGCGGTTGAGCATGCTGCCTGGCCCACAGGCAGCGCGCAGGTGGAGGCGGCCCGTCGCGGTGCCCACCTTCATTGGCAAACTGGCGCAGGCTGCCGTCACGCATGGCGGCCAGGTCCCGCGCCACGCGCCCGCTCAGCACGTAGATGCTGCCCCAGGCGTGTGTGAAGTAGGAGGAGCCGCCCAGCAGCTGGTGCTGCGGCTCGTACCATCTGTACCGAGGCGATTTGATGATCTGCCCCGTCTTCATGCAGCCAACGTAGTCTGCACACAAGCCAGCCGACGCGGGTGAGGGATGGGTGGTGAGGCGCTGAAGACCCGCCAAACACCGCCTGGACGGGCAGCGCCAGCCACAGAGCGCCGGTGTGCAGAGCACATGCATGCAGGCATCCCACCCGCTGAGATGTCATGCCACTGCGCCACCGCGTGCGGCAGACGGTCCAGCCGCAGGTACACGTCGTCGTCGACCTTCACGATGTACTGCGGATTGTACTGCTCGGTCACAGCCTGCTCGATGAGTGCATCGAACGCAGGTCGATGAAGGATTCAGCGCTGTGCAGCTGCGGCCGGCAGCCTGCCAAGGGTTCCCCGTGGTGTGCACCCACCCTGAGGAACATCAGAGTCTTGGTGGGCAAGCTGTTGTAGGCCTCTGTGAGGTCCAGGCGCAGGAAGTCGCCATGTGCTGCCTCCTCCGCCTCAATGGCTGCCTTCTGTGCGGGGTCGGTCGAATGGCCGATTACAAAGCGCACTCGGATGCCCTGCTCCAGCTCCAGAGCAGCCAGCGCCGCGGTGCTGCTGGGCACCCATGATGACCGCAGCGCCTGCCGCCGTGCCTCGTAATTGTACTTGACTTCCTGGCTTGTTGTGAAGCCGGTCTGCACACTAAGAGTAGTGCCGTTGAGCTAGTGTATTGAGGCTGGCCAGCCCCAGTTAGAAATGGGCCAGGGTGCGGTTAGCGCCGCAGCGGGCGGGAGGCAGATTGGGAGAGCGGGCTCGCCTGGACCCCAACGAACGCCAGAAGGGGCGTGTGCCGGCGATGGGCGCCCTTCAGGCTGCCCGCCTGCCCTTCCAAGGCACCCCGCTCGGTGTTGGCTGTGCCAACACTGTCGAGTGAACCCGGAACGTCGCTTGCTGCTGATATAAGGGTTCTGATTATCCATCCGAGCGCCAAGCCCAGCACCAGAGGCGCCAGCTGCCCGGCCATCGCTCGCCCGCTCCCATTCCTCAGCTGAGGCCTGCCGCTGTGTCGCGGCAACATCAATCATGCAAATCAGGTCATGTGTGTCATTGTAACGGGAGCTTTCAATCGAGGACAAGCGTTCGCCAGAGGTGAGGTGGTACAGCAGTGTGCCGCAGCAGCGTTGGTTTAGCAGCCATCGATTTCTTGCCCAGACTGCTGTGTTTAAACAGTGTCATGACGGATTCTTCAACGCTGTAGTCGTCGTAGAGACGATTTTATGTGAATTGCTTACTCCTGTCCGGCATCTCAACCAGGAACAGTCAAACAGTGAGCGCCGTGCCGCAAAACCGCCGCTTGGTGCGTCTGTCGAGAAGGCTCGTGAGACTTTCTACTTAACATCACATGAAACTCTTGATCTGCTATTGTTGACTGTCTGCTGCACGCAGAGGGATCAGCGGCAATATGTCAAGGCGACGTGCCTGAAGCCGACTGTGACGCTGGGACTGGGGGACATGGTTTGGCGATCACCTGCGACTGTTAGGCCTGCCAAAGACACACTCACATATTTATGTAACTGTGTACGCATGATGAGTGCCGAAGCACGGCTAAACTTTGGAAATAATTCATTTGTCACGAGCAGTCGGCGGCGGCGGGCGGGCGCAGCCCTTGCCTGGGCCTCCCGGGAGGTGCTGGTTGGTCCCGCAGGAGAAGTGGCCAACAATGCATGTATGAATGGCGAGGAATCCGGTCGCGATTCGAGGCCCGGGGACTCTCGTCTTGCTGCGCTGGCGGCTTGCCCTTCCCCACCACGAAATTCGGATGGGGACGTGAAACGGTCATTACTGTCGGTGCAGCGCTCGTTTCGACTTTGTACCTCGTTATATTCTCGAATGGGACACTAGACGCACCTTGCAAGCCTGAATGCAGTTCCAGACGGCCTTCACCCAGGGGCCCGGCCCCCGGGCCTGCAGCAGTTCTATCAGCCCTGCAGTCCCTCCCTGCATGCTGATAGCGCCAGCAGCGGCAGCTGGAGCAACGTCAGCTGGAGCGGGGAAGACTCGCTGGGGGTACCCAGCCGCGACTCCCCCTGCGGGCCTGCAGCGCACCCATCAACCTTGCAGCGGTGCATATGGCATCCTTGTCCATCGAGGATGCAATGGCTTTGCAAAAGGTGGGGCCTTGCGCGCCCATCTCGCCCCAACAGCCTTGACCGACTGGCTGGGGCTCACCAGCCTTGGCTGCACACGCCCCGGGACGCTTGCGCCGCGCTGATCCATCGCATTACCGCCCTCTCGACACCTGTATCCGCCCGCAGGCCGCCTCGCTCGGCGTTCAGCAGGCTGCCACTACAATGTCCGTGGGCTGGGGAGGCGCCCCCTTGCAGCAACAGCAAATGGGGCACCCGGCACCGCGTTTCAGACAGCACCCGCAAGACGACGGCAGCTACAGTGGCGGCGGCGCCGCTGGGGGCGCGCCCTACGCCGCCGGTCCCGCTTTCCAGCGCGGCCGCAACGGCGGTGGCCGTGGCAGGCCCCCTCCGCAGCAGCAGCATGTGAATCTCCACCAGCGTCAGGGTCGGCAGCATGGTGTCGATCCACGACAGAAGAACCAGGGCTATCGCCGTCTGTGGCAGCAGGTCACTCAGGTGAACTTCTGGGCTGCAGGGAGGGAGGGGGCAGGGGGTGGCATGCATGCAGGCAGGAGTTGTGTGCTGCCTTTGGCCCTCGCATGTTGGCTGCTGGATGTCACAAACTCTCGGGGCACCTGCGCATGGGCTGGCCAGCTAGTTTTTGGGGTGTTGCACGACACAGCTCTGTAATCTGATGGAGCTGGCGGCGACAACAGCGACCCAGTTGGGGCCGTACTGTTGGCCACGTCCCGCTGTTTGCATTTTGCCACTCTATGCCAGCTCTCCTCATCAGTCTCACCCAGCTCCCTCTCTTGTTTCTGTCGCTGCGTGCAGGTGAGCCGCGGCCAGAAGCTGGGCAACGGCGAGGGTGGCGGCCTCTCGGAGATGACTGTGGAGGACCTGCTGGAGGTGGGTGGGGAGGGAGCGGGGCGGCGGCCAACCCATGCTTCACGTGGCTGCACACGCCCGGCAACGTTGCTGCGTACCCGCTGAGCGGCATCGACACCCGCCGACGCCCAGCCGCTGCCCCCTGCCCCTCGCCTATTGTCAGGTGGTGCGCCGCCTGCCGCCCGAGGCGTCTGCTGTGAAGGCCATCAACCAGGGCCTCTACTACCTGGACTCCGGCGCCCTGGCCGCGCTGCTCAAGGAGCTGAACAAGAGCGGGCACGTGCGGCGTGCGCAGGAGGTGCGTGCCTGGGCGGCTGTCCTGGGCGGGGTGCGAGGGGCCTCGCTGCGCAAGGCCTGTTCCTTGTGCCCGTTTGAGCAGCAGGCTTGTAAATATTCTTGTGCGTGTGCCAGACCATCTGCAACTTGAGGTCGCATGCCCTGCCTACGGCCAGCCTCTGCGCAACCCTTGCATACCCCTGCGGTTCAGTATCCCCCCACACACACACACACACACACACACACACACACCGCCAGATCTTTGACTGGCTGCGCACCCTGGACGACACGCACGACCTCTACCACCTGTGCAACACCATGACCTTCACCACCGCCATCAGCCAGGTCAGCGCACGAGCCGCGCTGAAGGTCCCTGGGCCTGGCAGTGCCGCCAGCCGAGCGCACATTGCCGCACGCACCAAGCTGCACCAACTCGAGCTCCAGCTCTGCCTGCCAACTCTTCTTGCTCCGCTCCCTGCCCTCCCTGCCTTGCAGTGCGGCTCGCAGCAGCAGCTGCGCGCGCGCTGGAGCTGGTGGCGGAGATGCGGTCCCGCGGCATCCAGTGCAACGTGCACACCTACTCCGCCCTCATGAACGTGTGCATCAAGGGCAACGAGCTGGACCTGGCCCTGGACGTGTACCGCCAGATGCTGGCTGAGGGCTGCACGCCCAACCTCGTCACATGTGAGCCGCTGCCGGGCAGGCGCCGCCCGCCCAGCGCAATTCCCCCTTGGCGCTGCGCCTCTGCCCGCATGGATGGTACAGCTTGGCGGTGCGCTGATGGGAAATACCCCCCCCTTGACCCCCCAGACAACACCCTGATTGACGTGTATGGCAAGACGGGGGCGTGGGAGGAGGCGATCCGCGTGCTGGACGCGCTGGAGGCCCAGGGCATAGACCCCGAGATTCGCACCTACAACACGGGTGGGTGGGGGAGCAGGGAAGTGCCGCCTGCACTGCGCAGCCGCTCGACCACACCCCCGACGACGGCCGCCACGCTCACCACCCGACCCCTCCCTGCCCTGCGCAGTCATCATTGCGTGCAACATGAGCGGCCAGGCGCAGGAGGCTCTGCGCATCTATGAGCGCATGCTGGCGGCGGGGGCGCAGGTGGGTCAGGGTGGCGGTGTTTCCTGTGCACCCGCAGCCTGGCCTTGCAGCGACGTGTCTTCCCGCCGTGTGCACTGCCCACCGCGCAACCCCTCCTGCTCCTCGCGCTGCGCAGCCCACCTCCACCACCATGACTGCCCTCATCTCCGCCTATGGCAAGAACGGGCAGCTGGACCGCGCGCTGCAGATCTTCCAGGTGTGTGGCGGGGATGATCCGGGGGCCGGGGCACGATCGCCTCAGCACTTGCTTTGGCAGAAGCAGGGTGTGCTTCCTGCCCTCCTTCCCAACTCAGCCTGTCCCTCACGCGCCCCCCTTTGACTTCCTCCTCTGCAGGACATGGTGCGGCGCGGGTGCGAGCGCAACGTCATCACCTACTCCTCCCTCATCTCCGCCTGCGAGAAGGCGGGGCGGTGGGAGCTTGCGCTGGAGCTGTTCCGAGAGATGCACACAGAGGGCTGCCGCCCCAACGTGGTTACCTGTGAGCCCAGCCTGCCGGCTGCCGCTGGGGGGCTGCCTGCACTGGCCTGCCTCTGCACGCCTGGCGGCACCCCCCGTGGCAGCGCTGCGTCCGATTGCTGCATCGGCCCCACCTGCCCCTCTCGCCTTTGAGCCCCTGCCTCACTTGCACCGCGCCCACCCCGCCCCTTCCTGCAGTCAACTCTCTGATTGCGGCATGCGCCCAGGGTGCTCAGTGGGAGAAGGCGCAGGAGCTGTTTGAGCAGATGCAGCACCGCGGCTGCAAGCCCGACTCGGTCACCTTTGTGAGTGGGCGGGTGGGGGCGCCCGGCGCTGGAGGAGGGCCCGCTGCAGCACGGGCTGTTTGTCGCTGCGCAGCGCATGCTGATGCCCCCTGCCCCCCCCCCCCAGGGCGGCCTCATCTCGGCGTACGACCGCGCAGGTCAGTGGCGCCGCGCCCTCGCCGCCTTTGAGCAGATGAAGGGGTACGGGTGCCGCCCCGACAGCGTGGTGTACAACACCGTGGTGGGGGCGCTGTGGAGGACGGGCCTCGTGTGGGCGCAGGTGCGTGTGGGGGGGAGGAGAGGCGGGCGGGAGGGGGCCTGGCTGGGAGCAGGTGTGCTGGCCTCGGCGCAGATGACCCAGCCCCTGCAGGCCCCTCTGTCATCCAGCTTGATGCGGAGTGGCGGCGCCTGTACAGCCCACAGGCTACCGACCTCACCCGTCCCGCCTCCCCTGCGCACCCCCACCCCTCTCCCCTCCCCCTGCAGGCCAAGGCGACGCAGATCTTCCACGCAGCCTGCCGCCAGGGCCACTTCCGCCTCACGGTGCACACGCTGGACGCGGCGGCGGCCGCCGCCCCTCTGCCGCACCCTCCCCGCTGGTCGCGGGCGGCCTCCCCCGCTCCTCCTCCCTGTCGTCCGCCCTGGCGCAGGAGGCGGCGGCCGCCCTGCCCGTCACCGCCGCCGGCCCCGCCAGCTGCGGCGGCTTTGGCCGCGCCAGCGCCGCGCCCTCCCGACCTGCCCCGCCCGCCGACGCTGTCGCTGGGCAGCGGGGGCAGCGGCGACCTGTGCAGCGGCCCCTGCGGCGGCAGCGGATCGTGCGGCGCTCACTGCGACGGGCCCTCCCCCTCCCCCGACCTCCTCTCCCCGCTGTCCTGCGCCACCCCCGCCCTGCCGGCCACCCCCACCGCCACCCTCACCTCCGCCTACCCCGCCCGGGCAGCCCCAGCCCCAGCGGCAGCCCCCTCTCGGAGGCCGCGCTGGCCGCCGCCGCGGCCTGTGGCGGCGCTGTCCCAGGCAGCGGCGCGGGCACCCTCATCGAGTTTGGCATGCACGCCTTCACCGTCGGCTCCGCCGTGCTCTCCCTGCTGCGCTGGGTGGCGGAGCTGCGGGAGCGGCTGCCGCGGGAGCCGGCCAAGGACCTGCAGCAGCAGGTGGGTGTGGAGGGGTTGGGGGGGTGGGGGCTGGGCCGTGGCGCCGCTGCCAGGTGCCCCCTGCCTGTGCTTCCTCCTCCCCCGCTGATACCAGGCCGCCCCCACACCCCCACACCCCCACACGCGCACATCTTTCCCCCGCAGGTCTGCCTGGTGCTGAACAAGGGCAAGCCGAGCCGCGAGCACACATACCCGTCCATCCGCGCCGCGCTGCTCTCCCTGCTCACCGCCTGGCGCTCGCCCTTTGCCCTGGCAGACGTGCCGCAGGGCTGCCGCATCCAGGCCACAGCCTGCGACATCACCGGTGCGCGGCCTGGCTTGCCCAGCGCGCCCCGCTGCCGCTTGGCTGGCTGATTTGGCGCCCCTGCTACGCCGCACCGCCCCTGCTGCTGCGGGTCGGGCCGGGGCGCCCTCACCTCGTCCCCAGCCCCACCCCCACGCGGCCCCCTGCCTCCCCCCGCAGACTGGCTCCACACCGCCGAGGCCGACCGCGCCCTGGCTGCCTACTGCGCCAAGGGCGAGTGCGGCGGGCGCCCCTGGCCAAGGAGGCTTTCTTCCAGGACGATGTGGCGGCGGAGGTGCGGCGGCGGCGCGCTGCGCAACCCCCTGCCCTGCCTGGCTGTTGGTTTTGGGGGGCCCAGAAGGGGGCTGTTCTGCCTTGGGACGGTTGGTGGTGGTCCAGGGCGGGCCGCTGTACGCCAGCGGGGCAGCAGATGCCTTGCCAGCACCCCAACAGCCAGCGGCTGCTCACACCTCCCAGCCCCCTCCTTTCCTCCCCCTGGTGCAGGCCCGCTGCATGGAGGCCTTCTGCGCGGTGCGCGCCTTTGAGGCGCGCTACTGCGTGCCCGACGCCGCGCTGCCGCCCGCCTACCTGGCGGGCCGGGCGACTGGTTTGCCACGGGGGCCACCTTTGCCGCCGCCTTCTCCCTCAAGGGCGAGGTGCTGCACGACGCGCTGCTGCTGCTGGACCGCGCCGTGGCGGCGGGCGGCGAGCAGCTGCTGGGGCTCAACGCCGCCGCCCTGCTGGTGGCCTGCCTCCTCATCTCCGCGCGCCAGGGTGAGCGCCGGCGGGCACCCGACCCCGCCCCGCCGTGCGGCGCCGCACGCCAGCCAGCCTGGCTCCGTCTGCTTGGCTGCCATGCCGCCCTGCCCTTGCCCGCGGACACCCCCAGCCCACACTTCACACCTTTCGTCGCCTCTCCCCGCGAGTGCAGCCGGCGAGCACCCCGACCGCCTGCCAGCGCCCGCCCAGCTGGAGCAAGCTACTGGGCTGTCGGGGCGGCGGTGGAGGCCACCCAGGCCACCGTGCGCGCGGTACTGCAGGGAGACACCTCCGCCATCTCGGGTGAGGGCGGCGGGGGGCGGCGGGTCGGGGGGGGGGGTCGGGAAAGGGGGACAGCCTCTGTAGGTGCACATGGCCGCGGGGCTTGCTGCGGTTGCACCAGCTGTTTTGATCAGCGGCCGTGCCACTGGCTCATCACTCGCACCCCTGGTCCCCGCTGTTGCCGCCGCAGCCCTGCGCGTGCTGAAGCTGATGCTGGAGCGTCTGGGCGCCGACTTTGGCAACCAGAGGGTGGGCCACGCGCTGGCCGCCCTCAACCAGGCCGCCTGCCAGCCGGCGCTGCGCGCCATGCGCCCTCCGCCCTCGCCGCCGCCGTGCTGCTGGCCAGCCGCAAGGCCACGGGCGCCACCCCTTCTGGCCCTCCACCCTGGCCGGGCTGACGGGCTGCATGGATGCCGAAGGCTCCCAGCTCAGCGCCGACTGCGACCAGGTGGTGGCGGCGCTGGCCGACGCCACCCTGCCTGCCATGGCTTGAGCCCCGCTCCCACCCAGCCGCCCTGGTTTAAGGGCAGCGGGCGCGGTGGGGATGCGCGTCCGCCCTGCTGGCCAGCCCCGCCATGCAAACCAAACCACCCCAAACACGCATGGAGTCGTTTCCGCGCCGAGTTTTGTCCCCCTCTCATTGCCGCTGCAGGCAAACAGTTTTCAGGTCTGCATGCCCACCCTGCCTGTTCTTCGCTCCCAACGCCGGCTTTTCCCCTCTGCCCCATCTCCAGGCCGCGGCTGTGCCGGCTGCGCCGCGTGCCCGGTTTTTCATTCCGTTTTGCCGCCGCTTTCCTGGCCCCCAGGCGCTTGCACCAACGCATCGCCGCCTGCTTCATTGCGTCTTGACCGCCTCGGCAGCCTTCCCCGTGCTGCCGTGCACCCTTCCGCATGCGGACCCTGTCCCCGCTGGCGGCCCCGAGAATCCCTCCCCAACCCACCACATCGCTGCTCTTTCCACTCACCCCAAACGAATGGTCACTCCGATTGGTTGCTGGCGAGCGCGCGTTTGGGCGCCGCCCCCTGCCCCTGCCCACCCCCTCCCTTCAGCCCCGCGACGCCATGCTCCGCCCCTTTGCGGCGCAGCCGCGGGCCGCTTGAGTGAATCCCTGGCCTTTGCTTTGCGGCCACTTCATCCATCGCGCACACACTGCTGTTGTTTTGGCTGCCCCGACCGCCCTCCCGCCCAGCCTTTGCGTGGGCGGCGGTGCAGGTGCAGCCTGTGCCCGGTCCCCCGGGCCTGAACCCCACCCCACCCCTTGCCGAGTCCGATGGCTGCCCCGCGCCAGCCTGCCTTTCGTTTCTCCGTCTTGGAGCAGCCTCTTCTTTGCCCCGTGTCACCGTTGCGTCGACAGGATTGCGAGTCGCCGCCGCGTCATGGTCGGCGTCGCCTCACGTGTACCCACCTTTGCACATGGCTGCCTGCCTGGGCCTGGCCCCAAGCGCTGCCACCGCACATTGCTCATTCTTTCCTGCCCTAAACGCACCGCCCCGTGCGCGGCTCCAGCGGCATGCCCCCTTCCCTGCCGCTGTTCACCCACCGCATGTGGGCCGGTGTGGGCCCCCAGCCCCACAGACCGTACAGTCCGCCCAATTTTTCCAGAGACCGGCATTCTTTTGGCTTCCTGCACAAACTAAAACCATCCGAATCAACGGCATCCCCACCCACCCCCTTTTACCCGACAATGTGTTTTTGTGCCTCCTTGTTCTGTGGCCGCTTACCCCGGCCGCGCAAGTCGTTTTGAGTGAAGCAGTGTTGTTGTTTTTTGTTTTCAAGCGCTTGTAATTTCAGGACTTGGTGTGCACTGGCAGCGAGCGGGTGGCTTGCCAGCGAGCATCCTGAGTTCACGAGCTGTGCAGCAGAGGGGAATCTTGCTGCGACTAGCTGCACGATCATACATACATACCGACCTCAATCCAGCAGACATCTGGGTGCAAACCCTGCTGCGCACCTGGCTGCAGAGGAGGCCCGGAATGAGCATCCAGCGTGTGGCGCCAGCGCCGCCAAGGTCGCGGCGGCTTTCCTGGACGCCTCTTCCGTTCGTCCTGTCCTTAAATAATCTTCGAAGACGCGGATAGTAACTTCCCGGTATGCAGACACGCTAGAGCCACCACACCGGCCTCGTCATCGGCGCGGCTGTCCCAAGCTTTCGGTCAACACGCCCTTCGCAGCGTGTACGCAGCGTGTACGCGTGGCCACCCTCTAACACCTCGAGCACGGTGCCCCAACAGCGGCGATCGCTTCCCCCTCCTGCCCGCCCTCTCCGCGGGCAGTTTACATTCCATGGCTGATAAGATAAAGGTGGAGCATCTGGGGCGCCAGCACCTCCAGGTGCGCCAAGACGACTTGGGTGTCTCTACCGCCGCTGTTTGCTTGGGCGAACTCTCCCTGTGCCTGGCGCAGATATCTGCATCGACGGTGCTTCCCATTTCTGCCAAGCTGGCCTTCCAACTAATTACGCACGCTGAGAACGAGAAGGTAGGAGTGCGCGTTGCTGCCTGGCTGCGTCCTTCCGCCGCGCCGCCTGCTCGTCGAGCAGCTGTGCCACCTCAGTTGTTGCTGTCCCCTCCCATTGCTGGGCGGACCCACAGATCTTCCGCCACCTGGAGCGCTGCACACACCACGAGGTGCTGGAGCGGGACGACGTGGCGGGGCGGGTGGTGGTGGAGAGCGAGCACGAGGCCACCTGGCGCTTCTTCGCGCTCAGCGGGCGCCTGCACACCCGGCTGCGCGTTGAGCAGGACCGCCGCGCCCTGGTGTCCAGGTTCCAGCTGGTGCACGGCAGGTGGGTGCAGGCAGCACAGGGCCCCGCAGCGCATCTCTGCGGTGTCGGGCCGGGCCTTGCCTGGCGCAACTTGCCTTGCTGCCTTCTGTCCGCAATGGGGCTGGTGCCGCTGCTGCTGCAGGTTCAACCTCCTGCAGACCTTTGGCGGCCAGTGGGCGGTGCTGGAGCAGCCGCCAGCAGAGGACGGCGGGCAGTTCTGCCTGCTGTCGTTGGAGCAGGTGGGAGGGAGGGCTGCTTGGGTGCACGCCTCACGACTGTGCTGAGTTTAAGTGCAGGCTTCGATTGGATCAAAGGAAGAAGGATGGGTTGTCCTATGCAGCGTGTGTGTGCCTCAAGCCCAGACGCTCAAGCCCCTGCCGGCCCCCAAACCTCCCCGTCTGCGCAGGAGATGCAGCCGGCGGTGTTCCTGCCGCCCCCGCTGGGCGCCATCCTGCGCCAGCTGGCCTGTCGGCAGCTGCGCGGCATCTTCCAAGACCTGAGGGAAGAAGCTGCGCGCATCAATGCGGGTCGCCCCACGCTGTGGCCCGCTGACGCTTCAGCTGCAGCAGACAGCTGCCATCGGCCGCTCACGCCGCACGCGGAGGAGCCGCCGCTACATGCACACTAGGGCGGCATTGCCGCAACGCTGCTGCGCAGCTGTACAAACAGTCACAGTCATTTTTGCTGAAATGGATTGCTTGCATCAGGTCGATCTGTACTCTGTTTCATTGAGCGCACGCCCACACCTGCGCCCGTTCTGCACATTGCTGCTTCACAGATTTTCCAGTGCAGTTGCATTGCAGTTGCATTGAACCACAACTCAATTCGGCATTGCCTTGACCCACGCATGCAACCCCATGCCCCCACGAACGGCATCACCAGCGCTGCTGCCGGCGCTGCTCAGCGCGCTGCGCCAGCTGCGCCTTGCGTTCCTTGCGGGGTTCGGCGGGGCCCTCTGCGCCTCGCGGCACGTACTGTCCGTACTTCCTGAGCTTCTTGCGGAAGGAGCGCTTGCGGGAGAAGGCGCCCTCCACTGGCTGGCCTGCAGCACGCGGGTGGGTGGGCGGGTGGGTTAGGGTGGCCAGGAGGGGGGCAGAGCGGTGCTGGGCAGCCTGGGGACATTCTGGGGTTCCAGGGCAACCCCAACAATGGCCGCAGGAGGCTCCAGACTGACTGGGAGGTCCCTGTCATCCATCCAGCTTTGGCACCATCAAAGAGCAGGCAGGGCTCAGGCGCCAGCAGCAGCTGGCCGCCAATCGGAGTGCCGCACTGCCGGATTGCACCCACGCGCCGGCGGCCAGGCAACCAGGGGCCGAGCGCACCCGCGGCTATCGCATCCCGGATGGCGTCCACCAGCGGCTCTGCCTCGGGTGTGTAGAGCGAGGTGACACGCCCGCCCCGCCCCGCCCGCCCCGTGCGCCCCACTCGGTGCAGGAAGTCGACGGCTGACTGCGCAAAGTCGGCCTGCGGGGGTTGGGGCGGCGGGGTGGGGTGTTGGGCTGGCCTGGAGGCGTGGGGGCGAAGCCGGGGACCCAGCTGACAGAGGCGAAAGGCGCCGTGCTGAGCCGAACGCTGCAAGCGGCCCGGCCTAGGGCTGGCCAGGGCAGCGGGCCAGCCTCCTCGCACCTGCACCACATGCGTCACCTCCGGCACATCCAGCCCCCTCGCCGCCGCGTCGGTGCACACCATCACCAGCCCTCGCTGGGATGACATGCGCGCCAGCGCAGCAGCTCGCTCCCCCGCCGGCACGCCCTTGTGGTACAGCAGCACGGGATGCCGCCGCTGCCGCTGCCGCTGTTGTCGCCGGCGGCTGCCGCTGGAAGCTGGGCGCCCTGCTGCAACGCCGCAGCGGTGGCCTCCGCGGAGGCGACGTCCCGCGCAAAGACGAGCATGCGGCCCTGGCCCCCCGCAGCTCCGTGTCCGCTGCCAGCACCTCCCGCAGGGCGGCGGCGCGCTGCTGGGGCCCCTCCACGCGGCGCCACTCGTGCGACACCGCGCGCTTGCTCTGGTGCAGCTGCCGCCCCGACAGCCAGGCCGCCTCCGGGAAGCGAGCCGCAATCTCGGCCCCCACCGACCGCTCGCCCTCAGCCGGCATCGTGGCCGCCACAAACACGTACTGGCGCCGCCAGGCCGGGACGCGCACCCGGCCGCGGCGTCGCCGTCGCCGCCCTCCTCCCGCCCCTGCCCCTCCGCCTGCCGCGGCTGCTGCTGCGCGGGCGGCCGCGGCTTGAACCCCGCCTCCAGCAGGCCCTCGGCACCGCCCCGCAGCGCCGCCTGCTTCAGGTGCCGCGGCAGCTCCGCAAACTCGTCCTCGGTGAGGCTCACCTGGGGAAAGGGGGAGCATGAGCAGATGGAGCCAGGGGAAAAGACACACAGCCGCCAGCCTGCCCCTGCGGCCGGCCTGGGCCTCCAACACGCCCAGCAGGCATCCCCTGGGCTGCTCCCGCTGGTTTGGTAGGAACCAAAAGATCCTCCTCACACCTGGAGGCACACGCGGCGGGCGGCGGCGGCGCGGTCCCCGCCCGCAGTGCGTCCCACACGATGCGCATCTGTGCGCCGTAGCCCCCGACAGCAGCAGGTCGGCCTCGTCAAACACCACCCGCCGCGCCCACACAGGCAGGCCTGCAGCACACAGGCGGGGTGGAGGGGGGCTGAGCGCTGGGCGGCCAGCTGCTGCTGCAGGCGCGATGCACGCAGCGGTGCATCCCGGCACTGCGCTGCACGCAGCCACGGCCCTCTGCTGCTCCTGCTGGCGCAGCCGGCTGGATGCGCTCAGCACGCCAGGTTGCCAGCTGATTTCAACCGCAAGAAAGCGCGCAAGCGCGTGCGCATGCCCCCTCTTTGGTACCCCCCAAACAACACAAGCGCGGCGCCTCACCCGCCCGCGTCCACTCAGAACCGTAGGCTGGCCCTGCCCCATCCAGCAGCGACACCAGGCCGCCCGGCGTGCTCACCACAATATCGGGCAGGTGCTGCGGCGGCGGGCTCTGCGCGGACACAAACGCGGCGGCTGCCAGTGGCGCGCCGCTGGCAGGGTCGCGCAGCGCCGCCGCCCGCCCGTCACCTGTTCGCACAGCGCTGCGTTGGGGCACAGCACGAGTGCTGCGGTGGGGTGGCGCCGGGGGCCCCGCCGCTCCTCATAGGTCCCAGCGGCGAGGGCATCAGCCACGGCATCATCCACCCTGGCGGCAGCCTCAGCCTGCCTGCTGCGCCGTGCCAGGCTGACCAGCGGCGCAATGTAGGCGAGCGTCTTGCCGCTGCCCGTCTCCGCTGCCAGCACTGCGTCCTGGCCCGCCAGGATGGCTGGCACAGCAAGCTCCTGTGGCAGGTAGCCAGGCCACAAGCAGGGAAGTGGGCATGCACGGCAGGGACCCGCCTTCAACAGCCGTGAGGTCTCCCTTGCCCCCGTGCCACTGTCGCACCTGCGCATGGGCGGGCCGTGAGTACCCTGCACTTTCGAGTGCTCTGCAAACCTCCTCATCCAGTCCCAAGCCGCTAAAATCGACGCTTTTGGTGGCAAAGAAGTCCTCTGCTGCAGCGGGCACGGCAGAAAGTGCATGTGCGCTGCGTAGCCCGCTGCTTGCTGCAGTGGAGACGGCAGATAACTGCGAGAACAGTTGCTTGTACGGTATCGATTGCATGCCATATGCCCGAGGCTCCCCAAGCAGCCGCTGCAGCGGGCGGCAGGGTGCGGCTGCCTGCCTGGGCAGTTTAGACAGTACACATGCGTCTACCAACGATAACATGATTACTATAAGCTGACAGATGGAAGCCGTGGTGCATGCACCTGCATTCCGCTAGTGGCGGCGCCGCCAGCGGATGCCAGCCTAGCAGGCGGTTTCCCTGGTGCAGAGGACAGCGTAGCAGAGGCTGGTAACGACAGAAAATATATGATACAGACCTCACATATGCAGCCAGAGCCGCGGTAACTTTTGCGTTTGATTTCCCTATTCCTTCCGTTCCTGCCCGATGCCCAGGCATGATCAGTGTGCCAGCTGCAGCCAAAGATGCACTTTGCGATTTCGTTTACGAAGACTGCGGCAAGGGAGGCAGCATGTCAGTCAGGACCCTATGATCAAGTCCTGCACGGGCAGCGGGGTCTCAGCTACGGAACAATTCTTGCGTTGCCGTCAGCTGTCAGCCAAACCATCGCCTTGCGCCCCTGAATTGCCTTGAACCCACACAACATTTGTGTAATTGTGTACTTGATGCAAGAGGGTGCTCGGGCATGAGCGCCGCTTGGTCAACCTTTGGACGCCAACAAGCAGCATCCTGTCGTGCACGACTTGCTACTGCCATGCCTTTAAGCGCGTGCCGGAGCTGGGGCCCTTCCAACTTCCGCAGGCATCAGACGATGCCATATCATCTTCATACGCTTTCATTGGGCTAGCGGCACGCAGCAACCCTGGAGGAGCACTCCCCGCCTCACCACCCCCTGGCGCCTATCAAGACCATGGTTGACGGCGCTGAGGGAGAGGATGAGAAAAGCTCGCCGTTGCTGCAGAACGAGCGCCCGTTGCAGCCCGAGGGGGACAGCCCTCGAGCGCTACCTGCGCAGGCATCGCCTGGGCTCACCCCTCGCTCATTGAGCTCTTTCAGCTACCGTATGCGTGAGTGTGGGAAATTGGGCGGCGCCAGCGGTGCAGGCCCCCGGAAGGCCACAACCGCCGCTTCCTCTGCTGGTCACTGCCTGCTGCAGCTGTTGTCCCAGCAACCGCCTGCCTGCCCCTGCAGCCACTTTCCCGCGCAATGTTAGCGTCTGCCAGCTGGCCGGTGGCGCGTCTGAGGAGGAGAGCAAGCAGCACAAACGGGTGCGGGATGGGGCCCCGACTGCAGCTGCCGCCTCCAGTAAGCTGGCGCAGGGCGTTTGCACAGGCAACCATAAGCACGCATTCCGGCCCTGCTGCAGATCCAGCGAAAGCTGATTGCGGCCCTGATTCTGGCATTCATCTTCATGCTGGTCGAGGTGGTGGGCGGCGTGATGGCCCACTCCTCGCCATCATCACCGACGCGGCGCACCTGCTGTCGGATGTGTCGGGCTTTGCCGTCGCCGTGCTGGCGGCCTTCTGGGCCAAGCGCAAGTCGCAGGAGCACTTCAGCTATGGATACCACCGGGTGGAGGTGCGCAGCGCAGAGGAGTTCACTGCCGCTGGGCCTGCCGTTGCGGTTGGCAGCCAACACCTCGGCAACGGGGCTCCGCCCTGGCGCCGCAGCCATGACTGCTCTCAGGCACGCTGTTGCATCCTGCGCCGACCCTCCGTGTGACGCCTCGGCCTCACCCTGGCCACGCAGGTGCTGGGCGCGCTGGCGTCAGTGATGACGGTGTGGCTGGTCACCGGCATCCTGCTGTTTGAGGCGGTGCAGCGCATCATCACGCCAGAGGTGCGCCCTGGGCAGGCGTGGCTTTTCCCGCGGCGGATTGCTGCTGGGGCCCCGTGTCTGCAGGCCTGCTTACAGGAGCATGGCAGCAATGAGATGATTAGCAGCCTGCTGAACCCCGCCGTCCCCCCCCTTCCCCTGTTGTGGCTGCAGCCAGTGGACGGCAAACGTGGGTGCTGGCTGGGGTTGGTGGCAGGCTGGGGCTGGGCTGGGCTGGGCTGCTGCTGCGATGTACAGGCTCTGCGCTGTCCCTCTGCCGTGGATTGATTCCTGGCCGGCGGCCTGTTGCCTCCCCCTCCCCCTTGCATGTACCGCAGTGATGTTCATCATCGCCGTCATTGGTGAGTGCGCCGCTGTTGCTGACAGAACCTCGTTGTCTGCATCGCTGCGGCTGGCATGCGCGGCGCAGCGGCGAGCGCCGCTGGACCCTGACGCGGAGTGCTCGCTGTTTGGGACCCTGCAGGCGTGGGTGTCAACATATTGATGATGGCCGTGCTGGGCCACAACCACGGGGGCAGCCCTGCAGCCACAGCCACGGCCACAGCCATGACCACAGCCACAGCCACGCCCCGGGCACGGTTGCGGCGGGCACAGCCACGCTCACGGCAAGTCTTGCAGCAAGCGCCAGCTGGCGCCAGCGCTGGAGGTGGCTGCGGAGATGAGCCGCAGCAACTCTCGGGCCGGCGGCTGCTGCAACGGCCACGGCCACGGCCACACGCACGCGCACAAGTGCTCGGAGGATGCTGACCTGGAGGCGGGCCACGCTGGGCATGCCCACGCCCACAGCCCGCACGGCAGCGAGCGCATCAAGAGCAGACACCACAACCACCACCACTGCAGCAGCGAGGAGCACGGGCACACGCACGTCCACGACCACAGCGATGACGGCTGCGCCGACCACCACCACCACTGCTCTTCGGACGAGGAGGAGGCGGAGCTGCTGGCCAGCGGACGCGCCCCCATCTTGGCGGGGGGCCTCGCTCCCACGAGGCCAACGGCCAGGAGCGGGGCCCTCCCAGGGCCATGCCCACAGCCACGACCACGGCAAGCCTCACGGCGGCGGCGGCGACCACTCGCAGGCCAACCTGAACATGCGGGGCGCCATCATCCACGTCATCGGCGACTTTGTGCAGTCCATCGGCGTGGCCATCGCGGGGCGCTCATCTGGTGGCACCAGGTGGGCAGAGCGGGTGTGGGCAAGCCCGTCGTTGTGGGTGGCTGGTTGACGTGCTTGTGGGAGAGGGGGGCTGCAGCACCGCCGGGCAACAGCACGGGCTGCAGGCACGTACACTCACATCACCCATCCTTCACCGACCACACATCTCCCTCTTCTCCCCACCCACCCATGCAGGACGATCCTCGCTGGTACATCGCCGACCCCATCTGCACCTTCCTGTTTGCAATCCTGGTGCTGTGGACCACGCGCGCCATCCTGCGCGACATCTCCGACGTGCTGATGGAGCGCGTGCCCCGCGGCTTCTGCATCAAGACGCTGCACGACGACCTGTCGCGGGTGGGGCCTGCAGGGGCAGCGCTCGCCGGTGGCAGCGGGGGAAGGGCTGCACGCTCCCCAGGCGGCGGCCCTGCCCTGCCGCGCCCGTGCACCGTCCCGACCCCAACCCTGCGCATGTCGTGCTTTACCGGGGCGTAGGTGCCAGGCGTGGAGTCTGTGGCCGACCTGCACGTGTGGTCCCTCACCCCCGGCATCCCGCTGCTCTGCGCGCACGTGGGCGTGGCCGACGGCGCCGACCCCACCGATGTGCTGCACGCCCTCACGGCCCACTGCCGCTCCCTGGGCATCGAACACTCCACCATCCAGCTCATGTCCTGCGGTGCTGCTTGTGATGCCTGCTAGCGCTGGCATGAGGCACACGGCACAGGAAGACGCGGGCGCGGCTGCACCCTCGTGAAAGCCTCCTCAGCAACCTCTTGACTCTTGACTACGAAAAGGAACAAATCGAGCTTAACATTGTGTTCCTGCTTCCAACGCATGATCTTCTAGTACTGACTCTGACTGTATCGATCTGCTGCCCACCCGTCGCAAGCCTGTGCGTATGGGGTGGAGGCTGCGTGCCTGCCTAAGCGCAGCTGTAACCTATGGCCGCTGCCTGCGCTAAGCCAGTTGTTGAACTGAGGTGAAGAAGCGTGAGGTGTAGCTGGCTCCAGCAGCGGTGGTCATCCCATGCCCTGGCTGCTCCTGCTGGGCCGGGCAGGTGTGACCGCCCTGCTTGGCCCACTGTCGTCAGCGGCAGAAGTACTGGAGGCGGTTGCGCAGGTCCTGGGCCGCCACCACGCCCTCTATGCGGTCCACGGGCTGGCCTTCCTTGAACAGAATCAGCGTGGGCAGTGCTGCAGGAGTGGCAGGGGCAATGGGAAGCAAGGAGGCTGGGACAGCAAGGCAGGACTGGCAGTGGACAGGCAGTGCAGCGAGTATTCCAAGAGCACATCCAGTGCACATCGCTGCCAGGTCAGGGGCCGCAGACCGGGCCCTGCGTCCCGCGCTGCTCCGCCTCGGCACCCACCCACCTCCGATGCGGAACTCGCTGGACACGGTGGGGTAGCGCTCCGTGTCCACCTTGACAAATCGGACCCGGCCGCGCAAGGAGGGGGCCACCTCGTCCAGGATGCCCCCATCATCTGGCAGGGCCTGCGGGAGTGCAGGCAGGGGGAAGCGGTTGATGCGGCAGGCAACTCAAGGTGCACAGGGTGGGCCAACTTCGAGACCAATGGCCGTACATGTAGGCGATGCAGCCGCCAATGGAGCTGCGGGTGTTGCAGCTTGCAAACCCTGGCAGGGGAAGCACTCAGGTGCACGGGCGGTCAGGCTTGTGCCCACGACTTACCCGCACCACGTGGCGTAAAACTCGACAAGCACGGGCTCTTTGCTTTGATGAATCATGTCATGGAAGCTTCTGTACACCTTCTTCTGGGCAGCACGCACCGCTGCAGATGTCGCAGCTGCTGGACGGCGCGGCAAGCGGGGTGCCGCTGCTGCAGGGAGGGGAACGCGGCTGGGGGCCGCGACACCAAGGCTGTCCGTTTCTGTTGTAGGGTGTGACAGTATACAACGGATGCCATCGGCAGCGCGGCAATGGGGCTTGGGTGTGCGGTCGATCTCGCTCCTGAGGACTGGGCGCGCAATTGAGGTTACGGCGGGTTGTTTGGATGTTTAAGATATGGTGTAGTATGCGATGCAAGGATAGGAAGCAATGAGTCACAGCCCCGAAACATCTGTTGTCATGGAATCGCGTGCACTACAGTTCAGTACGGCTGCAGCTGCAGCGCATTGTTTCTACCGTTTTCGGGGCTTCAAGGGGCGGAGGTACTCCTGATTGCGCTCAGAAACCATGGCTACCACAGCGGGGCCTGCTCTGCGGGCCAAGCTGTTTGGAGGAAGCAGCGCGAGCACAAACGCTTCTGGCCTTGCCACTGCCGGCCAGCATGCATCCGAGGCACTCCGCCAGGCTACCGACAAGCTGGCCCGCGAGCAGGCCACGTCCGAGGCGCAGGTTAGCCTCTACCGCCAGAAGCTGGGCGAGGCGCAGCAGGCTGTTCGCAAGCTGGAGGAGGCCTACGTGATGCAGATCAACGCCAACGCAAGCCTGCAAGGCAAGCCTGCAGCGCAAGACAAGAGGGGCACAGCTGGCCTGTTTGACCACCCAAAGATCGAGCGCTGACCACTGGGATTTTGCCTCTTGTTGCAGCCAAGGTCAAGAGCGACTACGGGCTTCTGTCACAGCTCAGCACGGCCGTGACCTCCGCAACAAAGCAGTACAGAGAGCTGCAGAAGGCTCACGACCAGCTGACAGTTCTTCTGGACCGTGCGGAGCAGGAGCGCTCGGCACTTGCAACCGCCTTTGCCGGCAGGTCGAAGGTGCTGGCAGAGTTGGAGGCAAAGCTTAACGACAGCTGCCAGTACAGCAAGGGCCTGCAAGCTAAGTTAGATGACGCCGCAAAAACCTGCGATACTCTGGCAGGCGAGTTGAAGACAGTCAAGGCGGAGCTGCTGGGCCAGGTGGGTGCTGCCCAAGATGCTGTTTTGGAAGAGGTGGCAGTGCCTTCAGTGCATTGTCACGCATCCTTGCGTTTGAAGCAAGGAGCGCTAGCCGATGCGCTCCATCCTGTCTCGCCTCACTCCTACACGACCCTTCTGCAGGCTGAGGCACGCCAGGAGGCAGAGCTCATGGCTGAGAAGGTGGCGCGTGAGCTGACGGCTGTGCAGACCGAGAAGGCCACCCTGGCAGAGCAGCTCAACACCAGCACAGCTATGGTGGAAACCTTGACGGAGGAGCTTGGCCGCCAGAGCACCAAGCTGGCCGTGGTGGAGGAAGCCAAGGTGGGTGCACAAGTGGCGACGTTTGTGCACGCAGCAACCTGCCAGAAAGACTCACATCTTTTCGAAAAATGCACACTGCAGGCAGCACTTGAAGCTGCCATTCACGAGCGTGAGGCAGAGGCACAGCAATTGGCGGAACAGCTGACCCAGGCTATGGCAGCAGCAAAGAAGGCTGAGGTGAGCAGTGCTGCATTCAAGAAGTGCTTGCTTGCCAGCCCTGATGCTTGAAATGCTGCATGACATTTACTTGCTCTACTCCATTGCACTGTGGGTGACAACCAGGCACTGCCCCCCATGCAGGAAGAGCATGCTGCAGCCCTGGAAGACAGGACTGCGAGTCTGCAAACGCTCAGCACCCAACACGCATCCGAGCTGGAGGTCAAGCTGGAGCAGCTGAAATGCATCACAGAGGCAAAGGTGGATGAGCAAGCTTGGGCTTGTCTCCAAGGATTTACATGTTTGCCCCTTTATCGTGCCGCCTACCGCTCACACTGTGCATGGCTCAGGAGGGGATGGCTCGGGAGCTTGCGGACAGAGCTGAGGCACTGGATCGGAGCAGGGCTGAGCTTGCAGAGCTGCAGGAGGCAGCCAGAGACACTCAGGTGAACTCGCCCAAAGGCAGAGTGTCCAGTGGTTTGGCTCAGCTGCCATTTTCCACTGCCACTGCCTTGTCAATTGATATGTCGCAATGTGCAGGCCGCTCAGGCAACCAAAGTGGCGGAGCTGTCTGCTCAGCTGGAAGCTGCTGCCCAGCAACACAGCAGGGATCTCAAGGCGCTGAAGGAGAAGCACCGCCGGCAGCAGGAGGCGGAGACTGAGCGCATGGCCAAGGTCGGCAGGGGATGGGTGGGATTCGGTTGTGTTGCCAATCAGAAATGATGGCTATGCTTCTGTTTTTCCCAGTGCAGAAGCTGGAGGTCACCATGCAGAGCATGGGTCAGGTCAAGGCCGAGCTGGAGGCGGAGCGGTCCAAGGCGACGGTGGCTGTGGGCGACACGGAACTGGTGAGGCTGACACCAGACAGCACATAGTAACAACAGCACTCTGCAGTCCTTCTTTTCAGAGACATGATGCTTTGTATCTGCCTCCCTCGCAGCTGAAGAAGCAGCTTGCAGAGCTCCTGGCTGCAAAGGAAGAGGTGCGTGCTGTGCTGGTGAGACTCCTGGTTCTTGACAGCAGTTCAGATCATGCCTTCAACCATCTCTTGCAGATGACAACCACCCAAGCAGAAGCCTCCGAGCGTTTTGCCAAGGAGCGTGCTGAGCTGGAGGCACGTGTCATGGAGCAGGAGCGCCTGCTGGAAGAGGAGAGGCGCCAGGCAGCAAAGTCTGCTGAGCAGGAGAGGCGCATTGCAGAGGCGCTTGCCATGGCAGAGGAGGCCAGGAACACGGCCATGGAGACTGCTGCCAAGGTGGTTGCATTTTCTCAAGCGCTGCCGGCGCATGATGATGCCTGCCGGATTGAAGTTTACCCACCATGGCTGCACTGACCCTGCAGCGCGCAACTGAACTGGAGGAGCTGGCGACTCAGACCAAGGCTAAGGAGGATGCTCTCAGCAAGCTGGACAAGGAGAACGGCGCAAACCTGCTCAAGTGAGGAGAGCTGCTATGCTTGCTCGACTCCTGTCTGTTTCCCTGCTGCTTCTGCACAAAAGCAGACGTGCTGCCATACTCTTGCAAGCAGGCTTGACAGCCTGAACGAGAGCCTGCGCAACTGGCAGACCAAGGTAGAGTGGCTGGAGACGCAAAATCTGCGCCTCAACACGTCCCTGAAGGTGGGTATGGCATCCTGACCTCCTTCTCGCGCACACTTGCTTGTGATGCAAAATCGAGGCAGACCATGTGACATGACAGGCCCAGATTGAGTCAGTGTAGTGTGTGTCTGCAGGAGAAGGAGCTGCGTATCACAGAGCAGGAGGAGGCGTTGCATGGAGCATCGCAGCGCATCCAGGAGCTGGATGCCGACCTGGCCAGGAAGCGCGACTTCCTTGCGGGCATCTCCACGGTGGGCGGCAAGCCTGCAGAAGCGATAAACACTGGCAGGAGGACTGCCTTCACAAACTGATCCCCATGGTGCTCTATGCCAACTTGCAAGCTATCTGTTGATTCCATCGCGGAGCAGGTGGCTGGCCTGGAGGCGGGCAAGGCAGATGCCGAGGAAGAGCCCAGGGGCCGACCGGCGGAGGAGGTGCAGCCTGGTGACAGGACTGCGCCCACCCGCTCGCACAGGAGTACGAAGAGAGTTTCCATCAAGGTGAGGTGCAGCTGCTGCACTCATGATGCAGGCCTCGGGACATGATGCAGGCCTGAGTGTTTGGAGATGAATGACGCTATCTGACATTGGGCCCCTCATTCAACCGGCAGGAGCCTGGCGACCTTACCGCCACCAGCGAGGACGAGAGATCCAGCGGGGGGAAGAGGAGGAGGTGGCCAACCCGCACCAGGCCCTGGTCCCTGCCGGCGCTGCTGCCAAGAAGTGAGGCTTCAAGGCACGGGGCATCACTCCATTCCTACCTCTGTTGTGAGCACGCTCCCGGTCTGCTTTATGCAGGCCTGCCAGGCGCCGCTCCAACCGCAGTGCCAGCCAGCGCCCTGCGGCTGTGCCCATCATCACCGAGGTGGACAGCGGGGACGAGGCGCAGGAGCCTGGCGCTGATCGCCAGCCCTCACAGCCCCAGATGCGCCGTGCAATGGCAGCGCCGGCATCAGCACCTGCCCAGCACGAGGGGGAAGAGGAGGAGGAGCGCCAGGTGCGCTTTGACCAGCACCAGCGCACACCACCTTCAAGCTTCATGCTCTGGCAACCCGCAACCCCTGACGATCTGTTCTGGCTAATCGCGTCCTGCAGGCGCGGGGCCGCAAGCGCAGCGGGCGCATGACCTCCAGCATTCTTGGCGGTGGCACAAAGAAGCCGCGCGGTGGCCCAACAATGAGCGGCATGCGCAGCATGCAGGCAAGGCCGGGTAATGTGGGTGCTTGGTATCATTTATTATTACAAGGTGTTTGACGACCCCCGTTGCAGACCACCAGCCAGGCAGTGAGCGGTGAGGTCAGCAGGAAGCGGAGCGGCAAGGCCACCGCCACCTCAGGTGGGCTCTGGCAGGGGCTCACCAGCAGCAGCATCTCTCCTGCCAGCACCCGCTCGCTGCACCTGGTTTCCAAGGCGCTAACTTCTGACATGCTGCATTTCCATAGCAGGCCCCCAGCGTAAGCAGATGGGGGCAACAACTATGGCGGGCTGGTGATGAAGGCCAAGAAGAAGCCGGCAGCAACGGGGCCGGGGCCGCCATGAACGTGGGTGGCTCGCCGGCCGTGCGAAAGCTTCACAAACCATGGACTACTTGTGACTTTGTCGTTGTTCACACTGATCCATTGCTCCCTCCTTCTGCAGCTCTTTGGCCAGGAGATCTTTGGCAACTTTGGTGGCTACGGCTTTGACAACATCAGCCCCTGAGAGCGATGTGCAACCGGGCATGGCCTGCGCATGACGGCAACATGCCCAGTCTTGACTGGATGGCGAACATGATGTCTGGCCTGACACAGACTGCCTTGAAAGCAAGCAAGTTCAAAAAATGCAAGTGGGAAATCTGGCATGCATGAAAAGGTTTTGTAACGACTGCGATGTGATGTCAAGCAAGGGAGATTGAATCGTTGACATGCTACTGAGGGCCGCGCCGCGACCGCCCTGCCTGCCACCACCATTCCTGCCATTGCTCCGGCCCCGCCCCCAGCTGCCTCCCTCGCCCGGATGGCCTGCACGGCCACGCCCGCACCCGCCGCGCCCGCCCTCTGCAGGCAGCGGCTGCCCGGTGTGGCTGCGCTTGACGCCCTGCTGGTGCGTCCCACGCCCGCCATGGACGCCGCCCTGATGCTGCGGGTAGCCCCTGCCGCCGATGTGGTTGCTCTGATGCGGTGGCCGCTGCGGCGGCGGCTGGTACAGCTGGCCACGGCCGCCACGGCCGCGCCCACCAGCCAACCCTGGCGGCGGCGGCGACGCTGCGGCGTAGCTGCTGCTGTACTGGCCGCGACCGCCAGCGCGGCCGCCCCATAGCGGCCAACAATGGGGCTTGGCCCTCCGTAGCGCCCCCTGCCAAAGCGGGCCCCAGCCGGGGGGGCCGCCGTAGCGCCCCCGCCCCCGCCCGCCGCCGCCGCCAAAGCCCGCCATGGGCGCGGAGCCGAGTGCTGCGGAGGGCGGTGCGTATGACGTTCCCAGCAGCACGTCCCCTCTAGTCGCCGCCTCGCTTTCGTTGAGGAAGAGCTGCGCGGCAGCAGCCAGCGCCTGCTCCAGCCCCGCGGGCAGCGGCTCCTGCGGGTGGCGCACGCGCGCGGCAAAGGCCTGGGCCAGCCGCGTGCGCAGGCACATCAAGTGGGCCACCGCGGGCAGCGGCACACGGAAGCGCAGCCAGCGGTCCACCACCAGCAGCGCGGTGCTGGCCTCCAGGCGGCCTGGGGGCGTAGAGGCGGGGTGGGGGAAGGCCGTGAGCATGCGCACATGGGCTGCTAGGCAGTCAAGAGCACGGGTCAGAGCATGGCTGCAGAGGGCCGCAGCACAGAGCCGCAGCATGGCTGATGAGGGCCGAGGGCCTCCCCCCGCCTTTCAAAGAGCACGTGCCTGATGGCCCCGGCAGGTCACCCCGCTGCCCGTCGGTGATGCGGACGCCGCCCATCGCACTGGCCACGCCCTCCTCCCCCCGCCCTCCTCCTCCTCCTCCTCCTCCTCCGCGATGTACACATGCGCCGCCACCAGCAGCAGCGGGTGCGGGTGCATGGCGGTGCAGGTCTTCACGTCTGCGCCGGGGAGAAACGTGCGGTTGGTTCATTCTCACACAAATCTTGGGAAATCATGACACGTGGGACATGCCGCCCCGCAAGTCATGCTGCCCTTCCCACACTCATGTCGGCGCTGCCTGCGACTGACGCCGTCACGCCTGCGCCTGCTCACAAAGGAAGGAGTCTCCCGCGTGATCTCATCAAAGAACAGCAGGGCCGCAAACTCGGGCTCGCCCTCGGCCGCAGCCGGAACCTCCAGCCTGCACCGGGCGGGGGGAGGAAAGAAACGGGCAGGCTGAGCCCCGAGTGACCACGTGCCACACAGCCCTCCTCCCCAGGGGGTGGACGGCATCCGCTGCACGGCTGACTGGGCCGTTGCAGCGAGGGCAGCGCAGGCGGGATCCCGCGCCCAGCCCCGCGCCCAGCACGGCGCACTTGGCGTTGATGGAGGCGGGGTGGATGCGGACGCGCTCGTCGCGCCGAGTGAGCACCGCCGTCTTCGCTTTGCGGTCGTTGGGCGGCAGCGGCAGCACGCGCCCGATGTGCGGGTAGAAGCCGCAGGCCTGCAGTGGGGCGGTGGTGTGTGTGTGTGTGTGTGTGTGGGGGGAGTCTTCTCTGTCATGCTGCCACAGGCGTGAGAGAATGAACCGGCAGCGAGGCGTGTGCCGCCGGCTACCCACAGTCGCGCATTCGCCCCAGCACACGCACTCACCAGCACCGCGCGCACGAGGTCTGAGCGCTGGGCGTGGGCGGAGGCCGCCTCCAGGGAGGGCACGAAGCCGCGGGACACCAGCTCCCCAGCAGCTGCTGCCTCATGCCGTCCAGCATGGACATGGTGGCGGGGAGAGGAAGCTGTGGGAGCAGAAGCCGCGGTCAGAGCCGCGCTGGAGGGGGGAGAAAGGGGGAGGGGTTGTTTGCATGCGGGGGTTGTATTGGAGGAGCGACGGGTGGGCAGGTAGTGCTGCCCCAAGGTGGCAGCGGGACATGAGGCTGTCCCAGCAGCCTGGGCGGCTGTGGCTGGCCGCCCAGAGCCGGGGATAAGAGGCGCCTCACCGCCGCTGCCCCCTTCCACTGGTTGAAGGCCCTGATGGTAGCCAGGTGGTCGGAGGCGCCGCCCGCATCGGACGACAGGCGCGCGCGGGTCAGCGCCGCCGCCTGCCGCGCGTCAGCCGCGGCGGGCAGCACCCAGGGGTCTCTGCGGGGCGGGAGGCAGGCTGGATGGACCCCTCAACGTCCCCATACTTGGTCCCTTCAGCAACACAGCACCAGCAAAGGGCCCGCGCTGCCATCCCCTGGGATGATGCAGCGGCAGCGGCAGCCTTTGGCAGCAAGGTGGGAGGCTGACCAGACATACAGACCATGCGCCAAACCCTCACAACCTGGAACTGCATGCACCCCTCCCCCAGCAACACCCACCCTCACCCACCTGTAGGCCATGCAGCAGGCCACCGTCAGCACTGGGTCCAGGCAGGAGAAGAGGCAGGCGTAGAGCAGCATCTTGCCCAGCGCAGGGGGCAGCGGCAGCGCCGCCAGGTGCCGCCCAGGCTGGTCAGGTGCTCCCGCTCATCCAGCGCCCCAATGTCCTCCAGCAGCTGAACACGATTGCAAGGGGGAAACCGCGGTGACGCAGGGCAGGGCGGCACCTGACCGACTGCATTCTGCCGCCGCCCTTGCTGCCCTTCTGAGAGGCGTGCGAGCAACGCCCGCTGACCGCACACTCGAGCCCCTCCCACCCCCGGCCCCCTCCCACCTGTATCGCGCTGGCCACTGCCTGCTGCAGCGGCGGCTCCACAGCCTTGCCCAGGAAGTCGGCAATGGAGATGGCGGGGCGGCCGGGGCCTTCCAGCAGCTTGACCTGGCAGGGAGGGGGTGTGGTGGGAATTAGGCGGGCATGTCAAGACCGCGTGCAAGCCAGTGCCGGCAGCCGCCACGGCCGGCTTTCTTGGGCAGCCTGCTGCCTGTTCATGTGCACCCCTCGCATGTCAGCAGCAGGCAGTGCGTTCAGCAGGGCTGCGCGGCGCGGCCAGCCCCGCCTGCAGGCACATCTCGTCCAGCGGCGAGCGCCGCAGCTCCGGCAGCTGGAAGTCGGCCAGGGCCTCGGAACGCTGGCGCGAGTAGAGGTGGAAGCACACGCCGGGCTGCAGGCAGGCGCATGCGTGTTAGGGGAAGCAGGGGAGTGGAAGCGGGGAGAAGCCGGCAAGAAGCAGTCGGTCAGGGGAGCAGAGAAGCAGAGGCTCCGGCCCCGAGCCCGGGCAGTGCAGCTGGTGGCGGCAGGCGGGCGGCGGACAGCGGGGGCCCACTTGGCAGCGCCCGCGCGGCCTCGCCGCTGCCGCTCCGACGCGCGGCTGATCCAGGCAGACTGCAGGGAGCAGGAGGGAGTGGGCGTGGGGGTAGGGGCGGCGGGGTGGGGGTCTTGCAGGGGCCGTGAGGAGCAGTGAGCGGCCGACAGCGATAGCCAGCAGTGCCACGGTGCTCCCCAGCCCTGTACACATCCGTCCCACAGCTGAGCTTCCGAGCTCCGATCGTGAGCGTGCCCCCCCCCATCTCCCCCTCAACACACACACACCATGAGCGTGGACACATTGGTGTACGGGTCGTAGCTCTTCTCCTTGAGCCGCCCGCTGTTGATCACCACCACCACATCGTCAATAGTGATGGCAGTCTCGGCTGCGGTGCAAGTGTTGGGGGCGATGCAGGGGGCGCGACAGGCGGCGTGTGAAGGAGCGGCCTACCAGAGCAGCGGTGCAAGTGTTGGGGGCATCCTTAGAGGGCGGGTGCGAGTGGGCAGGGCGGGGACGGTCCAGCCAGCAAGGGGGCACGCAGCAGCGATAGGAAAGTGCCGAGCGGCGCTCTCCGTGGCTCGCCCACCGATGTTGGTGGCCATCACGATCTTGCGCACCCCCGCCGGCGGCCGCACAAACACGCGGCGCTGCTCTGCAGGGGCCACCATGGAGTGCAGCGGCAGCAGCTGGTACCTGCATGGGGGCGGGGAGCGGGACAGCGGGACAGCGGGACAGGTGAGCAGGACCTTTCAGTCTGCTGGGAGCAGCACAATGTGCCTGTCCCGCCGCCTCCAGGCCGCCATCCACCTGCTGGCCCCCTCGGCCCACCTGCCGCTGCCAAAGGCGGGGCTGCCCTCCAGCCGCTCCTTCAGCCGCACGATCTCGTCCCACCCCGGCAGGAAGATAAGCACAGCACCCATGATCTGTGGCCCCTGCGCCGCCGCCGCATCGCCGCCGTCCGCCTTCTTGAAGGCACCCTCCTGCGGCGGCACAGCAGCAGAAGGCTCGCAGATGCGCTTTGCAGCGCCGCCCCAGACGGAAGCCGCGAGCCAGAGGCCGCCCAGTCGACCCGGGAACAGCACCCAGTCGCGTGACGGGCGGCGCATGCCACCGTCCCGCACCGTACCTCGCATATGTACTGCAGCAGGCTTTCGATCAGGCCCAGGTCCACCTCGTCGGCGTCGGTCTGCGCCTGGTAGTGGCTCAGCGCCAGCGCAGCACCCGCCAGCTCCTCCGCAGCCAGCGCCTGGCGGGGGGGGCGCGGGGAACATGCGGGGTGAGGCCTTGCTGCGGCCGTGGCCAGGAGGTGCCTGCAGCTGCAACGCTCGCGTGCTTCGCAAGCCCAGGTGCACACACCACACAGTTGACTAAACTACAACCACCAGAACAATCCATGCCGCCTTCCCACAGCACCCACCTGCTCCCTGTACTCGTCCAGCACCTCCAGCACAGCGGCGTGGCCGTACAGCTGCGCCAGGTCCCGCGCGCTGTGGCCGGCCCCGGCAGCGTCAGGGCGGGGTCGGCGCCGTTGGAGAGCAGGGCGGAGACGACGTCGGCGCGGCCGTGCACCGCCGCCGCCATCAGCGCCGTGGCTCCCTTCTCTGCGACCGGCACAACGGTCGACGCATGGAAGCGGGGCAGCCAAGCGCAGCGCCCCGATGCACCAGGCGCGGCAGAACACGGTGCAAGCGCAGCAGAACAGGCCAGCCGCAGCCTGAGCGCCCCGTCCGACGCCTCACCCGAGTGCTGCACGTTGACGGCCGGCGCTCCCGCCGCCATGTCATCCGCCCCTGCCGCCCCCCGTCACCTCCAGCAGCCTCTCAAAAGCTTCGTCTGGGGAAGCAAACAAAGAGAAGAGCGGGACCGGTGGCGGCGCCGTCAGCACAACCCAGGCAGGGCATGGAATGGGAAGCGGAGTCCCAGGGCGGTCGGCAGACCCGAGCAGCTATCGCCGCTCGCAGCGCACGCGCACCCCCCGCCCCCACCCCCCAAGCCCCACACTGAGCGGAGCCCCTGGCGCTCCTCCCACCTGTGCCCTGAGTGAAGGCCGCCTCTATGGCCGCCTCCACCTGCCCCCGCTCCTCCGCCGACAGCCTGGCCCGCGCCGCGCCGCCGCCGCCGCTGCCCCCGTCAAGCCGCCAATCCGGCGCACCGCCGCCTCCTGCGCCATTAGGGGGACGCCGGCAAGCCTGAGCCCCAGTGATGTCCCTGGTTGCCGGCCAGAACGCAGCGGCTTGCAGCGGTTTGCCCGGATGCTCTGCGCCCTTTTCTTTAAGTGGCGTCGCGCCCTCCAGGCCCCCTGCAGGCCCCCCCCAGCCGCTCCCCTGCACCGCCCCACCTGGTAGCCCGTCAGCTGCAGCACGTGCTCCAGGTAAAAGTCCTCCACGGGGTGCGTGAACCCCGGCACCCGCACCACCGGGCACCCGCCAAAGTAGGCTGCGGTACCGGGGAAGAAGGGGTGGGGGGATTGCTTGGCAGTTGGGGTGCAGGGGCTCACGCACTTGGGGAGGCTGCAAGCGTAGACACTGCCACGGGGGTGGGGGTCGGATGGCCCAAAGCCTGTGTTCCAGTTACACTGCCCCCTGCGCCTCTCCAGTTGCTTCCCCCACCCCCTCCACCCCCGGGGTACCAGCCCCGCCAAGCATCTCTTCCCTAAACCACCCACCCACCCGAAAACAGGTCCACGTGCAGGGTGGCGCTCATGAGGACGAGGCGCAGGTGGGGGTGGGCCGGCAGCAGGTCACGCACCTGGGGGGGAGGGGGGCGGGCCAGGGCGTGAAATGGTAGTGGTGATGGGGGCGGAGCCACGGCAGCGCTGTGCACCCAAGCTGCAGCCCAGCCGGCTCTAGATCGGTGCGCTGGGAACCTCAGGCTCGGGCTGTGCCTCCCTGAGAAGATGGCCCAAGATGGCCGCCGACCCCCTCCACTCCTCCACGGCCCCCGCACCAGTATGAGCAGGAAGTCGGCGTATCTGTCCCGCTCGTGTATCTCGTCCACCACCAGGTGAGTCACGCCCTGCAGGCCGCGCTGGCCGCCGCCGCCCGCCGTCAGCATGCGCAGCAGCACGCCATTGGTGCAGAAGAGGAGGGAGGAGGAGGGGCCGCCGCGGGAGTCGAGGCGGATGGTGTAGCCGACGTTGTCGCCCACCGACTCGCCGCGCTCGGCCGCCACGCGCTCGGCCACTGGAGGGGGCGGATGAGGGGGCCCGCTCAGCACACGACGCATCCAGCAGAGTTGAAGCGCTAGGGTGCTGGCAAGGGGTCCCCAGCAAGCAGGCTGGGCGGGCGAGGAGCGGCTGGCTGGGGTGCGGAGCGCCGTGCAGCAGAGCCCGCTGCCAGCCTGGCGCCACAGAGCAAGTGGCGGCACGTCGTGCTGGCCGCCCGCGCACCCGACACCGCCGAGATGCGGCGCGGCTGGGTGCACACCACGCGGCAGCCTTTCCCGCGGTACCACGCGTCCTCCAGGATGTACTGCGGCACCTGGGTCGTCTTGCCGCACCCCGTCTCCCCCGCCACCAACACCACCTGGTGGCTGTCCAGCGCGGCGACTATCTGCTCGCGGTACGACGCGATGGGCAGCGCCTCCCGCCCCCAATCAGCGCCTGCATGTCGGGCCGCGCGATGCGCTGCTCCCACAGGCCCCGCCGCCGCGCCACCTCCTCGGGGAGAAGGCTGCCGCGCCCGGCTTGACGCCGCCCTTCCTGCGCCCCCTGCTGCCCCTGCTGCTGCTCCGCCTGCTGCTCAGGCCCTGCCGGCGGCTGCTGCTGCTGGTCGCCACCCCGCGTTCGGCCTGCACCCTCGCCCTCGTCACCCGAGCTGCCCGCCTCTCCGGTGCCGTAGGCTCCCTCCAGCGCCACATCTCGGCCCTGCCCCGCGATGCTGGACAGCTCCGCCTCGGTGGGAGGGTGAGCCTGCGTAACGCAGGCAGGGGTGCCGCCCGGGTCTGCTGCAACAGAGCAGCCGCGCGGCGGGCAGCACCTGGCGCCGCGCAGTCTGACGCGCAAGGCACGAATCGGGCGTGCTGCACCAGCGGGAGGGCGTGCCTGGAAGTAGGCGTCCAGGGCCGCCAGCGAAGCCGGGCCCAGGGGCAGCTCAAACGCCGGGTCGGCGCTGTGGCGCTGCGGGCGCTTGTACACAGTGACCGCGCGGCTGTCGCCTTTGCTGCGCGGCCAAACGACACACAGCTCGAGTTTAGAGCAGAGACACATCAACCTGCCCATGCAGCACCGAGGGTGGGCCAAAATGCCTTCCGCAGGCCGGTTTCCAGCAGAGTGCCCATTGCTCTGTCCCTGGCTACCTACCCCCGTCTCACCCAGACGACTTGCTGGTGAAGCCGTACTTCTTGCACTCGGCGTGTACAACCGCTCGATCGTGGTTGGACAGGCCCAGAGGGAATGTGTACTCTGCAAATAAACATGCAGCGCATGTGTTTGCGACAGCGGCGGCGGCAGAGGTGGGCGTCTGCTGGCAGGCCAGCCTTGGCCACTGCTGCTCGTTAATTGAGTCCTTCGATGCATTTTACGGAATGTTCTTGCTCTCGCCTGTGTCGCCCGAGCGCTGAAACAGCTCCAGCTGCTCGGTGATTGACAACCTCGTGCCCTCGTCAACGGGGCGCATTCCCGGGCGCATTCTGCCGCGCCCGCGACCTCCTCGGCCATCGCCGCGGCCCCCTCGACCTGACATCCAAAGGCCTCCGGCAACGCTCGCCTTGAGTTGCTTGCCTAGACCCCTAAACAGTTCACAAAAGTGTATAGAAAATCGATCGGTCGCTGATCGCTGCATTGAGTCGTGACCTCTGAGCTGCCGCCTGGCGCCCGTCGCATTGCGCGCTTCTGGCCACGTTGACACTTTCATGCCGCTTGCATGAGCCGTTGCTGCAGATCATCTCGACCTGGATCTGGTTTAAAGTTGGATGTTACATGATGTTTCAGCATGTGAATCTATAGGTAAAAATTGATGCTTCTCTTTTCAAAAACAGTGGTTGCATTTCACAGGGCAGAGCATGCCACAGGAACTCGCACACCGATTGCTGAACTTGTGAAGCAAAAAGTATTCATGCATTGAATTTGATTGAGTATGTTGATATGCACACGACTCGCTCGGTCAGAAGACGGCGTCCCGCCTGGCGCGCTCAAACCAGGCGCTTGAGTCGCAACTCGCGGAAGCCGCCTTCCTGGGCCAGCACCCGCTCCCCCATCTCGTTCATGTCCTCGGCAAACGCAGAGCGGTACACTGCTTGAGGAGAGGGGGCATCCCATGCATGGGTGGCAGCTGGAACATGCCGCATTGGCAGCACCCTGCAGACGCCAGCCGAGCACAAGGCATCGGAATGAAGCGGATGCGGCCCTCGCTGCTGTTTGGCTTCCTCACCGCTGATCTCCTTTATACGCGTGCGATCCTCGTTGAACTTGAACACGTTGACACCTGCAAGCGGCGGTATGCTGGTTGCAAGGGCACCTGAGAGCAGCGGCCACGCACAGCGCCGCCACGCTGGACGCCGCAGGGAGCAGGGTGGGGCCGCCCTCGTGTACTGTAAGCTCACTCACCCTGGAAGGTGGAGGTGTGGCGTGTGGGCTTGTGGTGGTGGTACTCGCCCAGGTTGGTGGCGCTGCGCGGGTGATGCGGGGGTGCGGGTGAGGGCAGCTGGGGTGCGGGTGTGGGCAGCTGGAGGAGCGGGCAGGCCAGGCCGGGTGCGCAGCCAGGCACACGGCGCGCATTGCGGGCCCCCTCACACCTGCCGTGGTACATGACCGTAATGCTGCCTGTGTCCACCGTTGCGTACTGATCCACCTGCGGGCGGGGCGGATGGGGCAGCGGTGGGCAACTGCGGGCGCCGACGCGTGAGGGGGCCGATCGCTGCAGCAGGCTGTCCGCCTGGAGGGCCGGCTTGCCTCTACCCAGAAGTCGGGAAGGCTGTGGCCAGGTCGTGCAGGTAGTGCCGCATGCCCTCCACTCCGACAGTGGGGTGGCTGGGGTCCCACACCTGCCAGCCAGGCAGGGTTGTGCAACCGCAACAGGAAGCACTTCAGGTCAAGACAAGACCGCAGGCAGCGCATACAATCGACAGCTAGCTACCAGTTGCACCGCTGCACAGTGCAGACTGCTGCGACATCAAAGCAGGCTAGTCAAGGGCCTGCATCGCACCACATCCTTGTGCACCACGCCCTCGTCAAAGAGCTGGGACGCCAGCTCCTCGTGCTTGTTGGACAAGAAGTCAACCAGGTACGTGTGCGCCAGCTCCACCATCTGCTTCACACGCCTACAATTGGCAACACGCATTCATAAAGCCATCAGGTTGCTCATGTGTCTATCACCCTCGTGCAGCCTGGAGGACCAACAACAAACCGTGGCGGGTGCAGTGCCAAACCCTGAGGTCAGGCAGCGGCGCACCAGTCCTGGATTTTCGCATCTTCCTTGAAAGCTCTGACGCCTGTTTTCTGCAAGCCGGGGGCTGTCAGGTCTTGACGGCTTGAGCAACAGGCCGTTCTGCGGACTCTGACAACACCGCGGAAGTTTGGATGTGTGAAAGATGACTTTCGCAGCCTGATCGAGGCGCTGCAAACCGCTGTTCGGCCGTGAGCCAGCGTCACGGAAGTGCCGACACTCATGTCGCTATGTTGCTTTTCAGACAAGGGAAGTCAGGCAGTGCTTCAGTGGCGGAACATCCTCAACAGGGCGATCGCGCACTGCTCGCGAGCTCTCATCTGGCACCTGGACCCGCCAGCCTGGAGGCGCACACCGCCGGAGCATGTGCAGCACAACCACTGCGCACCTAGTTCATGTACTCTACTACATCATATTGCATGGTGCAGGGTCAATAAAACTGCACGAGACTGTAAGTATTCATCGATTGATGGCTCGCAAGTTGAAAGGGTGGAACGCCAAAAAGCCAAAAGCAATGCCAATATATGCAGAGACTGGAAGCTGGCAGCGGTTCATGTTCAAAGCAACGAATGTGTGCTTGGCCACACAAGAAGCGCCAAAAATACAAAACAGCATGTAATCTCTCAAGTAGTGGACAGCATAAACGCCACACACCACCCTATTTCCGCGAACACCACGACACATACTTCCCGCTTCAAGGCAGCTGGCCCCGTTGCGCAGCCGCCCGCACGCTCGCCTCTGCCTGCTTCTTGCGCTCCTCGTGGCCCTGTGCTCCCAACCAGTTCGACCGGTACACTGCAACGCATCAGTGGACAGATTAGAAGTTGGAGGTCTGCTGGCTTCCCCCGCCGATGCTCCAGCGCAGCTCCAGCGCAGCAGGCTCACCCTGCACCTCCTTGATGCGTGTGGCGTCGTGGTTGAAGATGAAGAGGTCCACGCCCTGCATCGCGGTGGGCGGCAGGTGAGCAAGGGCGAAGCACAGCATCCACACACAACCCCTTGTGCCTTGCGCCAGCCGTGACCTGACCAAGCCGGGCAGAGCACGCTGGACGGCTGGGCGCGCTTGCTGCCATGCTGGCAAGCGACTGGACTCACAAAGAATTTGGGAGACTTGGCCGACACCTGGCCCTCAAACGACACAAACATGGAACGATTGTCCACGATGCCAAACTGCAGCGGGAAGCGGCGCCGGGCTTGCGGTTCGCAGGCAAAGCACTCGAGGGCACAATGCAAAGGTCGCCCGCGTGGTCTCCAACCGCTGGAATGACAGCATGCTCTTCATGTTGCAGCATGCCCTTCATGTTTCTTGTTAATTCTACCCATGCCAGCCCCAGGCTAGGCTTGTCCCGGGCCTGCTCCTCCAGGCAAGCCTCGGCATCCTCCCCTTCCCCCTTGCGCCCAGCCGCCGCCGCCCCCACCTGCGTGGGCTTCACGTGGTAGTCGGGGTAGTTGCGGTGCAGGTCGGCCAGGTAGGCCGAGTACTCCGCCAGGCCCACGCGCCCCACATTGCGCACCTGCACCGAGCACGGCGGCAGTCATGGCTGCTGCCTGATCAGGGGCCGAGGCAGGCTGCCCAATACGCACAGAGCACCCGCTTGCAGGATGCCATCCCAGCAGCTGGCTGTGGACCCACCATGTCCTTGTGGCTCATGGACGCATCCAGCACCTCGCCCAGCACCCCCGTGTCACCCTGCGTCAACAGGACGTCAAAGTACCTGTAGCGGAAAGGGGGTGGGGCGTGCGGTGTAACTGGACACCCAGGAAAGCTGCCTCGGGAGCGCTCACAAGGGTGTTGTACAAGCAGGGGCAGGACGCACTTGTGCGCCAGGTTGACCATCTGCAGGGGCAAACAGCACTTGTTTGAGACTTTACAAAAACACATCATATCCGGCCGATCGGATAAGGCTCACAGTGGGATGCGGGCCGGCATCAAGCTGCAGTTGACGAGCATCGTGGCCAGCGGCGGCAGAGGCGGCGGCGCAGTGGAGGAACCCAAGGCGGCCGTGCCTCCGACACGCTAGTAGAGTGCCCTCTCACTCTGATGACATGCTGCTGTTGCGGAGAACCAATGACCGGCGAGGACTGCGTCTCCACGGTAGCAGCCCCGTTCCCTTGGGCCCCGCAGAGGCCTGGCCTCCGCTGCTGCCGCTGAGGTAACGCTACAACTGGACGCTGCTGCTTCACGGCATGACGGCGAGGCGCAATGCAGGGAGCTGCCCGAACAGCGGGGCAAAACAACGCAGCCATGGATGATCTGGTGGGAGACTTTGCACTGTTTACGATTGGTGATTGGGATGAACAGAAGCAAACCCACATGCAACAGGGGGATTGTCAGCCCTCCCACGCATCTATCCACACCTGCCCAGAGATGCCGCCACTGCGCATATGTCAGCAGGCTGATGTGTGAATGAAAGGAAGCCCAGGTTGGGCTCCTGCCGCGCAGAGCAGGGATGACCGAGGATAGAAGCACAGAAGGCAGCAGGAGGAGGTCATCAGGCCACCGCCCCCCCCCCAGAAGGAACATTCAGCCGGTTACTAACGTGCCCCTTTCCTTGTGACTTTGCACCGCCTTGCCGCCAGTTTGTGTGAGCCTTGGTGCCTCCCTTCCCTTGGTGCACTTTGAACTTGCAGACGGCGCTCCTAACAATCTAAAGAAGCAAATGCGCTACAGGAAGAGGGCTTGAAGGCTGTGCTTATCTTTGGCACACACCGGTCAGTGCGAGGAGATCAAGCGATGGCATTGGGCATCGAGTGCACTCTACCACAAGTTACGGCTCGGTAGAACTGCGACAAAACTGCCTGGGATCCAGGCTCTCTTCAGTGGTTGGTTGTCCCTGGCTAGATGCGCCTCCACATAGCGCCAGGGAAGCGTCAAAATGCATTGGGTGTCGGCAAAACCGCATCGCATAGTCAACGCGCTCCATTCACCGTCAGCGCTCTATATTTCATGAGCGGCTGGTGGCTGCCTTCATAATATCTTTAGGTGGTCATGCGTGGTTGGCTGCCGCCGCGCTGGTGCTGCTGCGCCTGCCTCTTGCGATCCTCGTGCCCTTCAGCGCCCAGCCAGTTGGAGCGGTACACTGCAGGACAGGACCGGCGGGGGCCAAACAGCAGTTTCTGACGTGCTAGCTGCTCACCCTTGCTGGCACTTGGCAAGCGCCCCTCACCCTCAATTTCTCTGATCTTGGTTGCGTCATCATTGAAGTAGAAGAGGTCGACGCCCTGCAACACCATGTCGGGGGCGCAGCAGGGGCAAAAGATGTCGGGGCGCGCTGTGCAGACTGCCCCTTGCACGTCGCATCAGGATGGACCGCAGCCGTGCTGGTCCGGTAGCGCCTCACCTTGAACATTGGCGTCCGGTCAGTGGCACGGCCCTCGAAGGCCACGAACAGCGTGTGGCTGTCCACCACGCCAAACTGCGTGGGGCGCACCTGCGGCAGGCAGCAAAAAGGGGCGTAGCTGCTGGATGCGCCATGGCAGGAAAAGCATGCATTGCCGGGCCAGCGTCCACCTCCGTCCGCGCTTACCCAGATGTTTGGGTAGTGCTTCTTCAGCTCGTGAATGTAGTGCTCATAGTCCTGCAGTACAGTTGAGGCGCAGTCGCACGAGCTGGCCGTTGAGAAACGCAGCAGCGCTGAGTGCACAGCATGGGGAGGCAGGGGACGCTTGCGTACGGCAGGACACAGCTTACACTGATCCCGTAGCGTCCCTCATTGCGCACCTGCATTGAGCATGAGGACAGTCATGACTGATGCCTGATCAGGGGCCGAGGCAGGGTGCCCAACACACAGAGCACCCGCTTGCAGGCGGCCATCCCAGCAGCTGGCCGAGCACCCACCATGTCCTTGTGCACAAAGTTGTGGGTGTCCAGGATGTCGTGACACTTGTCGGTGTTGCCCTTTGACATCAGCTCCTGGGTCACCGGGGTGACGGGTGGTTGGAGCTAGCCGCAAGTGAAGCATGCACGGGCACAGCATGCGGGAGGGCGAGGGCACCGCTGCGAGGGCATTGCTGCTTCAATGCGAGAGCAACCAGGCCTCCGAGCGGCGATTGCCCCACCTCAAAGTACTCAAGGGTGAGGTTGAGCATCTGCGGGGTGTTAGAACAGCTAGCGTTAAACATCCCAGGCTGACAACCCTTGGACGCGGTAGGAGTTTCAGCAGGTGGAAGCCATCCCGCTCACCGTCTTACCAGTCCAAGGTGCTCAACCCACCTTTGTGGCGTGCAGCTGGTCTGGAGACGCATCAAGCGCGGCGCTGCTGCGCCCCCCATTGCTCTTGTGGCCCTCCTTGGAGGCCTCAGTGCACAGGCGTGCAGGCCGTGGCCTGGGGCCTGCTGGGGACGGCGCGCTGGGCAGAGCCCCCGGCGCCGGCCTCCAAGGCCTGCAGGCACCCCAGCCCCTGCCGCCAAAATGGTGGTTGCGAACTGCATGCCTGCTATTCGTTGCTGACTGCCAGGAAGGAGAGTGGTAGACAGGCAAGCAGCACTCCCAAGTCGTTAAAATTCCCACAGGTGCCAGCTGTGCAGCAGGTGGACAACACCAGAGGGTACAGCAACCTGGATCTCTAAACACTTGGTCAGCATGGGTATGAACAAGCTGTCACGAAATGAATGGCAGTCAATGAGATGGAGCTGGTGGGCACACACGGAAACAAGCGCTGGAAAGAATTGCGATGTCGCTCAGTGCGGGAAGCGTGTAACTGTTTACCGCTGCATCGTGCAGCCCTGCTGCAAGCATCATGCCTTGCCGTCCTTCTTGCCGGTGCAGCAGGGCTTGGGCTGGGGCTTGGGCGCGTAGGACTGCTTGGATGCCTCGAGGACGGTGAAGAAGACTGGGGGCCAGGGCACAGGCAGCGCGAGTCAGCGGCAGGGCACACGTGTGCGGCGCTGGCACGGCCAGGCAAGGGCGGCGTTTCCTCCCACTCACCGCTGCCGCCGATGCCAATCCACATGACACGGGGCTCCCAGCCGCTGCGGGGCAGTGAGCAAGAGCACAGGGGGTTTGCTGCTGCCGATGGCCGCAGGCTAAGGAGGCGAGTCGCATGCGACTGGTGGCGAAGTGCACAGCCGCGCTCACCGGAACATGGCTGCCGTGCCCTCCTCGCGGATGATCTTGGCTGCGCAATCCACCACGCCCTTGTACTGGCCTGCAGCCAGGGCAAGGTTGTGCTCAGGCAGGAGGCACGGCGGCACCAGGGCCACAGCCGCCCGCAGCAGCGGCAGCGGGGCTGCCCCACAGCGGCGGTGCCCCTGCACTCACCCGAGGTTCCCTGCAGCATGAGCCGCGTCTTGAGCACGTCCAGCGGCGTGGTGACCAGGCCGGTGAGCGCCCCGCAAACGCGCCGATGACGGAGTACTCGGCGGAGTTCATCTCTCGCTGCCCCTTCAGCACCACGCGCTTGTAGCTGCACGGCGGGGGGGGGGGGGAGTGTGTGTGCAGGGGGCGTGCGCTGGCGACAGGATGGTGGGCCTTGGGCGCAAGAACCCAGCAGAATGCCTTGCACCTGCCCTGCAGGGGCGCACAGCCACCCCCACAGCGCGGCCGACATACCTGGCACGCGCTGCCTCATAAAAGCCAAACTCCAAGGCATCAAAGGGCAGGTCGCGCAGCAGGAAGGAGCCGTAGCCGGCAAAGATGCCGCGCCGCCCCTCACGCGCAATGATGGTGCGCAGCGCGGTCAGGGCGTGCTTGAACTCGCCTGCGGGTGGGGAGGCGGGGCACAGCCGGGCCGGGCTCGTGGCTTGTGATCAAGCGCAACGGCGGCGAGCTCAGCCAGTCTTGCCGCAGCGAGCTCCTCAGCAGGGTGAGGGCGACGCAGTGCGCTGCTGCTGACACCCTATCTGGCAGAGCGTGCCCCAGGCCCCCTGGGCCTGCTGCATCATGCATGCCACCCATGCCCTGGGGCGCCGCCACCCACCCGTCTGCATGCGTGTCTTCACCACCTCGGTGGGCACCCGCACCAGGGAGGAGGCCAGGCCGGCCGCCACGCCGCCCGCCAGCGGGCCCACAAACTGCTGCTGCTCGCCCACGCTGCGCATGACGGCCTGTCGGCGGCAGCAGGCAGGGGCGGCAGGCAGGCGAACACAAAAGGTGGCTACAAACCGATGCAGTGCATGTGCTGCTGGGATGTGGGGGCTGCTGCCGGTGTCTGTCAGCCTCCTGCTGTCAAGACGCGGCGGCCGCCAGCCCAGACCATCACTGATTGGCCCACCTGCTTCACCGGCTCATACACGGCCATAAAGATGGCGGAGGCAGGGGCCACGCCCACCAGGTTGCCCCACACCCCCGCGTACAGGCCGCGCCCGCCGCCTGCTTGCAGGAGGGCTCTGATGCCGCCGCCGGAGCGCATGGCTTGCAGGCGCGTCTTGATGGTGTCAATCGGGTACAGAGCTGGCAGTGGGGGGGGACGGCGGAGAAGGCGGGACGCGACTGATGGCATGTGTGGCAGCACGAGGCTAACTCTTCATTGCAACGGGGTTTGCTGGACCCAACAGCATTGCACCGGCGCCCAGCACCCTGCTGCTGCTGCCCGCATCATCGAGGCCCTGCTCACCCGCCTCCACAGCGCAGCCTGCTGTGGCGCCCGCTGCCAGGTTGCCCGCAGTGATGCGCCACTGCGGCACCCCCTCCAGGTTCAGCGGCTTGCTCTCAACCGCGCTGGCAACCGTAAATGCAGGCACGTGCCTGCTGCTGCCGCTGGGGCTGGTGGCGCCAGCGCCTGACTGCATACTGACGCTGGCAAATGCGGGCGGGGCCGGCGGGTGGGAGGGCGGGGAATGCGCTGGCCAAGAAGCGCTGGAACGCTGTGCTCGACAATTTCAAACTCCACCCCCTCCAGGTCCAACCGCGCCTGTCCTCGCCGCGAGAGTGCCATGAACGGAGGCTGGGGCAAGTAAGGTGCCAATGCGCGACAATAAGCGAGTTCCGGGGCTACTGCAACAAACTTACAACAAACGAGAATCACCACCAGCTACGATGGCACGCTTCCAGCCCAGCCTCATCCTGAGCACAGCACGCAAGTCGGACGATGCTGGCAATGCCGGCACCGCGCCTTGGCAGGGGTTTGCGTCAACTTACTCACATTGTGGGGTTCAGCACTGCAGATCTGCGCCCTTAGCCAGCTTCGATTCACCCGCCCTCCAAGCCCCTCACCACCAGGCTGCTGCCGCCACGCAGGGTCCATTCAGCCCACAAGCAGGTGCAGCAGCCTCGAACGACTCGTGCCTCATGAGCTTCTCTCCTGCACCTGTTGCTGCCAGCCAGTCCACCGAGAGCAGCGCACGCCCGGGCGGGCACCAGCACAATAAGCAGGGGCTGCTTTCGGATGCATCACCAGTCGACGCAGGAGGCAGCCCTCCATCGCAACCGCACCGGCCCTGGCTGGCTAATGCACATGTGCTGTGCGGCCAGGCATCTCTCCCTGGTGGGCGGTACGGCAAGGTCAACCAGGATTGGGTCATCACCCTCGAACTACACGACAGCAGGCAACTGCGCGCGAATGGCTGGCCGCAGTGCCATCTGGCAGTTGTGCTGGTGAGTAGGCGCTGTGCAGAGCCACTGTGGCTGCTGTAAGCAGCGAGGGATATCTGGGATCCATCGCTTGTGCAGGATGGGCATGGGTTGCTGGGCGAGCAGGCTGCTCGGCAAGCTGGGCATGGCATCATGCGCTCCCTCCGGCACAGCGATCTGCGCCACAACCAGCTTTCAGGTGTGCTGAGGCGTTTGTGGGGCTAGCGTCCCGGTGCAGATCAATGTTTTGGCTAAACGCCTGTCGTGTGGCGGTAAGGAGTGCCTCCCTTGCCTGCAGAGCTGACGCAGCAGGGGGTGGAAGCGCTCGTACAGCGCGCCTTCGACGAGGGTCATGCAGCAGCGTTGAGTGTGTATGACGAAGCGCCTCCCAGCTACATCTTTCCTGTTGGCAGCAGGCAAGTGTAGGCGCCGAGAACGGTGCAGCATGTTGGTGCTTCAGGCTGAACCCTGTCGTCCTACACGCAAGTGCTACAGGCATCAGCAGCGATACACGCTGCAGCAGCACGGCAATGGCGACAAGGCAAGCTCTCACGTGCGCCATGGCTGTGCCTCCCAATCCATCGAGTGCGATATGTGATGCCCGCCCTCTTTGGCAGACGTACTATTCTCCAGCCACCGGGCCGCGCATCCTGGAATTCGGCACCTCTGCCACACTGGTGCTGGTGCAGGCAAGGCCATCGCCGCTGGCCATTGCGCCATGGCGCGCAGGCTCGGCCTATCCGTCAGCTTGTTCAGCTGTCTGTGTGCACCATGTGCAGGGCACCGCCCTCGTTGTGGCCCACGTGGGGGACAGCCTCGCGGTGCTGGGAAGGGAGGAGGGCGAAAGTTACTTGGCAGACCTTGGTGAGGCGGCTGTTCCTATGTGGGGTAATCAACGCACTTTCATGGACCCCTGCTCACCGCAGTTCCCCATCTCCTGCAGTGACTGTGCGGCATTCAGGAGAAAACGAGGGCGAGCGCACGCGGCTGGCCCGGGAATGCGGCGACACCATCTGTGCCTCGCCCCACGACGGCTACTTGACAGTGGCTTCGGGCGTCTGGCTGGCTTCCAGCTGGGCATGACACGCGCGCTGGGCCACCGCCTGCTATCCCAGTATGGGGTGGCCCACACGCCTTCTGGTGCGCTGGGTTGCTGGCGGTGCGCTGGGTTGCTGGCGAGGCTAGGTGATGCTGACTGGTGGTGGGGTCGAGGCGTGCTTGATATCCTCCTGGTCCCTTTCCCCTGTGCAGTCACGTTCCGACAGCTGGCACCTGCCGACGTCTGCCTGATTGCAGCGACGGACGGCGTGTGGGATGTTCTGGGCTACGTACCGGCGGTGAAGCTGGTGGCAGACGTGATAGCGGAGGGGGCAGCGCAGAGGAGGCTGCCACCGCGCTGTGCAGTGAGGCCGTGCGGGAAGCCAGCGGTAGCAACTGTGTGCACGTGACAGAAGGAGTTGAGGCAGATAACACCACAGCTGCCATCTTTTTGTTTCCTGAACTTTGACTCACCAATTTCGTTCAGAAAAGGTGCGGGTGCTGGCAGTCAGGTGCCAGTGGCGGTTTGGGGAGGCAAATGCAACATCAGGCGCCCTGGCGCCCATTTCGCTGTCGTCGGCATTTGCATCTGCTACAACTCACGCAGATTGAATGTGGGAGGGTCCAGGAAGTGCTGCGTTTGGAGCATCTGGGGACGGAGGTTCTAATCCTAGCAGCCTCCACGGCGGCTGGGCTCCAGACTTCTACCAAAGTATTGTTTCATTGGAGTTGCGTGTGGCCAATTCGTACCAGAAGTCATGACTGCGCCACAGCTTCAGCCGGGGTTCCGGCCAGAACGGGCCGAAAGCATGAGAGGATGCCCCAACACACCTCATTCCTCACTTTGCTTTCCCAGCCCTCTATACTCAAGTTCCGACACACTGCTATTCCCTCTGCCTTCCCGGTGGCTCCACAGACTCTTGCGATTTCCGCTTGCGCCATGTCGCTTGCCTTGCAGTGTTCAGTGCACTGCAGCAGCCCGCCGCAGAAGCAGCAACGCCCCCGCGGTGGGCGCACCTTGGGACAAGGCCCGCAAGGCCTCTTCTTCCGACATCCCCAGCCGCGGCCAAGACGGCTACCGCCGCCCCTGGCAAGCTAGAGCTTGCGCCAAGCGCGCCTGCCGAGCACATGACAGCGGAGGAGCTGGTGCTAAAGTACAACAGGCGAGCTCTCGCTTGGCCTCGCACTGCTGGGCCCGACTTAGGGAAGGCCCTGTTTGCCGCAGTCTCGACAGCAAGAGGGATCGTTGGGGTAAAGTAGTCGTCTTGCGGCGAGGCAGGCCCAGCCCGGGCTCGTCCATATCCTCAGGGCCCCGCCGCACCCGCACCTCAAACTCCGCCTGCCAACACACACTTTCAGGGAGATGGCGGAGAAGATGGGATGGACGAAATTGGACAATCCCTTTGAGTATCATTTTGACCGGCCCATGTACTACCACTACATCAAGCCCGACATGATTGTGGGCAGCCAGCCGCGCAATGCTGCCGACGTCGACCAGCTGCAGGCCGAGGGCGTGACCCACATCCTCAACCTGCAGCAGGTGTGGTGCCGCCATCATACTTGACACATCACGCAGGCTGGGCAGGCAGTGGCTGGTGTGCGGGCAGCATACCAGCCTGCAGATTGTTGCTGGCCTACAGCTGTTCTTCCTGCGTCGCTCTCCTTGCTCATCCCCTTCCTTGCTCCCCTCGCCTCCCCTTGCGGCAGGACAAGGATCTGGCCTACTGGGGCGTGAGCCTGCAGGAGATCTCCGATCGCGCAGCTAGCCACGGCATGCACCTCATTCGCACGCCTGCGGTGGATTTCTCGCCACACTCCCTGCGCAACACGCTGCCCAGCGGTGAGCGGCGTGCCCAGGCCACTCTCGGACGCCCTTCATTCGCCGCACCGCAGTGGTTCCTTATTCTCTAACCCTCCCGCTGCTGCAGCTGTCCGAGCCCTGGAGCAGGCGCGCGCTGCGGGCGGCAAGGTGTATGTGCACTGCACCGCGGGGCTGGGGCGCAGCCCTGCTGTGGCCATCGCCTCTCTCTATTGGTTCACCGACCTGCAGCTGGATGAGGCGTACTCATACCTGACGCGCATCCGACCCTGCGGCCCCAGCAAGGTGAGCAAGCGGCAGCATTTCTTGTGCGCGAGCTGCTGCGCTTCTGAGGGAACGTGAGCAAGCTGTCATTCATTGTTCAGCACTGATGCTTCTCCCCTTCTGCTTGCGTTCCAGTCCTTCTGGGCCTGCCCTTTCCCTCGCCTTCACCAACACTTTGGCACCCCTCACTGCTTGCAGGATGCGATTCGCGGTGCAACGTATGACCTGCTATCTGGACGGCCGCACGACCAGTTCCAGCATGAGCCGCCACATGCCTTTGCCACTCTGGGCGCACACGACCGTGACGCCATCCGGGCCAAGCTGCTGGGCAACTGACCATGGTGGACTTGCTGCTTTGCGCCCCCACCCCCTCCCTGAGCATGGAAGGCTTTGCCCAGCACTAGATGAGCGATTGATTGCCAAACCAGAAACAGGTGACAGCTTCCCTGTCGGCTTCAGTGGAGCACCTCTGTCACAGCCATTCTGTGTTCCTCGCTCGCTGACCTTTGATCGACTGCTTCACCCCTGTTTGATTATTCTTTGTCTTTTCCACGCAGCTCATCCGTTCAAAGCAGCCCTTTGTGCTTTTGTTAGCTTGCTTCCCGCCAATGCTCACTTTGTTCTGGTAGGTGCACGTTGCATCGACAGGCCCCTTGTGCTTGCTTACATCCTGCGAATCAACAATCTTGGGCACCCTCTTGGTGCAGTAATCGTTTCAAGGGGTGCAGCAGCTGGCCCGATGCCTGCTGGTGCCCCCTGAGGGTTCCAGCCTCTTCTGCACACCCAATTTTGCCCGTAATGCCGTCACGCCCTTCTGCGCTTCACCCAAGCAAAGGTATTTTCGTGGCCGGCAAGGCCCCCTCCTGCCGTCTATTTCAGCTGTATTCACCCATCTCATCCTCACTTCCCTGCCATTGCTGGGATCTTCCACAGAAGGACCTCTTGTCTCCTACCCGCCATTTTATGCCAGCCTGCCGTTGCCCAGAGCCTAGTTGGTGCCAACTACCGTCTGTGGCCCTGACTTGCTGAGGAATACTCCTTCCGTGAAGACTAGCTCCCCTATGGATCAAGCCCTTGTGCACCTTCATTTCATGTTCGCCAAGTTTTGTGGCATCAGCAGATGGCCGTCTAGCGGCTCTGGCTTTCCCTGTTTGATCGATTGGCAAAGTCTGCAAGCTCTTGTAAACCGTGTAAACTAGTAGAGTGATGCAGAAGTGCATAATATGACAGGGCTTTGCGTGCAGAGCATGGGGCACATTTTGAAGTCTGCTGTCAGGTGAAGGTGCATGCACCTGCGCCCCATCATCAGCACATGGTGCCGTCACCGCGTCGAGACCCCAATCGGGCGCCCGCAACCTTATATGGCATTAAACGCCGTGTTATAGTCTTTGTGAGGCGCACTGAGCCTCAAGTGAGAGGTCGCGCTCCTTTAATCTGTCTCTGTCATGGCCAAGTTGGCGTTTGAGGAGGGAGGGCTGGACCATGAGGCTTCTGCCGATCTCATACAAATGTTGGCCAAGGTGCGCTAGCTCCGCTTGCCAGCTGCTGGCGACGCCGCCGCTGCCGCTGCGCTGAGAGCTGCTTCTGACCTCACTGCCGGCAATGCTGGCTGAAGCGTGTCTCCGCAACGATGCAGGCAATGAGCCATGAGGGTATGGGGCTTTATCTCACGCGGCGCAGCCCCGAGGCCGCGGCTCGGATGTGGGGGAGGTGCTGCGCTTGGCGTTGGCGGCCTGCCCCTCGCCCTCCCGCCCGCAGCTCTACTTCCTGTCCGACTTGTCTGTGGCGGCAGTGATGCAGCTGTGGCCAGATGATCGGGTGAGTACCCTGGCATGGCTTGCGGTGCTGGATAAGGCGGCGTGGACAACCAGCATGACCCTGCCTACCGCCACGATTGCAAGGTTCCAGCCTTGCCATGCATCTTGCCTTGCCATGCTTGCCCCGCCAGCTTTGCCCTGGTGAGCTTGGCGGCGCGTCATGGCCATGTCTGCTGCATCGCGCTATGCAGACAAATTGGCATCGCAATTCGGCGCTCCTGCGGCTGGCCAGAGTCGCGCCGTGGGGCAAGTGGCGGTGAGGGGCAGACGCTCAGGCAGCTGCGCATGCAACCGGGTGGTCGCCCAGCCCCACGCTGCTTCACTGCTTGGCGCATGCTCTGCACTGCTGCCCACCACCTTGCCGTATGATCACGCACCGCAGCGCGCTGCGGGAGATGCTCATCGCGCTGGATCGCCAGAAGACGGCGTTTGCGGAGAGCCACGGGCCGTTTTTGTACCTGGCAGCTCTGGGCTGCGCCCCGGCTTCCGCGGCTGCGGCCTGGGATCCATGCTGCTGGACCGCCTGTGCCGCACCGCCGACGCACAGCGCCTGTTCCTGTACACAGAGGCCACCAGCGAGGCGCAGCGCACCTGGCTCAGAAAAGTCGGCGGCTTTTACGAGCTGCTGCGCCACAGCGTGCGGCCCCACGCACCCCCTGTGTACGTCATGGTGCGCCGCCCAGCGCCGCTGGACCGCGATGAAGCCAAGGCTGGCAGCGGTGAAGCAGCACCTGTCAAAGCGGCAGGCATGGCGCCAGCAACACGGGTGCGCCCTGCCAACTCGGTGCGCACCCGGTAACGCTTTGATGTGCCCGCGTTTGTAATCGCGGCCCCACCAATGGGCATTTTGCACCGTGAAACCGTGCGCAAGGCTGAGCCTTGAGGTGCTTGCTTAGAGGTGCGGGGTCGTGCAACCGCGTGCCGCGTGCAGCCTGTAGCACGAGACGCGCTTGGCCAGTGGAAGGCTGCGGCGGGCGAAGCATTGGATATTGTAGTTATAGCAGACAAGCGAATGAGCAGTGTAATGATCAGCATGGAAAAGTGGCACAGACGCGCAGGAACCGGCAGCAGGTGGGCTTCACCGCGTCAGGGCGCCGAGGCGGGCGGCGGTGTGCAGGAGGGGCTGCCACCGCTCGTTCTTGAAGTCCCTGGAGCATTTCGATAACAGTTTAACAGCTGCAGCAGCTTCACGCGAGTCATAATCGCGGTGGCGCCGCCCAATCTTATTCTACCCAGGCGTGCTGCCCGATCAGTCCGCCACCCTGCCAAACCATGCGCAGGGGGCACATCGGCGTTGCTGTCTGTGTCAGGAGGTCGCATTGCTCCACTTACTTACCCAACAGACCCTAGCCATGGCCTCTGCTCTCCTCGCGAAGCCCTGCCTGGGCCTGCGCAGCAGCCAGCTGACCAGCGCCCGCCGCGCCCGCGTGGTGGCCCCTGTGCGGGCGATGGCTGACAAGGCGCAGGTTAGCAGCCGCCGGGGAAGCGGGGGCAGAGAGGTTGGAGGGCATCGCACACACTTCACGCTACAGCCCAGACTGCCCCCTGGGGCTCCCAGGCGCAGCCTTATCGACACTATATCACTACGGATATGGGATAGCAGACTTGCGGCTCGCCAGTTTGCACGCCCTGGCTGGATCAATGCCGGCGGCGGCACGGCAGCTGGCGTGTGTGGTTTCTGCAGTTGCTCGGCTGGCAAAGCAGGCTCTGGGCCGCCCTGACTCATTGGCAGCACACGCAGCACCATGCACGGGTCGGCCAGCACCCGGCCATCCGGGCTCTCGGCCGGCTGCCGACTTGAGGCCGTCTTGCCCCCACCCCCTCCGCCCCTCTCCTGCTCGACCCGCAGGTGGTCCAGCCCGTGAACGGCGACCCCTTCATCGGCATGCTGGAGACCCCTGTGACCTCCTCCCCCTGGTGGCCTCCTTCCTGTCCAACCTGCCCGCCTACCGCACCGGCGTCAGCCCCTGCTGCGCGGCGTGGAGGTCGGCCTGGCCCACGGCTTCCTCCTGGTCGGCCCCTTCATCAAGCTGGGCCCCCTGCGCAACGTGGAGGGCGTGGCCGAGATCGCGGGCAGCATCAACGGCGCCGCAACGGTGCTGATCCTCACCGCCTGCCTGTCCATCTACGGCTCCGTCACCTTCCAGAGCGAGGGCCCCCAGGCGAGTGCCGCCGCCTCTGCCGCCCAAAGCGCAGTCGCAGAGCCACCAGCAGTCGCAGAGCCACCAGCAGATCCGGCAGTCGCGAGTGCTTGACGGTGCTGGGGACATGCGTCGGCAGCACTGCCATGCAGCAGATGCATGTGACGGGAGGCCCGGCTGTGCACCCTTCTCTGCAACAGGAATGATTTCGAGTTTTGGGCGGTGCCGCCTTCACCTCCTGCTGCAGGTTGGCGTGAAGACCCTCACCGGCCGCAGCGTTCCCCGCGACCCCCTCCAGTCCGCTGACGGCTGGAACAAGTTCACCGCTGGCTTCGCGGTTGGCGGCCTGAGCGGCGCGGCCTGGGGATACATCTGCACGTGGGTTGCGGCTCCTGCCTGCACGCTGCTGCCTCCCTTGTTTGGCTCTTGCTGGCTGCTGCGGCTCTGGCCCGGCCGGGGGGGGGGGGGGACAGCTGAGGCGCAAGTTCTCATTCTACCTGATGTTAACTGCATACCGTTTCCTGCTCTGCAGCCAGATCCTGCCCTACTACTCCTGAACGGGCGCTTGGTACCCCTGACTGGGTGTGGCGCCGCTGCGTGCGCTGGGCGCCCGATGGCAGCTGGCGTGACCCGCACTGCCGCCTGCCCGCCAACTGGGAGCTTCCCGGCGTGGCGTAGTGGGGGCCCAGCGGTGGCCGGCGCACACCAGCTTTTGGGGCGCAGCCAGCGGTGTCTGAGAAGAGAAAACCAATCCAGCACTGGCACCAAACCCTGGCTCTCCGCTAGTTCCCCTCTGTTCCCTCTGCTTCTTTTGGCGTGCGCCCTGCCACTGGCGCGCATGTAGGACACCTGTCGTGTTGTAAATTACAGCTTGGCCTGATCAGTGAGGCGATGCATGGGATTGGGTCGCAAAGGTTCAGAAGTTTGATGTTTGGTCACCACCCATGAATGGCGTGATGGTGCCACAGTGGCAGCTCCATCGAAGACTGGGGCGTTACTGCTGTGTGCAGTAGCAAACGACGTGCTTCGCAAGGATGCTCTAGCTCCGGCATTGTCGCAAAACTCGTTCAAGGGAGCGGGACGTGAGTCCCCCCGCCCTCTTGCCGTCAACATGTTCCGCGTGCCAGTCCTTCTCCTCCTCCTGGCTTCCCTCCAGCACACCATTGCAGCAGACTCTTACGCTACACAGGTGCGGCTCGGGACGAGCAACAAGGGCGGTTGTAGAGGAACCCCTCCCGTTGATGTGGACTGCCCACCCTCTCTCCCTTGTCGCAGTGGCGCCTTGTGCTACCTTGGGCAGACGCCCCTGCAGACCAAAGCACGCCACCCGCAGTGTACAATGGAGACCGCATCATCGCCTTTGCCGGGCTGGATGGCGGTAGCTGGACGCTGGTTGCCTCCTCCGCCACCGGGCCCAGCGCCGGCCAGCTGCTGTGGACCACCAAGCTCCCCCTTGGCAGCAGCCTGCCCAGCGTGGTGGCGGTGGCCGGCGATCTTGCAGTGATGGAGCTGGATGGGCGCGTGTTTGCGGTGCACCCAGGCAACGGCAGCCTGGCGTGGAACGCCACTAGCCCCTGCTCGCTGGGCGACCCACGCATGGTCAACAGCAGGTGTGTGTGGGGGAAGGATTTGCCGGCCATGCATGCTTCCCCGCTGCCACCTGGCATATATTGCGGCCAGCAAGGGCGCCCGCAGTGCTGGTGGCCAGCTGGCAGCGGCCGCGAGGGCCCTCCCTGGCGCCGCCTCCACCCGCCCTCTTCCCACCCGGTCATGGCGCCTGTCAACCCTGCACACCGTTCCTTTCCGCCCTTCCTTCATCTATCCACACAGGGACGCCTACGACGCCGTCTACCTTGTGTGCAACGAGCTGAGCGGCGACTCCAGCGTCGTCGCGCTGAGCCCCTCCGACGGCTCCACCGCCTGGGCGCTGTCCACCTCGGCGGTGGCCTCCAAGCTGACCCCGTGCGCGCGGCGGTGGCCGCCCCGGCATGTTTGTCTACGCCGACAGCGGCAGCGTGGTGACGGCGCTGGGGGCGGGGGACGGCGCGCTGCTGTGGCAGGTGGACGTGGGGCGCCTGCCCTCCACCACGGTGACCACCACCGTCACCCACCTGCAGCTGGCCGGGGACACGCTGCTGGTCAGGTGGGGCTGGCAGGGCGGCGGCAAGGGGGCATCACGAGGCTGTGGCCGGCAGCGGGGCAGCGTGTGCGTGGCTGGCGCCCTGCTGCCGAGGCATGCACCAGCCCAGGCCAGCCTGCTGTCTGTGCCGCAGAGGCCCCCCGCCGCCCGCCCCTTCCTTCCCGCCACAATGGCACGCGCCCCCTCCCCCTGCAGGGAGTTCTCCGCGGGGCTCAACTTCACGCAGGGCCCCGCCTCCTACCTCGCCCTCCAGCTCAACGGCACGCAGGCGCCGGCGCTGCTGTGGGCGGCCGCCTCCCGAGCAGCGCGACCAGCTGCCCGCCGGCGTGACGGAGGCCTCCCCCGTGGTGGCCCCCTCCCTCTCCTGGCAGGACGACCTCTTCTACTACTGGGCCACAGAGGTGGTGGCCGCGTCGCCGCCGCCGCCCCCGCGCCCCCTGCCCCCCCCCGCCCCGCCGGCGTCGCCGCCGCCGCCGCCGACGGCGCCCGCGCCCGGCATGGCGGCGCAGTGGATCCAGGGGGCGACGGCGGCTCGGCCGCGGCGCTCGACGTCGGCGCGGGCGGGGAGGTGGCGTCCAGCCGCTCGGCCGCAGGCGGCGCCGCCGCCGGGCGCCGCCTGTCCCAGGCGGCAGCACCCAGCCCAGCTGGCCCCGTCGACGGCCTCATCACCCCTTCCGCCCAGGGATCCCAGGGCTTGGATCTGGTGCTGGGCAGCCCGCCCGCCGCGCCGGCCCCCAGCCCCCGCCGCTCCAGCCGCTGCCCCTGGGCCGCTGCCGGCACCCGCCAACCCCGGCCCGAACAACGGCTCGGCGGTGGTGCCGCCCCGTGGCGGTGGAGACGGGCGGGGTGGGCGTGGTGGCGCCAGAGGGCCTCGCCTCCTTCCCTGTGTGAGCGGCGGCGGAGCGCTTTGCCCGCTGGCGGCGCCGCTTGCCTTTGCAAGAAGGCTGCAGGGGGCGCCCGCGGGCCTCAGCCTCTGCTGCCCCCCGCTGCTGCCGCGCCCTCAGCGCCCGCTGCCCCTCGCCACCCCCTTGCCCCACCGCCTGCGCAGGCTGAAGGCGCGTTTCCTGAGCACCGGCCTGGAGGCCTGGCGCCTGCGCCTCACACCCGTCTCCGCCCCCTCCGCCACCAGCGGCGCCGTGGCGGTGGTGACGCCCGAGGGCTTGCGGGTGCTGGGCGCGGCGACGGGCAGCCTGGCGTGGGCTGCGGAGCAGGCGCCGCTGGGCATTTATCCGTATGCGGCGGCGGCGGTGGGCGCGGATGCTGTGGCGGTGCGCAACTGCCTCAACACCCTGGCCCCCAACTCCCTCTGCATCTACAGCCAGGCCCCCGCCGCCGTGGGAGAGCAGCAGGCACCCGCGCAGGCCAGCCCCCGGCGGCGAGCCAGCCGGGCCGGCGGGCGGCACCAGCGGCAGCCGCAGCGCCGCGGCAGCGCTGGCGGCCCTGCTGGCCTGCGCCGCCGCGGCGATGCTCATGCTGTGAGGCTGCAGCAACCTCTATTTCTTTCCCGGGGATCCTGACTCACCACTATTTCTTCCACTCCCAAGGTCTTCTGTTTCAGACGCAGAGCAAGTTGGCCTCTCCCCCATCCCGTTACTGCCACCCTCTGGTCCTTGCACCAACAATCAACCACTGCTGACTGAAGCATGGCAACGCTAGCATGGGTTACATACAATTGCACTGCTGGAGGCCTGTTGCAGAGGCACCAGAAAGCTGTGTGTGCGCGTGACAGGGCGTGTATGCAAGGGGGATGTCATCCCCTGTTAGTGTACAGGCAGCGGCGACGCAGCGCTGGCGGCAGGAGCGAGGTGCAAAGACGGGGCGTGAGTGCCGCAGCGCGCGGGCCGTCTGTCAGCGCTCCGCTGCGGCGGCGGAGCCCTCCGCTGCAGCAGTGCGCGGGTTGTACCGCTTCCGCAGGCGCCGCGACAGCTCTGAGCTGGCAGAGGGGTCGACACTGTCGGCCCCCGCGGCCGCCCCTTGGAAGGCCGCGGCCCCCGTGCCGCCGGCGGCATCGCCCCAGGCGGCGCCGCCGCAGGCGCCAGCCAGCCTTCCGCCCGCTCCTTGATGGGCAGCAGCCAGGAGCGCAGGCTGGCCGACAGCGGCTGCAGCCCTGCCCTCAGCCGCTCCCCCAGCTCCTCCCCCGACCCCACCCCCAGGCTGCGCACCGCCAGCGTGCCCGCAGCCGCCAGCCCCACCGCCCCCAGCAGGCTGCCGTACACCAGCGCGCGCACGCCTGCAGGGAGGGTCCCAGTCGCGTCCATGGGCTGCGGCGGGCCCGGGTCGAGCACTTGAGCTCCGTGATCTGGCAGGCTGCATGCAGCCCCTGCTCGACGGGGTCCTCACTCCAGTCACAGGACCCCCTCCCCAGCCTTTTGCCTCCAAAACATCACGCTGGCAAGCCCCGTCCTTGCAACGCCCCAGCCTCGCCCACCTGCCACATAGGTACGGGTGGCCACCTCCCTGGCCTCAGGGGTCAGCTGCCGCACGCCGGCCAGCGCCGCCTCGCCTGCCCCTGCCAGCGCGTCGCCGGGCATGGCCCCCACCGCGCTCGGCCCATGCTCATGCGGGGCACGTGGCCCACGGCTGCGCCCAGAGCCAGTATCTTCGACCTATGGGGAGGAAGGGCGCAGTCGGTGACCCGCGTCGGGGGGCTTCTTTGGTCGTTCGCACTGAATCTCTGTCGCTGCAATACACACTTCAATTGCTGCCTTTCCGTTCATTCGACCAACCTCTGCCCAACAAGGCTGGGCATGCCCCTCCCCACCCCTCGGCTGCGCACCTGGCCCGCAGGATTTCGGTCTCCGACAGCGGCGCCGGCTCGCCCTTCACCCTCAGCTCAAACTGCTTGCGTCGCAGCGCGTGCGGGTCGTCCAGCCGCACGCGCTGCTGCAGCACCTCGGCCAGCGTCTGCAGGGGGCGGGGGCGGGCGGCACACGCGTCGGCAGCAACGGGGCGGCTGGACCCCCAAGGAAAGCCCCATCCGTGCCCCTACTTGCCACACTGACCCATCGAACATTGTGCAACGAAGCTAGGCAATTGGCTGGCAGCCCGAGCCCCCACCCCACCTCATAATCGTGCATGCTGTCGCAAAAACCGGGAGCCGCCCCGGCCTGAGGCTCCGCCTCCGCCCTCTCCTGCTCCTTGCGCTCCTCCTTGGGCAGCTTCCCCTCCTTGATCAGCCGCTGCCTGCGACGCTGCACATCCGCCTCCTGCTCCAGCTTAAAATGGGCCTGCTCCCTGGCAAGGCCATACCCCGCAGGATGTCGGCCATGGCGGCAGCGGGCGGCGGGGCTTTCGCCACCACCAGGAGGCGTGAACGATGCCCTTAGTTATCGCTGGTCGGCGATTGTGGCCCAAAGGTGCAGCTGAAAGCCTCGCAAAGGCTGCACCCAGAAAGAACTGATCTGGGTTTGCGGCTGAACTTCTCCGGGGGCGATGTGGCGCAGCCCAATAGCATATAAGTGAGGTTCTTGAAGCGGGAAAAGGCCCCTTATCGCAAACTCGCGAGCAGTATAAGTCACACTTAGCACCCTTGCTGTCACCACGCCATACCCTCATCACTGCCAGCTTCCGAGCACCCTGAGTTATTACAATCGAGCTTCAAATCATATCCAATGTCTCACTGTCTATTGTACAGACATGAAATGGATTAGGCGCAGGAGCGCCTACCGAGGGAGAGGGGAACAAGCCCCGCGGCAAGGGGGCGCTGAGCTGGACAAGGGACTCAACAGTGAGGGGGAGTGCAAACAAGCAATCTGTGTGGGGTCGACGAACAGTGAGGCCGGGAATCAGGGCAAACAATGCGACAGTGCTCCGTGGCACGGCGGTACTGCCTGCATCTGCATCAAGGAGGCTGCCAGTCCCGGCATGCCCAAAACTCTGATCCCCGGGGGCAGGGCGCGCTGGCGGCAGGGCGGTTGGGTTTGGGGTAGCACAAGGGCGTGGGCAATGGGGGCAGTGTGCGATGCTGGTACAAGCACGCTGGAGGGATGGCGGGCCCAGCATGCGGCGAGCAAACACAGGGTTCATGTGGATGGGTCGTGACGGCGTGACGCTGCGGCTCGCGGCAGCCGCACCTCCCCTGAGCCTCAGGCGACGAGGCAAGGGATGGCTGCGACGAGAGGCCAAGCGGTCCATCAGGGCGGCCTCCCGAGCCCTCACCGCAGCAGGCCGCGCTGCACGTACGAGGGAGGACGGCTGCCACGGTGGCGGCGATGGACGCGGCGGCCCACACATACCGGTTCTGCACCAGCCCTGCAGGGCCCTTGTAGTTGTCCCAGAACTCTGCATTGGCAGGGGTGTGTATATGTGGTTGTGTGTGTGGGGGGGCGCGAAGGAGCGAGGTGCTGGCTCAAGGGATGTGGCTGAGAGGGTGCGGGGCTGGCATGAAGCCCAGGCAAGGCAGGCAGGCGGAGCCGGCCTGCGCCGCACCTTCGTCCCATGTCTTGGGCACCCTGCGCTTCTGTGGGACCCGCGGCCGCGGCATCGGCGTGCGGTTGCCCCTGCAGGCCAGGCATCGGCGGCGGCGCCCGGCGGCGCGTCAGCGCAGCGCTCGTGCCGGCCGCTGCGCTCCAGCCAGGCGCGCCCTCCGGAGCAGCTGGCCGCTGGAAAAACTTGGCGTCGCCGCTGAGACCATACCCCACACGGTGTGGAGGGCGCATCAAGTGTAGCCCCCCTCATCTCCCATACAACAGCACAGCCCCCGCACCTGTTCACGTCCAGGTCTGTCAGCACCGGTATCTGCACCCGCTCCTCGGGGTTGATCTGCAGGCGGGGGCCTCCATGATGTAGCGCAGGTCGGCGGCCTGGCGGCGGATGGCGGGCAGCGGGTGGCTCTTCTCCACGTTGCGGTACACAGACAGGCAGTCCTCCTCCCGCCCACACGCCTGCCGCAGCACACAACAAAAGGGGGAGGTGGGTGAAGCAGCAGCGTTGCGGCCGCAGAGGAGGCACCCAAAGGCGCTTTTGAACGTGTGCAGCGATGCAAAGAATGCGAGGTGTGTTTGGGACGAGCGCCGATGCCCGCCCTGCGTTCTTCTGCTGCAGCTGCCGCCTTTCGCCCCACCGCACCTGGTAAGCCAGAGCCAGCCACAGCTGGATCTCGCCGCCCAGCTGGGTGAAGGGGCCCTCCTCGTTGAGCGCCTGCTCCAGCAGCCGCGCGGAAGCTGGGTACTGCCCCCGCTCATACGCCACCTTGCCCTGCGCAAACTTCACCGCCCGCGCCTCCTTCTCACGCCGCAGCTCCTCCGCACGCTGCGCAGCAGGGCAGCGCGGGGCAGGAACACAGAAAGTGGGTGCAAAGCCTCACACGCTGCAGCGAGTCGCAGCGTCGGCCTCCCAGCGGCGGCCGAGCCCTGCTGGACGGCGCCCTCTGTCGACGCCGCCTGCCAAGCCTGCAGCCCTCTGCTGCACTCACGGCCAATCGCTCCTGGCACGATCCACCCTCTGCTACTGCTGTGCGCCAACAGCGCCTGCCCTCCCCGTCACCCCACCGCCCAGCACACCTCCTCCAGCTTGCGCTTGATGGCATCCTTGTACTGGCTCTGTACCTCGCTCATCTCGGCCGCAGACGCTCGGCCCAGCTGCTGCGCCACCAGCTCGTCGCTGTCCTCGCCAGTCATCACGCCTGCAACGCAAAGGGGCGCAAAGCAAGTTGAGGGTGGGTGGCACGGGGATGCGCGTCGCCGCCGCTACGACGGTTTGAGCGCTGCTGCGGCTGCAACCGCCCTGGCCAGTCGCTGCGGCACCCAGAACCACAATAGGCACATGGCAACCACATCCTTGCTTGACAGACAGTCCGCACCTTTGGCAAAGTTGCTGGCCGCCATATCAAGAATCCGGGCGTCGGCGGCATCGCCTGCACCGCCGCCACCAGCTGCTGGCCGCCCGCCGCGACGCAATCCTAGCTGCGACTGTCGCTCGGCAGCAAGCTGCCGTCTATGGGAGTTGAGAGCTGTGCAGGAGGCCGACAAAGCCACGCCAAGCCTGCTCATAATGGAACTCTACCAACACCACAACCAAACAATGAGCTGGATCGCAGTTCGCTGCCTCCAAATCGCGTACACGACTGTGCGCGGGCCGCGAGGCCCCCGCGTTCAAAGGGAGCGGGAAGGTGAGCCAAAGGGAAGGAGGGCTCAGCAGCGCTGCTTGTATGAACGCAATTATCCAACTGACGTTTGTATGGCCGGTTCACTGCCTCCATACCCTGCACTGACAGCAGGTTTGTCGCCAGCGGGGCAGCCTCCCGTCAGCTGTACTGTGCCTTCAAAGTTGGGGACTGCATTTGTGCTCCCTAGCCCAGCTTTCAGGGCTGCGTTCGTGTTTCCAACCTCAGTCTTTAACCCAGGATACAATCACTGATGCAGGCCAGAACTGCTGCAGCGGCACCAAACCCCGAGTGCGGTCCAGCGGCTCAAGGCTGCCGCGTTACAGCCCGGTTGCAGAGCAATCGCAAGGTCAGAACAAAAACACTGTGGTCCGCCACAGGCAGCGCTGTGATTATGGTTGCCGCTCTGCGGCCCCTCTCAGTCGCCACGCGCCGCCAGCAGCGCCTGGCACCTCACTGTGGCGCCACGGCGGCCGCGGTCCAGGTGAGAGCGGCGATGACCAGCGCCAGCAGCGCCACCAGGCCTGCCGCCACCGCCACGCTGTAGTCCTTGCCCAGACGCTTGGCCTGCTTGACCAGCCCGCCCTGCTTGGAGCCTGCAGGCCGCCGTGCAGCAGGCTTGGGCGCCATGGCCTTCACGACCGGCAGCGGCGCCGCGTGTGCCTTGCCCGCACCGCCCCCTTCTTGCGCTGCTCCGCAGCGCTGGCCGCTGGCGCCGCTGCAGCGGCGGCGGGGTCCGGAGACGGCGTGCGCGCGCCGTCGCTGGATGCCGCCGAGTCGGTGGCGGCGGCCGGGGTGTCGGGATCCCCGCAAGCCGCGCCGCCGCCGCGGCCGCCGCCGCCACCTGCGCAGAGGCGGCGTCCTCCCGCCGCGCGTGGCGGCCGCCACCGCCTCGCGCGCCAGCTGCTCCTGCCGCCGCCGCTTGCGCTCCTTCTCCGTTGCCTTCTTGGCCTTGCGCCGCTCCGCCTCCGCTTGCGCCTGGCGGTTGCGCTCCCGCTCCTGCTCCTTGGTCAGGTCCTGGGAAGAGGGGCTCTGCAGGCGGGGGGAAGGGGGCCGTTGGGCCAGTCCTCAGCCGCTGCATGCCCCTCGTGAACAAAAGGGGCAACGATCCGCCCAGGCACGGGCAAGGGCAGCGCAGCCTGGGTGCGCGCGGAGATGGGCGCCGGGCGGCAGGCGGGGCGGCGCGCCGCACCTTGTTGCGGATCGCCTCGGGCAGCTCAAAGTTTTCGGGCGGCTCCACCACGGGCTCCACCGCCGCTGCCGGGCGCGCCGCTGCCGCCTTGTGCGGCTTGGCGCCTCGCGGCGCACCAGGTCCGGCGGTGCCCCCACCACCTCCAATGGGGGAAGGCGCCGCAGCGGGCTCAGCGTCCGAGGCACCCTCCGCCGCGCGCTCCACCGCCGCCGCGGCAGCCGACGCCGCTGCCACCGCGCTGGCCGCGGCTGCATGCTGCTGCTCCGCTGCGGCCGCTGCCTTGGCGCGCCGCGCCTCCTCGCGCGCCTCCTCCAGCAGGGCCGCGATGGCCGCCTCGGCCTTCTTGGCTGGATCCACCGCCTCCTCGGCCGCCTTCTTCTTGCCGCCCTTGCCGCCCTTGGCCGCCGGCGGCAGGCTGGCTTCTTCATTGTCCGCTGCGGCAGGGGAGGCAACAGGCATGGCGAGTCGGCAGTTCCGGCCATGCAGGCATTCCGAGCTGCTGGGCTGCAATCGCAGCTTGCGAGCATGCTGGGCAGCCCGCGGCGCCGCCCTCCTGCCAGCACGCACCCGCAGGCAGCATCACGGGCGCCTTGCGCTGCTGCTCCCACAGCGCAAAGTACTCGGAGCGCAGGGCGGCGTTGCCTGCCAGCGCCGCCACCCCCTCGTCAGCCTGCGCAGCGCACGCGTCACGTGCCTCCTCCACCTTGCCGTCTGCCAGCAGCTGCAGCGTGGGCGTCAGTGCATGAACAAGCAGCGCGTCAGGGGAAAACAGCGAGGACAGCTTCACGCCGCGCCTGCCAGGGCGAGCGCAACAGAAGCGGGGTGGGGGAGGGCGGCATGCGACAGGCGGCCGGCTCTCCGCCTCCCCTCTCTGCCTCTGCCCCCACCTTGCGCACTTCCCGCGAGAAGGCCCTGTTTGTATAGAACGCGTTGTTCTTCTCCCACTGAGCCTTCTTCTGCGCGCTCAGCCGGTGGAAAGCCGCATCCTGCAAGCGAAACACGTGGTGGAGAGTCAACAGGCAGCAGGCTTGGCAGGCACAGGCTGTGGGCTGTCGGGATGAGCAACCTGGGCGTGAGTGGCACCCCAACGGCGCCACCTGGCTGCTTCACCTGCTGGCTGCCTGATCCCAGGTCCAGTCCAGGCTTGCCAGGCTGCCTGACACCGCTCAGAGGCCCCCAAACACGCGCCCCGCCCTCTGCAACCCACCACAAGCTCCTTGCAGCGCCGCCGCTCCCGATGATCTCCTCCACCTCCGCGTCCACCCTGCGCTCCGCCTCCCGCAGCTTGTCCAGGATCTGGCGCTGCACGTCCATCTCCTGGCGCAGCGCAGCCAGCTCCCCCTCGCACTCCTTCAGCGAGTCGGCCAGCTCGCTGCGCTTGGCGCGGCTCTCCGCAAACAGGCTGGCGCTGCTCTCGTACTCGCGCACCTGCAACGGTGGTGGGTGCGTGTGAGTGTGTGGGGGCGGGGGGGGGGCGGGGGAGGGGCAGGATGCTGCTTCATGGTCGCCGCAGCCGTCAAGCAGCACGGCTGCGCTGGATGCTGTATAAGACATGCGTTCTGTGCACAGCGCCCAGGCACATTGCCCAGGCTTCTGCTGTACGCGAGGGAGGAGGCTGTACTGCACAGCGTCCCGCACTCCCTCACCCGCTCCCGCTGCAGCTCCAGCTTCTTGATGGTGGCCATCGCCTGCTTCTCCTCGGTCAAGCTGATGCTCTCGTGCTCGATGCGGTAGTGCAGCTCTGCCAGCTTGGCGTCCAGCTCAGCCTCGCTCTTGACCAGCAGGTCGCTGCGCCAGAGGTCGGCCGCACAGAGAGGCAAGGTGAGGCCACATGGCAGGGAGCAATGGCAGGCGGCTGAACACGGCGCAAGCTTGTGGGTGCAACAACCACATCAGTCGCGAGTCCCAGCCCTGTTCACCTGAAGCTGGCCTTTAGCTTGTTTGCGTTTGCGGCTGCGTCCTGGCCCTGCTCACGCAGCTTTTTGAGCGGCGCCGCACGCTCATCGTACGCAGCGCGGCACTGCGTGAACGCGTCGCGTGCGGCACGGGTGGCCTCCCGCGCGCTGTCGCGCTCCATCTGCATCTTCCAGCAGCGAAGGGTCAGCCACAAGAAGGCATTCACACCAACGACCGACCTCAGACCAGCACCCGCTAGCGTGTCAACCACTGGCCGAGTGCCTTTCATCCAGCCGCTAAAGTCGCATCCAGATGCTTGCGCTGACCTTTTTCACGTTCAAGGCTTCTGTAATCAGGTTGTGCTGCGCTCGCAGCGTCTCAAGCTCCTGTTCCATGCCCTTCATAGCACCCGCCTCCGGCGGGCGCGGCTGGCGCACAAACCAGAGCCTGCAGCGGCCAGGATAGCGGTTGAACTCACCGTTGCCCACCACCATAACGTATCCGCAGGGTGTGCAGCGGTTGGGGGCCCCTGGCTGGGCTGCCGAGACATGTGTGGGGCGCACTTGGTGCGCCCTCGCCCGATCACCCCTATTGGGAGCTTGCTCACGCCACACCTTTTGCGCCACATCTCCTCCTCGGGGACTCTTGGTCGCCAGGCTTGGGCGCCGTGTTGGGCTGCCCCTTTGCTTGATCGGGCGGGGAGGCTTCGCTGTTACTCACATCCTCCGCTGCTGCGGGAGCCTGTAGCTGATCCTCGGGCTCCATACTTGAAAAATATTGACTGGCCCAAGTGATGGACTGCCGCTCTTTGACAGGCGTTTGCGGGATGGTCCAATGCTGCAGCCGATATAAGGAACATCAGAAATCACGATGGACCTTCCTCCTCCCGGCTTCGGCCGGGTGCCGCCCGCTGGCAGCCAGGTGCAGCTCTGGCAGGCAAGCTTACAAAGCTTTGCATTGCATTGCACATTATATCATTAATTCGAAATCGTGTGCGCGCGCTTTGCAAGCCGTCTCCTGCCTTGCAGCTTATCGCCACTCTTCTGCAGGGACAGTCGCTACTTGCACAGCTGATTCATGGCGAGAACAGCACAAATCATGCATCCACAGCCGTTTTGTCGACGAAATGCGCCTTGCCAGGCGGCTGCCGCCACTTGCACCGCTGCCGTGCCTACCACCGCCTCTGTTCCTCGCTGCCAGCGGAACAGCAGCAGCTGGGCGTGTGGCCGCAGAAGCAGCAGTGACAAGCAGCTGCAGCGATTGCCGCCATGTCGAGCGACAGATTTCCACCAGGCACAGCTGGCAGCCACGGAGCGCGACGCAGTCGCTGCGCCTCTTGCGGCATTGACCGTGCGGGAGGCTGAGGGTGATGAGGAGCTGCAGGCTGCTTCCTGGCTGCGCGCCCTCTCCTTCTACCGCTACCCCGAGGAGCGCAAGTTTGCAGCCCAGGCAAGGGCCAGCAGTGAGGGCAGTGAGGGCCTGGGGCCGGCGGACTGATGCGCCCTCTTTGCGTGGCTGTCCCAGCGGCAGAGCACGCCAGTCTCCAGGCCCGCGCATGCATGCCTGCGCTTGGCAGCCCGGCCCAAGACACCCAGTGCTGCGGCTGTGTGCGCAGGTGCACCGCTTGATGGTGGCTGAGGAGGAGTTCAAGGAGCTCAAGGTGGCGGCGCTCAACCGCAGGCTGGGCCGCGGCGACCCCAACGAGCGCTCCGCCTGCCTCGTAGCCCTCTGCCCCGCAGCCCAGCTGGAGGGCGGCCTGGGGAGGGCCCACACCAGCTGGACGAGCGGCTGGTGCTGGGGTGCGGCGGCGGCGGCAGCACCAGCAGCGCAGCGGGCCCGGCAGCGGCGGCGGCTGTTGCCGCGGGTGCTGCGGCGCTGGTGGGCACCCTGGATGTGTATGCGGTGCGGGCGCTGCAGGGGAAGTGCTGATCGGGGACAGCCGCAATGCGGCCTACCTGGCGAACGTGTGCACCGCGGGAGCGCGCGGCGGCGCGGCGTGGGCCAGGCGCTGCTGCAGGAGGCGCGCCGCATCGCCGTCGGCTGGGGTGAGGCCGCGGAGGCTGCCGCGAACTGCGCCGCGTGCTGCTTGATGCTGCTTGACCGCCCAACCGCCGCTGCTGTCCTGCGTGTGTGAGGGGGTGCGGAGTGAAGACACCCGGTGCACCGTGCTGGCTGCCTTGCCCCGCGCTCACCCGGCCTGCCTCCCTGCCGCGTCACCGACTCTTTCCCCCTGCCCCAGGCGTGGACGCCCTCTACGTGCACACCATGGCGGTGAACGAGATTGCGGTGCGCTTCTACCAGCGCAACGGCTTTGTGGTGGAGAAGGAGGAGAGCAGCAACCAGGCGCACTACCGCGGCCGCTGCCTGGACGGCATTGAGGGGCGCGGGCGCACCGTGCTGATGCGGGACACGCGCCTGCGCGCGTGACCCAGGCCGCCCGAGGGCAACCGGGGCCAGCTGTGCGGCGCTGGCTGGCCGCTGGCGGCAACTGTGGCGGCAGCCTCCTTGCACTCATTTCGTGCCATGCCTACCCTTGCTGAATCCCTTTCCACACTAACATTCATTTTATAACCAGAATGATTCTGATATTAACATGGTGTGACTGCAAGCATGAAACCGGCATCCCCAAGCGCATGACGCTGCCACGCCCGGCTGGCGCCCACCGCCACCACTTTGTGTGTTTCATGCAGCGCGTCATCCAGGGGATCCATTGGTTGCGGCGATCGGGCGTGTTCAAGTCTTGTCCGAGGCTGCACCCTGCCCCAGGGGTGTTTCGCCTTGGTGAAGCCAGCAGAGGAGCCGCAAGGCGCAAGCTGCCAGACGCCCGGCGTTGTCTGAGCAATGAATGCTATCGGCGGAGCATCGATGCAGCGGCCCGCAGCGAGGTGGGCGGTCGCCGCCGGTGTCGCGCGCGCAGTGGCGGCACGTACGCTGAGCGTTGCCACAACGCCAGGATATGCTTTGGCACTTTACCGACTTTGCCTTGCCCTTCTTTCTTCAGGCCTGGGCAATCAGCTCCTTGGGTGCAGCGGCTGCCGCCAGCAGCGGCGGTGACCAACCGCCGGCCCCAGCCGGCGATGCGGCCGCTGTCGCCCTCGGACGACGCTGGCGCTGTGGCCTCACGCTACGCCAAGGAAGACGGCCCCAGCCAGCCTTTCTACCCCAGCAGCGCCCCAGGCAGCAGCCAGCCCAGCAACGACCCCACGGCGCTGGTGCCCATGCGATACCGCGGCCCGACGGCCGCCCCCGCCAGCCATGCCGGGCCTGGCAGCACCAGCAGCAGCACCAGCACAAACGGCGCCATCGCCGGCAACGGGGGCAGGAAGGTGGCCGTCAGCGTCAGCAGCGCAGGCCTGGGCAGCGGCGGCAGCGGCGGCGGCGCTGTGCTGTACCGGCAGCGCGCCCCCGCCAGCGCGGTGGTGCGGTCGGCGGCGGCCGGCCTGGCCTCCGGCAGCAGCAGCTCCACCTTCCGCTCCAGCATGATGGTGGCGGGGTTTGACGAGGGTGAGGGGCCCGGAATGGGCAGAGGTTACCCCGGTGCATTTGCCTGCCCGCTCTGGCATCGCTCCCGCAGCGCCCGCTGCCCCCGACCCGTGCGCTGTGGTCCGTCCGCGGCACCAGCTCCCGCAAGGCTGCAACCGTGCTTGTCGCCCCTGACCACGCACCCGTCCTGCTTCTCCGCGTCGGTTTGCTCCCCCCCGTAGACGCCGCCGCCGACAGCGAGCTGCCCACCGACTACCGCTACGCCTGGGCGCAGGAGAGCTACTCCCGCCGCCGCCGCGCCTCGACACCTGGACCTTCGTGCTGGCCCTGCGCGCCCGCCTCTGGCTGCTGGACCAGGCCTGGAGCTACCCGGGGGAAGAGCGAGGAGGCGCGGGGGCGCGGGCGCGCGCGACGGCGGTGTGGATCCGCGAGCGCATCCTGCAGCTGGGCCCCACCTTCATCAAGCTGGGCCAGCTCTTCTCCACCCGCTCCGACCTCTTCCCCCAAGAGTTCACCCAGGAGCTCAGCAAGCTGCAGGTGCGCCGCACGCTGGGGGCGGCACTCACGCCAGCGAGGGGGTGCTGCGGTGGCAGATCGGCGTTGCGTTGTGGGTGTTGGGAGTTCCACGTCAGCCGCCCTTGCCTCCCGCGCCCGGCGTCAACCCTGGCCTGCTGCTTTCTGCCCCCTGCATACCCCTCCCCCTCAAACACACACACACACACACACGTGCCCCCACCCCGCACGTGCCAGGACCGGGTGCCGGCCTTCAGCGCCGACAAGGCGGAGGCGATCATCGAGCGGGAGCTGGGCGCGCCGGTGGGCCGCCTCTTTGCCGCCTTTGACCGCCGCCCCATCGCCGCCGCCAGCCTGGGCCAGGTGCACCCGCGCGGCTGCACAGCGGGGAGGATGTGGTGGTGAAGGTGCAGCGGCCGGGGCTGCGCCAGCTGTTTGAGATCGACCTGGAGAACCTGGAGAAGGTGGCCGAGGCGCTGGACAGGGGAGACGAGGCCACCCGCGACTTCCGCGGCATCTACAAGGTGCGGCAGGCGGCGCCCGGGGATGGTGGGGAGCGGCGAGGAGGGTGTGCGGCGCGGGGTGGGAGAGAGAAGGGGACGCTTGGATGCGGCCAGCAGGCAGCAATGCGTGCCAGCATGCCATGCTGCTTGCCCTCCAGCACTCACCCTGCCTCCTCTGCTCTTCGAGGGCCCCGCCCTGCCCAGCCTCCCCCTTTGCCACCCCTCCACCCTCACCCTCACCACGACCCACCGAGACCGAATTCCACCGCCCCCTGTGCGCCCGTTCTTTCCACCTGCCCCAGGAGTGCGCCGCCATCCTGTACCAGGAGATCGACTACATCAACGAGGGCGCAACGCCGACCGCTTCCGCCGCAACTTCCGGGAGCAGGGCTGGGTGAAGGTGCCGCGCGTGTACTGGCAGTACTGGTGAGCCGCCACCCGCAGTACTGCCAGCCTGCTCCGCCCCACACCGCGGCACACACCCCGCTGGGGCATGTGTGAGCCGCCCCGCTGCAAATCGGCCGCTCCAATGGTTTGCGATTCCTGTACGCTGTCGCCCCTCCCCCTTTCCGAGTCCTGTCGGCCTCCTGTCCGCCTTGCCTTGCTGCCGCTACACACCTGCCCCCCCTTCCAGCTCCCCCTGCGTGCTCACTCTGGAGTACGCCCCCGGCACCAAGATCACCGACGTTGAGGGCATCAGGGCGGCGGGGCTGGACTGCACGCGCGTGGCGCAGCGCGCCACCGAGTCCTACCTCATCCAAATCCTGCGCCACGGCTTCTTCCACGCAGGTGGGCCCCTGAACCCGGGGGGTCCTGTTCGCGGGGGAGGGGCTGGGCAGTAACCGCTGAGCCGGCGGAAAGAGAGGGGGAGGGACATGTCGACGGGACCGGCATGCAGGGGCGGTTGCGTGCTTGAGACTGCGCTCGTTTGGTCCACTCCACCCCACTCTCCCCACCTCCCCCTGCAGACCCGCACCCCGGCAACATCGCGGTGGACCCCTCCTCCGGCGCCCTCATCTTCTGTGAGTGACTGCCTCGCCTGCCAGGCCGCCGCCCCTCCCTTGCTGCTCGCTCAGCCTGCCAGCCGTGCGCGCGCTTCTCCGCCTCTCCAGCCTCCGACCGCTGCGCTTGCCCCCTCACCCCGTCGCAGACGACTTCGGGATGATGGGGGAGATTGTGCCCGCCACCCGTGAGTCCCTGCTGGAGCTGTTCTACGCCGTCAACCGCAGCGACGCAGACACGGTGCGGTACTGGCCGCACAGCGCGGCGGTGGCCGCAGCGACGGACAGCCTGCTTCCTGGGCACAGCACTGCATCTTTGCTTGCGTACCCCTCGCGTTCCGGCCCTGCCTGCCTGCCAGGGGTCTTACCGGCTGGCGCCCTGCCGCCCCCGGCACCGCAGGTGGTTCGCCAGCTGGTGGCGCTCGGCATCGTGGTTCCCACCTCCGACCTGCTCTCCATCCGCCGCTCCATCGCCTACTTCATCGACGGCATCACCAAGCAGGCGCAGCAGCAGGAGGCGGTGGGCGTCATCGGCGAGGACCTGTTTGCCATTGCGCTGGTGCGCTGGGGGAGGAGCGGCAAGGGGGGAAGGTGTGTGTGTGTGTGTCAGTCTGCCTGTCTTGGGGAGGTGGAGGGCAGCGCAGCCGCCCGCAGGCAGGCCGAGCAGCGCAGCCGCCCGCAGCGCAGCCAGTTACATTCTGGCGGCTGGCCTGCCCGCGAGCGGCCCCCTTGCTGCCTCCCCGGCGCGCCGCAGGACCAGCCCTTCCGCTTCCCCGCCGCCTTCACCTTTGTGCTGCGCGCCTTTGCCACGCTGGAGGGCATCGGCAAGGCGCTGGACCCCGACTTCAAGTTTGTGGCGGTGGCGGCGCCGTATGCCACCGAGCTGCTGGACCTGCGCAGCCCCGGCTCCCAGTCCACCCTGCTGCTGGGCCAGCTGCAGCAGCAGGCCGCGGAGCTGGGGGCGGCGGCGGCGGCGGTGCCGCAGCGCGTCGCGCGCATCGACTCCACGCTGGCCCAGCTGGAGAGCGGCGACCTCAAGCTGAGGGTGCGGGTGCTGGAGGCGGAGCGCGCAGCGCGCCGCTCGGGCGTCGTCCAGGTGAAGCTTGCTCCGTGCAGCCCGCTGGCCTGCGCGTTCGGTGGCAGACGGTCACCGGCTGGGCAGGCGGCCCAGGGCTGCATGCAGCGCACGTGCCGGGCTGCTGCTTCCTGTGTGGCGCCCAGCGCCTGGGCTGGGGCCGCCTCCGCCAGCGGGCCGGCCCGACTCGCCACGCTGACAATGCCCTCAGCACTTTGACGCCATGCCCGCTGCCGCCCACCGCGGCACCGCTCCCCTGACCCCCAGGCCGCCACCATCAACTCCATCCTGAGCATGGGCCTGCTGAACGTGGGGTGCAGCTGGCGCTGGCGGAGCAGGCGGCGGGGGCCGGCGCCGCCTTTGCGCTGTCCGCCGTGGCCGCCGGCTTTGTGCTGTACGGCTTCAGGCGCGTCAGGCGCCTGGACAAGTTTGAGAAGGCCATCAAGACGGGCACGCGCTACGACCCCGACGCATGAGCGTGACGCAGGGGCTGCCTGGAATGCTGCTGGGGCAGCGCTGCATGGTGGCGGGCCCTGCCGGGGCCGTAACCCTGCCACACCCCAAATCCACCCTACACACCCACACTCCCAGTTGAACCCGATCCTGCTGAATGCAAAGCATTTCATTGTGGCCTTGTCCATTCAAATCACTTGCGTTCTTCTGAACCCACACCCCTCTGCTGTGTACGCTTCATGCTCTGTGCACGCCTGCCAGGCAAGTGCGTTGTAAAATGTGTGAAAGAGCACATGTGGAGAGCAGAGCTAAAACATGGACAGTCATCCGCGGCCTCGGCCGCGCCCGCGCTGCCGCCTCGGCCGCCGCCTGCCCCTCCTCTTGCTCTGCCGCCAGCCGCTCCCCTGCCCCTGCCGCCGCCGCCCAGCAGCCGCACCTCTTCCCGCTGCGCTGCCCCTGCCGCCTGCTGCACGGCCCCGTCCGCCGCCGCGGACGTGCTGCTGCTGCTGGCCGCCGGGCGGCCCTGCCGGCGCCAGCCGCCGCACCGGCCCCACCATCTCCAGCAGGCGCTTGAAGTCTGGGTTGCACACCACGCAGCAGGTGAGGGCTGGGGGAAGCCGGGGGCAGCAGGGCCTGGCGGAAGCGGAAGGCCAGCTGGCGCACCCGGCCGTGGGTGCAGCGCGGGCACGCCTCGTCTGAAGGGGGCATCTCATGCACAGCGTGACCAGCAGCCACCCCAACAAAGCAGGCTGGTTCGCCATCACAGCGCAGTGCTGGGGCTGCGCCACACAACAGAGGAGCGCCGAGGCTGTGGGTTGCGCCGCAGGGCGCCGCCGCACCTGTTAGCGCCACCGACAGGGTGCAGCGCGGCAGGTCGACGCGCAGGCGGTGCATGGGGAAGGAGGAGCAGAGGATGCTGGGCGGACCCGACGCGTTCATCGACAGCTGCAGCTGCGCGCCGCACTCCCGGCACGGCCCAAAGGCCTGGCCCGGGGCTGCGCCCCCGGGCCGTCGCCACCTGGGCCGCCGCCGTTGGGCTGCGGCTGGGCGCCGCCAAACACGATGGAGGCCACCTCCTGCTCCAGGACATGGGCCTGTGTGGGGGCCGGAGGGACCAAACCACGGCAGCTTGCCCAAAGGAAGTCGTTGGAGCCACATGGCTGGCCGTGATTCCCTCGGCAGGGCGGCCCTCGCCACACCACGCAAACCCAGGGCCAACGCGCCGCCCCCGCCGCCATTGCTCGCTGCCGGCCCACCTGCGCCTGGGCCGCCTCAAAGTCGGCCTTGAAGGCGGCCACCGCCTCGGCCAGCACGCTGTGCTTGGTGCGCTGGCCGCGCGCCACGGCGGTGATGTTGCGCTCGATGACGCCGCGCAGCGTGGGCAGCCACAGGTTGGCCAGCCCCATCTTGCGGTAGGCAGAGATGAGGGACTCGCCCAGCGGGGTGGGGCTGAACTGCATGCTCGCCTCGTCCTTGCTGGCGTAGCCACGCTCCAGCTGGCGCCAGGGGGCGCGCGGTCGGCGGCGTCAGGAGCGGGGCAGACGAGCGGGCACGGGTCGCCCGGGCAGCGGTGCGCAGCGGTGCTCGCGCTGTAGGATGCCCTCCCTATTCAACACGGCGAGAGCATCCGCCAAACAATGGGGCGATGCACGATTTTCCCGCAGCCGGCAGGCGGGGCGCGAGATTGCTGACAGCCCCCCTCCACCTGCTTCTGTATGTGGTCGGCCACCGTTGCGTCCGTGCCGATGCCGTGCTCCTCCATCTTGGAGATGAGGTCGCGCTCGGTGAGGCGGGGGAGGCTGCGTGGTGCCCTACAGCGGTTCAGGGGGGGAAGAGCACAGCCGAGAAGCGCCGGTTGGGCGGGGCACCAGGTAAGGTGGCAGGCAGCACACCCCTGCCTGGGGGCAGTGAGGCTCACAAACAGCGCTTCCATGGCGGTGCATGCACCCCTCCCGCCCCCTCTTGGGCACCTGCTTCAGCTCGATGGCGGCGGGCGTGAACTGCTGCCCGCGCTGGAAGAGGGGCAGCGCGTCGGTGCCGCCCCAGCCCTGGTAGCGGTACACGTCCAGGAAGTTGCGCTGCGTGACCATGAGGCCCGTGGCGGTGAACCCCTCCCCCGCCACGTCGATCCCCACCCGCGTCTCCTGGCCCTCGGCGTCCTGGGAGCAGCAGCTGCGAGGAGCGGGGGCAGGGGTGTGGGGGCAAGCGGTGGGTGGGATGGGATTGGGAGTGGGTGGGGACCCTTCCCAGCCACCAGGGCATATCAGCAACTGCTAGGCAGCTGCAGCCGGGCACGGGGCATGCGTGCTGCCCGGCCCACCCATCAGCTGCCAGCAGGGCGACCACAGCACACGCAGCGTCGCGCTCACGCGAGGAAGTGGCGCACGACAAACTCGAACAGCGCCTCCTTCTCGCGGTCGCCCCCGGGTAGTGCTTCAGCGGGTGGATGGGCGGGTGCGCCTTGTCGTCGTGGCCCCCGACCGCGGCCAGCGCCAGAGCTGGGAGTCTGGGGACAGCAGGCGCTGCGCGTAGGCCGACCAGGGGCGCCGCTGTGGGCCTGCGCATCAGCCAGGGCCTGCGGGGGGGGAGTGTGGGTGTGGGTGTGGGTGTGGGTGGGGATGGGGCAGGGACAGGGGTGGAGGGCACAGCCAAGCACCCAAGGCGTGCTTAGAGCGGCTTGCGTGCAACCGTCGCGACCGTGCTCAGCCAGCAGCCGCGCGCGCGCGCGCCTCCCCGCCCACTTTGAGGTCGTAGTTCTGGTCGAACTGGTCGGTCTCTGTGCGCGGGTAGGACAGGAAGCCCTGCTGGTACAGCTCCTCCGCGTGGCGCATGATGCGCTCACCTGGGATGCGCAGGTACTGCGGCAGGGGGCGTGGCGGGCGGCGGCGGGATGGAGCGCGGCACAGGCAGGCGCCTGCTGCATGCCTTGAACAAAAGCTGGAGCTCCCGGGCCGGCACACCGCTCTAGGACAGTTGGTAGGGCTGCTTTATGCCCGCGCGCCTCCCTTCCGCCCTGCCTTCCTGCACCTGCAGCCCCCACGCCGCCTGCGACCCCCGCTTCTGCATCTCCAGCGTGCTGAGCGGCACAGGGGCCCACTTGCTCTTGCGCGCCCCCTCCACCGACGTCACCGTCGCCAGCGGCGAGCCGGCGCACAGCTCGTGCAGCATGCCCGCCACGGCGGCGTCGTACAGGCGGCCGCGGTTCCAGCGGAACTCGCAGGCCTTGGGGCCGTCGCGGTACAGCACCTGGGCGGCGGGACAGCAGTCGCGGGCGGCAGCGCCGGCAAGGGTCAGGCAGACGGCGGCCGGCGTGGGAGGGCCCAGAGGCGGTCGGTTGCCAGCAGCGCAGGCCTTGCCAGCAGCGCAGGCAACGGCGAGGGGAGGCTGGCTGGCTGGCTGCGCGGCCAGCCCACCTGTATGTGCCAGAACTGCTCGGGGATGTGGGCCTGGATCTCCCACCAGCGCTGCACAATGAGCCCCAGGGTGGGGAACTGGCAGGGGCCGTAGCTACAGGAGTGGGGGGGGACTTGCAAGGTATATCAATGCCTGGAAGCCAAGCGCCCCTGCCATGATGGGCAGCTGCAGCTCTGGCCAATGACGACGCTCCACAGGCGCGGAAACCCCCGCGCCCCCGCACCTGAGCAGCAGGCGGCCGCCGTCCCCGCGTACTCCCCCAGTCGAACTTGTTCTGCAGCAGCAGGGTCTGCAGGCGGGTGAAGGAGGCGCCGATGCGCAGGTCGATCTCCTGGCGCGCGTCCACCGCCTGCGACTCGTGCTCGTTGGGCAGCGCCAGGTTGGCCATGGCGCGCGCCACGTCAGCATACACCAGCGCTGCGTGGGTGGGCGGCGGATGCCCGATTGGTGGAGGCAACCGTGGCGGGGGCGTGCGGAGGAGGGCAGGGTGGTCGGAAGGCCAGCAGGCACAGGCCGACCGCCTGGCAGCAGGTTGCTGGCCTCGGTCTTTGCCAACCACCGGGCTCGTCACTGTCGCAGCTGCCTGCCAGCCCTGCACCGCCCACCTGAGAAGCGTGCACGGCGGATGGTGAGCCGCGGGTTGGCCTCAGTGCACACCTGCAGTGACAGGGCCCCAGCAGAGTTCAGTGTGACCTGAGGGCCTGCCACAGCGCACGTCATCACGAACCTCGCTGGTGGCCTGCCAGTTGCAACAGCAGCCCGCCAGTCTGCGCCAGTTCAGGCCGTGCAGTGGCAGTTCGAGCTTGCAGCCAAGGCCGCATGCCCGGCGCTCCACTCCCCACCTGGATGACCTCAAAGGCAATGTTCTCCCCCTCTCGGTCGCAATCTAGCCACAGCACCAGCCAGTCGCACGTGCGCGCCAGCTGCTGCAGGTTGCGCTTGATCTTCTCGTTCTCGCCCTGCAGCCAGGGTGCAGCCAGGACAGGGGTTGCCTTTGCACACGCCGCCAGCCCTTGCACCCTGCATGCAAGCTGTGTCCGCCTCCGCCCTGCTGTGCTGTCGTCACTGCTGACTCTGGTGGCCAGCCGCCCCCTCCCCGTGCATCCATATTCTGTGGCCCCTTCAGCAGGAGCAACCCACCTTGGGCACTGACTTGTGCACCGATGCGTCGTAGAGGTCGCGCGGCGCGCAGCTGTGCCAGCCCCGCACCCGCGCCTCAAACTCCAGCTCCAGCAGGTGCCCCGCCACGCTGGTGAATACCATGTCCGCCTGGCGCCCCTGGAAGGGGAAGGAGAACTCGTAGATCTTGCAGTAGGTGGCGCTGCAGGGGAGGGGGAGGGGGAGCACGGGTGCGCGGGTTGCGCCAGGGAGGCAGGAGGTGGGTGCTGCCGGTGGCATGCGCAACTCACCAGGAGTTGGACTGACGGCAGCGCCCGTTGCTCAGCAGCTGACTGACGGTGGCCGCCACCTTGTTCTTCTCCGCCACATTCAGCACCCGCATGACGCCCAGCTGCTGGCAAGGCGCTGCCTGCTGCCACCGGGCAGCGGCGGCGCTGCCACCTGCTGGCTCTGGGCTGTGCTTGGTTCCTGTCGAGCTAGGTTGATGTTGATAACTTTAACATTGACACGAGACTGAGCGGCAGCCCGCGCAGCCCGCTGGCAAGTTTTCGTCGGCCAGGCAGCACAGGATCCCGAATCAAGTGATCTAAGAATTCTAGACCATGATTGCAATGACGGAATGCTGTAGAAGCCAGGTGATACGCTCCTGGCCAGAACCAAACTTTGGCTTCGTAGCATGCCCAGCAGTGATGGCATGTAGACGCCGCTTTGCCCGCTCGACACCCACCATGACCAAGTAGTCCATCGAGAGGCTGCGCAACTGCCACTGGGCCTGCATGGCCCGCCTTGCACATGCGCCACTTCTCCGCGAGCCCCACGCGAAGCCTAACGCCCTGCACTTGAATACAATTGGTATCGATCATCGTAGGAAGCTCCATATTGCATCCAGCATGACTCGCAGGCGGGGCTGCAGCGACGCAGGAGCGGCACGGGAAGCGGTTGTTGCGCTGCTGGACCGCTTCTCTCATTCCCTGCCTCGCCTCGTTGTCCTGGACCTGGACTACACGTGCTGGCCTTTTTGTGAGTGGCTTGAAGATTATCTGTTACCTGTGCCTGGTTTGCTCGTGCGGTTGCCGCTCGACCGGCTTTGGCTGACCCTCTGCCGCAAGGCACGCAGGGTGTGAGATGATGAGCCCCAGCCACGTGCCCTGGCTGTACCCAGACGTGCCCGCCATCCTGGATGGGCTACAGGAAAAGGGAGTCAAACTGGCGGTCGCATCCCGCACCCCAACCCCCACATCGCCAACGCCTTCATCGACAAGCTGGACCTGCGGCACCGCTTTTGCAGGCGAGAAGGGCTGGGTATGAGCAGGAGCACAGTGAAGCACATGCGGCTGGGCTGTGAGCCACGAATCACATTGGGCTCATCGCGCAGAAGGTCCGTCCCTGTCCCACCCGCTTTGCAGCTTGCAGCTGATTCCCGCTGCCAACGGCTTTGATGGGCACTCGGCCATGAAGGACAAGGCCCACCTGCCGCGCATCCAGAAGGAGACTGGTCTGCAATTCAGCGAGATGCTGTTCTTCGACGACGAGCACAAGAACGTGGACCGGGTGGGCCGCAGCCGCAGCGCTGCAAGCGGCCCGCATGAATGCCTGGATCGTGACCCTCGACCCAACGGCGGGCGCCTGATGAGTCACGAGCAGTCACCGCCCCTGGATCCTTCCTCTCCCTGCCGTGCAGGTGTCGCGCCTGGGCGTCGTGTCCATCCTTGTTGACACGGCCAGCGGCGTGTGCCTGCAGTCGCTGGAGCGCGGGCTGCAGAAGTTCTGTGAAGCAAAGCAGTCTGCTGCGGGCGCATCCTCGAGACAGCACTGACATCCGTCACCGATCCCAACGCAGAATGTGCAACGCAGAATGCGTCTGTCGTATCAACAACTTGGCTTGCTGCTGGTGACACTGCTGAAGCATTCCTGCAGCCCTTGCACTGGTGAGGTGCCTGCACAACTCCAGCCCAAAGATTGCCAAGCCCTCTGCTGCTTCCTGTACAGTGGCATCAAAACCACGAGCCAGGATGCAGCCACTTTACAAATGCCAGGCTTGCATTGATGGTGCGCCGCCCTCAGTACTTGTTGCGAAGGAGGGCCCACTTGAGTCGCAACTGCAGCTCCAGTGGCGACACCGCGACCCGCAGCATGCGCTGGTCAAACAGGTTGAACTGCGCCGCCTCCAGGGCACGCAGGTACATCGCTGCAGCCACGGCGGGCGCAAACAGCGGGCGCACGCCGGGCGCCACGTCAGCCGCCAGGCGCCGTGCCGCTTCCAGGTGCTGCTGCGCGCCGCCGCCACCTCCTGGGTCACGTCCCGCAGCCCGTCAGAATCCCGCCCCATCAGCACATCCTCCTCGCTCACGCCGTGCCGCCCACAAAGGTCTGCTGGCAGGTAGACACGGCGCTGCGCCCCGGCGGTGTAGGTGCCCCGCAGCACACCTACCAGGCCGGCTGCCTTGCCAAGGTGTGCCGTCGCATGCTCTGCCGCTGTCGCCGCTCCATTGTCGCTGCTGATGCTGCTGCCGGTGCCGCCGGCAGCGTCACCGCTGCCCGCGCTGCTGCTGCTGACGCCCGCTGCTTCCAGCTGCAGCAGCAGCAGCTGCCCAGTAGTGCCCTCCGCATAGCGCTCGAGCGCTGCCAGGCTGGCCGGCTGGGCGTGGCTCAGCAGGTCCTCCTCCCTGGTGGTCACCACCTGCTGCAGGCGGTAGCGCGTCAGCGGCGCCACGCGCAGCACCTCAGCCAGCGCGGTGGTGACGGGCTGGGCAGGGGGCTTCCCCTTGAAGCAGTCGTTGACTGCGTCTCGCCACCACTGCACCAGGTGGCGCGCGTGGGGGGCCACGAGAGGGCACTTCAGAACAATGCCAGGGTTGTTGGGTCATCAGCACTCAGGCCAGCCACCTAGCATGTCGGCACCTGTGGCGGCGGCGCACCTGGCAGCGCATCAGCACCAGCATCTCGGACTTCGCGTGGTCCTTGATCAGGCCCGTCTCCACGTAAAAGGCACGCAGCGCGAAATGGGGGCACGCAGTTGCTGCGGGGTGCAGGGAATCAGGGAAGACCAGCTTCACCGGCAGGCATCACTCATCCAAACTTTGCAACCGCCAACTTTTCCATTCTTGTCCGCACCTTGGGAAGCTGCATGATCCACAGATAGTTCTCGTAGTCGTGCTTCTTCACTTGGTCCACGCAGTAGGAGAAGGCCTGTCGCACATCGGGCAGCCCCGCCTCGCCCCTGGTAGCGCCGTCAGCAGCGGCGGCAGCGGTGTGGGATCTGGTATATAAACCGGCATTCAATTCAGGTAGTATCAGCTGATGCCTGCTATTCGCGGCAACAATCCAGCAGCGTCTGGCAAGCATTGCGCAGCGACAGGGATGCGGGGGAGGCGAACTTGGGCGGGCTACAGAACGATTCAGGGCGATGTGGAATTGATCAAAGCTTTTTCGGCTGGCTCCAAGTGCGGGTTTCGAGCACTAATATGGAGCGGTACAGTTTGAACTACAAAAACGGGCAAAACCTTTCAAGAGCCCATGGCACGCATCGAAACCCTCACCGACAAAGGCGCGCAATTAAGATGGCTGACGATTCAAAGAAGGAGGAGGAGCCGGTGGCTGGCACCCTCTTGGTGTGTGGCGCCACCGACTTTTACGGCATTGGCCGCACCAAGGAGGTTCGCCCCGAGTATCCCAACCTGTCGGTGCCTCACAGGCTCAAGGCTCTTGAGGTGAGGTCTCGATCGACCCATCACCGGTTGCCGCCGCAACACTTGCCGCCCCACCTGTCGACCGCGACTGCTAGCCTGCAAGCTTTGGTGTTGTTCTTGAAGCAGCGCTTGTCCTGCAACCACCTGTTGTTAGGGCGTGAAAGTGGCCTTTATTGCTGCTGGCGCTGCCGCCAGCCACTCCATCATCGGCGATGTGAACGGCGTGTGCTACACCTGGGGCCGCAACGAGGTACGTGCTGACCCACGGTTTCGATCTTCAGCTGTGCATCCCCTTGCTGGAAATGCGATGCATCCACATTCCTTTGCGACATGCCACTGCGTCGGCCTGCCGCTGGCCCACAGTTGCCTCCCTGGCCGCACAGCCCCACTGTTCACACTGCTGCGGCCGCCGCAGAAGGGCCAGCTGGGCCTGGGCGACGCCATCAACCGCAACAACCCCACCATCGTGCCCGGCCTGCGCGGCAAGAAGGTGGTGGGCGGCTCCGCGGGGCGCAACCACTCCGCGGTGATCACCGCCACCGGCGAGAGCTACACCTTTGGGCTGAACCAATACGGCCAGCTGGGCACCGGCTCCGTGAAGAAGGTCAAGAGCGGCGAGGACACAGCCCTCACGCCGCAGCTGGTGAGCCCCGCTGGGGGCATGGGCTGCGATGCCGCTCAATCTGCCCGCTGCATGGCCCTCGGAACGCCTGCGGGGATTCTGTCCAGGGACACCTCGGCTCATTGCTGGCGCCACATCTTTCACCCTACCCCCTCCCCTGTGTCAGGCGGTCGTGTCAAAGTGCAGCAAGGTGGGGTGTGGCGTGGACTTCACCATGTGGCTCTGCGACGGCAAGGTCTGGTCCGCGGGCTGCCCGCAGTACGGCCAGCTGGGCCACGGTACAGATAACTCGTACAACGCAGGTGGGTGGCCCCAACGGAGCAGCACAATGGGGGCTGCCTGCGGTGGGACTGTTGGCCTGCAGGAGGGGGGTACGTTTGCTGCACTGCAGGAAGGCAACACAGCCCTGTGGCCGCGTTTCATGGGCCCCACCCACTGTCGTGTGCGCCCTTCCCTCCCACCTGCAGCTGACAGCAGTGTGAAGATGGTGTTTGAGCCGCAGCCGCAGCCCCGCATCATCGCTGCGCTGTCCGAGAAGACCGTGACCCAGGTGGGGTGGGCTTGGGCGGTCGTCAAGGCAGGGCGTCGCAGCGCCAGGGCTGCACCATCAATGAAGCCTTGTGCAGCCGAACTGCTGCACCTGTGTTGGCTCTGCTCAGCCCTTCCTCTCCACTGCCCTCCGCAGCTTGCTGTGGGCTACAACCACACCATCGCAGTCGCGTCTGATGGCGGCGTCTGGACCTGGGGCTTTGGCGGCTACGGCCGGCTGGGCCACAAAGTGCAGCAGGTGGGGCTGAGGGGGCCGGGAGGACCGGCAGGAGGCAAGCACAGCTGGGCGCACCACGAATGCCTGCTGGGCTGCTGGGCGTCAGCATTGGACCAGGACCCGCCCAACTCGGGTCATGCTCTCACCAACTGCTCACGCCCACTCTGCCCCACCCCATGCAGGACGAGTTCCGCCCTCGCCTGGTGGAGGTGCTGGCTGGGCGCATCCAGGTGCCCGCTGATGCGGTGGTGGCGGCGGGGCAGACCGCCTCCTTCTGCACCATCGTGGGCGGCCAGCTGTTTGCTTGGGGCAAGCTGAAGCCTTCGGGTGAGCAGGCGGGGAGAAGGGAGCAGGGTTCCAGACGTCGAATCCTGGTCCGCGTCAGTGCCGTTTGCAGCCGTTCCATCTGCCCTGCTGAATGCCCAGCTAGCCCGCTTTGCAACTGCTGCGTGCCCTTGCCGTTCCTCATCCGCCCACACTTTTGCGCCGCCCGCCCAGGCGACAACCTGATGTACCCCATCCCCTACGAGGGCCTGTCGGGCTGGACCATCAAGAGCCTGACCTGCGGCAGCAGCACCTTTGCGTGCGCGGCGCAGTACGGCAACGAGAAGAGCACCATCACGTGGGGCCACTCCAACGGATACAGGTGAGGGTGGCGCGCATGTGTGTGTGTGGTGGGGGGTGTCACCTGGCCTCGCGCGCACGGTGTGGCAGATGCTAAAGTGTTGTGGGGGACAGCGATTGCCTGCACCAGGCAGCGCATGGACGGCAGAGGCACCCTTACTGCGGAATCAAGACTTGTGGCCAGCGGCCTGTGCTGCCCCACCCTCGCAGCGAGCTGGGGTATGGGCCCTCGGGCAAGAAGAGCTCGGCCAACCCTGACAAGTGCATGGCGCTTGAGGGGGCCGCCACGCTGCAGGTGAGAACCGGGCTTTGAAGAACAGAGCGGCGCAGTGGGAAGTGCGTCACACTAGCTGCAAGCCCCGGCTAATGCTCCTTCCTGCCTGCCAGGTGGCCATGGGCTTTGGGCACAGCTTGTTCCTGGTGAAGGAGGGCGATGCCAAGGCGGCGGCGGCACCCGTGTGGGAAGCGCCCTGCGACAAGGACGAGACCGCGCCCAACGTGGGCGGCGGTGCCAAGCGCAAGGCGCCCGCAGCCAGCGGCGGCAAGAAGAAGAAGAAGTGAGCGGCGCCCGGCGGGCCTGGTCAGGCACCTGTGACCGCTCAGCTGTGTGACAACCTACAGTGTGCTCACCCTGCGGCCCTCCTCAACGTATTGCTTGCGCTGATTAATTTGCTCCTCAGTTTTGAAGCGTTCAGCCCCTCTTACATGCAACAACAACAACAGTTCTGCTTCCCAGCAGAGCAAGGTCACTTCTGCCCACCACGCCGGTGCACAGGCTGACGTTTCGCCAGCAACTCCCCCGGCTGATCAAGGCTTATCTGCAGGGACAGCGATATGCGCAGGGACGCGCGCTCAAGCGGAACTGTTTACTGCGGCTGTGTGTTGTGTTGTGCGCTGTGTGCACCACGTGGTGCAAGCCACACCCACCTTGCTTCAGGTCCTCCTTGGCAGACGAGCCACCCATGCCCGCCTTCTCCTGCGCTCGAGCACAGTTCACGGTTAGAAGTGTTCAAAAGGTGCGGACGTGGCTTCTCACGCGGTCTGACTAAACGCGCATGTGCCAACCCCCCACCCCTCATGCATGCTGGCGCACCTTCACACTGTCGTACATCAGCTTGGCCGAGGTGGCAGCACCCTGCAGAATGGACGAGGACAAGGTGCGGGGTTGGGCGCGTCGCCACGGCCGCTCAGGGTGTCAGGCATGGTAAGCAAGGATTTGACTGCAGGTTAACCAGTGATGCCTTGCACTCTTGCACCTTTGCCGCGTTCTTGGCCATGTCGCCGATGTCGGAGGCTGCACCCGTGACGTCCCCCTCGGCAGCATGGCGGATCTGCAGCGCGCGCGCGCGGCAGGCAGGCGTGCGGTTCGCACAGCATGACACCAACCGGGTTGCCGCCAATGTGGCCAGCAGAAACACTCCTGGGACGTACCGACTCCTTGGTTGCTTCGTCAGTCTCATGCGCCACCTGCACAGCCAGAGCCGCAGGAGCTTCCACATCAGCATTGTGCGCAGGGGCGGAGCCGGGGCAGCAGGGCCGTCAACCATGCGGCACCGGCACCCTACCTGCTGGGACTTGGTGGTGCGCGTGTCGTCTTGCAGCTTGTCCCCTGTGGCAAAGCTGCGCACAGCGCCGCAACCTGCAGGGCGCAGCAGCTGGGCCTGAAGGGCACGGCTCAGGTTGCGGGTGAGAGAGAGGGACATCGTTGGTTTATGACAGGCTCTTTCGAGTTCGTAGAGGAGGAGATTGGGCAGTCAAGTGGGTGGGCGAACAAGGGAGCTTCCAAGAGCTGGGCTGCTCATCCCGCTGGCAAGCTGCACGCCAGCTTCCTGCCATTACAATGATGCTCATTTGCAATGGAGCTCAAGTTGCAGGTAGATTTGATCACATTCATGTTGTTACTTTGAAACTTGCAGTGTGCTGAAACGGTGAGGGTGCAGCGCGCAGCTTATCAGGCCGGGCTTCATTGATCAGGCCGCCGCCTGCGGTGGCGATGTGGAGTGCCAGCTCCCCGGCATGGTGCACCCTTCCGGCAGTCTTCGACACCGTCAAGACATTGCACATATATCAAGATGACGCTCAATAGCGTATCGGTCTCTGTAGAGGACGGGGTGGGCTCGCTCGTCTTGAACCGGCCGCACAAGAGCAACGCTGTCAACAAAGACATGTGGACCGAGATACCGGAAGCCCTGCGACAACTTGTCGACATGGATGCCCGCGCGGTGAGGGTGCTGGCAGCATCGCCGTCGCCGCTGCCGGCCAGTGGCCGCCTCTGGGGGACCTTGACATGGGGGACCTTGGGATGCCACTGGTTGGTTGCGTCCCATGCAGATTGTGCTGAGCGGTGCGGGCAAGAACTTCTGCGCCGGCATCGACCTTGACTCCTTGATGGCCGAGCTGCAAGCGCCCACCAGCAGCGACCAGGCAGCGTGCGACGGCCGCCAGCGCCACGCCTTCCGAGCCTTTTTGCTGCAGCTGCAGGCGGCCATGTCTGCGTTTGAGGAGTGCCCCGTGCCCGTGGTGGCCGCCATCCACAGCAACTGCATCGGCGCTGGCATCGACATGGTCACCGCCTGCGACATTCGCCTGGCAACGTCCGATGCGAACTTTTCGGTCAAGGCACGTAACCTTGATAGTCCGCTAACCGCGTGGCGAATGTTGTGCGTCGTTTGTTGTGCGTCGTTTGCAATCAGGCAGCTAGCCAGCGCCAGCCGGCCGACATCGCGCAGACAGTCCGGCTGCTCTGCCCTGTGCTGCCTTCCAGTTTCTCGGTGTCGCCGCTGCATGGCCTCACCCCTCCCCCTGCCACGCTGCCTGGCAGGAAGCCGACCTCGCGATAGTGGCAGACATGGGCACCCTGCAGCGCCTGCCTGCCATCGTGGGCCAGGGCGTGGCGGCTGACCTGGCCCTCACCGCGCGCAACTTCTCGGGTGGGAGGCGCAGCTTCTGCCCACCCCTTCTGCTGACGCCTTGCGGTGCAGCCCATGAGCACGCCTGGTTGACTGCCGGTCGTTTGAATTCCTTGCACCTTGCAGGCACAGAGGCCAGGGAGCTGCGGCTGGTGAGCCGGGTGCTGCCAGACCGAGGCGCGCTGCTGGCGGAGGCGCGCGCCATCGCAGCGGCGATCGCCGCCAAGAGCCCGCTGGCGGTGGTGGGCACCAAGCGCGTGCTGCTGTACCAGAGGCGCGCTTCCCCTGCCAGTCATGCGCTTACTGTGCACTCTGAAGGACGGGGCCTGTTCTGTGTGGTGTAATGTGGGGAGCCGGCAGTGAGGTTGGACGGCTTGTGCAGCCATCCTGTGACATCCCCGCCTGCGCCGTGCTGCAGGGACCACAGCGTGCAGGACGGGCTGGACTACGTCGCCACCTGGAACTCGGCGCAGCTGCCGCAGTCGGGGGACCTGCAGGAGGTGTTTGCGGCGCGGGCGGAGGGGCGGCGCCCACGCTTCCGCCCGCTCAGCAGGCTGTGACCCATCCCCAGCTGCGTCGTCCTGCTGTTTCTGCCGTTCACGTCTCCTGCTGCGATCCTAGAATTTGCAACATCCCATCGCCTCACTGATCAAGCCGTGAGCGGCAGAGAGGTTGCAGGCATCAGACCGTGAGCGGCACAGAGGTTGCAGGCAGCGCTGCGCTTGCGGCGTGGCATCCCAGGCCCCCTCAACCCTTGGCTCCGCGGCCGTGGAAGCGCAGCACGCTGCGGGCCCAGGAGCGCCAGCCCCGCCCGCGCTCCGCCGCCTCCCGTTCCGGGCCGGGCTGCGTCGCCGCTGCCGCCCTGATGCGGCCAAACAGGCCCAGCGGCTGCCTGCCCCGGCGCTCGTTGTCCAGGGTGTCAAAGGCGGCGGTCAGCACAAACACGGCGGGGTGCAGCCACGCGGGGTGGCCCTCCTGGCGGTGCCCCGCCCACTCCAGGCACCAGCCGCCTGCAGGGGGCCGTCAGCCAGGGCGAGAGGTGGGTCAGGATCCGCCGATCCTGGCGGCAAGCGCAGCGCAGGCTGACGCGGCGGGCAGCGCAGCCGCCGCCGCATGCAGCGCAGCGGCGGGGCGAGGCCCGGCAGCGCCGCACCGATGTCGTGTGTGTGCGCCAGCGGCTTGAACAGCCACAGGGAGGAGGGCGGCAGCCAGGCCCGCCGCGCACGGCACACCACCAGCCGGCTGGGGCGCGTGGTGCCCTGCAGCCCAGTTGCGGCGGGCTCCGCGGCAAAGGTGAGGTGGCGCACGAGCGGCGTCTGCGTGCGGTATACGGTGTGGGTGTGGCGCCCAGCGGGGCTCAGCAGGCGGGCCGACGAGGCGGTGGCGCTGCCGGGGTCCAGCTGCTGCGCTCCACCTGCGCCAGCAGCTCGCCGCCCCGCCCGTACACGCCAATCACCTCCGCGGGCAGGGCATCCGGCCCAGGGAGCATGCCTGGCCGCTGCTGCTGCTGCTGCTGCTCCTGCAAGGCAGATGGTGGGGCTGCTGCGCTGTCCCCGCCGCTGCCTGCTGCGCTGGCGGAGCGTGGGAAGCGGCGTACCGCGCTGGCCACCAGCTCTCCCCGAGGTACAGATCCACCACATCCGCCTCCCGCTCCTGCTGGGCCCGATGAGCCTGCTGGGCCTGCTGGGCCTGCTGGCTCGCTGCGGGCTGCTGGCAGTCCTGCTCCCGGCGGCCACCGGCCCCCTCGCGCCCTTCCCCGGCGCCATCGCACCGCCCTGCTGCCGCGGCATCGGCCGCCGCCTGCTGCCCGCCGCCGCCCAGCGCTGCGGGCCGGTCGTCCGCGAGGGCCGCCGCCGCGCGGCTCGCTGCGCTGCCAGCAGCTCCAGCCGCCGCTCCCGCACGCAGCCCAGCACCTGGCGCCCGGCCACCAGCTGCAGCAGGTCGGTGCAGTCGGCGGTGGCGCGCTCGTCTGCCTCAAAGGCGTCGGGCAGGCAGCCGGGGGCCAGGTCAGCCAGGCGGGGGCCCAGGTAGGCGTGCCGCACCGCAGAGTGCAGCTCCCTGCCAGCAGGGCAGGGTGGGGTTGCTTGGGGGTTAGTGCTGGCACAAAATGCATGCGAGACAGGTCTCACACTCCAGCCACGCCGCCTCTTGAAGCTCGAAGCGCGGCTCAACGCGCAGCTCGCCTCCGCGCCTCACCCCTGCAGCTCCTGCCGCACGTGGTCCAACGAGGAGGAGGCCCCCGCCCCTGCGGCCGCCCAAACATGGACCCCAAACCCCAAGACAAGTCTACCTGCGGCGGCGGCAGACCAGCACAGGTTGGTACACCCTGCGCTTCTGGCTGTGGGCAGCGGCAGGACAAACATGTCACGTGGTGCATACGACATTGTACAGCTGTGCGACAGCGGCAGCGCACCATCGCAAGTCCCCTCCCCACCCCAACCCCCTCGCACCTCCACCTCATCGTACGCGCCCCCGCGGCAGCGTTGACGCCGCTGGCGGCGGCAGCACGCAGCACGCTGGGCCCGCTGCGGTCTCTGCTGAGGTCGTACAGCTGTCTGGAGCGCGGATCGCGTAGCACCTTCGCGATCAAGACCGAATACATGTTGACTCAGCAGCCACAGGACGCCAACAGGGAGCCAAGCAAAGCAGGAGAGCAGAGCAGGGTTCTGGCTTCGCACCTGGTACGCCGCCAGCAGGCGAGCAAAGGCGGCGTGGCTCTCTGGCGTGGCGCCCGCCGCGTCAGGGTGCAGCTCCTTGGCTCTCTGCTGGGCCACCAAAGCTGTGGATGAGCGCAGATGATGGCCAGACAGTGCGGGCAACGGCTTGGCCGGGGGTGGCGCAGTGGCGCACCTGACGGAATGCCCGCTTCAACTCTGCTTTGGACACTCTGTGGTCACACCCAACTATCTGATACAGATCTTCCGCGTCTCCGACATCGCCCAATGCCGCTCTGGGATCCTGACTGAAACTCCTGGCCTGTTTAGCGGCGGCGGCGGCAGCAGCAGATAGTGCTGCGGGGCAGGCAACAGCCCTGAACGCCCGATGCAACACGACCGGCATCGCTCACTGGTGGTTGCTGGCCCAAGCCTGCCAAACAGCCCCAGCTACGGCATTTCCTGCCACGCTGGCCCACGCCTTCAAGCGAAAAGCCAACCTTTGGAGCCCCAACCCCTTGTGAGTACATCGATTGTTTCGACGACCATTCGATGATCGATCAAGATCCACGTGCAGCATTGCTTTCAGGTGCTTGTCTCTTAATTAAGAGTTTCTGGTGCGCTTTGCACAGGCTGTACATTCAGTAAGATTGCATAGCCCTCGGACAGCCTCCTTAGCTCGCCATGGCGCGCAGGAGCTGCCCTGCCAAGCCGCCACCGGCTGCAGTGCGCCGCCGACACACCGCAAGTTTGCTTGCCTGCGTGCAGACCTGCCAAGGCCTTGAGATGAACGGGCAGGATGTCTTCCAACCAGTTCACTCAATTTTTTAGCGGCACCTCGCCCGCCACCCAGTTCCCCAGCTTTGGTGCGCCGCCGCCGCCGCCCGGGCCTCTGCTGCGCCCGGCGTGGACCAGCTTGTGAACCAGCTGGAGTACAGGTGGGGCTCTCAGCGCCGCATGCTGCCCCTGGAAAGCTTCATGGGTGCATGCGCATGGGTGCATTTCTCCTCGTTTGTTTCGCACAAAGCAGTGTGTGCTGCTCCGCCCCCGCTGCTGCAGCTACATCGACATCCCGCACCTGCTGTCGGAGTCGGACGAGGAGGCGGAGGGGCTGCCGCCTGCAGAGCGCCAGCGCAGGCGCCAGGAGAGGCTGCGGCGGGAGGCCGAGCAGCGGCAGCAGGCGCTCGGGCGTGCGCTGGCAGGGCAGGGCGTTGTGGGCGCCACCCCAGGCTTCGACCCCACCCCCTACCAGCAGCACCTCCAACACCTTGCCGCTCAGCAGCAGCAGCAGCACCAGCAGCAGCAGCAGCAGCAGCAGCAGCAGCAGCCTGGCTTTGGGCCACAGTCTGCCCAGCAGCCGTTCTTTGGGCGCTGAAACGGCCGAGCCACCACGATGAGGGGGTCTCGGAGCTGACAGACGAAGCTGTTGAGCTGGCGTCACAGGAGCGCTATGAGCAGGCGGCAGCCCTGTTTCGTGAGGCGCTGGCGTTGACCCCGGGGATGCCGCTGCGTGGGAGATGCTCTCTCAGTGCAATCTGGAGGCTGGTCTTGACGAGGCGGCCTACGACGCAGCCAGAGCGGCGGCAGAGCGGCGGCCCGGCTGGACGGCGGCGCTGCTGACGCTGGGCAGGGCGGCCAGGAACACGGGCAGGCTGAAGGAGGCGGCGGCGGCGTTGGAGGGCGTCCTCAGCTGCGTAGGTGGCCAGTGCTCGGGGGCCGACGCGGATGTGGAGCTCCAGCAAGAGCTGCAGCAGCACGCTGAGCTGGCGCGTCATGAGCTGGCCGATGTGCAAGAGCTGCTGCAGCTGCAGCTGGGCCACCAGCTGGGCCTGCCCGGGCTGCGGCTGGCAGAGCAGCACGGCGCAGCTGCAGGCCCTGGATCCGTTGTGTGGGAGGCGGGTGCTCTGCTAGCCTGGTTCCTCGCGCAGCAGCAACCGCAGCGGCTAGGTGCTGCTCCGCGCTGTGACTCTGGCGCATGCAGCCCGGCAGGCTGCAGTGCCCCGAAACCTCAAGCTGACGCACCGCACCCACAAAGAGGGAGCTGCCCCGCACACAGTCGGGAGCGCAGCTTTCTGTATGGCGCTCAGGTGCTGGAGCTGGGCTCTGGCGGCACCGGCGTTGTGGGCCTGGTAGCTGCCTGCCTTGGTGCGGCAGTCACGGCGACAGACCTGGTGGAGGTGCTTCCGCAGCTGAGGGCCAGCGCAGCGCTCAACCGCAGCCTGGTCGAGCAAGGCGAAGGCAGCGTGCAGGTTGCGGTGCTGGACTGGCGCAAACCTGCCGGGGATCTGTTGTGCCCAAAGCCGCCAGCTCTGCAGTATGACTGGCTGGTGGGTGCAGACCTGGTTTACAATTCTGCGGCTGTGCAACCCCTGGCAGACACTGTGGGTGCTGCGGTTCAGCATGTTGCAGCATTGGGTAGGAGCCCGGACAGCACAGCAAGCCGCCCCTTAAAAGTCCTCATCTGTCACAAACATCGACACCAGCATGTAGATGCTGCATTGCTTGCTGCTCTGGCAACAGCAGGGACACCCCTGCGTGCCGTTCTGCAGGACCCAGGCACCAAATGCACAGTGTATGCCAATGCAGCTGCGTGCTCGGCGCTTGGCCTGTAGATGTGTCTTTCCATTTCCATACTTGGCCCGAGCAAGTGTATAGCCACGTTTATCCTGTAACAACAAGCCTGCCTGAAGCTGCGGTGGTTGCAAGATGCGAATGTGCAAGGTGGTCGGCACGCTGCGCCTGCTTTCGCCGCACAGCTAGACCAACGCATGACTTACCCGTCAGACGTCGTAGGCTCCGGCAAAATGGCTCGCAATGAGTGATGCCGCTTTACACAGGCATTCTCTCCATCTGCCGCGGTATGGCCGACTCGCGATCGGCTGTTGACCTCGTTTGAGCAGAGCCCTTGGCCGCCATGTTTGAGATAACGGTTTCCGGTCTTCCTCGGGCAAGGCGACTTGAGCTGCAGGCCCTCGTGGAGCGGCTGCGGGGTGCGTACAGCGGCGCACTTGTGGTTGGCCGCACCGCAGCAGTGGTGGTGGAGGGCGAGGTGGATTGGAGCGCCCCAAAGCTGGCAGCTGCAGCGGCAAACTCAATACCAGTCGTCTCCATGGACTGGATCCTAGACTCAAGCGCCAACGGATTCCTGCTGAACCCCGGCCCATACACACTGGGACCCCGCGAGGGCCGCCGAAGCAGCGCTGCATCCACCAGCGCACTGCGATGCGCAGGAGGCCCTGCACCGTCCGCAGCAGCGCCCGCTCCATCCATGGAAGCATCTGCGCCAGAAGCAGCAGCGCCAGCGCCCAACCACAGCACAGCGAATGCGGCTGTCCCGCTGCCAGTCAGCGTGGAGAAGCTGCGAGGTAAACAGTCACCTGACGGCGCACTGGCTGCAATGTTCATTGAGGCAGCAGGGGAAGGCAGCCCAGGCCGCCTGCAGCAGAAGCAGGAGAATCCACCCAGGGTTGAGGCGGGCCTCAAGCTAGAGCATGCCCGGGGTCTCGCCTCACCTGCTTCTCCCCGGCTGACGCAAGCGCCCGGGATGGCAGTGGAGAGCTGGCAGCACTGGCGTGCTCACCCATCTTCCTGCCGCACCTTGCTGACACGGGCTGCCCTGACAAGCAGGAAGTCACAGAGAGCAGGAAGAAGAACAAGGGGCAGCTGACCAGTGCTCATCGCCCTGCCCTGACGCCATGCATCAACCAAGCAAACCAGGACGGCAGCGCAACCCCACCACACGTCGAGGCAGCCACCAACAGCGATGGCAAGGTGGCCCGCTTCCTCAGCCTCCTGCCACAGGTGACGCTGCAGCGTGGCGGGCGCAAGCAACGTGCCCAGCAGCAGGCCACCTCCCACGGCTGGGGAGACACCAGTCAGGGCGAGGTGGGCCCTGGCCTGTTGGGCTCGCTGCAGGGCGTAGGCAGTGCTGAGCGACCAGGCAGCTCACGCAGTGGCGCTTACAGCTGTGGGAAGATCAGCAGGCATGCTCCTTGCGGAGCGACGCCTGGCAGCCACGGGCTGCAGGAAGCCACGGCAGGAGGCGCAGGCAGCACTCCCGAAGCCTCGCACACATCAGCCGACATTGAGAATGCACCTGACAGCGCCACACCAGAGCAGGGCACGAATGGGTGCCGCTCCCTGCCAGCAACCACGCTGATTCGGCTGGGTCCCAGGCTGAAGCGGTCCCTGCCCACCCTCATCCTGGAGGAGGTTGCTGAGCGCCACAGCCTGCCAGGGCTGGCAGCAGGCAACGTTCCAGAGGCGCTCACCTTCCACAGCTCTGCGGTGGCTGTGGTGCAGGGCGGTCCAGAGCTGGAGTTCGTGGCAGGTAGCTGATCCAACCAACATTGCTGGCGCTACCAAAAGGCCAGCGACTGCTGCACACACACACTGCATGTTTTGCATGGGCCCGCTGCAGGGGAGACGCGGCGCGGCGCCCTCATGCTGTACGACTTGCTGGATGGAGGTCAACGAGCGGTGCACGCGTTGGCGCTGGTGCAGGCCATTTACCGCCTGGGGGACGAGGTGAGCCTTGGTGGGAAAGCAGCTTCCGTGAGCAATGAAGCATGCAAGGCAAGCTCCAGCTCACGCACAACTGCTTCAGGCGTTTGAGTTGAAGCGCGCCCACCTGCTTGCAGGTGTGGATGATGCACCGCTACCTGTTCACCGAGGAAGACATGCAGGAGCGGCCGCAGTGGGCCGCGGCGCTGCGGGGCGCGTCCTGGGCCGGCGCGAGGTGCTGCTGTCCACAGCACCATGCTACCACAGCCCCATGCACCTGATCAGCGGCGAATTCATGCTGGCCTTCCCTGGCCGCGCCCGACGGCTGGGCGGCACACAAATCCAGCAGCAGAAGGGCGCTGAAGGCAGCGATGAGGGCTACATCTGCCGCAAGGGCTTTGATGCAGCAGCAGGGAGCCTGGTGCCGCTGCGCCAGGCTCTGGATGGGCTGGAGCTGCTTGCTTGATGGTGCTGGACTTGGGGGTGAAACCGTGACCGCTTAACGCTGTGAGCATGCACTGTCAAGCCACTCACAAAGCAAAGAGACAGAGGAAAGCATGAAGTGAAATAAGCGAGCCAAGGAGTGTGCACGGCAGTGCAAAGGCTCCAGACTCACTCCTCCGCCTTCTTCACGCCCTCGAGCGCCTGCTTCAGCTCGCCTTTCTGGTGCATCTGCAGCGCAAAATGCGAAGCAGGTGGGTTATCACAATCTGCTGGGGTTACTTGCATGCAAGAGCTGCGTTGCCACGGCTGACACGCGGTTGCAGCTGATGGCTGGCAGGGGATGGCGCGCAGCATGCATGCACACCTCATGCAGGATGTCGCTGCCGCCAATGAACTCCCCTTGATGAACACCTGCAGGGGGCGGCATAAGCTGGCGTTTGGCACCTTGGCTTTCTGCTCCACGCAACTAAAGGGCCTCCTCGCAACCCGTCAGACCTGCGGGATGGTGGGCCAGGCTGTGTAGCGCTTGACGCCCTCCCGGACCTCGGGGTCTGCCAGCACGTTTCGCGAGCCATACTCCACGCCTGCGCTCAGCTCGGTGGCAAGGGGTTGCAGAAAGCATTGGTTGGGTTGCACCAGGGCTGCACAAGTCTCTGAAATGAATGACAACCGACGTGCACGCTTGGAAGGAGCAGCGCAAAGCCAGGCCAGCTCACCGTACAGGTTCAGGATGGCGCAGGCCATGTTGCTGAAGCCGCACATGGGGGCCTGAGGGACGCCCTGCACGCGTTGGGCAGCCAGTAAGGGGGAGATCAGCCTACTGCTCCTCGCATGGTCAAACTCATGGCATGCATAGCCCATCAGCCTCACACCTTCATGTAGATGAACACATCATGGCTGCTGATGTCCTGCTCGATTGTCGCGTCAACACTGCCAGCAGGCGCGGCCTTCATCTGTGGCTTGAAGTCGTCATGGCTGTCCGGCTCGCTGCTAAACCATCGGACCGGCAATACACTGCCTGAAAGGTCGAGGAAAGTGGTGAAAGGTCCCGTTAAACCCTCATGCAGAGGGTACTGGAGGCGGCGAAGGCGGCAGGGGCGGCCGCCACAGAGCGAGCGCTCCATTGCTCACCTACACGCTGCAGCTCGGCGAGAGACCCGCCTTGTTGTGCTGCAGGCAAGAACTGCCTTGCGGAGGTGAGAAGGCGCTGCATTCGGCCAAGGCGAAAGGGTTCAGGTAGAACTGTGGGTAGGCACCTGAGTTGGTAATGTGGATCAGGTCGCACGAGATTGAAGTAATGTATGAACAGAATGTAAGGCAGGAGAAGCCCCTTCCGCCGCATACGTTGCCACGCAGGCGAGGCCACATGACTCCCCGAAAGCTCGCGCTTGCCCCTAATTCAGCAAGCATTCCACATTGCACCGGTCAAGCGTTCCAACCCACGTTAACCTCTCAGCGGGAAGTCGAGTGATGACTTCGGCAGGGACACAAAAGGCGAGCTTGCCATATGCTTTAAATAACATTCATTGATCACATTGCATGCGTTGGCAAACCAGCCTCCGCTGTAGCAGTCCGTGCTTGTTTGCGTCTTCAACTTCTCTGTTGGTCTTTTGGGGCGCCTTGGTGCACTCTCAGGAAAGGCTCCTGTACGTAGACAGGCATTGAGTCAATGTAGACAAGGGAAACGGCTCTGCAGATGCAGCACAATACGCCGTCGCTCCCGGGCTGTGCCTTGCTGCCTGTCCCCGCCATTCCTGTCATTGTAATGCTCGCTTCGGCCTGCACAGGTGCTGCGCAAGCTGGAGGCCTCTCTGGAGGCAGGCCAGTTCTATGAGGCACACGAGATGTTCAAGACGGTGTACTACCGGCACCGCGCCCGCGGGCAGGCGGAGGAGAGCTACGCGCTGTGCTGCGCGGGCGCGCGGCTGCAGCTGCAGCGCGGCCAGCTCAACTGCGGCCTGGAGCTGTGCATGCTGCTGGTGGAGGCGTACGCCGCCGACGGGCTGCAGCCCGGCGAGGCCGCCGTGGCGCGCGTGGCGGCGCTGGTGGACGCGTTCCCGCGTGAGGCGCGCCCCCCGCCGACCACCCGCCCGTGCACGAGTGCGCCCAGTTTGTGGCAGCGGCCGTCAAGTGGCTGCGAGGGTGAGGAGGCGCAGTGGGTCTGGCTCGGCCGGGTGGGCCGAGACTTGCGGGGCAGCAGACGGGCGGGCGGGCGCCTGCGGTTGGCGCTGCCTGAGATCGCCCATGTATCTCAGCGGGGCCCTTGCTCTCCTTTCCTGCAGGGCAAGCGACTGGCTGCACGAGGCGCAGCTGGAGGGGCGGCTGGCGGCCTACATCACCGCCAGCCTGGGCTGGCAGGGGCTGGGCTACGCGCTGCCGCACTACGCGCGAGCGGGCGACGCGGCAGCCATGGCCGCGGCGGTTGCGGCGGCGGCGGCGCAGGGCAGCCCAGAGGAGGAGGACTTGTTCGTGGCGCGGGCAGCGCTGACCATGGCGGCGGCGCGGCCGCCCCGGGCGCCCCGCCCTCGGTGGCCCTGCCGCAGCAGCTGGCGGCTGCGCAGCGGGTGCTGGGCGCCGCATACGCGGCGGCAGCGGGGCACGCGCCCCCGACACGCCGCTGCTGCGCTTTGCTTCCTTCTTCCTGGAGGCGCTGGGGCGGCGGTCGGACGAGCTGGCGCGGGTGCTGCTGGAGCGGTACGCACCCAGCATCGACCGTGACCCGGCGCTGTGGCAGGTGGTGGGCAAGTGCCGCTCCCTGCACCTGCCCGCGGCGGCGGGAGCTGGCGGCATGGGGGGCCTGCTGTCGGGCATGCTCAACATGCTTGCGCAGCCTCGGGCTGACCCCAGCCGTCCCACACGCGGCGCGCTTTTTGGAAGTGAGGCGCCCTCGTTGAAGAAGGCAGGCCGGCGGCTTGCAGGAATATCCTGCATCAGGCATGGCTGGACACTGTTTGTTGGAAATCATCTCCATGTGAATCGGCCATAGTTGGAGGAGCAAAAGGAATGTGAAATGCGGAGGGCCCTGTTGGGAAGCTGGGCGGTGTTGGAGTCTTTGCATTGCCCACTCAAAGGGCAGCTCAGTTTGTGGCACGAAAGTTTGGCTGGCAGAGAGCGGGAATGGCATTGGTGATTTATATGTGCCAGAAGTGATTCTACTGGCTTAACATCCCCTGTCAGCCACAGTGCTTGCTCAGTCCAACGGACCGTGCTGAGCCGGTGCGCCGCCAGCAGCACCTAATCTGGCCAACGATAAGGGAGCCCTGGTCGACGAACCCGCGCGTTTTCGAGGACTGTGCATTGACGTTTGTACGTTTGTGTGCGCTCCGAGAGTCAGTGGCAGCCCGACAGCCCGCCCAACCTTCAGCCAGCAGCCCGGGCCTTGTCGCTGACTCATCCGGGCTTGCCCTTGGAAAGACAGTAGTTTGAGAGTGTTGTGAGAGGCCTTATCCGTTGCCCACGAGGCTGCAGGCTCTCAGCCGTCGTCACGCCATGCAGGGGTGCCCGGCGAGCCTGGGCCTCGCTCCTGGCGCCCCTAGCAGCCTCCGATGGTGCTCGGAGCGACAGCCCGCCCGCCGCGGCGCCTTCATCCCGCCACTCAGGCAGCGGCGGCAGCAGGGCTCCGACCTCGCCTGCCGCACGCTGGAGCACAACAGCGGCCGCTGGCCTGGTGGGCTGCAGAGCGGGCTGCTTGCCTTCCAGTCATCTTCCTCCTCCCAGGGCGCCGACTTGAGCGCGGGAGCGGGCAGCGGCCCCCACCACGGCAGCAGCGGTCTGACCAACGGCGGCGCACACGGCCCGCGCCCCTCGCTGCCCACCGAGACCTTCAAGCAGCTGCGGCACGCGGTGCTGACCTCCCTGGACATTGCTGACAATGTGGAGCACACGGTAGACTACGAGGACGGCGGCGCGGAGCTGCAGGAGGACATCCCCTGGAGTCGCAGCCCTCGGCCAAGGAGGTTGGCAAGAGCGTGTTTGAGGTGCGCCGCCCCGGGCCGCCAGAATCCAGTGGCACGACAGCCGCCAACACGTCCACCTCGCCGCGTGCGCCCCTCCGACAGCCGACCGCCCCGTCTGTGTTGGGAGTGGTGCCGCCGCGCTGGCAGGACGGCGTGTGTGGCTGGCTGGCTGGGCTTGAGCTGCGCCTGCCTCGCCACCGCCCAAACCCCGCAGACGCTGCGCATTGACCAGGCGGGCAAGACGCGGCGCGTGTACGTGCGGCGCCGCGACCTGATCCGCGCCCACGGCCTGCAGCCGCGCGACCTGCGGAGGGTGGACCCCTCGTTGAGGTGCGCCGCTGGGGCCACGCGCAGCAGGCCAGAGGCAGCCTGGGGCGCGTGCCCGCTGCACCCAACCCCCGTTCATGCCATTTTCCAGCTGGCCAGGGGGCCCTGGGGAGGCCCACGGTCTGTCTTGCGCCGTGTCAGTGATGGTCCTGCGCCACAGCGGCAGCACATGTCATGCAGCCACCCACCCACCTTCCCACGCCGCCCAACAGCATGCCCCCCCCCCCCCCGCCCGCTGCAGCCCCACCAAGGTGTCCCCCAGCGTGACGATCAAGGAGGAGTGCGTGCTGCTCAACATTGGGGGTGCGGGCGCTGATCACCGAGGACAAGTGCCTGCTGTTCGAGCCCTCCTCCCCCTCCTCGCGCAAGTTCCTGGAGATAGTGATGCCCAAGATACAGGCGGCATGTGAGTGGCGGAACGTGGTGGTGGTGGTGGTGGAGCGCACATTGCTCCTGAGGGCCCCGTCTGCCTCTGCTGCCTCCACCACGCAGCTCAAGAGGCAGTGGTTGGCGGCGGGCCCGCCTGGCATGGGCTGGGCTGCCACGCCAGCGGCCGAGGTGGGCGGTCAAGCAGGTTTGACACCCCCTGGCCCGCCGTATGCAGACGCGGCCAACCAGCGGCGTGCGGCGCTGCGTGGCCTGCGCCCGGCGACGGCTCCGCCAGCGACGGCTCTGAGGGGGACTACTACCACCCACACGGGCACGGCGGGGAGGGCCACGAGTCGTTTGAGGACGAGCGCATCTTCCCTTTCGAGCTGGAAATGCTGGAGGGGGCGCTGATGGTGGCGACGGGTGAGTGGGGCCTGGCTGGGGGAGGGGCTGGGGTTGCCAAGCACTGCCTGCTGGCAGGCTTGGGGTTCCGGGCTCGTGGCAGGCTGCTGGCAGGTTCAGGTGGCCAGGCACTCGCTGGTGTGGGTGTGTCCTGCACAATCTATTCAAGGATCGGCTGGGCGAGGTCGGGAGGCTGCCCAGCAGGTTGGAGCTCGGCGGGTGCTCAGCTGGGGTGCCCCCCCCCCTTCCCGCGCAGGCAAGCTGGATGCGGAGCTTGTGGCGGCGACGCGGCGCGTGTCGAGCATGCTGCAGAAGCTGCCGCGCGAGATCACGCCCGTCAACCTGGAGGAGCTGCGCCGCGTGAAGCAGCTGCTGGTGGAGCTGGAGAGCAAGGCGGAGAACATGCGGTGGGCGGGGGGCGGCTGGGCGCAGGCAGCGGCTGCTGCACCTGCCGCCTGGAGGCTGCGCTGCTGCACCTGCTGCCTGGGAGCTGCGCTCCTTTGTGGCATGCCTGCGCAGGGCACGCAGTCAAGGAACCGCCCATGCACTCTCCTAGCCGCACTGCTTCCTGCGTTATTCTGCAAGCCGCGCTTGCTTGCCTTGCGGCCGGCCTTTCCCTCCGTGGCTGGCCCTGCCAAAATGCATACCCTGCTAGCCCCCCCCACAAAAACACCCACCCACCCACCCACCCACACCCACACCCCTTGCCGCTCTCTCCCAGCGACCTGCTGGAGGAGCTGATGGACGACGAGGAGGAGTTCATCCAGCTCAACCTGTCCTCCCGCCCCAAGCGGGAGGAGCGGCGCAAGCAGCGCGAGCGCGAGCGGCTGGAGCGCGAGATGGAGCGGGAGCTGGCCGACAGGGCCGCCGCGGCGGCCGCCTCGGCCGCGGAGGCGGCGGCGGCGGCCACCGCGGGCGGCGGCGCGGCCGTGGCACGCGGCGAGCCGCAGCCCACGCGCTCGGCCAAGACCCGGTCGGAGCGGATCCAGCAGCTGCGGGCGCGCGGCGCGGGGAGGAGGGCGGCAAGGGCGAGGAGGGCGACGGCGGCTACCAGGATGCGCAGGATGCTCTGGAGGAGATGATCGAGGAGGTGCGGCGCGCGTGCGTGGACCTGCCTCGCCCCTGCAGCAGCCTGGCTGCACCAGCAGGCCTGCCCGCGTGACGGGCAGCGGAGTCGGCAGGAGCTCGCTGCATCGCGCGGCGCTGCCCTCGCCCACCCTGCCCTCCCTGTTTAAAGCATGGGCCCGCCTCTGTCTGCCGCTGCGCAGGAGGAGGAGGAGCGGGAGCTGGAGGAGGTGGAGGACCTGCTGGAGTATTACCTGCAGCGCGCCGCCAACACGCAGAGCGAGGCGGAGCGGCTGCTGGCGGGGGCGCGAGACCTGGAGGAGTCCATCGGCGTCAGCCTGTCTGCGCGCCGGTTCGAGGTGGGCGCGCCTGTTTGTGTGTGGGGGTGGGGGTGGTGGGGGTGAGGGCTGAGACCAGGGTGAGGGCTGAGACCATGGTGTGCTTGGGGCCGCTCAGAGGCGGATGGGCAGTGCTGCTTGACCTGCTGGAAGCCGCTGTGCTACGCCGGCCACCCAGCCACGCTGTGCCCCGGCCCCCTGCGCCAGGTCAACCGCCTGGAGCTGCTGCTGTCCATCGCCAGCTTTGCGGCGGCGCTGGGCGCCATGGTGGCGGGCATCTTTGGCATGAACCTGCGGTCCACGCTGGAGATGAGCGTGATTGGGTTCTGGGGCACCACCGCAATGATTGTGCTGGGGTCCTACTGGGTGAGCCCCCGCCTGGCCTGCCTGCAGCGCCTGCCGGCACGGCCCTTATTAAGGCAGCGTGGGGCTGATGCCGTGGCCGCGACTGCCGCTGGGGGCTGCGTGCAGGCAGGGGCCCTATTCTCAACACCCTCGCCCCTCACCCCCAGGTCTTCTGGATCATCTACAAGTACACCCGGCGGAAGCGCATCCTGTGAGGCGCCCTGTGTCACCCCAAACTCAAGATCCCCGCCCCGCGCTGCATCGCGCTCCTCCCCACCTAAATGACTGAGATTCTCCTGAGCTGAGTTTTGGCAGGTTTTATCCGCTGCTAATCTCCCGCGCAGTGCCCAGCTTGCACCACCGCCTCCTTGCCTCCCTTCCCCCACACCCAGCCCGGCTTGACCTGTGGGCTCACTCTGCCTCGGCAGGGGTGCTAGGAACGAACCCTTCCCCAGCCTGCCCCTCCAGTCTCCTTCCCTGCTTCCTCCTTGCATTTCTTGCGTTGCAGCCATTCCAGAACCAACTTCTGCCCGCCTGTACTGCCCCATTCCTTGTGTTCTGATCCAGGCCTGCTTGCCGCGGTTTTCGCTTTCTTTCCCTGCTGTCGCCAACTTCGTCGTTTTTGTTTGATCACCTGTTCGAGTGTCCCCCCTTGTGGCAGGGCTGCACATTGTTTGAGTTTCCTCGCTTATCTTCATTGCTGATCGGTTGCCTCCATTCGTACATCCACCAGCTAGCCACCAGAATGGCCCTGCTCCTGGCAATCACCCTTCCCGTGCAGCTGTTTGGCAGGCAGTGGCTGGCCCCTGTGGTGGATCTCTTTGATTGGTGATTGATGTTTGTGGTCTCGGCATCAGCTTGTAATGCTGGCCTGCATTAGCCGTGGGGTCGCCATGTGGCCCGTTGTGCGCACACTGTACTTTAGCGGCATGGCGGGTGTACCTCAAGCGACCCACCTGGGCGCTAAGGGTTTCACGACTGTTCCTTGGTGTGAGAGCGGCAAGCATCACGTTCTAGGTTGCGTAGGTGAGGTTACCGCTTTCCGGCAGGGCCTGGGCAGACCTTCTCCGCGACCAGCGCGGTCCGTTGACACTGCGGTGTTCAGAGCGTCATGGAGTTTTATTGAATGATGTCCACCTGCGGACAGGAGCATCCGCAGACGCGACCTGCAGCCGTGACTGCCGCCGCTGCCACGCCTCCGCCTCGCAGGGTCCCAATTGGAAGGGTTGAGCCAGGTAGCCAGCATGCCGCCGCGGGAAATCAGACAAGTTGGCGATCGGTGAGCAAGGGTACTGGGGCTTTGACTGCTGCGTGCAGCAAGCCAAACGCCGCCCTCACAGACCAGCGCACCACGCCCCAAACTGGCCGCAGGGGCGCCGCCGACTGGTACCACGCGCTGCCGCCCATCACGCGCTCCCTGCTCACCTGCTACGTCGTCACGGGGCTGTCTTTCTACCTGGGCCTCATGCCGCTCCAGTACTTTTATCACGACTGGGGCCGCATCTTTAAGCGCGTGCCGGAGGTGCGTGTGGGTGTGAATGGGTGCGGTTGGGTGGTTGCGTGGGTGGGTGAGAGGGGGCCGCTGTTTTGGGGGATGTCGCATGTCATGCAGGCACCGGGGCCAGCAGACCAAGACTAGGAGCAGACAGCCTGCTGTGTCATGCCAGCCGCATGTATAGCCAATGGCAGATTGCTCGGTGTGTGTCGTTTGCAGCCAAGCCGCGATGTCGACTTGGCGGCGGTGGTGGCAGTGGCTGCTGCCTCCCTGCTCCTGACCCTGCTGCCGGCTGCCGCCCGCCCGCAGGTCTGGCGCTTGGTGTCCAACTTCACGTTTCTGGGCAAACCCAGCCTGGGCTGGCTCTTCCAGCTCGTCTGGCTGTGAGCGCAGCTGCCCGTTCTGGCTCCAACCCCGCCCTTGCCGCCTGAGGCGCTGCGGCAATCCGTGGGCGCTCGCGCTCCCTCACCACCGCGCCCCCCCCCCCCCCTACACACACACGCACACTCCTGCCCCTCCATCCCTGCCGTGCGCAGAGCTCAGTATGGCGGTGCCTACGAGCAGGCCAAGTTTGCGGGCAACACGGCAGACGGCATCACGTGCCTGGGGTGGGCGTCATCGCCGGCATGGTAAGCGGCGGCGGCCTCCAGCGTCCCCTGTGGGCTCCGCTGGATCCAGCTGCGCGCTGCCGTTGCAGCTGCCCTCCCGGTCTCCACCGATTGCAAGCTTCTCCCGCACCGGAAACCAGCAGCCGTGCTTTCCCAGCCGTGCTTTTCCAGACACCGCCATGCGCATCCCCCCGTGACCCCCCTCCCCGCCCCCGTGCTGCCGCCTGCCAGTCGCTGGACCTGCTGTCGTACCTGGGCGCCCGCCTGGTGCCCCCCGTCTTCTTCTCCTACTTCCACGCCGCCGCCATCATCTTCATGTTCGTCTACCTGTGGTCGCGACACTTCGCAGAGGCCCCGGTGCGTGCGTGCAGCCGCCGCCGGCCCGCCGCTTCGCCAGCTGCTGCTGCAGCATGCGCCTGCAACATCCGCTGCCATCGTCTGCGGCTGCAGCTGTTCGCGCCCCTGCCGGCCCGCAGGTCAGCCTGTTTGGCATCATCAAGCTCAACGGGCGGCACCTGCCCTTTGCCTTCCTGGCGCTGGACCTGCTCATGGGGCAGGACATCTGGTCGGGGGTGCTGGGCATCCTGATGGGGCACACGTGGGTGGCGCCGCCGACGACCCCTGCTTGCGCCGTCGCGCAGCCTGGCCGGGGCCTGCTCTCTGGCTCCACAGGTTGACTGGCAGGGCACGCGGCATCTGCGCACCTGCTGAAGCGACCCCCGCCCCCCCACACCCACACACCACCCTCACCCCCCACCCTTTACGCAGATACTGGTTCTTGACCGAAGCCTACCCGATGGCCACGGGGCGGCACGTGGTGCACACGCCGCGCTGGCTCTCCCGCCTGTGCCTGCAGTACGGCATCGGGCGTGTGCCGCTGGCCGCCGTCAACCCCGTCAACCCGTCGGATGTCGGCTTCCGCGCGTTCCAGGGCCGAGGGCGCCGCCTGGCGGACTGACGGCGGGGGCGGGGCTCGCGCTCCCTGCCTGCATTTGCGCTCGCCAGCTGGCCTGTCGTGCACACTGATTGCAACAACGTCAAGCCGTCAACGAAAACTGGCTCGGGCACGATTCGGACGAGAGAGAAGAGGGAGGAGAATAGTGCTGATGAAATGATGGGGAGGAGAGATGGCTGCAGCGGCCTGCGCCTCACTTGCGCCGCATGGTGAAGCCGCCGCCGTGGCGAGGGCCCACACCCGCCTCCTCCTCCTCCTCCTCCTCCGAGCCCTCTTGGGGCGGCGGCTCATGGGACCAGGCCAGCCAGGCGTGGCCGTAGGCATGCCGGATGAAGTCCAGCACGGCGGTGCAGCTGGTGTACCGCTCGCCGCTGGCGTCCGTGAACAGCACCTGAGGCGCATCCACGCCAACGGCCTGCAGCGGCGAGGCGGTGAGCGCGTCCAGCGCCTCCCGCAGCGTGCCGTGCTGCGCCGCCAGCACCAGCGTGGCGATGCGCGGGGCCGCCGCGGCCGCCTCAGCGGCGGCAAAGGCGGCGGCGCCAGGCGCATGCACAAAGTTGGCAGCGGGGTCGTCGCCGTCGTCCATGCCGCCGCCTGCGTCGCCGCCGCCTGCGTCGCCGCCGCCGTCTGGCTCGGCGCCCTGCTGGTCGGGGTGCGGCTCCGGGGGGTCCGCCGTGACTGAGATGGTGACGTGGGTGGCGTGGTGCATGAACTGGTCCAGGAAGAGCAGCGGGCGCCGCACCGGGTACTCGTGGTTCTGGTGGAGCTGCGGCGAGGGAAACAGGGGTTGGGGTGGGTGGGGTGGGGGGTGGGGGGTTTGCAACAGATGTGGAAGGCGGACGGGAATGGTCAGGCAGTGCGACGGCGAGGAGCCAGGGAGGCAGAGAGCCGCGCAGAGAGTGCAGGACAGGGATTGCGGTACCGGCACGCAGCTTGCAGGGACCTTCTGACCACCGCCGCCCAATGATTGCAGCCACGCCGCCAGGCACCACAAACCCACATGCAACCTATCCTCCTTGTGGGCACACTGCAGGCATCATTCACGCCGCTGCACACACCTGGATGACCAGCGAGCGGCGGGCCCCCTCTGGCAGCGGCGGCAGGCGCACGTCAAAGCGCTCGCAGTGGCGCGCCGCCGTCAGCTGCTCCTCGCTCAGCGCCCCCACGCAGGCGGGGCAGGGGCAGGGCGGGGCGGCGGGGGCGGGTGGCCCTCTGGCCCGAGCTGCCCCAGGCGGGGGCGGGGGCACTGCAAGGGGGGCCAGCAGGCGGGTGAGCCGGGCCGCGGTGAGAGCCAGGGGAAAAGGCCAGCAGCACTGCGCCCAAGGAGGGCACAGCAACGTCGTGACTGGCACACAGGCTTTGCCATGTGCGCAAGCTGGGGGCAAACCCTGATGGGTGCCTCCTGCGAACGCTGGAGCACACGCAGGCGCATTCACGCCCCGCCCCTGCCCAAGTTGGTGCCAGACCCGCCCACTCACCTCAATCGTGATGGTTTCCAGGCCGGGGGCGTGTGCCCCTGAGGTCCACCTCCCTGAAGTGCCGCAGCGACAGCTCCCGCAGCGAGGTGAGGTGTGCGATGCTGGGCCCGGCGCCGTCGGCGGGGCCGGCCACAAAGGCTGGCCAGGACTCTGGGTCCAGCGGCTCGCCCTCCTCCTCCGCCACCGCACATAGGTCCAGGCTGGTCAGCGAGGGGGAGCTGCCTGCGCGGAGGTTTGATGAGGGTGAGGGTCGGCAGCAGATCATCCGGGGGCCACCAGCATGTGAGTCAGCAGCGCTGTGCCGTCGTGAGCAGCAGTGGCAGTGCAGGCAGCCGCAGGGCAGGCTGGCGGGCGGGCGGGCGCCCTTCGCTGCGCAGCACCGCTGCGGGCGCCTCACCCGACCGCCTGCCAGCTGTCATCGTCGTGCAGCAGGTAGCCCTCCAGGCGCTGCAGCCGCGTGAATACCTGGTGTGTGTGTGTGTGTGGGGGGGGATCCTCGGTGGCAGGAGTGGGTCGCAACCCGAAGAAGGGAGGGGCGGCACCTTAAGCCCGCAAGTTCCCTCAGCCGGCCGCTCATCGCGGGCACTGCTGCCGCCGCTGCCTTCTCTGCAACCTGCCCTCAGCCACCTAACAGCGGCCCCCCAGGCAGGCCCAGCGCCGCCTCACCCCCAGCTCCAGGCTGGGCAGCAGGTCCAGCCCCTGCAGCGACGCCAGGCTGGCGGCGCACCGCCCCGGAAGTCCTCGTCGCCCAGCACCGCGGCCGCCTCCTCGGCCGGCACCGCCTCCAGGGCCAGCCCCGCCACCTCAGCCTCCGCCACCAGGTAGGCCAGCTGGTCGGGGTGGAGGGAGTAGGAGAAGCCGAGGGTGCGGGGCTGGCCGGGGCGGCGCGGTGCAGGTGAACCGTCATGCCGTCCCGCATGCCCAGCTCCTCGTCGGCCTCTGCGGGTTGGGGGCAGAGAGGGGAGGGGCGCTTGCTGACACGAGCACGAGGCGACAGAGCTGGTGCCAAGGCCTGCTCTGCGGCCAGGCCGAGAGGGGGAGCAAAGCGGGCGCTGCTGGCTGCCAGGGCTGGCAGCAGCGTGGGAGGTCACAACCAGCGCTGCTCAGGCTGCAGGCGACGGAAGCGACCGCCCCCGCTCACGCAGGTCGTCTGGGTTGTACACGCAGCCAAAGTCGCGGAAGTCGTGCTGCTGCAGGTCGGCCGCCAGCGTGACCAGGTGCATGGTCTCCACCACATCGGGCTGCAGCAGGGCAGACGGAGACGGGACGCGACGCTTGGTGGCGCACAGACCAAGGCAGGCACAACGCCGCTTGCTGCTGAACGCCACTTTCAACCTTCCGGTTCCTCCCTGCATGCAATGCAGCGAGGGGGCTGCGCAGGCGGCAAGAGGAAGGTGCGGGGCCACCTAGCCCTCACCAGGTAAGCCTCCTCCGGGATGTGCCGCGCCAGCTGGCCCCCACCCGCACCAGCGCCACCTCCTGGGCCACCAGCTCCACCTCCTGAACCACGCCCTCCCTGCGGCGCAGCACAGCACAGCAGGAGCGGTGTGAGCGGGAACCAGGCTGGGGCGAAGCATAAGGGGAGCCACCCTGCTTCAGTGCTGCCAGCCCGGATGCCGCCGACCTCCACCTCAGCCGCCCTCCTGTGCCGTGTTTGCCCCAACGAAGCGCCCCCACCCCCACCCCCCAACCCCCACCCACCAACCCCCACCCACCCCACCTGAAGCCAGCGGCCGCGTGGCGGAACAGGGTGAGCGGCGGGCCCTGGGCAGGGGGCGGGCCTGCCACCATGTCTATGCAGGCGGCCTGAATGACCGCCAGTCGTTCAACCTGCATAGTTGGAGGATGGTGGTTGAGCACAGCAAGGCATGGGGTCCCATTCTGGGAGGCATGCTGCCGCGCCAAATCGGCCCCCTACCGGCCCCACCCCCATCTCCCTACTCGGCCAACCCATGCCCCCCTTCACCACACCCCTCCCCCACCCCCACCCCCACCTGCTTGCACAGCCGTCCCCAGTCGACCAGCAGGCGGCTGGTGGCCAGGTTGAGCTCCTCCAGCACCAGCCCCTCGGGCAGGCGCAGCGGCAGCACGGCGTCCAGGTCAGCGCTCAGCGTTCGCAGCGAGCGCGGCAGGCGCGTCAGGTCGGCGCCGGCAAACTGCTGCAGGCTGCATGGGGGAGCAGGGACGGGTCGACAGGCAGCGCTCAGCAGAAAGTGCGTCAGCACCCTGCACCGCCGCACGGCGACCTCGCTGGGGGTGCAGGCTGCCACTGCCCCCACAGGCCGGCATTGCCCTGCCTCAAATAACGTCAAAATTGCGCTGCACAGCGGCGGAGCCCCAGCCCACCCCACCTGAGGTGCTTGAGCTGCGTGAGCGGCGCCAGCAGGCGCGACTCAAACACCTGCGGCTGCGCCCGCCATGCTGTCGCAGCTCAGCTCAAGCGTCTCCAGGCCGGGAAGTGGCGCCACTGCGGCCACCGCCCGGGCGCCCCCAACATCTGGGCGCCCCACAGTCGCTGCAGCGTCCACCGGTTGCGCGCCGCAAAGTCTGGGTTGGTGAGCAGGCGGTTGATGTGGAAGTCTGCGGGCGGCACACGGGGAGGAGCAGGCAGCAGGGGACACAGGGTGGGAACAGCTGTGAGACGCCAGGTCCACGGACCAGCGCCCTCGTCGCAACAAGCAATGCGCCGCGCAGTAGAGCTGCGCAGGCACTGAGCATCCTGCTTTAACAAGCCCGGGTGCCCTTGTGAGCTCAAGGCCCGCTCAGCCCGCCACTCACTTGGGTGCACCTGCAGGTCTGCAAAGGTGGCTTTGAGCAGCCAGCGCACCGCCTCCCACTTCAGGTCCACCAGATAGTCCAGGTTGATGCGCAGCGGGGTGGAGAAGGCCACGTCCCGCCACGTGTGGCTGACCAGCGCAAAGCTGCGGGTGGGGGTGGCGGCGGCACGGGGCACCACCGCTCAGCAGCACAGGCTTCGAAGCGCAGCTGCTGAACGCAGTATGCAGGCAGAGTGCTGAGGACAGGCAGTGGGGTTCGTTTGGCTGCCTGTGCACAGGCTCTTGCGCGCGGAATTTGAGTTATGGCGCAGCGCCAGCCGGGCTGCGCACTTCTGCAAGTCGCGCATGAGCCGGTAGGCATCGTGCCGCTCCTCCCCCAGCAGCTGCTGCAGCACCAGGCGCAGCACGTCCACAGGAAGTCCACTGCCATCCTGCTCCAGGAAAGGGAGGGGGCAATGAGCACGCTGGCGACTTATTCGGACACCGAGGGCGGCAGCGGCGGTGGGCATTGGCTGGGAGGACTGCAGGTAAAGCTGAACGCGCCCATCGGCAGCGAGCGCATGCGTTGTTCAAAGGCAATGTCCAGCAGCGGAGCGGCTTGTGCCGCATGAAGCGAACATTGGCGGCGCACCATGCTGCACCTCCCAGCGGCCTTGAGCAAAATGTGCGATTCCTGTGTCACAACGACGACAGCGGGACGCGAAGTTGTAGTGACCTTCAAAGCGTAAACCACCACTGTACTTCCGCTGCCGCCGCCATCGCGCCGCCACCTAGCACCTTCCCCTTGACAAGACCTTCTGCACATCAACTCAGCTGTGCTATCAAGCGTCTGTATTACTGCTAAACCCAGTCTCCTGTTCAATGGCATGTGCCCATCACCCTGGCAGCTTGCTGCTCCAGCTCCCGCAGCGTTTGGGGCGACAAAGCTGCCCGCGGGATGCGGGTAGGTGAGTCCGGCAGCAGGAGGCGTTGGAAGCCACGGAAGAAGTGCGTCATCACGTTGGCGTCAAAGATGTTGCCGCACGCCATGCGGCGGTCGTCCTCGGTGGCGCCTGGCGGGCAGCAGGGTTGTGAAGGGCCAGGCCAGGCTCGCCATCAAGCACGTCGAGGAAGAAAGAAAGCAGTACGCCCACCTGCGGCGGCGGTTGCCCCAGTGTCGAGACCCACCATGCGCTCCACCTCCCCCACGTATGGCAACTCTTCCTCGCCGGTGTCCTGCCGCAGTACAAACCCGGTGCCTGAGGGTGCAACACCATCAGCCTGAAGGTTAGGGGACAGCTGTGTCGACGCACCTGTGCTGAAGCCAGACACTGCCCATGCATTGGGGCTCTGCCGCCTCCTGAAACCCACCGTTTGCCAGGTTGTAGGCACCGTCTTCGGCCCTCCAGGTGCGGCAGACCGTGGGGTACTTGCGCATGGGATGCCCCTTGAGGTTGTACGGTGCAAACAGCCGGGGCTGTCGGTGCGGGGCGCCCTCTTGGGACGGTGGCAGGGGTGCAGCACCGTGTCAAGGTCACAATCCTCCCTGCAGGGCAGGCTGGCTTTGACCTCTCATACCACTGGGCCACGCTGTGACGACGGCAGGCTGACCAGGGCCCATGCTCACCTGCGCTCCGGGGGCTCAGCAAGTGGCCGACGTTGCTCCAGTATGCACGCACTCGGTGGCTTGGGAGACCAGGGCAGCGTCAAACACCAGCACCGAACTGATCAAGAGTGGACGGGACAGGAGACGAGAGGGCGGAGCGGCGGTTGAGGGTCTGCTCCTGAAACTAGCAGCAGCAACGGATCTTCAGTTGGGATGCGCTCGCCTGACGCCCAGCATGCGCTTCACTGTCGCCCAGTCCCCCTGGCTGATCTCCTGGTTGGGGTGCTGGCTGAAGTCAACTGCTGAATGGGGGTGCATACGGCACTTGAGGTCAGCCCTGAGGTCAGCCCACTTCGTGCAAGGCGGCCACAACTTGCTGTCCTGCTGGCGCTGTGGGCGCTGCACTCACCATTTTCAAACAGGAAGACGACGTCGGGGCTGGTCTCCCGCACCCACTCAAGAATCTGCAGATGCGAAGAATAGCACTTTGCTCGGCTCTGCACCACCCGAATGGCAGCATGGTTAGAGGCAGCGAGGCGCCCACCTGGGCAGCCAGGAAGAAGAGCGAGGAGGAGGGGCCACGCAGGCCCTGCCCCTTCTTGTTGGCGCGGCTCAGGTCCTGGCAGGGGAAGCCGCTGACCATGACGTGGATCCGCCCCAGCGCCCTGCATAGGCTGGCTTTACTTCTCAGCCGGATAACTAATGCGCAAGGCACGCGCTTGCTTGGCTGCCTACCAAAGATAGAGGAATGTGAGTTGTCCTCAACTTCTGCCTCCTGTCCACCCACCTGATGTGCTCCCGCCTGACCAGGCGAACGTCCTGGGGCAGCACGCTGTGCGCTGAGGCCAGCGCGCTGCGCGGCAGCGCCGAGGCCCCGTGGCGGGCGTGCAGCTGCCGAAGGTGATGCTCGGCGATGCGCCGCACCGGGGCTGACACCTCTACGGCATAGTACCTGGAGCGAGGCGCGGCGGGGCACCACACTGGTCAGAAAGTTTCCCAGTGGGCTGCTGTGCCCCATCCGCACTTGCATAAGTGACGTAAGCGTCCCGGCATCAGTGTGCTCACCTGTGCACCCGGAACCCAGCCCGCAGCGCTCCGCAAACAGCGGTGCTGACGCCCGAGAACAGATCGAGCAGGGTGATGCTGCAGCCTGGCCCACCGGGCGGTTGAGATGTGCTGCGTCCGCCCTGTGCTGTCAAGGTGGGCATGCGGCTCTGCGGCATGCTGACCCGCTGTGAGCCACGCCGCGTTTGACGCTCCGCGTGCAGCTGGCGCAGCAGGCTGTTGGTGCATGGTGGGGTTGGTGGCTGCCCGCCTTCCTCGGCCCCAGCCTCTTGCGAAGGATGAGCCAGCGGGTTTGGGTCTGCGCTCATCTCAAGACACACTCTTGTAGGGCTGCTGCTCAAGCCTGTGGCCGGATGTTGTAGGGAAGGGGCAGCTTGCAGCAGTGGCAGGAACTCGTCCACAGCCCCAGCCAGCACAAACGGCGCCCACGGAGTGCCCATCGCCTCGGCCAGCGACAAAGGTGGAGCCGTTGCACGCTTTGTGAGCTGCAGAGGTCATGAGTACACCTAGCAATGTAAATGTATGCATCATTCTTCATTGGGCTGGGCTTCCGTTTCCAGGCAGCCAGCTCTGCCTGCAGCAGCACAAGGGTTGGAGGCTCCCATAGTGGCGGCGCCGTCCTTCCTTTTGACATCGTGCTGCTGTTGTGGAGTCTTGGACGGCCTCCGCTGGTCTTGTTGGCCCCTCACGGCCAGGGTTGCGTTGCACGAAGGCGTCCATCACTCCCCTCTGTGTGCTCATTGCCCTTTAGCGGTTGACGTGTGCCCTCATCGAAGAGAATGAAAACAGACAGAAGGTTTCACAGGATGCCTGTGCACCAGAAAAGTGCTGGGTATTTCAATGAAGCGTTGCAAGGTTGAAACAATTATTACTGCACAACTTCAGGCAGGTAAAAATCGACTACGGCGTGCAGAAGGAGGGGAACACAAGCGAGTGGCTGCCATGCCACCTTCAAGGCAGTGGAAGTCAGGCGCCAGCTCAGCTTGCAAGGCATGATACCATCATGGAGAATGCTATTCATGGGGGCATAGTGCTTCTTGGACAGGAGGCAGTGTGGAGGGTCATTGGCTTCTGTGCTAGCGGGCTGCCGCCCAAGCCTCACAATTGCTTGGACAGGCAGCTCACAGGGAGTGGGCGGTGGCGTGGAAGGCGAAGAAGGCACCGGAGCGGCGGCCGTTGAGCGCAGCCACCTCCACCTGCACAGCCTGGTTCATGGGCTCCGGGCCTGCGGGACGCACAGAGACCCCACGCAGCAGTCAACAACCAAACCACTGCATGCATTCGCTTGATGTGCGCAGCTGGCAACTGGCTGCCAGACCGCCGCGCAGCCAGTCACGCCGAGCACCTCCAACAAAGACGCCGATGGTGGCACCGTCGCGGCCCTGCTCCGCCGCCAGCAGCAGCGCCTTTGTGTCGGGCCGGCCCTCCCTGATCTCCAGCCCGTCCTCCCCGGTAGCAGTCAGGGTGGATCCCACCTGCAGGCACAGTTGGCAGCAAGCACTCGGCACCTATGACCTGACACAGCATGCCCGTGGCGTGCCTGCTGCGGGTGCCTGCAGGCCGGCCTGGACACATGCGCTGCTCACAGCCCTCACCAGCTGGCAGCTGAGGCCGTGCCCGGTCGGCTCCCCGGCCGGCTCCAGCGGCAGCACCTCGTCCGCGGCCTTGCCCCGGCCAGCGCGCCAGTACCTGAGGCGAGGTGCGGCGGGGCCCGGTGGATTGATCATGATGAGGCATTCCTAACGGCGGTGCATGGGTGGCGCTGAACAGCAGCTTGTGTTGCTGGCCCCTGCCTCCCCTCACCTCCACATGTGCCAGGGCAGGACCAGCAGAGCGTAGGGCACGCCGATGGCCAGCACGGCCTGGGTGAAGAACCACACCAGGCCGGCCTGCGCAAGCAGGAAGCCGCCACGGCTTAGTCGCAGCACATCTAGTATCCAGTTCTCTGGCAGCCACTGGTTACGCTCTTCCATGGTCACACCGCCTGATCACCAGGCGCCCCTGCCCACTGCACACCGTCCAAAACCTCTTCCCCTCGTGTGCCGCTGCGGCGCACTCTCTCCCACACCCTGCACCCCACCTCCCGACAGTACACATCTCAAACCTGCCCCTCACAACCCCCACATCCGCCCACCTTCCAGTAGAAGGTGTTGTAGGAGGTGATGCCGGATGACTGATAGAAAGTGTAGCTCTCCCCGATGTAGGAGCAGCCCAGGCAGACGCCCAGGAAGCCGGCGCCCCACACCAGCAGGTAGACGGCGGCCAGGTGCCAGCGGTTGACCACCTGGGGCTGGATGACCCTGCAGCCAGGAGGGCGAGGACGGTGGGCAAGACAGCCAGCCGCAGGGCGTCCTTGCATCCAGCAAGGAAAGCATACTGGTGCTAGTGGGTGGACCCGCTCCGTACCTGGCCACTGTGTGGAAGAGCGGGGAGGACAGAGGGATGTGTGCAGGGGTGCCGTCGGCGGAGGCGAGAGAGTTGGAGCGTGGGGAGTCCTTCTCCAGCTTGCCCTTGCTGTCCTGGCTGTCCAGCGTGCGGACGGAGTCCAGGGCTTCCACCTGCTGACAAAGGATTGGAAGTTGGTGGAGCGAAGGTTCACAGGACAACCTGCGTTGTATGCTCCCTGATGCGCCCCAGCCCACTGCGGCCGCTCGCCTTCTTCAGGCCGCCGGTGCAGTACAGCTCCAACGTCAGCCACCCAGCACTGGACCTGCAATGGCGTGTTTGATGGCAGATACAATGAAGCTTGTCAAGCAAGGAGAACCAAGAACGACAGGCCTGCCCAAGGACGGCCTTTGCTGAAAAATGAGCAATGTTCCGGTTGCGGCGATATCATCGCAACAGCCCAACACTCACGTGGCTGCCGACAGGGTGTCATGGTCAAGGATGCAGAACTCCCGGGCATTACGCGCCACCCACACAAAGTGCACGTTCTCCGGCATATCGGCGGCCTGCAGGAAGCAATGGTTGTTGGCAATGCAGGGAGCTACTCGTGCCGGCATCTCCTGCCCAAGCAGCGCGTCCCACCTTTTCTCCTGATGCCGCGCGCCGGGCAAGCAGCTCGCGCAACATCATGAGCAGCGGGGTGGCCTGCAGCGGCGACCAGCCATCGTTTATGTCAGCTCTTTGGCAGCCTTGTCACAGATGGGAGGCACTGAGCGGGGTTCTGCACTGATGGCGCTCACTCCGATGCCGCCACCCAGCATCACCACCGACTGGTAGCGGTGCCAGTCGTGGTGCCCTTGGGCCTCGGGAGCTGCACAGGCAGGGCGGGAGGCACCCGCGTGGCTGAGAACATCTTGAAAAGGCGGCAGCTGGGTAGCGTTGCTCAAAAGCTCACCAGACAGGCGCACAGGCATGGGTACGGGCTTCTTCAGCTGGGACAGCAGCTCCTACAGGGTCGATCAGGGGGCAACGCCAGGATTGCTATGAGATGCCCATGACCTTTGTGAGGTTTGCCCTGCAGTAGACTCATAAGTTTTTGTTTGGGGCCATGCGGGTCAGACTTCACCTTGGACCACTTGCCATACTGCTTGATGTGCAGCGTGAGCACGGAGCCGGCGCCTGCAAGGGACGAGGAGCACACGAGCGGCTGATGAGCAGCCAGGCAGGGCGGCAAGGCTCGGCAGGCGCGGCCGGCAGGCGCGGCTTGCCCTGGACGTCACGCGCCACGCCGGCCACAGAGATGGGGTGCCACTGCCAGCGACTGATGGATGGGATCAGCAGGAACAACTCGTGCACGGGGCAGTGGCTCATGTCCTGCACAGCGCGCGGGGCATGCACACGTGGTCAGCGGTTGGGACGCGAAAGACTGGCAGCTGTTCGATGTAAGGGGACAGGGTTCCTGCCCCAGGGAGCATCAACAGCGCCGGCTGCCACCCGCCTTGGAGGTCTTCAGCTGCAGGGTGGCCACCCTGGCCTCGTCGTCCACCGAGGCCGCCGTCACCAGCGTGGTGTTGGACAGCTGGCCCGCCCGCAGCACCAGGTCCACGGCGTACAGCAGCAGGCCTGCAGGAGGGAGGCGATGACGGGGGAGCAGCACAACACCGAGGGTTGCTGACTGGCCGCTGTCGACGAGGTCGACGAGGCCAACGGTGAGGCGCAGGAATGTTTCATCGTTGCCACCCACCAGGCAGGAAGTAGGTCCAAGACCAATAATAGTGCATGTAGCTACGTTTTTTTATTGGGTTTTAAGGTCGGTGGGGAAGGTTTTAAGGTCGGTGGGGAAGGGTGGGGTGGTGGGGGGGGCGGGGGCAGGAGGGGGGTGAGACAGCCTGTGGCCGGCCAACCATTCGATCAGCCAGAACTTACGAAAAGAAGGTGAAGCCGAGGAAGCAGATGATGTGCGAGCGATAAAACCACTGCAGACGCGGGAGTGGGGGCCGGACGAACACCAACGTTGTTCACTCCTGCCGCTGCCGCAGCTTTCACTTCCATATGCTCGGCACAGCAGCTGGATTGTGCATGCGCCCCACCTCGAAGAAGTTTCGGCGGACCCAGTTGATGCTTGTGGCCCACAGCCACAGGCCAAAAATGTAGCCGATGCTGCCAGCCAGGAAGTTGATGGCGGATTTCGTGCCCCAGTCGGAAAACTCGACCCAGAACCTGCACATGGGCAGCAGGTGGAACCCTGGATCATGTAGCGGCACACAGGGTGAAGGTGAGCAGCTGGTGGCAGGGACCCAAGCCACCGCTTGCTGGCTGGTCAGCAGCAGCGGCTCACTCCTGCATGATGGCCCAGTAGAGGTAGTAGCACCAGCCGTGCGCGGAGAGCACCACCATGGTGATGTGCCCAAACCACCTGCGCCAATGCCGCGTGCAGTGAGGGGGGTGCAGAGCTGCGTAAGCCGGCAAGCATGCAGAGCTGCCACAGTCCAGCAGAGGGGGTACCCCCCCCCCCACCCCCCACCCCACCCCCCACACACACACCACCTACCCACCCACCCACCCACAACATCCACACCAACCCACAACCACACCTGTGGTAGCGAATCATCTGGCTGTAGTTCAGCCCGGAGAGCTGCTGGAGGAAAGATGATTGGGGGATGGGCAGGAAGAGGAGCCACAGGTTTGGCCACATCATGATGCCAAAGATTAAGCCGACCCTGCATATGAGAAAAAGAGTAGGCTAAGGAAACACAACTGCATTGGCCTTCCGCAAAGCATGTTGCCAGCCTACTTTTCGAGCATCAGCACCGACGGTGATGCAGGCAGAGCAATGCCTGCCTCCTGCGCTGCACAGTGCGGGGCAAGAGAATGGCTTCAGATTGAGCGTCTAGCAGGGTGTCTCCTTGGCTACCGGCATTTGCAGATGTCACTCTTGCTGAGCGTCAAGCACCATGGGGGAACCCACCAGCATCAATCCACTTGTCATAGGTGATGTAGTAGTCAGCAAAGTACCAGGCGTTAAAGGCGAGCACAAACGCGAGCACGACCGCATCGCGCAGGTCGATGCCTCCGCACCACCAGGACCAAAAGCGGCGCGGTGGCAGCTGCCAGTCCAGACAGCGGCTCAGCTGTAGGGGTCGGATGCGAAGAGACCGGCATGCGGTTTCAAAATCGTGCAAATCAACATGAGCAGCACCCTTCAGCAAGCCTGCAGTTGAAGGGCCCTGGCTTTGCACAACTCCACCGCGCACAGCAGCAAGTGCTGCTCACCTTCTCCCGGAAATGGCGCCATGCCTTGGGGACTGCAGCATTTCAAGGTGACACGAGAGCATGATCTTGTTATAATGTGCGTCACATGATCATGTGACACACATTATTGAATTCAATGCTGGGCACCTCTCTCATCAGTGCAAGCCACCCACCCCCACCTGCGCCCTGGGGCAGCGCTCGCAGCACAAAGGTGCACCAGGCGGCCAGAAGGACGGGCAGCCAGGTGAAGGCCACCATTGCTGTATCGTATGCGTCCGGAGCCTTGATGCCAAGGTCGCCTGCAGTGATGGCAGTAATTGCAGCACCGAGCGCACCACTCAGCCACAGCCAATCATGCGGCCATGACCAAACCGCGGGGGATGATGGATGTGGCCAGCACCTCCCGACCTGCGCCCACCTGAGTAGGGATAATAAATGCCCCATGTCGCATAAAGCTTTTCCAGGTCCACGTAGAATTTGTCGGTGATCCAGCCCCAGGCAAGCCAGTTGAAGAGGCCGAAACAGCCTGCAATGGTCAGCTTCAAGCCGACGCTAAGGGCTGTGGCAGCCACGCCGCGGGGCGGCTCACAAAGCCTGCGCATTCCGCTGGACCAATACACAAACTGCAAGAATGGAAAACGCCGGGAGTAATGATGAGTGTTGAGCGAGAGATCTGTCTGGCTGCCCGACAGGCACGCTTCGCCACGCGCTGGTCGGCAGCCTAATCAACGATCTTGTGGCCATTACAATTCTTCGTGCGGATTGCACACGCGCCATAGTGCTGCAACTCGTGGCTGTCGCGCGCTCTTTGCTCCAGTACGAGGAGTGCTCAAGTGCACAAGGTTTACGCGTGCCCGACGGCGACCGCAAGATCTCTGACTTTTCGCACTTCCTATTGCGACTTGTGAAGTCTTTGGCCATGCGTACAGCAACTTTCCTCGCACTGCTGGCGGCATCTGCCGTGGTTGGCGCTGCCGCCCAGCAGGCGCCGCTGCTGCCCCTGATGGTGCCAGTGGGTGCAACCGTGGGACGTTTTATGAGGCAACAAGCAAGGAAAAAGTTGCGGGAAGACAATGTTTAAACGTGATGACCCAGGCAAGGAGGGTGGGGGAAGTTGTACAAACAGCACTTGAGCTTGCAAGTGGCGGCAGGAGGGCAATGATGGGCGTATGGCTTCTCCTCACGCCGTAGCTGTGTCAGTACAACAAACAAATGTAACGCTGAATAGATTATATACTGTGGTGAACAATGCTGAGGCATACAAGCACGATAGCGTTGGCGCTGAAGGGGATAGAAATTCGTTGTCATCCGCCGCCAACCTCTGCAGATGAGGCGTGCTGCAAGGTGCTGGCAGAGTACTATGGCCCCAACTCCACCCTGCCTTCATCCAACTGTTTCTGCGATGAGGCTTACTGGGCTTCATTCTCTGCTCTGTCAGGTGAAGAGGTGGTGCTCGCAGCCGGGTGCCAAACGAGGAGTGGCGCCGGCCCCCTGACTACCCGGCCTTCACCCACTGATACTCTCTGCCCCAATCTGTACGCAGACTACCACTACATTGACTGGCCATCCTATTTTGGCAAGTGCACGTAAGTGGCAGCACTTTGAATGGCCTGGCAACTTGCTTGCTGTTTCCAAACACCTGGCTGGTGCCCCCTTCATCCCTGACTGCAAGCCCAAACTCAACCCCACGCTTTTCCACGTGACACACAGGGCGATGGGCTACCCCGTTTACCACTTCCAAGATGGGGAGGGACCCTGCTCCGGCGTCCCCACCCCCCAGAGGAGGCCACCGGAGCTGATGTCCCCCTGTGAAGCCCATGCGAACCTTCAGCCAGTGGGTCGAGGGTCTCGGCGACTACGGCCTGGGCGCAGTATCCTTCACTGCAGCCATCATTGCAAGTGCGTTCCAGCCGCAATTCTGTTTGTGTGGGAGCCGGTGTGGGTGGGTGGGTGGGGTGGGGTGGGGCGGGGAACACGGAGGCAGTGCGCGCTTGGCGTGTGCAGCAGCATACCGTGCTGTTACAGCGTGCTAGCGATCCACCACCTTGTCTCCTTCCAACTTCGGAGCAGTTACCTAGCATCTCCCGCCTGCTGTCTGCTCTTCTCTGCCATGCAGCCTTTGGCGGCTCAATGATGGCTTGGCCTTTCGTGTTTGATGCCGGCGCCGATGTGCGCCGCCTCTTTGCCAACAAGGCTGCAGCCGCCTGAGCCAGGACAAGCGGTAATGCCTCTGCTGAGCTGCCGCCTTTCGACCTCCCACAGACGGTTTCACGCTACATGTTGTCTGGCATGGGCTTGTGTCCATCTTGCTGTTTTAGGGTGCTAGCTGAATGCAGACAAAGCCATGCAAAGCAAGCAAGGGGTGTAACTAAGAACCCCCATGCAGCTCACGCGGCCTAGCATTTTCTAGAAAGATATGCTGTCTCCCTGCTCATACTTCTCCATCATAAACCCACGCCAAGGATGGAAAAGTAATCCACCAGGTCCTGGTGCGCCTCATCGCCGCCCTGCTGCGCGAGCTGCGCAGCAGGCGGGCACATCAAGTCTGGCGGCAGGCAGATGCCAGCGGGCACGGGGCAGTGGTGGCTCACCGGCATTGGCAGAGGCACTGTGGCTGAGGATGCATAGACCTGCGCAAAGCTGAGCGATGATACTGGGGCTGGCATGGAGGTTGGGACCTGCAGCTGCACAGGCTGGGCTGGGAAAGTGTGGTGGTGCTGGTGCTGCTGGGTGTGAGGGCTGATGTCCGGCTGCTGCCAGGCTTGGCCACCAGAGCGGCCGCCCTGCTGGCAACTGAACTGCCCGCTCCTCTGGCTATGCATCAGCGCTGCCCGGGCCGCTGCGAGGCCAGCCGTGTAGCCTTCATCATAGGGTGCAGCTGGGTGGTTGAGTGGTGCAGGAGGCGGGGCAGCACGCGGCGCCATGCGGAAACCTGCGCTGATGGGTAGGCTGTTGCTGTGGATGTTGCTGCCTGGGGCCCCGGCTGACTGCAGCAGGTGCGGTGCCACCTGCTCAAGTGGTGGCGAATGGCGCAGGCTGGCTCCCTGGCCCTCCAGCAGGTCGGGCATAGGTGAGGCGAGGTGGGGGGCTGGGAGCCAGGGAGCCAGGCGGGACAGACGCGCTGGTGGCCGGCTGGAGCAGGGGCTCGTCGCTGCTGCCGCCAGAGCTGGGCGTCGGGGTTGTGGTTTGCGGCAGACCAGAAGGGGAAGGCGTAAGCGGCTGCTCCAGCGCCTCCTCAGCTCTTAACCCCTCATCCTGCGCATGCAGCACACAGCTGGAATGCATTGGAGCCAATGCGGATCATGTGCATGTGAAAGACTGGCATAAGCAAGTGCATGGCAAAGGTTAGCATAGACAGGCAACATGAATCGCATGCTGGGCAGATCAATCCCACCTCTGGTGCAAAACTTGGCGGAGAACCGGGCTCGGCAGCGCCTTTGGCAGCCGGGGCGCCAATCTGAGATGCCAGGCCTTGCAGGGACCAGGAGGCTGCTTCTACATCCCCTTTGGCCTCTGCTAGCTGCTCCTCAACAGCAGCCGCTGGGCTTGGCAGCCCCAGCTCAGCCGCCAGAGCGAGGAGGCGCTGCACTTCCCTGTGGGAAGTGCAGGCAGTGGCATGGGGACGGAAGTGTTAGTGGCATGATATGAAGGCGCTGCTGAGATCAGCAAGAAGTACCCACTGCCAGCAATGTCCCCTCAACCTGCCGCACCTGGTCACCTCCACTGGCCGGGGGTCCGCAAGGCTCGCTGCCAGTCAGCACGAGCATCGCGTCCTCCACGCTGCACCCCGTCGCGTCTGCCGCCACCTCTGCCGTGTCCTGCCGCACGCTCAGCTCGCGCACCAAGGTGTCCACGCAGGCAGCGCGCTTTCGCTGCCTTACCAGCTCCAGCGTGTCAGCAGGAAGGCCCAGCATGCGCTCCCGCGCCGCTGCCGCCTCCCACGCCTGCGGTTCCCATCAGGCAGCAGGTTGCGCAGCTCATGCATCCACAAGAAGGCTTGGATACGCAAAGCCTTTGGGTTGGTAGAGGGGAAAACAACACCACCCCATGATGCATGGCCCAAGCGTAGCTCAACAGCACGAGCACACCTCATGCTTGCCCTCGGCCTCCTCTCGCTCCATGACCGCCCTGGCCGCCTCTGCCTCGCGCTGTAGCTCCTCCTCCTCCCGCCTGCCCGCCTCCTCCTGCTCCTGCCACTCCGCCTCTCGCTCCGTCAGCTCAGCCTGTGACACATTGGAACGTCATAAGGGCTGCGCCTCGGCAAACCATGCACAGATGCCAGAGCTTCTGGCACATTGCGCAGCACTGCTGCTGCTTTGCAGGCACCCAGCAGCAGCCATGTTCGCCCACCCGGCTATGACATCGTGGGCATTTGTAAATTCGGCAGTCGCCATACTCCTCCATGTTGCGGCACATGGTCAGCTCCAGCGGCCGCTTGCCCGCAGCAAAGTGCAGGTGGGAGCCAGGCGGCACAGGATTCCAGCCCGCTACCTGCTTCCTGGCTGGCAGCCGGTCCCCGTCGCTGCCTCCGGCAAAGGCAGTGCTGCCTCCGTTGCCCCCGCCCCAGTGCCCCTTCCGCGGCAAGGAGGGGCCCTTGGGGAGAGCAGCCTTCTTGCCTGTGGTGGCTGCTGCGGGGAGCGCAGCCTTCTTGCCAGCGTTGCCTGCTGCTGGGGCTGTCTGCTTGCCACGCGGTTTCGGAGGTGGCGGGGCTGCAGGCTGCGCCTTCATTGGCTTCACAATATCGGCAGCTGCGCATGGGAAAGAGCAGTGGACACAATTGATGCACATTATATCGCTCGCTTCACTGAATGTGCTTGCTTGCACTCCCCAATCAGCGCACCTATTGAATGGCCAGCGCATGTTGCGCTGGCACCATTGGTTCCCACGGAGCGCTTTGCACGGCCTCTTGGGCAGGGAACGCCCTCAGACTGGTAAAAGTACTTCGGTCGCTGCCTGGCAAGCACCTGCGCTGGAGGCCAGCACTGCTGTCGGGCCGGGCGGGCAGTCAGATGAACAGCTCCTGCAGGTGACCCGGCAACTGCTACCCTTCAGCAGGGCTTGCCTTGTATTTGCTGCAGGCCGCGGAGTTGGTAGACACAAGGTTGATGTGCTCGACCTGCAAACAGGTCGTACTTCAGCAGTCAGCATTCAGCGCAATGGAGGTGCGAGGACGCCGGCATGCAGGCATGAGGTGAGCAGCATACGCGGCCTGGAGGGTGAGCGGCATGTCTCACCACGTAGTCAGCTGCGCAATCCAGATGGTACCTGGCTGTGCCGCAGCCTGAGCACTCCACTGCGGGCAGCATCAGGCAGCACAGCCGTGGCATGAGCAGGCGCACGACAGGCGGCCCGGCTGCACGTGGGCCGCGACCTTGGGGCGCCGGAGAAATGGTGCAAGATGCAGTCCTAGGTTACCCCTCAGCATGCATGAATCATAAAATGGCCAGAATCGTAGGCATTGCGCGTCTTGGTGGCGAGATGCGCTTCGATCACACTTTCACCTGTCATATACTCTTCCTCCGTCTCCAGCTCTATCAAACATATCTGGCAATTAGTGAGCACAGTCGCGTCCTCCGCCTGAGACGCCGAGACGCCATGGTCGACCTCAGCCTTGCTGGCCTTCCCAGCACGCCTTCCTCTTTTATCTTGGACCATCGCAGAAAGATTCACAAGCTCACACGAACGATTCGAGGTAGGGGGAACCGGTGGGTCGGTGCTGGGAAATGGTGATGGTGAGGGCGAGCTGGCGCCACCACATCATCAGCATCAGGGTTTTGCCCCAGCAACCGACACGGGCACCCCAGAAACTGCTGAAAGGTCAAGTCAGAAGCGCAGCAAGGGCGAAGGCAGCAAAAAGCAGTGTAGCCAAGGGAACCCCACTGCGCAAGTTGCTGCTGGAGGTGCCTGGGGCGGGCGCGGGTGCTGCAACGCCGGTTGGGGTCGGTATGCCGGTAACAACGCTGTCGTTACTGACCTTGATGCTGCGACGGGGCAGGGAGGCAGCAAGGCGCTTTCACAGCTGTCGCTTGCTGCGGCCTGGCATGTGGCAGGACACGCCGGCCGGCAAGACAGCCGGCAGTGCTTGCTGGCAGCTGTCGCTGCCAGCCCAGCAGCACCAGTGCCACAGCTCACCTGGACCAGAACCGCAGGGCTGCAGGCAGCAGCTCCGCAGGCAGCGGGTGCTCTTTGGTGCCGCCCACCATGGCCTGGCCCTCGGGAGTGAGCAGGTAGCCCACTGCGCAGCGGGCGGCGGCGTGGCCAGGCCGGGAGTAGGGACAAGAATGCCTGGCCCCGCCACAGAGCCCCCTCGTGCCCAGCATCAGCACTGACAAGGCAGGGGCAAAAATGCGCCGACCTGCGTCCTGATGTAGTGGCCGGGGGGCCGTCGGCGGTGAGGTCGCGGGCGCCGTCATCATGCCCCAGTACAGGATGGGGTACCGCGAGGGCGGCTGCGCGTACAGCTGGCTCCAGTCCTGGGCGGGGTCGGCCGGGCTGGGCGCGCCGGCCGCCAGCGCTGCCACCGCACTGGCGTTGAGGTCGCCGTTGGGTGCCACAAAGTCGCCGGCGGCGTTCCTCACAACGGCTGCACGGGGGGTGGCCCAGGACCTGAGCTGCCGCTGGCTGGAGCATGAAGATCGGCTGGCACAGCCAGAGCATGGAGAAGACTACTCAAAAGGGGGAAGCTTGCATTCAAGAACGAGGGCAACACACCGTACTGCATGGCATCTGGATAGGTTGCCACGTACTGCCCCACGGGCATGGAGCCGCCAATGGCGATGGCGCCAGGGGTGGCGTTGACTGCGCGCCAGGTGCCCTCCACATCGGTGGACGCAATGAGGTCTGCAGCCGGGGTGCAGCAGGAAGGGGTGGCAGGTACCGCCCGGCGTCGCGCATGCACCCGGCCCTGCAGCTCTGGCTGTGCGACGCAGCCCTCTGCACCGCCATGCCAACAGGGGCAGGCAGGGCCCAGGCTGCAGCTCTCCTCACCGTCCCCCAGGGCCGCCACCACATCCTGAAGGTTGTCGGTGACGCCCACCGTCCAGGCGGGGCACTCGGCCGCCAGCCACTGGGTGAGGGTCTGGGTGATGGGCATGCTGAGGTTGAGGTAGACCAGGGTCAGCGGCAGGTCTGGCAGCTCAGCCTGGTGGGGGCACGGGGAAAGGCGGTGGTGTGTTGGCCACAACACAGGAGGGGGCAGCAGCTCTGGCTGTGTGGGGAGCCGTGGGCGTGGAGGGGGTGGGCCTCACGGCAGCTGACAGGCAGCTCCCTTGGGGCCAGACGGGACAGCAGCGGCCCAGCATGCACTTGAGCTGAGGGGCACGCGGCCAGGTGTGGGTGCACCTCGGGGTTGAGCTCCTGCAGGGCGGGGTCGTCCCAGGCGCGCACGTCGCCCGTGAGGATGCCCGCCACGGCGCACGCATCAAGGCGCAGGGGGAGGAGCCCAGCTGGGGCATGTTGTAGAACATCTCAGAGGGCGCCCAGCCGTACGGGAACTGGAGCATGGGGCTGCAGAGGGTACAGGAGGCAGGCAGAGCGTCTGGGTCGCAGCACGCGGCAGTCGGCGTGAGCGTGTGGAGCCGGGGCGGCGGTGGGAGCGGGAGCGGCAGGCCTGCAGCCGCCCTCACGTGGTCCAACCCTCCGCCAGGTCATCGGCCAGAAAGGTGGGCACAGCCGCGGCCACGTCCGCAACCTGCCCACTGGCTGTCTCCATGTATCCCGCGACCTGCATGCTGCGTCAAGGCCAGCCGAGGAAGCGTCATGATACCCCGGTGCGGTGGGGTGAGGCAGCGGGGTGCTAGGGCTGCTGGCCATGATGCCAAGGGACAAGCAAATCACGGAGCGTGTATCTGCCCTTTCTGTTAGGCCAGCAAAGACCACGCGCCCGTCTACCTGTGAGCGCGGGCGATGGTGAAATTGGTCTCCATTGAAGGCACGCCGTCGGTGGTGGTGGCGGCATCCACGTCGGCGGCAAGCTGCTCCATTAGAGTAAGCCACACCCGCGCCGTGTTCACCGCCATTTGTGTAACACCCTGCTCAGCTGCGGAAACACCAGGCCATAAAAGGAGGCCAGCGAGTACGAAAATCACGGTTTTCATGGCGTCGGGAGAATATCCGCGGCCTGATAGACCAGTATGCGCCTGAGCAACTCGTCCCTGAGCGGCCGAGGACCGCCCGAGTGGTGGCTTCAAATCGACCGGGAGACCCAGCACTCCCAGCAGGCAAAGGATACCATCGGCAGCGGTAAGACAGGGAATCACTCATTGCCATTACAATTGCAGGCCACGGTGGAGGGACTGGAAACAAATGAAGCAGTAAAAGAAATGCAGAGAAACAGAGCAGCAGGGAGTAGGCAGGAGAGCGAGCAGATGGAGACAAGGCCAGGCAGGGGCAAGGGCGGGGACGATGGATGCCGCCCTCTCCTTCACTCCAGCTCCGCCACAATCTTCTTCTTGCGCGCGGACTTGAGCTTGACGGCGCCGGGCGCGGAGTGCGCGATGCGGTGCTGCGTCTTGCGCCGCTCGCTGTCCTGCTGCACGCGGCGCAGCTTGGCAGCCTTGTAGATGGGGGCGGGCAGGTGGCGGTGGCGCACGATGCGCGCCACCTCCGGCAGGTGCTTGTGCCGCTCTATGAGCGCCTTGTTGTACTGCATCTTCTTGCGCTCGCGCGGCAGCACCGTGCCCAGCTGCTCGCTGGCGTTGGCCTTCCACACGCGCACGTTCATGTCGTCGGAGCCTGCCGCCGGGGAAGAGGGCAGGGCAGGGCAGGTGGGTTGAAAGGATGGCTCGGCTGGGTTTGCGACAGGCAGGGCGCAGAGCGGACGGTGCGGAAGACCTGTATCACAGACCACTGGTGCGTGCAGGGTGCAGGGCGCATTGGCACAGCGCGAGGCCACGCTGCTGGGCCACCGCCGTATCCCTGCTCACGGTGCCCCCTGCTGCCCCAGCCCCTCACCTGAGAAGACGTAGGTTCCGTCGCCGCTGAAGCGCACTGCAAAGACGCGCTGCATGCGCTTTGTGTGGTACACGTCGCGCGAGTGGCCGCCGTTGAAGGAGAAGATGCGAACTGCGGGGGCGACGGGGAGGAGCAGGCCCAATGGAGGCCAGGCAAGGAGCCAGGCAGCTTAGCGGCCCAGAGCAAGCAGTAGCAAGCCTGACCCACGACCTACTGTCTGCCCTCGTCGGCAGCAGCAGCAGCAGCAGCAGCAGCGGCGGCGGCGGCGCACCCGAGCGGTCGTACCCCCCGCCACAAACTCGCGGCCGGTGGGCGAGTAGTCGACGTCCATGACGGCCGACACAAAGTCCTGGTGCACGCATGAGGCGGAGTCCAGGTGGCGCATGTCGTACGTGTACAGGTTGCAGTCCTCGTTGGCGACTGCGCACATTGAGAGGGCGGGGGGGCGCGGCGGGGGCGGGGGCCCACATGACGGGCAGAAAATTGGGTGGACAGCCAGGGGGACGAGAGGCGACGCCCGGCGACCGGGTCTCAGCCGCAGCTCTGCCCTCGGCGCTGCGGCTGGCCGCTGCCGCTGCGTGCAGGTGGTCGGCAGGGCAGCGGCGCCGCGCTGAGCCCGCTGAGCTGGGCGCACCCGTGAAGTTGAAGGCCTCCATGGGGTTCCAGGCGATGGCGTTGGAGCGCGTCTGCATGACCAGCTTGCGCACGGGGGTGGAGGCGCGCAGGTCGTAGAGCGCGATGCCGCGGTCGCTGCCAGCGGTGGCGAACAGGTCGGGCTCCGCGGGGTTGAACCGCACTGCAGGGGCGGGGAGTGGGGGCGGAGTGTGTGTGTATGCTGTTCGACAGGGAGCAGCCCGGGAGGTGACCGGACCCAGGGGAACGCACGGGCGCAGCTGAATGCCGGTTCAAAATCGGCATGCACCCCCGCAGCTGCCGCGGCATTCAACCAGGGCTGCCGCCACGTGCCGGGCCAGGCGGCCAGCGGTGCCGAGCCTGCCGCCGGCGCTCACCAGTGGTGATGGTGTCAGCCCCCAGGCAAAGCTCTGCACCGGCTCCGACCGCTCGTGGTCCCACACCTCCACCGCCGCCCCCGCCGTCGCAAACTGCGCGCGCTCCCAGTGGTGGTCCACGCCGCGGAAGGCGTGCCGCCCGCTGAACTCCAGCACAGGGCGGCTGTCCTCTTGGATGGGGCCGCCGTCAAAGGGTGCAAAGGGCACCTGCGTTGTATTGGGGCAGGATGCGTGCGCGACGGGACGTGAAAAGGGGCTGGGGATCCACAGATCTCGAGGCAGTGGCCAGTGTGAGAGCCACGGCAAGGGCTGCCGCAGCAGCGCTGTGCACCCTAGGCTGACAACCTGGCGCAGCCACCCGCACAGAGCCGCAGCCGCGCACCTTCCACAGCTTGACGGTACAGTCGGTGGAGCAGGACACCGCTGCCTCGCCGTCGCACGTCATGCTGATGCCCTTGACCGCCCCCGTGTGGCCCACCAGGCGGCGCAGGCAGCGGCGGGCGGGCACGTCCCACAGCCGGATGTCGCCGTCGGCCGAACCCGACAGCAGCGAGTTGAGGCGGCGCGGGTTGCGGGCCAGGCAGGTGATGCCGTCGTCGTGTGCGAAGGAGGCCAGGAAGGGCTTGGCGAACACGCGGTCCAGCTTGGCTGCGGGGGCGCCGAGGCGGGGGCGCAGCCAGCGGCTGGCAGGTTGAGCACAACCTGGGCGACGCACGGCGGTAACGCAAAGCTGCAAAGCTGCACATCCTGGGCACTTGACCGGGCCAAGCTGCTGAGGTGCCCACCCGCATTGAGTGCGCGTGTGTACTCCTTGGCCTTCTCAAAGGGGTGCAGAGCGGGGTCCAGGTTGCGGTGCACCTTCTGCACATCCTGCGCCCGCTCCCGCGTGCACGCCTCCTCGCTGCGGTTGATCGTCTTCACCTTCATGGTCGCCTGATGCCAGTGTATGAGCGCACAGCACAAATCTAATAGAGTGCTGAGGGACGGCAGCTGCAAAACAGCAACAGCAAAGGCACAGCGGCCCGAGTGAGCGCCTGCGGCAGCAGCAGCGGCGGTGAGCCTGCAGTCTGCAGACCGAGGAGACAGCGGCACTGCAGGCCGCGGACAGCAGCATATGCATACAAGACAAAAGGTGTTGCGCGCATGCAGCTTTTGCAGGCTTGCCTGGGCTCAGCCGCTATGCCTGGCAGCGTTGCGGGCTGCAGCGCAGCCTCTCCTCAATGCTGCATATTCCGTGTGATGTTTCAAGTGGTGTTGTCCGTCGCTGGGTGCCGTAGCCTTCACAATGTTTTCGTCAATGGTCTAGCAGCATGCAGCAGCAACGTTGTGTTGGTGAACTGTACTTCTACACAGAATCCAACGGTTAAGCGCCGTCGAATTATCTGTCCGAGAAAATGGACTACGCATTTGGCCTCCATGCTGCCAGTGGCAGTACCGATGCTGGAGGACAGCACCATGCTTGAACTGGGCGCCCACCGCCAGCCCTATGGTATGCTCGTGACTTGCTACGATGCTTTGACACATTTGATTTTCCTTAGGAGTCCCCTCCGTGTCGGTTGGCCAGGGCTTCCTTCCTCCAGGGGAAAGCGGCCCCTTTTCCCTTCCTGGTCCTCTGGATGTATGAAACGGTAGTGAGGTAGAGTAGACCGCCGGTGGACAGCTGTAATACCGCTTATCCAGGCAGCGGCAAGCCCACCCGCCAACGCCGTAGCCGCCTGACACCCTGGCTGGCTTTGGCCCAACTGGACGCGTCTGCCTGCCAGCAGCGGCTGCATCGGGCCCCTGCAGCATGGTCAGCAACGAGCCGCAGGTGGAGCAGGCAGCCAAGCCCGCAGCAGGGGTGGCGCCACCTGGACGAGAGCGGCGGGTGCAGCAGCGGCCTGCGCATCACAGACGAGAAGCTGCTGTGGGCCCTCCAGAACGAGTTCCTGGGCAACGACAGCTGGCAGCTGCCCCGCGAGAAGCCTGCCACCTCGCGGTCCAGAGACAAGACGTCTTCCGTGGGGGCGGCAGCGGTGGCGGGCGCACCGCGTCCTCGCCGGCCAAGTCCCAGCAGCAGCCGCGCCCACCACCTCCACTGCTGCCTCTCACGGCAGCAAGCAGCTGCACGCAGAGCAGCGGCAGGCCCCCAGCACAGCGGTGAAGCTCTCCGGCGTGCAGGAAGTGGCCAGCAGCAAGCGCTCCGCGTCAGCACCCACCCAGCTGCACCCCGGCAAGCAAGCACACAAGAAGCCGCCGCTCAGCAAGCTGGCCTCGGCACACAGCCAGCCAGCACCCAGCAAGCGCGACGCTGCGCCCAGCAAGCCTCTGCCAGCGCCTGCAGCCGCGGTGGCCGTCCCTACCGCTCCGGCGAGCGCCAACGGGCGGCCACCCAAGCGGCTGAAGGCGATGCTGGTTGGTGACTTGGTCACGGCGGCCACGCTGTCCGACAGCAGCAGCAGCAGCAGCAGCGAGAGCGAGAGCGAGAGCGATGAAGAGAGCGCATCTGAGGGGGAAGCAGAGTCGCAGGAGGCGAGAGTGGCTGCCACCACGGCGTGGGAGGTGGGGCTCAACGGCGCGGGGCTGGTGGCGGAGGAGGCGGGCCTGCTGCCCCCAGATGCCAGCGAAGCGGCCTATGTGCGGGTGAGCGTCGCTGTCCGTGCCGTGCCCACGTCTCAGCAGACCGCAGCCCCGCTTGAGCTGCAAGGCATGCGCTCCTGCGTGCCGCGACCGCGGCCCAATTGGTCACCGTGTGTGCTGCTTGCCAGCAGTAATGCATGTGAAGCCTTCCCTCCCATGGCAGGCGCGCAACCTTGTGCTGGCGCGGTGGCGCCAGGATGTGAGCCGGCGGCTCAGCGAGGCCGAGGCGCTGGGCTGCGTACCGGCCCAGGACCGGCCGTACGCCCTGGCAGCGTACCGCTTTCTCAACGCCCTGGGCTTCATCAACTTTGGGGTGTCGCCAGCTCAGCAGCGTCACTTGGCCGAGGCCCCAGAAGGCCGCGGCTCCATCGTTGTGGTGGGGGCAGGGTGCGCCGGCCTGGCAGCCGCGCGGCAGCTGCGGGCAGCAGGGTACCGGGTGGTGGTGGTGGAGGGGCGGGACCGCCCGGCGGCCGCGTCTGGACCGAGCGACTCGAGGTGAGGCGGCCCTTTGTTGAAGCGGCCTACTGCACAGCGCAGACTGCCGCCCGTCAGCCGTCGCCAGGTCTGCCGCGCTGCTCTTTACTGTGCACTCCAGCTGACCTGCACTCTGCCGCCTCTTCGCCTCCCGCAGGGCCAGGGCGCCGCTGCGGTCGCCGACATCGGAGGCTCCATCATCACCGGCATCGACGGCAACCCGCTGGCCGTGCTGTGCAAGCAGATGCGGTGCCACCTGGCAGACATACGCTCCGGTGAGCTGGGCAGGGGCGGTTCGGCGTGCAGGGGTCTGCCAACGCATAGGCGGGTGCGCACCCCAGCAAGCTCTCCTCCCATCCATACTTTCTATGGCGTGCCTGGTGGCGGCGGCGCCCGACAGCAGCCCTTCCCCACAGTTCCCAGCAAGACTGCACGCTGACCCTTTCCCCCTGCGGCCCTTCCTGCCCCCCAGACACCCCCTCTTCTATTCCGACGGCAGCGAGCCCGCCAAGGCGCTGGACGAGGCGGTGGAGGCGCTGCACAACGACCTGCTGGACGAGTGCACACTGCTGAAGCAAACTTACGAGAAGACGGGCGGGGACACCAGCCTGGGTGCGCAGGGGCGGCTGCGGGCTGGGCTCGCACGGCACTGCGCTTGGCTGGCGCAGCAGCTCAGCTGACCCCATTTGCCGGGAGGAGTGGACTGCCTAATCTACGTCTGCGCTGGGCGCCTCACCCATCCCCCGCTACCCCCCCCGCCCAGGCCTGTGCATGGAGTCGCTGTGGGACAGCTCCGGGGGCCAGCTGGCGGAGGCACGGGGGCCGGGCGGCGCCGCGGCAGCCCGCCGCCTCTTTGACTGGCACATGGCCAACCTGGAGTTTGCCAATTCGGCGCCCGTGGAGTCGCTGAGCCTGTGCCACTGGGACCAGGACGACCCCAACGAGATGATGGGGGCACACTGCTTCCTGCCGGGTGGGCGGCCTGCACGCCAGTGCTGCGACAGACAACCGACTGGCGGTCCTTGGGTGAAGGCTGTGCATGCGGGAGCAATCCACGGAAGCGGGCCTGCGCAGCGCTGCTCATGCCCTGCATGCTGTTCTCCGTGCCGTTCAGGCTGCAACGCGCGCTGGGTTCGCGAGCTCTGCCGCCAGCTGCCCATCTTCTACGGCAGCCCGGTGCGGGAGGTCCGGCACTGCGCCACGGGTGCGTGCTGGGGCAGGGGTACAGATGCAGTTGGGAGCGTGCACAGGCAGCCCGCTGGCAGCGTGTGCCCGCTCCCCTCCCCTTCATCCCACCTCACCCGCCCATAGCATGCGCAGCGCTCTGGGTGCTGCAGACCTCCCCCGCATTTTCTCTGGCAGTAATTGCTCTTCTGTGTGTTCGCCCCTGCGCTTGTGCAGGGGTTGAAGTGCAGACGGGGCAGCACCTGTTCAAGGCCGACGCGGTGGTGGTGACGGTGCCGCTGGGGGTGCTCAAGCGCGGCGACGAGGCGCTGCGCTTCAGCCCGCCCCTCAGCGATCGCAAGCGCGGCGCCATTCAGCGCTTGGGATTCGGCACCATGAACAAGGTGCGCATGCACGAGGACTTGTAGAGGGCCAACTAGCTGCATGCATGCCAGCCGCGGTTGCAGGCTTGCTGCCCATGCTGTCTCCTGCACCCGTTGGCCTACTTGCCAGTCCCAGTGCTCTCTGCGCCTCGCGCCCCGCATGCCCACTTGCTGCCGCCGCCCTTGCCCCGCCCCGCCGCCGCCAGGTCATCCTGCTGTTCCCCACCGCCTTCTGGAGCGACGAGCTGGACATGTTTGGGCACGTGGCGGGGGGGGGGAGGACCGCGGCGAGGCCTTCCTCTTCTACTCATACACCCACATCTCCGGCGGCGCCCTGCTGGTGGCGCTCTACTCGGGTGGGCTTCAGGGGGGCCAGGCTGGGGTGGTCGTCGGGCTTCAGCGCTGAGGGGCGCCAGTCGCCAGCTTGCTGCCGCCAGTGGCCCCCAGCAGTGGTGCTGAATGGCACAGACGCGTCAATGGGTGGCCTCCAGCCAGCCTGAGCCGCACCCTCCCGCCCGCCCATCCCGCAGGCGAGGCGGCGGTCAAGCTGGAGGAGCGGTCGGCGGGGGAGGCGGCGGGGCGCGTGATGCGCGTGCTGCGCTCCATCTACGAGAAGCGGGCGTGGAGGTGCCCGCCCCCTTGCAGGTGCGCCGGCGGGTGGTACAGCCCGCAGCCCGCATGCCTGGGACACAGTGTGGTGCTGCTGGGCCTTTGCCGCTCTGGTTGTTGTACACCCGCTGCAGCACCTGCCTCCCTTGGCATCCCTGTCGCCCTGCATCCCACGTCCCCCCCACCACCACACACACACACTCTCAACCCCCCAGGTGGTCACCACTCGGTGGGGCCGCGACCCGATGGCCTACGGCTCCTACTCCTCCATGGCGGTGGGCACACACGGCGGCCCCGACTACGACTGCCTGGCGGAGAGCGTGGGCGGCAGGGTGAGCGGCGGCAGCTGCGCTTGGGGCCCACCGCTGGGCAGAAGGGCGGCGAGCAGCGAGCGGTGGGGCCCGGCTTCGGCTGGGTGGGGCAGCGAGCTGCAGCAAGCGGTTGTGCCTGCAAACCCCAGCCTCGCGGTGGCAGGTTCTGACGGCGAGCCCGCCTGGGCTGCCCCCTGCAGGTGTTCTTTGCGGGGGAGGCGACGACCCGCAAGTACCCGGCAACCATGCACGGCGCCTTTGTGTCGGGGCTGGAAGTGGTGGGTGGGCGCGCAGCCCTGGTCTGGCCCGACGCAGCGCAGCGGCGTGCTGGCTGCATTGGCGGTTGCCTCAACTGAGCGTGGCGATGGTGAGCAGCGCTTGGTTGACGCCTTGCCTGCCGCACCTACCCCTGCAGGCGGCAAACGTGGATGCCACGCTGCGCAGGGCAAGCGTGGCACGGCGATCCGGTGGCACAAGCGCGGTGCCTGTCGCGCTGCAGCCATTGGCGCAGCGTGTGGCGCTCGAGCAGGCTGAGCAGGCGGCGGCTGAGGTTGATCAGCGGCTGTGCCTGGCGACAGACCTGGAGCAGCTGTTTCAAGATCCGGAGCACCCGCCAGACTTGGAGGCCGGCTGCGTGGCTGCAGTGCATGCGCCGCCGGCAGCCGGCGGCAGCGGAAAAGTGAACGGAGGCACAGCGGCCTTGCAGCGGCACGCGCAGCAGAGCCTGCTGCGGTTAGACTGGGGCGCCGTCAAGGGCGCGCGCGCGGCGAGGGCTCGGCCCGCGCTTCCTCCTTGTGCCTCGTGCCGTCGCCGAGGCGCTGGCTGACGCACCTTCCAATGATGCCCGCCTGGCGCTGCTGGAGGTGCTGCCAGAGCGCCGACACGCCGGGCGGCAGCACCTGCAGACCGCTGGGCTGGTGGAGGTGGTGCGGCGGGCACGACAGCGGTGCAAAGAGGCACCAGAGCGGTCGGCGGCCAGGGCGCCGGCGGCAAGCGACGGCTTGGTCATACCCCATCGCTCGTAGCCGCATTCTAAGCTTGTGAGGGCTAGTGTGTAAGACTACAGGAACAAGTGCCCGTCAACGGCAGGTTGGGTCTTTGGCGCACCAACGGCACCTGGCATCAGTCCTGTCCCCTTGCCTTGTGCCCAGCCGCACGCTGTCCTTGTTCAGCGAAATGTAGAAACGGGTGTCATGCGTCGTGCTCAAGGCAGTAACCAGGGTGGATAGCACAACAGGTCAGGGACCGCACAACAAGAGGCGCTGCTGACGGTAAACGGCCTGCCCTCAACGGCGTCCAATATCATTTTTGAAGATTGCGCACGATTAAAACTTTCCAGCAGCCGGTTCCTTAAGTACTGCTGAGTGGGCAGGCCTTCGGAGGTTCAGGAAGTCCTCAAAACCTGAGACGCTCGCTTCTTGCTAGCTTGTCGGAATACAGACCTAACATTGCAGGCTGGGGTTTCGGGGTTTCATTCTCCTTGCGTGTACATTGGAATGCTAGAGGCTTCTAAGCCGCCCATTGCTGAAACACCCGAATTCAACGGATATCCGGCCGTATCAGCAGCCCAGTGTAGCTCTGCTGGGGAGGCAGTGGGCGCTGCTGATGCGGCTCAGGGCGGCCGCCGCCAGCATCGCCCCACCAAGCCGTCGCGTGCCAGGGCAACTGGCAGGACTGCTGGCGCCCCAAGCTGCCAGGTGGGTGTGGAGAGGGCGTCCAAGGCCATGAGCAGGCCCTGTGCATTCTGCCAGCCGCGATGGACAGGTGGCACCGATGCTGGCTTGGCTCTGGCCAGGGACAGGCGGCGCAAAGGTTGCATCCATCGATCATGCTGCGTGTATGGCCATCTGAACAGGTGTTGGGCTGCAATGAGGCGCTCCCAAACACCAGGCAGTTCTTCAAAAGGTGCGGGTGATAAAGCAGGGCGAAGGCGATGAGTCGGCGAGCGTGATTTGGCGCAATGGCACGCTGGGCTGCTCGCGGGAGGCCAGCGGACACCACCCCTGTCACCCTTGCACATGCCATCATGGGTTCCTGCCTGGGATGCCATGCAGGTATCGCATTTGCTTGACGCACAGCAGGGCCCAGCAGGTTGAACGTGGCGGCTCGCTGTTCCGCTTCTGCCAGCAGGTTAGAAGGCCAGGCCAGGCGTGCTGCGCCGCTTTAAAGCAACAAAGTTCTTCCTTTGAAGCCCCTGACCACTAGGCCACCCTCTTGCCCATCTGTCCATGCAGCATGGTCGCTTCCACCCCCTGGACCAGTTCAACGGAAACCAGCGCAGCTGCACCGCCGGCCTGGCGCGCCACCGCCGCCGCCCGCGGGCATGCGCGAGGCGGCGGTGGCCACCGCCCAGGCTGACCTGGCGGAGGAGGCTGAGGCTGCCGCGGCGGCCGCCGCCTATCGTGAGGACCATGACGAGGAGCTGGGCCTGCGTGCTGTCATGTCGCCCACACCGTCCCACACGCCAAACACCACCACCCCGAGCCTCAGCAGCTGCAACAGGGGCCGCACCAGCTGCCCGCCCCTTCGGTGCAGCCCCGGGCTGCGCGGCGGTGCGGCCTGGGCTGGCGGCGGGCCCCAGACCCCTCAGGCCCCCCGCAGGCCCCCACACGGGCAGCCACCGGCAGCCAGGCAGACAGCGGCAGCCCGGGGGCTGCCGGCCGCCGCCTAGCCCTGCCCCTGCTGCGCTTGCCTGGAGAGGTGGCAGCGCGCAGCTGCCTGGAGGCCGAGATGCATCAGGCCCTGGCCACCCCGCTCTGGCCAGCTCCTGGAGTGCAGGCCCCACAGACCTTCCCCACAGCGCCCGCACTGCAGCACTTACGCGGCGGCCTGATCCCTGCCGCGATGGCTGCCACCGCATTCCAGCCCACCGGCGCCAGCTGCCAGCTGCCAGCCTGGGCGTCTGGTGGGGCTGCCGGCCATGCCCCGGCTCCCTCGCCCCCATGCCACAGATGGCGCAAGCGCCTCGGGCTGTGCCAGCACACACGGTGCCTTCTGTCGCCGTGGCGGCGGGCTGGCTGCCGACTGGCTGGCCCCTGGCGCCCGCTGCTGTGCAGCAGACTCCTGCTCCGTCTGGCTGTTTCGACGGCTCGTCGCCCTTCATCCTGTCTGGAAGGCCCATCCCATCGGCTGGCTCACCCGGCGGCAACCCGGCGGGGGCGGTGATGCCGCCCTTACCTGGATGGCTGCAGCAGCAGCTTCCAGCAGGCCAGGCGATTGAGTCCCAGGTTGCCCCCTTTGGGCTGGGCATGCCGCCACCGCAGCTGCAGGCGATGCCCCCGCCGCCGCTGGTGCCGGCGCGGCAGCTTGAGGCCCCGGCTGCCGCCCCTGCTGCTGGACTTGAGACGGTCATGGACAAGTTTGATGCGGATCTGGTGAGTGGTTTGGTGGTCGGGTGGAGGATTTGCTTGGCACGCTGCACACCAACCCCATCGGGACAGCCCAGCTGCGAGCCTAAAGGAAGGGTGAAGCAGACATGGCCTGACAGCGCCCGCTGGGCAGCCAAGCGGCTCCCACGACAAGGCCCCAACGTCGCTCCAACCCTGGCGGCTTCATCTCGCAGGAGCAGCTGGCTGCTGACCTGGCGGACCTCCCCCATACTGCGCGCTGGGCATGAACGGCTGCTGCCTGCTGTAGGGCTGTGCAGTCGGCCCTGTGCCTTGCTGCTGATATCTGCACCCAGGCCACTCCCAGGAGGCTTTCCAACCTGCGCTGGAAGCTGTGTGTTGCTGCAACGTACTTTCATCAGGCAATTCTTTCCCAACAGGATTTTGTGCTTCTGGCTGTCCCTTGTCTCCTTTGCTGGCGTTTGTCGCCCATTTCTTCCTGCTTTGGCCCTCCTGCCTTGCCTCAGTGGACCCTCTGCCCTTGCCTGCACTTGTTTTCCCATCCGATTGGCTTTTCATCCACTCCTATCCTGAAAGCTTTTCAAGCGTCGATGAACGACAGTCACTGCCCCTGCAACGTCGGATCTGTCCCAACGGTTGCGGCCTGCTTACCGCTGCAATCGTGTTGATTTCATGAGCGGGTAGCGCTTCCATTTTGATCCAGGCACCTGCTAGCGCGTCAAAGCTTTTGCACCATTTACCAAGCCTAGCACGTGTAGATGGACTACAGTTGTTGGCTGAACAGGGGAATCACTGCAGCTGAGATGCAGTGCTGGCGGCCCATCGAACCATGTTGTTGCCAGCAACCCACGTCTCCTCTTTCCGAGGAGATGTGCGCAAGGAGGTTCCGAGGAGATGTGCGCAAGGAGGACCAGGAACAGGAGAACAACATGTCCAACAGGATACGCGAGTTGTTCAGTCACGCCACATTGGTGCTAGCGCCGCCCCCCCGCGCTTTCTTGCTTTCTCCTGCGCTGCACTAAGGGGCGGAGCGGCCGGAGGGCGCAGGCTGTCCGCTTGGCTGCTGCTGCTCGCGCTTCTGCTGCCGCCGCCAGACTGCCTGCTGCTGCTGCTGCTGGCCGTCCACTCCTGCCTGCTGCTGCTGCTGCCACTGCTGCCGCCGCTGCCGCTGCTTCTCCCCGCAGGCGCCGCCGCCGCCCGCCCGCGCGGCTACAGGCCCAGCACGCGTAGAGCGCGGCGCCGCGTGGCGCGCGGGGGAGGCGGCGCCGCGCCCTCTGCCCCCGCAGCACCGCGTGCCCCGCCTGCAGCACGTCTGTGAGGAAGCGGCTGCGCTCCGCCTCACGCCGGCTCTGCGGGCCGTACAGGCTGGTCTCCAGGGTGTGGGTGAGGCGCAGCCGGCTCTTGGCGCGGGTGAGGCTGACGTAAAAGAGGCGCCGCTCCTCGGCCAGCGCCTCGGGGATGACTCGTCGCGCAGCAGCGGCACCAGCCCGTCGTTGCAGCCTGGGGGCAGTTGAGGGGCGTGCGGTTGGGGGGTGGGAGGCGGGGTGAGGGGCCGGAAAGGAGCTGCAAGGCGGGAAGCCCCTGGTGCGTTGCGTGGCAGCCCTGGGCGCAGCCTCTGTCGTGTACAAGTGCAGTCAACCGCAAGGGCAGGGCGCAGCGCGGCGAACGATGCCGGCAAGGGGCGCTGCGGCGATGCGCCGCCAGCTGGCGCGCACCCGGCACGAAGACGAGGTCGAACTCGAGGCCCTTGGCGGCGTGCATGGTCATGAGGCGCACGCCGCGTGCGCCGCCGCCCCCTCCTCCGCCCCGAGTACAGCGCCGCCTCATCCAAGAAGTTCTGGGCCAGCTGCAGCCGGGACGGCGGCGGCCCCGCGGACTCGGGCGCATCATCCAGGGCCGCCGCCCCGACAGCTCCCCGGGGACGTAGCCCGTCGCCGCCCCCACCAGCTGGTCCAGCCGCTGCAGCCGCTCCCGCGCGTCCCCCTCCTTGGCGGTGCCGCTGGCGCAGCCGCCCTCCAGCACGTGCTGGCGGTAGCCGGTCTGCGTGCGGGGCCGGGGGCGACGATGCGGGGGAAAGGGAGGAGAGGATGGGACGCAGTGGCTGGGGACTGCCGCGGCTCCCGGCTGTCCCGCCCGCAAGCTGCTCGCCCTCATTCAACATACACGCCAACAAGCCCCGCCTCCCCACCTGCGCAATGATCTGCTCCAGCGCCTGGCCCAGCGGCTGGCCCCGCACCCCCGCCGCCAGCCCCGCCACCAGCTCCCGAAACGCCTCCAGCGCCGCGGCAGACTTGGGGGTCAGCCCCAGAGCCTTGCGATCGGGCAGCGGCGGGAGGCTGCCGCCGGCTGCCAGGTCGCCAAAGAGGAGCGTGCACAGCGTGCCGCCCTGCGCCGCCGCGGCAGCGGCCAACCGTTCCAGGCTGGCGTCGCCGACGCCGCGGCGGGGCGTGTTGATCACTCGGGCCAGGGCAACGTCGTCCCGCAGCCCCACCGCCAGCCGCAGGTAGGCCATCACGTCCTGGGAGAGGGCGGCAGGCAGGAGGGGGAGGGAGACCAGTCGGGAGGCAAGAGGTGGGCAGAGGGAGGGGAAGCACATGCCAGAGGTTCTCTGCACCCAGGCTCTGCCTGCTATCTGGCTGGGCCGCAGCGGCGCGCAATGACCGGCACTGGAGAGCCGGCACAGGACAGCTGCCGTCTTGGAAGGGAGCCCCCAATCGGAGAGGGCTGCCGCGAAACCCCCCACCTGGATCTCCATCCGCCGCCAGAAGGGCACACCCCCACCAGGATGTACGGCACGCCGCGCCGCACCTGCGTTTGCGGCATTATAAGGAGGGGAGTTAACCCCAGGAGGCGTGTGCATGGAGCAGCAGGGCCCATGGGGCAGAGGGGCATCCGGCAGCGGAGCGGCGGCAGCAGAGCAGCAGCAGCAACGCGCTGCCAGCACCCCTGAGCCGCTGCTTGCTGCCGCCGCCGTGAGCACACTGGAGCGCTGGGGGCCGCTCCCGCGATCAGGGCGATCAGGCGAGCCACTGCCACAGCAGGGTTGGCCGCTGCCACAACAGGATGAAGCAAGTGCGGGCGGCAGCTGCCCACCAGCTCCTGCTCCACCAGCCGCGACTGCACGTGCGTGCGCAGCAGCACCGCCACCTGCTCGGGCGGGTGCTCGCGCCGAGCCAGCGCACCCGCAATCTCAGCCGCCACAAACCGCGCCTCCTCCTGGCTGTCGCGCAGCACATGCACCTGGGCATGGTCGGGGGAGGGCAGGGCATGGGGGTCACAAGCGCGGGCTGCAGGGGTCGAGGCAGCAGCAGCGGCAGCGGCAGCTCAGCAGCCGCGCCACGCCCGGCCCTCCTGCCACTGCGGCGGCACTCCGGGCCGCCCCGGCCTGCCAACCCCCACCCTGCCCCGCCCCGCATGCCTCGATGGGGTGTCCCGGCGGCCGCAGCGGGCGCAGCGCCGCACGCTGCCAGTCGTCGTTCGCCGCTATGACGTGCTGCGCGGTGGCAACGATGCGGGCGCAGGAGCGGTAGTTGTCCCGCAGGTCCAGCACCTGTGGTGTGAGTGGGGGCAGTACAGGGGCAGTACAGGGTCGACAGGCAAGCGTTGTGCCAGACTCCATGGCAACTGGCCCCGCACCCACCAGGGCCACCCTCCAGGTTTGCCCGGTACAGCACGCCCCCGAGCCCACCTGCGCATCGGGAAGTCCTGGGCAAAGGCGTGGGTCATGTTGGTCATGTCTGCGCCCGCCACCCGTAGATGGCCTGATCCGGGTCGCCCACAACCAGCAGGTCGGCCTGCAGGGGCGCGGTTGAAAAATAGGCAAGATCAGATCTGGGGAGGGGGGCTGCGGGCACACCTCTGCCTCAGGCCCCAGGGCTGCAATGCGCTGGCTGTGCCCTGGTGTGCAGCAAGCTTCCCTGGCGCCCCCCGCCCCCCCCCCCCCCACCCGCGGCAGGGTCAGCAGCTTGACCAGCTCGTACTGGGCGGTGTTTGTGTCCTGGAACTCATCCACCAGCACGTGCCTGCTTGCGGAGGAAGGGGTGGCAGGGGGTGGGGCAGGGGGCGGAGGGGGCAGGTCCAAGCAAGGAGGGTTGAGGGGCGCAAGCCGGGCCGAAAAACTGAGCGGTGAAGCTGGCGGCTGCATGTGGGAGGACGAGGACCCGTTTGGAACAGAGGCGAGGCGCCGTCGCCCCTGAACCTCACCTGAAGCGGCGCAGGTAGCGCTGGCGCAGTTCGTGGCTGCCGCGCAGCAGCGCCACCGCCAGGCCCAGAAGGTCGTCAAAGTCGGCGGCGTTGGAGGCGCGCAGAGCGGCCTCATACCTGCGGCAGCGTGTATGGGTGTGTAATTGTGAAGTGGGCACACTGGACGGTGGTGCGATGCAGGAGGGAAGGACGAGGGGCACAGGACGGGCCGCCAGCAGGGTTGGACGCAACGCACGGGCGCAGCGCTGCACGCCTCACCTGCCAAACCAGTCGGCCACCTCGTCTGCAGACTCCGACTTGCCCGGGCGCCCTCGGCGGCGGCGGTGCGCAGCAAGTGCTCCAGCACCCGCCGCTGAACAGCCTGCGCCGCGTGGAGGGAGACAGGCACAAGGCACATCGCGGCGGCTGGCCTGTGACACGGGCTGCACACATGGCCTCTTCCCCGGCAGGAACGGAGACCAGCAGAGCTGCTGCGGAGTGGACGAGGGTCACAGGCGGCTCGGCGCTTACCTGCGGCGTGGGCGCGTGCCAGGTCACCATGCCGCTCTTCGCCCTGCTGATCGCGTCCTGCAGCGCCGCCGCCTTCTCGTTCACCTGCTTGGCCTTCCAGTCCCCGTGCACGGCGCGCACCTCGCGAGCAAGCAGCCGCAACGACATCTCCTGCCGGGCGTTTTTTGGGGGAAGGAGGGGTGGTTCAGAGGGCAAGACAGGCAGGAGTGAGGATGCGTGCCAGCAGCGCTGCCGGCCAGGGCGCCGTGGCTGCGGGGAGCCGACCTGGTGCCGCAGCGCACCCACCTGGTCGTAAACTGAGAAGGCGCTCGTCCTGCCGCTGGCGGGCAGCTCGGCAATGTGGGCCTTGAGGATGCGGTAGCACAGGCTGCAGGCAGGTCAAGCGGTGGAGTGGGCTGCTTGGATGCAAGGCGGCACGGCGGCCACCCACGAAACGGGCCGGAACAGCCAGCCTGCTTGCCTGTGGAAGGTGCCCGCAAACAGCTGCTTGCCCGCCTCCTCGCCCAGCATGGCCGCCAGCCGCTCCCGCATCTCCGTGGCTGCCTGCGGGCCGCCGCAGGGAGGGCAGGTCAACGAAAGGACACGCGGTACCAGCTGTGCGGGTGCCGCCAGGCCACCAGCTGGCCGCCGACCTTGTTGGTGAAGGTGATGGCCAGGATCTGCCAGGGCTGCGCCTTGTGGACGTGTATCAGCTGCACGATTCGTGCCGTCAGCACCCGCGTCTGCAGCAGGGCAAGGGTGGGAGGGAGGGTGGGAGGGAGCAGCAGTCGGTGCGAGCGCAGGTGGCCGCGCCTCTGGCCAAGAAGCACACACCTTGCCGCTGCCGGGCCCTGCCACCACGCGCACGGTGCCAAGCGGAGCTGTCACTGCCGCAAGCTGCTCCTCGCTAAGCTGACGCAGGTGGGGAAGAAGGGCAGAGGGTGTTGCTGCTGCTGCTGCCGCCGAAGAGGCAGGGGGCGTCGCAGCCGCCTGCTGCCGCTGCCAGTCTGCGGCGGCGGCGGCGGCCACGCCTTCCTTGCCGTGTCCCACAGATGTTGTGGCGATCCCTCGGCGCAACAAAGTACTGTGCTGCTGCGCCGGGGCTGCAGACGGGCACCAAAGGTGCCGGGTGGCCTGGCACAGGGAGCGACCGCCCTGCCTGATGAAAGAGTGCATGCTGGTCCTTGTATCAGCTTGAATAATCTCCATGGCAGCGAAAGTTCAGCGCATGCCGGCTTAAAGCTGTGGGCGCGGCTGCAAGCACGGCTTCGGCTTTTGGAGAGAAGCACTGAAAGGCCTAATGTCGTGGAAGCACCACAACTAAAAGAACAGCGAGCATGAAGCGGCGGCATAGATGGAGGGCGCCGGCGCCGGGCAGGATGGAGGTGTTACAGGCAGGGTGCATTCGACAGAGCAAGGCAAACATGTTTACGCAAGCATTGCAGGACAGGGTGTGGATCGCGGTCGACATCAAGGGAAGGAACGATGCAGCAAGCCCTGGCGGTGCCAAGGGCCGGCGGGCATCCGGGGCGGCGCTTCACTCGGAGGCCGCAGCGGAGGCTGAGGGCGCGGCGCTGCCCAGCAGCTGCACCAGGCCCGCCAGGGCCCCCGTGAAGCCCGCGTTGTAGTCCACTGCCACCTCGTTGGCGCGGTAGTCGGAGCGCACGTCGGTGTAGGAGGAATCGCTGTCGGCTGGTCCGCCAACCAGCGCGCCCCTCAAGACCTGGAGGGCGGGGGTGATTTGAATGAGCAGCTGATCAGGGGCAGCTGGCTGCAGCCAGGGTGAACATGTACAGCAACGAGATGGCGTTGCATCTGCCGCTCCTCCCCTGCCCCACCTGCGGATTGGGGCCAGGAGCATTGAATGCTGTCTGGTAGTCGCAGCGCGCCGGGCGGTTGGGGCAGGAGGCGCTGCGGTGGTGAGCGCGAGTGGGGGATTCTTGCCGTAGCCAACCACGTAGCTCCTGGATGGGGAATGCAAGGGAAGAAAGAGTGAGTGCAGCACAACCGGCAGGAGGTCCACAATGGGGCTACCCTCTGTGCCTGCTGCATGTGTGCCAGCTGCCCGTGCCCACCTGTCGCTGCCGCGCAGGCCCAGCATGTAATCGATCTGCTTCTGCACCCAGGCCAAGCAGTTTGCGCGGACGTCGGCAGCAGCAGTGTGCTTGGCGTGGATGGTCATCATCAGCGCAGCGTTGGCAGCGTGGCGCAGCGTGCCCCAGCCGCCCAGCGGTGCCACGGCGAGGCCCTTGCCAGTGAACTTGATGCCCGACTGGCCTGCAAACGGGCAGCGCAGCAAAAGCGTCATGAGATGACCTGCTCTGATGGATAGCCTGTGCCAGGCGTTGAGGCTGACTATGCCCCATGCAAGTGCTGCCTCAGCGCCCTCACCCTTCTGCCACGAGTCAAGGAACGTTTTGAAGGCGGCGGCGTGGTCAACGCCATTGGCGGCCTGAACACCCATGCTCAGCAGCAGGAGGTGGGCGGGCATGCCAACCGAGTCCCAAGAGACGTAGGGGTTGGGCTGCGCAGGGCAAGCAAAGGGGCCAGGGTCATATGGTGTGCTGAGTAAGGACTGGGAGAATCGCATGCGGCAGGCCGCTGCCGCAGGCTGCCGGCCCAATGCTCACCGCCCAGCGCTTGAGGTAGCCGCGAGCTGCGGTGAGGTAAGCAGGCTCCTTGGTGGCACGGTACAGCCAAGCGGCCTGGCAGGGAAGAGGCAGAAGGGGCAGGCACAGTCAAACGACGGCGGCACCTGCGAAAGCGGCAGTTGGTCTCTCTTCATTAAATGTGCCAGGGTTCTGCAGCCCCACGCTGCATCGCCGCTCACCGCATAGGCCAGGTCGTCCTCAAAGTTGTAGGAAGGGTACACGTAGGTGGGGGCGGGCAGGCTGGAGGAGTACTTGCCCTCAAACTGCAGGCAGGGGAGGGGGCCATGGCTGGGTGGTCGGGAGCGGTGCCCATGCAAGCAGCTGCCCTTCCAACCCACACGCACAGCAGACCATGCTGAGCCCATCCGGAGCCCACCTGGGAGGCAAACTTGAACAGACGGCGGGCGTGGTCCAGGCAGGCGTCCGCATACTCGGCGTCGGAGGAGCGGAAGACCAGGGAGGCGGCAGCGAGCGCCGAGGCGGCAGCGCCGGCTGCATCTGAAGCAGGCTTGGAAGCGTCCCAGATGTAGGCGGGGCGGGCGCCGGTCTGCTCCTCGGGCGGCCCCAGTAGGCGTGGTCTGCGGGCCAGGGCAGCAGCAGAGTGAGGCACAGGGCGAGCGCTGCAGTTGCCAAGGTGTGCGCTAGCAATGGCTGCCCTTCATCGGCGGGCCTGCCTCGTCCCTCCCACCTGCCCCTGGTTCTCCAATCTGTGCAATGTACTGGTTGTCGCCGACGTGGCAAGCCATGAGATAGTCGGCGCCCCAGCGCAGGTTGTCCAAGGCGGCCTGCGCGGGCAGAAGGGTGTGGACACGATGGAAGTGGGCTCAATGTGAGCCGGACGCTGCAGCGTGGCCAGTTCTTTGAAGTCACTCAATGGGAGGAGGTCACTCAAATGGGAGGACCTGCGGTTGTGTCATGGCTGGTCAGGCGCACTCTGCCCTGCCCTCTCACCCCTGTCTGGGCCGTGGCAGCATAAGCAGCGGGGAACTCCAGCACGCCCCACGCCAGGAAGGAGAGGGAGGTGGCCAGGGGGAAGTTCAGCTTCAGGTGGTCGCCAGCATCATAGAAACCGCCTGCACACGTCCACGAACGGCTGGAAGGTCGCCAGGCAGGTTGTGGGCAGGATGGCAGCAGCAAAACTGGCAGCAGGCGGTGGCAGCGGCGCTGACCTGGCACCCGGTCGTTCAGGTGGGAGTCGCCGCGCCAGGGGATGGGGTTGCGCCCGCTGGACAGCTTGCCGCTGCGCTGGGCGTAGTAGAAGAGCCAGGAGAGGCCCAGCACCTGCTTGGGGGCAGAGGGAGAGTGTGATGGGCTTGAGTGGAGGCACGTCCAGCAGGGCTGTTCTCAGATGGGCAGGGCATGCGCACGTCCCGCAGGCACAGGCCCCACCTTGCCATACTCGGCTACGTTGCTGGGCAGGGGAGTCACGGAGGCTGGCAGAGTAGGCGCGGTGGAGTTGGCTGGAGAGGCAGTGCCGGTGAGGGTGGCGTCGGGGGTGGAGGGAGCGTTCGGCTTGGCAGGGGACCCCGAGCCGCCACAGCGGCCGCACGTGGCAGCGCACCAACCACCCTGCCTCATCCAGGCCTCGCCGCACTTGCCCCACGCCGCCTGCTGCTTGCAAGAGAGGCCACCTGGGGCAGGCTCATCCTGGCAGGTTGCGGCGGGAGTTGCGGCTGCAAGGCGGCAAGGGACCAGGCATACCAGGAGGCATTCTAGGTGTTGAGAGATGCTTCCTCAAGTCGAGTCGATCTATTCTTCGACCCAGCGGCTGCTCAGTGAACCACAATTGCAGCAGTGGGTGGCTGGTCCTTGCACAGCAACCCTCTCTTCCTACCCGCAAACAGCGACGCGCTAAGCGCCATCATCAGCCCTACTAGGACCATACGCGAACTATTCATTGCTGCAGCGGGGAATAGAGCTGGTAGGTAAGGGAGTTCAATAGCGATCCAGTGATCACGAGGAGGTTGTGGTGGGTGAAGCCGATAAATAAATACTGCGCGCTAATGCAGTCGGCGAGAAGAGATATGCTTTGATTAAAAAGCCGGACATGGCTGTTGTGCTGCGACTTTCCTCCCAGGCTGAATGCGCCATGCCAGGCTGACCAGTGCACGTGGCAGACCGGCAGACAGCAGCACATCTGGGCTGCATGTGCTCGCTCCATTGCCGTATCCTCGCCTTCACAGCGTTGACTAATTGTCACAATGCAATGTTGCTGCACTCATACATCGAATGCATTGCTGGGCATGGCAATGCAAGGATCACCGGCACCGAGCGCGCCAGCTGCGTGGGTACGACGCTGCCGCGCGAGGAGGGCTAAAGCGTGGCTGGAAGCAGTGCCCAAGACAGTCTGTCACGGACAGTGCGCTGTGGGCCAGGAGGCTTAGCGGTGGATGTGCGGTGCAGGGCGAACGGCATGGAGCAGGAAGCGCACAAGAGCCCAGCCGGTGGCAGTTCCCCCACTCAGCCATGAGCAGGCAGGCAGGCTGTCAAGGAGCACTGAAATGTTGTACCCTGTCTTAGCAACGTGCCTGCCAGCAACTCTCTCACAGCATGTCGGGAGACATGCAGCGCAGCAAGCGCGCGGCAGAACGGCAGGGCACCGCCCCGCCATCGACATGCAGTGCAGCGTTGGGAATGTGGGCAGCCATTGTTTGTTAAACAGAATTCCTTACTAAGATTCAAGAATGTCTCCTTCTTTTCTCCAAGGGTGATGGAGGGGCGCCTTTGCAATATCTGGGCGATTGGTAATTCGTCCATGCCAGGTGTCGCGCAGCGGGGCGGCAGAGCGGCGGCGGCACCCAGCTAGCAGCTGATGTGAAATCACCGAGGAATTAGCGAATGTTGACAGACGTGTGGCATGTCTTGCACCACCAAAGGCGCCACTGTTGGCTCTGCAGCCTGCGCTCTGAGCAGGACACAACCCCAGCGGTGGTTCCCAGCGCGCTTCCCGCGCGCGTCCTGCTGGTCTAGTGCCAAATCCATTGTGCAACCAGTCCGGTTTACCAGGGCAGCCAGCAGCAAGCACCCCAGATCGAGAGGGCAGCGGCTCGAGACCATGGCCATCATTAGCGTGCTTGTGGCCGATATTGGTGAGCAGAATGGATTGTACATGCATGGAGGCAGCCATGAAGCAGCCCTGGCCCCTCATCATCTTGGGTTGCTGCCAGGGCGGCTGGCCGGCAGCGGTGTTGCCGCTGCCGCCTGAAGTTGTGAAAATTGCGCCTGCTTGCAGGCGGCACCAACTGCCGGTTCCAAGTGTGGCAGCTGGACAAGCACCTGCGACCGAGCCGCATGGTGCTGGAGCAGGTGGGCATTGCTCTGTGCTGCTGCTGTTGCAGAGCTGGTCATCTCACAACAGGTGCCTGGTCCCTGGACACGCGCCATGTCCCACCTTCTCTGCCCGGCGCCCTGCTGCAGTTCTACCCCACAGCAGACTACAAGCACTTCACCGATGCGCTGTCGGCTCTGCTACAGCTGGAGGCACTGCAGTGAGCTGCCCTGGCGGCTGTCCTTTTTGCAGGCTCGCTGTCAGCGTGCACGCCTTGCAGCCGCATGCGCGGTCGAACTCTGCCCTTTGCTTGCCTCCCGCTCCCATGCAGGGGCGACAACAAGCCCAAGGCTGCGGCGTTTGCGTGCGCGGGTCCGGTGAAGGACCATCGGTGCACCATGACGAACCTGGGTGCGCAGATGCGGGGTGCTGCCCTCGCCTTGCGACCTCCTGCCAGCTGCTCCCTGCCCTTCACTGGAGTGCCCTCCTTCGCAATGCCGCTCGCAGGCTGGGTGGTTGACAAGGCGGAGGTGGAGTCCGAGTTTGGCATCCGCACAGCCGTGCTGAACGACTTCGAGGCGGTGGGGTACGGCGTGCCTGTGCTGACCGACAACGACCTGGTGGTGCTGAACGACGTGCCCGCTGAGGACAAGGTGGGTTGGCGGGTGGGGCTGAGGGCAGGGTGGGGATGGAGCAAGGGGGAGGCTGTGGGTGAGGCAGCGAGGCTGTCCGCCTGCGAGCTGCGCCCCAGCACCGGCGCATCGGCCGGCTGCTGAGCTCGCCGCCGCTGCCGCCCGTCGTGCTGCAGGGCCCCAAGGCGGTGCTGGGCCCCGGCACGGGGCTGGGCGAGGCGGTGCTGTTCTGGGACGACCACCTGGGGAACTACAAGGTGCACGCGTCTGAGGGGGCGCACGCCACCTTTGCGCCCCGCGGCTGGAAGCAGCGAGCGCTGCAGGCGCACGTGGAGCAGGAGCGGGGGCACTGCTCGGTGGAGCGGGTGAGGCGGGGTGGTGGTGGGGGGCAGCAAGGCGCGAGGGTGGGCAAGGCGGGGAGGGGCACAAATCTGCCCCACGCATGTTCGTGCGTCCTGCTTGTGCCGACCTTTTTGTAAGCCAGCGATGAAAAGTTTTCACACCTGTGCGGCCTTGTCCGCACTTCCCACCCACAGGTTGCCTGCGGCTCTGGTCTGGTCCGCATTTACGACTTCTTGCGCAGCGACGAGCCCTCTCAGTACCCCAAGGTGGGCTGGCTGCCGGGCACACGGCAGCGCCTCGGTCCACAAACCTGCAGCTGGGTGCCTGCTCCCGACACCACCCTGCTCATCGGCCTGTGCCGGCTGCGCTGGCTCACCATGTGCCCCCTCCCACCCCGGCTGCTGCTGGCAGGATCGCATGGACCACGCCAAGCAGGTGACCCCGCTGACGTGACGACCGCGGCGCTGGACAAGAGCGACCCGGTGGCGGGTGAGGGGCAGCGAGGGGCCGCGGTTCCATGTGCTGGCTGACTGCTGCTGTTACTGGGACCCCACCCCCCCCACCCCCTCGTACCCCCACCACACCCACTCAAACCGTAGCTGCACCCCCACCCCCAACAACTCACAGTTGAGGCGCTGGACATGTTCCTGGCCATTGTGGGCGCGGAGGCGGGGCACATGGCGCTGCGCTCGCTGGCCAGCGGCGGCGTCTACATCTGCGGCGGCATCTTCCCAAAGGTGTGGGGGTGCCTCTGGCGGGGCTGCTGGGGTCGGCGCGACAGGGGCCAGGCTGGGCCGCTGCTTGTGCGCTCTGCTCAGCATGCGGGAGCGACCTGGTGCTTGCAAGGCTGTTGGCAGCGACTGCTCGGGGCACGGCTCTCACCCAAGTGTTTGTTTGCTCCTGTTTCTGTCGCCAGGTCATGGAGCGCGTGCTGGCGGGCGGCGTGCTGGAGGGCTTCCTCTGGCGCGCCTCGCGCTTCCACGACAAGGCAAGCCGGGCGGGTGCCACCCTGGAGCGCCGATTGCCTGGCCAGGGGACGCCTGCCCCTCTGCGAACCTGGTCGAAAGCTTGTCTGTTTTGTTTTGGCGTTCCGATGCCAAAAGCTTCTCGCCTTCCCACCCCTTCTTTGTCTCGTGCAGGTGCTCAAAGACGTGCCGCTGTATGTGGTGACCGAGGAGAAGATTGGGCTGCTGGGCACGCGGGAGGAGGCCATCCGCCTGGCCGAGGACGTGGTGGCGGAGCTGCAGATTGCCACGTAGGCCGCCGGCAGGCTGGTGCACGTGAAGCACAACCTAGCCCAAGCACCCAAGCCTTCCTGCAAGCGTCTCAGCTAGCAGCCCACTGCTCAAGTTTTTGAACCCTGTTTCCTTCAGCCTGCTACCGGCCTCCCTAACGAATGGCAATGCCTGGCCAACAGAAGGCAGCTTGCCACCACATCAGCACCCTCAAACTTGTCAGTGCTTCCACTGTTCCTGCTCTCCTGCTACGCTTTTGGTTTACAGTTTTGCAAAGAATTGATACACGCCTGCCTGAGAGGAGACGCGCTGCGTTTCAGGAAAATGCTTGTTGTGGCGGCCAAGGGTTGGAGTTTGAAGCAGCTGCAGAAAGAGCGTTGGGGAGAGGTTTGTGGAGGGCAAACAAACAGTGTAGAGCAGCAAGAAACAAGGGCAGGAGCGTCAAAAGGGAAACAAGCAAATACGACGAGGGCCTTCACAGGTTGGGCTGGCAAGGGGAGCAGGGCCGCCGTCAGGAGAGCAGCGGTGCCGCTAGCCCTGTCATCCTTACGCCAGCCCCTCCGCCTTTATGAGGTCAATGCCGGCGTTCATTGTGTCGATCATCAGCTTGATGATGTCATACAGGTCCCGCGTCACTGGCAGCCCGTCCTGCAGCTTCCAACCCTCCTTGAAGGGCGGCGGAGGCGGGATCTTGGGCACCTGCGCCAGGGAGGCAGGGGTTGCAGGACGCGAGGCTGGAGCGTCCAGTGAGCGCACTGTAGTTGGCCGCAGCTGAGCTCGCAGGACCACCGGAGTGTCGGCCCTGCGTGTGCCCCGACTCGCCTTCTGCTCGTGCTCCGGCTCCGTGTAGTACCGCTTGTCAAACTCCCACTCCTTGGTGCCGTTGGGCATGTTGAACACGGCGCCCCAGGTGTAGTGCATCTGCAGGAAGGATGGAGGCAGCAGTGAACGCTGGCAAGGGGAGGCAGAACTGGCATGGCGGGCCTTGGGAGCTCGCAGCTCAGCGGCTGCTCCTGAAGCTGGCTGGGAGCAGGCTGGCCGACGCGTGGCCCCCTGCACAGCCTCCCGAGCTCACAAGGTGCGCCTTGCCCAGCTTGGCGTCCGCCGGCGGCTGGATCATGGTCACGCTTTCCGGCGGCTCCTGTGGGGGCAGGGCAGGCCTTCAGGGTCAGGGTCACATCGGGCAGCTCAGTACACAGCGCTGCCTGCGAGATTCATTTTGTCGCTGAACCGCACGCTGTTAGGCATCCATGCCCCCACCCCCCAAACACACACAAACACCCACGCACACCCACGCACACCCACACCCCACCACCCCAGCGCCCACATGCATGTCCAGGTCGATGTGCTCCAGCGCCGCCGCCACCGAGAAGGCGTACATCTCGCGCACCCAGTCCAGCGCCTTCTTCGCCTCCTCGTCGCCCTCTATCTGCGGGCGGGAGAGGGGGTCGCGGGATGGGCGCCGGGTGCAGCGGTCAGCACCAACATGCGCACCTCCACGCGCAGGAAGGACAGCTCTCAGTGCGCGGCCCGCTCGGGCGCCGCCCAGCCCTGCCTTGCACCTGCTGCGTGATCTGCTCGTAGCGGGGCGTGACACGCATCCACTCGTCGACGCGCATGCAGGTGGGGGAGGGCCCCGTGGGGGATGTTCTCCAGCGGCCCCTCGCTCTCCGGGTACAGCTTGCGCATCACGCCCTGAAGGGGGCGGGGGACCAAAGCGCGGCGGCAAGAATGGGCTGCCACCACCAGGCAGGCACCGCTCCGTGGCGGCTCCAGGAACCGCACCCAGGGCCGCCACCAGCCCAACGAGTGTGCTGCTGCTGAGTCGCCCTGCACAGTGCCAGTTTAGCAGCCTGCCAGCACGATATGCAAGACATCGACAGAATCCCCACCCCGTCGTCCGCCCCACCGTGATGGTTGGGTAGGTGGGCTGGATGTAGCCGTAAGGGAAGGCGACAGACTTGGCGCCGCTCTCGGCGGCGGGCATAAGGAAGGGCTTGACAAACACAAAGTCGGTCTCTATCATGTACAGCCAGGGCGCCTTGATGAGGGACGGGTCCGCCTTGGCTGCATCCAGGAACTGGCGGATGGCGTTGGGCCGGTCTGCCACCGGGTAGTCGCACCACGCGTCGCACTCTGCAGGGGAGACGGGCAGCCACGGCGCTGGTTGGTACCCACGAGAAGGGGGCGGCCACCTCTGGGCGACCAGCACTCTCAACGGCTTTCCCTGGCTTGCTGGCTTCCTGCCGAACCATCAGCCACTCCTTTAGCCGCTCCTGCTGCCGCCGCCCACGCCGCACCTGGGTGCAGCGGCTTGGCCAGGAATGTGGGCACCCGGGTGGACAGCGCGTCGTGCGCGGTGCGGTGCAGGATGCGCGTGAACGCCACCATCTTCTCCCCTCCAGGCATCTTCTGGGCTAGCTTGAAGGTGCCGTACATGACCAGATTCTGGGGTGGCAAGGGGCGCGCGGGGCATGGTTGGCAACAGGGGGCAATGGGCACATCAGTGCACACGTTGAAGTGGTGGCAGCAGGATGGTGACCAAGGTGGTGGCAGCAGCTTCACATGTGCAGCACAGGGGCAGCTGCAGGTCTCATGCGCAACATACAAGCAGCGTAGAGGTGTTGGGCTAAAACCGGTGCACAGCAGCATGAGGACAGCGATTGGTGAGCAAAACATACCAGGCAATAAAGAACTGACGCTCGGCGGCCACCCAACCGCCCACCTGATAATTTGTATAAGGTGAGCCGTTGCTCGTGTAAGCTACATGGACCGTGTCACCCGTGGTGGGCCAGCTGCCTTTGCCACCAGTTGCACTGCTTGTGGATGCGGCTCCACTGATGCCTTGCCCGCTCCCGCTGCCAACCGCTTGCTGCCCAGCCGTGGCATCGTTGCTCAGCTTGATTTCTCGCTGGCCATGGTGCCTGCTGGCGCCAATCTCAATGAACTGCAGCCATCCATGACAACGACGTATGGAACAGCAGCCCCCTTCCCACAAGTCGCAGATGACTGCAGGCGACTGCAGGAAGCAGGCAGCGGGACGGCGCTGGCCAGGGCCCCACGCAATGCCTGGTGTTTACACATGCTCTCTCACCGCATGTACAGTGCCCATGAACACAAATCCAAGACCCAGGCCAACCAGGAACCCCACAAACAGAAAGGTCAGCACGCGACCTCTGGTCACGGACTTGCCCCCGCGGCCCAGGGCCTGGAAACGGGGTGCGTCCGACTTACGGCCCATGTTCCAGGCGGAGCCTTCCGCCCTGCCGCAAGGGCCGGGTGACAGCAGCGGTGCAGCGCCCCGATCGGCCAACCGCAGCAGCCACACTGCCTTTCGGTGACGGCAGATGGTGCAGGGCAGACAAACCACCCTACATGGAAACAAGCTATGCTAGCGCCTGCCATGTAGGACTGAAAAATGCCTTCGAGGCCTCGTCGCCCTCCTGAAGGGTTGATTTCATTCAATATCGACCGACACACATACCAATTGCTGTTCGATGAGCACTCACCTTGTTTAAAGCCCAACCTGCCCACACATGGCACTTCGTGCCCTGTCACGAGCGCTTGCGCAGCAGCAACAGCGCCTATTGCCACTATGTTATCAGTTGATACCAGGAGCAGTTGAGCAAAGCTCAGCTACAGGACTTGCAGCAGCGGCGGTCGGCCAAACAGTGTCGCAACACAGGCTCCCCCTCGCCTGGCGGACATTTTCAGCGGCAGCCAGCGACTCGCTGGAGACGTGAGTGCACCGCATTTCTGTCTTCACGCCAGGGTTTGGAGGGACTGGCGCCGCCATCGCCGCTACTGCTGCTGCCGCTGCCGCTCCAGGTTGATGTCGTTTCCATGCAAAAATCAAGCTCACCTGCGCTTGGAGGTTGTTGTTGTGGCAATGCAGCATTAGCGTCACGTTCAAGGATGAGAAGGACGGCAGCGAGAAGACGGTCCAAGTGCCGCTTGGGCAGTCGCTGCTGGAGGCGGCCCACGAGAACGAGATTGAGCTGGAGGGTGCATGCGAGGGCTCGCTGGCCTGCTCCACCTGCCACGTCATCGTGGAGGACCAGGTATGCATGGCTGGAGGCAGGCCTGGCTGCACGTCTGTCGTGTGCGCCGCGCAGCACGGGGACGCAGCAAGGGCAGCGAAAGTTCGCCTGCGCACAGGCTGGCACCAGCTGAACCTGCTGCACCTGTGACCGGTGCTTGGGTCTGTCCCGCGCTGCGCAGGAATACTACGACAAGCTTCCAGAGCCTGATGACGACGAGAACGACATGCTTGACCTGGCCTTTGGGCTGACAGACACGTGAGCGGGTCGGGCGCTGCCTGGACTGTCGCTGCATCGTCTGATCGAGTCCGTTTGCTCTTCACTCGAACAGTGTGCACCTGCTCAACTGTTCATTCAAACAAACACTCTTTACTTCCTATTAATGTGCACGCTCATGCTGTCCCGACTACCAGCCGTGGCTGCACCCTCGCCTTTGCCGTCCTGTTTGGATCCTCCTGCAGATCCCGGCTGGGTTGTCAGGTCAAATGCCAGCGCTACATGGATGGCATTGTGCTGCGCATTCCATCAGCCAGCGCTGACAATCGGCTGGCCTAGCTAGGCAGACACAAGGCATGAGGCAGCGCTGCAGCTAGCGTAGTTGAGGCTAGCAGCCTGCCAAGCGCAGCAGGCCTGCACATTTGACCTAGCAACCCAGCATGGGACCCGCAGCTCACACCTTCGCAGCTCAGGCTGCCTGTGACAATTTTCCCGAATTTTCCTACTTTGTGCTCCATGACACACACGCCTTGCACCTTTCAAGTTATATGTCGTCACACCACGTTTTCTGCTGCTGGATATCCCCCTCGGCTCTGTTGGTCTTCCTGACTGGCGCTTCCAGCATCCGCTTCAATGGCTGCTCCCCTTTGCACCCCGCATGGAATTCGCCTGCAGGTCGCGGCTGGGGTGCCAGATCAAGGCCAGCAAGGACCTGGAGGGGCTGGCGGTGCGCATCCCCAGCGCCACCCGCAACATGGCAGTGGACGGCTACCGGCCCAAGCCCCACTGAACGGCGTGCTCCATGCCCGCTGTACCCCTCCCTGCTCCCCTCTCCTGCTGCGCTCTCCCCTGTTCTGGACCTCCCATTATATGACCTCCTGTTACTTCAGCGGTTGACAAACCACATGCAAAGTCACTTTGAGGCAGGGGCGTCATTGCCGTTGAGGCAGCCCGGCCGGGTGGCAGCTCAAGCCCTGTCCAGCGCTTCTGCCAATCCCGGCAGCCCTGACAGCAGCTTGGCCCACTGATCCTCCGGCAAGCTGATGCCCTTCTGTCCAGGCAACTGCTGGCCATCCTGCAGGGAAGCAGCATGCAGAAGTGATGGGCGGCGCCGTGCCATGGCTCTTGGCAATGAGCGGGTGGTTAGGTTCCCAAGCAGCGCAGCTCACCTTCTCGTAATATTCTCGGATGTTCACCATGTAGCGGCCCTTGAAGCAGCTGACGCTGGCCTTGCGCCTGCGAAACAGTGCGATGCAGATCAACGTACCATGGCACAGGTGTGGACCAGCCTCAGCGGGAAGGCATTACGCCACTGCCCGAGACATACTTGTTGGACAGGGAAACTTCATAGTCTGTGCGGTGCTCTCTGAGGGCGGCATCCAGCTCTGCCGCATGCTGGCTGCATTGCAAAGGCGCAGCAAACAGATGGCGTGCGAAGCGTTATGGGCACAGAATGCTGGTGCGTTTCCATTGCATGGGGTGCCCCAGCGCTTCAGCGCAGATCACTCACTTGAGTTTCGCAAACTGGTCTTTCGGCAGGCTGATGCCCTTCTTGCCCGGCAGCTTCTGGCCATCCTGCAGTTGAGAAGGAGGTTGATAGAAAGGAGGGTGGGCTGCAACACGCCATGCAACAGCCGTAGCACCACGGCAAGGAGCAGCTGCTTGTGGCCAAGCCAGGGGTGTGGGACCACCCACCCACCCGCTCATAATACTCCCGGATGTTGCAGTAAACGGTGCCCTTGAACTGGCTCACGTCCGCCCGACGCTGGCCACTCAGCTCCACGGCGGCACCTGCCCCCCAGCCCCGACGGCCCCGCCGCTGCTGCCGCTGCCGGCGCCGGCGTGGGCGCGACTGCCGCGGTGGATGCCTTTGTGCTGCCGCTGGCACCCCCTTGGCATGCAGCTGCTGCGAGATTTGGGGTGCGGCGGTGCACAGCTTGGCCCATTCGTCTGCAGACAGGGCAATGCCCTTCTTGCCAGGCTGCATGGAGCAGGTGGCGTGTGCAGCAAATTAGCAGACATGAGCGAGGAAGTTGGAGGACGGCCAGGCAGGTTGTCGGCTGGCAGCACTGCAGGGCACATGCGTCTGCCTGCCCCACAAGCCCCTGCCCCCCCCCGGCATTCACAACCCCCAACCCGCCCACCAGCAGCTCCCCATCCTTGGAATAGTACTCACGGAGGTCCACGCTGTGCCGCCCTGCAGCAACGGCGCAGCAAGAACAGCGGGGGGAGATAAGCGGCCGCCTCGGCGCAGCGAGCCGCGGCACTGCGGCCTCCCCCGGCCCCAGCCCCTGATGCCGCCACAGCCAGGAGTCCTGCAGTAAGCTGTGTGGCTTCCTTTCCCAGCCAACCGGCATGATGGTGTAGCCACTGCGCTGGCCGCGTGCAGCGCCTGTACCACCCACCCCTGTAGGCGCTGATGGTGGCCCGCTTGGAGCCCCCAGGTCTGCAGCAAAGTCCACGTCTTCCGCCTGCAGCGCGGCGCTGATGGCGCCCAGCTGAGCCGCCAGCGCATCCCACGCTGCCGCCTGCAGCGCCACGCCCTTGCGGCCAGGCTGCGCCAGCAAGGAGGAGGCGGGGCCGGGCGACACAGCTGTCAGCAGCAGCAACGGGCATGCGCAGCGCAGCAGCAGCAAAGGCGCAGGCCAGCGGCGCAGCAGCTGCGCGCGCCTGAAGGCTGCCCTCCTTCTCATAAAACTCTCGCACGTCCACCATCGTCCTGCCGCCGTACTGCCGCACGCTGGCGAAGCGCTCCGGCGCCAGCTGCACCGCAAAGTCGCCGGCGGGCGGCGTGGGCGCCGCGCCGCCTCCAGCCGCCTTCTGCTTCTTGGCCGGCGGCGGGGCGCTGGCCGCCTCCGCCTCAAAGTCGCTGTCTGCGTCATCATCCAGGTCCTGCTGCTCAGTCAAAAAAGCGTCAATCTCCTCCTGCATGGGCAAGGAGGCAGGGGGACCAAACAATGATGGCCCAGCAGAGCGGAGGTGGCACAAGGAGGTTCACCGGGGAACCCAAACAACAAGCGGAGGGACCGCCTGTGCCTGCGCGCCGCCGCTGGCGATGCCGCCAATGACGCAGTCAGCCTGTGCCAGTTCCCACCTTGATGAGCGGCTTGAACTGGCTGAGGCTCACGTCCAGCTCCTGCTCCAGGCGATGCGTGATGCTGCGTTGTGTTTCCGTCTCAAAGTCAACATTGCGCAGAAGCTGCCGCAACTGCTGCTTCACAATGCGCTCGTTCACTGCCATGGCTGGTGTTTCAGGCGGCGACGGCGGCGGCAACAGGCCAAGCACAGGGCAGCTCCGGCCGCCTACAGAAGCGTGTGAATTGCTGAACTGCGCTACCAGCGTGTCCCACAGCAGCTATCAACGGCGCAACTCAAAGGATCGAAATCGACCGTCCCCAGAAGCGAGCCAACCGCATCTGCACATGTGTGGCTCATTTGGCGATCAGAACTGCCGAGATTGCAGGCGCGGGAGCGGCTCAGCAGCCGACAACCCTGCCTCGCTGGTGCCAGCAGTTTCGGGAGCCCCGTCCTGTTCGTGCTGCGCTTATCACAATTGCGTTCATGTTTGTCGATTGAACATTGGATTGTCATCTCCCAGTGGGCCGGTGCGAGTTCCTGGAGCGCAGAGGATTGCAACCTTGCCCGCGTGCTCAAGGTGGAAGCCCCGCTCCATGCACCTCTTATTTTGTTTTGCAAGCCTTTGACAATGCAATGCGCACGCTGGCTTTTTGTCTGTGTGGCTTACGCCCTCGTGCCCACAGTCGGCGGTGGTCGCCGCCGCCGCTGGGGCATCCGCGCGTCGCCATTGTTCCCTGGTGTTGCCATCGTCGCTGGCGCTTTGCCATGAATACAGGGTCGCAGCAGGAATGCCGGAGCTGCCAGAGGTGGAGGGCGCCCGCCGCCTGGTGGAGCGCGCCGCTGTGGGCAAGAGGGTGGTGGAAGCGATTGTGGCAGACGACACAAGTGAGTGCGGCTGGCAGCGGCATCCAGACACTGATGGCAGGAACTGGACAGGGAGCGGGGCGGTGCGGCGGCCCCTTGGCCCTGGAACGCCCGTGGGGCTGCCCGCCTCACCTTTTGAGCCCACCCTGCAGAAGTCATCTGTGACGTCGAGCCCAAGGCGCTGGAACAGGCGCTGGCCGGGCGAACGCTGCTGGCGGCCAAGCGGCGCGGCAAGCAGGTGGGAGGTGACTGAGCAGGCGAAATGCTGGCCATGCTAGCTTGCGCTTGGAGCCATGCTGGTGGGCTGACCCATGGGCCCTCTTCCTCCCGCAGATGTGGTGGGTCTTCGACGCGGGGCCCAGCCTGCTGGTGCACTTTGGCATGACGGGGGGCATGGTGGTGCAGGGCGTGGGCGCCGCCCACTACAAGTCCTTTGCCCTGGACGACTCCTCCTGGCCGCCGCGCTTTGTCAAGTTCGAGCTGCGCTTCGACGACGGCACGCGCCTCGCTTTCTGCGACGCACGCCGCTTTGCCAAGGTGCGCCAGGCGCTGGGCTGGGCATGTGCTTGCGGGAGGCAGGCTTTGGCAGGGTAATACGCACCAGGCAGCCGCACTTGCCGCGCATGCCTCACGTTGTCGGGTGTCCACAGCTCTTCCCTGGGTCCTTGCCCCTCTGCACCGTAACCTGCCCGCAACTTTCTCTTGAAAACCCTCCCCCTCCCTCCCCACACCCCCGGCCCTGCAGGTGAGGTTCCTGGAGCAGCCGGAACAGGTTCCCCCATCAGCGAGCTGGGCTGGGATCCTGTGCTGGACATGCCGCCGCTGAGCGACTTTGCGGCGGCGCTGGGCAAGCAGAGGCGCGCCATCAAGGCCCTGCTGTTGGACCAGGTGGGGGCCAGGCGCCCGCTGGGCTGCGCCGCCAGCCCGAGACCTGGGTGGCATGCCTGCACAAAGGGGTAATGTGCCCAGCAGCGGTTTACTTCAGGTTTGTAAAATCTATCTAATCGAGGCCGGGTTGTGCCAAGCGGCAGCCTCCTGCAAGCCAGCCCCTGCCGCAACGCAATGCAAAGCACGCCACTGCGACCCACTGCCGCCGCGCAGAGCTTCAGCGCTGGTGTCGGCAACTGGGTGGCGGATGAGGTGCTGTACCAGGCGAGGGTGCACCCCGAGCAGCCTGCACACACCATCCCCGAGGACAAGGTGGGTGCGGTGTAATTGTGGGGTGGGGTGTGGGTGTGGGTCAGGTGTTGTGGGTGTGGGTGGTGGAGGGTTGGGGGGTGGGGGGGGGGGGGGGGGGGGCACCCCTACGTGGGGGGTTGATGGCAGATGGCTCCTGGCTTCTAGCTGGCCGGTGCTGCTGCCGATGCAAACGTCCCTCGTGCTGCAAGCACATGACCAGCTGTGGCCATCAACGGTGTATCACGAGCTATACAACCCAGGCTCTCCGCCCCTGCCCGCATGCGTGTGCAGGTGGCCGCTCTGCACGCCGCCATTGAGGGGGTGTGCCGCCTGGCGTGCGAGGTGGAGGCGGACTCCGACCGCTTCCCAGACGACTGGCTCTTCCACTACAGGTGGCCGCTGCCGCCCCCACCCCCACCCCCAACTCCACGGCCCAGCTGCCACCTCCCAACCCAGCCATGCCCTTGCAGCGCAGTGCTGCTTGCGCCTCGCTGGCTGCTGCCCGACGCGCTGCCACCCGCCTCGCTGCCTGCTGCGTGCGTCCCGTTGGCTGTCGCAGGTGGGGCAAGGGGAGCGGCTCTGCAGCCAAGGTGTCGGGCGCGCCATCGACTTCATCACCGTGGGCGGCCGCACCAGCGCCTATGTGCCCACGCTGCAGAAGCTGGATAAGGCGGCGGTCGCAGCTGCAGCAGCGGCAAAGGCTGCTGGCGGCAAGGCGGGCGGCAAGCGCGGCAAGAAGGCGGCGGTCGCGCCCCAGAATGAGGGAGCGGCAGCAGAGGCGGCAGTGGCGGAGGTTACGGCAGTCACTGGGGTGGCGGCAGGCAAGGAGGACACCGCTGTGGTGGCAGCCGTGGTTGTTGCCAAGCGCAGAGGCCGGCCGAAACAGTCGGCTGCGGCAGCCAGCCAGGCAGTTAAACCTGCTGCTGCGGCCAAGGACAGCGACGATGTCGGCGATGCAAAGCTGGCGCCAAAGCCAGCAGCACGCAGGGGAGGCGGGAGGAAGGCAGCCAGCAATGCGGTGGCACCGACAGAAGCAACAGAGGTGTCGGCAGCAGCAGATGTAGCAGCAGCGGGCCGCGGAACTAAAAGTTTTCGCAGCAACAAGAAGCAGCCAACAGCCGCGCCAGAGGTTGAGGAGGCAGCTACTGCCAGTCGTGGCCGCAAGCGCAAGGCGCTCACGGCTCCGCCCGTTCAGCCTGCTGAGGGTGCAGTGACGGCGCGGGGGCCAGCACGTCGCAGGCGCACTAAGTGACATGATTCCAACTGCTGAGGACTACACCTCTGAATGCACAATCTTGCTGGCGGCCAGTGTCACAGGAGTTTTTGCATAACATGAGCAAAGCTCCCCTGCCTAGTGAGGGGACCCTGCCAGTGGCTCTCGGGTTTGCACTGCAGCTCAGCAAACGGACGAGCTGGACTGGTTGGTTCAAAGTTGGTTCTTCATCTGAACTTCCTCACAGTGTAGATCCATCATCATAAAGCACAGAGCGGTCAGCCTACTCCGCTCCAGTCCGCTGTCATAGGGAAGCGGCGGCAGCGAAGCAGGCAGTACACTTTGGAAACAGTACCAGGCGATTGTGCGTACGGCGGGGATCTCTCACTGAGCTTTTTTGCAAGGAACACATCGCCTGTCGGGAATACAAATCCGGGCCCACCCAGGCAGCCGGCAGCCCTCGCTGTTAACAACCCTGCGGGACGGGAAATCGGGCAGCCGGTGCCCTTGCCTCAGAAGCGAGGTATCGACCGCGTCAGTGGCTGATCAGAGCTTCCAGCGGGCCCATGTCTGATCCTAACAAGGTGCTTGCCGCGTTACTGTGTCGGACACCTGATTTCCCTGTGCTTTGCACACCGTGATCTACAATAAAGGATTATGTGCGACTGCTCTAGGCGCGCGTTGACCAGGAGGCCAGCGGCAGGGGGCGCCGGTCTGGCGCCGCTGCTGCCTTGCCAACTGTGTCCTGACGCCAGCCCCCGTGAGCCTGTTGCAGAGCAACGAGAAGAGTCCCTATGGCTACCCGCCACAGGTCCCCTACGGCTATCCTCCTCCACAGGTGATTGTGGCGCCTGCACTGCGCACCTGGTGCATCCTGCCGTGCCTAGGGCGGCGTGCTGATCCCAGTCCGTCCCTCCGTTGCTGCAGCCTGGCTACCCGCCGCAGGGTTACCCACCTCCCCAGGGTTACCCTCCACCCCAGGGCTACCCACCGCAGGTGCGTGGCCGTTTGTGCAGCATGCTTTGCGTGTTGCAGCTGCAAGGCACTCACCCTGCTGTCCCTCTGCGCTCCACACCGCAGCCCGGGTACCCTCCCCAGCCTGGGTACCCGCCGGCGCCCTACGGCGCGGCCCCCCGCACCTTATGGTGCTCCCGCGCCCTACCCGCCCCGGGCTATGCTCCTCACCCAGGTCAAACTGTGCCGACAGCGCTACGTTTGCCTGTCGCCATCGCCCTGCGTGCGTGTGCACAGCGCTCCCACGCTTACTGTGCCATATCCGGCGGGAGCCCTTTGCGCTGCAGGCGGCTATCCGACTGGGGTCGGCATGGTCGCAGGTGCTGCCGCTGGATACATGATGGGGCATGGCGCAGGCCACAAGATGAAGAAGCACAAGGGGTACAAGGTGAGGCGGCTGCCATGGCTTGCTCGCAGCTGTGTTCATCACATCGGTTGTTCTCCATGCTCGAGCTGCATCCTGTCGCGTGTACTCTGCAGTACAAGGGCGGGGGCTATGGTCGCCACAAGTTCAAGCGCGGCAAGTGAGTGTGACGCCGCCCAGGTCCTTCGCCTTTCGCCGCACGCTGCACCGAACCTCTTGGGCCTGCCTGCCTGCCTGAGTGGAGTGGAGGGAACAACAGCTGCTCACGCAGCCGCAGCAGTCTGCCCTTTCCTTTCGAAGTGTCCTGCCACATCTGTGCCAACTTTCTGGCCCTCTTGAATGTCTGCAGGTTTGGCTTTGGCAAGCGGGGCAAATACCGGCGGGGCAAGAAGTAGGCTGCACTGGCTGACGCCGCTCTGCTGACAACAACGTCAGGGCACGTTGATGGACAGCCTGGGCATGCCAACAAACCCCTCCGCACGGCTGGCAAGGCTGCTCTAGCTGGCTATCCTGCCTTTGTAGATTTCAGTGAGCCGTCGCTTTCCAGCCCATTGCGGCTGCTGCAGCTTGCATGCGACCAAGGCCGAGGCGCTGCTGCCGTCTAGATGCGAGCCATTGCTTGTCCTTAATTTTCCTTCTGTCTGCCCCCATGCTCGCTGCAACAGCTTCCAATGTAAACTGAACAGGTTTTATATACAATAATAAGTGCTTGGCAATGGTTGGGCTGCAGGTGCTGGGTTCCGAGGAGTCAGGCACCGACAGGCAGAGGCAGGTGGAAAGTAGCCGACGCATGGGTTGGGTGCTCCCAGACTGCCATCATTCCCCTGCTCTTCATGCTCGCCTGGCATGCCTGTATCATTTTGCGTGTTGTTGCACTAAGCTCGTGTTCGTGCTTTACACGGCAGCCCCATTCAGGCTGGTTTCGTTCTGGGTCCGAGCAAAGGCACTGGTGTGTGTGACCGTCTGCTGGGATCGGCGCCTGATTCAACCCTGCATGCTCGCTACCTCGTTGAGCGTTTTTATTCTTCAAAAGCTTTGATTTTCCTTACTGCCTTTCGCAGGTGGCAACACCCTGCGCCAACGCTGAGCCTTGGCAGCTCCAAGTCGCTCTGGCTGCTCCGCTCCCACTTGAGGCAGACCCTTCCTGGCTGGGCTGCATGCGTTGGCCAGCCTGAGGATTGCAGGGGAGGCATCTTGGGGCGCTGCCCTGCAGTTGTCAGGACAGCAGGTCCATTAAGGCTCGTGTAGTGATACTCACTGGGCTCTGAAAGCAGGCAGAGCTGAGCCAGCCAGCAGGCAGGGCAGCGATGTGGGCGCCCTCCAGCCTCTACGAGTTCTATGTAGCGGCGCTCGGCGCCTCGGTTCAGCTGGCGGTGGTGCTGTCGCTGCTGGTGTCGGCCGACCGGATGCTCAATGTGCTCAAGTTCGCCTTCATCTGGGTGCGGAGCAAGCTGACTGGCAGGCTGCCCAAGGACGCCTGGGTTTGTGAGCCGCTGCCCAAGGACCCGGATGCGTACCCCAAGGTGAGGCGCGTGCCAGGCAGCTTCGCCCGCCGCCACGGGGGCGGGCGCCCGGGAGCCAGCACCCTGCCAGCTCTCGGCTGGAGCAAGTTGCTGTGGTGCCCTTCCGCCTCAGCCCTCGCATGGATTGCAGCTCCACAGAGACGTGCGCTGCGTTGCGCCCCAGCGGGCTGGCAGGCTGGCATTGCTAGCCGTGACAGCGCCAGCTGCCGCTCTTGCCCCCGCCGAGCAGGTCGCCGTGCAGCTGCCCATGTTCAACGAGCGCGCCGTCTGCCAGGCCATCATCGACTGCTGCGCCGAGCTGGAGTGGCCCGCGCAGCGCCTGAAGATCCAGGTGCGCCAGGCGATCTGGCGGCGGCGGCCCGCGACATGCGGCAAGTCCTCTTAGCGCTCGGATAGCCGCCTTGTCAGTCCAGAGTGGCAGGCACCACAGGAGACGGATGCCCCGCTCTCAAGCTGTTGCTGCGCCCTTTCAGGTCCTGGATGACTCCACCGACCGCGTGACACGCGAACTGGTGGACGAAAAGGTGCTGGAGTGGCGGGAGCGGGGCATAGCGGTGGACTGCCTGCGCCGCACCAACCGCCAGGGCTACAAGGCTGGGGCCATGAAGGAGGTGGGCTGGAGGACGGGGGCGGTTCAGCTGAGAGAGCTGAAGGCTCTCCTGCCGCAGCGTTTGGTCTGTTCCGCACAGTTGTGTGATCCCTGTCGTTTTGCCTGTCCACGTGAGCGGGTAAACTTCAATCTGAAGGCCTCCGCTCCCGTCGCGGCCCCCGCATGCAGGGCATGGAGGCGCTGGCGGCCGAGGGGTACGAGTTTGTGGCGGTGTTTGACGCCGACTTCAAGCCGGAGCCCGGCTTCCTGCACCGCACCCTGCCCTACCTGATGGGCAACCCGCAGGCGGGGGGCGGGCCAGGGCTGCCGCGGGCAGTCGCTCATACGACAGGGATTTTCCCTGCCTTGTCCCTGAATTGCTGTAGCACTCGCGCCCCGCGCCCCCACCACCACCACCCACCCACCCACCGCACACGCGCGCCTCTGCAGGTGGGCTACGTGCAGTCGCGCTGGGTGTTCACCAACCCGCAGGAGAGCTACCTGACCAAGGCGCAGGAGGTGTCGCTGAACTACCACATGCGCTGCGAGCAGTACACGCACTCCGCCACTCGCTCCTTCTTCAACTTCAACGGCACCGCGGGTGGGCCTCTGCTCAGATTGCTCGGCTGGGCCAGGGGCTGTGTTCAAACGTGGTGGTGAAAGCCAATCTTGCCTTACCAGGCTGCTGCCAGGAGGGCGCGCTGCCGGCAGGCTGATGCAGTTCAAAGAGTTACGTGTGGTTTCAGCACCTGCCGCTGTGCCAAGTGGCAGTTCTGCCTCTTCTCGCCCCTCGCTGCCGCCGCCCTGCTGAGCAGCCAGCCCCCTCCCGCCCCTCCAGGCGTGTGGCGCCTGGCCTGCATCCAGCATGCCGGCGGCTGGAACGCGCGCACCACGGTGGAGGACATGGACCTCAGCCTGAGGGCGTACCTCAAGGGCTGGTCCGCCCTCTTCCTCGACGACGTCACCTGCCTCAACGAGGTGCGGGCCCGCCGCCAACGGCAGCGCTGCTGGTGGCAGCACAGGGCGCGCCGGCGGGCCCTCACCCAAGCGGCCCCTCAGCAGCTTTTTTCACCTCTGGCCCACCACCCCCTCCCCGCCCCCTTCGCAGCTTCCCGCCTCCTTCTTCGCCTTCCGCAAGCAGCAGCACCGCTGGACGTGCGGCCCCATCCAGCTCTGGTCCAAGGCCAGCACCGACATTTGGCGCTCCCAGGTGGGTGGGGCAGCTGATTGGAGACGGGGGCCAGGGCGCCTCCAAGGCACGACCTCACACCACCTCCCTCCCCCATGCCTACAACAGCTCCCCCGGATGCCTCCCTCGCTGTTCTTTGTGCCGCGCAGCTGCCGATTGTGCGCAAGCTGGAGCTCATCCTGCTGTACTTTGGCGTGCGCAAGTGCTCCACCCACTTTGTGTCCATGGGCTTCTTCTGCACCCTGGTGCCGCTCACCGTGTTCACGCCCGAGGTGGGTGGCTGCCGTGGTGATGCCGTTGTGACAACGGTGGCATAAGCTTCTGGCAGTCCCGCCAACACAATGCCGCTCCCATCTTACCACTTCCTTCCACCTGCCGCTGCTTTCTTTAGAATGTCTGCGCCCGCCGACATGTCCCCCGCCCCCTGCAGGTGTCCATCCCGACGTGGGCCCTGGTGCACCTGCCGGTGGCGGTGACCCTGTCCACCGCGTGTTTCACGCGCCGCGGCTGGCTGTACAGCGTGCTGTACGTGCTGTTTGAGAACGCGATGGGCACCGTCAAGCTGTGGGCTGTCATCACAGGTGAGGTCGAGGGGGTGGCGTGGCAGGGGGCAGGGGGCAGCTGGAAGGCGTTGCTTTCTTTCGACAAGCTGTCGCCCACACCACCACCACCCTGACCCGCCCCGCACCTTCCCCGCTGCCACTGCCAGGGCTGCTGGACCTGCAGCGCGCCCAAGAGTGGGTAGTCACCACCAAGCTGGGCTCCTCCGACAAGCGCCCCGGCACTGGCGGCGACGGCTCCGGCATCGCCATCCCCTCCTGCCGCCTCTACCTCAACGAGGTCGTCTTTGCCCTGTTCACTGCCTCGGCCGGCTTCTACGGCCTCTTTGCCGGCACCGCGCACACGGGGCTGGCCCTCTACCTGCTGGTGCAGAGTGAGTGGGGAGGGGGGCTTGGCTACCTCAAGCGCGCGATCCCTGTCTGGAGAAGGGAGCTCGTCTAGCCTAAAAAAACAGTGGTTGTGGCAGGGCAGACGCACCCAGCGCACTTGCCTCCCGCAGGCTTCATCTTCCTGGCCTTTGGGCTGAACTGGGTGGACACCGGCGGCCTGCTGGGCGGGCGGCTGGACGACGACGTCGAGCGCGTGCCGGTCAGGGCCAGCGGCGCACCCGTTGGGCGCGAGGTCAAGCGCGCGCTCACCATGTGAGGCCTCTGGCTGCGCGCGGGGCACGCGGCACGTCTTGTTTGCGCCTTGCGTGCTGCCGCCCTCGCCTGTGCACGGAGGGTTGAACAATGGGTTGCATCGTGACTCATGCGGGTGCTGGCTGTGGGGTGCCCCCTTCCTTGCAGCCCTGTCATCAAGCTGAGCCCGCCCGCTCCCGAGCTGCTGCCCACCATGCGCACGGCAGCCTCCGCCCTGGCCAAGCTGGAAGTTGGTGGGTGGGGGAGCGCGCAGGGGCTGTGCCTCTGCTGCATGTTTTTGCAGCCCCCTCCTGACCCATGCCCAGAACCTCTCATCCCCGGCTGCGCCTGCCTGCAGGCGGCAGCCGCAACGACGTGCTGGAGGGCCTGCACGACGGCTCCGCCTCCCCATCCAGCACCTCCTCCGCCTCCTCCCTGCGCGACGGCTACGCCTCCCTGTGAGGGCTGCCGCGCTGGGGAGGCTGCGCCGCGCCCGATTGATGCAGCCAACGCGGCAGAGCCTGTGACTCACCCACGCTCCCCCGCTTTCCTTGTTGCGCTTGTTCAGGAGCCCCGAGCCGCTGGGCGACAGCCTCAGCAAGCCTGTCAGCCTGGCCCAAGTGCGCCTGGCGGACAGGTGGGCCGCCTCGCAGGTCACCAACTGCTCCGCCAGGCCAGGCACCCAGATTGCTGACACCATCACTCACCCAAGCCCTTTCGCCAAAACCTGTGAGTCCCACCACCTGACGTACGTCCTTGCCGCAGGTGGAACGGCAACGTGTCGCCCGACTCAAGCCTGACCGACATTTACGCCAGGCCCACACCCGTCCCCTCCGCCGACCTGGCCAGCAAGCAGCAGGCCCTTCGCCGGGGCTGGGGCGCCTTGTTTGGCCTGAACCCCACATACCAGCGCCTGGAGTCCGCCCATGTGGACTGATGCGAGGCGCAGCCAGCCAGGGCAGTCCTGATCTGCCGCAGGAGCATCCGCTTGACAGCGCAGCGGTGTGTCAGCAGCAGCGCCAGCACCAAACGCGCCGAGGCAGCGTCAGGACTTGGTGGTGCGGGCCAAGTCGTGCCCGGGCAGCCTTGCTGGGCATAGTGCGTAGGCAGAGCAGCAGTCACAGCTCGCTTGGTCGAGGTAGCTGGACGGATGAGGAGGCTGAGGAGGCGGCGTGCCTTCCCCAGCTGCGGGGCCGTGTGACGCACCAGCGCACAGGATCCCTTTGATCCAGTCATTTCCTATATCAATCAACGTAGTATTAGGCGATAAACTCAACTCCCGTTCAATCGTACCACTGTGCCCAAGCCTGTCACCATGCCCACACTCTGCTGATTCGTCGCTCACTCTTCACTCCCCGCAACGCATTCTTTCTGCTTCGTGTGTATGCGTAAGATTTGATGCTGCCCCTCCCCTCCCGTTGACGCACTTCAAAGAACCTGCACGCCCTGAACATGAGCAGCCTGCCAGCTCGCGTGCAGGCATCCCCCTGCGCCACTGTCTAGCGCCCCACACTCACCCTCTTGTTTCCGCCACGCTTGCTGCTCGCTTCCGCCGCTTAGGCTGCTCCTCAAACAAGGAGGTTACACAGATATGTGTCCTATGTCCGTGCCTCACCGTCTCCTGCACAGCACTCGTGTGACACAAAGGGAGGCGGAGAGGAATCGTGCTGGGAAGTCAAAGCAGCGGACGGGAGAGATGTTGCGGCGCAGCTGCAAGGGACCGCGTGTATGGAGATGGATCCTTGACCTTCCTTCGCTTCTTGGGCGCACCAAAGGCTGTATCTTCCGCCTGGCGCCCGCCCTTTTGATATGTCGGGAAAGGGGCACCTGGAGTGCAACTTGCTCAACGCTACGGGCTTGCGCGATTCTCAGTTGCTAGGTATGAAGCAAATGGAAGCTGTTGCACTCCGCGGGAGAGCTCGCAAACCTGAGGTCGGCAAGATCCACTTGATTCTGTGGGTTTTGGCCGCTGCCATCGGTAAAAGAAACAGCAGCGCGTTGCTGCGACCCGGAGGCTATTGTACATGCCCCGGCAAGCAAGGCGGTCAAGGGGCGGGCTCTTGAACCCCGCCCGCCAGACGTCACCTGCCGACGGCCCCGACAGTCCCCCGTTGTTGCTGCTGCGTGCGCAGGCAGGCAGGACGTGTATGTTGCCCTCCAAGTGGGCACTGTGCGGCAGCACAGCAAGGTGAAGAGGATGGGGGCACCAAGCCGGCTTGGAACGAGCGCATCCAGCTGGGCCAGTTCCAGGCTAGCGCGGCACCGAGCATGCTGGTTGAGGTGTTTGCGACCTCCACGCTGGGCAAGGGTGAGAGGGTGGTGGGGCTGTTGCCGTTTGTGCCGACGTTTGCAAGGTGAAGCTAGCCATGTTTGGGCTGGAGTCGCTGTAAACAGGCTGGAGTTGCTTTAAACAGCCTGCCTCACAGCAGCTTCTCTGGACTGTCGTTTTAGCCTGCTGCGCATGCGTCAGGCACCCCGCTCCCGCACCTCCCGCAGACGACTGCCTGGGCGGCGCGATCGTCGATCTGAGCCGGGTGCAGCGGTCGGGGATGGACGACGTCAAGGCCCCGCTGCGCACACGTGACAGTCGGCCCGCTGGGGAGCTGCAGCTCATCCTCAAGTGGACCGCAGACGGCTTTGCCCCTGGCAAGCAGCAGGGAGGCGCCGCCGCCGCGGCAGCCTGGCCCTTTGGGGCGGCGGCGCTGCGCTGCAGCGGGCGGCGCCTATCCGCCGCCAGCAACGGCCGTCGGTGGCTACATGCCACCTGCCGGCAGCGGTGGGTATCCCGACCCTTACGGGGCCCAGGCCCCACCTGCCGCAGCTCCAGGGTACCCGCCGCCAGCAGCCCATGCGTCAGGGGGCTACCCCCTCCCTCTGGTGCGGCATCATCGCCCTACCCGCCGCCCGTTACGGCGATGGCCCCCAGCGCACCGCCGGCGCCCGCGTCAGCGCCAGCCTATCCAGTGGCAGCCACCGGGGCTGCCATGGGCGCTGCTGCGGGGGCCTTTGCCGCTCCCTCCGCCCCCGCCCCCGCTCCCGCAGGCTACCCCCAGCAGTGCCATCCTCGCATGTTGCGCCGCCCTCGCAGCCTGCGGGTTACCCGCCTGCCGCCCAGCCGCAAGGGTATGGCGCGCCGCCGCCGCCAGCAGGCTATGGAGCAGCGCCTTATGGTTCGGCGCCACCGCCGTACGGCGCGCCTCCCCCGTATGGTCAGCCCTACCCTCCCGCCCCAGGCTACGCCACCTATCCAAGTGGGTTTCATGAGCGGCAGTTGATTGCCTGCTTGCTGGGACTGGTGGGCGGGGCTTGACGGTGCTGCAGAGCCGCCGCTCCAGATCCATCCCCACTGCTGCTGCCTGCCTGCCCTGCTGCAGCCCAGTACCCGCCCGCCTCTCACCACAGCACAACAGCCATGGCAGCAATGGGCGGCATGATGGCCGGAGCAGCCATGGGCGGTGAGCCTGCAGCCATCCACGCCGCTGTGCCCGCCAATCCAGTACGCCTCAGTGCCGCCGGTTGGGGCCTCAACTTCTGCTGCCCCTGCTGCCCTTACCTGTCTGGTCCGGTTCCCTGTGCAGCGCACCATCCTTACCCCACCTACACGGGTGGCTACCACTACGGCAAGCACAAGTACAAGGGGAAGAAGTACAAGCACAAGCGCTTCAAGGGCTTCAAGTGGAAGTGAGCCCAAAAGGGCGGTCACGCTGCCTGGGAGCCGCCACAGAATGCCCTACCGAGCCTCGCATGATACTTCATACTGCATTTCCAACTTGAAAATCCAAAACGACATCCGTGAATGTGTCTTGCCACTTGTTTTGCGGCACGAAGCGCACTACCCGGCGGAGCAAGGCGGCAACGCTGGCATGATGCAGGCCTGCATTACACACCGCGTGCATTGTCTCGCATTGCTGTTGCCAACCATTGGCAGTCTGGCCTGGGAAATTGCAAGAATGATGATCCCGCGGGGTGGGACTCGCGCGCGGAGGAGGTACCACTTGGGACCATGAAGCATGGTTGAGCAAGCCATTGATGTGTTTTGCGAATGACGTTTGCGTTCTACCGCCATTGTTCATGGCTGTTTGCCGGGAGGCTCCCCTCGGACACCCAAAGCTGGAATGACGCCGTTCCAAGGCTTTCCCACGTCAGAAAACAAAGAGCAATGGTCCCGTAGTAGCCAGGAGCAGGCTGGCAGCGCTGCACGGCCGTTTTGACTTGCGTGCAATGGCGCCTCCTGGGCTTGACGGCGCCGTGGAGCAGGCGACGGGCGAGGCAGATAAAAAACAGCAAGTCCAAACAATTCGAGTGACGCGAGCAGAGCTGCGACTGTTCAACAAGCAGGAACGGGAGCGGCGGGCCAAGGAGCGGGGCGCCCGCTTGCTGGAGGTGTGTCCTCGCAACCTTGCTGCTGGCCTCAAGTTTGCCCTCAGCCCGCACTTCCAATGCTGTTGTGAACCCACCGGGTGTCTGGTGGTGAATGACACTACGCATGGGCACCCGCTACACCCCGCACACCGCCGTGTTGCGTTGCGTTTGCTTTCCAGGCAGCGCGGCAACGCATGCCCCTTCTCGCCTTCTGTGCAGGTCGCCCAGCAGTCGGCGCACGAGGCCGAGGAGCAGGATGCGTGGATGGACAGGGTGGACGCGGCGCCTGTGTATCGCCCCAGCGAGGAGGAGTGGCGGGACCCTCTGGCCTACATCCGAGGCATCCAGGTGGCGGCCGGGGCTGGCCCCGCGGCCTGCGCTGCTGGGTGGCGGCAGCGCCCCTCTGCCTCTCCATTGACTGCGGTTTTGGCCGGTTTCTTCCCGCCATGCGGGCACGGGCGGTCTCGCGCTGCTCCGCTCCAGGGCAGCAGCCCGGCCGGGGCAGCAACCCCAGTGCTTGGCCTGTTTGCAGATGGGCCTCCCTCTCCTGCACCCACGCAGACTTCCCATAACCCCCTACCCCCCTGCAGCAAGAGGCGTGCCAGTACGGCATCTGCGTGGTGCGCGCGCCGCTGGCGCCCACCATCCCTGGTGGCCTGGTGAGCGGGGGCGGCCGACGCAGCGGTGCTGCCCTCCCTTGTGCATCGACCAGGCTGGGGCGCTCTGCCACGCACCCCTGCCCTGAGCCCCGTCTCGCCACCCCCTGGAGCCCCTGCAGGCGATGTTCATCCAGGACCCCAGCTTCAAGTTTGCCACACGCCAGCAAGCGATACGGGACGAGCCCTGGGAGGACTGGGCAGGCGTGCGCTTCTTTGCGGTGCGTCGCCGCCTGGCGAGGAAGACACGGCGAGCGGCGACCGCCCAGCTGCACCCCTGCGCCTGGCACGCGGGTCGCGAGAGCGTTTTTCAACCCATGCGCGCCGCCTGTGCCGCTCCCTCTCGCAGGGCAAGCGGTTCACGCTGCGCGAGTTCCAAGATGCCGCCGCCGCCGCCGCCGCCAAGCGCTTTGGTGGCCTGCACGGCAGCCTGCCGGCGCGCTGCATCGAGGTAGGGCGCCGCTGCACGGAACAGCGCCTTCTGACAGTACGGCTCACACAATGTTGGTATTGTCCGTGCTTCCTTGCGCCCTCAGCTTGCCAGCAGCGCAGCCTGATTCCCTGTCGGCCCCCCGCCCACACACAATCTCTTGCAGCGCGAGTACTGGCGTGAGCGTGAGCGGCGCGACGGCCCCCTCTGTGGGTGGAGTACGGAAGCGACGTCGAGGGCAGCCTGTTCCTGGAGCAGGACCGGCTGGGAGCCTCACGCTGGAACCTCAATGTGAGGGCGGGGCCCGGCACGCGCGCAGGGGCAGGCGGGGAAGGCGGGCGGGCAGCGAGGGAGGCGGGTGATCACAGCCGGCCGTACCACCCCCTGTGCTCACCACCCCTTCCCCCTTCCTCCCCCTGTCTCGCTGCACGCAGCGCCTGCCCCAGGAGGCGGGGTGCGCGCTGCGGCTGTGCGGGTCACCCATCCCGGGTGTCAGCCGCCCCATGCTGTACGTGGGCCAGCTCTTCTCCACCTTTGCCTGGCACGCCGAGGACCACTTCCTGCACTCGGTCAACTACCAGCACCTGGGGGCATCCAAGACCTGGTGGGCGGGCAGCGCCGCGGGCAGAGAGGGGAACTGAAGCAGAGAGCGCGAGTGCATGTGTGTGTGCGTGTGTGCGTGTGGGGCGGCAACGGGGCTCTGCGTCTTTGTCGGGGTGACGACACGGAGCCACGGTGACGGCAGCAGGCATCAGCCCTTGATGCCGGCTGCGCTGCTGCCCCCCAGGTACGGCGTGCCCGCAGCACAGGCAGACGCATTTGAGGGGGTCGCGCGGCGCAGCGTGTACGCGCGGGCGGCAGAGGCAAGCGGCGGCAGCGGCGGCGAGGCGGCGGTGTGGGGAGCGGTGGAGCGGGCGCTCATGGCCAAGACCACGATGATGTCGCCGCGCCTGCTGGTGGAGGCGGGTGGGTGGTGCCGCGCCAGGGTGGAAGGGGGCCCGTGGTGAGGGCTCAGCTGCTCGCGAAGCGGGCTGGCTTGGTGGGATGCCAGCCGCTGAGGTTCTGAGCCCGCTCGCCGTTGCCCTGCCGGGCCGCTCCCCTGCTGCCCCCACCACCACCCTCCCCCGGCCCTGCTGCCCGCAGGCGTGCGTGTGTGCAGGGCGGTGCAGGAGCCGGGGATTACGTCATCACCTTCCCCGCGCCTACCACGCCGGCTACGGAAACGGGTTTCAGGTCGGCGAGGCCGCCAACCTCTGCCTCGGTGAGGCGGCGGCGGCGGCCAGGGGGCGGAAGGGGGAGGGGGCACTGGCAGCCAGGATGGGCGGACAGCGGGCACGTGCCGTTCTAATTGCAGCGGCCGGCTCCCGGCTCGTCCTTCTGCCCCCGGCTGCCGGCTTGGCAGCCATTCTTGGCCACGATCTTCCCAGGCACACCTCAATGTCTCTTGCTGTCTTGCTCCCGACCCTTCTGTTGCTACTGCTGCTGCTGCTTCTGCTGCTGCTGCTGCTGCTGCTAGGCCCCCACCCCCTTTACCCACACACACACACGCTCCCTCTCCCGCTCAGATGAGTGGTGGCCCTACGCGGAAGATGCCCGGCGTCGGTACCGCCGCCTGCGGTACCCCGCCATCCTGCCATATGAGCGCATGCTGTGCGAGGAGGCGGCTGCGCTGGCGGCACGACGGGGTGAGAGACGGCGCCTGCTGCGGACGAATGCCGTGCCGCTTGCAGCAGCTCGCACGCAGGGACAGGCTGGGCAGGCGTTGGTGGTTGTGAGGTGATGGCGCTGAGCCCTGCCCCCGCCTACCCCCTTGCTTGCAGCGGCGGCGGAGGCCAAGGCTAGCCGGGCAGGCAGCGACAGCCCCCGCCTGGCGGCCTCCCCGCCGAGGCTGCTGCGCACAACGCGCTGGCCCACGTGTTTGTGGGGCGCATGCGCCGCCTGAACCGCTCCCGCCAGCTGCTGGAGGGGGCGGGGGCAGTGCCTGTGGCCGCCTGCGCCCCAGGCTCCCCTGAGGAGCGCCTCGCTGCACTGCCGCCGCTGCCAGCAGTCGGTCTACCTGGCCTCGGCTGTGCTGGACGCCGCGGGGCCGCCGCCCGCCTGGCGCCACCTGTGCCTAGAGTGTGCGGTGGAGGAGCGGCAGGGCGCAGCAGGGCAGGGCCGCCGCCGCGGCCACGGACAGGGAGGCGGGCGCGGGCGAGGCCCTTCTGTTTGTGAAGCCCTGCTGGGAGGAGGCGGAGCGGTGCTGCCGGCAGCTGGAGGAGACTGTACAGGAGCCGGAGGGTGGGCGGGCAGCTGAGTGGGGCAGGACAGCTGGGTGTCGGCGCTGCACACTCGCTTTAACTTGGCTGCGCCTCTCGCGTCCCTCCAGTCTCATGTTTTGAGCACTGACGCGCTGCCCCCTGCGCCCCCGCCTGTCCCAGACACGCCGCTTATGCTGAGCCTGGCGGGCGCCAGCGAGGCGGTGCGGTACGGCCCCTGGGCAGAGCCCGGCTGGCCCCTCCCCTCCTCGCCATACAGCTGGGCGGCGCTGCGGCAGCCCCTGGACCGACTGCCGCCCGGCCTGCAGTGCTTGCCCGGGCGGCTGCCGCCACAGCCGCAGCGCCGGCAGGGGCGGAGCGGGCCCGCCTGCCGTCGCCGCAGCAGCTGTTCAAGGCTGAGGTGCGGCAGCAGCAGCAGGAAGGCGAGGAGGGCGGCGGGGAGGCAGGGAGGGAGCAGGGGGCGGCGGGGGCGGGGCCGCGGGCAGGCTTGGCGCAGCGCCCGCGCCCCGCCGCCACGGTGCGAGCCGGGCGGCGCCCCTGCGCAGCCAGCAGGAAACATGATGCGCCCGTCGCGGCTGGCAACGAACGCAATCGGGATTTGTGCTGGGGCCGACGGCGGCGACGAGCGCTGCATGCGGATGCCCACGCCGCCGCCTGCCCAGCAGCAGCCGCCCGAGTGGCCCGACTCCCGGGGAGCAGCCGGAAGCGGCGGCAGCGGCGGCGGGCGGGACGGGCCTCGCCGTCGCGAAGCCCTTCAGGCGGCGGTGCACCCGAGGCGTGTACAGCTGCGGAGCGGCTGCCCTCTCAAGGGCAGCCGCCTGCCGATCAGGTGCCGCCGATGCAGAGCCCGCAGCAGAGCGGTGCTGCGGCGCAGCTGGCTGGGTCGGCGGGCGGCGGGCGGCGGCAGAGGCTGCAGTCCAAGCGCTGCCTGGCAGAGTCTGCTGACGAGGCGGAGGGCAGCGCGGCCCAGGGCAGCGATGCACACACGCAGCGCAAGCGCGGGCGCACGCTCAGCATCACCGCGCAGAGGGACGAGGCGGCGGCGAGGGCGGCGCCGCTCCAGATGCAACAGAGCGGCGCCTCCGCCTCGGAAGCGTCGCAGGCTGGCCAGGCGCAGCAGGCTGCGCTGCGGCCGGCGCAGCAGCTGCCGTATGCCGCTGCGGGGGAGCGGCAGGGCCCGCGGTGGGGGCCGCTGGCGGCGCCGCCCCCGCCTCGCTCTTCGCAGGTAAGGTTGCTGGCTGCCCAGACTGCACGCGTGACGAGCAGCCTGCATGTCTTGCAGCCTCGAGCTGCGGTGCATCGGCTCAGCCTCCCTTCTGAGCGTTGTGCACGCCGCTTCTCCCTTGCCAACTGCCCGAGCAGAGGAGGAGGAGGAGGATGTGCGTTTGCGGCTGGAGATGCGGCACCTGGGCTTCGACTCCCTGGCACAGCAGGCGCTGCTGGAGTGCAGGTGGGCGATGGAGGGGCGTGCGATGCAGGCAGGGGCGCGTCCACTGGCACAGCTACAACAATCCGAGAGGGATGCTGTGCGCTGGTGTGCAGGGAGGGGTGCACAGCTGACTGCCTGGGGCTCCGCCAGCCACAGGCCTGTTGATGCCCCAGACCCCCTCCTGCCCCGCCCCGCCCCTGCAGCGCTGAGCACGGCTGCGTGGACTGCAGCGGGGCTGCCCTGCTGGCATGCACAGCAGTCCCACCCGCCGCTGCCCGCGTGAATCGGGAGGCGGCGCTGCAGGGCATGCCCTTTGCCGCACACCAGCCCCCAGCCACCGCGGCAGCTGCGCCGCCCGACAGCGCCTTTGCCTTTTTCCAGCAGGCGACGGCGTTGGCATACCAGCAGCAGCTGCAGAAGGGAGGTGGCGGCGGCCCTGCCGCTGCTGCGCCCACCGGCCTCCAGCCGCAGCAGCAGCAGCAGCACCTTTGCCACCAGGGGTGGCCGCAGCCGCACTCCGGCGATCCCCACACACTGCGGATGCCGCTGGAGCCCACAGCTGGCGCGTGAGCAGTGACGAGCACTTGATCAAGTGCGTCGTTGCTGCGCGGGAGGGCCAGCCAGGCGCGCGAGCCGCCATCAGGGACTTTGTCGGCGCGAGCGCCGCAACCGCACGGCGGTGACGCGCGTCATGCTGCGCATCGGCCTGCCGCCCGGCTGGCCTTTGAGTGGTGTGTGGGGCGGTAGCTGCGGTGCCCCGGACATTCATTTCTGTCAGCTTCTCTTGACGCACTATGCTGTTTTGTGACCATGCATGCCTTTCTTTGATACAACCGCACCGCGACGTGCAAGCCCACATTCGGGCTGCCTCGATTCTTACATGTCCTGTTTCCAAAGCTGTTTGGTGCCAAAGCTGCCCGGTGCTTTGCACATCCTGCCCTCCCTTGTTTGCCTGCTTTCCTCACATCTCCCTGACACACGATGCTCGTCTTAGCTCTCATTGCGGCATGATTTTGGTTCTGTGCTGGCCTCCATTGCTGCACTAGCTAGCTATAGCGGTGTGTGCCTTACATCAATCGAAGGAATTAGGAGGAAAGCGGTCAACATGAGAGTCATTGTATCCTGGCAAGCCGGGGCCAGAGGCTGGCAAGTCTAGCCAGGGAAAGGAGCCTTTCAGGCGGCCGTTGCCAGCGTGGGCGCTCCGGTGCACCATGCTTTGCTTGCATGCGGCAGCGCGAGGTCAGAAGTCCTTGAACACTCCGGTGGAGATGTAGCGGGAGTTGTGGCGGGCGTGCTGCGCCGTCTGGGCCACATCGAAGTTGGAGGCGTCGGCGGGGCCGCTGACCTGGCGGCGGCGGGGGCGGGGGCGGGCCAGGAGGGTTGCAGGGCAGGGTTCAGGAGAAGACGCTTTGTTGTCCATCAGAAAGCTCTGAAGCGGGCCTTCTCGCGGGCCGCTGGATGTGGTTTGGTTGTCACTCGCAGATGTACTAAAAAAGCTGTATTCCCGCCGCCCCCGCCCCCGCCCCCGCCCCCACCCACCCACCTTGGGCACATACGGCGCCTTGAGCCTGCGCTGCGCCAGGGCGTCCCAGTCGAAGCCGCGGAACCAGGGGTGCTGCTTCACCTCCGCCACCCCGCCTGCCATGCAACCCAGGCGGCGTGACGTGGCGCGCACCAGCAGGCGCTTCACCAGATCGCGCAGCTCCTGCGTGGGTCGGGAGGGCGTGGCGGTGTTGGCTTTGGGGGATGTCTTTCCACAGGTGCAGCTGTGAGTTCAAGGGGGCCGCGCTGTATGCACAGACCCCCGCCTTCGCTGACTGCCTTTCCCCTGCATGCTGGCAGGCCGTGCCGCGCGGCACCCCCCGCCGACCGGCTCCTGCGCGCCGCCCCCAGCCCCCACCTTGCTGAAGTGCTGTGGCAGCTTGAACTCTGTGGAGCAGATGGCGCGGAACATGGCCACCCGGTCCTCCTGGTAGAAGGGCGGGTAGCCCGCCATCATCTCGTAGATCAGCACCCCCACCGCCCACCAGTCCACCGCCTTGCTGTGACCAGACTGCGTGACCAGCTCGGGCGCCAGGTACTCGGGGGTGCCGCACAGCGTGAACGTCTTGCCGCTCTGCAGGCATGCAGAGGGGGGGGGGGGGGGTGAGGGGGGCACGGCGCGGCAGCAGGGCGGGATTTGCGGGGGTCCTGAGCAAAGTGCGGCGTCTGGGTATGCGGAGAATGCTGGCAGACTTGGGAGCAAACTCAGCAACGGGCGGAGTTGGGAGATGGTGGTCAAGGCAGTGTGGGCAGACACGCTCCTTGCACACTTGCTGCTGATGCCGCGCCCGCGAGCGCCACGCCCCACCCGCGACTGGGCCCTCTGGCACCCACCGGAGCAATCTTCTTTGCAAACCCAAAGTCAGTGATCTTGAGGTAGCCCTTGGTGTCAATGAGCAGGTTTTCGGGCTTGAGGTCGCTGTATGGTGGGTGGGTGGGGGTGGGCAGGGCAACAGCTTCGCTTATTGTTGTAAGACGGGCTGGGCGGGGCGAATGTGGCAGCCAGTGATCAGGTGACATACATTCGTCACAGCAACACACCTCCCTCTCTCTGAATCTCGCCCGGCCCGCGCGCCCCGGGCGCCCCCTGGTGCGCCCCCTCACCGCCAGGCCACCCCCGGTCGTGCATGTACTCCAGGCCCAGCACCACGCATGCGGCGTAGAAGCGGGCCTCCTCCTCGGCCAGCGGCGCCTCACGCGCCTGAAGGTAGGTGAAGAACTCGCCGCCCTGCACCAGCTCCATCACCATGTAGAGGGAGTGCGAGTCCTGCGCCTCGTTTTGTTGGGGGAGGGGGAGGGGATGGTGATGGGTGGCTGGTCACGGAACGCCGACAGCTGCAAGGCCCACTGCTTTAAAACTCCAAAAACTCTAACTTAGCCAGGCCTCACCGCCGCCGCCGCCCCACAGCCGACCGTAGCTGCGCCCGCACCTGGAAGGCAGCCACCAGGTTGACCAGGAAGGGGAGTCGAACTCTGCCATGACGGCCCGCTCCCGCTTGATGTGGTCCTGCGGGGCGGGCGGGGTTCCGGGGAGAGGTTGTGACACCACAGCGGTGTTAAAATTGGTGGGTCGTGCGTGGATGCAGGGATTCTCACGAGAGCAGGGGCAGGTGCAACGCAGCACTGCGGTGGTCTGCAGTGCAGCAGCAGGCTGCTTGCTCCTGGCAGGGGCAGCCCTGCCCGCAGGGGCTGCAGTTCCTGCAGCCCACCTGCAGCCCCGTCTGCACAACGTGCGCCTTGGACAGGCACTTGAGGGCGTAGTAGCGGCCCTCGTGGGACACCAGCGTCACGCGCCCAAAGGCGCCGCTCCCCAGCACCGCCACGTGGGCCAGGTCCGAGGGGGTCAGGGCCTGGGCGGGGGGGCAACAAGGGCTGTCTGAGTACTTAGCTTTGTTTTGTGTGTGTGTGTGTGTGTGTGTGGTGGTGGGTGGGTGGGGTGGGGGCGTGTTGTGGCAGCCACCAATTCCAGCAGTTTCAGCGTCTAGCAGTTGCAGCAGCCCCTCCGCCCCTCCCGGCAGACCTTTGAGATCTTGGCTGTGGGGGTGTCGTACGCCGCCGCCTGGCTCTGCAGCAGCTTGTTCAGCGGGCCCAGCAGGCGGGTGAAGTCGGCACGACCCAGCGACAGCACCCGCACGTCTGCGCACAGGCGGGGCAGGTGGGCAGGGTCCCGGTCAGCGCGCGTCTTGAGGACAGCAGACGGGGTTGGTGGTGTGTTGATGCCAGCTGCATGCTTGCCCGCCCTGCGCTGCCCCAGGCGGCAGCACTGCCTACCGGTGGCCGCCAGCACGGTGGCGGCTCGCGGCTCGTTGTACAGAAGCGCTCGCTCGCCAAAGTAGGCTGTGGGGCCCAGCTTGGCCAGCTCCTGATTGGCACATTGAGACGGCAGGGCAGCCACATTGAGACGGCAGGGCAGCCGTGAGTTCTGGTACTGGCTAGTTTGCGTCTGCCCAGGCCGGCTAAAGATGGCTGCTGCGGCAGCCAGAGATAGAGTCGACCGCCCCCCCTCCCCCCAACCCATCACACGCTTTCACACACACTAGCAATGCGGCTCACCTGTCCGTCGTCGCCCACCACGGTGCAGTTACCCTCCTCCAGCACGTAGAAAGTGTCGCCCTCCTCGCCCTTGCGGATGACCGCGGAGCCCGCGGGCACGCTCACGGCCGTGAAGGCGGTGCACAGCGCCAGGCGCTGCTGCGCGGTGAGCGCGGTCAGCAGAGGCACCTGCGGTGACACGGCGCCAGCGGTGTGAAGGCAGCAGGGCACCGCAGTGCCAGGCTAGGTCCGCCCAAACTCAACAGATAAGCCTCAAGTGTGTGACGAGCGAGGCCTGTTGCGCCCCACACCCCGCCCGGCCCACCTTGCGCAGCGCCTCAAAGCGCCACATGCTGCGGATCTCCGCCAGGCTGCCCAGGTGGGTGTCGAAGTCGGCGCGGGTGCACACCAGCACCTTGGCTGCGGTGGTGGCGTGCACGCTGGCGGCCCTGCAGGCGTGCCCGCAGCAGGCAGGCGCTTGCGGCACGGGCGGAACACCAGGCCCTGCTCTCACGACGTGACGGCCTGCGCTGGGCCACCCAGCGTTCACCATTCCCGGCTGTTGCGAGCCCACCTGGGTTCGTTGTTCAGCAGCGCCAGCTCGCCGAAGCACTGCCCCCGCCCGCACTTGGCCAGCTCCCGCCCCTCGCCGTCGGTGATGCTGCAGGGAGGGGGAAGGGGGCTAATGCGGTGTTCAGGCCCTCTCAACCAGCTTACACTGCGACAGTTCCATTGATGCCAGCCAGACAGGTGCCCCCACCTCCATACACCCCACCCTCCCCATCCTCCCACCCCACCGCCCACACTCTCACACCCACCCCACCCGCAACCCGGGTGCACCCCCCACCTGAAGCTGCCCTCCTCCACCACGAAGAAAGTGTCCCCGGCGTCGCCGCGCAGGAACACCGCCTGCCCCGCCTCAAAGGAGCGGTTGGACATGCAGCGCGCCAGCTGGAACAGCTGCTGCTCAGACAGGTTGAGCAGGATGGGCACCTGAGGGGAGTGTGTGGGCGGGTGTGGGTGTGGGTGTGGGGGAGGGGGGCGTGTTTGTGGAGGCCGGGGACCAGCGACTTTTTGCGGCACACTGAGGCTGAGCAGTTGATTAAGCAACCCCTCCTTTTGATCAGCTGCCCCCTGCCCCCAGAATCCACGTCATGGATGAGAAACGGGCAGGCACCCCTACAAGGCGCTAACAGGCCCCCGCTTCACAGCACGCTTGCCTTGCGCAGCGTGTCGTAGCGCCACACGTCCTCAATGGGGCCCAGCAGCTCGTTGAAGGCGGCGCGGCCCAGGCTGTAGCACACCACGTAGCTGTCGGCTGCAGGGGGTGCAGGGCAGAGGCCCGGGGCGCGCCGAGTGATAGCAGAGGGTGGGCATACTGAGCAGCTTGGCAGTCTTGATGGCTGCCGAGACCTCTCTGCCTTATGCAAGCAGTCCTGCAGCCGATGCTGCTGCCACGAACCACAGGCTGCTCGCCCACCTGTGGCGGTCGCTCCGCGTGGCGCCGCATTGATCAGGGCCTTCTCTCCAAAGTAGCCGCCCTCGCGGATGCGCCCCACCTCGCGCCCGTCACGCGTCAGCACCACTGCAGGGCAGGGCAGGGAGGGGACCATGGCACAGCCGTCGCCACGTGGCAAAGCAGAGCGTGGGAGGCGCTCCCTCTGAGCTCGGTGTTGCGTTTGGAAGCCATGCGAGTCGCACATGCCACTGCGGATTCACACGCATCCCTTCAACCCTCCTCCTCCTCCTCACCCGCGCCCTCCCGCACCAAGTAGAACCTGTCCCCCGGGTCTCCCTCCCCAAACACGCGCTCCCCCGCCCCAAATTCAACCAACTCCAGCGCCTCCGCCACCACCGCCTTGTGCTCCTACAGACGCCAGGGCGGAAGCAGGCAAGGCATGGAGCGGCGGGCGCTGGTCATGATGCCCGCTCACGCGTGCAAAAGACGGGTCATAGAGTAGGGGTGGGTGTGCACCGCGAATGCAAGCAGGGACAGCCCCCAGCGGGTGACCCAGCCACACCCACCGGCGCCAGCACCGCGAGCAGCGGCACCGTCTCCACCACGCGCGCCTTCTCCGCCGCAACCTGCTGCTGGTCGGTGCGCTTGATGGCGGCGTAAACGGTGCGCTCCATTACCTGCGGGAGGGCAGAGGGCAGGCCTCAGCACTCAAACAAACAGGGCAGGCAGGACAGTTGCTGGTTGTCTGGGATGCGGGTGCTCCGCTTGCGGTGGCTGAGATCGAGTTGAGCAGCCAAGAGGACTTCCCCCGGGCTCAGCGCCTCACCCACAGCTTGCCGTCTGCGGTGGCCTGCACGGTGGCGGCGCGCGGCGCGGAGTACAGCAGGGCCAGCTCGCCAAAGGCGGCGCCGGGCGCGTAGGTGTGCACCCTGCGCTCGCCCTCCCCTCCTCCTTCTGCAGCAGCACGTCGGCGGCGCCGCGCTCCAACACGTAGAACTTGCTGGCGTCGGTGTCGCCCTGCAGCCGTGGAACGTCTGTGTGAGGTGTGGCACAGGACTAGAGAAGGGCATGGGGATGGCTGGCGCCTTGCCAAGCCTGCAAGCGTCAGATTTCAGCATGGGGAGGCAGCCCTCAGGGCTGGCACACCTGCTTGATGATGACCTCCCCGCCCGGACCGCCTGCGGCGTCATGCTGCGAATGATTGCCTGCTTGGCTGGCAGCGACAGCTGCTCAAACAGCAGGCAGCCCTCGATTGCCTTGGCTGCAAAGGGGGCGACGCACTGCTGGGGCCAGCCGCTCCAAAGCGTCCCCACAACTGATAAAGGGCATCGCCTGTCTGCTTGGGAGCCCCAGCCCCCATCACCTCCCCTCCAGCACACATCACATGGCAAGCAACATGCAGCACGCGCTGCATGGCTGGCCCGCGCACCTATTAGGCGCTCTGCGTAGTCGGTTTTGGGCACCACCGGGATCTCCATGTCGGCGGCGCTGGAGATGGCCTCCGCCGCCACCGCAATGCGCTTCTTCATCTGGTGCAGCTTCATGGCATCCGGCTTGGGCAGCCCCGCCGGCGGCGGCAGCGGAGTGGCGGGGGCCGTTTGCTGCGTGGCTGCGGTAGAGGGGCCAGCGGCGGGCTTGGCCTTGGGGCCCCGCTGGCGCCGCTGGCCGACACCACCGCTGTGACGTCGCCGGGGCTGCCTATGCCATCCGCCACCTGTGGAGCTGTCAGGCAGTTGCCCATGGCTTCGTGCGTGAGGTAACTGCTGGGGTACAGGGGTGGCAACGGAGTACTGGCTCAGGTTTCTTACGGGGCAGGCAGCGAGGGCCAGGTCAACCCTCCACCTCGTTCGCAATGCGTCCTTGGATTGTGCAACCGACCTGAAACGTTATGCAGGTGTTGGTTATTCGTGGAGAGGTGCTCCTGGCCCTCCAATAGTCGCAAAACGCAAAAGACTGCCCAGCTCCCGGGTGGCTGGCGGACCCCTAGCGCACCGCAAACGCTCCAATCGGTGCAATGAGGCGGCGCAAGGCTGTTCAAAGCAACCGGAGCACCCACTGTAGAGCCAGCGGGGCAACACGTGGAGGCGCCAGCCATGGCTCTTTGCCGTCTTGCGTCTTCTACACCAGAACCCCATCAATCAAGCCGCTTCACATTGGTCCTGTAACGCTGTGAGTCAGGTGGCGCTTCAAAAATGCGAGCTGCAGGTCGGGGAGCCGCGGCTGCTCTACGGCGCCTGCAGGCCCTTGATTTACCTACTGGAACTCTGCAACAACTTGTTTCAATCAGCACACGGTGCGCACCTCCGCTGTGGTTGGTCGTCTGGAACCAAAGCCGCGCTGCGAGTCGCTTACGCTGCAACCCATCATTCATTCCTACAGAACAAGTCTAGAGAGTGGAACCGCCGGCCGCAGCCGCTCAGCTTTTGGTCTGCTGGCAGCGGCGGCAGGCGCCGCCGCCATTTCCTACAGCTTTGCAGCACAACCGGTGGCCCACGCAGAGGCTCCTTGGAAGCCCGATCAGGGCGCACCCAGCGTCCCGGTAGGCACACTCAACATGCCTCTATGCAAGGAGCACGCGCACGGTTGCCCTGCATCACTCTCTGCCTGCTACGCTGCCCGCCCCGCTCTGTGCGGTTTGCAGCGATGCCACGCCGCTGCACGTTGGAGGAGGAGGAGCTTGCAACCTTGCACCGCTTCCTGTCTGCAGGCTGACGAGCGCTACGCGCGGCCCGCGGGTGTGCGGGGGTTGCTGCCGCGCGAGCTGGTGCTGTACCAGTACGAGGTGTGCCCCTTCTGCTGCAAGGTGAAGGCCTTCCTGGACTACCACAAGGTGGGCTCGGCGGCTGTGCTGAGGGCAGCAGGCGGGTGCTTCTTTAGCTCGGTATGAGTGGGGCCAAGACAGTGTGTTTCGCTCGTCGGTAGTAAGTAGAAGGAACGGCAGCAAGTCTGGCTGGAGGAATCGAGAGTGGGGCGGCGCCTCTGCCGGGCGACCCGCGTCTCGTCTTGGCCCGTACTGCCGCAGATCCCTACCGCTGCGTGGAGGTCAACCCGCTGACCAAGGGCGAGCTGAAGTGGAGCCAGTACAAGAAGGTGCCGGTGGTGGTGCTGGACGGGGAGCAGCTCAACGACAGCTCAGCTATCATCTCGCGCCTGGCGGCGGAGATCGAGGCGGGCGCCCCAGTGGAGCGCGGCCCCACGCCGGCAGCAGCGCACCGCCGCCGGCCGGTAAGGGCTGGCTGGGCGGCTGGCTTGGCGGCAGCAAGGGCGGCGGCGGCGGCGGCGGCAGTGCTGCGGGGGTGGGCGCCTCGCAGGCCGAAGAGGAGAAGTGGCGGCGATGGGTGGACGACTGGTTTGTCAGGGTGCGTGCCCTGGGAGGCGGGGCCGCCTGCCGGGTGGGCCTGGGATGCCCTGCAGATGCCAGGCTGGCAGGTGTGCAGTGCTCAGTAGATTGTCTGCAGCAGCCGGCAGAGTTTGTATCGGCCTCCACCCCGCCTGATCCCCACTCCCCCCCCCCCCGCCTTCCGGCCGCGCCAGGTCATCACCGTCAACATCTACCGCAACATGCGGGAGTCGTTCCAGACCTTTGACTACATCTCGCAGGCGGGCAACTTTGGCTGGGTGTCGCGTGAGGCGGGTGAGCAGAGGGCTCAGGGGCTGAGGCCTGCACGGCCAGAAGCAGCCGGCTGGCTTGCTGGTCGTCAGCCAGGCGCCTGCGGCAGCTCAGCAGTGCCTCCAGACAAGCTGCAGTACATGCCTCGCTGCACCTTTCCTTCCCACGCGCCAACAGCACTGCACCCCACCGCTGCCCGCAGCGCGCGTCTCTGGCGCCACCCTCATGTGGGGCATCAGCGGCAAGCTGCGCAAGAAGTACGGAGTGGAGGGCGACGTGCGGCAGGCGCTGTACAAGGTGGGCAACGGGGGCTGACAGCCAGACACGGCTGCCGTTCAGGGCGGGGCAGCACGCGACGCTGCGTTTACCTGCATCGGAATATGCTTCTACTGGCTGACGGCATGCATGAAATAGTGGAGCGCAAGCTTTCAGTGAGGCTCCTGCTCGAGAAAGGCTGTGCCCCAGATTCTTGAGAAAGACCCCCTCCCCCCCCCCACCTGTCACCCCTCTCCCCGTCGTCCCATCCCGTCTGCAGTCTGCTGACGAGTGGGTGGCAGCGGTGGGCGACCGCCGCTTCCTGGGCGGCGACGAGCCCTGCCTGGCCGACCTGGCGGTGTTTGGCGTGGTGCGGGCGGTGACGGGCACCGACACCTTCAACGACCTCATGCAGAGCTCCAGCATCGGCGCCTGGTACGCCCGCATGTTTGAGGCGGTAGGGCCCTCCTCCCGCATCGAGTGAGAGCGGTGGTGGCACCGACCCAGCCCGCGGATTGCCGGCCGACAGACGAGCCTGGGCATGGCTGCCAAGTGCAGCGCTGGGTGCCCTTCCTCTCCTCATCTTACACCATGAACGTGAGCGTGCGCTGCACCCATCAAGGCGCATTGCCTTCCAGCCTGCATTCTGTTGGGCTTGGTGATGCTCAGGCGGCACGGCTGCCACACCGAGCCCCTTCCCGCGCCCTGACACAAAACGCCATTTCGTTATTTGGTTGCTTATCTCCTCCAAAGATGCTTGCTGGTATCATTGCCGTGTCATCCTCATGCCTGCCAAGCAAAACAGAAGCTGGGCAACCACCGGTCTGATGGGGTGTTACCGAGGGTGACGGGGCAGGGCTGTAATAACAGCCAGCTTCCTCATGGTACTTTGCGGGCTCTTTACGACTAACCGATACCGCCGCTGCATTGTGCGCAGCCTGCAAGCCGTTTGTCCGGCGTGCTTCCCCAGCAACTGCGTGCGCCCCGCCGAAACTTAAAGCTCTGTTCACCGTGTCGCTCTATCAGAAAATGAAACTGATGCATGCTCATGACGAGCCGTCTCTTCATGTCATCGAGGCCTGCAACAAGGGAGCAATTGGCAATGACGGGACGGCAGCATCGAGGTAGGCCGTCCACACCGCGCTGAAAGCGGTCTTCGCTTTTTAAAACCTTCATGCTATGTTTATTTGCAGGGATAATTTTGCCATCAAGGCTGCGCAGGCGCAAGAGGGCCCAGGCAGCTCCGCCGCACTCGCCGCCGGCCCCCGCCCAAAAGTGCACATCAATGTCACAGCAGGCACCTCAGCTTTTTCTCAAAGCAGCCGGCTTGTTCCTCCGCTGCAAGAGACGTTGAGCATGCCTCCCCGATGCGGCAGAGAGGCTCCAGCTTGCTGGAAGCGGCATGCAGCCTGCGCGCAGCCATGCAGCCCGCTGCTGGCCCGCTGCCAGGCTACCGCAGCATGGCGCAGTTTGGATCCGTCCAGGAGCTCATGCGTACAAAGTGAGTGTCGAGCAGCTGTGCTCTCATGGCCATGCGAGAGCCCAGTGGTGCTGCCCACCTTGGGGCCCAGCTCCACCCCATCACGTGCTGGCCCGTGAGCTGACTGGGAGCTTCGGTCACCCCCGCTCTGCTGCAGCCAATGCTGCATCCTGCTTGCTGTCTGCCTGGCGAGGGGCAACCACGTGATCATCAAGCAGTACATCAAGTCCAGGATGAGCACAAGGGCAGATCACAAGATGAAGCGGGAGGTGGGAAGGCACCGCAAGACGGCTGGGCAGCTGGGCGGCTCTCCTGCAGACAGGAAGCAAGTGGCGGCCTGCTGCTGACTGGGCTGCTCAGTGCTTGATGGCAACTGGTAGGTTTCGAAGAGCCCTCCTGCTCGTTCTGCAGATCCGACTAATGTACTGCATGCGGGGCCAGGAAGGCGTGGCCCAAATCCTGGGTGATTTTGAGACCGCCGCGCATTTCCACATCGTCGTGGTGGGTGCTTCAGTGTATGTGACATGCTGCTCGCCGGGACAAGCATCCAGTTGAACTCATGCAAGCTGGCATTGCTGCCGGCAGGAGCATTACTCTGGCGGTGACCTCTACAAGCGTGCTGGGATCAAGCAGGAAGGGGGCGGGCGCAGCGGCTGGAGGAGCACTGGGTGTGCACCAAGGTGGGCCTGAAGGCTGCATAATTGCATCAAGCGTCCGTCAGGTTCCAGTAGGCCTGAGCCAATCATTCATCGCAGCTTGCGGACTCGTTTGCGTGTGGCCCCTCCTGGCGGCATTCGCTGAACGAATCGTCCCCCATTGGGTGACACCCGCCTGCAGATCATTGCGCCCCTGCTGCGCACGCTGTGCGTGCTGCACGAGCAGCACATTGTGCACCGCGACATCAAGCAGGAGAACATCTTCCTCACCTGGGACGGTACGCGCAGCGGCCACAGCGACTGCAGCCGTGCCTGGACACAGCACCATGCCTGCACGCAAACTCAACCTGTCTATGTGCACACAGCCTGCATGGCTAAGATGCGGGCGTGGCCCTGTGCCTCTGCAGACCAGCTGCGCCTGGGCGACTTTGGGCTGGCCATCCAGCAGCGGGAGGAGCTGCCCTTCCTGCGGGCGGGGACCCTGGACTACATGGCGCCAGAGGTGGGCTGGGGTGCGGCGGAGGGCAGTAGTGTCGCCGATCGTGAATCGGCGACACTGCGCCTAGTGAGGTGCCCATGCCGTGCCGTCCACAGTGCCTCAGCTGAGCCTCAGCTGCCTGCAGGCATCGACTTTTAGCATTCCCCCCCCCCACACACACACACACCACCACTCAAACACACACACACCAGGTGCTGGCCAACCCGCTGTCCAAGCGGCTTGATGAGAGCGAGCTGCACAAAGCGGAGGAGCTGCGCCGCCTGGGCTTTGCGCCGTACGACGAGAAGGTGGATGTGTGGGCGGTGGGCGTGCTGGCGTACGAGCTGATGTCGGGCGGCGACCCGCCCTTCTTCGACGACAGGCCGGAGGTCACGCAGCGGCTCATCATGCAGGTGGGGGGCTGAGCACGGTGGGGATGCTAGGAGGGTGGGAAGGGGGCAAGCGTGTTGCTGGAGACGAGGGGGCAGGGCAACATTAAGAGCATGGGGCGGTCAGAGGCGGGTGGGGGGGAGGGCAACGGCGAGCGCTCGTGCTGCTGAGACGGGGGCACCCCTGTCAACCTCACCGTGATCTGCCTGTGCAGTGTGACTTGGCGGCCGTGCCCTTCCCGCGGGACCAGCTGCTGAGCCCTTGGGCCGACTTTGTGCGCACTGCGCTGCAGCGCGACCCCTGCCAGCGCCCCTCTGCCGCCCAGCTGCTGCGCCACCGCTGGGTGCAGCAGCACCTGCGGGTGCGGCCGCGCCTGCCGCTGGCGCCGCCGCGCCACGCGGCCCTGGCGCGCATGGCCTCCCTGCCCGCCCTGCCCCTCTTCAAGCCTGCCGGGCTGCCTTGCATGGCACCTGAGGAGGCAATGGCCGCTGCCACGCTCGTCTCTTGCGCCTCTGCCACGGCAGAACTAGCCGTCAAGCTCCCACCTGCGCCCAGCGGCGCCAGCAGCGGCGCTCGCCATGCATCCGTCCTGTCGGCCCCACCCAGCAGCGACACCAGCACCAGCGCCAGCAGCTGCTGCCTGGCCACCCTGGCCGAGCCCACTGCTGCAGCGGGGCTGCCGCCGCTGCCCCCTGCGGCAGCTGCGACCTCTCAGCGGGCGCCTCCTGCGCCAGCTGCCTGACCCTCACCGCGCATCCATGCCACAGCTGCAGCGCCTGCCGCTTGGGGGCGGGCTGCAGCAGCAGCAGTCTGGCGTGCGCAGGCAGCTGCAGCTTGGCAGCAGCCGGCTACGGGGGCGAAGACTCTGAGATGCCGTCGGTCAGCCGCGAGCTGTCGGCCGCAGACCCAGGCAGCTTCGCGGGTGCCGCCGAGCCACAGCCAGCTTGGTCTGTCAGCCTCGCAGCGGCAGCAGCGGCCAGGCTGTGCGGCAGCACTGGCTTGCAGGATGCCCGGCAGGAGGGCCTCCTCAGGTCGCCATTTGCAACCCAGCTGGGCCCAGCTGAGGTGGCCGATCCGTCGGCACAAGACGAGACTGAAGGGGGAGAGGCACCCCCGGCTGGCCCCGCCCTGCTGCCCTCCCCAGTGGATCAGTTAGGCCAGGTAGTGGCCCTCAAGGACAGCCATGGCCTGCTTGCCGCCATGGTAACACCCGAATTGGCATTTGCCGGCCAATGGGCGAGTGCGGATGGCGGCGGCAGCGGCGGCGACATGCGGCTGGACAAGGCTGGGCATCGCAACCGCGTGATGGCATACATGCAGAAGCAGCGCACCAGTCTGCTGCGCACGCTGAAGGTTGGAAGCCGCGCTAACCGCCGCACCCGCGCCGACAGCGGCAGCAGCGGCAGCGACTCGCGCAGAAAAAGCTGGAGCAAAGACAGGGAGAGTCAGTAGGGCGGCCAGTCGCCTTCCTACCCCTTCTAGACCAGCAACATCGCAGGCTTCGATACCATGTCTGAGAATGACCAACCGGCCATTACAAGTGATGTGAAGGGATTGATGCCTTCATACTTGCCCGTGCAGCAACTTCACGCTGCCTCTGGTAGGATAGCCTGTGTTCATCGCCCATCTGTGTGGGCGCGATTGTTGTTCACGTGACCCCAACTGCTGCATTAGTTTCCGTCAATGTGTGTAAAGCTCGGTGCTCGGACTGGCAAGCTAGGAAGGTCTTGTAAACGTGCGTGCAGGTGCACTGCACAAGGCGGGCGCAGCGGGGCGGCGGGCAACTTGGCAGCACCACGTCAGGTCCGAATGTTAGCCTCTACCGCCATTCTGAATGTGCATATTTCAACGTTGCGACCGCTGCATTTTGAACTGAAGGGCCCGCCGGGAGCCGGCGATCGGCAGCGGCAAAGATGGTTACGCTGCGCAAGAAGGGCTCGGTGTCTTACAAGGAGCCCACACAGATTGATGGGTGAGTTGTCGAGAACGCCGGCGCCTCGTGGTGCAGACAAAGTCGGCGGCCGTGCTAACGCAGGGTTCCCGCCACATTTTGCAGGCTTGAAGATGGATCGGAGGGCGACCCTGATGAGCAGGAGGAGGCCCAGCCCGCCCAGGCGAGCCAGCCGCCTGAGATCACTTGAGCGCCGCCCGGCACCTCCTGAATAGCAGGCTTGCGGCTGCAACCAGCACGTGCAAGTGGACGCATGCTTTTTGCATTACCGGCAGCCTTGCTATTGTCGTGCTGCAGGCCCGCAAGGCTGCTCTTGCCAAGCCCCGCCCACGGAAGCGGCCCGCTGCAGCACCCGCTGGCGACGCAGAGGAGACCACGCTGCTTGGTGCGTGAGGCTGGCAGGCCCAGCCAGCTGTAGTTGGAGAAAGCCTCGTGGCCTCTGCGCTGTGCAATCAGTGTTTCAGCGCTTGTTGAACTGCAACGCGGGTTTGTGGCTTTGGTGCAGACATAGTGAAGAAGCACGGCGCGTCTGTCGCCGTGGCTGCCAAGGACTGGGTGGAGCGGTACCGCGAGGAGCGCGGCGCCGCCACGGCGGAGCTACTCACCTTCTTGCTGCAGGTGCCAGGCAGTTGCCGCCGGCAGTGCTGCATTTCCGGCAGCCGGCAGCCGCCAAGTCTAGGTCTGAAGCGCGGTGTCTTGCTGACTCTTTGCTAAGCTGCGTGTTGCTGAGATGCTTGCTTGCTGCCGCCGTTGCTCGCGCCACAGGCCTGCGGCGTGGACCGCGTGCTGAGCGAGGAGGAGGTGGAAGATGGGGAGGTGGATGCACTGAAGGAGGAGCTGGACGGGCAGGCGCAGGAGGTGCGGCGCAGCAGCCGCGGGCAGCACCCAGCAGGCGGGGGCGCTGGTTGCGGTGGGCACGCCAGCGGCATGCATCAAATGCCATGGGCAACCCCTCTCCAGTGCGAGCCTGTGTTGAGCCAGGCAAGGCTGACCCTCACCCCTTCTCTCCACTTGGGTACAGGAGGGGCTGGAGGACCACTGGCGCGGCGCCAAGGCGGCCGCCAGGGCCTTCCGCTCCAACTACCTTGAGCTGTGGGACAAGGTGGGCTGGCAGGGCGGGGAGTGGCCAGCAGGCTGATGCAGGCCAGGGTGACCGAGAGCCCGCTGGCTTGAGTTGTTGCGCTGCTCATCGGCATAATCATTCTCAGCGGCCCCGCCCTTGCGCTCCTCGTTCTTCCCTGCTCCCTGGCCGCACGGCTGTGGTGCCACCACCACCCGCCCTCCCGCTGTGCCCGGGCAGGTGATGCGCGAGCTGCGCCAGGCGGACATGTTGTGGGACCAATACCTGCTGGACAGGCTCTCCTCGCTGCTGGTGGCGCTCAACACGTGAGGCTCGCAGCGGGAGCCCTGCCTGCTTCCCTGTGGGTGGGCAGGGCTGCTCACGTGTGCGGTGTGGGGTGGAAAGCAGTGGGCCGCTGCTGCTGCTTGCGGCCACCTCATGCAAAGTGCTTTCATTTTTGCTTCTGCTGCTGGCCCGCGCTGGCTGCAGGTCGGTGGTGCGCGAGTTCCGCTTCGTGGCCACCCTGACGGCGGCGCAGCTGGTGACCAGCTGGATCCACGCCAGCCTCACGCTGGGCGAGGCGCGCGACACCGCGGAGCGCCAGCTGGCGGCGGAGGAGAAGAAGAAGAGCAAGGTGGGGGTGCCCTTCGCTGGGCTGACGGGAGGCATTGAATCAGGGGATGGGCAAGGTCATTTGCGTAGCCAGGGCGGCAGGCCGACTGAACACCTACACCGCTCACGTGCGCCCACACCCTGCCCTTGCCGAGCCCCCGCAGAACGCGCAGCGCGTCGACGACTTCCGCCGCACGCGCGACCGCTGCCACGCGCGCATCCAGGAGCTGAAGAGCTGCACCGACTCGCTGTTCCAGGGCATCTTTGCCCACCGCTTCAGGCGCGGCGCCCTGCCGCCGTCCGTCAGCCCTGCCGCCCATGCGCTTCACGGGTCTTCCTGCGCGGTCTCCCTTCCAGCACTGCGCCTGATCCCTGACTCCCACAATTCCTGCCGTGCTGCAGGGACTGCTCCGAGGAGATCCGTGCCACGGTGATCCACGGCATTGGGGGCTGGGTTGCGGCCCACCCCGCCGCCTTCCTCACCGACCAGTACCTCAAGTACGTGGCCTGGGCGCTGTCGGACAAGGTGGGTGGAGGGTGGTGCTAGGTGGGGGCGTGTGCCATGGGGGTGGGGGTGGGGTTAGCAGCGGCGGCAGGATCGTGGGCGCCAACGTGGCAGTTCGGGGCATGGGAAAGCATGCAGCGTGCTGGTGTCAGGGGGCTGTCTTGCTGCGGCTAAAAGCTGCAGCCACATGGGTTCTGCTGTTCCGCTTGAGGCCTCCACGCGCACTCTGCTCCTGCATCGTGCGATGCCGCTCGTGCCGGGGATCCATGCTGAGCTGGATCGCGTGCCCCCCGCTGGCTTGCCAGGACCCCGGCGTGCGGCTGGCCTCCGCGTCGGCCCTGCTGGCTCTCTACTCCGACCCAGACAACCGCGCCGCGCTGGCCGACTTCACACAGCGCTTTGCGCAGCGCTTGGCGAGCTGTTCTACGACGTTGACGAGCGGGTGGCGGTGAAGGGGGTGAGCTGGGGCTGGGCCAGAAAGGGGCGAGGTCACAGGCCGGGCGCGTCTGCTACACAGCACCGGGGGGTGGCTTTGCCGGCCATCCTTGCGCGTCCTGCCTGCACGTTTTCTGCTGAGGGTCAGCGGCCTTTGCGTGTGCGCCCGCAGGTCCAGCTCAACACGCTGCTGGTGCGGCTGAGGGAGGCGCAGCCCTCCCAGTTTGCGCGCGTGTACGAGCTGCTGGCTGACGATTCTGCGGCTGTGCGGCACGCGGTGGCGGAGCTGGTGGCATGCGCCCTGGAAGAGCAGGGGCGCCAGCTGCTGCAGGTGTGTGTGTGGGGGCGGGCGCAAGGCTGGCCAACAGCAAAGCAGCCTGCACGGGGGCGCAGAGGGGCTGAAAAAGCCAGCTTTGCTTACAAACGCGGTGAACCTTGGGAGATGAGGCAGGCGGATGGCGGTGTTGCCTTGCTTATAAGTCGTGCGCGAGTCGCATGTCAAGCCGGCGTGCCCTGCGTGCAGGCTGCAGCGGCGCCCCAGTCGGCGGGCAAGCGTGGGGCTGCACGGCGCGCAGCGGCGAGGGCGTCGAGGGGAGCGGCGCGGAGCTGCAGCTGGCGGGCCTGCTGCAGGTGCTGCACCTGCTGGCCAACCCGCAGGGGGAGGGTGCTGAGGAGGAGGATTGGGAGGAGGAGCGCGAGGCTCTGCCCCTGGAGAGGGAGGTGGTGGCGCAGGTGGTGGACGCGCTGTTCGACAGGTGCACCCAGGGCGCGCAGGACAGCATCTGGGCGCTGCTGCTGCTGTTGTGCGTTTGCTTTGTTCCAGAGGTGGACAACCTGCAACAGATGTGGCTGAAAGGGCGCGTGCCATGTGTGCGTGTTGAGTTGTTCCCGCCGCCGTCCCGCTACACAGGGTGCCCGCCCTGTCAGACTGGCCGCTCATTCTGAGCTGGGCGCAGCAGGGCCGGGCGCAGGAGCACTTTGGCGAGGCGGGGCTCACCGACCTGCTGCACCTGCTGCGCCACGCGCTGCGCAAGGCCACCGGCGGCGTGCTGGTGCCGGGGCCAGCGCTGCCGCTCCGGGCGGGCACAAGGGCAAGGAGCGGAAGGAGCAGCAGGTGGGCTAGTAAGGGAAGCGGCAGCGTGGGCCCGTGTGTTGCTTTGGCTGCAGCATTGCTTCCCGCATTGCCAGTCCATGAGGGAGGCTGAGGCAGGCTCGCAGGCAACCTCAGCCTTACACTTTCATCCCCGCGTCGCAGGAGCATGCGCGCCAGGACGCCACCCTTGCGCTGATGAAGGAGCTGCCGGCGCTGCTGCGCAAGGTGCAGCCCGACCCGGTGCAGGTGAGGCGCCGCTAGCTTGCTGGCAGCAGCCCACACCGCTTTGGAGGGCCTGCAACCCTGCCAGACAGCGCGGTGTGCCGCTGCGTTGCAGAATTAGCTGGTACTTTCCATCCCTGGCTTCCTTGCGTCGACACCATGCTGCTTGCCCCGCCCGCTCTTATCCCCATGCCCATCGCTGATCCGTGCAGTCTGCTGCTCTGGTGGGCGTAGTGGGTGAGATGAAGCTTGAGGTGTACTCGCTGAAACGCCAGGAGAAGGCCTTCTCCCAGCTGGCGGGGGTGGTCAAGGCCACCTTCCTCAAGCATGCAGACGCCGAGGTGGGATGGAAGCCGGGGGGGGGGGGACACGGGTGGTGTGGGGCATGATGGGGAGGTGGATATGAGAGCATGGCGCGGTTGCACATCACGCAGCTGCCAGGCTGCAGCCCCCATGCCCCAGGCCTGCCCTCACCACGAAGCAGAGCTGGCTGACACATGCCTGCCCTGCCGGTGCGCAGGTGGCGCGCGAGTGTGTGGCCGCACTGGCCTCCTGCGCCGCCGCTGGCCCCGACAGCATCAAGGACGCTGCCGCCGCAGCGCTGGACGAGTGTGCTGCCGATGTGGCCAGTGGCCTGGTGTCTGCTGTGGGGGCGCTGGAGCGGGCGGGGCAGGCGCGCGTGCGGTCCGCTGCCGCAGCGTACGGCGCAGCGGCGGCGAGGAGGAGGCGCAGCTGCTGTTTGACGTGCGCGCCCCACTGGCGCGCCTGCTGGCGCTGCTGCAGCTAGGGGAGGCGGTGCGGCGGAGGACGACGAGGTGCACGACGCACTGAGCGCTCTGCTGGAGGTGAGCCGGCAGCCGTACGAGCATGTGGCTCTGGCGACGGCTGCTCGGCGCTGCTCGCGGCATTGCGCCGGCACCCCTGGAGCGGTTTTCTGATTGCTCCACCGGTGCGCTGCATGCAGACCGCGGCTGCTGGCGGACCGCTGCCGGCGGCCATCGTGGCACCCGCGATGCGTGCCCAGCTCCTGCTGCTGCTGTGGCGCCTGCGGGCGCTGGACGGCGAGTTTGCTGATGTGGCGGCGCTGCACGCGCTGGCCCGCCAGCGTGGCGACTACGCCGCTCAGCTGGAAAGCATCTTGGGCAGCAGCGGCAGCAGCGAGCTCCAAGATGAGGTGCGTGGTGTGCGTGGAGGGGTAGGGTGGGTGTGGGTGTGGGGGCCAACGACGAGCGACGCAGCAACAGGGGGGCATGTTGCAGGGCACTGCACTTGACGGGGGCGCCTGGCACCTAACAGGCCGTTGCCCTGCTGCATTATGCCTGCCTGTTGCGTCCCCTGGTCATGCCCACCTGTCTTTGCCCTTTACTGTTAGCTCCATCTTGCCACACTCTCATCATCGCACACGCACTCGCCCCCCTCAATCCCCCATCCTCTCGCCCACACACACTCCCCAGGCTGTGTCTGTCATGACTGACCTGCTCATGGTGTTCAGCGCCGCCAAGCTGGAGGGGGGCCGCTGGAGGCCGCCGGCCTGTCGCCCTCCGACGACATGCTGGCTGCCTGGTGGGCCCGCTGCCAGGACATCATGCGGCGGCCGGTGGAGGTGAGGCCGGCGGGCACGGCGTGCCTGGCTGGGGTACGACATGCCCGGCTGCACCGCCCTGGTCTGCAGCAGCGGCACGTGCATCCCAGTTCGCCTCTGACCTGCGCTTCCGCTCAACTCACTTGCATCCATTTGCACCCAGGTGGAGGAGGAGGAGGGCGCGGCAGCCATCGCCGCCAGGATGGCCACCCAGCGCGCCGCGGCGGCAAAGGCTGCCCAGCTGGCGGTGTTCCGCGCCGTGCCGCAGCACGCCTGGCTGGCAGCGCAGCTGCTGAGCCAGTGGGTGGCCCCGAGGCCGCGGCCAGTGACGGCGCGGTGCGGCGCTGGGCCCCCGTTGCCGAGGTGGTCAAGGAGGCGGCCAGGTGAGGAGGAAAGGCTGCGCTCGCTGTGCGGATACCAGCGGATGCCAGCGTGGCATGGGTGCGCCCCTTGCAACCCATTCTCAACCCCCACTCCCACCACCACCACCACCTTCACACATGTTCCCTGCCTGCTTGTCGGTTGGCAGGCTGCTGAAGAAGAGCGACCCGGAGGCCATGCCCGCAGCCTACCTGGCGGCGCTGCAGGCAGCGTACCAGCGCATGCAGGAAGATCCGCTGGCGCCGCAGGAGGGCGACGATGGTGGGCGGGGCGGGCGTGGGAAGGGCGCAGGGGCCCGATGCCGCCCTGCCATCACCTCCAGACGCAAAGGGGTCCTCAAAGCCATCGTTGTTGCCTGTGCGGCGCGCGCCCGCCCCCCCCCAGTCAAAGTGCAGCCTGGCTGCACAACCACTCCACCCCCTCACCTCGCCGCTCCCGCCTGCCTGCCGGCCTGGCTCCGCAGAGACTCTTCCCCCGAGCAGGAGTTCCTGGCCCTCAGCGACCGTATCGCCAAGACGTACGCCGGGTTCAACTCGTCGAGTGCGTGGGTGGATGGGTGGCGGTGTGTGTGGGGAGGGGGTTGACAATGCGGCAGAGGGAGGAGGATGTGGGGGCTCCAGCCCGGCACGGCGGCCTTGCCCGCTCACCTTGCACAGCCCGCCACCTGCTCGAGCCACAGCTTCCACCGCTCTCCGACCTCTGCCGCTCCTCCCGCCCGCCCCTCCCCCGCAGCCAGCGCGGTGGAGCACATCCTGGTGGAGGGTGCACGCCATGCGGTCAGCCAAGGCCCCGCCCACCTGGCCTTCTTGGAGGTGGGGCCCCGCTGCCCGCACCGACTCCAGTCACTTGTGTTCTGCGAGGATGGTCGTCGAGCAGCCTGCCTGGCGCCATTCCTGTCCCACGCCTGCCTGCCTGCCCCGGTGCGCCGCACCCTCCCACCCCGCAGGGCGTCGCCTTCTTCGTGCGCTCGCTGCCGGCGCGGAGCGCCGCGGCGGTGCGCCAGCGAGTGGAGGAGGAGGCGGCGGCGGCGGCGGCGCAGCGCCCGCGCCCGACGACCCGGAGTGGGAGACCTTCTTTCTCTTCCTGGACCTGCTGGACAAGCGGGCTGCCAAGGTGTGTGTTGGAGGGGGTTGGATTGTTTGGGGGAGGGGGTTGTGAGTGCCGGCTCGTGTGGCAAGGCAGACGCCGCTGTGCTGCTGCGAAGAGGGCAGCGCCTGCCCGCCTGTGGCGTGGGTGCCTGCAAGGCAGGGAAGCACAGCGCGCTTGCTGTCGAGGCAGCGCATCAGCCCTCCTGCCCCCAACCCACACCATCACCCCGCCAACCGCCTGCCAGGGCCGCGTCAAGTCTGTGTTGAAGAAGGGCGAGGCAGGCGCGGACCCAGCGGCAGCGGCGGGGGGCACCGCGGCCAAAGCGCCGCGCAAGATCAGCTTTTTGCGGCGCGGCGGGGACGCCGTCGAGGAGAGCGAGGAGGAAGGGGAGGAGGAGAGGGATGTGATTGAGGAGGTGGGCGCCGCTTGGCCGGTGGGCGGGCACGCCGGCGCTGTGGCCTGTCAGTCGAGTCGCGGCTGCAGGGCCTTGACCACTGCCGCCCCATATGTCATCGCTGCATTGCAGGCCGATGACGACCGCCCCACCAGCCTGGTGCGTGCGCTGCCGCGCAGCTCGCAGCGCGATGCACGGGGCGGCAGCGCTGGCGGCAGCGGCACGCGGCGTGGCGGCCGCCTGTCGGGGATGACGCCCGGCGGCGGCCGCAGCGCGGGGCGCCGCCATGCGGCTGCGGCAGCAGAGGAAGCGGAGTGGGAGGAGGAGGAGCAGGCGCCATCGCTCCGTGGGCAGCAGGCGCTCGCCGGCGCTGCTTCAGAGCGGGAGCAGGAGGATGCTGGGTGGGAGGAGGCGGCAGGGGAGCCAGAGGAGCAAGGCGGGGATGAGGAGGAGGAGGAGCTGGAAGTGATGCCCACTGAGGAGGCCATGGCCATCCCGCCCCCAGGCAGCGGCGACAGGGCCAGGGGCAGGGCCAGGGCGCGGCAGGCCAAGCTGCGCTCCATCTTTGAGGGGGAGGCGGGCGAGGCGGAGCAGCGGGAGCAGGGGCAGGCCCAGCGGGAGGAGGAGGAGCGCGACGACGACGAAGACCTGCGCATGCCGTTTGGAGGCCGGCAGCGGGCGGCGCCGGTGGTGGACCCCACCCCGAGCTGGCGGCGGGCGGCGAGGAGAGCGAGGAGGAGGAGCGGCCGGCGCGCAGGCGCCGCCGCTGATTTCCCAGCCTGGCAACACGACACACCTGTTCATGTACACTCTGACCGAGCACTCACCTTGACCAACACGTGCGCCGAATACACATCACTGACAGCTGCAGCATGCCCCATGGCAATGCAGGGCCTCCTTGTAAATCAAGGCCTGTGCATGCAAGGGAAGGGACGGGGTTGCTTTCCGAAATGGGCAGCTTCTGAGAAACGCGTCCCCCACTTGCACCACCCGTTTCAGTCCAGAGAATGAGAGCTGCAACCCTGCTGGTGTGCTTTTTCGTCTGGCAACAGCGGCAAGCTGCTGGGAGGCAGCCCCTTGGACCAACCCAGCGGGGGCTGCGTGGACGCGCGAGCGAACATGCATTCGCTGTTCAGAGCACAAGGCGCAGCTTAATATCGAATGGGGAGGAGGCGCCCGAGGGCAGGTGAGGGTGGGACGTCGCCGCCGCACCGACCATCGCCACCTTGCATTAGCAATGCAATGTTCGCCTCTTTGCAGGTGGCCCTACGTGTGCGCACTAGGGCGGGCCAGCCGCAGCGTGGATACAGTCACTTACGAGGAGCAGGCCTGCGGGGCCAGCCTGATCCACCCGCAGGTGGCGCTCACCGGTGAGGAAGGGGGCTCAAAGGGCGGTCAGAAGCGCCATCTCGGCGGCATCTCTTTGAAACCTGCCAAGCGCTCCGCCCCCACCCTCCCCCTGGTGCAGCTGCCCACTGCGCCTCCACAGACCAGGGCTACGCCAGGGCGGGCCTGGCGGTGCTGTGCAACTCGACAGAGCTGGGGTGCGCAGCGCTGGCGGGGTCCTCTGGCATGCTTGCTGGCACCTGACGCTCGCCTGTGGCCTGCCCGGCACGCAGGACGGTCGGCGACGGCGCGCTGTTTCGCCGCGTGACGCAGGCAGGCCGCTGCTGCGGTGCATGCAATACTGAGGACTGCCTGCACCCACAGTTGTTTACCTATCCTTGAGACTCCAATCTATCTTGTTCAACTGCCTGCCTCATTCTCGCAGTCCCTGGTGCACCCCGACTCCCCGCAAGCCGCGGCGGCGGCGCTGCGCAAGGGCGCCCCACCCCAGCCCCTCTCCGGTCCGCCCGACTTCACCGCCGGGGATGTGGCCCTGCTGCTGCTGGATGCGCCGCTGGAGGGCCTGCCCCTGGTGGCGGTGGCCACGCCCCAGGACTACGCTGGCGTGGGGCTGCGCAGCAGGAGGTGTGGGTGGTGGGCTGGGGCGCCACCGGCGACGACGCCGACCCCGCCAGCTACCCCCGCACGCTGCGGGAGGCGGCGCTGCCGCTGGTGTCCGCCGACAGGCAAGCCCTGCAACAGGCGCCACATGGCGGGCACTTGCCCCCGTCCCCTCCCCCGCCGGCCTTCCCGTTTGCGGCAGCCACAGCCACGCGGCCTGCCCCCGCCCGACGCTTGGCCGCAGGTGCGAGCAGGTGTACCGCCAGCAGTCGATCACCGTGGACGGGCAGTACGGGCGCCTCGACCCCGCCCTCTCCATCTGTGCCGGCTTCACCGTGGGCAACCGCTCGCTGCCCTGCGAGGGAGACTCGGGTGCGAGCCACACCACCCGGCTGGCGTCGCCTTCTCAATCCAGGCGTTTCTGGCGGCCTACCCCCCCGGCTGGTCACCCCTCCTCTCCCACCCCCTGCCTGCGCAGGCGGCCCGCTGCTGTACGCGCCCACCCCGACCCCGTCACCCACATCCAGCTGGGAGTGGTGTCTGGGGGCGCCGGCCAGTGCGGTGGCCCCGCCCTGCCCGTCGTGTTCACCCGCCTGGACCGCTACCAGGGCTGGGTGGCGGCGGCGCTGCGCGAGGTGGACGCCATGCAGCGCCTGCCCGCAGGGCCCGGGCAGCGCGGGCCGGAGCAGCTGGCGCCGCTGCTGGGCAGGGACGGCGGGTGATGCGGCTGGCAGGGCGGAGCGCGCCCCTCCCTGCCGCGGGACTGCTCCCATCTTGACATGGCAAGTGCACACATTCAACAAGTCCAAGTCGGTGGCAAGGAGGTAACAAGGCATAGCGGGGCAGGTACACGTGTGCTCATGTAGCGACCCAGGGCCCGGGCAGGAGGTCACGGCGCCGGCAGCCCCGCGGGTGCCGGGCTCGGCGCTGCCTCGGGCGCCAGCCACGGCGCCCGGGGCCCTCTGCTGGCGGCGGCGCCGCTTCTCTGCAGCGAAGCTCCACCGTGGTTCCGATGACGGTCTGCATGGCAGAGGGGCGAGAGGCGCACCACAGGTTGTGCCAGCCCACCAGCGGCCCTCCACTGCTTTGGCGAGGGCCATGGGGCAGAGAGAACAATTTCCAAGTGCAAGCGCGCCCCCCCTTCCATCCCACCCACCTGGAACCAAGCAAAGCAGTTGAGGTAGGTGCAGGCGCAGTACACCTGGGAGTACGTGTCCAGGCAGGACTCCTCCCCGTGTACCCCGGCACATACACTTCGTCGAATGTGTGCCGGTAGGCGGTGACGAAGGCCGAGGGCGTGGGCGGCAGCGGCGCCGTCGTCTCGTTGCTGGTCAGCACGCCGCCGGGGGCACCAGCCCCGCACCCTTCTCGTAGCACCACCCCGTCTGCCACGCGTCGTTGAAGTTGGTGCACCAGCCGCCCTTGGTGGGGTCGGAGTTGTCAAACGGGTAGGCCAGCCCCACCTTGAGCGGCTCGCTGCACCGGTTGACGACGGTGAGCGTGCGCGCAGCGGGAGGCGCAGGCGCCTGCAGCAGGGCCCTGCTGGCCGCCCGGCAAGTGCAGGCCAGCAGCAGGGATGCCAGCAGCGCGGCGCGCATGTGCAGCCAACGCTGCAGGGCGGGAGCGGAGGCGCCCAAGTCAAGGCCAAAGGTGCGTTGAGGCGCACGCTTCGGCGGCCGGATCTTAGCAAAAGGGGAATGATGCAGACCCAATTCCCCGTCGGCTCACCGCTAAACACCGAAGGGAGTCACTGAGCCACCGCCGGCCAGAGGAATGCGGCCCGGGATGCCGGTGATACCCTTATCACGATATCTGGCTTTCAGGTGTGAACGACAAAATGGCAGCAAGCGACTGGGGAGGGTTGCCGGCGAGGGTGAGCTGCTCTCCAGGGGTTGGGGTATTGGGATTCGTTCTGCTCGTGTTGGATGTAAACCACGATATATTACGAAAGAACGAGGGCGAGGGTCGACCAGCGGGAGCGGCGGTGACTTTCGCGCGCGCAGTGTCACCTCCGGATGAAGGCCGAGAAACACAAGAGGTTGTCAGAATGTCAACATTCTACACACCATGGCATCAAATTACCCTAACTGCGCGTGAACGGAGTGCGAAACAAACACGGATACTCGATGTTCCCACAGTCGTGTGCTCATGACAACTTTGGCTTTGCTTAGAACCTGTTTGGTCAACATCGATTCGCTGATATCACATGGCAGCAATCATCCAGCAATCATAGCTCATGTCGACCGTGAACCGAAACCCTGCTTGCACCCATTGCAGATCGAGGAGAATGCATAAAATGATTGGGGGCGCGCAGACCCTTGCATTCAGTAGGAGGTTTAAATGAAAGACAGCGACATGCTCATCTTTGCATGTCGTTGAGCTGGCACGGGCTGAAACCATTTCTCGCGCTTTGAGGCACTTCTCAATTGCATCCACCGGCAATTAACAAACTTAGAGCCATGGAAGCGGCGGAACCGAGCCATCTGCGCCTGGACAGGCGCAAGGCCAACCTGCACTTCTCTTCCTGGCGCCTGAGCAGCAGCATTTTGCGCTCGGAGGGCACAATTGCGCTGCCGTTACCCGCCGCCCCCGCGCAAACAGCGGACACTGACTATGTGGCTGCCCGCCACGCCGCGCTGCTCAACCGCGTCACGCAACAGCCTGGCGGCTGCTATGTGTTCCTGGAAGAGCCCACGGCTCCCCCAGCAGGCCCTCAGCTGGCCCTATACCACCTTGATGTGGGAGAGTCGGGCACAGCGCCTCAGCTGCATCGTGTGCAGGGTAAGCGCGGCGAGCACCGTCAACGCTGCTGAGCATCACGTTTCGTCCTTGTTCTCTTTCCTTCCATGACCCTGATCATATCTTCTGATGCAGCACTGCCTGAGGCGCAGCCAGAGGACCTCATCGGGGCTTGACAGCCGCCAGCCTGCCTGCATCGGTGGCAGAGGTGCAGACCGCCCCTCGCGGCAGCGACGCCCAGACGAGCAGGCAGCTGCTGGTGAGCAGCGGCCACGGCGACATCACGCTAGTGCGCTGGCCGCTGCCCGGCCAGCAGCAGCCCGGCGACGTCGCAGCGTCGGTGCCGGTGTTTCCTCTGCGCCCGGCGCCCCGCTGCAGGGAGTGCGCCCGCTGCACCTCCTGGCTTCCTACCAGCTGCCGCGCGCAGCTCAGCCCGAGGGCAGCGCCGACATTTGCTGCATCCTGTGGGCGCCCCGACCGCGCAGCCAGCGGCAGGCGTCCCGTTGCGAGGTGTACGCTGTGCGTCTGGCTGCCTGCCTGGCGCCAAGCGGCCCCCGGCGCTGCAGGTCGCCGCCGTGCAGCCGCTGCGCGTGTCTGACATGCCGCCCCACGGCGTGCTGGTGAACCCAGCCACGGGCGGCGTGCTGCTGGCGCTGCAGCCGACAGCGGCCGGCGTGGAGGAGGAGGCGGCGGATCAGCGTGCGGCGGCCGCCGTCGCAGCCGAGCGGCCTGCCGGGCGCGGCAGCGCCAGCAGCGACGACGACGTGAGCCCTCGCACGCTGCAGGCGGCTGTGGCGCGCCTGGCGGCCTTCACATCTGAGGAGCCCGTGGGTGCGCTGCATGGCGGCTGTGCCTTGCGCGGCTGCGCCTGGGGCGCGGCTTCCTGTCGCAGACCAGCTGCCTGCTCAGCCCCCCAGCCAGTGGCTCGCGCTGAGATGGTCTGCATCCTGTTGCCCCCTGCCCCCGACACACAGGGCCCCTGCCCCACCAGCAGTACGCCGATCTGTACCGCGAGTCTGGTGCCGACGGCATCGGCGCCATGGGATCCGAGCCCGCCTGCGCCCTGTACGTCTTCGAGCCGGCGCAGGCGGCGGCAGCGGACCTGCCAGGCAGCAGCGACCGGGCGGAGGGGCCAGCAACAACAGAGGCGGGCACGCTGCTGCGTGCGGCGGGCAGCCTGTCCTGCCAGCCCCACAAGCTGCTGACGTGCCACCTGGAGCAGCGGGGGCCGGCGCGCAGGAGCCGGCAACGCCAGACACGCACCTCCCACAGGGCGGCAGCAGCGGCGGCGGCGGCGGCGCCTGCGGGCCGCGCCTGCTGCTGGGCCTCACCGATGACGTCGACTGCGCCGTGGTGGCGGTCAGCTGCCGGGCAGGCGCCGACGGCAGCGGCAGCGGCGCCGGCGGGCCAGCAGGTTTTACCGGAAGCAGCTTTGCGGTTGAGCACGAGACCTCCCTGCCAGCCATGGCGTATGTGGCCGCAGGTGAGCTGAGCCAGCAGGGCGGCCAGGGCCCCAGCGGCGACCGTTGTGCCTGCCGGCTGAGCGCCGTCGATGCGCGACGCCCTCAGGGGGCTGCGCTGCGCTGGACTGCGCTGGGGCCCAGCTCAGCCATCAGCAGCGCTGCCCAACGGGGCCACACCCCCACCTGCGTGCAGGAAAGGTGCAGCGCAAGTTCCTGCTGCTGGCGCCGCCGGGCGGCGACGTGGCGGCGGTACTGGCCGAGGGGCAGCAGTATGCTTACCTGTACCGCAGCGTGGCGCCGCGCCAGGCATACGCCGAGCACCAGGTGCAGGCGCACGCCAGGGGACTATTTTCTTTGTGGTGTGGCGCATGAATGTGGCGAGCCCTCCATCATGCCGCAAGTTATCCTCCCGCCCACCCCCCACCCAAGGACCCCCCAGGGCCCCCCTCACCCTTGTCTGTCTGCCATGCCCTCACGAGCGCACATCCCCGCCCATCTCCCCCCACACACACGCAGGTGTTCGGCATGGAGCTGCCCGACAGCGAGCAGCGGGGCCTGCTGGGAGCGGTGCTGGCGGGCAGCCGCGCGGGGCGTGCCGCCTTGTGCTGCTGGCGAGGGAGGGCCTGCGCGTGGTGGACATGTGAGGCGGCGGGCGCTGCATGCAGCCGGCGTGAGCGGGCTGCGCTGGAGCTGCCAGGCAGAGGCGTGTGTGTGTGTGTGCCCGGTTGCGAGGCCTAACCGCACCTGAACCATGCATCCGCACCGATTCATGTGGGCGCAACAGATGCGCTTGTCAGCTGTAAGGCGAGGCATGGCTGTTGGGCGCTGCTCAACCGCAGCCACTGACGGTGGCAGAGGAGCACACCGCCGTGGTGCGCACTGCTGCGAAGCCACAATCCTGCTTTGCTTGGTTCCCTGTTGGCGTCATGTGGCTGCTGATTCAAAACATGAGCTTTGTCGTGGAATTGGAGGGCAATGCAAGGCTTCACGTACCCGACTTGGTTGGGAGCGTCTGGCAGAGGTTCAGAGCTCATGGTTAGCGCCGCCCTGACATGCCGCCAGGAGGGCGGTGGCGCCGCCAATGGATCGTCTTCGGAAGTGTTCAAGCAGCTATCTTAATAGTTACTTATGCATCACCAGATGATGCTTTCGGCGACATTCTACGCCGCCCCCGCTGCACCAAAGTGTGGCGCCAGAGAGCAACTTCCGCATGGCCTCGCGCTTTGCAGCGACAAGCCAATAGAACGAACCCAAAATACACTGATTACTGTTAGCAACGGCTCAAGAGTGGATGTACGCAGGCTGTGGCAGCCTCGGCTTCTGCGGCAGCAGCGTCGGCGGCGGCGGCACCAGCTTTGCGCTATTCCAGCAAGCAATGGCGCTGCGCCGAATGGTGGCGACTCTTATCCTGTGACTTTGGATGAGGTGCAGCTGATTGCGCAAGCCAGGTAGTGCACGGCAGGAATGCGACCCTGGCGTGTTCAGCGACACTGCTGCACAAAACCTCGGTCCGGCGTACCGGCTCAGCCAGGGACCGCCTTTACGTACGACTGTTTGGTGCAGGGGGCTTGAGATCAGCGTGAAGACATTGGGACCGTTCTACCGCATAGTGTGCCGCGATGCGCAAGCTCCAGCTGCCAGCAGCCGCCCGCCCAGCTCCGCCGAGCGGGCAGCTGAGGAGGCGGCGGCGGGCGTTGGCGGGCGAGGCCGCGTGCTGGCGGTCACCAGCGGCTTTGTGGTGCCGCCGCCGCTGGGCCTCATGCACTGCGACACGCTGCAGGTGTTCACGCAGGGGCAGCGCGGCGAGCAGGGCGGGCGCACGCGCGGCGGGGTGCTGGGCCTGGGCCTGCTGATGGGCGCTGCCACCTTTGCCTTCGGGAGCGCGCGCGGCTGCCGGAAGGCCGAGATTCTGGCCATCAACGGTGAGCCAGGAGACGATATCCAGACCGCGGCTGTGGCGGCTCTGCAATGCATCGCCCGCTTGAAACATGGCTGCACGGCTCGGCCCGTGACGAGCCACGCCGCCCTTCCACCCCGCCCCGCCTGCCCGCCACGCGCAGACGACGATGCCTGGCACGAGCGCCTGGTGCGCTACTACTCCCGCTTCGGCTTCCGCCCCGTGCGTGTCGTGCGCGGCGACTCGCTGGGCGACCTGCCCCACATGCTGGTGTGGGGCGGCGCGGGCACCCGCATGGACGCCGACGTTGAGGGCATGCTGCGCCGCTGGACCGCAGCCATCCGTCGCAACTCGCCCGCAGCCAGCACAGCGGTGGCGCGTGGCCCAGCAGCAGCAGCAGCAGCAGTGGAGCAGGCGGGAGAATGATTCTATGTGCAGCATGTGTAAGGCAGTAGATTTCACAAGCAGCAGTTTTGAGCAGGATCAAGGGTTGCAACAACAGGAGTAGCATCGCAGTATTGAGCAGGGCAAGGCTGACAATCATCCCTACAGCTGGACAGCGGCAAGGTGGACAGCAACCCCAGCGGTCCAGCACGATCAAGTTAGTGTCTGTTCTGGTCTGCAGTGTTGTGCGCATCACTCCTTCTTGCTCTTCACGAGCCGCGCCACCAGCTTCTGCAGCCTGGTCTTCAAGCTGTCCCTGCGGGGCTTGGGCTGCAACAGAGACACGCAGCTGGCTCTCAGGCTTGGGGTAGTCCAAAGGGCAGACTCTCTTTAAACGAAAGGATCCTCCAACAGAGTTGCATCTCATTGGCTGGCCGTGGCCAAGCAGGCATACCGGGCACAGGGCGAATGCAGCGCACCCTGGGTCCCTGGATGTCCTTCGTGGTTGCAGCGGACATGAGCGGCTTGGTCGGCAGCGCTGCGAGACTGAGGGTGGGTGTGTTCTTATGCTGCGCCTCCTTGCTGCCTGCACCCTTGGCCGCGCCACCCTGCTGCTGCAGCTGCGCGCCGGTCTGGCTGTTCCCGCTTGCCATGCTCTGACCGTAGGCCCCGCTGCCCCTGGGTGGACCAGTGGCCGCCGTAGCAGCGCGGCAGTTTGGACAGGGGCATTTGTGGTTGGGCTTAGAGGGCTTGGCTGCAGCGGCTGCAGCCTTGGCGACTCCGGCGGCTGCTGCCGCCCGGACAACCTCTGCGTCCATGTGAGCCAAGTCGACGCCGCCAACCGCAGGCAGTGCCCCCGGTGGCGTGCCCAGGGAGTGCCTAGGGCTTTTCTGGACTTGCGGCGCCGTAAGGGCTGCCATGCACTGTGTGCCTGCGCCTTGTTGCCCTTGGAAATGTCTCAAAGTGCGGGCGAACACGCCCAGCAGGGTCGGGACTCGCGTGCGGGGCCGTATTATCTTCGCAAATCGCCGTCTGAATCCAATGGTATAAAACGATATGCGTCCGAGGGCGGTCCAAACGTCAGCGTACGGCTAGTTCCAATGTACCGCCAGCGGCCATCCCTGTTGCCATCACTATGGGGAAAAGACGTATCCCGCTCGTTCCTAGCTTGCACATGACTCAGTGAGTTGCCCATATCTGGTGGCGGGCCCCGATGGCTGTCTGCAGGGCCTCGTTGCTCGTCCTGATCGCGACAGCCTACCTTGCCGCTGTCCAGGCGCAGCTCGTGATTGAAGAGGCTTCGCGCAAGGTGCTGCCCTGTTGATCACCTTGCACCCCCTGCTGTTTTGTCCTGCACTGATCACCGCCTCTTGCAAGCAAGTGCAGATTGATATCTCTAGTTTCCGTGCCGGACATAAGATCAAGCTTGCGCTTAGGAACGATGGCAGTGCTTCCGAAGAGACTGCTGTCCTCTGCTTCTCTAGCAGCCTGTTGGAGCATGCAGCAATCATAGAAGTGCGCAGATGGCTAGCAGGGCGCTTGGCTGTGCTGGTCGGGCGGGAAGTAGCAGCAGCCCTTGCGCAGTTGAGGGACCGCGCAGGCCCGTTGCTGCAGGCCCCTCTGACACAGCCACCTGTCCCCTCTCCCTGACCCTGCTTGCAGGCTGCCGCCGGTGACGTAAAGCTGCAATGGGCGGAAGCCACGCCACCGGCAGGCGCGCCCGCGGGCCTCGGCTGCCGTGCTTTTAAGCTGCCGCAGCCGCTTGCGCCGGGTGGGCGGCTGGCGCTGGAGGCTGAGGCGCTCTTCACACACGTGCTGCGGCCGGAGCCTGCCCAGATCAGGCAGAACGAGCCACAGCGGGTGGTGTACGAGGACAGCGCGGTACTGCCCAGCCCGTACCTCGTGGAGAAGCAGAGCACCGAGGTGGGCAGGGCTGTGCTGCCGCCATTGCTGCTCCAGGGCTGGCGGCTGGTCGGAAGCCTGTTGTCTGCATGCTGGCAGACCAGGACATCCGGCATCCCAAGCATCTGGCGCTGTTGCAGTGTCTGGTCCCTGCGGTGGGGCGCACCGGCCGCTCACCACCGCTGCACTTGTTGCCGGCCTCGCTGCCGCAGGTCGCGACTGGCACTGCCAACATCCCCTCCTTCACTAGCGTGCCGCCCTCCAAGCGGGCTGGGCAGGTGGTGCAGTACGGGCCGTACGACGACACGCCGCCCCTCACGCTGAAGCCCATCGCCGGTGGGGCGCTGCTGCCGGCTCATCCATCCTGCAGTCACCCGTGGCACATGCTTCCACATCAGGGCAGCGCTGCATAGGCGCACCCCCGTTTCATCGTTCTTTGACTCCACGATTCTTTGTCGGCGTCTGCCGCAGTGCACTACGAGAACCATGCGCCATTCGCCCAGGTGACGGAGCTGGAGCGGGAGATCGACGTCAGCCACTGGGGCAACGTGTACTTCGAGGAGCGGTACAGCCTGGTGCGCAGCACGAGCCTCCCCTGGCCTGTTTGTGTGCATCCCAGGACGCGAGCCTGGCCCGCCCCTGCTGTGGCCGCCGACTCGCTGGCTGGGCCCTGCCTGCGTCTGCTCACTGCTCCCCCTGCTGCGGCCTGCCCGCCCGCTCCCCACACACCCCTGCTGGCGCAGCGGCACGCGGGCGCGCGCATCGCCGGCGAGTGGTCCCGCTTTGACCTGATGACGCGCCCCGCGGAGTTCGCCCGCACCGCCATCCCGGCCTGGCCGCCTCGCTGCCACCCTCCGCCCGCGCGCTCTACTACCGCGACGCCATCGGCAACATCTCGTCGTCGGGTGGGTTGTGCTCCCTGGGCTGCTGGCTGGCTGAATGCGGGGGCAAGTGCTTCTGAACCGCAGCCCAAGCGCGCTGCGGTCTTGAGAGCCCGCCTGAGCCTGAGAGCCTGCATGGAGTGAGGGCGGCGAGCATGAGCGGCGGCTGCAGCAAGCGATGAAGCCGATGCGGTCTTGGGGCCAGTGACCTGTACCGCTCCCCATGTGGGCTGCAGAGGTGCGGTACGGCTCCGACCGCGTGGTGGTGCAGCTGCAGCCGCGCTACCCCTCTTTGGCGGCTGGTCCACCAGCTTCGTGTTTGGGTGGAGCCTGCCCCTGCAGGACGTCGTGGGCAAGGTGAGGTTGTGCTCTTCTCCGTTTGCTTGTGTTCTGGGGGGACAGGGCGCAAGCGGATGTCGGCCCCGGGCGTTGGTACACCTTGAGACGCTGCTGTGATTCAAGGCAGTGCAAGGCGGTGCAGGGCAACCAGATGCCAAGGAGACGCCTCCAGAGTTGCACCGCCAAACTGTCGTCGTCGACTGCCATGCATCAGCTCCAGGCTCCCGCCAAGCCTCACCCCCACTTTGCCCGCTGCCCTCCCCCTCCGCCGCCGGCCGCAGGACGCGTCGGGTCGCATGGTGTTTGCGGCCACCGCAGGCCCCTCCATCCACGGCGTGGTGGTGGACCGGCTGACGGTCCGGCTGGTGCTGCCCGAGGGCGCCAGCGGCGTGGAGGTGTCGTCTGTGCTGCCCCTGGACGCCCCGCCCGCCATCGGCACCAAGCTCACCTACCTGGATGTGCTGGGGCGCCCGGTGGTGGAGCTGCGCGCGTCAAACGTGGTGGACGAAACAAACCTGCTGTTCAGGGTGGGTGGGGGGTGGCACCCGGGAGCAGGGGCGGCTGCTGTTCAGGGTGGGTGTGTGCGGAGGGCGCTGGCGCCTGTGCACCCGCGACCCAGCGGCCCAGCGGCAGCCTGCATGCGTGGACAGCAGGTGCATGGTTGTGGAAGGTGACGCTCACTGTCGGTAGCTTCCAGTGCCAATCTTGTCCTAGCTGTGAGGGCTTGCCATCGCCATGCGTGCTACCCATCCCCATCCCCACAGGTGGAGTACACCTACTCAAGCCTGGGCCTCCTGCAGAAGCCGCTGCTGCTGGTGGCAGCCTTTGGCGCCCTGTTTGCTGCCGCCACAGCGCTCAGCCGCTTTGGAAGCACGGCGAAGGGTGATGCCACTGCGCAGGCCGCAGGCAAGCTGAAGGAAAGCTGAGGCCACTGCGTGCGAGCGCCAGCTGATGCCGTCGCGCATTGCTCTCCCAGCGGCTTGCACCGCCAGGCTGCTGTGCACTTGCTCAGTTTTGCTTCCTTGTCCTCTCTTTGCATCTACACAACTGTTGCATTCCTTGAAGTGACAATGGAGCATTGCCATAAGGTCTTGAGCAGGGGCCCCGCTTTCGGGCGCACCACTGCCAACCAGCGTGCTGAAACAGCGGCTGGGCATCAGGCGGCCTGGGATTGACTAGATATTCAGGTCTTGTTTGTGTCGCATTGTGAGCATTCAAATGCGCTGGATCCAGCCCGATCGCGAGGGAAAGAGCCCTCGCCTGCTGCGCTGTGCACCTTGGTTGTGGAGGGTGAACCCGACCGCTTTTCGGCCTGCCCCGGCGCAAGAACAGTCACAGACGTCTTCATCAACGCATATCACTGTGCTTGCGGTAGCCAGGCTTTCAGTGGACACCGGCTTAGCCCACAGGGGCACGCAAGCGGCAGCTGTGCAGCTATGTCGCTGCTGCGGCGAGCTGCCAGGCAGCTTGGACAGCGGGCAGCGGCTGCACAGCACCAGCAGCAGAGGCTTGCTGGTGAGTGCTATTTGTGCGCGGGCGTGCTGCTGTAAAATGCAATCGGACGTCTGTGGCATGGAGTGAACCCGGCGATTGCCCGTTGTCCACCGTTGGGCAGCCTCCTTTGTCGCCGCCCATTGTCGTCTACGCTCCCTTTTTGGTCTGCGGCTCCTGCACCCGCCCTTCTGCGCTCGTCAAACCCGCATTGTCACACTTTTTCCTTGCAGGTAACTTGCCAGTGAAGCCCAACAAGTATGTTGAGGAGTGGGGCACGCGCCGTGAGCACGTCGAGAATGAATTTAGGTGCAGAGTTGGGGAGATGTGTGCAGATTTCACATTTTGTTGCCCTGTGAACTGAAAGCCAGCCATCAAAAGATGGTGATCCAGCAACCAGCAACACTGGTTCCATTTGCTGCTTCTTGTCTCATCGGTGGCCTAGCGTTGCGCCTCCTTCAGGTGGGACACCAAGTCGCTGACCACCCTGGCCATCTGGTGTGGCCTGGTGCCCTACGCTGTCTATCGTGTCACCGTGGCAGAGTTCAACACCGTGGACGACGTGGCAGGCCGCCCGCAGCGTGCCATGTTGGGCAACGACAAGTAGTGCCCCGTACCACCACCATGCCCACAACCAGCTTTGGCTGATAAATATCCCCTTTCTTCTTGTGTGAAAGCATGTTGAGCCCACAGCCGCGTTGGTTCTTACCACACCCAACGCTCCCTTTGCTGCAAGCCAGCGGCGTAGGCGGTCCCCACCTAGCTGCCATCATGTCGCTTGTTGCACTGGCGGCTGTAAGTTACGGCACTACTAGGCTGCAGATACCAAGCTTGCTCTAAAGCGTCCGACAGCATGCAGAAAGCGTGCCGAGTGCTGCAGCTGCTCACCGCATGGATGAACTCGCTGCACCGCTGGCATCAAGCTGCTGCCAGCTGCTTCTGCGTGGACAGCATGCACCTCATGAGTTTGTGCCAGGGCTGAGAAGCAACTACCGTCTCGGTCTGATGTGCAGGTTGGACATGGCAGCGTAGCAGCTACAAATTGTAGTTTAAGGCACATGTGTCATCAATGCAGTCACATACAGTCACACGGGATTCATTCATCTAGGGTACACCACGCAGTGCATCCATCTGAGCACTGGGCACCGCAAGCACGCACAGGTTACCGCGGCGGCGTGTGCAGATTGACTGCACGGGCACAAATCAGGCATTGTCTGCATCTCTCCCCCGTCCATCTTACTAATGTTAATGAGCTCCCAGTGGCAATATGGCGACGCTCCAGTTTGCTCCACTGCAGGTGTGTTTCGGAGGTGCCCACTGCGTACCAACCCGCTCCAGAAGTGATCATAACGCTCTGTACCCTTGAACATGCAGAGCAAGGTGGACGTCACGTTTTGGAGCGCGCTGGGCGACCTCAAACTTCACCGCCTGAAACTTGAGGAGGGGCCCGAGCCCCTGCGTGCTTCCTGGACGCCCAGCAACCATGCCGAGCTTCCTGGGTTCCTGACCGTGTCGGCCGCCTCTCTGCCAGGGGCGGCCCAGGAGGGGGGGCGGCGCCGGCGGCAGGGTTTGAGGCCGTGGGCGACCTCTACCTGCTGAACACCGAGGAGCGCATGCTCAAGTTTGACCGCAAGGCTGCAGTGGGTCAGGTGAGGCGATGCATTATCAGCGAAGCTCTTCCCGGCTGGCCTCTGCAGCTCTGTTCCGTCACTCCAAACCAAGCACGTCGTCGGTTCCCTTTCTTGCCTGCAGGTGGGCAGCCGCATCTGGACGGCCATCCAGTCTGGCCAGGCGGAGCAGAACCCCGCGCTCCTGCTGGGAGCTGTGCTGCTGACGTACTGCGACCTGAAGCACTACAAGTACCGCTACTGGTTTGCGGTGCCGGCGCGCAGCAGCCCCGCAGCCCTTCACCCTGGCAGGGCCCCCAGTCTCGCTGGCCCATGCGTTGGGCGAGCAGGCGGAAGCAGTGGCGGCAGGTTGCAGCAGCCATGTGACGACCGCGGGCCAGCCTGCTTGGCTTGTTGTGGTGGGCCCTGGTGCAGAGGTGCAGACGGCTGCGCTCAGCGAATGGCACCGCCTGCAGCAAGAAGCCGACGGCAGGGGCGGAGCGCAGCTGCTGCTGGCGGTGGCAGACAGCAGCTGCTTGGCAGAGCACCCCGGCTGGCCGCTGCGCAACGTGCTGTTGCTGGCGGCGGCGAGGTGGGGGCGCGCCGCCTGCGGGTGCTGTGCCTGCGCCGGCGGCACGGCCGCCGACGCCGCCGCCAGCCTGGCGCTGAGCGTCGACCTGCCGCAGCTGCCCCCGGCTTCTGCCCCACCCCTCTGGGCGGCTGGGAGCTCGGGAGCAGGGCCTGAAGGCGGCGCCGCGCTGCGCGGACCTGGGCCCCTCCATGGACCCTCGCCAGCTGGCGGAGGCGGCGGTGGACCTCAACCTGCGCCTCATGCGCTGGAGGGCTGCGCCCTCGCTGGACGTCGGCGCCATCGCAGGCACGCCAGAGCAGAGGGGGCCGCAGCAGCTTCTGCGCTGCTGCAGCTGTGCGACCATGCATGCGCGCCAGCCCTGCAGCTGGCTGCTTGCCCTTCCCCACACACACACACCGCTGGCGCCGTGGCGCTGAGCGCAGCTGCGCCTTCCCGGCCGTCTTTCCTCCCGCTGCAGCCACGCGCTGCCTGCTGCTGGGCGCCGGCACGCTGGGCTGCTCCGTGGCGCGCTGCCTGCTGGGCTGGGGCGTGCGGCGGATCACGTTGGTGGACAGCTCTCGCGTGGCCTACAGCAACCCGGTGGGGGCGGCGCTGGGCAGGCTGTGAGGGGTGCGGTTGGGGCAGCTGGCTGTGCTGGGAGGGACGATGGCCCTGTTGGGGACCCGCTGCTTCATCCAGCTAAGAGGGGCGTGGCGACGCACGCCGCATGCTGCCTGCCATCCTTTTGTTACTCACCCCGCCCTTCTTGCCCCCCGCACCCGCCCCCATCTGCAGGTGCGCCAGTCTCTCTTCACCTTTCAAGACTGCCTGGACGGCGGGCGGCCCAAGGCGGAGGCGGCCGCCGAGGCGCTGGCAGCCGTCTTCCCAGGGGTGCAGGCGGCGGGGGTGCAGCTCAGCATCCCCATGCCCGGGCACCCCATCGCCGGGGGCGAGGAGCAGCAGGCGCGCGCCGCCGACCGGCTTTGCTGCACGGCGTCGGCTGCGCTGTGCGCGCCCAATCTTGCTTCTGCCGCCTCCCGCACCCACCCAACCGAGCTCTCCGCCGCGCAAGCTGCTTCAGCAAGACTGAGGCACAGGTGTGTCAGGCTGGTGCCGCTCCTGGCCTGCTTTGTGTCCCGCAGGTGCGGCGGGACATTGCGGCCCTGGAGGCGCTGGTGGACGACCACGACGTCGCCTTCCTGCTGACGGACACGCGCGAGAGCCGCTGGCTGCCCACCCTGCTGTGCGCGGCACGCGGCCGCCTCGCGCTCACCGCCGCCCTCGGCTTCGACGGCTTCATGGTGATACGGCACGGAGCCCCGCTGCCGCCAGAGGCGCCACGGGAGCAGGCCCCAGTGGGGCAGAAGGAGCGCCAGGAGGAGGAGGAGGCGCATGCACAGGAGGGCGCTGCAGAGGCGGCGGGTGAAGGCGGCGCCGACGAGGCCGCTGTCGAAGCAGGACCGGGGCAGCGCTCGAAGCAGGGGAATGCGGAGCAGTGATGGCTGGTGGAGGCCAAGCGCCAGACGAGCCCGAGTCCGCCCCAGCCGCTCCCCAGGAGAAGCAGCGGCCGCCCCGCCCCGGTTGCTGCCAGCAGGGGCGCCCCCTGCGCCTGGGCTGCTACTTCTGCAACGATGTGGTGGCCCCCTCAACTCCACCGCCGATCGAGCGCTGGACCAGCAGTGCACAGTGGCCCGCCCAGGCCTCTCCGCCATTGCCGGCAGCCTGGCCGTGGAGCTGATGGCGGCGGTGGTGGCGCACCCGCTGGGCGCTGCGGCGCCGCCGCCGGGCACACCCGCTGCTGCTGCCGCCGCCAAAGCTGATGGTCCACCGCCGCTGGGTGACCCTCCACACATGGTGCGCGGCTCGCTGGCCGCCTTCTCGCAGCTGTGCCTGACGGGCCAGTCCTTCCGCCAGTGCACCGCCTGTTCCGAGGTGGTGGTGACGCAATACCGGCAAAGAGGCCATGACTTTCTGCTCCAGGCAAGAGGGGTGCTTTTTGAGGGCGGTTCCTGGGTTCGCACCTGCTCTGGCCGGCCCGCTGTGATTGCCCAGCCAAGGGCCAAACACGACTCTGCACACCCGTCGCCTGCCGCCACCATGCGCCCCACCCAGCAGGGCCTGCTGAGCCCCGCATCGCTGGAGGACTTGACGGGGCTCACCGAGCTGCACCGTGCCAGCGAGGCGGCGCTGGAGGCCTGGGGCTCGTCAGACGAGGAGGAGGGGGAGGGGGAGGGGGAGGGCGGCTGCCAAGGCGGCAGCAAGCCTCAAAATGCCAGCAGCGGGGATGCCACTGCCGCAGACGGGGACGAGTGGGAGGAGCTGTGAGTGCTCATGCGACAGGGTAAGCATCACCCAAGTAGTAAAGCAGGGGATTCCACTGCGTCCGCTCCAGCCAGCAACTTGTCACAACTTGTAATAATACCCCTTTGGCTCCCTTTCGAACATTGCGCACAGTGAGAATAACGACTGAGCCACCACTACAGTCCTGCAAAAGTATCAGCCATGCCTGGCTGTGCAGCGTTCCTCCCCACCCTCCTCTCCAGCTGCGACCAGGTGCCTCAGTGCTTCCCGATGGCAGAGTTGGCAAACAAACGCCCTACCGCACAGCAGGCGCAGCGCTTGGCAGTGCAGTGTGTCTTGTGCGTGCTGGAAGAAACGATCCCCCTGCTGAAGAGGAGCTCCAGCAGCTGGAGGCAGTTCAGGCAAGCACAGGGGGCCCTCAGGCTCTCACCTGGGCTGCCCACTACGCACTGCAGCAAATGCCGCCAGCTCAGCAGCACACCCTGGGACGCATGCCGCTTCCGGACGTGCACCCCATGTCGCCGCCACCGGCCCACTGTGGCAGGGCCTGCAATGCCCGTGTTGCAGGAGGAGCTGACTGGGCGCACATAACGCCCGGCGCCAGCCTCCAGCGAGGCAGCTGTGGAGACCTGGGGATGTCACAAGGGCGGGAGGGGGAGGGGCGGCCCACAGCCAACATGCAGTAGCAGGCAGCGGCAGCGGGGGGGGTCACAGGTGGATGTGGGGACGAGTTGTAGGAGCTGTGAGAGTCGGCTTTGCGGCTGCATCTGCATGCACACATGCCTGTCCAAATGTAATGCCTGCAAGCAAGCCAGCGAAGAGCTGTGAACTTGTACCTTTCATGTACGTTCCTGAGGGTTTGCCCGCCTCAGGGTTTGTCCGCCTGGAGGGCTCGTGGGTGTGGCATTTGAGACGAAATCGCCCAATTGTTGTCAGAAGGTTTCTGGTGATATCCTTGGCGCTCTCGTCTCACCCCTTCAAGCTTCTTTTACTAAAAAGCTGCTGCTACGCGATTGCAAGCGTAGCAGGAAGTTCTTCCGGGCAAGCGGTCTTGGACTCACAAGCCAGCACCCCGCCAGACCGCCGCCGCCGCCCCGTCAGCCAGCCGCGTCGCCATGCCATCAATGCGCCTGTTTGGGCGGCCGTGGCACATGGCCTCTGACATGCTTCCCCTGCTGGGCGCCGTGCTCCTGGCCCCCGCCCTCGCCTTTCTCATCGCCTTCCTCGTGCTGCGCGGCGTGCACAAAGCGCCGCTGTGCGGCGGCCGCCATGCACGCCTGCGCGAGTCTGTGACGTGGGGCACGCCCGCCTTTGCCCTGCTGCACCTGCTGCTGGCGGCCGCCATGATCGCTGTGGGCATGCGCGGTGAGCTGCAGGGCAGGAGGGCGATGTGCAGGCTGGTCTGAGCCAGGCAGGGTCTAGGCATGCGGCGAGCCAGGGTGCCTGGTCGCCTCCCCGCCCCTGCAGGCGCGCCCTTTGAGCAGCGCAAGCGGCGGCTGATGGCTCCCGTGCTGCACGCCCACGTCGCCTCCTACTCCTGCTTCCTGCTCTTCATGATCTACTGCTTCGTGGTGGTGTACACGATACAGGTGGGCTGGCGGGGCTGGTGGGGCTGGCCCCACCCACGCCGCCCAGCCGCGCTGAAAGCACCCCCTGCCGACCAAAACCCACTCGCCCTTGTGCATACATGGCTGCACAGCAAGGCAGGTTGCCTGGCCTGTACTGGTCCACGCGCGCCAAGGCCTGCCCATCCGCGCCGCCCTTTCCCCCACCCTGCCGCTCCCCTGTGTGCAGGACGAGTGCTGGCCGCCGCGCATGCTGCGCCTGGAGCGGGCTGGGCTGTGGACGGCGGTGGGCGTGTACCTGCTCATCCTGCTCGCCCTGCTGATCGTGTACAACGCGCTGGCCGGGCGCGACCCCCAGACGCGCTGGCAGCTGCGCATCATGGCCGCCGCCCGCCTGCTGGGCTGCTACGACGTGCTGGCTGGAGGGCGCCGGGGAAGAGTGAGGAGCGCCGCCGCAGCGCTGCCACCCGTGGCACGGCCGCTTCACATCCGTGTCTTCCGCCACCCAGGTTCCGAGCAGTGTCCTCAGACTACATGCACGCTGCCTGAGGCGCCGCACCTGCCCGGATTGTTGGGGTGCGCAGGAACGTGGGTGTGGCGCCGCTGCAAGAGCTGGCGGCCTCGTTTGCCCGCTACTTTGGGCTGGTGGACCTGGAGAAGATGGATGTGGTGACCGGGCTGGCGCTGGCGCAGGTATCGCAGGTGCCGGGGGAGGGCTGGAGGGGGAGCAACCTGCAAGCGGGGTTCACTGCCTGCTTGGTGGCTTTGACTGCCTGCCCAGCGGCAGGCAGCGCAGCTGGGTGGCGAGTGCCGGCCATTCTGCCGTTCAGTGCCCGGCGGTGGCATCACTTGCAGGCCCAGCAGCGCAAGGCAGTGATCGCAAGAAGGCTGAGGAGTGCGGGTCTGCCTGTGCGGCATGAGTGGCGCCAGCTGGCGGGCTGCAGTGAAGGAGACCAAGAGCTGGGAGGGGCAGAGGGGGAGACATCCGGCGACAGCGGGCACGGCGCTGGCAGCAGCGGGCACGGCTCCAGCTCGTCTGTCGACCAACTCGACGAAATCAACCGGCTGCAGCAGGATGGCGGCGACGGAGGCTGTGCAGACCAGGCTGGGCTGGAGCGAGACTTGGAGGGCGGAGGGGCAGAGGATGCCTTTGCCCGCTGGCTGCGGGACACCTGCGGTAAGCGACCAGGGTGCATGCAACCACAGGCTCCACAATGCCCACCTCATTCACAAGCAGCGGCACCTGTCCTGGCGACTGCCCTCGTGCAGAGGGCAAGGAGCTGTGCCTGACTCCGTCGCGCTGGGGGGCTGAGTTGGCGCCTGAGCTGAGCCCGCAGCAGAGCGCAGAGATATACACAGGCACGCATGCTGCCATAAAGTCATGCCCAGTCAGCTTGCTTCGCATTGGGGTTACACAACAGTCGCGGTGGTGTTTGTCACTGCAACTTCTTGTGAGTGGTCAGTCAATCGCGGTGCCCTGGCGCAGGCTGCAGGGACTACGTGCCGTGCGCTGTGCTTCGAGATGCGGCGCGCTGGGCCCGCTTTGCTGTGGCAGCATGTGAGACCCACTCCTGCTTGGTTGCAGCTGCTCGGGCCACAGCGCTGTCCTCTAAGAACTCACAGTGCTGTCGCAAGCCGCCCACTCCCTGCACCAGACGGCAGCAAGGCCTGGACGTGGAACCGCCCCCAGTCCTGCTACTGCCTCACCCCGGGTACCACAAAGCGAAGCGGCAGCTGCGCGCGCGCGGTGCGCCCCACCTCCGCGGTGCTGGCCGCCGCGCAGCCGCCTGTGCGGCAGAAGCTGCAGGAGGGCCGTGAGTACGTGGTGCATTACGTGGCGGCAAAGAAGGCATGGCAACTCGGGGGGGGATGTTGGCGGCAGCAGCGCACTGTCGAGGTGCTGCATAGGGGTGGAGAGCATGTGACGGAGGCGCTCCCAGCCTTCGTTTGCGCCAGGTGTTGCATATCTGGTCAAAACCTTCCTGCATTCAAGCCTGGCCTTGTTTGCTGCCGCAGGTGGCGGGCGTGTCTGACGCCGACTTTGTCTACACCAGCTTTGCCAACCAGGCTCTGGGGGCCACTCCATACAACATCACGCTGCACAGGCACGCCCGGCCCGGCCGCCGCGGTGCCTGCCTGCCTGCCCAGACCTGTCCCCGACAATTGCATGCGCTGCTGCTGGGCGCAGGGCCTCGCGCACAGTGGTGCTGGCGCTGCGCGGCTCAAACTCCGTGGAGGACCTGCTGACTGATCTCATCGACCGGCCCGTGGACATCACTGGATGGCTGCCAGCCTCATTCATTCAGGTGATGGCAGCACCGCTGGCAGCCCACTTGCCTCATGTCGGTCTCAAGCCTGCGGAATGCCAGTTCGGGCACCGAATCGGCTCAAACGCGCCGCGCCGCCCCCCACACACACAGGAGCACCCTGGGTGCGCCAGCGGCGTGTGCGCCCACATGGGCATGTTTTCCGCGGCCAAGGCGGTGCTGCAGGACCTGAACGCCCACCAGATCCTGCCCACCCTGCTGACGGGGCGCCCCTGGCGGGGAAGGGCGCGCGCGGCAGCACGCCTGGCATGAACCCGACCAGCGCCAGCGACGCTGGCAGCAGCAGCGCATGAGCCGAAACACACAGAGGGCAAGCGACGCATCCGCTGGATTGGAAGGATGGCACAGCTCCAACCAGGACTGGAGCTCGCCCGTTCCATCCCCAGCCGCATCCCCGCTCCCCTCGCCAGCCATCTCGCCTGCTGAGAGGCGCAGCACGGACAGCGCACACGGGACACGCCAGGCTGGCGCGGGTGGTGGTGGGCAGGAAGGCAGCACAGGGGCTGACCAAGCGCCCAACCAGCAGCCCACCCCCGCCGACCACGCGGGCATGCTGCGGGCGCGCGGGCTGGACTGCCGCGGCTGGCGCCTGGTGGTGACAGGGCACAGCCTGGGGGCGGCGGTGGCGGCGCTGGTGGGCCTGCACCTGCGAGACTGGTGCCACGGTGGGTCCGCCGGCCGGCGGGTCAGACCCCATTCGCCGGGTTTGCTCTGGCGGTGTTCTTGTGTGTGTGCCGACGGCTCACCTCCACACCCCTCTGCTGCCCCAGACGTCAAGGTGTGGAGCTTCTGCCCGCCCGGCGGCATGACCACCGCCAACCTGGCTGCCGCGCTGGAGGGCTTTGTGACCAGCGTGGCGGTGGGCAAGGACGTGACCAGCCGCCTGGGCACCCTCACCTTTGAGCGCCTCATCGACCAGGCACGGCAGCGGCACGCCAGCAGGCCCGCAGCCCCAGGTTCTCAAGTCGTGTTGGAGGCGCGCGGCAGGCAGCCAAACTCCTGCTCGTCACAGGGCAAGCCTGCCGCCCCCCCCCGCCCCCTTTTGCCCATGCAGATGCTGGTGGCCCTGGCCCGCACCAAGCTGCACAAGCTGGCCGTGCTGCGCCACATCAGCTCGTCCCGCCTGCGGGAGCGGCACCCGGCGGAGGTCTTCCACGCCGCCGACCGCATCCCGGCGGAGCCGCTGGCCGTACTGCGGGCGTACTTCTGCGCCAAGGGCCAGCATGCGGCCATGCTGCTGCCGATGCTGCCGCTGGGGCGCGTCATGCTGCTGCGCCGCCTCAAGGGGCGCCCGGCGCGGGCGGCAGGGCCAGGCTGCGCATGCGTCAGCAGAAGCACGCACGCAGCAAGCATGGCTGGGATGCGGTGAGCTGGTCTGGAAGCAGGTTGCTGCACAACTGAGGGTGCATCGGCTGTGGCTGGCGGCGGACACGTCAGCGAGCTGGCCGAGGTGTCGCCCGGCCGCTGCGCCTGCAGGTCTGGATCCGCCCAGAGCAGATCGTGGATGAGGGCATCCTGCTGAGCAGGCACCAGGCCAGCGACCACTACATCGCCCGCCTGACCCAGGTGCTGGCCCAGCTGCTGGGCACGGCGGCGACTTGGGAGCCGGCGGAGGAGGACGGGCGGGCGGCGGGTACGCCCCAGACAGCGCGTTCCCCAGCCTGACGGCACGTCGCAGAGAACAGGTGCTGCAAAAACTTGAATATCAGGCAGTGCTGCAAGCATGACATGAAAAGCTCTCGTGAGGGCTCGTTGAAAGGCTCCATGTCTTTTCGCCGGCGCACTGCATGTGGCTGCACAGAGGCGGCTGCTGCCAGTCTCATCATCCCTCCGTCACCCGTCTTTGTGATACAATTGCATCCTGATTGAATTTTATCGTTTCACCCAGGGCAATCCAGTGTGCCCCAGGCTATTATGGCGCCTCTCGCTCCTTAGGTCAAGGCGCGGGCGAGAGGACCCGCGCCGACGCCTTCGATTATTCGATTCATTAAATGCAGGTCAGATGTGGGTTGCAGTCACGTGCTGAAGTCCTCAAACTCCAGTCCTCTCCCGGCTCTGCCCCACCCTTGCCTCCCTGGTCGTGCCTGGTTGGCTTTGTTCTTGCAGGTGTCACTCAAGACTGCATGATCGCCTTCATGAGCCGCCGGTAGCAATCTAGGGCAGCACTCCCACCGCCGCCGCCTGATTCCGTGCGACCACAGCGGCAGCCATGCCGGCGCTGACTTTGTATGGCTCGGCCTACCACCTGGCAAGCGACACCATGCCCTTCCTGGGTATGCGGCCACAAGGCACAGCGGCATGCTTGCTGCCTCCAGCCTGTTGGTCTGCACCCAGCTCCCGCGCTTGCACTCAGCTCCCGCGCTTTGCGCCCGCGCAGGCGCCATCCTCTTTGTGCCGGCCAGCACGCTGCTCACCCTCTTCTCCGTGCTTCTGGCGCTGTTCCACGCGCCGCTCGCGGCCGCCTGCCCGCCCAGCCAGGGCAGGATCCGGGAGTCTGTGGTGTGGGGCATTCTGGGCATGTGCATCTGGACGGTGGTGGCGGCGGTGGCCATGGTGGCGGTGGGCCTGCGCGGCACGCCCTTTGAGCCCAGCAAGCGGCGAGCCATGGTACCGCTGCTGTACATCCAGGGCGCCAAGTGGGTGGCCTCCTTCTGCTTCGTCTGCTACTGCTTCTGGGCGGCGTACCACATCGAGGTGCGTGTGGGGGTGCGGGGCAGCTTCCCGGCAGCGCTGCGGCTGCCCCGTCCGCTGCCGCACAGCACCGGCTGTGGGAGAGCCGCTGCCGTGCGTCCTGGGGGGGCACGTCTTCTGCCTGGCGCTGCATGCCGCACAGCTGCCCCCCACCCCCATCCCCCGCCCACCCATGTGCTGCACCTTCCCCCTGGCTTCCCCTGCAGGACAGCTGCTGGCCGCCCAACCTGCGGGGCCTGGTGAAGGGCACGCTGTGGGCCGCGCTGGCCATCTACACCCTGCTCGCCCTCGCCTTCTACACAGCCCTCAATGCGCTGGCCGACTACGACGCGGAGAAGCGGTGGCAGATCCGGCTGAAGAAGCTGTCCCACGCGCTGGGCTGCTACAGCACCCTCACGCAGGCGGGGCCCGGCCAAGAGTGAGCCCCTGCTCCCAAGCGCAGCGCCGCGCATCAGCCGCGCTGGCTGCAAGGGGCGGGCCAGCAGGGTTCGGTGGAGGCCGGGTGGAGGAAACAGTGCTGCACTTATATTGGTTCCAACGGTCGCTGGCGGTGCCGCTGCCCCCCACCCGCTGTGCTGTGCAGGGACAGAGGCGACACGCCGCTGGAGGAGCTGGCGGCCTGGTTCAGCCGCTACTTTGGGCACGTGGACCTGGAGAAGTCAGATGTGGTGACCGGGCTGGCGCTGGCGCAGATACTGCAGGTGGGGCCAGGCGGGGCGGGGGCGCGTGGCTGCCGGCGGCAGCGGGGCCACCCGGCGCTTGCCTGCTGCCTGCCGCTGTGGCGCCAGTAGCGCTGTGCTCACCGTGCCAGAATGTTGCGCTCATGCCGCAGGTGCAGCAGCGCAAGGCGCTGATTGCGGAGCGGCTGCGGGCGCACGGCGCCGCTGCCAGCGCCACGCTGGAGCAGCACGGCATCTCCCCCAGCAGCCGGCTCGCTTCTCGCAGCACCGGCGGCAGCGCGCCGTCGCCCACGGCAAGCCCAGGGGTGGGCGCCGGGAGGCAGGCTCGACGGAAGCGCAGCAGGCCGTGCTGCGGGAGGCACAAGCGGCTGAGCTGGCGGAGCAGGGCCTGGCTGCAGGCAACGGCCAGGCAACCCCCTCCAAGTACCCTGCTGCTGACGCGGGCGTGGATGTGGAGGCGCTGTTCCAAAAGTGGCTGCAGCGGGTGTCAGGTGGGGGCTGGGGGCGCTGCCGGATACCTTCCCCTCGCCCCAAACCCAAACCTGGCACAGCCCCGCTGGCTCGCTGTGCCCCTGACCCCCTCTCATCACTCACCTGCATCCTCCCGCGTGCGCAGCCGGCCCCCAGGAGGTGGTCACCCCTTCCCACTGGGGCGCACTGCTGGCGCCGCACCTCACTCCCAAGCAGAGCGCGGAGATATACACGGGTGAGGGGCGGGCGGTGTTGGGGCGCATGGCTGTGGGCGGCGCTGCCCGGGCCACGCCTCGGCCTGCTTGCGCTCCCGCCCGGGCGCTGCCCTGCTGCGCACGCATACGCTGCTCGGCGCTCACACTCTGCACCGCCCGCGACGCGTGCCAGGCTGTCAGCAGTACGCCAGCCTGGAGGAGCTGGTGCAGGTGCAGCGGTACGCTCCCTTCGCCGTCGCCGCCTACATGGTGCCCTTCAAGGGCAGGCCCCTGCGCAGCGCCTCGCAGTGAGTGGGGCGGCCGCCAGGCTCAGGGCTGCACATGCAAGCATGCAAGCTGTGGGGTACGTGAGGTACTGCTTGAGGGCAGGTCAAAGCTGCTGTGGAGGGCGGGCCAGCCGCGCGCCAGCCGCGTGCCCCGCCCCTCCTTGCAGGGTGCTGGCCTGCGCGCAGGAGCCGGCGCTGTCGCAGCTGGCGGGGTCCAAGGTCCGGGCCAAGCAGTACGCCGCGGTGCAGCAAATCAGCGGTACGAGCGACGCCGACGTCGTGTACCTCTCCTTTGCCAACCACGCCCTGGGCCTGTGCCCCTACCAGATACAGCTGGACAGGTGGGGGCAGGCGCAGCCCTGCCGGCCGCCTGGCAGCAACTCGCAGCCTCACCCTTCTGCCTGGGCAGCTGTCGGGATGTCGGGGTGCGCTGCTGCGCTGTGATGTTGTCTGGTACTGCCGGCCGGACTGCGCGGCCTGATTGGCGGCGTCCTGAGCCTACCCCCACACACCCAGGGCCTCCCGCACCGTGGTGCTGTCTGTGCGGGGCTCCAACTCCATGGAGGACCTGCTGACCGACATGATGGACCGCCCCGTGGACATCACCTCGTGGCTGCCAGCCTCTCTGCTGAAAGTGAGCAGCCGCCTGTGTGGGACGGCAGCTGTGGCACTGGTTTGGTATTTGTTGCAGCTGAGTTTGACTTTCATGTCCCCCCTCCCCCCCCACACACAGGAGCACCCGGGCTGCGCCAGCGGCGTGTGCGCCCACATGGGCATGTTCTCGGCGGCCAAGGCGGTGCTGCAGGACCTGAACGCACACCAGATCCTGCCCACCCTGCTGACGGGGCGCCCCTGGCGGGGGAGGAGCGCGCGCGGCAGCATGCCTGGCACGAGCCCGACCAGCGCCAGCGACGCTGGCAGCAGCAGCGGGTGGCCCGCCTCAGCCTGGATGCCCATCCGGGACGTCGGCGGTGGGGCTGGCGGCGGGCCAGCGGGACCTGCGGGGCCGGCGGGGGGCAAGAAGGAGGGGAAGGGGGACGGGCAGCGGGGGCAAGGCGGGCAACGGGGCCGGCGACCCCACGGCCGGCAGCGGCGGCAGGCCCGCCTGGGCGACCAGATCAGCGGGTGGGAGAGCGACAACGACGATTGGGGCTCGCTGCAGGGCGGCAGCAGCATGGAAATCATGCAGACCGCCTTCAGCACCCCCGCCCGCATCAGCGTCAGCCTCGTGAACCCGACGCCGCGGCAGCAGCACCACCTGCAGCGGCACAGCCTGGGGTTGCCAGCCCTGGTGCAGGGCAGGACCTCGACGTGGTGGACGGCGGAGTGGCGGCTGCGCCGGCCAATGGCGCAATGAACAGCGAGGACGGCAGCCTTGGGGGCAGCAGCAGCAGCGAGTCGCTCGCTGCGGTCGCTGCGGCAGCCGTGCCTCACAGCAAGAGCGAGGGTCGGGGCCGGCGCAGGGCGGGGAGCTCGGGCGCGCAACCCCGCCGACCACGCGAGCGTGCTGCGGGCGCGCGGGCTGGACTGCCGCGGCTGGCGCCTGGTGGTGACGGGGCACAGCCTGGGGGCGGCGGTGGCGGCGCTGGTGGGCCTGCACCTGCGAGACTGGTGCCCCGGTGCGAGCTCCCGCTTGCTTGGCCCAGCCTCTTCTCTCCCCTGCCCTGCTGCGCTGCCATGCCCCACCTCTCTGGTCTTGCAGGCGCGCTTCAGCGCCCCTCATTCCCCCTCGCACCCTGCTTGCGCCTTCGCCCACCATCACGCTGCGCGCCTCCGCCCGCAGCAACCCAAGTGTACGCGTTCAACCCGCCCGGCGGCATGACCACCGCCAACCTGGCTGCCGCGCTGGAGGGCTTTGTGACCAGCGTGGCGGTGGGCAAGGACTCCATCTCGCGCACCGGCACCGTTTCGTTTGAGCAGCTGCTGGACCAGGTGTGTGGGGTGCAGTGGAGGGGGTGTCGGTGGGGGGTCCCGGCAGGGCGAACTTTTTGGGGTGGGCTGAGGCAGCTTTGACCTTGCCCATGCTGGTTTGCCGCTGCTCAGCGCATGCTGGCCGGCAATGCCCAGCCTGCGCCCACCCCTCGTAACATGGCAGCCACATTTGGGCTCGGCTCGGGGTTACCGCTCGCGAGCCTGCGCCGTCCATGCCCCGAGCTTGGCTGCCACCCGTCCAGCCCTACCCTCCCGCCCACCCCATGCGTTTTCCGCCCGCAGGCGGTGCTGGCGCTGGCGCGCACGCGGCTGCCCAAGGTGCGGGTGCTGCTGGGCCTGCGGTCTCGCACGCTGCGCGAGCGGCCGCTGGAGGAGCTCTTCCGCCCGGTGGATCAGATCCCGGAGGAGGCGCTGCGGTACGTGAGGCAGTACTTCGAGTCCAAGCTGCGGTACGCGCAGAGCTTCGTGCCCATGTGCCCCCGGCCGCCTGCTGCTGCTGCGCCGCCTCAAGGAGGACGACGGCGCGTTCCGGCAGCGGCAGGCCCTGGCCGCGCGGCGCGCCGACGGCGCGCACGCCAAGCCTCGGCAGCGCCCGCCGTCGGCGCCGCCGCTGCTGTGGTGCCGCGGCTGCGCCTCCACGCTGCTCATGTGGGACGCGGTGTGGCTGCCGGCGCAGCGCCTCATGGACGAGGGCATCCTGCTCAGCAGGTGGGGGCTGGGAGAGGGGGGGGCACGCGCGGAGGAGGGCTGGGGGGGAGAGGGCAGCGCCTGCTGCCTCTGTGCGCAGCCATGCTGCTGTTCTTGCCTGTGCCCAACACATGATGATGCACAGGCCCTTCCTTTGCTGCTGCTGCTGCTGCCACATGCTCGCAAGGCCCCCCTCCCCCCCAAACGCACACACACCACTAACACGACCCACCGGAATCCGAAGATTCACATACACACTCCCCCCCTCTTTCCCCCTCCCCTGCAGCACCCAGGGCTCCGACCACTTCACCTCCACCCTCACCTTTGTGCTGGACCACCTGACCGGGCAGGAAACCTTCACGCCGCGCCGCCAGCAGGCAGAGGCGCCGCCGCAGCCACAGCCGCAGCCGCAGGGCAGCGGCGGGGCGGCACGGCGGCGGGCAGCCCGCAGCAGCAGCAGCAGGTGCGGGCGGATGAGGAGCCGCAGAAGGAGCAGCTGGCTGGCAGCGCTGAGGAGCAGTGATGCGCTGACTGACGTGCTGCCCCCTACCCGCCTCAAATAATTCCACACGCCTTGTCCGGCTTGACACTCTGCACACGCCTGTTTCCCATCCGGCTTTCATTACACCTTGTCTTCAGAACTCGCGTGCGCAACAATGTCAACCAGCGCTACAATCGTACAGGGCACAACCGGAGAGGACCCAGAGCGCCTCAGCGGTCGTCCACGCTGCTGCCAGCATGCCGTCGCCACCAGCCGCGGCGCCGCCTGCCGTGCTGCTGCCGCGCCTGCTGCTCCCGGCAGCATCCTGCGCCCCGCTCACTGGGTCGCAATCCCAGGAGCCCCCAGCGCTGCCGAGCAGCACAGCCAGAGGGTCATCGCTGCCGGCAGCGGGGCCTGGCTGGCTGCCGAGGCTGCTTGGGATGGGCCGGGGCATGTCGGCGGCAATCCCAGGGCGGCGGCCCCCACGCGCTTCCCGCATCGCCTCGTGCAGCGCGTCGTGCATCTCAAAATGCGCGTCGTGGGGGTGCGGCGGCGTCTGCGGTGGCGGCGGCTGGTCCGCGATCACCAGCCCGCCGCTGCGCGCCGCGCCGGGCATGGTGCCGCCCCTGGCCGCCGCAGCCTCGTACTCTGCGGCATGGCCCTGCTGTGCCTGCGGCAGGGCCGCCTCGAGCCTGCCTGCGGCTACGGCCGCCGCCGCGCCGCCGCCCCCGCTGTATCTCCCCAAGAGCATCTTCCCTCCTCTGCAGTATCTGGTACAGCCGCTCGTCTGCCTTCTCGCTGGCTGTTTTTTGGGGGGGAGGGAGACACAGCAAGGCAGCCAAATCACTACTTGGTGGGCCAAAAGCAGGAGAGCACCGAGCTACGCACAGGCAAGGCAGATGGTGTTGCCTGCCAGCCATGCTTATGCATCGCGTCCCCCAGCCTCACTCCGCCCCTCAGAGCAGGAAGCGGGTTCAGGAGCAAGGGCTGCACCCACCGCGGTCCACCGCCTCCCCCGCTGGGCCTGCGCCAGCTCACGCCGCAGCGCCGCGATGCGGGCCACGCGGTTGGCTTCGCAGGCGATGCGGGGCCGCTCCCCATCCTCCCCTAGCTCCACCGGGGCCGCTCAAAGCGCAGCAGCGGGTGGAGGGGGTCCTGCACCAGCGCAGGCGCCAGCATGGTGGAAGCCCTCAAGGCAGCGGGGCGGGTCGGGCGGCAAAGGCGGGGCATACGCCACGGCGCCGCCTCCAGGACCTGCCCAGCTGTGCTGACGGCTGCATCGCCCCAGCCCCGTCCTGCTCCACTGACCGCCGGGCAGCGTGCTGCCGACGCCGACGCCGTGCGTGCCGCCAAAACAAAGGACACCCGTCGACAGCCCTACCCATCAAGCCCACCTTTGCTCGTATGATGGCAGCAAACTCCCCGCCCAGCGGCGAGCGCAGGGCCACCAGCCGGCGGGTGCAGTCCACCCCCTGCCGATAGCTGCCCACCAGGTAGCCCAGGCGGAAGGCCTCCAGCGCGGCCAGCAGCCGCACCAGCGCCAGCCCCGCGCGCCCCAGCCCTCCCAGCTGCCTGCGTGGGGTGTGCGAGCGGCGCTCTGGAAAGCATGCACTGCCAGGGGTCCCAGCCAGCATGCAAGCTGCGCAGCACCGTCTGTGTTAGCCTGATCGCGCCGCTCACCTGGTCCTTCTGCCAGCCAGCCGGCCAATGCCCCAGTAGGCAGCGCCAGCGGGCAGGAACGCGTAGGTGAAGGGGCGCAGGTCGGTGGCGCACTGGCGCAGCGCCGCCCGGTCCTCCTCGGCGTACTCGTACTCAAAGACCTGGCGCGTCTCGCGGTACTGGCGCAGCACTTCGTTTAGAAACAGCACCTCCTCGCTGCCGTTGAGCACGCCTCGCACAGCCTCCAGCAGGGACGGCATCGTGGGTGGTGCGGGCGGGTGGCGAAGCCGTGGCGGCAAGGGTGCCAGGGGATAGGTCCGCGCCCAGGCTCGCGCTGCGGGTTAGATCAGCGCGGTAGCGCAGGCAAATGGTCTGAAAGAGCAGATTGAAAGACCTGTGCGCGCTTGGTGACGTACGTCCAGGTGCAGTGGGTGTCGGGTGTCGACTGGCTCTTGGATCAGTGCAGTGTGATCGGCATGCTATCACTTCGCGTCATAAGACAAAAAAAGACAAGGAGAGGGAGTTGAGAAAAAGCTTAGCAGGAGCGCAGCAGGGGCTGGGAGAGGCTAGTCTCACCAGTTTTACGATAAACTGCGCGTTTCTCTTTGATTGTTCGATCGATTCCATGCAGCCCAGACTTTTGGTGGCAACTGACAACTGGACATCCCACTGGCTGCAAGTCTGTACAACAGGCCATTCGACGGCGAATTCAGCTCAAACCAGCACTGAACAAGTGAAACTCCCAAGCAATCCGCACCTGGACGCGCTGTGAGCTGCCAGCCGTCGGCCACCCACTCAGTGGGGCGGCACAAGTCGTTCTTTGGCTCCTGTAAGCGACTGGATGAGGCGTTCTCATGGGTAAGCATCGCCGAGGGCGGACAGATGCTCTACAAACAAACAGCAGAATCAAGGGCCGCAGCCGCCGCCGCCATCGATTTTGATCTCGTCTGGGTGCGTGCAGGCCGAGTGGAGCTGTGCTCCATGCTGCACGGCTGCTGCTGCTGGCGGCCCTGCTGGCACCCCCACCCACTTCTGCCCAACAGTTTCTCGACTTTGCCAATGCCGGCGGACCGCCGTTTGTGGAGGGGCCTGTGTTTGAGCTGGATGAGGAGACGCTGAGCCAGGTGCTGCTCAACGGCGTGGTAGCCAACGGAAGGTACACGCTGACCACCGCGGGCCCAAGCGGCTCCTACACACTTACTGGTGAGCAGCTGAGGCAGCAGCGGCTTGGTGTGGCAAGGCCTGAAGCTTGCTGAGAGCGTGCCCCTCGTTCCCTTGTGTGGCGTGCAGGCCGCTACCTGTCCTGGCAGTGCGGCCCCGAGCCAGGCTCGTACCTGGCGGCAGTGGAGGCAACTTTGACCAACCCAGATGGCACATGTGAGCAGCTGGAATGCGATTTGCTAGGCAGGCTGGGGCTCACGACGTGCTCCGTATGCGCGCGCGTGCCCCTCCACCCTCATTACAATCACATTACAATGACATCCCCCACACGCACACCCATGCACGCAGCCACCACCTCCCTGACTTGCGAGCTGGGCGTGGTGGACACCAGCGACGTGGCGATCGGCGGCACCAACCGCTTGTGGGAGCAGCTGCGCTGCGCTGCTGCTGCCGCACCGCCTGCCCTGCTTGCAGCTTTCTCCAGGGCCATTGGATGAGCGTCGTGGCGGAGCAGCGCTGATCGTGCCGCCGCCTGTGGATGCCTGCAGGACAACATCCGAGGGCGCCTGCCCCACGAGCTCTGCCGAGGGCCTGCTGCTGCGCTACTTCCCAAAGTGAGCCCCACCTGCAGCTGCACCCACGTGCATGGTTTTGGTTAGCAGGTCTGCCGATGCTGGCATTGAATGTCGAACCACATCCAACCCACGCCGGGTGCCCTTTGCCTCTGCAGCTACCCGGCGGTCCCCAACCAGTGTGGCGAGCCAGTCTTCGCCGCTGCCCCCATCCCCGCCCCCGCCCCCGCCCCTGCCCCTGTTGAGCTGGTGGCTGGTGCGCCTGCTGCAGCCCCAGAGCTGTTGGACAGCGCAGACCCCATCTCAGAGCCCGCAGCTGGTGCCGAAGCCTTGCTCACCCCGGCTTTGGGCCTTAACACCAGCAGCGATCAAGCAGCAGCCGCTAGCAGCACTGACAGCAGCCAGTCTGCGTCCGGCGCAGAGGGCAGCGGCAGCAACAGCTCGGCTGGCAGCCAGCCTGGCGGCGGCGGCGGGGGAAGCGGCGGCGGCGGCGGCAAAACTGGCGGCAAGGATGGCAAGGAACGCGGAAAGGGTGGCGGAAAGGAGAAAGGAGCCGGCAAAGCAAAAGGCAAGGGCAAGAAGCCTGGAAAAGGCGGTAAGAAGCCCAAAGGAGCTGGTAAGAAGGACAAGGGCAAGAAAGGGCCGCAGAAACGGCGCAAGCTGTTAGCTTGGTGAACAACATGCAGCGTTTGAGCGTCGCATTGCTCCGGAGACAGTGCAATGTGCCTGCCTGAATTTGGCAGTCGGCTACATCTGGCGCCCGTCACGGGCAGAACGCCTTGCCTGACAGCGGGGTGCATACCCATCGATTGCCTTCATTACTCAAGTGCCGTTACTGCTTATCTGTCTTTGTTTGTTACCCTATGTTGACATTGATGAATGGCTCTGATTCATTTCTTCACTCCGTTTAATGTAACTTTTAGAGACCGCGCCTCATCAAGCAGGCTGTTCCGCTGCGGTGAGGATGTATTGCGGGCGGGGCAGTACACATGTTTTGACTGTAGGCTTTGTTTGGGATCTTGAAATCTCTACCCTTTCCAGTAGCTGGAAGGCAGCGATGGAAGCATTGGCTAGGCTGAAGGCCCGCCGTTCGGGTGCGAGTTGCGACGTCGCTGCCTGGCCCTTGGACCAGCAGGTCGGCATAAGTGAAGGCGTCTCTGAAGTGATATGCAGGGTCTGCATCCCAATTGCGCAGCGCTCCATCTGTAGCGGCAAGTGCCTGCGCAGCTACTGCCCACCGACAGCACGACGCCTACTTGCGGGCATTTGACGGCACTTCGACCAGCAATCCAGCAGAGAGCGTTGCCAACATACCCATACCAATACGCAGCGCATCCAGCAAGCCCCCTAGCCATGACGCAACTCGCCCAGCTCGGGAGCCAAGCAAGGGGCCCCCGTGCAAGTCGCCCACCTTCCCTTGAGCGAGGACGGCCGCAACCTCCTGTGTGGCAGCGTTGACTGGGACCGCTTCGAGGCGGCCTTTGGATCAGCCGACCACGCAGCCTACGTGATGAACATGCGCACGCGCAAGATACGCAGGCTGTTCACCAAGACGGCTGGGCACCGGGAGTGGGTGGCAGCAGTGACGCACCTGCCCGACGGCCGCATCGCCTCTGGCGGCCTGGATGCCAGGCTGTGCGTGTGGTCTGCCGGGGGCGTGGCCTGCCAGGAGCTGGCCGGGCACGCAGCCCCCGTCTCGCAGCTGGCAGCGGTGCCCGCAGCCGGCGGCGCCACATTCGTCAGCGCGTCTTACGACAAGCGCCTGGTCGCCTGGCGCGCCGCTGCGGCCGCAGGCAGGGTGCAGCAGCAGCAAGTGCTTCTGGGGCACCGTGCGCCCGTCTTGCAGCTGGGTGTGGCGGGCAGCTGTGCAGCCTCGGGGGACCGCGACGGCAGCTTGCAGCACTGGGACTTGGCTGCGGGGGCGGCTGTGGGCACGCTTGTGCACGCGCACAAGGGCCACTGCACAGCCCTGCAGTGGTGGACGCAGCATGCATGCCAGGGCCTGCAGGGTGGCAGCGCCGGCGGACAGCCCCTCCTCTTAAGCGGCGGCCAGGACGGCTGCTTGCGCGTTTGGGACCTCCGCACTCGACACAAGGTGGCGCACTGTGCCGCGCACGCTGAAGCGGGCGGCACAGGGGCCGTGGGCAGCATCGCTGTTGCACAGAACGGGTGCATTGTGACCGCCGGTGCTGATTGCAGCACGAAAGGCCTGGATCCCCGGCTGAACCTGAAGGCCGCCTGGAGCAGAAAGCTGTCAGACTTTCCCTACTCCATGGCTGTGCATGGTGACACGGTGTTCATTGGCTGTGGAGATGGCAGCATTGCAATGGGCTCGTGCAGCGGATGTGACGCATGGCACAATGTCAGCGCCAGCAGCTGTGCTGTCCGAACCCTGCATGCAAGCCATGATCTGCTAGTGGCAGGTTGCGATGATGGAAGCGCTGTCCTGCTCTCGAGAGCAGCAGGTCAGTCTGTGATCTCGCACGGCATGTAACTTTCTATCCAGCACCCAACAGCACAAGCACCCTCGCATGCCGTCTGCATCACGTTGGGCTTGCATCCCATGAGCAGGAGAAACCTTGCAGCTGTGCAGAAGGCTTGAGGGGGAGCAGGCAGGCATGATGGGCGGTTTAAAGCCCGGCAAGCGCCTGCAGGTCTTCAACGACTTCGAGCAGGCCATGGAGCAGCCAGAGCGTGCTGGATCAGTGAGCACCCAGCGCCAGCAGGAAGACGAGGCTGCCAAGGCCCTCGGCTGCCCTGAGGCGCAAGCATGGCTCACGTGCCTGGCTTGCCATTGTGAGAGAACCGAGGGAGCAAAGGCAAAGGCTGGCCTTACTGAGCTGCTGCACTGCGGGACGCGCAGCCGGTCCCAGGTGGTTGCCGTGCAGAACCGCGTGCGGCAGCAGATTGCGAAGGTCTACAGGTGCGCCTCTCACAGAATGCTGCCATCAGTCTCGTCTTGCCTGATCCACCTGGCTGGGTCAAGCAATTCTGCACACCCGCATGCGGCCCGCTCCGGCCCACGCAGCTGGACACACCACATGGATGACCCGCCCGGCGCCGACAACCCGCAGCGCGCGGCAGTGCCAGTACCTGTTTGAAAGGGTGCTGCACGGCCTGCTTCTGCGGGCGCTCAAGGAGGAGGCGGAGGGCCGAGGCGGCGAGCTGGCAGCCAAGGAGCGTCACGCGTGCGTGGAGCAAGCGCTCGAGGATGAGCAGCTGCAGTTAGGCCTGGTCAACGCATGCGTCGAGGTGCGCTCTGGCGGCTGATGACCACGAATGTGCATGGCATTTGGATCATCCCAATTTTGTAATGCGCCTCCTCAAGGCTGCGCTATGTTCGACTCTGCAACGCATTGCGCTGGCTGTCGTTCTGACTGCCGGCTGCACACATGCATGCAGGTGGTGAATTTCGCCTACCTCCGCGACGCCCAGCAAACCTTCCCCTGGGCGACGCTGATGCTGGACCGCATCCATCACACTATCGAGCTGTGGCAGGTGTCTGGAGTGTGCGCCATGCGCTGTATACCGGCTGAATGCAGTGGCAAGCTCCCTCACCCATCGGCTGCTGCGTCTGACTAACTGCACCCATTCCCCGCTGCTGCCAGGCCATCGACTGGCTGGCAGACCAGCTGGAGCAGCCGCTCGAGGGGGCCGGCGGCAGCGTGCCAGGTGAGCACAGGACTTTCCCACATCAGGTGTCCAGTGGAGGCTGCCGTTCAGTCACTGCTGTGCAAGTGGCACACCCGGTTGATCCGGCGCCCATGCCGCTCGTGCAGGCATCCCAGAGAGCGTTGTGGCGTACCTGTCAGCCATTCAGGCGGGTCACACGACCCACCTGTATCAGAGTCCGGCTGGGGCATGCCCCTCAGCACACGATGACCTGGCTCATTACGCCTACCTGGCTGCATCACGCCTGCATTTGGTGCCGCGGCTTTCTGCTGCTCACCCCACACCCCTGCCGTTGGTTGGGCTCCTGCTGTGCAGGTGCGGGTGGAGGAGGAGCTGGCCTTCATCGACAGCTCCTCCCTCTACCGCCGCATCGTGCACGGCAGCGCCGCCCTGCAGGAAGAGGCGGGCGGTGCGGACGCACAGATCACTGAGAGCGAGAAGAGTGAGCAGAAGTGAAGATGTGGTTTTACTGGCTCTCTTTGGACAGAGATTTGTGCACAAGTAGGCTGAGCAGTGCCAGTGTCGTCCCGCTCTGACGCCGCAGGTGGTGTGAGATCCGTCTCCGCGCCGCGAGCCGCTACACGGGGCGCAGCGCCGCCGACGCCGCCCTGCTGGCCCGCTTCCTGTCCAACGTGGCCCGCACCTCCATGCTGCGCCTGCACAGCGTGTGCCAGCAGGTCCTCGCCCACTACCCCTGGGTGGCCGCCACCTGCCCCGGTGAGGCCCGCCTGCTGTTCATGCGGCTGTGCAAGAGGCGCACACTGTCCCGCCTCTGCTCAAGCAAGATGACGCCATGCGGGACACCTGCATGGGTTCCGCCTCCCCCACCTCCCTGCCCCCCCCGCCCACACCCACCCACACTCACCCACTCGCCCACACCCGACCCCAGAGCTCCCCCGCCGGGCCTGCGTGGTGCTGGACCTCATGCTGTGCCACCACCTGGAGCTGCTGTTTGGGCGGCACCTGTCGGTGTGCATGGCCTGCGCCATCTACCTCACGGTGAGCCTGCGGCGGTGCAGTGGTGGCGCAAAGGGATTGCGAGTGTGCTTGCATGTGTGTGTGTGAGCCAGCGTGTTTGTGTTGGCAGGTGCCAGCCCAACATCCATGCCGACCTCTCAGGGTGTTGCAAAGAGGAACGCAGTCAGGAAGGTCCAGCACGCATCTGTCGGCCACACACAAGCGCCCCCCCCACCCCCAAAACCAATCCGTGCAGGTGCGCCTGCATGGCGAGGCGCTGCCCTTCCGCAAGATCTCGGCGCTGATGGTGGAGGTGGGTGTCGCCGTGCCGCGCCCGCGCTGACCGGCTCCCTTGCACTGCTAGAAGTGCATGCCCTGGCAATGACGTGTGTGCGTGATCAGGCTTCAGCCTGCACGCCGCTCATAGCATCCCTGGGGTGCCCTGGCCGGCAACATGAACAGCCTGGGGCCCCAACCCGCACACCTCACTTGTCCGCACCCAGCACCCCCTTTGCCCCTCCCCCTTCCTCCGTCCCCTCATCACCCTGCCGCCCACACACCAGGTGCTGGACCAGCACGACGAGGGCACCTTCTCCACGGTGGAGCTGCCCCCAGGAGGGCGCACCCTGGGACGGCGCGCGAAACCGGCGACACCCGCGCCTTCTACAACCGGGCCTTCCTGCCCGCGCTGTCAGCATACGAGGCGGAGCACCTGTTTGGGTGGGCCTGGCTGGGGGCCGCCGTGCAGCCAGGGACGGGGCCCTTGTGCGCTCTCAATGTGAAAGGCCTTTCCGGACTGTCAGAACATGATGCTCTTGGTGGGGAAAGGAGGGTGGGTGGGATGGGGTGGGGTTGTGGGGACGCCGATGACAATGCCTGAAGGGCATGGGGGCAACCCTCACCACGATACTGCAAGTGGCAGTACAATCGAGACGTACAGCAGTGGTCCTCGTTTTCCACTCCGCGTCGCTCCTGCGCATCCTCCCGCAGGAAGGGGCTGCCCCCACACCATCCAAGCAGATGCTGGAGGCACCCGACCCTGTTGCGGCCCCAAGGCAGGAACAGGACACAGAGGCGCCAAAAGTGGCGGGGGCAGCGGATGGCAAGCGGGGTTTGAGGAGGCTTCGACGCCCGCTGGGCCAGGTCAGCACCAACAACGCCGCCGCAGCAGCACCCACCAGCAGCGGCACCCGGGCGCGCGTGTGACAAGAAACCTTTGGTGGGTGCCAGGCGCGCTGCGCATTACAAGACGAGCACAGCGGAAGTCTGCGGTAGGGGGCAGCAAACGGCAACTGAAGAGATCCAGCACCAAAGAATGGCGTAGCAAGCAACAAAGCAGGTGGGGAGCCGGGAGCAGAGCACGGAAAATTGTGAAACAGTCCAGCTGCACAGAACGAGCGAGTCACACTGCACTAGAGAACAACCCACGGCGCCACCACGCCAGGGCCTGGTATTGTCCCTGCACTTCTTCATCGCATGCGCTCCGGCGTGTGCTTTGATGTAACACCGTGACTGTGGTGCACAACGCAGCGGCCACAGCTGAGCTTGACAGTGCTCAGCTGAAGAAGTACGCAGCCTCCCGCAGCTGCTCCAGGTCCAGCGCCCCCTTGGGCGGTATCGGCGGGAACTCAATGCCAGGGTACCGCTGCTGGAACTCCTCCAGAAGCTGCTCCAGCAGCGGCTGCAGGGGGCGAGCGGAGGCGCATGGTTTGCAGCGTGGCGAAGCGTGCCTCACGGTGTAGCAGGGCAGCCAGCAGCACCCCAAGCCCGCCTTCCAGCATACCAAGTCAGCACAGCCGCAATCATCCAGCCCAGGCGCGAGCGGACACCTGTTTGGCCGCCGTACCGTGCCCAGCGCTCGAGCACATACACCACCAGCCCAAGGCATTGCCCAAGACATCCACCCGCTCCCCTGTGCACACGTTCCTGCATGCTCCGCCCACCTGCGAGTGCAGCTCTATAAACTTCTCCCGCAGCAGCTCGTTCATGCGCTCCACGGTGCCGGCGTGGGTCCAGAACGAGTCGTGCACACCCGCAAAGTCCAGCCCTGGGGACGAGGGAAGAGGGCACCAGAGCAGGTTGAGTGGTGGTGGCGGGGACCGGCATGAGTATATGCAAGCAGTGGCCAGAACTGGCAAGCTTTGCTTCCCTCCAGCCAGCCTTTGCCCCCCCCACACACACACACACACACACACGCCCCTTTCAAGCCCCCTGCTGCTCCGCTCACCCTCCTGTCGGCAGGCGATGGCTGTGAGCATCATGTGGCTGGAGTCGATGGAGTGGATGAAGTTGGGGGAAGGCGGTGCGCTGGCGCTGCTTCATCACCGGTAGCTCGTCGTTGTTCTCCACCAGCACCAGGCGCTGCAGCAGCGTGCGCACGTGCTGGCGGTCCTTGCGACGGTAGGGCTGCACCACAGGCAGGCCCAGCGGCGTGTGCCACGTCACGCTGTGGCCCTCCTTGGCGATCAGCCGCGCGCAGTCGCTGCGGGGTGGGGAGGAGGGGGGTGTGGAGGGGGGTTCATGCGGGCAGGCAAGGCTGGATGCACGGCAGGGCGGGGTGGGCAGCCAGGCCCCGTGCCTGCACCAGGCGCGGTGCCAGCAGCGCTGCGCGCCCACCTCAGCCACTGCATCGTGTCCTTGGCGCTCTGGAACATCTCGTGCAGGCAGTCCAGGGTGATCTGAGCAGAGGAGTGTGTGTGGGGGGGGGTGGGGTGGGGGGTGGGGGGGGCACGTGTGGGGGACGGGGCGTGGAGGATCGCGCCGCATTGAATACCAGCAGTCAGGCACAACGACAGCTTTGCATCCAGCCCTTGCCACCCTTTCCGATCCCTGGGGTGCACCCTCACACAGCCAGCCCCTCGTGGCGGCCCGCACGCCAGCGCGCCCCCCTCCCCGCCTCCACCGCCCTTGCGGCGGGGGGTACCCCTGCCAGCATGCAGCCCACGCTGCGCCCGCAGCAGGGCGCCTCACCTTGGCTGCGTAGCAGGACACCTTGTACATGAACTGGTTGTCCTCAAAGCCGCGCTCCTTGAGGCGGTTGCCCACCTGGGCGCGCGCCCCCACAAACGTGACGCCGTACACGCTGGTCATCACCGTCTGCTTCACCAGCTTGCGGTCCACTGCGGCGCAATGGGGAATGGGAAGCAGGGGGGGGCAGGGGCGTGGTGACGTCGAGGCAAGGAGTCAGCGTTGGATGCTGGCAAGCGGGGCTGCCTGGGTGCCCGCGCTCCTCGGCGCTCCAGTTCGCTGGCCCCTCCCCTCACGCTGCTCCCGATGCCACCCTGGCAGGCCCCTTGCACTGCCGTCGCCAGCGCCCCACCCCGCCCCACCTGTGGTGTCCTCTATCAGGGCGCGCGCCTCGGCCATCCCTGCCTGCGCGTCGACCGCCACCCGCTTGCGCACCAGGGAGCTGATTTCGCTGTACACATCCTGCGGGCGGCGAGGTTGCAGGTGGGTGGGCGGGTGAGGGGGGCGAGCAGCACCGGAAGAATGGCAGTCGTGCAAGCAGTGTGTGGGGCCGCACGTGTAGATGCACCAGGGGGCGCACAGCAGCCACATCGCCCACAGCTCAGGCGCACGCCGCCCCGCTTCCCCACCGGCAAGGAAGCAAGCAAAGCAACCGAACGAGTCCTTGCCTGCGGTCGGTCGGTGGGGCAGAGGTTGACCGCGTGGCCGCCGGGCAGGTCTCGCCCCAGGGCGGCGTAGTGCTGCAGGCCGTTGCAGGAGCCGTCCTGGTGCACGGGCAGGCAGGAGATGTAGCGGGCGGGGTCGCCTGGGGGCAGGAAAGCGGCAGGGGAGGGAGGGGGAGGAGGTGAAGGAGCCAGCGAGCATTGAGGGGCGGCGAGCGTTGAGCAGCTGGAAGGCCTGGGGGCTCAGGGGCCACTGCACGTTGTGCTGCGCGGCGGCAGAGCCCCCGCCAGGAGCTGACGCCCGACAGGCGCGGGCCGGCTCTAGCGCAGGCAGCTGGAGTGCAAGTAGAGGGCGTCGCCGGCGGCGGCGGCGCTCACCCGAGGCGTGCGCCTTGTGGATCTCCACGCACGTGGCCAGGAACTGCAGCGGGCTCTCCGCCTGCCACCAGTAGGCCACCTGGCCGCGTGGCCCCCGCCACCATCAGCTCCCGCATCACCTCGCGCTGCTCCGCCCGCGACAGCCGGCGGCCGTGGTGGCGGGAGAGGTAGGGGGCGAGGCGGAAGGGGTCCCGCGCGTTCTCTGCAGGCGCAAGCAAGCGCGGCGCTCCGCTTCGTCAACAACCGCGCAGAGGGCGGTAGCAGCGCGACAGCGGCGGGGCGGGTGGCTCGTTGCGGATGGTGCCGAGGTCGGGCGAAGGAAGCGGCCCGTGAAGGAAGAGGGCCCGATGCTTGCGGGCCCTCCGCCACGTCCCCTTCTCCCCTCCCAGCAAAGAACACACAAGCACGGAGAAAAGAAAGCAGGAAAGGGACTCACCCACCACCTGCGCCAGGTGGTCCTGCACCCAGCGGTGGCGCCCCCACAGCGGCAGCTTGTCCACGCCCTGGCCCCAAAGGTTGGCCGCCTGCGGGGGGCCGGGGGAGGAGGGGGCGCGCGGCGCTCGGACGCCCACCATAGGGCGGCCGCAGCAGCAACACCAGTCCTAGGCAGAGGGCCACGAGCCGTGATACAGTCCACCCGCCCACCCATCCTCACCCCCCAGCCCGCCCCCACCTGCACGTAGAGCCAGAAGAGGCCGTGCTCCCCCAGTGGCCGCCCCTCTGCAAACTGGAGCAGGCCGCGGGCGAGGTCGGCGCCCAGGTGGTTGAGGTGGGGGTGCATGGGGTAGGCGCGCCCGCGGAAGTCGACGTTGTGGGGGAAGTAGAAGCGCTGCTCCTTGGCAAACTCGCTGCAGGGGGAAGGGGTAAGGGGGGCCGGCGTGAGGGCTGCAGCGCTGCAACGCTGTGGCACGCTTGCTGAGCTCAGTCATTCCCCTGAAGCCCTCACCCTCAGCCGGCCCGCACCACCAGCACCACCCCACAACATTGCTCGTCCACACACCCCCGCCCCCCCGCCCGCCTCCAAAACCCACCGCGCGATGGCCAGTTTGTACTCCATGTCGCAGCGCAGCGAGTGCAGCTCGCGGTTCTTCTTCTTCACCCTCGCAATCTCGGTGCGGCGTGTGGCCACCTCGTGGCGGGACGCCGCCTGCGGATGCTCGAACAGGGAGCGACGGGCGGAGCGAGGAGTGCGCAGTAGGGCATTTGCGAAGAGCAGGCGGTGGACACAGATGCCGGCTCTTGGAAGCGCGCAAGTGCAACATGACCCCCTCCCCCGTCCCCACTTCCGAGCCAGGGGCGTCTCACGTAGAAGAGCAGCTGTCCAGGGCGGGGCGGTGCTGGCGGAAGCCCAGCGGCAGGTCTCGCGGCACAGCCAGGTTGACGCGGGCGGGATGTCGCACACGCCGCCGCCCCAGGCCCACACTGCGGCGGCGGCGGGCGCGGCAGGCAGTTTCCTGGGTCAGCAGGGGCTGGGCGGCCGCCAACAGAGCCTCCAGCGCGTAAAGCACAGCAGGACGGCGGAGCAGGGTGGCGGCGGAGGGCCAGTCAGCAGCAGGGCGCCAGAGGCAGCAGGCGGCGGCCGCACCCGTTTCCACCACCCTGAACACGTCCTGGTTGATGGACCAGGCAGTAGTGCCCAGGCAGTCCAGCGCCTCATACACCTGTTGCGCATGTGTGGGAGGGTGGGTGGGTGGGGTCCGTTGGGTGCGAGAAAACAACATCGTGGCTGCCAGACAGCCCCGCTGCACCACGCCACGCTGCAGCCGAATGCGGTGGAGGGCCTGCGCGCTGCGGCACGCGTGCGTGCCTCCACATCCCCCCTGTGCAGCTTGCCTTGGACACGCCCGGCCCGCGCCCCTCCACCCACTCCCGGTCCGCGGCGTCCAGCATCTCCTGCTGCATGCGCGAGCCGCGGATGCGCATCACGGTGTTGCGCAGCGTCAGGTGGCCGCCCAGGTTGTTGCGCAGCCAGGGCACCGGCGGGATGAGCATGGGCAGGTACTGGGGCATGAACACCTCCACCATCTGCTTGCGGGGGTGGGTGGGTGGGTGTGTGTGGGTGGGGGTGGGTGGGGGGTGGGGTGGGGGGGGGGGGGGGCTGACAACGCCGCGGTAAAGCTGAGCATGGGGGCATCAGCGTCGGGGCCCAGCTGGCGCCAGGTGGAGCACCGCTGGCGCCTCTTGCCTGGTGTGGCTTGATGCGCGCGATGACCTGCTCGTGGGCGCACAGCAGGCCGTACCGCTTCCACATGCCTGCAAGCGCAGAGCGGCCAGCGCAGCGCAGCTCAGCGACGCATGAAAGGGGAGCATTGCTCCCGGCAGCACCCGCGCGACGGCCCCGGCACAGCCTCGGCAGCAGGCAGGCGGGCAGGCGGGCAGGCCGCGCGAGCTGGGCGCCAGCAGCGCAGCCGGCCGCGAGCCCACCCCGCGCGCTGCCGTCGTGGCCCAGCTCCAGCTTGTGCCAGAAGGCGGGCACGGACTTGGTGGCGCCGCCGGGCGCCGCACGTCGATGCGGCACGAGTCGCACAGCAGCTTCATCAGCACCACGCCCACCTGTGTGCGAGTGGGGGGTGGTGGGGGCATGCATGTGTGGTGGTGGTGGTGGTCATGGTGGTGGAACGGACATGTGGGTGCGTTGTTAAAAAGCCAAGCCTTCTGAGCAGCCGTGGCGCAGCGGGGAGAGATCGGTCCAGCGCCCGTGCACAGCCACGGCGCCCCGCCTCCCTCCCAGCTGAGACCCCCAACCCCGGCAGCGGCCCCCACCTTGGCCACTATGTCTGGGTGCCAGTTGGCCTCCCGGCCCTGCAGCACGCGGCGCGCGGTGGCGTCCACCCGCCGCACCGTGGCCGACCCCTCCTTGGGCACCCCGCCGCCACCGACAGCTGCCGCATGCGCTCCTCAAAGTCGTGTTCCTGAGGGGGGAAGGGGGATGTCAGGAAGCACGCATGGTCAGGAAGGGGGAGGTCGGCAGGAAGCGCGCGTGCGTCGGGAGCCCCCAGAGCTGCCTGCCCGCCTGCCGCCATGCTGCCCCGAGGGCGGGCATGGCGTGGCCCCTGTGCACACCACCCCTGATATATACGCCCTCTCCCCCGCCCCACACACCCCCGCCTGCCCCTCCCGCCTCAGCCTCTCACCCAGAACCAGTCGTGCGGGTCCAGCGGCATCACCTCCCCATCTCGCGCAGCGCGCCGCCCAGCCCCAGCCAGCGCTGCCAGTCCGCCTCCGCCAGCTCCGCCCCCGGGTCGCCCGCCCGCAGCTGCTGCAGCTGCTTGCGCAGCTCCCGCCCCTGCACGCAGCGGCGGGAGGGCTGGGCGTCACGCACGAGGGTGTGGCAGGAGCTCGCACCGCGGCGCAGTGCAGCGTCCGGCGGCTGCTCGGGCTGCCACTCTGCGGGGCTTGTCAGCCAGCCAGCCAGCCAGCCAGCCAGCTATCACCCCCACCCCCATGAACCACCACCGCCGCCGCTTCCCCTCAGCACCCCCTCACCTGCTCGTACAGCTCCCGCACCTCCCGCCGCCGCACGTTGAGCTCGTGCGCCTCGGCCTGCAGCCGCTCCAAGTTCACCTGGCTCTCCACGGCCTGCCAGGGTAGATCGGGTGGGGGTGGTGGATCGGACCAGCAAGCAGCATAGAAGGGCCGGCCGCAGCCCCACAGCAGGGGGCATGCCTCCCATGCAGGATCCCCCGGGCGCAGCTCCCCGTTCCGCACGGCCCCCAACACCGCCTCAGCCACGTCTCAGGTATTGCACGGCGAGGCCCCCGCGGGTGCCCGCTTTGCCGCCGTCTGCGCTGCGCACCTTGCCGATGTTGAGGGCGAGGCGGGTGACGCGCGCCTGGCCGGGCGCCGCCATCGCGCCGCCCCCGAGTCCTCGGGCGCCACCACCGAGTTGATTGCGCAGTGCATGGCCAGCACCGCCAGCTGCTCCGGCTCCAGCAGCAGCAGGTAAGGGCCGTACACCTTGCGGTCTATGCCCCGCGCCCCAGCCACAACCTGCAACCTGGGGGGGGGAGAGCGAGCGGGGGGCAAGGAGAGGGGGGGGTAGAGTGGGCCAACGCTGGGACAGGGGGTCAGGGCAGCGAGGGTGGTGCGACCTGCGGGTGGCCGGTCGGCTGGTTGCCCCGCGCCGCGGCCTCACCCGCTGCTGCTCCCGCAGGATGGCGGCGGTGAGGGGTCCGAACCAGCGCAGCAGCATCTGGCGCGCCTCGGGCATCGCCGCCGCCTGGCCGCGCTTGATGGCCGACAGCGCCTCCTTCTGGTACCTTGCCCGCGCCGCCTCCAGGGCCTTGGTCTCCAGGATGACCTGGCGCTGCCAGTTGCGGCGCAGCTCCCGCCCCGCGGGCGTGTCGTCCATCTGGCGCTGGTGCCAGGTCATGGCCTGCAGGGCGGGGGACATGCCGCCGCGCCCGCCCCCGCCCGCCCAGCCGCCAGCTGCGCACGCTGCTGCTCCAGCACCTCTGTCAGGCCCAGGAACGGGGACAGGCGGGTGCGCTGCGGCTGGCTGGCGTATAGGGCAGCGGTGGAGGGGCCGGGCCCGGCCCCTGCTTGCCCAAGGCGTGCGGCTGCGGGCTCCATGGCGGCGGCGCTGCTGGCGGCAACGGAGCTGGCGGCAGCGGCACTCTCCTCCACCGCCTGCGGCGCTGCCTCCGCAGCGAATGCCCTCAGGTATCCTGGGGGCGCTCGCGCTGCAGGGGAGGGTCCCTCAAGGCCGCGCTGCAGCGCCCTTAACAGCAGCCGAGGCAGCATGCTGCCATGCAGAGGCGGCTCCATCCTTGGTGGCCTCTGTAAAGCGCCTATACGCTGCAGATAAATAATAGGTGAGGCATTGTTGTGCCCCTCCACAGGTTGGCATGACCACAGTACAAGCCCCTCTCAACGTCGTAGTGCTGGCACCGACTCTCAGTTTCACCTGCACGTGACGATTGCATTGGTTCGGAGCTCCTCATACTGTACAATTTGAAATGATCATGCCTTGAGGAGCTGAGGAGCTCCTCACTTCACAGGCAGCTAATGGCGTCACAGCCGCTGCTGTCACGACGACCCACAGTGGTCTGGCTGTCCAAAGCGCTTAAACGGTGTCCAGTGAACCGAGAAGCTGTGGAAAACTGGTGTATCAGTGCAAGAGCGCTAGCACACCATGGGAAACCTCGGACTGTGCGAACCGCGCTGCCGCTCTCAGCTTTGCTCCGTGCCGCATGCACGGCTGACTTCCCATGGCATGTCGGTGCCAAGCGCATGCTCACATCCATGCGCAGTTCAAGTAGCAAGGCAAGATTTGCGGTCGCGAAGTCTTTTCGTCGGTGGGGCACAGAGGAAATCAGGGATGTCGGACACTGACGTTCCCGCCCTTGCCGACAGAGAACAGCGCCCAACAGCGGCGCAAGGAGGGCCATTCCCTGTGCAGTTGGCAGTCAAGCGATGCAATTGGGACACATGCAGCAGCTGCTACAAAGATACGTTCGTTTGGTCAAAAGGATCGCAATTCGCTCGCCACGGACTGGTAGTGCATGTACCTCTTCATTTCAGGGCTCGCAGGCCGTAATGCTCGTCTTGTGTCCTGCAGGTCCTGCAGTGGAGTGTATTTTGTTTCCGGCGGGGCAGCAGCCGCCTCTTTAGCGAACCTTGGGGGCTGCATCTGCTGAAGCTCTTCCGGCAGCCCGCGTGTTTTGTTTCGGTGAACATCTTGTGACTAGTAATTTTGAACACACACTGCGGTGCTCAGCAAGGGCGATGACGACGGCGGTGGCTTCAACAGCTGACACTGCATGTCCTGCTTCGTTTATGGAAATTTTGGGATGTCATGGCCTTCCCGGAATATCGCACTACCCGGACGGGCTGATGGAGAGCCTTCCCGGTGAGCGCACCCCCTCCCTGCTACTCTAGCTGGGCTCGTTTACCCTCGCAGTTTTTCGGAACGTCCAGCTTGTTATGAGCGCAGCATCCTACTATGGCCCTGTATGCCTCTAACCTTTGATTGGTCATCTTTCGCGCGCGACTCCAAACCCTTCGTTTCGATGCCAACGCGGATATACCCTCCGTTAACCCCTTTGTGCGAAGTGGTCCAACTGTCTTGGCGCCCGTGAACTGTCCGGAAGCATAGGTTGCTCCTGACGTGGGTGCCGCTCTGCCGCCAACAAGCCCTGCTGCTCCACCCCCTTCTGCAGGTCTGGAGCTGCCAGCAGCTGCAGCCCCGGCTTGACACCGCGCAACCTGAAGCAGGCGCGGATGCCGCAGCACACCACACAGCTTGGCGGCGTGGATGTGCCAATGCTGGAGGAGCTCCTGCCCCTCGGCGACCTGCACGACCCGTTTCTGGACGCTGCCTGGCATGCCCCGCCCTCGCGGAGCCAGCAGCAGGGCAGCGATGGCAGCACGCCGCAGCGCGGAGTCCCCGCAATGCCCGGCGCGTTGTTTTTCGGGCATACCAGCCTATGCCGAGCCTGGCAGCCCCGCCGCCGAGCTGCTCAACAACTCTGCCCACGGGCTGGCCCTTGGCTCGCACGCCGCGCTGCCGGCAGGGCCGCCCTTGAATCCATCCATCCTTCCCGAGTTTGGCGGCCTGGTCGCCGCAGCATTTGATGCTCAGGATGCCAAACCCGGAGCTGCCACCTTCGGCCTGCCCCCGCCATTGCCGCGGCTCAGCAGCAAGCGGCAGCCAGGCTGCAGGCGCAGTGCGCGCACAGCGCCGGCAACAGCCTCGCCAGCAACGGCAGCGCGGCCAGCGGCGCGGTGGGCGGCGGCAGTGCGCTGCCGTTCCCACGGCTGGTGGGCGCCGTGCTGCCGAGGTCTGACGACAGCTCCGCCGGCCACGCCCAAGGTATGGGGGTGGTGCAAGGGCAGGCGCTGCGGGGCTACCCCTGCCGCATGTTTTCAGCTGGTTGTGCACCTGAAGTCGTAGTGCGCCGACGGCAGGGGTGCGGCTAGCTGCCTTGGGTGGTGTTCGGCCTTCGTGCGTGCGCCTCATGTGCCGCTGCCTGCATCTGTGCCCGCAGAGGATGCCCTGGAAGATGCGTCAGCCACGCCCAGTTGCTCGGCAGGCCCTGCGCTGCCCCCTTGCCCCCGGGCGGCAGCCCCCACGCCGTACCTCCAGCCGCCAAGCGCGGCGGGCGACCCAGGGAGAAGAAGAGCTACGACGCCCTCATCGACCCCAGCCTGCCCGCCGACGAGGTGCGTCGCCTTCGCCGTGTGCTGAGCAACCGTGAGTCGGCTCGGCGGTCGCGGCGGCGCACCCAGAACCAGCTGACCAGCCTGGAGGCAGAGCTGGAGGGGCTGAGGACGGGTGGGTGGGCGGGTGGGGGCCGGGCGCCGTACTGCCTTGCGAGGCAACAAGCCTCGTGCCAGTGCCGGGGCTGGGCCAGGCAGCAGGGCCCCGGCGTTTGGTTTGGGCGGAGCCACGCGCCTGGGTTCCCGCATGTTCAAGCAGCAATGCATGGCGCTTTGTCAGCAGACCCAGGTAGTTGCACCCATCGCACCTCCCCTTCCATGATGTTGCAGACAAGGTACGGCTGAAAAGCGAGCTGGACCAGGCGACGGGCATGGCGGCGCAGCTGGCTGCAGACAAGGCTGCGCTGCTGGCCGAGGTCCAACACTTACGCGGCCAGCTGGCACGCACCTCCACCTCGGCGTGCCCTGCCGCGCCGCCGCTCATGGCAGCGCTCCCGCCTGCAGGGGCAGCCGCCGCAGAATCAACAGCCAGCGGGCTGCCTCTGCCCATCCAGCAGGCACAGCAAATGGCCAGTGGCGGCCCGTCTCACTATTCTGCATGATCACTTAGGTGCGCATTCTGCCATCCCCGTTGACGCCCCTTTACCCCGCAACGCACGTTTGAACTGCAAGCACGCCTTCACCCTTGGTCAACACAAACCCTCGCTGGCCCTCCTGTGGTCGTTCTCCAGACATCATGAGGCTCTCAAATCCAGTGCTTTAGTATGCCAGCATGCCCCTTGCTACTCAACAACCTTTCACTGCTGGCCAGTTCGCGATGCCCTTTCTGCCCTTACACTTGGCATGCTCCCACTCCGCCTACGCACGGGCTCCGCTCGTACCTCACCTCTTGCCCAGCTGTGATGTTGTCCCGTGCTCTGACAAGAAGGTTCTTAGAAGATGCCGTTCTCCCCCCCCCAGAGCTGGCAAGCCCAATTGCAACGAATGCCGCTTCCTACCTCGTTTCCCTTCTTGTTCAACCCGCTGTCCGCATCATGTCATCGCTCTGCCCGTCTGCTTCTGCTCGACATGCCTGTTTTCGCCCCTGGACTTATGCCTCCTGTGCCAGAGGCACGGGCCTCACCTGCATTGAATGATTGCCTTCATCTGTTCTGTTTCTCAAGAAAGCTCCCCTGCCTGTGAATGGGAGCCACATCTGCGCTCGTCTCCGCCGTCAGCGCTGTATGGACCGCTGTTTTGAGACATTTTCCCTCTGCCTCATCAAGAGTTTTCCCCCTTCCCCCTCTCAACAACAAGCAAGATTTTCCCCGGTTTTTAATGAATGATTTTGGTTGCGACACTCTCATGCATGAGGGAATCCTGTTGTGCAAACGTTATGCATGGCTTCCTGTACCCTAAAACCCTTGCCTGCCTTCTCAGCGCTGATGTAAGACCACGCACAGCCCGCAGCGACTGCCAACAACATCCGGCTGCTGTGGAATGGCATGCTGTGCGGCTCACACAAAGGGCTTGAAACAACATGCAGAATATTCGGCCAAACCTTCCTATTCAACTGTGCAGAAGCTGTTCTGCCGGGATTGCACTAGTGGCGCGCGCTCGCCAAGTGTCGCCGCCTGGCGGCCAGCGTATCAGGCAGAAGCTGCCATGCCAACCGCCAACGTCTGCAATTGTCGTACGATCCTCTGAATCACCGTTTGAAAAATTGCGGTGAACATTCACTCTGCCGTGAGCTGAAGCTTCGTTTGGCATCGCTGCCGACGCGTAGGGCTGCAGCAGTGACGGCCGCAGCATGCCGGTGTGGATCAGCCACGCTCGGAACATTGGATAGGGACGGAGTGACGGTGGGGCTCGATCGCTTATCTCGATTATCGGACGGAGGGTCAGTCTGTGCTCGTCAGCACCGCGCTGGAATCCTATCAAGCGGAGACCATCAGTATGCAATCGTCTCCAGGGCCAGTCGCCACCGCCAGTGCTCAACTGGAGCAGCCGCACGGCCGCGGCGGCGCTTGCGGCGTGCGTTGCTCGGGAAGACTCCGGCTTGCCAGGCGGCACTGAGACAGTGCCGCCGGAAAACCCGGATGCTGATTGGGAGAGCCGGCTTGCAGCGGTGAATGCAGCTGTGGGAGCCGCGCCGCAGCCAGACTGGCCAGGAGGCGCCGGGCCGGAGGCGGGCGGCGGGAGCCCGCTGGCCCCGCACCAAGCCGAGCTGGTGGAGGCCATCACCACCTGCCCTGGCAACTGCGTCGCCTTTCTGCCCCTAGGTGGGATGCGGGAAGCTAGGCTCCACCTGCTGCCCTCGGGCCAGCCACCGTGGCATGCCCCTTGGCCGCCGCTAGCCCTGCCGCCGCTGCCCCAGCCTGCCTTCCACTCCCCCTGCCACGCAGGTCTCGGCCTGCGCGCCGTGACGGACGCAGTGCTGAGCTCCGCGGCGGCGCAGCACCCGCATCAGCACGTGGTGGTGGTGGTGGACCGCCCGCGCAGGCGCTGTCCCACGCGCAGCGCCTGCGCGCCCGCCTGCGCCTGCCCACCGCCGTCTTCTGCGGCGGCGACTTCCTCTACCGCTTCCCGCAGCAGTTTGAGGCGGCCCGCGTGCTGGTGTTCACCGCCGGGCTGCTGCTGCGCCTGCTCAAGGCGGGGGTGTACCGCCTGAGAGCGCCTCGCTGCTGGTGCTGGTCGACGCGCTGACGGGTGGGCTGGGGGTGCATGCGTGCGCACGCGTTCGCATGTGTGTGTCGGGCAGGGATGCCTGAGCCCCGCGCTGCTGCGGGCTATGGAATGGGTGGCTGCCGCTGACCCGGTCCGGCCAGGCGGTCAGCTGCCAGCAAAGGGCCACCACCCAGGGACCACCCACCCAGCACCGCTCTGCGACCGACGTCGCCGCTGCCCTGGCGCCCCCTCCCTCCTCCTCCTGCGCGCAGTGGTGCGCAACCACCCGTCGAACACGCTGGTGCGGGAGTACTGGCGCGTGGTGGAGGAGGGGCGGCGGCCCCGCGTGCTGGGCGTGCTGGCGTCGCAGCTGCCCGCCAAGCCGCGCCCCTTTGACCGCCTGCGCCAGAACCTGCGCAAGCTGTGCCACAGCCTGCAGGCGCGCCTGCTGCTGCCCTCGGGGGCGGGGCTGGGGCGCTGGAGGCGGCGCTGCACCACGACCGCATCACGCTGCACTCGCACGCCATGAGCAGCCCGGAGGAGGCGCTGGCAGGGGCGCTGCAGCAGCACCTGCTGGGCCTGTGGGACGTGCTGCACGAGTTCGGACTCAACCACTTTGGGCGGCTGGTGCAGTTCCTGCCCGCGCCCGGCGCGCCCGCTGGGGCCCGCCCGGGCGCCGGCGGCCCCCCGGCACCCCCGCTGCCCCGCTGGCCGCGGGCGAGGCGCCGGGCGCGGCCACGCCCCTGCCGCCCCCCGCCCGCCCCCGCAGCCAGCCCGCTGTCCGGAGACGGCAGCCCGGGGGGCCGGCAGCCCCGCAACGCCGGCGGGCGGCGCGTCGGCGGGGCCGGGGCGGTGCAGGCTGTGGGTGGGGCCACCTCTGCCGCCGCTGCCGCCGCGGATCAGCCCGACCCCTTCCAGCACGACTGGGCCCAGGTGGAGCTGCAGGTGGGCCCTGCTGGGGTGTCCGGGGTCACCTGGCGTGCTGCTGCCATCAGAGGGCCCCCTTGGGTCTGGGAGCCATCTGTGCAGCGCTCTCTTGCAGCCCTGGTGCATGCCAATGTGCGGGACTGCCCCCTCCCCCAAACACCACATCAAAGGAAAAAACACAACAGCCACAACCCAGTTTTGCGGCACTTGCACTCCCGCAACCCCAGTCCCCCTCCCCCCCCTTCCCCATCATCACCTCCCCATATCCCAAGTGCAGGTTGTGCACAGCCTGTGGCACAGCAACGCGCTGCCCAGCAGGGGGAGCATGTGCGCGAGGCGGACGCCCTGGCTCTCATGATGCACGTGCAAGATTGCGTTACGGCGCTGAGGTGGGTGGCGGGCGCACGCGCCCCGCCGTTCAGGGCTTCCTGCCGCCCTGTGGGGTTGCCGGGATGGAGGCCTTCTCCTTGCGGGCGCTGCGGCTGTGGCCAGCGTGATAGCAGGCGTGGGGCTGACGCCAGGCTGGCGCGCGCCGCTGCCTGCGGAGACGGGCGCACGCTTGCAGGGCGCCGTCTGATGGCGTTTCAACCTTCTGGCGCTGCGCCTCCTGCCCCTGCCGCTTCCTCCCCCGCAGGCTGCTTCTGGAGCAGGGCCCAGCGGAGTGCCTGGCCCGCCTGCCTGCCGCGCTGCGCTCCCTGGCCGCTTTCCTGGAGGGGGCTTGGCGGCGGCGGGGCCCCTCGGCGGCGCCTGCCCCCCGCTCAAGGCGCGCATCCTGGCGGTGGCGGGAGCCTCGCCCCTGCTGCGCTGGGCGTGCCAGGGCAGCACCCAGCAGCAGCAGCAGGAGCAGCAGCAGCAGCAGCAGGGGGCGAGCTGGTCCGGGAGCTGGAGGCAAGGGGCCAGGGAGGCGAGGGCCCCGCGGCGGCGCTGGCGGCAGGCTGCGCCCGCTCCCAGGCACTGCTGGAGCTGCTGAGCGACCTGGCGGCCGAGGCCCAGGCGGGCGGTGAGCGGCGGCGGGTGGCCCTGGTGGCGGGCTCGCCCGAGTCAGCGGCGGCGCTGCGCGCGCTGCTGAGCGGCGCGGGAGGCCTGGCGGGCGCTGAGGTGGCGCTGCTGGAGGAAGCGCCGGAGGAGGTGGGGGAGGAGAGCGTGGGGCCCAGCGCCGCCGCCTCCGGGGCCGCTGAGCTGGCGCCGCCAGCGGGGCAGCACGAGGCGGCGGCGGAGGAGGATGACGGGCTGCTGGGCGGCGCGTTTGTGCCCAGCTGCGGGCCCGTGGCCGACCTGATGGCGGCGGCGTCCATGGCGCTGGATGCCGCCGCTGCGCGCGCTGTGCAAGCCGCCGCGGAGGAGACGGGCGGCGGCGGCGGCGCGGCGGCTGCGCCGGGGGCTCTGCAGCGTGGCGGCGGCGGCGGCAGCGGGCTGGTGGTGCACGTGCTGCACACGGGCGAGCTGGCAGTACTGCAGCAGCGCATCCAGCGGTACCACTGCCTCGTGTGGTACAGCGCGCTCGACGTGCTGCACGCGTCCAGCCAGGAGCTGGAGTCTGCGGCGCTGTCTGCCTGCCACCGCCTGTCGGCGGCGGCCGCGGCGGCGGGCGGCGGGGGCGAGCAGGGCGGCGAGGCCCCGTGGTGGTGGGGCCCTCGGGGCGCCTGCGCCCGCGGCGGGCGCCGCCGCCGCCTCGACTGCCACGTGCTGGCGGCGGCGAGCCAGGTGCTGGCGCTGGGGAGGTGCGGCGGGTGGACCACTCGCTCAAGGCGGCGATGCAGCTGGTGCTGCTGGGGACGTGGCGGCCGAGGAGAAGCTGACGATGCTGGCGCACCGCGACACGGCGGGCGCGCTGGAGCCGCTGGCGCGCGCCGTGCTGGACACGCTGTGCCTCGGCCTCTGCGGCACCCCGCCCGCCCTGGCCACCATGGCGGCGCCCACGAAGGAGGAGGGCGGCGACGGCGGCGCGGGCGACGGCGGCGGGCGGGGCGAGGCGGCGGCGCTGCTGTTCCAGTCGAGCGTGACGCTGCCGGCGGCGCACTTCCCGCCGGAGCGCTTCCACGTGGCGGGGGCCTCCATGCCGCTGGAGGTGTTTGTGGGGCCGCCGCTGCCGTCCGAGGCGGCGGCGGCCAACGCGGCCGCGCTGCTGGCGCTGGCCACGCTGCACAAGCTGGGCATCGTGGTGCGGTACTGGCCGTCCCGCCTGCTGCTGGCGCAGTACCTGCTGCCCCACAGCCTGCAGGGGCAGCCCGCGGCGGCCGCGGCGGCGGCGCTGGGCCTGCCGCTGCCACCGTCCACGCAGCAGGCGGCGGAGGGGCCAGAGGCGGCGGCGCCGCCCCAGCCACCCACCAGCAGCCTCTGCTGCCCGGCGAACGGCGGCAGGGCGATGCGGTGCCGGCGGCGGCAGCCAAGGCGGCGGCGGCGACGGCGGCTGCGGGCCTGGGATACGCGGGGGCGCCGGAGAGGCCGCCACCGCCCCCAACGCCGCCAACGTCATGAACTTCTTCTGCCCTCTGTGCAACGTGGCGGCCACCGGGCACAAGGTGGGCTCGTGCAGGCGATCCCCGCTTTTCCCGCATTGCTTCTCGCCTAGTGCTGCTGCCCTGATGCGGCGCCAGTATGCTGCATGTGCTTTACTGTGCCCTCGGTGCCCCCCTTTGCGCTGCGCAGGCGTTTGACGCCCACCTGCGCGGCTTCCGCCACCAGCGCCGCATCAAGCAGGCGCAGCTGCTGCAGCAGGGGCAGGAGGTCAGCGCCATGCTGCAGGGGCTGCTGCTGGAGGAGGCGGGCCGCCGCCGCGCGTGGCGGCGCACCCGGCGGCGACCCACCGTGCGGGGCTGGGGCTGGAGGAGGAGGAGGGAGGTGGGGCGCCGCGCAGCCCGCTGCCGCCCTCCCGCCCCGCCCCTGCCTGTCGGCCCTCCTCTGCAGCCGTGCTGTGCTGCGCCCGCTGCTGCCGCCTGTGGCGTGGTGCCCGCCGCTGCTCAGCCTGTGGCGTGGTCCCCCCCCAGCCGCCCTTTCTGTTCCAGCCCGCAACGCTGCCTGCTGCCCTCTCATGCACGCCCCGCACCTCCACTGCCGCCGCACGCCCGTTATCCTGCAGGCGAGTACGGCAGCCCCAGCTTTGCCAACCGACAGGTGTACTCCCCCGAGCCCACCCCGTACCGCTGCGACACGTGCGGCGTGTACTGCACCAGCCAGCGCCTGCTGGAGGCGCACATGCGGGGGCGCAAGCACCAGCGGCGCCTGGCTGGGCCCGACTCGCCGGGGGCCACCGCTCGTCCTCGCCCAAGTGAGAGGGAGGGAGGGGCGGGGGAGGAACCGACGCTGCCCGCGGGCAGCCACCTGCCTGCTCTGTGGTGTTCGTGGTGCGCTGCGGGGCTCGTCCCACAGCACCGTGCTGTGCTGGTAATGCCAGCAGGGGAGGTGGGCGTGTGTGTGTGTGGGGGGGGCTGCACTCTGCCCTCGGCTGACACTCTGCCAAGTGGCGACCCCCTGACCCTGGCTGGTTGTGTCCCCCCTCCCCCAAACAAACAAAACGACGCCTGCAGGGCCCAGACGCTGGTCACCCCCTTCTTCTGCTCCCTCTGCGGCCTCTACGCCACCAGCGAGGAGCAGCTGCGCATGCACATGCTGGGCAAGCGCCACACGCGCATGGTGCACCTGCACCGCCAGCGCGGGCAGCAGGCGGCCGGCGGCGGCGCCGCGATGCCGGGGCTGCTGGAGGGGCTGGCGACGGGCGCCTCCCTGCAGCAGCAGCAGCACCAGCTGCTGGCGGCGGCGGCCGCCGCCGCCGCCGCCAGCGCCGCCAGCGCGGTGGGCGCCGCCTGGCCGCCGGGCCTGTCGGCCGCGGGCGAGGCAGCGGCCAGCCTGGGGGCGCCCTGCGGCGGCGCCGCGTCCGCGGGCGCGCCCGTCGGCGCCTCCCGCGGCGGCGGCTGCCTCCGCGGCGGCTGCAGGCGCCGCGCTGGGCTCCCCCTCGCTGTCAGGGGTTGGGCCACGGAGCAGGAGCAGGCGTCGGTGCTGCAGGGCATGCTGCTGGACGGCGCGGGCAGCCAGCGCATCTACCGGTGTGATCTGTGCGGCGTGGTCACCCCCTCCCGCCGCCACTACGACTACCACCTGCAGGTAGGAAGGGACGGCGGGGCGGGGGCGGGGCTGGAAAGCGGCGGCGGCGTGGGGAGCGGCAGCGGTGCGGGGAGCGGCAGCAGTGGTGGTGTGAACGCCGGCGACCCCCTTGCCTGGCCTCAGGCCGGGCTCCCCCAACTGCCGCCCCCGCTGCCGTTGCGCGCCGCGGCACGCGCAGCACCTCCCCCGGCCTCACCCTCCCCCTTGTTGCGCTGCGCGCAGGGCGCCAAGCACACGCGGCGTGCCCAGCGTGCCCAGGGCCTGGACCCCGGCTCCCACCCCGGCACACCCGCCTCCCCCGCCTCGCCGCTGGGCAGCCGCGGCGGCAGCCCCGCGCCCGCGGCCGCGCCCGCCACTCGCGCCACGGCTCCGCCGACTGGGGGCCGGGGTGTCGCCGCTGCTGCCGGGGGCGAGCCGCCCGCGGAGTCGCTCATCTGCTCCGTGTGCGGCATCATGGCCACCTCAGCAGTGAACCTGGAGGTGTGTGTGTGGGGGGGCATGGAAGGGGTGCCGCGCAGCGGTGGAACCTCGGAAAGCTGGGGGTGGCCAGCCAGCCGCCGTGTGCACGCTCATCCCAGCGCCCTGAGCAGCTGCGTTGCCCCCGGAACCCCTTCCTCGCGCAGGACCACATCCGCGGCCGGCGCCACCTCAAGAACGTGGAGCGGCAGCAGGCGCAGGAGGCGGCCACGGCGGCCGCCATTGCCGCAGCCGCCGCCGCCGCGGAGGGCCAGCTGCCGCCGCTGCCGCCCAACATCACCCCCACGGGCGGCCCCTTTGCCCAGGCCGCCAGCGCCTGCGCCTCGCCCGCCCCCCAGCGGCGGCGGCGGCGGCGCCCCGCCCCCTCCCCTGCAGCGCTCCACCAGCGGCATTGCCCTGGGCGCCGACGGCCTGCGGCTCAGCGACGGCGCGCTGCTGTCGGCGGGGTCGCTCACGCGCCTGCCCAGCGGCGACGCCTACGACGCGCTGCCCTGCCTGCGGGTGGGCGACGTGCTGCTGCCCTCCTCCATGGACCTGCGCGCCTTCCTGGGTGGGTGGCGCGGGAGGCGGGGGCTGGGCGGTGGGTTTGTTTTGGTTTCTTTTTTGTTTGGGGGCGGGAAGGAGGGGCCTTGACGGGCTTGTGTGTGTGTGTGTGTGTGTGTGTGTGTGTGTGTGTGATGGTGGGGGTTGCAGGGTGTGCCCTTGGTGATGTGTGCATGAAGGTGTGGGGGGTCGCCCTGCGTCGTGCTTGGCCTCCGGGAGGGCGGGCCCCTGGGTCTGGCGTGCCAGCCCCGCTGTGCCCGCCTGGCCCTGCCTCCCCGTGTACGCACGCATGCACCCTCCCACCCTCTCCCCCTCCTGCAGAGGAGATGCAGCACCTGGATGAGCCCGAGGACGACGCCGACCAGCTGCCGCCCATCGCGGAGCACCACGAGTCGCAGGGCTCTGGGGAGGCGCAGGAGGCGGGCGCACACTCGCCGCCCGCCGTCCGCCCCCTGCACGCGCCGCCCGCTGCCGCGGCGGCCACGCCCCGCCGCCCCAGCCGCAGCCCCAGTCCCAGCCACAGCCGGCCTGGTCGTATGGCGGCGGCAGCGCCGGTGCCAGCAGCAGCGGCAGCAGCGCCGGCACAGGCGGCAGCGGCGGCGGCGCCAGCCTGGCAGCTGCCGGCGCCGCTGCTGGGTGGGGCAGCTGGGGCGCTGACCCCCCGCTGCCACGCCGCCGCAGAGCCGCCAGGCGACGCAGGGCGGCGGGCACAGCCAGGTGCAGCCCGGCTCTCCCTCCTTCCACTCCCCAGTGGCGGGGTGGTGGGCGGCGGCAGCGCGCGGGGTGGTCGCCCCGCCTCGGCTGGCGCCCGCCTGTCCCGCTTTGCCCAGGACCAGCAGCAGCAGCAGCAGCAGCAGCAGCAGCAGCAGCAGCAGGCGGCCCTGGCGTTGAGCCAGCAGCTGGGCCTGCAGGTGGGCGGCGCCGCGGCCTACGGCTCGCCCCTCAGCCTGCAGGGCGCCCTCGGCCTGCTGAGGACGCAACAGGCGCAGGCGCAGCACGCGCAGCAGGCGCAGCAGCAGCACCTGGCCGCTCAGCAGGCGCGCCTGTACGGGGCCCCCGCAGGCTACGACCTGCATTCAGACTACACCAGCGCCGTGCTGGCGGCGCACCACCAGGCGGCGGTGCAGCGCACGCTGTACTTGCAGCGGGAGCTGCAGATGGAGCAGGCGCGGCAGGCAGCGGCAGCGCTGGGCGGCGGCGCGCCGGGCATGCCCGCCGCGTATGGGGGCCTGTCGGCGATGACGCAGCAGCAGGCCTTCTTCCCGCCCCCAGCCAGGGCCTTGGGGGCAGCCGGGCGCACGCCGCCCTTGCCGCCCTCCAGGGGTCGCCACCCCTACAGGTAGCGCGGGACCCCCACCCCGCGCCCGCCGACAGATCGTGTCAGGCTGCCTGCACCTCTCCCACCTCCCTCCACCTGCCTATAAATAATCCGGCCAAGTTTCGGGTGTGGCACTGAGGCCCCACCCTGTATTTTTTCAGCCCACCATGGTTTTTCAGCTAGCCCGCTTTGCGTCACCCCGCGCCCACCTGATGCCCATCAGCTGGCGCTCTGGCGACAACCACTGCCGTTTGACAGGCCGTCCCCGCCTTTTTACAGCACTTGCACGCGTTTCTTTCCTTGATTTCCACATTTGGTTAGCCTTGTGCTGTAATGACGCTACAGGCTGACGACCGTGCGAGACGGTAGAAAGCTGTACTGCGAAATGCTGGTGTATGGGCGTGATTTGCACCTCTGTGTTCGCGAACAGCACGTTCACGTGTATTCATGATTGAAGTCACCGTCGAACTTCGAATGCATCCGAGCGTTTGAGTAGCACGGGAATGGTTTCTGCCTTGTAGACTTGCAGCAATGCCTTGTTCACCATGATTGCCTCGAAGGCTGACCCACACGCAGTACTCAATCTGCCGCCCACGCGGCAACGAGGATGGCAAACCAAAACGTGGCTGGGGGCCGCTCTGACGTCGTTGTTCGTGATCACAGCCTTCATCGTAGTCCAAAGATCTTACAGTGAGGAACCGCGCCGGCCGAGCCCGCTGTTTCAGCTGGCACCAGCCTAGCGGCAGCTGGCGGCAGCCGTGGCTGCCTGTCAAGCGCTTTGCCCGCAGGTTCACTGGTGGTAGGGAAGTTTGCAGTCTCTCGGCATGTCGTAACTTTGCTTGGCGGCTCGATCAAATGTTCAGGATATCCTCTTTGGCGACCTTGGCCAGGCTTGTCGCACCAGCGGGCGCCACCGCTTCCAAAGGTGCGCGCTCTGCTCGCGAGTGGCGTCTTGCTTGCCTGGCGTGCGCCCACGGCTCTGCAGCAATGCCAGTTCCCACACCCTGTCGCACCCCGACCCCGCAGCTGCCCTGGGCCCCCTGTTTTCCGAGGAGGAGATGCAGCGGGGCGTGACGCACTATGGCGGCGGGGAGCGCCTGCTCCGCGTGGCCGCCAAGCTGCTGGCGGGGCGCCCCATCAAGGCCGTCGCGCTGGGGGCAGCGTGACGTTTGGGCACGGCGTGGACGACCCCGCCCTCAGCTACCCCTCCCTCTTCTTCCGCTTCATCAACACATCCTTCCCACACAGGTGGGCGGCAGCTTGCAGCAGGCTGTATAAGCAGGCCTGCTGTGGCCGGGCTCCTTTGCCGAGGCTCTTGCCCCCACCCCGCCCAGTGCCGGCCCCTGCTGAGCTGGCGCAGGGACCACGTGCTCAGCAACCAGGGCATGCCGGGGTCCACCAGCGCCGTCGCCGCCCCCTGCGCCGAGAGCATGATTGGGGTGGTGAGCCTCTGCACGCGCTTGGGCTGTGCTGCCAACCGCCACGCTGTGCGGCAGGCCCGTCAGTCGGCGCGTTGCAACTGACGAGCCTCTCCAGCTCGCGTTGGGCCAGGCACCGTAGTGGGGCGGGGCAGGCCTCCGGCGGCGCTTCCCATTGCACCCTCATGCCCTCATTCCCCCATTTACCCTTCCTCCCCCCCAAAACAAAAACGTGTTCCGCAGCCCGACCCCGACCTACTGGTGCTGGAGTTTTCGGTGAACGACTCCCCGCGGCCTACGCCTCCAAGGGCCGCGCCGCCTTTGAGGGCCTGCTGCGCCTGCTGCTGGCCCTGCCCAGCCGCCCCGCCCTGCTCCTGCTGCACCACTACCCCTGGTGGAAGGCGGAGGGGGACGGCGCGCCGCTGGCCTGTTCTACCGGGAGCCGGAGGGGCAGCTGACGCTCTACTCGCATGTGCGCGTGTGGGAAAGGGCGGGGGGGGCTGGATGTGTCTGTTACAAAGGCGAGGGCCACAGCTGTCAGTGCTGCCCTCACCCGACCGCTGGGTGCCCACCCGTACCCACTCGCTGCCCCCTCCACACCCCCACCTTTGCCGCCCCCCCCCCCCCCCAGTACTACGACATCCCCTCGCTCTCCCTGCGCGCGGCGGCGTGGCGGCTGATGCAGGCGGGGGTGGAGGGCTTCAAGGTGCGCCGCCCGCGACTGTTGCCTTTGGCCCCAGAAGGCGGGCAGGAGCGACACGCGACGCCTGAGCCAGCTACTTCATCGCCTCTGGCGCACACGCACACACACACACACACACACTGACACACGCATGCGCCGCCCCCTGCAGGTGGACAAGCTGATCTCGGAGGGCAACCGGCTGCCCAGCAGCGGGGAGGAGATACCCACGGCAGGGGCTGGGGAAAGGGGCGACTACTTCTATCTGGACACGTGAGCCGCTGACGGGCCGACTGGCATGCCGTGCCTGCCACTCAGCCCACCTGCACTGCCCCGCGCTGCGCCGCCTCCCGAGCGGCGGCCCAGCCCCGCAGGATACACCCGGGGCCCAACGGCCACCAAGCGCTGGCGGAGCTGCTGAGCGGGGTGCTGCGCCGCGCGGCGGCGGAGGTGGCGGCGGGGCGGAGCCCGCGCGCCGCGACGACCCTCGGCTGGCGGGGCTGCCGCCCCCTGGCGCCCACCTACGAGGAGGACCGCTCCTCGCTCTGCGTGCAGCTGGTGGGTTGGAAGGCCCGATGCATGGGAGGGCTGCTGACAAACCGCGCCGCGCAGATCCGGCATTGGCTGCAGGCACGCGCTGCCCACCCCACGGCCGACAGCCCAGCCCACAAGCCCCCCTCCCCACCCCCGAGCCCTCCAACGCAGGAGGCCTTCAAGGGGGCGGTGGTGCGCCAGCGGGGCTTCCAGTACCGCCCGAGAAGCCGGCGCTGCACAGCTGGGTGGAGCAGAAGTGGGGCTGGGGCGCGGCGGAGCCAGGCGAGCGACGGCGGCCGAGGGCCGCGCGAGCCAGCAGTTTCCCTGCTTGCACCGCTTCACTGCCGATGCAGGGCGCCGCGCCGCGAGGGGCCGCTGCTGCTGCATCAGCGCCCTTGAGGTCGTCGTCACCGCCGCTGCCCCGCCGCACCCGTGCACGCGCAGGCGCGTGGGTGGAGCTGGAGGTGGACACTCGGCCGAGCCCGGGCACCCGCGTGCGCCGCACCTCCCTGCAGCTGTCCCACCTGAGGAGCTACAGCGGCATGGGCACCGCTCGGGTGGTGTGCGTGGCGGGCTGCTCCTGCGAGCCGTCCACCCTGGACGGCACCACCCCAGCCACGTGTCGGTCTTCAAAATACACGCCTTCAAGGTGGGGCCACCCCGGAACCCGCACGCTGCAAGGCCCGTTTCCGACAGGGGGAGCCAGCGCTGGGGGGACAGCGTGCAAGGCGCGATGCACCCCCACAGTAAAGCGGCTCACAGCAGCGGTGCCCCGCAACCCGCGCGCAGGTGTCGCGCCACCCCCGCTGCCGCATCCGCGTCGCCGTCCTGCCAGACCCTGGGCAGACGCCGCAGGAGGGTCACAAGGTGATGCTGGCGGGCATCATGGTTACTCACAGGGTGGCTGAGGCGCAGCAGGGGCCCTAGCCCCCACCGCCACCGCACGCAACGAGGGGGTCCTCGAAAGCTGGAGACGACTGCGGTGCATTGAATCACGCTCAAAGCTGTTGCCCTGGTTGCCTGCCTCTGCCATGCCTCTCGACACCGCGGTTACATGGACCTGTTAAAACGTGCCAAACTGGGCGGCCTGCGGGCTCTGCTGGCCTGCGCATGCTGCTGCGCTGGCCCAGGGCCGCCTCAGCGAGCCCCCTGCTTCCCCAGGTACTCCACCAGGAAGGACAGGGTTGCGTTGGGAGGGATCACGCCGCCAGCGCCGCGCTGACCTGCGCCACGCGCGGCAGGGGCACGCCGAGCCGTCAGCCCTCACCGCGCCGAGCGGTGCCGGCCAAGCCTTGCCCCCCCCCTCCCTCCTCCAACTGAGCACCTCGCCTGAAGCTGCGCAGCCGCTGGCCACCCAGGCAACGGGGCAGGCGGGTGGGGCAGCTGGGGCAGCCGCACTCACCGTAGGCGAGCTCCGGGGGATGACCAGCACGCGCTTGCCGCCAGGCTTCATGGCGGGTATGCCCTCAGCGCCCAGGATGCCCTGCGGTGGGTCGCAGCGGTGCGCAACGCCTCGTGAGGGACGTACGGTCAGGCAGGCAGGAGTGGGGGCTCAACAGCAGGCGACCAAGCGCTGAGAGCGATAGCGGCACAGCTCCCGCCTGCGGCCAGCCGGCGGCATCGCAGCGCGAGCAAGGGGCCCCACCAGCAGGCAGCGGCCGTGGCTCAGGTGAACTCACCTGGTCCCATCCCTTGATAACTTGGCCCACACCAACCTGCAGGCAGGATCGGGGAGCAATGCTCACGCAAACAAGGAGTGCGGATCGAGGCATGGCCGGATGCTGCGTGAGGCCCGCTCGCCTGGAAGATGAGCGGCCTCCCGCGCTCATAGCTGCTGTCAAACACCGCGCCGGACTGCAGCTGCCCGGTGTAGTGGGCGCGGATGCGGGCGCCAGCCACAGGCGCCTCGCCGCTACCCTCCGCCAGGTCACACCACTGCAGCCCTGATGGCGCGGTGGTGAAGCTGCTGCACTCTGGAATCTTGGCATGGGCTGCTCCCCGGTCAGTGCGGTGCTCGCAAACAGGGCAGCGGCACCCAGCAGAGCGGCACGTCGATCCAGGGGAACGACGCGCGGCTCAGCTGCGGAAGGCTGGTGGGCGGCGGTCACCATGAGGCGACGGCGGCACTGGACGGGGCGCGCTGCCGCCGGCTGGATGAACGTTGCGGTTGCTGCATTACACCATCGGTGGTAAATCAAGCACACGTGAGCGGTTTGGCAGGCTCCAAGAGGCAGACAAGCGAGTTGCTGCGTCGCTCACCTGGTGCAATCATGAGAACGCTTCGTTGAGGCTCGATCCCGCAATCGATACTTTGAAGAATGCTAAGGAGCGGGCGATCGACGAGCAGGGAACCCTGCTCCGCTATGCTGCGCCCCGCAAGACCAAGGCAGTCATGCCGGTCCCAATGGCGCAGATATCAATGGCGCAGCTGACTCGCTGCACGCAGGCTGCAGGCCTGCAAGCCCTCTGCTCTCGAGGGATCAGTTCTGCGATCCCTGTTGTGTCGCGGCCAAACCCAGCCTTGGCTTCCTTTACGCCCCCTCTCACTACATTGAAGGGCAGCGCAGCACCTGCGCGCCGCGCATCAATCCGGGTCATGACCACCCACGCTTCTGCCGGCGCCGCCGCTGGCGCCCTCCCTCGCTGGTGTCGCCAGAGTGGCTGCAGGCCAACCTGAAGGACGTCAAGGTGCTGGACGGCACTTGGTACCTGCCCAACATGGGCAAGGATCCGCTGGCGGAGCACAAAGCCGAGCGCATCCCAGGGGCCATCTTCTTCGGTGAGGTGCTGCCTGACTGAGGCTGTCTTGGTTGTGCGATCACAGGCCCTCCTGCCAAGCCCTGATCCCTGTCTCTTCTGGGTCGCGCTGCGTGCACGCGCCTACACGCATACACACCATGCTCTTTCTTGGCAACCTGCAAGCAGACTTGGACCGCATCGCGGACCCGTCCAGCAGCCTGCCCCACATGCTGCCCAGCGAGCGGCAGTTTGCGGCGGCCGCGGACGCCCTGGGCATCACCCCGGACGACGCGCTGGTGGTGTACGACAACGCCGGCATCTTCTCCTCCGCCCGCGTGTGGTGGACCTGGCGCGTGTTTGGCCACCCCAGGTGCGCGCGGCGCCGAGGGCTCCCTCCAGCAGGCGGCGCGCAGGCGGCGCCAGCTGTCAGCTGTGCGCTCGCACCTCAAGCCAGCCAGGCCCGGTGACTCTGCGTGCTGATGCTGATAGCCCCCTAACCCTCCCCCCCACCCACTCTTCTCACAGCGTGGCGGTGCTTGACGGCGGTCTTCCGGCCTGGAAGGCGGCGGGGGCGAGGTGGACACGTCTCCTGTGGACGATGCACGGCTGCACGCCCCGCAGACGCGCTGCGCAGCCCTCCGCCCAGCACAAGGTGAGACTGGCTGGCGCGCTCCTGCCGCCGCAGCAGCGTGGCACCCTCGGGCCCAGGCCGAGCTGGCCACCTTCTCTGCAGCCGAGAGTTGCGAATGCATGTGTCCTCCCGTGTGCAGGTACCCTGCGCGGCTGGACCGCAGCGCGGTGCGCAGCTGGCACCAGATCCTGGACAACGTGAGCAGCGGCGAGGAGCAGGTGCTGGATGCGCGGCCGGCGCCACGCTGGCGGGGGGAGGCGCCCGAGCCGCGCCCGGGGCTGCCCTCTGGCCACATCCCCGGCACCAGGTCGCTGCAGTTTGCCAACGTGCTGCGGGATGGAAGGTGGGGTGGGTGCGCGTGTGCGTTGCGGCGGTGGGAAAGGGAGAGACCGGGGGCTGGGCAGCGAGTTGTGGGCGCACACCTCCAGCTGCGGGCTGCCAACCGCCGGCAGGAGACTTGGCGCAGCACATTCCGGGCCTGCCGGTCCTGCACA